>CM037584.1:102361355-103611355 GCA_021018995.1 Chloranthus sessilifolius | reverse complement strand
GTGTCCTTCTTAGAAAGAAGGTATTTCAAGGCAGAGTGGTCAGTGAACACCACTATTTGTGAACCCAAGACATATGACCTAAATTTCTCTAAAGCAAAAACAATTGTTAGCAGCTCCTTCTCAGTTGTTGTGTAATTGAGCAGTGCATCAATCATTGATCTACTGGCATAAGCTATGACATGAGGCAACTTTTCCTTTCTCTGTCCAAGGACAACTCCCAAAGCATAATCTGATGCATCACACATCAGTTCAAAAGGTAGTGAATAATCTGGAGACTGCAATATTGGAGCTGAAATCAAACAGTTTTTTAAGAATTCAAATGCCTTCACACATTCATTATCGAAAACAAAAGGGACATCTTAGCACAATAAATGACAAAGAGGCTTGGTTATTTTACTAAAGTCCTTAATGAACCTTCTGTAAAATCCATCATGTCCCAGAAAACTTCTGATCTGTTTAACAGTTTTGGGAGGTGGTAAATATGCAATTAAATCAATTTTTGCTCTGTCCACCTCAATGCCTTTGTGGGAAACAACATGGCCAAGGACAATGCCTTGGGTGACCATGAAATGGCTCTTCTCCCAGCTCAAAACTAGATTGGTTTCTTCACATCTCTGTAATACCAATTTGAGATGATGTAAACACTGGGAAAAATTGTCTCCATAGATTGAAAACTCATCCATAAAAATCTCCATAAATTGATCAATCATAACAGAGAAAATGGAATACATGCATCTTTGAAAGGTAGCAGGAGCATTACAAAGACCAAAAGGCATTCTCCTATAGGCAAAAGTGCCAAAAGGGCAAGTGAATGTGGTCTTTTCTTGATCTTGTGGGTACACAGCAATCTGGTTATAACCAGAGTAACCATCAAGAAAACAGTAATAAGCTTTTCCTGCTAGCTTATCTAAAATTTGATCAATGAATGGGAGAGGGAAATGGTCTTTTCTGGTCATTAAATTTAATTTTCTATAATCAATACAGACCCTCCACCCAGTTGTTTGTCTGGTTGACATAAGCTCACCAGAATCTGAGGTTACAACAGTGATCCCAGATTTCTTAGGTACCACCTGTGTAGGTGCCACCCAAGCTGAATCTGAAATGGGGTAAATGGCCCCTGCATCCAACAACTTAACAACCTCTTTCATGACCACTTCTTGCATATGAGGGTTCAACCTCCTTTGCATTTCCCTAGAAGGCTTTGCATCTTCTTCCAAATGGATTTTGTGCATGCAAGCAATTTGGTGATTCCTCTCAAATCAGCAATAGTCCAGCCAATTGCCCTTCTATGTTCTTTCAAAACAATCAACAGCTCTTCCTCCTGCTCCTTTGTGAGAGAGGAAGAAATAATCGCAGGCAATGATTTATGATCTCCTAAAAACACATATTTAAAATTTTTTGGCAGTTGCTTCAGTTTTAAATCAGGTGGGCTGAGAAAAGAAGGTAACAAAGGTACCTTAGCTGTTTGTGGAAGGGGAAGAGTAGCAGGTTTCCAAGAAGAGAAACTTGCTTATTGATTATGAGTTCCTTGCACAACATTTACTTCCTCAGACTTTGAGGTACAAACTGTTTCTTCCTCAGAATTTCCCCAAGCATCTTTAGCATCTGTGGTGAAATCTTCACACTGCAGAAACTATTGTAAAGTCCCTTCTACCAATTCATCCAATAGATCAACATGAAAACATTCCTCAGAGCTGAATTGAGGCTGTGTGACTGCATTATAAACATTTAATTTTACCTTCATGTTTCCAAAAGAGACTTTCATAATACCAGACCTGCATTGAATGTAAGCATTTGCTGTAGCCAGGAATGGTCTTCCCAAAATGACAGGGATGGAAGTTTTACTTTTGGTAGGTTCCATGCCCAAAACTAGAAAATCAGCAGGATAGAAAAATTTATCTACTCCCACCAATACATCTCCAATCATCCCAACTGGCTTCCTTTCAGATCTGTCTGCATGTTGTAACACCACATGAGTGAGTTTTAATTCTCCCAAACCTAGTTTCTCATATACAGAATATGGAAGTAGGTTGACACTAGCACCCAAATCTAATAAAGCCTTTTCAATGGTATGTTCCCCAATAATGCAAGGGATTGTGGGGATTCCAGGATCTTGAAGTTTAGGAGGTGTGGCAATAGACAACACCTGATTAACTCTTTTCACAGCAAAGACCTTCTTCGATAACTGTATCCTAGACTGTCTTTTGTGAGTGCAAACATCTTTCAAAAATTTTGCATACGCTAGAATTTGTTTGATTGCCTCAAGCAAAGGTAGGTTTATCTTGACTTGCTTGAAAGTCTCCATCATTTCATCTATTTTTGTGTTCCCTTTATCAAAAGGGGATACAGATTTCATTGCATGAGGAAATGGCAAATGAGGAACTAGTCCTTCATCTACATCTTTGGAAGCATTATCAGAATCTTTTTGATTTTTTTGCTTTTCATTTGTTTGATTTTTCTGAGGTATATCAGCACCCCCACTGCTATCATTATGCTGCTCTTGCTGCATATTTTTATCATTCTCCTCATTTTTTTCTTCTTCAGTACCCACTTTGTTATTTATAATTCTTCCACTTCTCAAAGTTATGACAGTTTTTACTTCTTCATGTGAAATAGAAGCTTCTCCAACCATGAACTATCCTTTGGGATTGTTCAAAGGTTGGCTGGATAACTTTCCTTCCTCTCTTTTGGCCAAAGTATTTGAAAGCTGTCCCAATGTTTCTTCAATCTTCTTTATGCTCTGGCTGTGAAAGTTCACAGTCTAAGTTAAAGATCCTAAATTTTGGAGTGAATTTAGGACTTGATCTTCAAAAGAAGGGGACCTGGAAGGGATTTGAACTGGGGTAGATTGCTGCACAGGTTGTTGTGGAATGGGCTGCTGAAAATTTGGCTTGGCATAAAAATTCACGATAAAGGCATGCGCTTGAAAGGCATTTGGTTCTTTGGTTGTCTTGCATTGTGATTGATAATTCCCTTGGCTCCACCTCAAATTGGGGTGCCCTCTCCATGGATATTCATTTGACTGCATCTGTCCAAATGATTGGGCAGTATGAGCTTGTTCCACCACCAAATCTGGGAACTGTGGTGCAGCAGGACATTGGTCAATTGAATGAGTAGGGGACTGGCATATCACACATGCCTCCTCTACTCTTGCAACCATTGGATTTTTAAGTGAGTTCATTAATCTATCAAACTTTGTGGTTAAATTGTCCATCTTTCTTTCCAACTCATTCACCTCATAAATCTTTCCTTTGGTGCTTTGCTGATTGTTCAACCTAGCAAGATTTTCAATATCTCTTGACAGAGATTCCTGTTGAGTTGAGTTTTCACCAATTATTTCAAATAAGTCCCAAACCTCCTCAACTGTATTTTGCAAGTAAGTGCCTCCACAGGAGGCATCCACCATATTTTTGCCTTTTTGATCAATTCCTTGATAGAAGCTTTGAACCAGCTGTCATCTAGGAATTTGATGATGAGGACATTGCCTTAAAAGTTCCTTAAATCTTTCCCATGCTTCATGGAAAGTTTCAGTTGAGTTTTGTGAGAAGGAAATGATACTTTGTCTCAATTGGCTTGTTTTAGACATTGGGAAGTATTTGGCTAAAAATTGACACTACAAATCATTCCAAGAAGTGATACTATTTGGTGCTAACATAGACAATCATGCTCTAGCTTTGTCCTTTAATGAAAAAGGAAAGAACCTAAGCTTGGTTGCCTCTGGACCAAGCCCAGCTATGTTGAATGTGGTGCAAAGAGCCAAGAATTCATCCACATGTTTGTATGGATCTTCCTTACTCAACCCATGGAAAGAAGGAAGCATTTGGATGGTCGATGATTTGATCTCATAATTTCCTTCAACAGTAGGAAATTGAATGCAAAAGGGAGAATTATAAGCACCAGGTGCAAAGTAATCCCTCAAAAGTCGAGGTTCTTCACCCATAGTAGAAGAATTCTGTGTTGTTTGTTTGGTTCGTAATAGCCTTTGAACTTCTAAATTCAGTGGGACAATCTCAGGGCTGAGAGTCCTCCGACCAAACATACAACTCAGAACAAAAAATCAGATTATTCACAGCAAACCTTCAGAATTCCTTTTTAAGTAGTTTCCCTCCTTCAAAAATGGATATGAATAACTGCACAGGTATAAACAATAGAATAGTTTAGTACTGATATAAAAATAAAAATGAAAACTTAGGTCTACATATTTTAAAACAAATTCCCCGGCAACGACGCCAAAAACTTGTTGTGGAATTCTAAGTGTGCATGATTTATTTGTATTTTGAAAACAGATTTGCAACTGCTAAGTTATAATGAATCTAGAACATTAAAAAGGGTAAAGAAATATCAGCACAGAGAGAAGTGAATTAGCCTGCAAGATCAGGGCCAATTGTAGCAAGTTTTAAATGTAAGTGAGTAAAAGATCGTCCACAGAGAATTTGTTTAAAATGTAAGATAAACCTCCAGATCTGAGCTACCAGATCTGGCCTCTTATCCTATCTAAAAAGCACATAAGATGGGAGGTTGAATTTGTCACATTAACTAAATGATAAAAGTAAAAGTTAAACTAAATGATCCAGATCTGAGTTGGGGGAATTTGATGTAAACTTATAAAAATGGAGAAATAATATCTAACTTTGATTTGGTCCTTGAAATACAATGAGAATGACTGCAGATCAAATGAGAGATGATCCAATCATCATCTGGCTACAAGCAAAGATGTAAGAGAAATAAATCTAACTCAAGGATTAGATTTAGGCTTATGGCTATGATCTGTCCACTTTAATGGCCACAGACCATCCAATAGTCTTTAATCTGAATCCTTAATTTAGAACAAGAAACATCACTACAAATGCCGTGAGAAATTAGGTTACAAACACTAATTCTCACAGGATTAATGAATCAAGGGAAATTGCATGAAAAATAGTAAATCTAAAGGAGTCTAATGCAATAAGGAGATCAGAGGGAACCCTTAACATGAGTCCAATTGAGAATGTACGGTTTACAACAGTCTTTTCAAATTCACCATTACAATTATAGAGCACAGCTTAAACAGCTCTCAGATTTGTAGTCTGGAATACAACTCCCTTTTGAATTACAGAAGTATCTCACAGCTCTCAATTGCAAGTAAAAGTGAGGCTATTACAGGGATTTCAGACAAACTATCTGGTTTGGAAATGGGGGAATGAAACTCAAAATCTGGATGCCCAAATTTGGCAAATGGTTCGTCTATTTATAGTTTTCCCTAAGTCCAGCTCAGATGTGTATCAACCAATCAGAAGTGCTCAGATCTGTATCAACCAATGGTAGTCGAGCATGAGGATCTAGATCTGTTCTGGCCAATCAGAATTGCTCGATCTGGTTCAGCCAATCAGGCGACATAAGCATCAATTCTGTTATGCATTTTGAAAGTCTGTTAGAGTTTCTAGAAGTTCTCGCCATGTTATTTCATCTCTGGGTGTTCACATGGGGTGGAATATGCCTTCGCTTCATGCTTAGAATCTTCTGGAATGTCCCTAGGTTTTTAAATGCATTGGGATGGGTGAAAAAGATTATTGAATTACCCTTGCAAAAGCTGGGAATCTCCAGAATACCATTTCGCATAGTTTAGGGGACTTTTCGCAAGGTGCTGTAACTTCTGAAGCTCTTTTCGCAACGTTCAGGTTCTGTTCGAAAGGAGTTCTCTTCTTTTCGAAAAGGTCAATCATCTCTTCAAAGAGTTCAAGTGCTCTTCGAAAACTAAGCCTGGAGTTTTTTTTGTTCTTTTCGCAGAGTTCAGGTTCTTTTCGAACAGTTCAGGTTCTTTTCGAAAACTACTCTGTAGTGCATTTTTCTGTTCGAATTGCTCCACACTTCTTTTCTGGGTTGAGACCAGGTCTTTGCCTCTTCAGTTCAGACCTTTTAACAGCTAGTGAGGTTGTCCCTTCTCTTTCTTCCTTTGGATCGACATGGATTATCATCTTTTTGGCACTTTTAAGCTGCTTTCATGGTTAAGCCTGTCTGTATTGTTAGCTGAAACACAAGCACTTAGAACACTTATTTAGTTCTCTCAAAGGTCTATCAAGACTCAGGTTGAAGGGTGAAAAATGGTATTTTCCAGTTCTCAACATCAATGCCCCAACATAGGCTCCATTGTTCCTAATCTCATCCTCTTCATACTGCTGGTCAACTTATTGTGCCGTGAGGGTGGGATTCTCATGCTGGTGTTGCACGGACTGGATGGGAATGACATGAGTGGGGGTTGGGTGAGTCCATTAGGGATGTGGGAAGGTTTGTTGGATGATGGGATGAGTGAAAGTTAGATTTTGGAGTGGGGCCTGATGAGGCCATTGAGCATGGGGGAATGCCTGGAACTGGCTTTGGGATGTTGGGATATGGGAGAGTTGGGACTGGTGTAAGGCATGGTTTTGAGCTGAGTATGAGGGTTGTGAATGGGTGAAATTTTGGAGGAATTGTGAAGGGTATGGCTGTGATGTTGCAAGGTTTTGTTGGGCTTGGGTTTGGGCTATGAAACCTTGGGAGGGTTGGGCTATGAAGCCTTGGGAGGGTTGGGCTATGAAGCCTTGGTCCTGATAGGTTTGGGCCATGGGCCATTGATAGGTCTGGGCCATGGGCCCTTGAAAGGTTTGGGCCATGGGCCCTTGATGGGTTTGGGCCATGGGACCTTGATGGGTTTGGGCCATGGGCCCTTGATGGGTTTGGGACATGGGCCGTTGATGGGTCTGTCCCATTCGACCTTTATGGATCTGACCCATTGGGCCTTGGGGGTTTGGCCCATTGGGCCTTGGGGTTCTGGCTCATTGGGCCTTGGTGGGTCTAGGCCATGGGCCCTTGAAAGGTTTGGGCGATAGGCCCTTGATGGGTCTGGACCATGGGCCCTTGATGGGTCTGGCCTATTAGGCCTTGGTGGGTCTGGGCCATGGACCCTTGGTGGGTAAGGGCGAATTGGGCCATTGGGCCTTGGGGAATGTGGGTAGTGGGGGTTTGGATGGTGTGTATGATGGGGGTTGATGGGATCCATGGGGAAGTGAAGCATGGAGATTGGGTAGGGTATGGGATGGGTTCATGGATATGGGGGGTGGAGGAGAGGAGGCATTTTGGGAAGCCTTCCACATGGAGTAGGCTTGGAACATCTCCTCCATCATGGTCACGGAAGGAGGGTCAGATGAAGATGATGGATTTAAGGGGTAATGGGGTATAGATGGGATGGAGGTGGAGGATAAATTGGGCATGGCTCCGGTAAAATTGGGCATGACTCGAGTAAGTGATGGGATATGGGGTGGATTAGAGGGAAGAAGTGGGGCATTGGAAAAGGAGGATTGGTTGGGTATGTATGGGGATGATGAAGGGTAAAGTGTTGGTGATTGGGGAAAATCGGGCATGGCCCTGGTAAAAATGGGCATGAGCTGGGTAGATGGGGAGATGTGTTGGGGGTTGGATAAGGCGGAAGTAGTATATGTGAATGAGGGTGGATCGGGCCTATACGGGGAAGATGGAAGATGGGGCATTGATGTGGATGCAGAAATTTGGGTGGATGAAAAATAGGGTATGTTGGATGGGTTTTGAATGGGTGCCGAAGGGAAAATGGGCATGGTTTGGGTAAAAGATGGGGAATTGGGGGATGGATTTTGGATAACTTGGGAAGTGGTGGATGGAAAAATAGGGGCGCCAAAGGGGCCGAAAATGGCAAAGGGTGATTGGGTAAGGGAGATGTTGGTTAAAATTTCTCCCGAATGGGAATGGGTTGGAGAATGTGGCGGGGATGAATCGGGATCAGCATAAGTCGGGTCCACTACCCACGACATCGTTTGTTGGTGGGTTGGGTACGGGTGCCTTGGATAAGGCCCAAAACATTTCCTCCTCCTTCCCTTACGGGATGATGGAGGGCAAGATGATGCCGTTATGCTAGCACCCCAAAGACTCTAGTTTTTAGGGTTTTTTTATTTTTTTATATTTATTTTTTGTTTAATTTTTTTTTGAATTTTTATAAATGAAAACAAAGGTTTCGAGGCCTTGGAGTTCCCTTCTCGAGTGGCTTTCATACATTAATTTAGGACTCGTGGCGACGATTCCGAAGTACTTCAGAAGAATCAAAGGAAGACCTTTGATCTATTGAAGGCACAGAAATCGATGCAGACAACCCGATTTCTCGAGATGATTCAAAGAGAAGTCTCCTTCTTTTGACCGGCGGAAGCGTATTGGGTGTCGAGGATGGTGGGGCCCAAACAGAGGTACTAAGACACTAATCGGGGGACTCATGATGTGAAAAAGGCCACAGATCTGAACTGCTACCATTCAAAACTACAGAGCAACAACTTCAGTTCGGAGTTGGTCTCTAAACTGATTTTTTTTTTGAAGTTGGGCTTCCGAGAACTGACTGATTTTTTAGTGAACCGTTCTCTCCTCACCGAACCTAAGGGATGTGAGTCCGGTATAACTCGCTAGCGTGCTCCCTAAGGGTTTTAAGCTTTGTTGGAATGGGAATCCACCCGATATACCTCCAGCGCAAGTGCTTTCTCAGATACTAGGTGGGCTGGGATTTTTCTGGATCATCACCACTAGGGCTGCCGCTATACTAAGACCCGGGTAGTTGTATGTGTGCCTAAACCCAAACCTTTAAAAATCTACCCCGTAAAAGTAAATTAATTAAGTTCCCTATCTTGGTTCAATTTTAAAACTTTTCAAAGCTTTTTTTTATGGAAGTTTTCTTAAGTTCAAAGAGCCGGGGTGATGATCCCGTGCCGCCTCTATGAGCCAGCGTCCACTGTTAGGATATGACAAGAAATGAGAAAAAATGACGGGGCCAGTCAAGCGACTAGGCAAAAAATATAAAGTGCTGAAATTTAAAACCGAATTGTAAAGGTAAGTAAAAAAGGTGCCAGTCCAGTGACTAGGCGAAAATTGCTGAAATTTAAAGCTGAAATGTAGGGGTAAGTAAAAAAGGTGCCAGTCAAGTGACTAGGCAAAAATTGCTGAAATTTAAAGCCGAAATGTAGGTAAGGAAGAAAGGTGCCAGTCAAGTGACTAGGCAAAAATTGTTGAAATTTAAAACCGAAATGTGGGGGTAAGTAAAAAGGTGCCAGTCAAATGACTAGGCAAAAATTGCTGAAATTTAAAGCCGAAATATAGGGGTAAGTAAAAAGGTGTCAGTCAAGTGACCAGGCAAAAATTACTGAAATTTAAAGCCGAAACGTAGGGGTAAGTAAAATGATGTAATCAGAGGGGTGAGTAAAAAAAAAAATAGCAAAAATACACTAAAAAAACAACAATAATATATTAGCAAAAATAAAAAATAATAAGGCCAAGTCCAAGGGGAAGCTCTACAAGCTACTCCCCAGCAAAGTCGCCATCTGTGCAACCGTGGGATTTTTTTTACGATCCCGTCACGACGATGCGCTCGCTAAATAAAATATTTAGAGTCGCCACTCTGAGCTTTCGGTGTCCCGGGATACCTAGATCAATTTTTATGAACACCAAAGTGCTAAAAATATTACTCTGAATCCGGTCCACACCAAAGGTTCTTTGGTAGGGGCTTCGGTTATCGATTGGGAAGGTGTTAGGCAACCAATCAACCTGCTAAATGCAGTCTCTACTGAAGGCCAGCTCTATGTGGGGCTGGTTTATATAGTATATATAATTATATATATATATATATATATATATATAAAGAAGCAAAATGAGCGGCACTTCCCCTTGCCCGAAGGCACACCAATCCTATTGAGCCGTTCTCGCTTGCCGAAATTTGGGTAGCGTAATGGCTCAATTCTAGGATAGAGGAAAAGCAAAGGAGGTAGAGAAATAGAGGGGAGAGCCGGAGCTCTCGGGCCCTTGTAGTACCGTTGGGGAGCCTTGCGTTGGCTTGCTTCGGTAAGCTTTTTGAAGGCTTGTATGATATGGAATGGGGTTCTAACTCCTAAGGCTTAAAGCTAAGAGGTAGAGAAGGAAAGCTAGCGGGTAACACACACCTAACCTAGAGGTTTTTAGTGAAATACTAAGGTCTAAATGGGCTTTTTCAATTCTGGAATTTGTATGGGGATGGTGCACCAAAGAGAGAAAGATCTTCTCACTTAAGCTTTTTCTCTCTTCGGTAAAAACTCTCAACCCTTAAGCAAGAGTGGTGGCTCTCTATTGATAGAGAAATGGAGGATTAGTGAGGGGTTAAAGTCCTAATTGGATTAGCAATTAGGTAATGGGCAATCTAAGATTTTTGTTGTTTTCTAGAGCTTGGAGAAGAGGGATTTGAGTTTAACGGTAGATGATAGGGTGGTGACTTGAATGGCAAAAGGGTGATAACTTAAGCTAATAGGGTCACTAGGGTCCTAAAGAAACACACCCTAGACTTTGGGATGGTCCATAAGTCAGACCCCCAATGTCAAGTTTAGCCATTTTTTGAAGGAAAACCAGGTCCAAACTGTTGGAAGTTGAAGACTCACAGGGGCCCGGCCCGGTTTGTAATTTCCTGCACAAATATGCATTTTTCAAATTGCCATAACGTTTTATGTAAAACTCCAAATTAGGCGATTCTTGGCTCGTTGGAAAGCTGGAAAAGTCTACTTTCCAATGGTATAGGCCTTAGGTTGGGAAACTATCTATGCTAACTTTGGTACTCCTCTTTTCATCAGCTATTTTGGTTAGTTCGAAATGGGCTCTATGGGTCCAGTTTTGCAATTTCTCGCACAAATTTGCGATCTTCATTCTGCCATATCTTTTGATGTATAATTCCAAATTAGGTGATTCTTAGTTCGTTGGAAAGATGGGAAGCTTTAATTTCCAATGGTATATGCCTTAGGTTGGGAAACTATCCACAAAAACTTTAGCACTCCTCTTTCTAACC
Source organism: Chloranthus sessilifolius (assembly GCA_021018995.1). Classification (NCBI taxonomy): domain Eukaryota; kingdom Viridiplantae; phylum Streptophyta; class Magnoliopsida; order Chloranthales; family Chloranthaceae; genus Chloranthus; species Chloranthus sessilifolius. The sequence goes on along the minus strand of CM037584.1, from coordinate 103,600,527 downwards.
GCTGTTCAGGGGGGTTTGAATCGTGCCCTGGAAGGATTCTAATAGGTCTGGGAAGGCGATGGTTGATTCCTAAGGGTTCGGGATTGGTTTCTAAGGTTCGAGATAAGTTTTTAGGGATCTAATGTGATTCCTAGGGGTTTGGGGTAATTCCTAAGGGTTCCATACATGCCATCAAAAGCTCAGAATTGCACCTATCTCGAAAGGTATTTTGATCGGGCCTTGGGCCAAATTTGGGTGTCTACAAGCTGGCTGACAGATCTGAAAGGAGGCTTGTGGGAATGATAGATGTGTTAGTTGGGGCTGATAAGTTTTTCTATCCAACAAATTTTCTGGTTATTGACATGGAACCAAGCAAGTGCACTACCTCCATTCCTGTAAGTTTGGGCAGGCCTTTCTTGGCCACTGCCAATGCTTGTATACAATGTAGATTAGGTGTAATGGAGGTATCTTTTGGTAATATGAAAGTAAAACTGAATGTTTACATTGCGGCAAGTCATCCTCACTTGGATAGTGAGGATTGCTTTTTGATTAATGTGTTGGATGAGCTTGTGGAAGGGAATTTGAGCAAGTTGATGCATTTTGATGATCTGTGTAATGTTTTTAAAAATGTGTGGAGTGGAATTGTAGAAGAGAAGGCCCTCACACCTGTAATTCAAGAAGTGAAAGCCTTAAATTCTAAAGTGGGGCCAACAATAAGGTTTCCTCCTTGGAAACTAGCTGTGGTGCCTCTTCCACCACCATCTAAGGCACCTTTGTTGCCTTCACTCATAAGTCTACCTGATGTAGAATTGAAACAACTGCCCACGTCATTGAAATATGCATTTTTGAGAGCTAGTCAGAAGTTGCCTGTGATAATTTCTTCCTCTCTCACTAATAAGCAAGAAGAAGAGCTATTGTGTTTGTTGAAAAGGCATAAAAGAGCAATTGGTTGGACTATTGCTGATTTTAGAGGCATCAGCCCTACTGTTTGTATGCATAAGATCCACTTGGAAGAGGACCCAAACCCTCTAGAGAGATGCAGAGAAAGTTAAACCCTCACATGCAAGAGGTAGTGATGAAGGAGGTGGTCAAATTGTTTGATGCAGGAGTCATCTATCCCTTTTCAGATTCTGAATGGGTGGCACCTACTCAGGGGGTACCTAAGAAATCTAGAATCACTATGGTTAAATCTGATTCTGGTGAGCTAATTCCAACTAGGGAAACCACTGATTGGAGGGTGTGCATTGATTATCGAAAGCTCAATTTAAAAACCAGAAAAGACCACTTTCCTTTGCCCTTCATAGACCAGATTTTAGACAAGTTGGCAAGAAAAGCTTTTTATTACTTTCTTGATCGATATTTTGGGTATAACCAAATCCCTGTGTATCCACAAGACCAAGAGAAAACCACTTTTCCATGTCCATTTAGCACCTATGCCTATAGAAGGATGTCATTTGGACTGTGCAATGCCCCTACAACTTTCCAAAGGTGTATGTATGTCATCTTCTCTAACATGAATGATCAGTTTTTAGAGATATTCATGAATGATTTCTCTATCTTTGGGGATAGTTTTAGCCATTGTCTGCACCATCTCAGCCTAGTGCTGCAGAGATGTGAGAAAACCAACTTGGTTTTGAGTTGGGAAAAGAGTCATTTTATGGTCAATCAAGGCATTGTCCTTGGCCATGTTATTTCCCACAAAGGCATAGAGGTAGACCAAGCTAAAATTGATTTGATTGCACATTTTTCCCCACTTAAAACTGTCAAACAAGTCAGTTCTATCTTGGGGCATGCTGGTTTTTATAGGAGATTCATCAAAGATTTCAGTAAAATCTCAAAACCTCTTTGTCACCTGTTGTGCCAAGAGGTTCCTTTTGAATTTAATGATGAATGTCTCACTACTTTTAAGCTTTTGAAATTGTTTACCCTCTGCACCTATCCTTCAAGCACTTGATTATTCTTTACCATTTGAGTTGATGTGTGATGTATCAGATTTTGCTATTAGTGTAGTTTTGGGACAAAGGAAGGACAAGTTACCTTGTGTGATTGCTTATGTAAGAAAGATAATGATTGATGCTCAATTAAACTACACCACAACTGAGAAGGAATTGTTGGCCATTGTCTATGCTTTGAAAAAATTTAGATCTTATGTGTTAGGATCTAGGATTGTGCTGTTTCCAGACCACTCAGCCCTGAAGTACCTTTTATCTAAAAAGGATGTCAAGCCAAGATTAATCAAATGAGTCCTCTTATTATAGGAGTTTGATATTGATATTAAGGATAAAAATGGGGTTTAAAATGTGGTTACTGACCACCTATCCAGGATCCTAGCTGCTGAGTTTGATAGGTTGTCTATCAATGACTCATTTCCTGATGAACAACTATTTGCTGTCAGCATGCCAACACATTGGTTTGCAAACATAGTAAATTACTTACCAATGGGTAGGATTCCCCCACATTGGAACAAAATGGATAGGGAGCTATTCTTTTCCCAAATCAGACATTACATGTGGGAGGATCCAAACCTTGTCAAGCATTATGCAGACAAAGTTGTGAGGAGGTGTGTCCCTGAGAATGACTTTCATAGCATACTAACCATGTGTCATGAACAGGCTTGTGGAGGCCATTTCAGTGGAAATAAGACTGCTACAAAGCTGCTCCAAAGTGGATTTTATTGGTCCACCATCTTCAAAGATGCATGGTAGCATTGCAAAGCTAGTGGAAGATGCCAGAAAATGGGCAGTATCTCCAAAAGAAATTCCATGCCTTTACAGCCTATACTTGTTGAACTATTTGATATTTGGGGGGTTGACTTCATGGATCCTTTCCATCCTTCATATGGATACAATTTTATTCTTATGGCTTGGACTATGTTGTCAAATGGGTTGAGGCCATAGCCACAAGAACCAATTATCACAGAGTGGTCCTCAACTTCTTGAAGGACAATATTTTCTCTAGGTTGGATACCCCCAAAGCTATCATTAGTGATGGGGGAAGCCATTGCTGTAATAGACAGTTTGATAACTTGCCTAGAAAATACTTGTGACACACAGAGTTGCCACCCCATACCACCCACAGACCAGTGGGCAGGTAGAAATTTCTAATAGAGAGATCAAACACATTTTAGAGAAAACTGTCAGAGGAGATAGGAAGGATTGGTACCTGAAGTTAACTGATGCTCTTTGGGCTTGTAGATCTGCCTATAAGACCCCAATAGGGATGTCTCCCTTTAGGCTGGTATATGGAAAGGCATGCCATTTACCTATGGAGTTAGAACACAAAGCCTACTAGGCTATTAAATCATTGAATGTTGATCTAACTTCTATTGGTATGCACAGGAGGCTGTAGCTGTCAGAGCTGAGACTGGAAGCCTACTCTAATGCAAGGATCTACTAAGAAAAAGCCGAAGCTTTTTATGAGAAGCACTTGCTGAGAAAGGAGTTTACTGCTAGCAACAAGGTATGGTTGTTCAATTCCAAATTGAAATTCTTCCCAGGCAAGTTGAGATTTAGATGGGAGGGACCATACATTGTAATGCATGTATCCTCATCTGGAGTTGTTGAAATCATGCATCTAAAGGATGGTAGGATCATTAAAGTTAATGGTCAATGGATGGTAGGATCATTAAAGTTAATGGTCAATGGCTCAAACCCTTTGTTGAAAATGTAATAGAGCCTGTGGTGACAAATCACCTTCAATAACCTCAAAAGTGTGATTGATTTTCAATATTGTACACTATGTATCATAACTGTCAGTTCTATCTCTGTTGCTGCTTTCAAATCTGTTTCGCATTATATATATCTTGCCATTTGTGCTTTGTCTTTCATTTAGAATAATGAGTCAAAAGTAATAGAGGTAGGACAGGCCCCAATACATGAGAAATAGATGGGATCAGAGGAGGATTGATGAGTTGGGTGTGAATGGAAACTGTGAACTGCTGAGAAATAAGTTTGGAATGAAAAATGGACCTGTTGAGAGGTGCTAAATGATTTTCAATAGGTTCTGAAGGTTTTCATTAAGAATTTTGACAAGTTCTGATACCTGCCGAGAGGGTTGAGTTGATGTTCGATAGGTACTGAAGGTGTAAATTTGAATTTTTGACAGGATCTATGAACATGTCAAGATGTTGAGAATGAGAGTCGAGAGGTACTAAAGCTATAGGCTATGTTTTCGACAGGTTCTAATACCTGTTGAGAGGTCAAATGCTGAGTATTTTAAACCTATCAAGAGGTTGGAATCTGAAGCCCGTGTACCTGTCGATAGGTTGAAAGAACCTCTCAAGGCCTTCATCCTGATAGACTAATGATCTTAAATGTTCAACAGGTTGCTTCAACCTGTTGAAATCTCCTCTCCAACCTATTGAAAGAGCTTTTTACTCATTATAAACCTGTCGAGAGGTCATTTTATCTAGTCGACATCTTCTGTTCAGAGCTTTGTTCCTCTTATGCCCGATTTCCCAATTTCTTCTTTCCCCTCCACCTCACCGGCCCCAACTCCAATTACCTTGTTGTTGTTCCAATTGCTTCAATTTTACGAGGGCTACATTTTGCACCAGGTCTCTGTCAGTTTGGTTCTGTGTACAGCAAGCTCTGAGAAACCCTAGGTTCTGTGGGTAAGTTCTTCCTCAACCTCCACTCTGTGATTTTCAAGCTTTGTACTTCCATATTTTTGTGTGTGGTAAATTTGATTGAGAAAGGAAGACTGCTATTGGTTTTTGGGAATTGATTGTGTGAATTTTGTGACCAATGGCTGACTGTGAGGATACATTGGCTGACCTTTTCAAGGCCCATTCCAAATCTGCCCAAAAATCAACCAGAAAATCAAGTAGACTAGCTACACATCCCAAAGATGCCCCACCTGCTAAGAGGAAGCTCACCATGGAAAAACCTAACGAAGCTAAGAAATCTAAGAAAGCCAAAATTAGTGAAGAAATTTTTAAGGATGTTCTAGTGCCTGAACCTATCCCTGAGGCAAAACCTAACCCTGAGGCTGAACCTGAGATACTATTGCTGCTCGAGTTGTGCTTTCTTTGTTTGTTTGTGGTAAAAGAAATTTAAAATCAAAATAAAACAGGGGATGAAATCTGCACAACTGAGAAGCCCTAGACCTGCAAGATACAGGGTCCATTGTGGCAAGTTTTGATAAGTAAGAGTTTATCCCATAGGGAAAAATGATCTACAGCTCCAAGGGTGCCATCTCTAGTAGTCCCTCTAGATCTGACTACAGATCTGGCAGTCCTTAAGGGAAGGGAGTTTAAGGTCTCTTAGTTTACAGATCCTAAGGTAGCCTAATGTCTAAACTACAGAAAGGGTTGAGAGGATGGATGGAGTGTGGAAAATAAATATAAAAGGGTGAGAAGTATGTTATTGAGCCTAGATCAAAGGAGTTTTGTAACTCAGATTCAGATCTGATGTTATAGAAATCCTGTCCAATGGCTACGTTATCACCACTGAGGAGAAAGAATCCAACCCATCTTTGTGCCATGATTCAATCCCTTAAGGTTATAACCTGTCCACTCAAATGGTCACAGACTATCCCATAGGGGAACCACAATCCAGAGATGGGTCAAAGCAAGTTAATCATTGTAGGTACTATTTCATCCAGGCTACCAGCTCAAGAATCTATAGGGAACCTCAACCTCTAAAGCTCTATGTGAGGGGATACGGCTGTATAGGACCATGATAGCTCAGACACATAGAACCAGCAAGAGAATGAGTACAGCCTTCGATCTAGTTGTCCATTGCTTGAGTGAGGCTACAATGGTCCAGTCACAAGCCTACAATCTCTATAACCAGATCAGATCTAACATCTGATAGCGGATCTACACAAATATAGGGGAGTCTGCCTCTGTACAATCTCCCACCAGGCTAATACAAGCTCAGGTGCAGAGAAGAAGGATCCATCTTGGATCGATGGATTAGAATCACCCTAAGGCTATAACCTATCCACTTGAATGGTCACAGACTATCCCATAGGTTATCCTCCTCACGGAGCCCACAACAAAACAAGAATATCGCTGCCACCACCATGGTCACAAGGCTACCAGCTTAAGCTCCCATGGGGATTTCAGATCTAGTGGGTCCTGTGGTGGGGTTAAGGCTGTATAGGACCATGATAGCGCAGACACACAGGTCACTTGGATCTGAGTGGCCCTTAGAATCAGTCCTCCATTTCTTTGAATCACAGCCAAAGCAATGGTGGATCACAAGGCGACCTTGCCTGAGAGAATCACATTCAAACACAAATCCCATAATGTAAAAATCCTATTACAAAACTTCCATTAAACTAGTTCAAAATGCATACCAAGACATAGCCAGCAAGTGCTAGACTATGGAGAGAAGAAAAAAGAAAAAGAAAACTACTTACAGCTACAAAAGAAAAGAAAAACGATCTTAGATCAAGTCTCCAAGAGATGAGATGTGTTCTAAGATATCTAAACCTAAGCTATGTATGGGTTTATATAGCAGTGGTGTGGCGGCGCATTAGGGTTAGGAAACCCTAATTTTAACGATGCTACATGGCCTAATAGTGATCCTTGGATGCCTCAGGGCGCGTGCACGGAGATTTAAGCATGGGAGTGCATGCCCTAATCACTGGAAATTCCCAGAAAGTCCTCTGTTGAAGCGATGGAAGTTGAAGTTCAGAGCTTCGCTAGGTAGCTATTGTCTCCCATACTTGTCGGGTGGTAGCTCTTGCTCTTCGCGAGGATGGTTTGACATTGAAGCTTCAACCGTCGTGAGGTTGCCTTGGTTTGCTCTTCAGGCAATCGCGCAGTAGAGAATTACGCTCTCGCTGGATTGGGCTTCGTGAGGTTGAGTAGACATCAAAGCCTCAGATGTCGCAGGGTTGGAGTTCAAGCAGTCGCGAGGTAGCTGTGCATTCGCTGGGTTGATCTTCGCGAGGATGGATTTGAATAGTGCGAGAACTACGCGAGCACTTCTCTTCAATGGACTTCACGAGTTTCCTTGCGAGGCTTTAATAAGTTCTGAACTGCGCGAGGTTCCATGTCTTAATTGATCTTCACGAGGATGGCTCTGTCTTAGTGAGGATGCTTTCTTCTTGAATAGCGCGAGAACTGTGCGAGGAGTTCTCTTCTGAGCATCTCGCGGCTACTGCGGGACAGCTACGTGAAGAGTCTTCTGAAGCTCTCTCTCCTCAGCCGTTCTAAGCGAACTACACGAGGTTGAGAGAGGTCTGCTTTGAACTGTGCGAGACTACATGATGTGTTCTACTCTTGAGCTTTGCGAGAGCTATGCGAGTTTGTGCTTCTGAAGCTCTTCAGTCAGTCAACTGCACGAGAAGTTGTTCTAAAGTCTTTGGAAGCTCAGTTGGACTGCGCGAGGCAAATTTCTCCTGAATCCTCTAAAGCTTGGGTCAGCTGCGTGAGGCTCATTTCAGGTCTGGATTAAGAGTCCATCCTTCTGAGGGACTTCTGGTGCCAAAACAGGCTCCTTAGCAGGATTCCTGGCCTTATTTCACTGCTGATTATTACCTATATAAAACACTTAACAAGAACTTATTAGATGGCTAAGGGTCTAATCAAAGGTTAAGTTAAGGGGTGAAAAGTGGTACTTTTCAGGTTTTAACACACCCCCAAACCTAATCTTTGCTAGTCCCCTAGCAAAGCTACATTAAATTAATTAAAAATTAAATGCCACTTTCGTAGGGAGCACGGATACATTTAGCACATGTATCAAGCCTTTTAAACCCCTAGGTGATCCCTAGTGGAGGAGTGAAGTCTCCTGAGGGTTTTCAGTGAAGACACGCACAAACTTCTCAATAAAATAGTTAACAAAAGTGTAATACCATCAAGTGAGCAGTCAAGGAGTAGACTTAGTTTACTCTTGAATCAGTAAACATAAAAGAAATTTAATCCATTGGTTGCACAGTAATTTAAACAGCATAAACTTCTCATGAATGCACAATATTTCCAATCAGTTTACAACCACAGAAAACTGCACAAGTGTGTGCTAGCACTGAGCTCATCATCAGATCAAAAATTAGGTTATAGGTCATACATAATGCATTCAAGATCAGACCTAAAAACTTTCCAGGGCATACTCACATAAGGGTCTTGTTGAGGGGTTCATTTTCTCTCAGGCTCAAGAGAAGTTACATCCCCCAAATGGGTCCGTAAGCATGAGCATAGGCAGAGTTCTTAAGTGCTGACGTCATTGACAGATCCTCACCATAGATTGGATAACTCTTTATCTCCACATGACAGCTCACTCAACTTTGGATCACAAGGGCTTTTAACTGGGTTGTAATGTGGCTTATGGAGTGGGGTCAAAAAGAATGGAAGGTTAAAAAGGGGTTAAAAATTGAGAAATCAGTAGGTGAAAGAGGTGATTCATGACTTCGCCTTCTTGATTTTAGCTCCTTTCTTCTTCTTTGAGATTTTCAAATTTGAAGTGATCAGTTTCTCTTCTTGATTTTGATTTTCCAAAAGAAAGTTCCTCTTGACTCCTCTCATACTCCTCTTCATTATTACTTTTGTTTCTTTTTTATGGAATTTTCTTCTTTTTATTTTTGTTTTTGCTTTTCTGAAATGCCACCATGTTCTCAGTTACCATACTGCCAGAATTTTGAGATACTTCTTCTCCATTCACCTAATGTTGACCATAGCTAGTCCATCTTCAACTATTTCTCCTTTACCTTCTGAATTCTCAAAGTGAGGGTAGACTGAATCAGGTTCATAGGTTCAGGTACAAGTACTCAGGTGTATATTGAAGAAATTTAGGATTTAAAGCTCAAAGGAGGTATGGACAAGGGCAGTTGCTGAAGGTTGGTCTATTTAGGCTCAAACTGTCCCAGTGAAGGCCTTGATCCTTTCCTAAGTCTCATGAGTGCTGTCAGTTGTTTTAACTTGGAGTTGCCTAACTTCTAGTGAGCACAGTAACTCAGCCAGTCCTTAGAACTAGAAGAAATTGCCTTAGTCACTCCTCAAAGGATGGAAAAAAATTTTATAGGCCCAATTCTCACTGGTTATGGTCTTCCATTGAACTTTTAAGTATGTCCTCACTTTTTTCTCTCTCTAATGATTCACTAAGTGCTAATACAAGTAAGTTTCCTTGGTGATATCATCATGGAAATGTAAAATATTAAAAGTTTATAATGTCTAAAGTTTGCAGAAATTTTAAATTTCTTATTTTTCATGATTCTTAAGTGAACATAGATTCATTTCCATATTGCTCACATGACTCTGCTGCACTTAGGTTAACTATTCCATTGGCAGGGTCTGCCTGCCAGACCCCCAAACCTCTAAGGAGCAGTGTCTTCACTAGTTCAAAGTGAATGTGTAGCAGATTTATTGATGGTAAAAAGAAAAGAAAATAACATGGAACAAAACACATAGAAATAACAGAAAGAAAAGAAAAAATCTTTAACTAAAAATAAAAAGAAAAAAGTACAAAGAAGAAAAGTAAAATCCTAAGAAGAAGGTGGATAGGGTTCAAGAAGATGGAGTCTGGGGAGGTGGTGGGGGAGGCTGAGTAGGCGGAGGAGAGGAGGGAGATGGTGCTATTTTCTGCTTCTTCTTCATTTGCTTGTCCTTTTTCTTTCTTCCTTCTCCAGGATGCGCTGGACCTCCTCGTATTCGTCCCAGAGGAACTGTAGGGGGTCCGGCACCCTAGGTGGGGGCGGATCCAACCACATCGGATAAAATTTGTTAGGCAGAGCATTAGGCTTGTCATCCGCCATTGTTAGGACTAGGGCAGGACCGCAAGGGGAGAGGAAAAAGGATGACATGAAAAAGAAAGGGGCTCCCTGTGTATTTAATGATGAGGATGGTGGAAGATGAATCGATGTAATAACATCCAAGTTGCCGCAATTAATTGAGATTGAGTTGGGAAATGACAAATTACTGCAATCAGCATGGGAAATGACAAATGCATGTGACTCGCGCAGCTGGGCAAGGGGATCACAAGATAATTGAATCTCGTGATGATGGATGTTGGAGCTTGCAGTGTGCGAGAGACTTTGCAGCATTTGTTGAAGCTCGCGACAGCGAAATAAATGTTCTATGTGAATTGCGCGAGAGCTTCCCATATCTCAATTTGGAATAGGCGAGGGCTTAGTACCAAACAGGGGCAATACAGGTAGTGCAGCATACTCATAAAAAATATTCAAACAATATGCATTCAATTCGAAAATCAGCAATTCGCAGAAGAAGAAGAAGAAATCATACCAATCCCACATAAACTCTATCAAGCTCAACATATTCAGACTCCACATAAACACTACAATTTCCTAAAAAATATTAAAGAAACAAAAGTAGTATAGTACAACATGGACACAACTGTGGATCAGGTAGATGTAGGGGTCCCATGAAAATGAATAGTGTTCATAGGGTTAGTAGGTTTTTCGATACAAGGCTTAATCCTCTGACCATTCACTTTGAAGGTCCTCCCAGATTTGGGATCCTTGACTTCCACAGCACCAGATGGGGAAACATTTAAGACAACATAGGGACCTTCCCATCTGGATTTTAATTTACCAGGAAAGAATTTTAGTTTGGAGTTGAATAACCAAACCTTACCACTAGGTATGAGGCTTTTTCTCAGCAAGCCCTTGTCAAAGAAAGCTTTGGACCGTTCCTTGTAGATCCTGGCATTAGTGTAAGCATCCATCCTCAGCTCATCCAATTCAGATAGCTGCAATGACCTGTGATGACTAGTAGAAGTTAGGTTCATATTTAAAGTCTTAATGGCCCAATAGGCCTTGTGTTCTAACTCTACTGGGAGATGGCAAGCCTTGCCATAGACCAGTCTGAATGGGGACATTCCAATGGGAGTCTTATAGGCAGTCCTATAAGCCCACAGTGCATCATTCAGTTTATCGGCCCAATCTCTCCTGTCAGTCCTTACTGTTTTCTCAAGGATGTGCTTGATCTCCCTATTAGAAATTTCAACTTGCCCACTTGTCTGTGGGTGGTAGGGAGTAGTAATCCTATGGGTCACAGAATATTTCTTGAGCAAGCTCTCGAAATTTCTGTTGCAGAAATGGTTACCCCCATCACTGATAATAGCTTCAGGGGTTCCAAATCTGGAGAAAATGTGTTGCCTTACAAATTTGAGGACCACCTGGTTGTCATTGGTTCTTGTGGCAATGGCTTCTACCCGTTTGGAAACATAGTCTACTACCACTAAGATGAACTGATAACCATTAGAAGGAGGAAAGGGGCCCATGAAGTCTATACTCCATACATCAAACAGTTCTACAACAAGGATGGGCTGCAAAGGCATTGAATTTCTTTTGGACAACCCTCCTAATTTTTGACATCTCTCACATGCCTTGCAGTGTGTATATGCATCTTTGAATAAAGAAGGCCAGTAAAACCCACACTGCAGGACCTTGTCAGCTATTTTTCTCCCACTAAAGTGGCCACCACAGGCATTTTCATGGCACATGGCGAGAATACTGGGGACATCACTTTCGGGAACACATCTTCGGATGATTTGGTACCACAAGGTTCCTCCCAGAAAAAATATTTGACCTTTGAGAAAAACAAGTCTTTGTCCATTTTGGTCTAGTGGGCAGGAATCTTTCCTATAACTAGATAATTGACAATGTGTGCAAACCAAGGGACCAAGGATTGGATGGCAAATAATTGCTCATCCGGGAAGGCATCATTTGTAGGACCATCAAGGCATTTCTCCAAGACAATTCTGGACAAGTGGTCAGCCACCACATTCTCCACACCCTTTTTGCCCTTGATTTCGATGTCAAACTCCTGCAGTAGGAGTATCCATCTAATCAGCCAAGGCTTAGCATCTTTCTTGGACAATAGGTACTTCAATGCTGAATGGTCAGTGAAGATTACAGTTTTAGATCCTAGTAGATAGGCTCTAAATTTGTCAACAGCATAAACCACTGCCAGAAGCTCTTTCTCAATTGTGGTATAGTTCAGCTGAGCTTCAGCAAGTGATTTGCAGACATAAGCAATTACCATAGGTAGCTTATCCTTTCTTTGGCCCAAAACAACACCTATTGCCAAGTCTGATGCATCACACATCAGCTCAAAAGGTAGGGTATAGTCTGGTGTTTAGAGTACAGGGGCAGAGGCGAGGCATATTTTCAAAGTTTCAAAAGCCTTAAGACATTCAGCAGAAAAGTCAAAGGGCACATCCTGGCAGAGCAGGTAGCACAATGGCTTAGCAATTTTGCTGAAGTCCTTAATAAACCTCCTAGAAAATCTTACATGCCCAAGGAAAGATCTGATTTGTTTGACTGTTTTTGGAGGGGGCAAATTGGCAATGAGGTCAACTTTGGCCTTGTCTACCTCAAGCCCTTCTTTAGAGACTACATGGCCCAACACAATGCCTTGTGTTACCATGAAGTGGCTCTTTTCCCAGCTTAAGACCAGATTGGTCTCCTCACATCTTTGTAAAACTATGCTGAGGTGTTGTAGACACTAGCCAAAACTGTCCCCATAGACAGAAAAATCATCCATAAAAATCTCCAAAAACTTGTCAATCATATCAGAGAATATGGCATACATACACCTCTGAAAAGTGGCTGGCGCATTACACAGCCCAAAAGGCATCCTTCTGTAAGCAAAGGTGTAAAAAGGACAGGTAAAGGTGGTTTTCTCTTGGTCTTGAGGATGCACAGGGATCTGGTTGTACCCTGAGTACCCATCAAGAAAATAGTAAAAAGCATTTCCAGCCAATTTATCAAAAATTTGATCAATGAAGGGGAGAGGGAAATGGTCCTTTCTGGTCTTAGAGTTGAGCTTTCTATAATCAATGCACACTCTCCAGCCAGTGGTCTCCCTGGGTGGTCTCCACTCTCCAGATTCGATTTTAATAACTATTATGCCAGATTTCTTGGGCACCACTTGGATAGGTGCCACCCAGTTAGAATCAGAGATGGGGTAAATCACCCCTGCATCTTAGCAAAACTAAGAAGTCAGCAGGGTAGAAAAACTTATCCACCCCCACTAAGACATCCTCAACCATTCCCAGAGGTTTCCCCTCAGACCTATCAGCCATCATTAGCACAATGGGGGTAGCTTTCAGCTCTCCCAAACCTAGCTGCAGATATACACTGTATGGCAACAGGTTAACACTGGGTCCAAGGTCTAAAAGGGCTTTTCCAATTGTATGGTCTCCAATTATGCAGGGAATAGTGGGTATCCCTAGATCTTGCAACTTCTTAGGGATTGATATGTTAAATACAGAATTCACTGTACCAGTTTCAAAGACCTTGTTGGACACATGGCCTCTAGCTTTTCTCTTTTGGGTGCAGAGGTCTTTCAGGAACTTTGCATAGACTGGGACTTGTTTAATTGCCTCAAGCAGGGGAAAATTGATTTGGGCATTCCCTTCATCAAAAGGGACAGGACCATCCAAAGCTTGAGGAAATGGCAGCTGAGGTACTGCTGGTCCCTCAATTGCTAGCCTAGGACTATTCTTCAGTTTTTTTCTTTTTTCATGTTTTTCCTCCTACTGAGGCTCAACTACAGCCTCTTTATTTTTCTCCTGCTGTAGGGTGGCAGGCAATTCTTGGCTTTGTGTTCCAACAACATTTCTATCACAATCATTTGCATCATCTGTGGAAATGACCTTTGCTGGTTTGTTACCCACTTGGTTGTCTATCAGCCTGCCAGACCTTAGGGTAGTAACAGCATTGGTTCCCTCAAAACTTGAAGAAGCTTCTTTGATTAAAAACTGACCCTTGGGGTTAGCAACTGGCTGGCAGGGCAACCTCCCTTCATCTCTCCTAGCCAAGGCATTTGAAATTTGGCTTATCTGTTCTTCCATTTTCTGGAGGCTCTAACCATGAGAGTCCACAGTCTGAGCCAAGGATCCCAGGTTTTGCAATGAAGTCAAGACCTGGTCCTCGAAGGAAGCATTTCTTAGCTGAGAGTGGGGTATGACCAACTGATTTTATTGCTGATGGGACTGTTGATGGTGCTGGAAGTTAGACCTAGGGGCATACCCTTGATTGAACTGCTGTTGTGGCCTTTGAGGTAAAGCCAACATCTATTGGGGCTACATATAATTGTCTTGCCTCCACCTCAGATTTGGGTGGTCTCTCCATTGGTAACCAGCATTTTGGTGCTGGTAACCATATGGCTGTCTGTTGTAGCCTCCAGATTGTTGCTGGCCAAAAGTTTGCGCAACAACAGCATGTTCTAGTACAAATTCAGGGTCCTGCCCTGCACATGGGCACTCCTCACCTGTGTGCTGTGGTGACTGGCATATCAGGCATGCCTCCACCACATGAGCAACCCCTTTCGGTTGCATCATAGTCATAAATTTGTCAAACTTCTCAGAGAGGTTTGCCAACTGCAGCTGCAGGTCATTATTCCCAGACACCTCATGAACTTTTCCTCGTGATAATGCAACAGGCTCCACTTTTGACACAGACTCCTGACTAGCTCTTTCCAAGGACAGCTTTTGAAAAGCATTTTCACTAATCACCTCAAACAATTCCCATGCCTCATCAGCAGTTTTGTGCATGTAAGTGCCACCACAAGAGGCATCAACCATATCTCTACTTTTTTCATCAATCCCATTGTAGAAGCTTTGAACAAGCCGATCAGGATCTTGTGGTGGGGGCATTGTTTGAGCATTTCCTTAAACCTATCCCAGGCTTGATTAAAATCCTCAGTTGGGGCTTGGGCAAAAGCAAGAGTTGCCTTCCTCAATTGGCTAGTTTTGGTCTCAGGGAAGAACTTGGTCAGGAACTTGGTTTGCAGGTCTTTCCATGAAGCAATGCTATTGTTGGGAAGAGTGGTCAACCAGGTACTGGCCCTATTCTTCAGAGAGAAGGGAAAGAGTCTGAGCCTAGTAACCTCAGGTCCCAAACCAGTGATATTAAAAGTGGTGCACAAGGCCAAGAACTGGTCAATGTGCTTGTAAGGTTCCTCCTTGCTAAGCCCATGGAAAGAGGGCAGCATCTGGATGATTGAAGTCTTTATTTCATAATTCCCCTGAACATCAGGGAATTGAATGCTAAAAGGGGAGTTATAGTCATCCGGAGCATTCAACTCCTTGAGAGTTCCGGGTTGTTCTTCACCCATATTTGCTGTCACAGATTCACTTGGGGGCTCTCCCGTGGTGTGCCTGTCTCTTCTAAGTCTCCTTCCCTTTTCTAACTCAGGGTTAAGAGGCTCTAAAGTAGAGCTGAGAGATATCCTCCCTAGCATACAAGCACACCAACAGCAAGGAGAGCTTCTTGCAGGCACATTGCAAATGAATAACTTTACAATTAACAAATTTATCTAACTAATTTATAGCTATTCAAAGAATACATTTACAACTATCCTAGATGCTGCTAGATAATTTTCAAGAAAGATAGACAGAGTTTTAAAAGTTAGAGAGTTTGCAAACAGAGAGGTAGCTAAGCTCCAATTGCAGTCCAACTGTCCTTCACTGCTGCTGTCCAGATCTGTAAAAAAAAAATTCATAAATACATCAGCAGTATCAATTATTCTTAACTACCAAAGAATAATAAAACTACAAAAACTTAGGGTCTACTAATAGATCAACTTTCCCCGGCAACGGCGCCAAAAGCTTGTTGCTGCCCCAGCTGTGCTTTCTTTATTTGTTTATGGTAAAAGAAATTTAAAATCAAAATAAAACAGGGGATGAAATCAACACAACTGAGAAGTCCTATACCTGCAAGATACAGGGTCCATTGTGGCAAGTTTTGATAAGTAAGAGTTTGTCCCACAGGGAAAAATGATCTACAGCTCCAAGGGAGCCATCTCTAGTAGTCCCTCCAGATCTGACTACAGATCTGGAAGTCCTTAAGGGAAGGGAGTTTAAGGTCACTTAGTTTACAGATCCTAAGGTAACCTAATGTCTAAACTACAGAAAGGGTTGAGAGGATAGATTGAGTGTGGAAAATAAATATAAAAGGGTGAGAAGTATCTTATTGAGCCTAGATCAGAGGAGTTTTGTAACTCAGATTCAGATCTGATGTTATAGAAATCCTGTCCAATGGCTACGTTATCACCACTGAGGGGAAAGAATCCAACCCATCTCTGTGCCATGATTCAATCCCTTAAGGTTATAACCTATCCACTCAAATGGTCACAGACTATCCCATAGGGGAACCACAATCCAGAGATGGGTCAAAACAAGTTAATCATTGTAGGCACTATTTCATCCAGGCTACCAGCTCAAGAATCCATAGGGAACCTCAACCTCTAAAGCTCTATGTGTGGGGCTAAGGCTGTATGGGACCATGATAGCCCAGACACATAGAACCAGCAAGAGATTGAGTACAACCTTCGATCTAGCTGTCCATTGCTTGAGTGAGGCTACAATGGTCCAGTCATAAGCCTACAATCTCTATAAACAGATCAGATCTAACATCTGATAGCGGATCTACACAAATATAGGGGAGTATGCCTCTATACAATCTCCCACCAGGCTAATACAAGTTCAGGTGCAGAGAAGAAGGATCCATCATGGATTGGTGGATTAGAATCACCCTAAGGCTATAACCTGTCCACTTAAATGGTCACAGACTATCCCAGAGGCTATCCTCCTCACGAAGCCCATGACAAAACAAGAATATCACTGCCACCACCATGGTCACAAGGCTACTAGCTCAAGCTCCCATGGGGATTTCAGATCTAGTGGCTCCTGTGGTGGGGCTAAGGCTGTATAGGACCATGATAGCGCAGACACACAGGTCACTTGTATCTGAGTGGCCATTAGAATCAGTCCTCCATTGCTTTGAATCACAGCCAAAGCAATGGAAAATCACAAGGCAGCAGCCTTGCACAGAGCAGATCACATTCAAACACAAATCCCATAATGTAAAAATACTATTACAAAACTTCCATTAAACTAGTTCAAAATGCATACAAAGACATAGCCAGCAAGTGCTGGACTATGGAGAGAAGAAAAAAGAAAAAGAAAACTACTTACAGCTACAAAAGAAAAGAAAAACGATCTCGGATCAAGTCTCAAAGAGATGAGATGTGTTCCAAGATATCTAAACCTAAGCTAAGTATGGGCTAGCAGTGGTGTGGTGACGCATTAGGGTTAGGAAACCCTAATTTTAATGATGCCACATGGCCTAATAGTGATCCTTGGATGCCTCAAGGCGCATGCATGGAGATTTTAGCATGGGAGTGCATGTCCTAATCGCTGGAAATTCTCAAAAAGTCCTCTGCTGAAGCTATGGAAGTTGAAGTTCAGAGCTTCGCTAGGTAGCTATTGTTTCACAGACTTGTTGGGTGGTAGCTCTTGCTCTTCACTAGGATAGTTTGACATTGAAGCTTCAATCGTCGCGAGGTTGCCTTGGTTTGCTCTTCAGGCAGTCACGCGGTAGAGAATTGCGCTCTCGCTGGATTGGGCTTCGTGAGGTTGAGTAGACATCAAAGCCTCAGATGTCGCGGGGTTGGAGTTCAAGCAGTCGCGAGGTAGCTACACATTCGCTGGGTTGATCTTCGCGAGGATGGATTTGAATAGCGCGAGAACTGCGCGAGCACTTCTCTTCAATGAACTTCGTGAGTTTCCTCGCGAGGCTTTAATGAGTTCTGAACTGTGTGAGGTTCCATGTCTTAATTGATCTTTGTGAGGATGGCTCTGTCTTCATGAGGATGCTTTCTTCTTGAATAGCGTGAGAACTGTGCGAGGAGTTCTCTTCTGATATTTGCATCCCGCGACTACTACGCGACAGCTGCGCAAAGAGTCTTCTGAAGCTCTCTCTCCTCAGACATTCTGAGCAAACTGGGCGAGGTTGAGAGAGGTCTGCTTTGAACTGCTCAAGACTATGCGATGTGTTCTACTCTTGAGCTTCGCGAGAGCTACGCAAGTTTGTGCTTCTGAAGATCTTCAGTCACTCAACTGCGTGAGAAGTTGCTGTAAAGTCTTAGGAAGCTCAGTTGGACTGCGTGAGGCATATTTCTCCTAAATCCTCTAAAGCTTGGGTCAGCTACGTGAGGCTCATTTCAGGTCTGGATTAAGAGTCCATCCTTCTGAGAGACTTCTGGTGCCAAAACAGGCTCCTTAGTAGGATTCCTGGCCTTATTTCACTGCAGATTATTACCTACATAAAACACTTAACAAGAACTTATTAGATGGCTAAGGGTCTAATCAAAGGTTAAGTTAAGGTGTAAAAAGTGGTACTTTTCAGGTCTTAATAGATACTTGTGAACTTGACTACTCCCAATGAGTTTGTGGATGCCTTGGACCTGATCCCTGAGATAATTTTTGACCTACCTTATTTTTCTAAGGTAGAGGAGTGTAAGGACACCTTGGACTATTTGGTGAAGGCCGGCCTGACACCTTTGATGACTCCATTATAAGAGAAGGCCTACCCTAGATTAGTCAAACTATGGTATCAGAACATCCGGAAGAAGATGAAGCCAGGGTCAACTGAGCCTACTTTTATGGTTTTGATTGATAATTAGGAGCTAATTGTGGATTACAGTGAATTGGTTTGGCATTAGGGGTTCCATCAGTTTATGACCCAGTTTATGGTTTAGGAGCACCTGAAAATGTGTCCTTTAGAGCAATGGCCAGACATCTGACTTAAGGCATTGTGGGCTCTAGGGAGTCATTAGTGAGGAGAGACTTGGACCCTAGCCTACATTTGATAGACTCAATCTTGAGGAAGAACATTTATGTCAGTGACCATATACAGGAGAGAAGAACCCCTATAGTGGATGCCCTTTACTTTTTCTCCCAGGGCAGTTCATGAATGCCTCTCAGCTGATATTTGAGGCCATGGTAGATGTGAATGAAAAGATCAAAAGATGACAAGCCTTGCCTGGGCTACCCTACTGTAGAATCATCACTGCTCTGCTAAGGAAAGGGAAATTTGTGATTCAAAAGGATGAGCCAGTGGAGAAATTGAGTCCAAAAATGTTTGGGAAGAGGGCCTGGTCTACTAGTAGGACCCTGATTGGGAAAAGCAAGAAGAAATCAGTTGAGAGTCCTAAAAAAGAAGCCCCTCAGGTGACCAGCTCAGCAGCTGCACCTGTGATCCCTACAGCCCCATAAGCCAGCTCAGCAACTGCAGCTGGGACCTCTACATCAGCTAACTCAGAGCCTCTGGCCACCTCCGCTGGCCCTAGCTCAGTGCCTCCACCTGTGACCTCTGCATCCCTACTCCTTCCCTTCACGTTGTGCCTTTGCCTGTTATCAGCTCTGATGTTGCCAGCATTCCCATTCCATCACCCTCCATACCATCCATTACAGTCCCCATACCTCCTAGCAGCTCAACCATCCCTTCCACCATCACCACCATCACCCCGGTATCAGCTCCTACAACAGACCCCATTGTTACCCTACCTTCATTCCCATCACAACCACCTACCAAAGAATATCAAGGCAAACCCCAACCCCTCCAGCTAGCCCATCCATCCCAGAATTAGAATCCTTAAGCCCTACACATGCAGCTCCTTTTATATCATATGACCCTGTCACCACCTCTCCATCATCCATACCTTTTGATATTGATCCCACTACCTCCTTATCACCTACCAATACCCAAGAGTTGGACCACCTGACCACTGAGGGGTACTCATCCCTGATTGACTCCATTGTGGAGGACATTGGGCATGAATACTCCCCTTTAGCTGACTCTCCACAGGCTTCTTAATTTCAATATGCCCTCACCCTACCTTTCCAGCATGCTCCCACATCTCCTTTCTAGCCCATTATACCCATTCCACCTATTACCCAAGCCCAAATCTTACCTGATGCCTCTACCTAGATCCTTTTCCTTCTCACATCCACACTAGCCCAGCTCCAAACCAACACAGCCAACCATTCATTTATGCTATGGCCACCTGCCTTCATGCAATTCAATCAACCTTACTAACAGCTACCCCAACCTCCCAACCTCCTCCAATTCCCACTCTTACAATTCCCACTCCTAGACCTACTCCTCTTCCATCCCCTCAGCTATCCCCTATAGTAGTGCCTCCCACTGCTGAGGTGGAAGAACCAATCCCATTAATCCCTGCAGTACTTACCTTTGATGCCTCCACTCAAATTGATTTTGAGGAAGTAGTATTGTCCATCCCTCTTGCAACCCAAACTGACCCCATAGAAGATGACCTACCCTCTTTACCTTTCACCTACCCCTCCACCCCACCTGAACCAATTGTTGTGGAAGAGGAGCTGCCATTGACCCTCATTGTACCATCACCACCACTTCCTGAGTTGCCCATCACCCCCTCCTCCATAGATGACCCTCACCATTGGGCCATTGTTACCAACCCCTTTTCACCTCTGCCATCCCTCACCAAAGCCATCGAGACCAACCCTTATGTCCAAGAGGATGTAAAATTTCTAGTGGATGCAGTCATGGTTTTGCTGCAACAAGCACATTAGGAGGAGATTGACCCTGTTTTAGAGGCTCATAGGAAAGAGGAATGGAAATTATGGAAGATGGTCCTCAATTCCCTCGACCTGTACAACATCTATAGGACCAAATCTGACATGCTTGCCAAACTTGTAGGGACCCTCTCCCTATACTCTGCCTTGGGTCCCTCAGAATCCAGAGGCCTTTCCATCAGGGAGCCTGCCATGGCCCAGGGCAGCAGCATGCCTCAGAGACCATCTGCCTAAAAGACTACGGTGGGTGCTGCCAGCACTGAGAGACTGAAGAGGAAGGAGAATCTCAAGAAGGAATATGACAAAATTGCTACACAAAATCGATGGGAGCCAATAACCATATCAAGCTCTGACTCTAATTCTGATTAGTTGTAGACTGTATTTAGGATTTGGTTGTAGTTAGTTCGTATGTTACATGTTGTTGTTTATACTTTTTGTTAAAGTTAGAATGTATCGTTTCTTTTATGCTTTGTAATTACTTATGTGCAATAAAATTTCTGTTTTGTCAGTCCCACTGTGTTTCTTGCTTTCCTTTGTGTTTAGTTTTGTTCTCATTTGTTCTTTATACTTCATTTGCTTTTGTCCTTGTGTTTACCCTGCTGTTTCCTGTTGTTGTACTTCCAAAATAGTGAGGACACTGTTCCTCATAGGTTTACGGGTATAGCAGGGTAATTTTGAAAATTTTCTATGAGATAATTAAGCCAAGTGCAATGGTATGGAGGAGATCGAAACAAAAATTCAGCAGAATTTCAAACTGAACAATTTTGAAAATGGAATATTTAAAAATATATGGTAGTCTGTTTAATCTTTGGATCTTTTTGAAAATTAATCATTTCCATGAAACACATCATCAAGAAATATTTTTTTGTCATAATCAGTATGTAGTGAACCATTAAGGAGAGAAAAACTAAGAACATGTCTTGAGAGTCCTAAGGAAGACCATACCCAGCGAGAGTTGGCCTCTGAAAATTTCTTTTGAAGATTGTTTTGGAAAAATCTTTCTGCTCTAAGGACTATTTCAACCTGCTTTCTTTCACTATAAGTTATGCACTCTAAGTTGAGACAAATTGACAGAACTCATGACATCAAAGACATGATGTAAGGTCATCTTTTGGAGAGTTTGAGCTTAAAATTCCCCAACTTCCAACTGCCCTTGATACACACAATATGAGCATGAAAACTCCATTCTTCTTTGAACCTCTTGACCTGTTTCAATTCACCCTCAATCTGAGAATTCAGGAAGTAAAGGGAGAAGTGAGGTTAGAGGTGCAAGGTTTCATATTTGGTGGAAGGAAAAGAGAGAAAATTTAAGGCAACAGTGTGTCAATTGTGTAGCTGTGGCATTCCAGGTCATAAAAAAAAATATATGAGAAAAATACAAAAGAAAGAATACTAAAAAAAGAGAGAAGTCACTTCAAATATGAAAATTCAAGAAGTAGATGTAATATGTGCTAAGATGAAGAAGGTTTGTGCATCACCTCCTTACCTTGCTGATTTCTCAAAATTTTGAATCCCATTATTCCCCTTTATTCTTTAGAAACCTAACCCATAAGCCACATTACAACCCAATAAAAAGACCCTACTAATCTAAAATGGATTGAGCTGTCATGTGGAGATAAAGAGCTGTGTAATCTAAGGTGAAGAGAGTTAGAAGATTTCAAGAATTAGAGCATTGCTTATGCTCATGCTTACAGTCCTATTTGAGGGTTGTAACTACTCTTGAACTGTGTGAACTAAAACACCTTTGAAATCACTTGTGAGAGTATGCCTGTGAGATAATTGGGTCCGAGATTGGACTTGCTTAGGCATTGTTTGAACCTAATTCTTAAATTAATAGTGAAGTATACACTGTTATGCACATATCATTCATTTAATGATTTCAGATTAGTTATGATGAGTTGGAAAAAGGATTTAGGTATTAAATGTGTTTGCATTTACTATTTTGAAACTTCTAAAGTCAAAAAGGTTAGGTATGAAATAAAGTTGAAGTTGTTGGGACCTAACTTGTGACTGCTTGCACTTGGTTTAATCATGTTCATATGGAAGTTTGTGGTTAACTTCACTAAAAACCCTCAGGAGACTTCACTCCTCCACTAAGGATCACCTAGGGGTTTAAAAGGTGTGCTGCATATGCTAAATGCATCTGTGCTCCCTACAAAAGTGACATTTTCTACTTTTAATCATTGCTTTTAATTTCTCCTTTGCTCAGGGACTAGCAAAGCTTAGGTTTGAGGGTGTGTTAATCAGTGAAAAAGACCATTTTTCACCTCCTAACCTAACCTTTGATAGACCTTTGAGTTGACTAATAATGCGTTTTGAGTGTATTTTATAGATAAGTAACAAACTACAATCTTAATGTAGAAATCCATCTAAAAATGCTAAAAAAGAGATCTGCTGCCTCATCATGTGCTCGTGCAGCCCAAAAGGCTAGCCAATCAGGCAGTCCACAGAGCCTTAGAAGTCCATGGGAATGCCATGTGTCCAACTGGGTACACTTGTGAGCAAGATTAGCTATAGTAGATGAAGACTGAACCCCTCAAAAGGTGTTGAGTGCTGAACAGATGAAGAACAGCACCTCAGAGCTATGTGTCAGCTGTGGAAGCAAAGGCTATCACCTGTCGAGAGGTTAATTCAACCTGTCGACAGGTTTGGATGCTTAGATATGAAGAGATCGACAAGTTCCCAAAACCTGTCGAGGATTTGAAACCAAATGAGCATCCTGTCGAGATACCTAAAGCTGAATTATAACTCATCGATAGGTTCTGAGGAAGAAAAAAATGAAGCTGTCAACAAGTTGAAAGAAGTTTTCAAGTGGTGTGTTGTAACCTGTCGAGAGTTCACCTAAAGATGCAGGGGATCTCGTGAGGTTCAGAAATCCAGAATTAAACTTGTCGAGTGGTTCCCCAGAACCTAGCGAGCAGTCAAAGATAACCTAGCGAGAACTTACTTGAAACTGCGCGCGGTTGAGTCAACCTGTTGAAAACTCAGCTGGAGCTGTATAAGAAATTGACAAGTTGAACTATAACCTCTCGAGGGATTGGCTGGAGGTAAGACAGCAGGGAGGTTTTGATGTCATCCTGTAGAAAAATGTAACAGATCCTGTAAAGAGGTCATCCAACCTGTCGGAAGCTTACTTCAACCTGTCGAATGAAGCACAAATAAGCCTCAAAACCTGTCGACAGGTTCCCTGAACCTATTGAAACTCGATTTGGGAACTTCTCAATTCTAGCTGAGACAGCTGCTCCCTTTAGTGTTCTGTGCACACATTCGAAGGCACTTCAACAACCCTTAGGGGTATTTTTGGAAAACAAATGGGCACGAATGGGAACTCTCTAACCACTTCACATGTACTTGTCACATTTGGATCAATTACTGGAGAGTTTTTAGAAGTAAAATCAGTCACATCAGTAGCTCTGAATAACAGAATTATTCCCTTGAGCTCTAATTGGCTGAAACAGATCTGAGGATAGAGGGGAAGACTATAAAAGCCTAAGGAGTTTACAGAAGAACCATCCATAAATTGACATAGCTCAGACCAAATTCGAGACCCTTTTTTTTCCTTCAAAATTCCTTCCCTCTTTCTTCTTCCCCTTTCACTCTTTAGACCAACCATGGTTGGCTAAACCCTTTTACTAGCTAGGATGAGGTTGAGGGCTGTAAATTAAGAGGTTCAAGGCTTTATATGAGGATTGGATGTTGCACAGATTGCAGATCTGAGCATATTGTACTATAAGTTTGTATTGAAGCACTAAATTGTAGATTATAGAGTTAATTTAGATCTATAAATCTCTTGATTGCCACTTGATTTCCGTACATTAAATATCCCTGTGGAAACCTGAGCTTGTAGCCTTGCATCAACAACATCTGCAATAATTTAGTTGTTCCAATTAAGACCCGTGAACTAGAGGAATCTCTAAGATGATCTGTGTCCATTCAAGTAGACAGATCATAGCCTTAGGATCACTCCAATTCTCTAGTCTAAAGTGGATTCTTATACCTGGTATCTGAGCTTGTAGCCAGATGAAGGATTGTTGCAAATCAGTTCCATGCATTGCCTCTAAACCAATCAGTTTTCAGTAGAGACCAAAACCCCTAGCTGCTACTCTCCTTCTTTTGATTTTAACCCCTTTATCCATTTCCTTAAATCTGTGTTTTAATCAGTTCTTGGTCATTTGCTTTAATCTTTAATTTTCTGTAGTTTTAGTAAAGTGACAACCCTCAAAAGCCTCTCCTCTTTCCTTTCTTGCTTTGTTTTAAACTAGGATAGGCTAGAGTGCCAGATTTGTTATAGATATGGAGATTTACTACATTTTAGAGTACATTTTCTTGTGGACCTACCCTTACTTACCCATTAAAGCTTGCTGTAATAGCCGTGGTTCTGGCAGGACTGATTTCTACCTTGATCCCATTTCTCTATGATTTTGCCTTTAGTTTATTGTTTTTAATCCTTTAGTAATTGCAAGGTAAGCAACCCAACAACCACATCAATGTTGTAGCAGTTAATCATCTCGAGCAGTTGTCGAGCACATAAATGCTACAACATTTAATCCTCTCGAGCAGTTGTCGAGCAGCTTTGAGCGAAAAGCCTTCAGAAGTATGCTCTCCAGCATATCAGAAGCTTCCGAACCACCCACTCAAGCAGCTATCAAGGAGTTCAAAGCTACACTGTCCATCCTCTAAAAAATGCTTTAGATAGAAGCCTAACTTCTCGAGTCCTCTCGAGAAACCATCAAAACTATTCTTCAGAATACCCTTCAAGAGCATCCACTCAGGCAGCTGTCGTGTAGACAAAGATTTATGCAGTCCAGCCTATCGAGCAACCTTCAGAAGTATACTATCCACTCGAAGCTCGGGTCTCAGCATGAATTTAAGGACTTCAGGGGCATTTTTGGAACTACTGCACACATGGGACACATGTCCAAGTGTGTAATGCAACCTAGGGGCAATACTTGGATGAAATTAAGCCACATCAGTGGATCCCAAATGTGTTGATTCTCTTTCCCTCTAATTGGTCAAAGCATAAAGTGCTTTTTGGGTGTGTTGAAAAAGAAAAGAAAAATGTTTGTAGAAGTAGCCAGCCGTGAGGCCTAAACTCACTTTTAGGTTTAGGGCATTTTTAGGGTTTCTTTCTTTTTTTTCTCCTGTTTCTTCTTCTCTCCTTAGCCATCTACAGCCTGGCTAAGTTCTTTGCAGTAGGTAGTGCTAGTTTTATTATGCATTATTTTGTAAGAACATTGTGAAGAGCTTGGAGTCATGCAGAGACTGCATGCTTGAGAGTCGTGTCATTGTAAGTTTCTTGGTAGCAATGAATAGCTAATTTTAATGTTTCATTGAATCTGTAATTTCTTTTGATTTTCATTAGACCTCTATGGATTTGATACACCTATGGATGCATGAACTTCTAACCATAAAAACATAGTGGCTGTAGTGATTTTACTGTTCCATCTTTTACCCGCATCACTAGATCACATCCCTGGGATAGCCTGTGACCATTTAAGTGGACAGGGTATAGCCCTAAGACTAGTCCATATCTCAAGGTGACTTGGATTCTTCTGCCTTGCATTTGCGCTTGTAGCCAAATGAGGGAATGCTATAGATGCAAATCTTGCTCTGTTTTACATTACTTTGTGCAATAAAAATCAGTCCCTAACTGCTTACTTCTCCATTTTCCATTTATTTTTATCAACCCCCTTCCATTCTTAGAGTTTAGGTCATTTTTCCTTTTTTTTTCATCTTTCCTTAGCTATCTGCAGCCTGGCTACGTCTTTGTAGCAACTCGGTTAGTTTCCATTGTAAAAGGGGGTGTAATAGCATTGTGAAGACTTGGAGTCTTGTAGAGACTATAGACTTGAGGGCTATATCATTGTATGTTCCTGTTCACAATAAAAAGCTGGTTTTAATGCTTCATTCAATCTATAATTTATTGTGATTTTTATTAAGATCTATATGGATTTTATGCACCTATGGATGCATGAGCTTGTAGCCTTGCAGACATAGTGTCTACAGTGATTTTTTTGTTCTAGCTCTAACTCCATGACTGGATTATATCCCTGGGATAGCCTGTGACCATTTAAGTGGATAGGGTATAGCCCAAAGAGTAGTCCATATCTAAGGGTTCAGTTGGATTGTTCTACCTTGCATTTGTGCTTGTAGCCAAATGAGGGACTGCTGCAGATCAAACTTTTACTTTGCTTTGAAATGCTTTTTGCAGTGAGAACTAGTTCCTAGTTACCTACTTCTCCATTTTCTATTTATTTTACCAACTGATCTTCACTCTTCCTTAACCCCTTTCTTTTATTTCAGTTTTTAGTTTGTTTTATTTTTCTTTTTAGTTAGTTGTGACAACCCCAAAAAAACCCTCTCTTTACCCTGCTTATTAGTTAGAATAGACTTGGTTTAGAGTTGTCAGATCTATAGCAGATATGGAGATTTACTATTTTTTTAGATCCATAACTCCCTGTGGGACAACCCTTACTTATCTAAAATTTGCTGCAATAGCCTTGTATCTTTCAGGTGGTGTTTGTGTTCTATTCCATTTTTATTCCCCTTTGTTTTGATTTTACCCTTCTTTATTTCTGCCATATTTTTACCATCTTTGTAATAAAGAACACAAGCTACAAGCCTTTGGAGATGCAACAATACCTGGGGTTGATCTTCCAATTCTCAATATCAGTTGTCAGTTGATCTCGAAAAATTACCTGGGTGTCGAGCTCTCTTATTTATAGAACCATAAAAGGTTGGATACAATTATTCAGGACTCTAATTAAAGTAAACTACCTAAGATAAATTCTTCTAAAATTAAACTTCCTAATATCATTCCTCCTTGCTTCTACTACTAGAGACGTATAGGACTTTTCATGATTTTCAGTAGTAGGGATTCTCTCCAATCTTCTCAGATCCGTAGAATACATGACTTCTAATTTTAGAGTTCATGATTTTGTGCATGTCTTTCACGTGATCTTCAGCAGTATGCATGAGGTGTAATATACATAATTGAGAATACAATTTTTCTTTTTCAGTTGATTTGATTCAATTTCTGTTCGATCACTTGTAATTCTCCAAGTTCTCTTCAGTCTTCTTCAGCCGAAATCGTAAATTACAATTTCTTCTTTTTCTTTTAATTTAGCTCTCGATTTAGCTTCGGCTGACTCAAGATCTTCACGGTTTTTCTTCTATAGCTTTCAGAACTGGTGGTTCAACTATGATTCTTTTACGATCTTCATTTTTACTGCTATTTGAGTTCACTTTGGAAAAGATTAATACTTTTACTCTTTTTTGCTTACGAATCTAAATATCTGCAAATCAATACATCCTTAGTGAAAAACTGTGGGCTAACATCACTTAGTTAAGGGTATCAAAATAGTAAATTATGTGACTGATCAGCAACAATAGAAGAAGGAAACTGAATTCCTCAAACTAGATTAAGGTGCTTTGTACGTTAGGTAGTACAACATCCATTTTAATTTGCTCGCTTGTTATGCGACCTGAGCAGTCCAAGTCGAGGAACGGAAGGCAAAGAGATTTGAGAGAGGATTGAAAACCAACATCCGTCGCTTTGTGTCTCCTTACTAGTTGGAAACCTATGCGACAGTGCTTGAGAAGGCCCTTTTGATCGAGGCTGATAACATTGAATTCTTCGCAAGCCGTGAGATGAAGACTAAGAGCAACCAAAAGATTCAAACCAGAAAATCCCGTCCTAACCCCCAGGCTAGGAAGGAAGAGAAACCTAGGGAGAAGAGGTGAAAAGTTGAAGAATTAACCCCTATGGAGAAGCCACAACTTGCGGCAGGACCCTACTAGCATTGTTGAAGAGCAGACCATACCACGATGACTTGTCATATGGCACTAGGCGCATGCTTCATCTACGGATAGAAAGGGCATATGATGAGAGATTGTCCGACTTGCCAAGTGAAGCAGGAGATAGCTGAAGGAAAGAAATCGGTGACTCAAGGGCAAGTCTATGCTTTGACGAAAGGAGAGGCGAAAGCATTCCCTGTCGTCATTGCAGGTACGATGCTTGTTTCCCAACAATTAGCTCCAGTTTTGATAGACCATGGATCATCTCATTCTTTCATATTGCCATCTTTTGCTAGTAAAATAATGATAAAACTTATGAAACTTGCTGAGAAATTGTATGTGATTACTCCTACTGGTGAACTAGTTAAGATTCGAATTGTGTACCCGTCATGTACCCTAGATATTAAAGATCACCCCTAGAAGCCGATCGCTTTTTGTTGAATATGAGAGACTTCGACGATATCCTTAGAATGAATTGGTTCTCATTTCATCATGCCTGTCTAAATTGTCATGATAAGACCTTAACCTTGAAAAACCCTGCTCGACCTGAGACATTTCTGTCATTGATTCAAGAACCTTCGTCTTTACAACATGTCTTTGCCTCTAATCTCGTACAAAAGGAATCCGAACTCACCCTCAATAGAGTCCCTATAATTAGAGAGTTTTCGAACGTATTCTTTGAAGAATTGCCTGGTTTACCGCCATCCCAAGAGATCAAGTTTCGAGTTGATCTGATACCCAGAATGAATCCCGTATCCCAACCGTCTTATCGAATGGCACCGAGGAGATGAACGAGTTGAAAAAATAGCTGCAAGAACTTGAAGATAAGGGATATATTAGACAGAGTTCCTCACCTTGGGGAGCTCCCGTCTTGCTCGTCAAGAAGAAAGAGGGTACCCTATGACTATGCGTAGATTATCGTAAACTAAACAATGTAATGATAAAGAACAAGTACCCCTTGCCTAGGATTGACAATCTATTCTAGCAATTACAAGTTGCTCGAGTCTTTTCCAAGATTGACTTGCGTATTGGCTATCATTAGTTGTGAGTTCGTGAAGAGGATATTCTAAAGGCTGCTTTCGTAACCTGATATAGTCACTATGATTTTACCATTTTGCCTTTTGGTCTAACGAATGCCCCGATAGCATTTATGGACCTCATTAATCAAATTTTCAAGCCTTACATTGATAAGT
This sequence comes from Chloranthus sessilifolius, assembly GCA_021018995.1. Lineage (NCBI taxonomy): Eukaryota > Viridiplantae > Streptophyta > Magnoliopsida > Chloranthales > Chloranthaceae > Chloranthus > Chloranthus sessilifolius. Next base: position 103,571,246 of record CM037584.1, on the reverse strand, counting down.
TCGTCGTGGTCTTCATCGACAATATCTTGATATATTCGTTGAATTAATAAGAACATGAGAAACACTTGAGGATTACACTTCGAGAACATCAGTTATATGTGAAGTTCTCAAAATGTGAGTTCTGGTTGAAAAAGGTTGCCTTCTTAGGGCATGTAGTGTCCAGAGATATATTTTTTATTGATCCCGCTATGATCGAAGCTGTGATGAGTTGGAAGAGACCGACCAGTGTGATTGAGGTACTTAGTTTCCTTAGACTGGCTGGATATTATTGTCGGTTCATGGAAGGATTCTCAAAGTTAGTGAAATCGCTCACTGAGCTAACTAGGAAGACCAAGTTTGAATAGACTCTGGCTCGCGAACATAGTTTTCAAGAGCTGAAGAAGCAATTGACTGTTAGTCACTAGTTTTTACCACATTTTACCCATTAAACTTGGCTTTTGCTAAGCTTTAGAGTATTTAATAAATACTTTTTAGTGTTGATTTGCAGTAAAGAGGTAATTGTAGTCTTAGTGCAGTTTTCAGTTAAAAAGTGCTAGTAAGGAGGAGTTTTAAATCATTCAAGAGCAGAGAGGGAGAGATGTGCTTTCACAAGCCGTGTGGACATTCTTTGTGGTTCACCATCTCAATCTGCAACAGTTGCATAGGTTTCAACAAAGGAAGACTTTCAACTAGTGCATGTGGGTTAGCGCATTCAAAGCAACCCAACATTCAGTTGCACACTCAATGCAGTGCTGAAATAACTATGTCAAGATGTGCACACTTGAAGCCCTCATTGTAGCTAGCAGCCAACCTGTCGAATGGATGCCCAATGCACTCAGCTTACCTATTGAGTGGTAAATGTTTCAATAGCAACCCCTCGAAGTCAAGGTGCATTTCTAGCCAACATCTCAAGCAGATCACATGCCCACTTTTTGAACCTGTCGACCATCTGTTTTGGAAGTTTCAGATCCTATCGAGCTTTGAACCCCATGCAGCCAACCTATCGAATGGAGCCCAACACACTTCAGTCCTCTCGAATAGAAGCTGGAGCACACCTTCATCCTGTCGACTGGTTCAAATCCCAAACCTACCATCCTCTTGAAAAGAAGCTCCCTTACATATAGAACCTGTCGACACCTTTTAAATGCATTTCAACCTATCAACCATTTAACTTGCAGCAATCAGATCCTATCGACAACATGAGATGCAGCCTATCCTTTAACCTCTCGAAAAGATGAATTCAGCAACCTTCATCCTGTCGACTGGTGCTCACTGCAACCTCTCGAGATCTTTCAATGCAGCAGCAACCTGTCGAGATGTCAAGCATGTTTCAGCCAACCTCTCAAACAATGGCCTCCAACCTCTCGACACCTTACCTGGAGTAGCTGCACTTCAAGATCCTCTTGAGCCCTTCAGCCCTCCAGCTTCAATCCTGTCGAAGAGCAGCAACCTCTAAGCTCCAAACCTGTCGACACCATCAGCCCTTTATCCCTAAACCGGCCAGCCAACAGAGCCAACCTCCCATTGAACCTCTCGAGTTGGTCTCCACTCCATCTCGAGCTTCATCTCTTCCACTGCAATACTGGAGCTACAGAGTTCAAGGGCTATTAATCTCAACCGCAACAAGGCTATTTTGGGGTACTAGGTAGCCAATAGGATGGTGAATTTGTGAATATTCTCAGCAGTTCGGGCAAGTATTTTAGGTGTGCAGCTGAAGCTATTGTTGGTTCTCATAGACAAAATATTAAATTCATTGGTAGTGGCAATTTTAGAACTCCACAGCAAGGATAGCTGCCCACATGTGCAAACTATTTTTTGGAGAAATTCTTGGCGGGAAGCTTTAGCTGAGCATAATAGAATTCTAAGCACATGGATTGGTTGGAATGCTAAGCACATGGATTAGCATAAATTAAAATCGAATTCTCTCTTCTGATTGGCTGCAATCCAAAGCACATGGATCACTGCATTTGTATAAATAGAACTCCTTGCTGATGTAATTTCTCAGCAAGGAATCCATAGAATAGCTTTGGTTCTCCTTAGCTCATTTAGGTTTAGTTTAGCTTTTCTTTTTTTTTTTTCTCTTCCCCCTTCTCTCTCAAATCTAGCCTGTTGGATTAGATTTAGATAGCAACATAGATCCGGTTTCTAATTGTACATAAGTTTGTAAATTCATTGTGAAGAGCACTGGATCATGCACAGACTCTAGGCTTGAGGCAGATCATTGTAAGTTTTATTGAATCAATGAAATACTATTTTTAAAGTCCCATTAGATCTATAATTTTTCTATTCAATTGCTTTAGATTTTTCCAGATCTCATGCACCTATGGTTGCCTGAGCTTGTAGCCTTGCAACCATAGTGCTTGCAGTAATTTTCATGCTCTAATCTCCATCCTCACTGTTGGAATAAATCTCTAGGATGATCTGTGACCATTCAAGTGGACAGATCATACCCTTAGGACTAACCCAAAAGTGGAGATGAACTTGGATCCTTTCTCTTTGCACCTGTGCTTGTAACCAAGTGAGAGATTGTAGCAGATCCAACTCTTGCTCTGATTTTCAGATCTTTTTTCAGTGAACAGATCTGGAATTATGCAGAGATTGCAGCCTTGAGAGCTTGGACATTGTACTTGTCTGAAGCAATGACCAGGTAAGTTTAGATCCTTGAATAATCTCTAATTTCTAGTGGTTCTCACCAAATCTACATAGATTATTTGATCCTATGGTTGTAAGTGCTTGTAGCCTTACAAGCATAGTGGCTGCAATGGTTTTATTGTTCCAATTTGAACCTTTGGATTGGATGAAGTCTATAGGATGATTTGTGACCATTTAAGTGGACAGCCCATACCCTTAAGATCAGTCTAAGCCTTTGGTTTGGTTTGAATTCTTCTATCTTGCACTTGAGCTTGTGGCCAAGTAAAGGATAGCGGCAAATTCACATGTCTTGATCTAATTTGCAATGAAAGCCAGGCCCTAAGCTTTCTATTTCTCCCCATTTGACATTATATTTCACCATTCACCTCCTTCAATCTTATAGTTTAGTTTTATATTTCAGTTTTATAAATTAGATCTAGTGACACCCAAAAAGCTCTTTCTTTTTAGACTTGCCAGATCTGTAGCTAGATCTGGAGGTCTACCATACACCTTCTAGGTTTAGATCACTACTCCCTGTGGGACAAACTCTTACTTATTAAACTTACTATTAATGGACCCTGTATCATGTAGGTCAAGGATATTTTAGTTGTGCTGTTTCCATCCCTAGTTTTTACTTTGATTTTAATTTGTTTTCACCACATAATAAATCAGCACATTAGAAATCCAACAATATTTACTACTGCACCAATCCTAACAATTCCTTCCGAAAGTGATGGTTATGAATTCTACTGCGATGCATCCCATCTGGGATTGGGTTGCGTGTTGATGCAGAAAGGTAAGGTGATTGCTTATGCATCATGATAACTGAAGGACCATGAGAGAAACTATCCAATGCATGATTTAGAATTTCTTGCGGTCGTGTTTGCTTTAAAGATATAGAGACACTACCTATATGGTGAGAAATTGGTCATCTTTACCGACCATCAGAGTTTAAAATACCTTTTCACTCAGAAGGAGTGGAATTTGCAGTAGAGACATTGGATGGAAACCCTTAAGGATTTTGATTGTGTGATCTAGTATCACGAGGGAAAAGTGAATCTGATTTTGGATGACCTGAGCAGGAAGGCTGAGCATGTCTCCACACTTGCTCATCTGTCTTGTAGTATGGCACCCCTGAATGGTACTATTCTAAAGCTTGTAGTAGCTAGTTTGAAGTTGAAGCCACTGATCGTAAATAAGGTGATAGAAGTGCAGCACTTAGATCCTTAGTTAGAGACCTACCAAAAGAAGGTGAGTGATGGCACACTTCCTGATTTTTCTATTTCTTCTGAAGGAGCCCTGTGTTTCTATTAAGTGGTGAAAAATGCCACTTTTCACCCTTTAACCTGACCATTGATAGACCTGTGAGCACACTAATAAGCCTCTGTCGAGTGCAGTTTGTAGACAGCAATAAAAGATAATACTAATGCACAAAACCACTCAAGAATGCCTAAAAAGGGGCCATCTCTCAGTACAGGACAAACCCAGAAACAACACAACAGAGGGTAGCACATCACTGGACCCTTGGAGTGCGTGGCTACAGTAGGGCAAGGCGAAGGAAGTGAAAACAAGCTAAAAACATCCTGTCGAGAGGTCACCAGAAGACTTCGATTAGAGCTGAAAGCAAAGAAAGGAGAAATTTGTGCAGGTTTCGATAGGATCGAAAGGCAGAAGAAGGATGGATTCGTGTGGATTGAGGAGTTCGATAGGATCCAAGAACCTATCGAGCAGTTGAAAGAAAGGAAGAAACTATCCTATCGAAAGTCTGCCTGAGGTGTAAAGGGAACCTATTGAATGTGTAGACACCCAAATTCGGCCCAAGGCCCGATCAGTCTGTACTCCGAGAGAGATGTACCCCTGTGCTTCCGATGGCACCCCCTGAACCCTTAGGAACCTATCTAGACCATTAGGAATCACCCTAAAACCTTTAGAGCCATTCCCCCAATCCTTAGAAGTCACCCTTAAACCCTAGAATCCCTTCCCAGACCTAACTTAAACCCTTCTGAGCAGTTGATGGGATGGGAGCTACAGAATTTCACACGGACCACTACCAAGGATCAGCCTTATACCATTGGAAAGAGGACTTCACCAGCTTTCCAACAAGTCAACGATCACCTAATTTGGAGCTATGGTTTAAAAGTTATGGCCGATTGAAGCTTCACATAAAATCATAAAACTTTTACTCAGGCGTGTATATTACATACGCCCAGCCAATTTGGCCCCAGATTAGTCAGGCGTGTATATTATATACGCCTGCCTTTTTGGGGGGAAATTTGGCCGGGCGTATATAATATATATGCCCAGCATAGGTGGGACCCACCACGGGCTTCATCTTCCCAAAGCTCCCCTGTTTTTGGTGAAATTTACTGTTCCTAAACTGGGCGTATATAATATATACGCCCAGCTTAGCTACAGTAACTGTCATCAGTTGCTCGTATTCCTTCATCTAGTTTGACCCTTTGACCATCCCCTTTGTTGGGGTGGGTGTCTTGAGGTTGGTTGCACCACCTTTGAGCTTATTGGCAACCCTTAAGTCACCCATGGTCTCACCCCATCATCCGCCATTGAAACCCATTTCCCAAACCTCTAGGACTTTGAAAACCTAGAAAACCTTAGATAGGGGATTACCTAATTGCTAAACCAATTAGCTCTTAAGTAAGCCCCTAACCCATCCCTTCTCTATAAATAGAGAGGTCCCCCTCTTCCCAAAGGATTGAAAATTTGGTTGAAAGATTAGAGAGCTTAAGAGAGAGAACCCTAGTGAGAGAAAATGCCACTTATTTTCCAGAATTCCAGCAAGCTTAGTTCATCTTTTTCAATCCATTTCAACCATTAGATCACTCCCTTTATCTAAAGTCTAGCCTTTGGCCTCATCCTATACTTCCTATTTTATTGAATCCTAGCATTAGAACCCATTTTCACGCCATTTAAGCCATCGAAAGCACGCCAAAGCGAATGACTTCCATGGTGCAACAGGGGCCCATGAGCTCCGGCTCACCCCTCTCTTCCTCTACCTTCTTGGTGTCTCCTCCGTCCAAGGATTCAAGCCATTACGCCGCCAAATTTTCAGTTTGGCTCAAAGCTTGATAGGACCATATTGCCTTCGGGCAAGGGGAAACTCCGCCCTTTTATTTTTATTTTTTGCCATAGATAGAGACTGCTACGTGCGGGTTGATCGGGTGCCTAAACCCTTCCCGATCGATAACCGAAGCCCTTACCCTAGAGCCTTTGGCAAAGACCGGTAAATCAGAGTCATATTTAGCACTTCGGTGCTCAAAATATCGATTTGAAGGTTTCCCGGGTCACCAAAAGCTCCGGGTGGCGACTCTACATTTTATTAAAAGCTAGCGCATCGCCGCGACGGGTTCGAGAGGATCCATGGTCACACAGATGGTGACTCTGCTGGGGATATCACCCTAGCGCTTCCCCTGTTGGTGGCCTTTCCTTTTATTTTACTTTTTGTACTAATCATGGCTATTTTTTATTCTAATTTGTTGCTGTTTTTCTTTGTTTTTTGTTATTTTTACTTACGTACTCACCCCTACGATTCAGTCCTGTAAGTGCCTTAGCCGATTGGCGGGCCTACTTGCGCCTTTAAATTTCAGCTTTTACTATTTTTGTCATTTAAGCCGCCTTAGCCGTTTGGCGGGCCCGCTCGCATTTACTTTTCACGTCATTTAAGTTTCAGTCATTTACGAGCATTAGCCATTTGGCGGGCCTACTTGCGCACTTTATTTCGGTCATCATATCTCACCTTTGAACGCCGGCCCATTGAGGCGGCACGGGCTTGTCATCCCCGACCCATTTTTTGGACTTAATTTCACTCCCCTTTAAAAATCTGTAATTAAAAGTGAACCAACAGTGTGGGGACATAATTGAATTTATTTTTGTGTTTTTTGGTAGTTTTCGGGGGGTTTAGGCACAGATACAATTTACCCATTTCCCAGTAAGGCAGCAGCCCTAGTGGTGATGATCCTGAAAAGAACCACCCCTTCCTGTACCTGAGAAGGATCTTGCGCCAGAGGTATATCGGTTGGGTTGCCAATTCCGATCAAGCCGTAAAACCCGCATTGGTGAGAGCGTAGACAACCTAAAATTCAGCCATGTATCCCTAGGAAACGGAAAGGAGGGACCCGATAACATACACAGCAGTCCCCGGGAGAATTTCTCCCAAGAAACCAGTTCAAAGACCCACTTTCTTCATTCCTTTGTCAAAATTAATTGTGAAGCTGTTTTTCAGTGTATATATTACATACGCCTTGACCAAAATCGAGAAAATAGCGGTATATAATATAATATATCGCCCAAAATCTGCATTTTTGGTTGGTGAGCGTATATATATATCGTCCGATATATCTTGAGCCCACGACAACAATCCATCACCCCAAGTCCCCGATTAGCGGTATTAGTACCCGCAGTATCCTCCCACATCCTCTAACACCGAACATGCCCCCACCCAATCAAAAGAAGGCGACTTCTCATTGATTTGCTCCGGGGGATCAGGTCGTTTGCGTGGATTCCCGCACCTTCAATAGAATGAAAGGGTTCCCTTTCACCTCTTCCGCAGTGTGTCGGATCCCGTCGTGGGACCTACTAAAGGTACATATATCGCCCGAGACGGGAGTTGACCCTGGGCACTAGGTCATTATTCATCTAAGCAAAGGGGAGTTAATCTCCATCTAAAAAAAATAAAAATCATCTTCAAACAAAAACCAAAAAAAAATCTCTCTTAAAAAAAAAAACAAAAAATCATTTTCAAAAAAAAAAACCAAACAAAAACAAACAAACAAACACAAAAAAAAAAGAAGAAAAGAAAGCAAAAAGAAGAAAAAAAAGAAAAAGGTATATTTTGGTGTGACCGTCACTACGGCAACCTCAAACTCGTCCCGTAGAAGAAAGGTATTCGGCCCTTATCCGCGACATCGTTACAACACTCGTCAGCGGATCATGTCAAGAGCCGATACATCCCCACCATCATCCCCATCCCATTCCCACGTAGGCGAAGACCCGATCTCCGACACCTACGCCCAAACCCGGTTCGATATCACGGGTCCTTTTGGGGCACCTGTGTTCACTTCCACCCCATCCCCCTCCCTCACATTCTCCCAACATACCCCCTTTTCATCCCCTACTGAAACCCCTCATTTCTCAACCAATCCATACATCCCCATCTCCCATCCAAACACCCTTACCGCATCCCCATATTTCCAAAGACCCCATAGGGAGCCCCATCCCCCGCCTACTTCCCACGTTCCATCCCTCTCATCATCCATGCCCCCTACATCCCACATCCCATCCACCTCATCCCACATACCATTCCCATCACCTGGCCCATCCACATCCCAACATACCCCCCCATTTACTCGAGTTATGCCCAATTCCTCCCAACCCCCTCCATCCTTAAGTGAGCCATCACCCCCCATTCTCACACCTGGATCCATGCCCTCAATGGAGGACATGAGTACGATGTACGCCCTGTGGGCTGCTTCTCGAAACCCAACATCTCAAACCCCGCATCCAAATTTCCAAAACCTCCATACCCCATTCCCTCCTAACCATGCCCAACCACCCATCGTTCATACCTCCCAAAATCCCCCACCTCAATGCCAAACCCAAACCCATACAAATCCATGGGCTTAAGCCCATCAGGCCCAGGCCCAAGCCCATCAGGCCCAGGCCCAAAACCCCTCAAAAGCAATGGGCCCAAGCCCATTAGGCCCAAGTCCAAGCCCATAAGGCCCAGACCCAAGACCCTAAAAACCCATGGGCCCAAGCCCATCAGACCCAGGCCCAGAATCCTCAAGGCCCATGAACCCAAGCCCATCAGGCTCAGATCCATACCCGAAACCCTAAAAACCCATGGGCCCAAGCCCAAACCCATCAGACCCAGGCCCAAGTCCAAGCCCCCCAGGGCCTTTGGACCCAAACCTATCAAACCCATGCCCAAGGCCCATGGACCCAAGCCCATCAGGCTCAGATCCAAACCCAACCCCTTCATGACCCGTTAGCCCAAACCCAACAAGGCCCATTGACCCAGAGTCATACTAACCCCCACACCCAAGCCCAAGGCCCCATCAATCCAAGCCTTCCAAAACCATCAAACCCAAATCCCTCAAACCCAAGGCCCATCCACCCACGCTCATCAAGGCCCATTCACTAACCCCATACCCCCCCACCAGTACCCTTCATTCACCTATACCCCTTACGCCCCCATCTCGCCTCCAACAGGAAATCCAATCCATCCCATTCCTCAAACCCACAACATCCCGCCACCTCAACCACACCTCCCTCACCCCCAAAATGTGCACCCAGCTCAGCACATCACTTACCCACAAACAACTCATCCATTTATCCCTTCTCATCCCCTACAAACCATATGGCCCCACCAGGTCATCCAACCCCTCACCCCCCAAGTCCAAATAGCAGAACTCGCTCCTCACCAATACCATGACCAACAGTATGAGGAGGATGAGATCTGTAACAGTGGAAGAGTTGCCAGCTTCAACCCTCCCGGGCCCACCATCATCACACCCAGGGTCGAACAAAATCAGGGGGAAGCAGTCCCCACTACAGCCTCAAAAGAACTAGAACAGTTGAAAGAACAAATAGGCGAATAATACGAAGCAAGCAGTGAAGATGGGAGGAGTAGAACTGCATTCAACAGACTTTTTAGACCTATCTCTGTTCTCCGATGTCCCCCTGCCACAGAAATTCAAGATGCTAGTATTCGATAAGTATAATGGCACTGGCAACCCCATCGCCTATTTAAAATCTTACTGTGGGGATATGTGCCAGTATGGCGGAGATGAACGACTCCTCATCAAAGTGTTCTGAAAAAGTTTAACGGGTCCAACACTGAGATGGTTCACATCCCTGGAGCTGTCCATGATAAAAAATTGGAAAGATCTGACACGATTATTTCAAGAGCAGTATGTCTATAACATGGACATAGAGCCAAGGAAGTCAGATTTGGCTCGTCTAAAGCAATGACATGATGAAACATTCAGTGCTTACGTGGGAAGGTGGAGGGCATTAGCCGCTCAGGTAACTCATCGGATTCCCGATGATGAGCAGATTGAATAGATAACCAAGGGAGCCCTCCCAGTCATTGCAGATTTTTTAGTATATCAACAACAGTCTAGTTTAGAGAGGGCAGGTTAGTAAGGAATGCCAATCGTTGTGAAGACGCCATTAGAGAGGGCAGGTTAGTAAGGAATGTAATAGCAGGCCACCAGGTTCAGCTAGAACCAAGAATTGAAGAAGACCGAGGGGACAGTGCAGAACATTGTTTACCCCAGTGAATACCAATGCCCCGTCTGACTCTAGGTTACACAACCACCCCAAGCCCGTTTCGAGCAAGTACCAAGGCCAGGCAACGAACCAAGAGCCCTGTTTACCCAAGAGCAGATGAAAGCACGTTTTGAACGAGTGTTCACACCATTGGGGCAATCCTTGAGTGTCTTATTGTCATTATTGCTCTGAAGGCTGGTCAATCTACTCCAGCCTCGCCCATCACCCCATCCCATCCTGAGAAACTATGACCCGAATCTGCATTGCAATTTCCACCAGGGACCAGGTCACCCTACGGACGGTGCTTCCGTTAAAACAGCGGTCCAAAGATGATAGAGCGGAAAAATCATTCCCCACACTTCCTCAAGCGAGAACAGAATATCCATCAAGCCCCTCTACCACCCGGAGGCCCAGGGCCTAACATTCATTGGATAGAGGAGGAAGAAGAAGAGTTTGACCCTTGAATTATATCGATGTCGGGGAGGAATTTTCACTCCCCGGTCGAAATGAAGATGAACTATTTGTTGGGGTGATCGCCATTGTATCTTGATTATTTCCCACACCGATACCAAGAGGAGCCCTTAGATTTAGGGGTATTTTTCCACCCTGCTCCCACCTATCAAATCCAAAGCACTGACCCAGCAATCATCATATCCACCCCACGCCCAATTTACCCCATACACCCCTCCGTCACACCCAAATCACCCCACGCCATGCACAACTCTGCCATCCCCGTATTATCCTACCCCATACCCACCCTCAAATCTCTCCACCCAATACACTACTTCGCCATCCCCATGTTACCCCATTCCATACACACCTTCAAATCCCACCACCCAATATACCCCATACCCCCCTCCGTCACCCCCAAATCACGCCGCTCTATGCACTACTCCATCATCCCCAATCTATCCCATTTCTTCCACAAACCCATCATCATCGCACCATGCCACAAACCCTTCATATCCCCCTATTCCACCCACTACCCCGCCATGTCCCAATCATCCCGCTCCATACACCACTCCATCACCCCTAATTTATCATACATCATCCACGAATCCGTCATCTTCCCACCATGCCACCCCATATACAAACCCTTCATATCCTTATCACCTCGCTCCTCAGATATCTCCCCATCCCTCCATCCCAGTCACATTCCCGCCATCTCTTCGTTATTTTAGCCCCAACCCAACTCCACTGCCACCCAAGTACGCAACCCCTCACCCAATCCCCTTATCACCTGCTCCCAATCACCACTAGTCTTACCAAGCCCAGGCAATACCTGTACAAGCCTCCCTTGCGCCCATAAATTCAACCCTGCCAATTCCCACCACTACCATTCTGCCCCCCACTGGAGTTAACCTGGTGGGACCAGAGAAACTGGTGTGTCCAACCCAATCCTCCCCAGAATTACCATGCACTCCTTTCCTTATCCCGAAACCTGCTCGCATCAAGTGCCATTAAGCTATGAACAGACAGACATGAATGCCAGGTACAACCAAGAGGAGGCTGTTGAATTTGTTACCCGGTCAGGCCAAATTTCTACACAGTCAGAAGTGTCAGGGGCCGTTAGAGGAGAAGAGAAGAAGAAAGAACAGGCCGCAGGGAATCCCTTTGAAAAAATGGTCAGAGAGCATATACTAGAGACGCAGCTCAAGAGAACACCCGCACATGTTACTGTGTGGGACTTGTTAATCACGTCCCCCCTCCACTTCCAAGCCCTGATGGGAGCACTGAAGGACGCACATGTCTCCACTCACGTAACTCCAGATGAAGTAGGAGAAATAATAGGGCAAGTGTTGGCCCCAAATGCCATCTCATTCACTGATGCGGACTTACCAATCGAGGGGAATGGCCACTCTAAGCCCTTGAATATAACAGTTGAAGTAGGAAACTTGGTGGTCTCGTTGGTCCTAATAGACAACGGGTCGGCATTGAACGTATGCCCTCTAAAGATGGCAATCAAAATTGACGAGAACCCCGACACCTTCCGGCCATCCATATCGAGCGCCAGGGGATTCGACAACACCAGAAGAGAAATCATAGGAGAAGTAGACCTCGACCTGATCCTCAGGCCGCAAACCTTCACCACCCCCTTTCAGGTAATGGACATCAAGTCTACTTTCAATCTGCTATTGGGCCGGCCATGGATACATAAGCTCGGAGCAATACCATCTACCCTGCACCAAAAGCTTCGATTCATCTCGGAAGAAAAAAATGTCACCATCTTGGGCGAGAGCAGAGAAGACAGGGAGAGAAGCACTCTACACATTGAGAATCCGAAAGTGCTGAACATACCGCACACAGCAGAGGACGCCGATCTTCACCGATTTGAGTATGACTTCTCAGCCGTCACCCTCAGACCAACTGAAAAGACCCCGGATAAAACTGGGGGAGGAATGAATGCAGCTGTGTTCATGCTCCACAGATGGGGCCATCAAAAAGGGAAAGGGCTGGGCCCACGCCTCCAATGAAGAAGAGACCCCGTCAAGGCCAAGGGGCAACAAACTAAATTCGCCTTAGGCTACAAGCCTAGAGAAGAAGTCAGAGTGGCCAAGGAAAAGATGAGAGCCGCAGCAGTCGCCAATGCCAGAGGAATCATCTTGGAAGAGGAACCTCACGCTCGCCCCCCACATCCGTGAAACCTTTGTGAGCGTCGGGGTAGTAAAAATTGATCTAAACGGGGAGACGAGGGTAACCCCACATAAGCCTACTTCAGTCCACCACACCAATCCCTACATCATCCTCCCAGACTTCGAAATGGACTTAACCGCCCTTTCCTTATTCTAGGAAGAAGTTCCCCAGTCCAGCCATTGCTCCAGAGCCAGCCACTCTGGGCCCATCCTAACCATAGAGGATAGGGTCCCAGAGGATCCCTCTGTAAATATGTTGAGGGAGGAACTGCAAGAGCCTACCAATGCCTCTCCCGATCAAAGAGGTAAAGGCCAAGCCTCGTAGGTGAGTAACTGGACATCCTTGCCCCAACTCCTGGGAGCCGCCAAATACCGTGAAAACGACACCAACTCCCTAAAAAAAAACAACCTATAAAAAGTGAGGTTAGCCTCTAAACCACTCTACCTTGTATATATAGAGATCCACCTCGCCAGGGGCTGACCTCCAAAAAAATGCAAAAGACCATAAAAATAGAAAAAATACCAATTCCAAAAATATTGTCTTTTAAAATTCCCAATAAAATTAAAATTGATGTCGTGATATCCATCCCGCGTGAAGCCGACCCCTTTCCTATAGAAATACAAGAAGAGGTAGGAGTCACGACTCTGGATGAGGAAGGTCAAACCGAAGAGCTCCCCAATGAGTTCTTCAAATAATTTGCCGATTTTGAGCATGGCCCTACCCCGATCGTCGAAGAGACGGAGGATGTCAATTTGGGCACCACAGAGGCCCCTAGAATCACCAAAATCGGAACATCGCTGTCCCCTGCGGAGAGGAAAGGTAAGATAGACTTCCTTCGAACATACCAAGACGTCTTTGCATGGTCGTATGAAGACATGCTTGGTTTGGATACTGATCTGGTTGAGCATGAGTTGCCACTCGACCCCGATGTAAGCCGGTTCAACAGAAGCTGAGATGCCTCCGACCTAAATGGATGTTGAAGGTGAAGGACAAGATCATTAAATAGTATGACGTAGGCTTCCTCATGGTATCTAAGTACCAGCAGTGGCTGGCCAATATCGTCCCCGTATCGAAGAAGGATGGAAAGGTTCGAATGTGTATTGACTTCTGAAATCTCAACAAAGCAAGCCCTAAGGATGACTTCCCGCTACCCCATATCGATATCCTAGTCGATACCATTGCAAAGCATGGAATTCTCTCATTTATGGATGGATTCTCAGGATACAATCAGATAAGGATGGCAGAGGTTGATCGCGAGAAGACAGCGTTCATTACCCCTTGGGGAACCTTCTGCTACAAAGTAATGCCATTTGGGCTGAAGAACGCTGGGGCAACCTATCAAAGAGCAATGATGGCCCTGTTCCACGACATGATACACCAAGAGATCGAAGTATATGTCGACGACATGATTGCCAAATCACCAGAAAGGGAGGACCACTTGATAAATCTTCAGAAGCTATTCGAGAGGTTGAGAAAGTACAGGTTACGATCGAACCCCCAGAAGTGCGCCTTCGGTGCTATGTCAGGAAAGTTGTTGGGCTTTATTTTCAGCAGGAGAGGGATCGAGGTCGATCCGACCAAGATCATGGCCATCACTGAAATGCTACCACCATCTACAGAGAAGAGAGTCAGAGGCTTCTTAGGAAGAATCTAGTACATCAGTCATTTCATTACACAATTAACTTTGATATGCGCACCAATCTTCAAACTAATGAGAAAAGACTCACCGGTTGAATGGAATGATGACTGCCAGGCTGCATTCGACAAGATTAAAGGTTACCTCCTGAAACCTCTGGTATTGGTACCGCCCGTACCTGATAGACCTCTGATAATGTACCTATCAATGACAGTGCTTTCCATGGGCTGGGTGTTAGGACAGCATGATGTGACAGGAAGAAGAGAGTAGGCCATCTACTACCTGAGCAAGAAGTTCACTGATTACGAGACACGCTATTCCCATCTAGAGAAAGCATGCTTGGCACTCGTATGGGCTACTCAAAGACTTCGACACTACCTGTTATCCCAAGCCGTCCTACTTCTAGCACGGATGGATTCTCTTAAGTACTTATTTGAGAAACCTGCACTCATTGGCCGAACTGCACGATGGCAACTACTCCTATCCGAATTTGACATTACTTATGTCACCCAGAAGTCAATCAAGGGACAGGCACTCGCTGATCATCTCGCTGAGAACCCTCTGTCGGACTATGAGCCTCTAAGGACCGAATTCCCCGATGAGGACATTTTGTTCATGGTAGCGAGGATCTGGAGAAACAGAGGAGTCCTGGGTAATGCACTTTGATGGAGCATCGCATGTTGAGGGCCAAGGAGTTGCCGCCATTCTTATCTCACCTAGAGGATCACATATACCCATCTCAATCAAATTGAACTTCCCATGCACCAACAATATGGCCGAGTATGAGGCCTGTATAGCTGGTTTACAGGCGGCTCTTGATCTAAATATAACTCACCTTAGGGTCTTTGGAGATTCGCAGTTAATTATATGTCAGACCAACGGAGATTGGAAGACCAAGGATGAGAAACTGATCCCATACCATGCACATCTTGAGGATCTAATAACTTGCTTTGAGGAGGTCACCTTCTCCTATGTGCCACGAGCAAGAAATCGGTTTGTTGATGCCTTGGTCACCCTGGCCTCTATGGTTGAGATTCCATACGGAGTTGTGATGAAGCCGATCATGATAGAGCAGAGGGACGAACCAGCATTCTGTCACCTAATCGAGGGACCTACAGAGTTAGATGATGAACCACCCTAGTTCTCAGACATCAAGAATTTCCTCGAGACCCGAACTATCCCAGAAGGAACATCGAAGGTAGACAGACGCACCATCCAGTGATTGGCAACGAACTACGTCATCTGCGACGATCTCCTATATAGACGGTCTCACGACAATATTCTGCTCCGATGCCTAACCCGGAAAGAGGCGGTTGAGATCATGAAGGAGATCCATGAAGGAGTCTACGGGGCACACGTCAGTGGACACATGCTTGCGAAGAAAATTCTAATGTAAGGATACTTTTGGACCATTTTGGAGACCGATTGCTGTAAGCACGTGCAGAAGTGCTACAAATGCTAAGAACACTCCAGCCTAATACACGCTCCAGCCATTAACTTGCATAGCATGGCCACTCCTTGGCCGTTCACCACCTGGGGTCTCGACATCATTGGCAAAATCAATCCTAAGGCTTCCAACGGGCATCAGTTCATCCTCGTCGCTGTGGAATACTTCACAAAATGGGTAGAGGCAGCCTCCTATACGAGCATTAAGGCTAGTCATATTGAGAAGTTCATCAAGAACAACATCATTTGCAGATTCAACATACCCAAAGATATTGTCACTGATAACGGCACTAATTTCGCTACTAGGCGCATCCGGGCCTTGTGTGAGCAGTTCCGGATCAAGAATCATCTATCATCCCCATACAGGCCACAGACGAATGGAGCTGTAGAGGCAGCCAACAAAACTCTGATCCGCATCCTTGAGAAGATGGTAGTTACTTACAGAGATTGGAGTGAGCAGTTACCCTTCTCACTTTGGGCCTATAGAACGTCTATCCGTACCGCAACAGGGGCAACACCATTCTCCCTTGTGTATGGGATCGAGGCCGTGCTACCCGTTGAGGTCGAAGTACCATCGCTCCGTATCCTTTTGGAATCCCATCTACCTGAAGCTAAGAGCAAAAGAGCCCGTTTTGAACAGCTAGACTTGATTGACGAGAAAAGACTCCTAGCCTTGTGCCACACCCAGATCTATCAGAGGGGAATTGCACGTGCTTACAATAAGTGTGTCCGCAGTCGAGATCTGAAGGAAGGAGACACTGTACTGTAGAAAATTTTCCCGTCTCTCCACGCCGATCCAAGAGGGAAGTTTAGGCCAAATTGGGAAGGACCCTACGTCATCCGAGAGGTTTTGCCAGGATACGCCGTTCGCCTTGCCACCATGGACGGAGACCACTTTCCTAAGCCCATCAATGCTGGATACCTCCGTAAGTTCCACTCATAGGTCTTGGGACAAGGTAAGTTTTGATGAAGGCAGATGCATGACCGCTTAAGGACCCCATAAAAGAGGCCATCATTTCAAAGACAAGTAGCCCAAAAGAAACATTCCCTGAAAACCTTCACCCTTTTTGTTACACACGTCGGGCCAATAACCATTTCTTTCATATACCCCTCCCAAAATTCCAGAAGAAGAGAAAAGAGAAAAGAGGGAAAATCCAAACCAAAAAAAAAGAAAAAAAGAGAAAGAAGAAGAAGAAAGCAAACCCCCCCCCAAAAAAAAGGAGAGGGGGACCAAGGAAAAAGAAATGATTGGGGCATAAAAAGCCTTTGGAAAGAAAGAGGAGTCCCTAAATCTAGAATTCACTCAGAACTTAGATCAAAATCCCTAGAAAAAACCCAACCCGTTTGAACTCCGGCCACATTACAACTCGGAAGAAAGCCCTCTTTAAGGTCCAGAAGCAGTCATAACATCTACTACATCAGAACAAGCTGAGTTAACAAACGACACAGAACTTCATTCAGCCGACTGACGGAATCGACGTCCATGTCATGGCCTTCTGGTTCTAAAAAAAAAAACAAAAAGAAAAAAAAAGAAAAAGAAAGAAAAAGAAAAAAGAAAATTAATTTGGGTTCAAAGCAAGATGGACGTGCTGAAAACTCGAAAGGGCACCACGGGTAAAAACAGTGAATCCACGCGGACCAGGTGAAAACTCGAAAGGGTGCTTGGGGTAAGAAAGCGAACCCATGGACATAGTGTAAACCCGAAAGGGCGCTATGGGTAAAAACAGGGATGACAGGCATGGCGAAAACCCATCTTGTGCGCTATGAGAGCAAAAATGTCAAGGAAATAGAGATTAGGAGAAGACCTGTTCTGGACCGCCCACTTCAGTTTGAACCCCCTTGAGCCCCTTTCCCCCCTTTTCGATGGGCCACTCATGTGAAAATTAGATCAGATCCCGATCAAGTATGTCATCCCTACTGCGGCGTCTGACGCATGACTAAAAGGAAAGACAAAAGACTAGACCAATCCCTGGGAAGCCGACCTTCCCATGTTTAAAGAAAAAAAAAAAGAGAAAAACCTGTATCTCATGAACAAGGTTCGACCGTGCTAAAAAATGACCCACTGGTTTGGCCTTGTAATTACCGACATCACAAAAGACCCAGGAGGAGAAAATTTCAAAAAAGATAATAGATTTTCCTTTCCCATAAAAAGCCCCACACTGTGGAGGAGAAAATTTCAAAAAAGATAATAGATTTCCCTTTCCCATAAAAAACTCCACACTTTGGAGGAGAAAATTTCAAAAAAGATAATAGATTTCCTTTTCCCATAAAAAACCCCACACTGTGGAGGAAAAAAATTTTAAAAAAGATATAAGATTTCCCTTTCCCATAAAAAAAACCCCACACTGTGGAGGAGAAAATTTCAAAAAAGATAATAGATTTCCCTTTCCCATAAAAAGCCCCACATTGTGGAGGAGAAAATCTCCATAAAAAAAACCTTACATTGCAAAACGTACGAAGGAAAGAGTCAAAAAACGAAAAATATATGTATGTATAGTTTTCATTCCATTTCTTACAGTATTACGTGCGGAGTGTCACGTCCCAAAAAGATAACGACATGACACACTTTCTCTTTTGCTGCTTTCTTTACAGATAAAAAACCAAAATATATATATATATCTGTATATATATAACAACCAAAAAAAAGAAGAAGAAAAATAACCCAAAAAGAGACCTCTGTTATAGGGCATTCCTCCCCTCCGTGTATATGATCTATGATATGTGCAGGAACAGGTCAAGGGCAGGGAGCACGCTTCAAAGCGATAATCTCTGCAAGCAGAGAGTCCTCGCGGGCATTTCGATCAGACATCCACCTACCATGAAGACTCTTCTGCCGTCTCCGTGAAGCTTTAGCTGCTCTGTGAGACTCAGTCAAAAGCCCAGTCAATCGATGAACCTCACTCTCGGCTGTGGCAGCTCTCACTTCTGCAATCTCCGCTCTGACCCTTTCTTTCTCCAAAGCCTCGGTCAAAGCCAACCTCACTGCAGAAAGAGATTCAATCCTAGTCCGAAGCATCGCTTCCTTTCATGGCCAAGGCCCCGTCTCTATCACATCTACCGAAACTGGGCTAGGGGTAGGTAGTTCCTCAGATATGAGCCAAACCTCGTAATCAGGAGAGACGGCGCCACCCTGAACTAAGCTGCACATGTGCACTGATTAGCGGGTCTCCAAGAGGGCGTCTATGCTGTCGAGATCACTGAGAGAACCCCGAGAAAATATCAAAGAGCATAAAGGTGGCCTCACAGAGCATGGCACATGTTGAGTATACCCGAACTAACGAAGCACTCGAGATGGGAAATAATATGTGCTACCGGTCAACCCTAATAGGGTGATACCCTCATAATCTCGAGAGCGGACCATCAGAAAGGTACCGTCCAACCAGGGAAGCTGCCAGATCAGCTCCGCATCTGATAGCCACGTACTCAGCTCCTCGGTGCTCCCATTAGGCAATCTCGAGCACCGTATCAGAAAGCCTCGAGCCACGTCCCCTCTTATCAAGCACAATCTCGGCACAGGCCCCATGATAGCCAAATGCTCTCCTAGCCAAATCTGAACAAGGAGTTGGCTCCCGCCAAGAATCCCAACCCGGCTCGAGGCCGAGGCATCCAGGCTCTGATACATCTCAACCAAGACTAGGTGCACCAATGAGCGGCCTCCCTCCAACTCAGTCAAGACGTCGCACAGCCCAAGGGAAAAGGTCTCACCCCCAGTAAAGAAGAGAACTTCCGATAGCAAATAAAGGGCAAAGGCCTTTACATTGAAGGGATCTTGAATGGGCAACTTTCTGAGACTCGAGTCGCCGAAAAGTTCTCTCAGGAATTTCACCGAACACCTAGTGGGCCCTCCGACAAAACATTTCTCATACCCACCCTTTTTTAAACCGAGAACAGTGTGGACTACCTTTGCATACCCCGGTTTGGGCACCACTTTAGCAAGGCCTCGATGCATCTTCAAGCCAGTAATAGAGGCCAGCTCTTCCAAGGTTGGGGTCAGCTCCTTAGACCCAAATCTTAAGACATGGGCCCTATGGTCCCACGACGCCAAAGTCGCCTACAGTAGGTTGGGCAACAAAGGAATAGTAAGGAGAGAGGAAAGGCGGGACAACCCAAGGCAATTCAGAATAGTAAGCTCGCTCTCAGCCAACCTATCATGCCATTTTTGCAAAAAACTGGGCCCCGGGTCCAAACAGGGAAGTATACCAGCCCCCGTATAAGAGCTCGGGCCCCTTTTCAAAGGTGGGTCCATCGACGTACAAAGATGTTTGTTATAAAATCAGTCAATGTATGACGATGGACCCACTAGAAAAAAGAAAGGGAAGGAAAAGATGAAAGGAAGGGCAAAAGGGCCAAACCAAGATGGAGGAGGTAAGGGGGGACCAGGCTCGGGCTATAAAGAGCCCACTGAGCCCAAATTATAGCGGGCGTATATATTATATACGCCAAGGCAAAAATTTGAAACATTTTGCCAGGCGTATATAATGTATATGCCCGACCATTTTAAACTATGGATTTGCCAGGCGTATATATTATATACTCCCGGCCACTATTGTTGAACATTTGTCGAGCGTATAGAATATATACGCCCAGTTTAAAGCCGGGGCTGGCAAGGCCCCCTCTCACAGTGGTCCATTTTTGTTCCCCAAGGAGGAACTCATTTTTGGTTGGCCCACCCTTCCATCTCGGGGCAGTCCACAGGCGGGCATACTCACACACCCATGGGAAGCCTCCGGAGGACGCACTACCCGTAGGTTATATACGGAGAATCACCTGCAAGATCGACTCCATCATTGGAGGGGTGCCGGCCCAACAAAAAACAAAAAAGGGAAACCATCAAAGCAAGGGGATAACCAAATGAAACATTCATATAAAGCATAAAAATTATAAACCATCCAAAAATTTTTTTTTGTTGTTTAAAAGTTATTACATATCCCCAATAAAGCCAAGTCTAAACTATTTTATTGTTTCAAATTTTTAGAGAATGAACTAATCCTGGGCAGCCCCCTTCGACTTCTTCCGGCGCCGGCTCGCACTTTGAAAGGTACGAGTCTCCCCCACTTGAGTCCACACCTGAGAAATACGACTGAGAAGGGAATGCGATTCCTTTTCATGAGCATGCTGTAGGAACACACCAAAGCCATCAGGTAGAGAAATAGGTGGAAAGTAAATAAAGGAAATAGCTAGGTTGGGTCAGCATTCACTCACCACCTCGGTCTCCCTAAGCCCAACAAGGTTACGATAATATTCGGCTTGACTCACTGCCGACTGATAATCCTGGCCAGTAAGAAAAAGGAGGTGTTAGTCACACAGGCCATCAACATAATTCAAAGGGAAGGAGAACAAAGCAACAAGATAGAGATTACCCCAGGGATCAGCTCAGGAGGTGGGACCTGGATAGCATCAGCAGAGATACGTGCCTTCTCGGCCATGTCGGCACACACGCGTGACAAAAAGGCATCATCCAAACGCTTGAAGGTCCCCTCGACCATGGTAGGCAAACTTCCAAAAGCACCAGCACCAGAAGGGTCAAAGGGTCCAGCACCTGAAGCCACGCTAGAAGCACCAGCCTCGGAAGGATCAGAGGTCCAGCACCTGTAGCATCATAAGGAGCAGCCACCTCATCTCGCACATCCAAGTAGCCGCCCTGCTCAAACTGTAGAGAGAAACATTTTATCATTAAAGGTGGTAGGTCAATCAAAGTAATCACAAGGAAGCTGCTAAATAAAAAAAGAAAAGGGGCACTACCTGAGATCGCGGCCCACCAAAAGCTAAAAAATTAACACCAGGCACGAAGCGGGGCAGCAAGAAATGATAGGGCAGGGAATCGTATCACGACTGATATCCCCCGGGCAAGAGAAGGTCATCAATAGGAACCCAATGGTGAAGAAAGTGAGCACTAAGCTCATCAATGGAGCCTTCTGGAGCCAACACATCGGCGGGAGGAGCTTGGGGCACGGCAAACAGAGGGCGATACTGATGAACCACTCTCTCCCCTAAATAGTAGGCCCTAGTCCAGGACCCGTAGAGGAAGATGATGCGACGGTCCAGCAAAAAGTGAGAAGGACCCACTGAAGCCATGTTCCAGAAGGGAGATCCTATGTAGGGGTCGAGGATGACCTGTAAAAGATGAAAAAAATAGAGGAAGGATACACACATTTGGTCAGAACCCATAGCACACAAGAGCTGTCAAATTTATAAAAAGGGAATTATTTTTCCTGCTCTAGGATCAACAGGTCGAACTGAGACCGCAGCCCTAACTCCAAATGCTTCATACCTACGTCCCGACGGCGACTCACGTGCCAGTTACTCATGAGGGGGAACGTAGCAACTTGAGGAAGCGGGGCGACCGATTGGAAGTGAAGATACCCCCAGATCTGAGAAAGCAAGCAGATAAAGACAGGTATGCTATAAAAGAAAATTGGACAAGTTAAAACCAAAGGATAAAATACCTCAATTGCCGGCCAGAAACCCACAATGGAGCTAGACTCCCCAAGAATGGCTCGCTTTAGGCTGGACATGAGTACAGCATAGCCGGCACCGCCTCAATCGAATTGATGCACGGTTTCCCAGTTCACCATCAGGCTGAGCAGGGACAACGAGACTCGCCCTCCGCTGGTGTTGGAGACGAGAGTCTTACCCATGAGGAACAGTAGAGCAATGCGGGCCAGCATATGTGCGCGTGCGGGTTCGAGATAAATGGCCATGTCAGGCTGGCCCTGGTCCACTAACTCCTGAGGCTCAAACTAATCAACCAGCCAGGACAACTTGACCTCAGAACCTCGAATATTCCCAGAGGTCAGGTAGGCCCCTATCAGTCGAATCACCTCCTCCTTACCCGGTGTAAGGGTAGGTACCACAGGCACCCCTCCAATACGGACCCCAATGATCATAGACCAGTCCGCAGGTGTAAAGGCCATCTCTGCCACGGCCATGTGAAATGTCATGGTCTTGGGGCGAAAATGCTCTATCAGAGCCTTCAAATAGGCTGTATCGGCCCTCATGGCGGGACATGAAATGAAGTCCCCGAAACCGACATCAGTGAGCAGGTCCTTCACCACTGGGGGAAGGTAAAGCACGAGACGTTAGAGGTCGAACCAACCGCCTTGGAACATAATGTGCGGCAGGGGCTGCAAACAGAAGGCATCAATCAGATAGGGGCAAGGTGGTATAATGAAGACATCAAAGGAAAACAAAAGCGAAAAAGGGGAGGGGACTCATCTGTTTACCTGACCGACGATCCCAAAGTTGGACATGTGGGTGTGCTGGCAGTAGAGGAGGCCGTTATGGGCAGCTTCGCCTTGCATTTCATACCAAGGCTGGGAGGAGCACTGAGACACGATGAACTGTTCCCCACGGGGATCGTAGGCCAACTCCGGCCCTTCTTGCTGATCATGCCCTTCATCACCGGACATCCTGAAAATATGAGACGCATCGGCATATGAGAAGGGTGCAAAAAAAAAAGAACAAAAATATATATATATATATGCGCTAATCCAAAGACAAAAAAAATCTCATCAAAAAAAAAAAACCATGTGTGTATGTGTACTAATTCATCAAAAACCCTAAACCCTAAACCCTAAAACAAAAAAAAATTTGTATACATGTATGCTAACCCGTCAAAAAAAAAAATGTGTGTGTGTGTATGCTAAACCCGTAAAAAAAATAATGTGTGTGTGTGTGTACTAATCCTAAAAAAAATAAAAAAAAATGTGTGTATGTGTACTAATCCAAAAAATGTATGTACTAACCCATTAACAAAAAATGTGTGCGTACTAATCTAAAAAAATGTGTGTGTGTACAAATGTACTAACCCATCAACAAGCAAAAAAAAATGTGTGTGTGTGTATACTAATTCCCCAAACCAAAAAAAAACACAAAACAAAAAATACATTTATACATATACCAATATATGTATGTGCTAATCCAAAAACGGAGAGGAGAGGCACCCATCCATCAAATAAAATGCACTAATCCATCAAAAACAAAAAAAGAGAGAAAGAAAAAAAAAAAAAAAAACAAAATAAATGAATGATGGATGGAAAATAGGCCTAAGGAATCAAATATTTCAAAAAAGGGGGAAAAACAACTAAAACAAAAAAAAAAGAGAAAAAGAAATATATGCATCACAAAGCATTTCACCATATAAAAAAAAAGAGAGAGGCAATATCATCAAAAATTCAATAGAAAAATGAAGGAAAGGTAATGATTACCTTCAATGGGAGAGAAAAACAAATGTCAGCGGAGGATAAGCGTCTTTCGATCCCCACCCGCAACTGCCGGTAATAGAACTCAAGCCAAATCAAATGCAAAAACCCTAGGGGGCTGTCCCGAACCCAAGAAGGAAGGAGGGAGAGAAATAGAATATGAAAAGGGGGGCCCCTTTTGTGCTCGGGCTCAGCGGTTTGTATGCCGGTTTTAAACAGTATATAATATATCTGAAACCATTTTCGCCAGATTTTGGTTAGGCGTATATAATATATACGCCCGACCAGAAATGGTAGTTTTTTTAAATACCCGGCCATTTTCGATTTTGAGGCCTGACGGACCCCCTCATATACTATAGACCCCGGTCCAGATCCCCCTTAGAGGCCCACGTATCATCGGGCAAGGAGGCACGCGTTCCCAAAATAGCCCTTCGAGTTCTCTTCAATTGGCCCAAAGCGACCGTGCTACAATAAACGGATCTAGGTCCGTAGGCGCCCACCTATTGCGCCCACAAAATCAAACAAAACCAAAAAAAAAAGGAAGAAGAAAAAAGAAGGAAATGCCGAAAGTAACACTAGTTCTCAAAAGAGCGCTGCAATGCCCATTTGCACCACTCCGAGAACCATGTTAAGTCAATTCGGAATGATCAGGGTCCACCCGAAAGTTCTCGAACCCTGTCTTACACAGGGACACCCCATACCTGATCCGGCAGGCAAATGAATTTCATTCATCATTGGTCACTCCTGGGAGCATACATTTAGCCCCAGATCTCCCCCAGCAGAGGTCGAGGCCTGATCCAGCAGGCAAACCAAGAACCCATCACCAGAATGCACACGTCGCTAAGGTATATCAACATGGCAAGTTGATTCGCCTAAGGATGCGTGCAAAAATAAAGGCAGTTTGAGCATGCCCAGAGTCTCAATCTGACATGAAAAAAAGAAAAAAAGAGAGGAGAAAAAAAAAAGAAAAAAAAAGGAGAAGAAATAACAACCTATTGCTGCTTAGTAAAAATCCTGAGTGGGTTGACCCCACCTTCCAAGCATTCACTCTGGTCACCCCCATTCGGATCTATGTTGACCAAGAGTGCCCCCGACTTCAGACCATTCGAAAAGTCTATTGTCAGTTGAAACTGACCCATCAAAAATGAAATTACCACCAACCAAACTATGTGCAAACATACAGACCGAAGGGCTCATTCCCTTTTATTTCCTTTTACACTGGCTTAAAACCTGTATAGGCACGGTGTCCCTGTTGAATGTACGCAATTGCGTCTGGGTATCTGTAGGATGGTCGTTTGTCCTCGAAAATTGTACCTTAGGGTCGAGGCTTCCATTCGCGCCTATTTTGCTGCTTATCGCCCTTGATGGGTTTCTGTCTGTGCATAGTTAGTAAGATGTAGTTTCATTAGGGACGGAGGCTAGAATTGGCCATCTCTTTCAAGGGATAATCGGTCCTAGCCCGATCTTTAGCTTTGTCTTAAGTTAAGGCACTCTGATTCATGTGAATCAGGAGCACCTCGCCACCAGAACGAGCACATCCCCAGGGTGTACCTATCCCCGGCATGGCGCACACACTCTTAAAAGCGTATCAACTGGCATTTGATCCACTTAAAGAGTTATGCAAGAATAAAGTTGTCAGAGGTCCTTGACCGTTGCTTAGAGTCCTCAAAACAAAAGAAAATTCAGAAAATGATACAAAAATTCACTCAGAAAGTGGGCATGCATTCCCAAGAAGTGTTGCGACATCAATATTCGCTCCACTCGGGTAAATCATGCTAAAGCAACCTCGAGGTTGATGGGTTCACCCAAAGACTCCGAGCCTTACCTTGGTAAGGGCACCCGTAGCCAATCCAATGGAGCTGTCAATATCCCATAGGATTGGACACAGTTTGAAGGCCTTCGCTTTGTGTGCTTCGCATCAATTCCGGAGCATAGATCGATCATCCCGTTTCATGGAGCTGTCTGGTTCAGATTAATACTCAACATCACAAATCTATAATTTCCCTTAGGAAGTGGACGATATCTCGGCTAGCGGGCTTACACCTTTTGTGATCATCACAGTTATGCCCAGTAATGTCGCAATGCGCTTGGGGACTATTAGCTTTGAGGTACGGACGATATCCCAAAATGAGAGGGCTTACGTACACTCACCATCACCATAAATGTTTGAGAATTGAGTTAAACTAGGCAGACCCATCAAACGTGCCTTGGACCTCTTCGGATGTCTCTTGTCTTTGGCATCCGATCATTAGCGATCGAATACCAAAGAGGGGCATCTGTAGACACCCAAATTCGGCCCAAGGCCCGATCACTCTGTACTCCGAGAGAGATGTACCCCTGTGCTTCCGATGGCACCCCCTGAACCCTTAAGAACCTACCTAGACCATTAGAAATCACCCTAAAACCTTTAGAGTCATTCCCCCAATCCTTAGAAGTCACCCCTAAACCCTAGAATCCCTTCCTAGACCTAACTTAAACCCTTCTAAGCAGTCGATGGGATGAGAGCTACAGAATTTCCCATGGACCACTACCAAGGATGAGCCTTATACCATTGGAAAGAGGACTTCTCCAGCTTTCCAAAAAGCTAAAGATCACCCAATTTGGAGCTATGGTTCAAAAGTTCTAGCCGATTAAAGTTTCACATAAAATCATAAAACTTTTACTCAGGCGTGTATATTACATACACCGAGCCAATTTGGCCCCAGATTAGTCAGGCGTGTATATTATATACGCCTACCTTCTTTGGGGGAAATTTGGTCGGGTGTATATAATATATACACCCAGCATAGGTGGGCCCCACCACGGGCTTCATCTTCCCAAAGCTTCCCTGTTTTTGGTGAAATTTACTGTTCCTAAACTGGGCGTATATAATATATACGCCCAGCTTAGCTATAGTAACTGTCATCAGTTGCTCGAATTTCCTTCATCTAGTTTGACCCTTTGACCATCCCCTTTGTTGGGGTGGGTGTCTTGAGGTTGGTTGCACCCCCTTTGAGCTTATTGACAACCCTTAAGTCACCCATGGTCTCACCCCATCATCCGCCATTGAAACCCATTTCCCAAACCTCTAGGGCTTTGAAAACCTAGAATACCATAGATAGGGGATTTCCTAATTGCTAAACCAATTAGCTCCTAAGTAATCTCCTAACCCATCCCTTCTCTATAAATAGAGAGGTCCCCCTCTTCCCAAAGCGTTGAAAATTTGGTTGAAAGATTAGAGAGCTTAAGAGAGAGAACCCTAGTGAGAGAAAATGCCACTTATTTTCCAAAATTCCAGCAAGCTTAGTTCATCTTTTCAATCCATTTCAATCATTAGATCACTCCCTTTAGCTAAAGTCTAGCCTTTGGCCTCATCCTATACTTCCTATTTTATTGAATCCTAGCATTAGAGCCCATTTTCACGCCATTTAAGCCATCGAAAGCATACCAAAGCGAAGAACTTCCACGGTGCAACAAGGGCCCGTGAGCTTCGGCTCACCCCTCTCTTCCTCTACCTTCTTGGTGTCTCCTCCGTCCAAGGATTCAAGCCGTTATGCCACAAAAATTTCGGTTTGGCTCATAGCTTGACAGGACCATATTGCCTTCGGGCAAGGGGAAACTCCGCCATTTTATTTTTATTTTTAGCCATAGATAAAGACCGCTATGTGCGAGTTGATCGGGTGCCTAAACCCTTCCCGATCGATAACCGAAGCCCCTACCCTAGAGCCTTTGGCAAAGACTTGTAAATCATAGTCATATTTAGCACTTCGGTGCTCAAAATATCTATTTGAAGGTTCCCGGGTCACCAAAAGCTCTGGGTGGCGACTCTACATTTTATTAAAAGCGAGTGCATCGCCACGACGGGTTCGAGAGGATCCATGGTCGCACAGAATGGTTTCACAAACCTATCGAAATGATGGCATGAAGAACGGAACCTATCGAAATGGTTCTCCAACCTGTCGAAAAGCTTCTCCAACTTGTCGAATGCTCCAGGCCAAGGACTGAGAATGTTGATGCTCTAAGAGAAGGCTCATCCTATCGGAACCTATCGAGGGGATCTGAGAACCTAGCGAAAGGACCAAAAAACTCCATTTGAATCTGTCGAAAACTTCCTGAACCTGTCCAAATCGTGTGCAGAACTTCTCAGAAATTCAGCTATGCGCACATTGTGACTTGGTGACCTATTGCATGCAACTCGAGGCACTTACTGACCGGCACGACGGCTTCAGAAGATGCCCTTCAAAACCTTAACCGACCCGCGTGCTCTAACAGAACCCTAATAAACTCTGAGGACCTTATAGAAGGGATTTTTGGTGAGAAAAATAGAGGAGAAAGCTATATATAGAGACCCCCAATTGCAATTGGGGAGGATCGAGATCTGAGCCAAATTCTGGAGATTAGAGCTTACAGAGAAATTCTATTTTCCCTCCTTTAGCCCAACAATGGTTGGCTAAGTCCCTTGGAGTAGCGAGGAGAGAGGTTAGATCTGTAATTGGGTAAGGTTAAGAGTGCTATTGTAGGTTCCCTGCTATACAGATTGTAGATCTGAGAGTATTTCCATTGTAGAGTGATTTTGATTATAATATAAATGTTGTTTTTAATGCTTTAATTAGATCTAAAGTTCCTTTGGTTTCATTTGGTGATCGATCAGATTTGTGTAGAGGAGTCTGTAGATCAGCTCACCCACTTAACTGGTAGGCCTCTTAGATACCATCCGATCTCCCTAGATCTGATACTCCTGCAATTGCTTGAGTCTGTGGCCTTGGGATTGTAGCATCTGTAGTGGTTGTAATTGTTTTAATTGATGCTTTAGCTTTGGAGGAGATCCCTAGGACGGCCTGTGACCATTAAAGTGGACAGATCATAACCTTAAGATTAGTTCAAGCTCAGGCTCCAATTGGATTCATCTGCTGCAAATCCATGGATCAGATAAAGTTTATAGGATGGTCTGTGACCATTCAAGTGGACAGATCATAGCCTTAAGACCAGGTGGATCCTGTGATTTGGAGTGGAGCCTTCTACCCTGCAGCTGTGCTTATAGCCAGTTGAGGGAATTGTGTGCCCTGAACCTCTGTAGCATGATTAATCAAATCTGATTTCAGTGAAGACCAATTTCCAAGCTACTCTTCTCCATTTTCTACTTTTTACTCTTTTCCCCTGCAAGATCTAAGTTCCCAAACTCGATCCAAGTTAGTCTATGTTTAATTTTAGCTTAGTTTAAGTAACAATCCATTTTAAACCTCTCCCCTATCTTTTAGCTAACTTAGCATTAGTTAGGGTGCCAAATCTCCTACAGATCTGAAGATTTATTATATTTTAAAACCAACCTCCCTGTGGACATTCCCCTACTCACCATTTTTTCAAAGTTTGCTAAAACGGACCCTGATTATTTGCAGGTCTGTGTGAGTATGTTCTGCCTAATTTTATTAGTGATTTTAGACCCTCTTTGGGGGAAAGGCAGACATCCCAACAATTTCTGAAGGAGATTGTGTGTTCCGAATGACGCTGACTTGAGAAAAGAAATCTTAATAGAAGTACATCATTCCAAGTATGCCATTCACCCAGGAGGTACAAAAATGTATCATGACCTGAGACGATATTATTGGTGGTTCGGAATGAAGAGGGACGTGGCTGAATTCCTTCGTCGATGCTTGGTGTGTCAGCGAGTGAAGGTAGAACATCAGAGACATGTAGGACCCTTACAACCATTAGATATTCCCAGTAGAAATGGGAGCACATCACTATTGATGCGGCTTATTCTATGTATAAAATTATATTAAATTCAAGCCTTAACCAATTGCAAGCGCACAATGGAAATTATAGCGTAGCGATAGGATCGTTCCCACGAAGAAGAGATTTTTCTTTTAAATTTATTTATTTATATCTTTATATTTAAATTCTTATTTCAAAGACTTCTATCTATCTTTAAGATCTAATCTACAGGATAAATATGAATAAAAGAATGGTTTTCATACCAAATCACATAAAATAAATCTAAATCCTCCTCTTTCCAGATTATCGTCATCAATCCCAATCCTTCAAGTTTCAGATTTTTACAAATTTAAAATACCGTTACACCGTATTACAGTCTTCTAGAATTTGGTCGTCAATCAAAAACTAAAATTCCTTAACACAAATTTAATCTAATCAACAATCTCCTAAAATTTTGGCCGTCAATCAAACTCTATAAAATTGAAGATGAAAAAGTAAAACCATTACACTAATCTACAAATTCTAATATGAGTTGTCAATTCAAATCAAAATCTAAAGATATTTACAAAGCAGTAAATAAAATAAAATAAAATCTAAACTAGAAAGTAATAAAATTATATCTTTCACCCTCAGCTACAGTTGTCAATTGCTTATGAGAAACTACAGATATCTACACTAATCTTCAACACTAAATCGCAGTCTTCAGTTGCTCTTGAGAAACCTTGGATGTCTAATCTATAAAGCAATAAAAATCTATTCTAATGATCAAAAGAAAACCCAACCTCAGTCGTCAATTGATGTAGACACCCAAATTTGGCCCAAGGCCCAATCGAAACACACTTCGAGAGAGGCGCACTTATGATCTTCTAATGGCATGTGTCAAACCCTTAGGAACCTTTCCAAAACTTTAAAAGTCATCCCAAATCCTTAAGAATCACCCCTCATCCCTTAGGAAGCTCCCTGAACCTTTAGAAACCAATCCCAACCTTTAGAATCCCTTTCGAACCCACACCTAGACTTTCCCGGGCAAGGATCAAAGAATGGTGCACCCATACTAGCTAAGATCTTCTACAGCAATCGAATAATATACCATTGAAAAGTAGAACTCTCCAGCTTTCCAACAAGCTAAGAATCACCTCAATGAGAGCTGTACATTGAAGGATATAGCGTTCCAAAGTTTCCAACAAAATAGGGTTTTTGGGGGAATCCATATGGGATTTGGCACATGTAATACATGCGCCAAGCCATTTTTGGGAAGAAATGGCTTGGTGCAAGTATTAGTTGTGCCAGCCTTATGTGGGCCCTCCCATGGGCATGCAACTTCCCAAGCACTATTTGGCACTGTTTTATTGTACCTAAGCGTGACGTAAGTAATAGTTGTGCCAGGCTTAGCTAGAGTAACTATGGGTTTTTTATTCAAATTTCAGCTTTGGGGTTTGACTTGTTGACCATCTTGATGCCCTGGGTGTGTTTCACTTGTTCAGTTGCACCCTTCCTTATCCTATTTGCAACCCTTAAGTGATTTGAAAACACTACCCTATCATCCACCATTGAAGCTACTTTCATACTTTTCTAAGCATAGAAAATCTTAGGAAACCTTAGATGCTTGATTACCTAATTTCTAATCCAACTTAAGCCTCTAAGCACCCTCCTAACCTCTCCTTTTCCTATAAATGGAGAGGCACCCCTCCCTTTGAAAATTCTTGAAAATTTTCTAAGAGAGAAAAATTAAGAAAGAGCTCCCTCTCCCATTGGTGCACCATTCTCCATACAAATTCTAGAACTCTCAAACTTCCTTTAGATCTTACCTTTCCACATAAATCCCCTAGTTTAGGGGAGAGTCATCCTCTAGCCTTCCCTTTCTACCTCTTAGCTATCAAGCCCTAAGAGCTAGAGTCCTTTTTCTAACCATACAAGCCATTGGAAGCTCACCAAGCTATGCCTATGCAAAGGTCCACCACAGTACAAGAAGGGCTCGAGAGCTCCGGCTCTCCCCTCTATTCCACTACCTTCTTAGTTTTCCCTTTATCCATCCATTTGTACCATTATGCCGTCGAAATTTCGACAAGATCGAAGGGGCACAAAGAGGATCATTAGTGCCTTAGGGCAGAGGAGAGTACTTTTTCCTTTTATTTTATTTTTGTTCTGATCATAAGTAGAGACCGCATTAAGCGGGTTGATCGAGTGCCTAACACCTTCCCGATCGATAACCGAAACCCCTACCCAAGAGCCTTTGGCGTAGACTAGTGAATCAGAGTCATATTTGTGATACTTCGGTGCTTATAAAATTGATTTGAGTTTCCCGGGATACCAAAAGCTCCGGGTGGCGACTCTAAATAATTCACGAGTGTGCATCATCGCGACAGGTTTAATAAGAATCCACGGTTGTACAGATGGCGACTCTGCTGGGGAGGTAGCTAGTAGAGCTTCCCCTTAAATTTTAGCCTATTTTATTTGATTTTACTAACCATTTTGCTACTTTTTTTTACTATTTTTACTCACCCCTACGATTCCGTCACTTCACTTACCCCTACTTTTACGTCATTTTCGTGCCTTAGCTGATTGGCGAGCCTACTTGCACTTCGTACTTTACTTTCTTTTTTCGTCATTTAAGTGCCTTAGCCGATTGGCGGGCCTACTTGTGCATTGTCATTTAATTTTTTTTACTTTTCCGTCATTCACATGCCTTAGCCATTTGACGGGCCTATGTGCGCATTTACTTTCTCGCAATCATATACTATCAGTGGGCACCGACTTGTAGCGGTAGCACGGGACCATCACCACCTGTCTTTGGACTTTAAAGAAAACTCCTCAAAATTGAAAATTAAAGTTGAACCACCAAGGGGGACTTAATTGGTTTTTACAGGGTTAGATTTTCAAGGGTTGGCATTTCTAGGCAAACATATAAACTCCTGGTTCTTAGTACGGCGGCAACCCCTAGTGGTGATGATCTGGAAAAGTACTAGCCCACCTAGTATCTGAAAAAGCGTTTGCGCTAGAGGTATATCGGGTGCGTAACCTATCTCGTTATGAAGCCTAAAACCCTTGGGGAGAGAGCGTTAGTAGACCCGCACCGGCCATGTATCCCTTAGGTTCGGTGAGAAGAGACCCGATAAACTAACCAGTCTGTCCTCGAAAGCATTGCTTCCAGAAAAACCCAAAAAAGAGAGTCATTTCGGGTTGCTGTTTCTGCTGTCAAATTGTTTAAAAACCCTATTTTGCCTGGCGCAACTAATACATGCGCCAAGCCAAAAGTTCTCAGAACTGCTCTGGCGCAACAAATACATGCACCACCCTAAGAACCTGAGCATTTTGGCCTTGTGCATCTAATACTTGCACCAAGTCTGTTTAAGACAGTGCAGCCCGAATCTGTGGCCTATCTCACCCTCTCGGAGTCCCCGATTAGTTAGCACCTCTGTTTAGGCTCCGCAATATCCGACACCCAATATGCCTCCGTCGATCAAAGGAAGGAGACTTCTTTTTTACCGGCTCTGGGGGATCAGGTTGTTTTCATCGATTTCCGTGCCTTCAATAAATCAAAGGGTTTCCCTTTAATTCTTCTAAAGCGCATTAGGGTCTTATTGCGAGACTTATTTAGGGTACAAAAGCCACTTGAAAAGGGAATTCAAAGGCCTCGGAACCTTTCATCATAAAAGTCCATTCACAAAATTTTCAAAAAAATTATATAATGAAATAAGCAAAATAGAGATTTATGGTGCCGGCACAACGGCATCATCTTAACCTCCATCATCCCGCAAAGGGAGGAGGAGAAAACTTTACGGGCCCCACCCGAGGCATCCGTACCCTACCTGATACCAACCCATGTCGTGGGCAGTGGATCCGACATACACCAATCCCGACTCATCCCCGCCACATTCTCCAACTCACTCCCATGCAGAGGAGATGTTCACGTCCATTCTCCTCACCCAATCCTCTTTTATCGTCACCGGCCCATTCGATGCCCCTATCTTCCCCTCCGCCACCTCTCAAAATATCCAAAATCCAATCCCCCATTCCCCATCATTTTCCCAAGCCATGCCCATTTCCCCATCCATGGCCATTCCTAACTCATCCCATATTCCATCCACACACATACAAATCCAGACCCAATTTCTCACCTTCACTACCATGCCCCATTTCCCATTCTCCCAACACATACCCGATCAACCAGCATCTACCCATGTCGCATCCAATTTTACCAACCCCCCCATACATCCCTCCATCTACCCAAGTTATTCCCATTTTTACCGAGGTCATGACCAACTTTTCTCTCTCATCCCCCACATCCATGCCCCATTCTTCATCCCAACATAGACCCGATCCACCAACATTAACCAATGCCCCACCTAATTTCTCCAACCCTCCCCATATTTCACCATTTACCCAGGTCATGCCAAATTTTACGGGGGCCATGTCCAATTCCCCACCACATCCACCCCATCCATACCCTCAATCCCATAGATTCACCATCTCCATCTGATCCCTCTCCAATGGCCATGATGGAGGAGATGGTCTGGGCCTACACCAGTTGGAAGGCCTCCCAAAACAACCCCTCTCATCCACACCACACATTCATGAATCCCGCCACACACTATCAAGCCTCCATGCCTCATTCCCCCATGATCCCCATCAACCCCCATCATCCATACCATCCAAACCCCAATTACTAAAAACCTCCAAGGACCAATGGTCCAAACCCCCATTACCCAAAACCTCCAAGGCTCAATGGGCCAAACTCCCATCACCCAGACCCATCAGGGGCCCATATACCACAAGGCACACTGGGCCAGACCCATCAAGGCCTAATTGGACAAACCCATCAAGACCCATTGGGCCAGACCAATCTAGGCCCACTGACCAGACCCATCAAGGCCCACTAAGCCAAAACCATCAAGGCCCAATGGGCTAGACCCAACATTACCAAAACCGCATGACACAACATGCCCAAAGCCTCATGGCCCAAACCTCCTAAGGCTTTATGGCCCAACCTTCCCAAGGATTTATGGCCCAAACCCATCATAGCTCTTTACCCTACAGCCAAGCCCATCCAGGCCCAAACCTTGGAGCCTCAAACCATTCACAATTCCTCTAAAATTTCACTCACCCACAACCTTCATACCTAGTTCAAATCCATGCCCTGCATCAATCCTCATTTACCCATGCCCTACACCCCAAAGCCATCTTAAAGCTTTTCCCTATACCCAATGGCCCCATCAAGTGCCACTCCAAAATCTAACTTCCACTCATCCCATCACTTCGTAATATTTCCCTCACATTCAATGGTCTCACCCGACCCCCATTCAGTCCATCCCCATTCAGCCCATGAAACAACAACAGGAGAATCTCACCCTCACTACACCCTATGCAGGCCATCAGTATGAAGATGACGAGATCAGGAACTGTGGGGCTTATGCTAGGGCATTGGCCAACCTTAATCCTCCTCCCATAATAACTAACCCCCTGGTAGCACAGAGTGAATCCTGATCGATTGCTAAAAGGATAACCCCTTGTCTAAGGAGTCAGAGCAATTGAAAAACTAGCTAGACAAAATCCAAAAATAGCTGTTGAAGATGGGTGGAGCTGAAATCTATGCCACAGACTTCTCAGACTTGTGTTTATTTATTGAAGTCCCGCTACCCCGATAATTTAAAATGCCAATTTTTGATAAATACAATGGCACTGGCAATCCCATTGCACACCTCAAGTCTTATTATGGGGACATGTGCCAATATGGGGGAGATGAAAGACTACTGATAAAAGTCTTTCCGAAAAGTTTAACTGGCACTGCCTTGAGGTGGTTCACGTCCTTAGAACCATCTATGATAAAAATGTGGAAAGATCTGACTCACTTGTTCAAAGAGCAGTATGTCTACAATATAGACATTAAAATTGTAAGTCAGACTTGGCTCGATTGAAGCAGAACCATAATGAAACCTTCAACAATTACTTAGGGCATTTGAGAGCACTGGCAGCTCAAGTGAGAAATAAAATACTTGATGATGAAAAAATTGCGATGATTTCAAAGAATACTTTGCCTGTGATTTTAGACTTCCTCGTTTACCAACAGTAGTCTAGCTTTACTGATTTGGTGAGAAGTGCCAATCATTGTAAGGATGCTATCTGGGAAGGTCGTTTAAGCAAGAACATACCTGGTGCATCCAACAGGGTCAGGTTTTCTGAGCAGAGAAATGAGAAAAGAGCAGGGGTGGACGTACATAATATCACCAATGTAAGGCCCAACACTAGCATCACCCCTTTTTAGTTTAAAATCGTACAGCCACCGCCAGTTAGAAATGAGCTAGTACAGAGAGCCGGGAATGGGCAAGGGTCACAGATGACCCCCGAACAAAGAAAGGTCTGCTTTGACCAAGTTTTTATGCCCTTGGGGCAATCTTTAAGTATACTGCGGCCCCTACTAATAGAGAAGGGATTGATCACGCCATTCCAACCATGACCTCCTCCAAATCCCATCTCGAAGAACTACGACCCCAACACCCATTGCAATTTCTATTAGGGGTCGGGTCACCCAACTGATCACTGCTTCCCATTGAAGCATGCTATACAAGATTTAATTGATGCTGGAAAAATTATCGCCCTTGGACCGACCCAGGCCAACAAACACATTAACATCCATCAAGTACCACTACCACAACATCTACCAGGTGGAGCAGGCCCAAGGCCCATAGTTGGCATGATAGTAGAAGATGAGGAAGACTTTGACTCGTCAGATTACATCTGCGACTGAGAGAGCTTTGTGGCACCGTTGCAGAAAGATAGGGAAGATAGAAGTATCGGGGTGATTGAACCCCTAAATTTGGCTTATTACTTCCCCAGCCCTATACCTCAGGTAGAACCCTTGGATCTCAGAGCATACTTCCCAGTTCCAGATCTCGTGAACTATGTTCAAATAAACTCCTACCAACCGTATGCCACGAGTCTGGATGAGGAGATCGCTACTGAAGAGCTTCCCAATGAACCCCTTGAACGGTTTGCCGACTTTGAGCATTGTCCTACCCCTATTGTTGAAGAGACCAAGGAGGTTCCACGAATTACCAAGATCAGAACATCACTGTCTCCAGAAGAGAGGAAAAGCATGATCGATTTCCTTTGGTCATATGAAGACATCTTTCCATGGTCATACGAGGGCATGCCTAGTTAGGACACTGATTTGGTAGAGCATGAGTTGCCTCCCTACCCTAATATCAAGCCAGTCAAGTAGAAGTTGAGACAACTCTGACCCGAGTGAATGCTAAAAGTAAAGGATGAGGTCATTAAGCAGTATGATGCAGGCTTTCTCATGGTCTCCAAGTACCCACAGTGGATGGCCAATTTCATTCCGATACCAAAGAAGGATGGAATGGTCTGCATGTGCATTGATTTTTGAAACTTGAATAGAGCAAGCCCGAAGGACGATTTCCTGTTACCGCATATCGACATCTTCGTCGATAACACTGCTAAGCACGGGATGCTTTCATCTATGGGCGGATTCTCTGGATATAATCAAATCAAAAATGGTAGAGGCGGACCAAGAGAAAACATCATTCATCACTCCCTAGAAACTTTTTGCATCATGTCATGCCATTCGGGTTGAAGAACGTCAACGCAACATACCAGAGAGTCATGACTGCACTGTTCCATGACATGATGCACCGAGAGATTGAAGTATATGTCGACGACATGGTCGACAAATCACCAGAGCGAAATGACCATCTGATAAACCTCCAAAAGCTGTTTGAGAGACTGAGAAAGTATCAGTTATGCATGAATCCTAAAAAGTGTGCATTTGGCGCCATGTCTAGAAAATTATTGGGCTTCATCGTCAACAGGAGAGGTATCAAAGTGGATCCGATCCAGGGGAAAGTTATCATGAAAATGCCACCACCATCTATCGAAAAAGAAGTTAGAGGGTTCTTGGGCAAGATACAGTATATCAGTCGATTCATCACGCAGCTCACTCTTATCTGCACGCTGAATTTTAAGCTACTTAGAAAAGACTCACCGGTTGAGTGGAACGACGACTGCCAAGTAGCATTTGATAAAATCAAAGGTTAACTTCTCAACCCACCTGTGTTGGTACCACCCAGCCAAGGAGGCCACTCTTGATATACCTTTCTACGACCAAAGTTTTGATGGGATGTGTCCTAGGCCAAACGATGAAACAGGAAGAAGAGAGCAGGCCATCTACTATCTCAACAAGAAGTTCACCGACTACGAGACATGCTTTTCTCATCTGGAGAAGGCATGCCTAGATATTGTTTGGGCTACCGAGACGCTCGATCATTACTTGTTATCACAGGCCGTTCTACTTCTAGCCCGCATGGATCCGTTGAAGTACCTGTTCGAGAAGTCGGCTCTCACTGGACGAACTGCACGTTGGCAGCTTTTATTGTCTGAGTTTGACATCACATACATCACTCAAAAGTCAATCAAGGGGCAAACACTCACTGATCATCTTGCCGACAACCCTTTACCTGATTATGAGCCTTCGATGACCGAATTCCCGGATGAAGACATTTTGTGCCTAACAGTGGATGCGATAGAAGAAGCGGAAGAATACTGGGTAATGCACTTTGACGGGGCAGCAATTCCGAGGGTCAGGGAGTCAGCGCTATTCTAATTTCACTGAAAGGATCACACGTACTAGTCTCCATCAAGCTCAACTTCCCAGGCACAAATAACATGACTGAATATGAAGCCTATGCAGCAGGACTGCAGGCAGCTTTGGACTTGAATGTAACTCACCTCTGAGTGTTTAGTGACTCACAGCTGATCATTTGCCAGACGAACGGTGACTGGAAGATGAAAGATGAGAAATTAATCCCTTACCATGAGCACCTTGAAGATCTGATAGCATGCTTCGAAGGTGTCACCTTCTCATGTCTCGCGAATAAGGAATCGCTTTGCCGACGCGTTAGCAACTTTGGCATCAATGATAGAGATCCCCTATGGTGTCGAAATGAAACCAATCATAATCGAATGGAAGAATGAGCTGGCCCTTTGCCTCCAGATTGGGGAACCTACCAAGTTAGATAATGAGCCACCTTGGTTCTCAGATATCAAGAACTTCCTTGAAATGCAAACTTTCCCTTAGGATACATCCAAGACAGATAGGTGGTCCATCCAGTGTTTGGCGGCGAACTATGTCTCGTCAGTGGCGAGTGCCTTTACAAGTGATCATATAACAATATCCTATTCAGATGCTTGACTGAAAGTGAGGTGACCAACATCATGAAGGAGATCCACAAAGGAGTATGTGGTTCTCACGTCAGCGGGAACATGCCCGCTAAGAAGATCCTATGACAAGGATACAACTGGACCACTATGGAAACCGATTGTTGCAAGCATGTTCAGAGGTGCTACAAATGCCATGAACACTCTAGTTTGATGCATGCTCTGGCTATAGATTTGCGCAGCATGGCCACGCCATGGCCCTTCGCCACCTGGGGCCTCGACGTCGTCGGAATGATTAATCCGAAGGCCTCAAATGAACATCGATTCATCCTCGTCGCCATTGAGTATTTCACCAAATGGGTAGAGGCAGCATCCTATGCCAACTTCACAGCCACCCATGTCGAAAAGTTCATCAAGAATAACTTCATTTGCCGATTTGGCGTACCCAAGGACATCATCACCGATAATGGTACAAACTTCGCGAACAAGTGCGTCAAGGCCTTCTGCGAGCACTAAAAAATCAAGCACCATCAATCGTCGCCTTATCAACCGTAAACCAATGGAGCCGTAGAGGCTGCCAATAAAACTATCATCTGTATCCTTGAAAAAATGGTTGTCACTTATCGAGATTGGAGCGAGAAGTTGTCGTTTCCATTATTGGCCTACAGAACATCAATCCATACCGCTACAGGGGCAACACCATTCTCCCTTATGTATGGAACTGAGGTCATGCAACCGATTGAGGTTGAAGTGCCTTCACTCCGTATCCTCATGGAATCAGGCTTATCTGAAGCTTAAAGAAAGAGAACCAACTTTGAGTGGTTGGACCTGCAGGATGAGAAAAGGCTCCTGGCCTTGTGTCATACCCAAGTTTATCAAAAGAGAATCGCACGCGCTTATAACAAACATATTCCCGGTCGAGATCTGAAGGTAGGAGACACGATACTCAAGAAGATCTTCCCGTCCCTGTACGCCGATCCGAGAGGGAAGTTCAAGCCTAATTGGGAGGGACCCTATGTTATCCAGGAAGTACTTTTGGGATACGCCATCCGCCTTGCCACCATGGACGGAGATCACTTTCCTGAGCCCATCAACACTGGGTACATCCGACAGTTCTACTCATAGCCTCTATGGTAAGGTAAGTATTGATAAAACAGATATGTGACTGCTCAAGGACCCAGCAAAAGAGGCCATCATTTCAAAGCCTAGTAGCTAAAAAGTGCCCCTAAATGCTCATACCCTTTGCTACACTCGTTGAGCCGTTGGCCTTTCTTTCAATAAACCCCTCGTAGGAAAAGAGAATGTGTGTACATACATCAACAAAAAAAAGAAAAAAGAGTTACCATAAAAATCCAAAAAAATTGAAAAAGCAAAATCACAAAAAGAGATTTATCCAAAAAAAAAAAAAAGAAAGTAAAAAATATATATATAGAGAAAAGGTGGGACATGTACAAACATGGTCCCCCATGGAAGATGCGTATTAGGGCAACTGGAACCTAGTCAAGGAAACCCTTTTAACCCAGAATACCTTTAAAAATCCTAACGTTACCCATGGCCACAATACATCTCGAGGAAAAGTCCTCTTTAAGGTTTATGAGCAATTAAAATATCTGTCAAGTCAGCGCAAGCCAAGCTGGGAGACAATGAGAACCCCATCCAGCCGGCTATGACGGAATCAACGTCCATGCCGTGGCTTTTGAAAAATAAAAAGAAAAAGAAAAGTAGATAAAAAAATACAAGCTCAAAACAAGATGGACGTAGTGAAAACCTAAAAGGGTGCTACGGGTAAAAAGAGCAAGTTTGTTTGGACCAAGTGAAAACTCGAAAGGGCGCCGAGGCTAAAAATGCAAACCCATGGACGTAGTGAAAACCAGAGAGGGTGCTACAGGTAAAAAGAGGGAAGTAATGGGCATGACAAAAATCCACATTGGGCGTCGTGAGTAAAAAGAATTTAAAAGAAAATTTTTAAAAGAAAGGTTTGAAAAAGAATGATGTTGAAATTTGACGAATCCTTTGACCACTCTCATACAATACACAATTTCCTGCTGGGCCGCTCATGTTAACGCAAATCGGGTCCCAACCAGAACTATCTTTGTAAGCTGCTTTGTCAAACGTACGACCCGAAGTAAGGAGAAAAGGGTTGATTCAATCTGAAGGGATAGGTGTTTCGGCCTGGCAAAATTGTTGAGCCTTATCCAGATCCAAGCATGCGAAGGAGCTCGACATGCTCAAATTGGGACCAGTTTTATGTTTAAGGCACAACAAAAAAAAAAGAAGAAAAAATAGAAGAACACAAAAAAAAACCATCAGTTAAATAAAGGAGAAATAATGCTTTTTTGTAAGATAATAAATTTTCCTTTTTCCTTTGCAAACTCGTATATCGCTTACACCACATCTCAAAAAATAATCTGTGTGATGTCTAGTTCTTTTCTTCCTTTTCTTTTCATAAAAATAGAAAAATAACAAAAACATAAACAAAATCTCTATACCCAAAAAATATGTGTGTATCTGACTGAATAGGGGTTTCTTACGTACCTTTCTCTAAGTCTAATCTGTGAAAAAAGATATGTGCTGGAGGGAATCAACGACGCAACTCGCGCTTCAAGGCACGAATCTCCTCATGAAAACCATCCTCCTAGACATTTCGCTCAGTCATCCAGCAGCCATGAAGGCTCCTATACCGCTTTCGAGAAGCATCGGTAGCCCTAAAAGCGTCATTCAAGGCTCCTTCCAAACGAAGGACCTCGCACTCAGCTGTACTAGCTCTGGCCTCTGCCACCTTTGCTCTAACCTTTTATTTTATCAAGAGCTCTTGTAGGATCCTCTTCTAATCCGTCAGCAGCTCAATATGGGTTCGAAGTGCCAACTCCTTCTTCGGCCAAGGCCCTCCCACGTCGTCGCTCTCTGCCTGATCCAGATGATCAACAGTAGGCTGCTCGGACAATAGCCAAGCCTCATACTCTAGGGAAGACTGAACTGAATCTCCCTTCTCTAAATCACACATGAGCGCCAATTGACGCGTCTCTCAAAGAGTAGTAATCTGATCCATGTCCCTAGAAGACCCCCGAGAAAAGATCAAATCACATAAAGGGGGTTTCATCCCGCAAGGCGCTTGCTGAGAGCAGTCGAATTGACGCAGCACCCGAAAAGGGAAGTAGAAGGTACTGCCAGTCAATCCAAGGAGGGTGATGCCCTCATGGTCTCTAGAGTGAACCACTGGGAAGGTTCGATGTAGCCAAGGAAGTCTCCATACCAGCTCTACATCGGTCAGGCAAAGCTTCAAGTCAGACATATCTCCCTGTGGAAGCATGTGGCACCTGCCCAAAAAGTATCAGACCACCTCACCACGAATGATATAGAAGTGAGGCACTGGTCCCAAAACAACAAGATGCTCTCCTAGCCAGACTTGAAGCAGAAGTGGACATCCTTTCAGGCACCCCACCTTGCCCAGAGCAAAAGCATCAAGACAATGGTAGAGTTCGGCTAAAACCAGATGCATCACTGACCGCCCCCCCCTCCAACTCTATCAAAATATCACAGAGACCAAGAGAAAAGCTCTCTCCCCCAGTGAAGAAAAGGATTTCAGAAATGAGACAAAGAGCAAAGGCCTTCACATTGAATATGTTCCAGGCTGGCAATTTTTGAAGGATTTCGTCACCGAAAAGTTCTCTTAGGAATTTTATCGAAAACCTGGTGGGCCCTCCCATGAGACTTTTCTCATATTTAGATTTCTTCAAGCCCAGAGTGAGGTTGATGGCTTTAGCATAGCCCGACTTCGACATGGCTCTTGTAAGGCCTCTGTGGAGCTTTAACCCTGGCAGATTAGAGAGCCTTCAAGTGTGGGAGATAGCTCCCACTTCCCAAAATAGAACATATGGACATTTACATCCCAAAAGGAGGTCACCGCATGAAGAAGGTCCCACCCTGGAGGAACCTCAAGGAAGGATGAGAGGCGCGACAATCCGAGCCGATGTAGATCAGTGA
This sequence comes from Chloranthus sessilifolius, assembly GCA_021018995.1. Classification (NCBI taxonomy): domain Eukaryota; kingdom Viridiplantae; phylum Streptophyta; class Magnoliopsida; order Chloranthales; family Chloranthaceae; genus Chloranthus; species Chloranthus sessilifolius. The sequence continues at coordinate 103,528,583 of CM037584.1, read as the reverse complement.
GCTTACTCTCATTCAGGCTCCCAAGTCAATATTTGAGAAAATTGGGCCCCAGGCCCAAAGAGGGGAGTAAATTGGTTACGGATCCTTCATGTAAGGGAGGGTTGGAAAGCGGGTCCATCGGCATACAAGGAATTTTCAAAGATATAAAAATTCGATGTAGGACGATGGACCCACCCTTGGGAAAGCAAGGAGAGAAAAAGGCAGCAAAAAAAGTCAAGTCAAAATGAAAAGAGAGGGAAAAAGGGTCATTCTCAGGCTTAAAAGGGCCCACTGCCCCCAGGAAGCACCTGGCACATGTATTTTTCTAGGAATTGGCCTGGCGCATGTAATACATGTGCCAGACCAATTTGGCCCCCCCTATAGCAAATGTGTGGTTTTGAGGGGTGAAGTTGTCTTTTTTGGACCCCTTAGCCAATTCACTTGTGTGTCATGCTATGATCACATAACAGACTCAAAATTTCTATGGCACCTAACTTCTAAACATCTCTTTGTACAGGAAAAATCCACACAGGTATGCGGCCCAAGGGTCCATTTTGTCTATAAACAAATAGTCATCAAGCCCATCCTATAAGCAATCAAATACACTACAAGGGAAATAAAGCATGCAATGAAAAAGAAAAAGCACTAACATTCCAAAAGAAGCTGAAAAACCATCCAAAGTCCCATATCACCCATTACAAATTGTTCAAAATTTCAAAATGTGTCCTAGAATGTCTAAAATTCAAATTCAAAAGCAAAGTCTAATCCTTGTTGGTGCCTTTCGATTTCTTTCGCCGACATGAAGAGCTTTGATAAGTCCAAATGTCTCCTACCCGGGTCCATGCCTGAGAAAGTCGGTTGTGCAGGGAGCGCGACTCCTTTTTCACGAGCAAGTTGTAAGTCAGCAACCAATCAAACTAGTTGAAAGATAAATGGAAAGGCAATAATTAAAGAATGGTCAGAATGATTCTCATCACTTCCACATCCCTGAGACCTACAATGTTGAGGTAATATTTGGCCAGATTCACGGTCGACTCGTAGTCCTGCATTCAGAGAGAGAAAGATATCAGCGATAAGGCACAAACATCAGCATTTCCCTAAAGAAAGGGGGGAATAGATAAGACTTACTCCAGGAACTAACTGGGGAGGGGGAACCCAGATCACTTTAGCAGAGATACGAGCCCGCTACACTACAACCATGCATAAGCACTTCAAAAAAGCATCATTGAGGCGCCTAAAGGTCCCCTGGACCTCAGCAACCAAGCTACTTGAAGTACCCATGACAGAGGAGCCTGAAGGACCAGCCCCGGATGAAGGACCGGCTCCTTAGGCTGCAGCAGTACCCACCGCCGCCTCATCATCATCATCAAATTCACCTCCCTACTCAAACTGTGAGAAGAAATAGGGTTTCCATTAGTAATGATCACAAGATACGAGGAACCGATCTAAAAGAGAAGGAAGAACTACCTGAGATCATCGGCCACCAAAAGCTAGGAAGTTTACACTGGGAATGAAGCGTGGGAGACGAGATCGATAAGGCAAAGAGTCATACCACATCCGATAGTCTCTGGGCATCAGGAAGGCATCGATATGTACCCCTTTTTGAAATAATCCGATAGTGAGCTCCTCTATACTATCCACGGGCGCCATTACATTTGCAAGAGTAGTCGAGGGCACAATAGCATAGTCCCGATACTCATGAACTACTTGTTCCCCCGGGTAATAGGTCCTGGCCCAAGCCCCATAGAAAAAGATGATGCGGCAGTCGATGAAGAGACGAGATGGACCTATAGCGGCTCAATCCCAATAAGGAGAACCAATGTAGAGGTCGTATATAACCTGCCCAAATCAAGGAGTGTCCAATCAGTCAAACATACAATACAATATCAAGGATAAACTCCAAAATGAAAAGAGCAAAAATGGCCATACCTACTCTGGGGTCAGCAGGTTGAATTAGAACCTCAAGCCCATCTCTAGGTGTTTCATGCCAACATCCCTACGATAGTGTGTGTTCAAATTTCTCAAAAGTGGATAAGTGTATATCTTAGATTGAAGAAGGGGGAGGTCGGGCTGAAAGTGCAAATACCCCCATGCTTGACAAGAGCAGTGCATAAGAGACGGGTCAAAAGCATAAAAAGATTATCCAATTAAACTGAGAAAGGCAAAGAAGTCAGAAGTTACCTCCAAAGCAGGCTAAAAATTGACGACGGGCTTTGCATTTCCAACGAAGACTCGGACTAGGCTAGACATCAACATGGCATAGCCAACCTTGCCCCAGTCATATCTTTGCACGTCATTCCAATTGTCCAAGAGGTTGAGGAAGGCTAGGGAGACCCACCCGTCGCTGGCATTTGTGAAGAGGGTCTTGCGCAACAGCAAGAGGAGCAAGATGCAGGCCAACATAACCGCGCACCCAGGCTCAATAAAAACATCCATTTCTTGCTCCCCCAGATCTAACAATTCATTCAGCTCAAAAAGATTAGACAGCCAGGACATTTTGACCTCAGCACCATGCAGACTTGTGGCAGGGGGATAAGCCCCTATCAATCGAATAATCTCATCTCGATCAGGCATTGCAAGGTTGGCCATAGAAAAACCCCCTATCCAGATCCTTGTAATCATGGCCCAATCCATGGGAGTCATTGTCATCTCGGCCATGGCCATGTGAAAGGTCATGGTCTCTGGATGAAAATGCTCAATCAGGGTCCTCAAATAGGCCGAGTCAGCTCGCATGGTGGGGCATGAAAGGAACTCTCCAAAGCCGGCATGTTCAACCACAAACTTCAGGATCAGTGGGAGGTAGCAATAAAACTGCTAAAAGTCCAACCAACCTCCGCGAAACACAATCTGGGGCAAGTCCTGCACCAAGGCAAAAGTGGCATCAGATCATGGAAATACAGCAGGATCACACAAGAAAAAAAAATTGAACTTATCCCTTTACCTTGCTTGCGATACCGAAATTGGAGATATGAATATGCTGCTGATGAAGGAGACCGGCATGGGCAGCCTCGCCCTGCATTTCGTACCAAGAACCGGCAGGGTGCTCCACCACAAAGAATTGTTCTCCCCAGGGACCAAGGTCATTTCTGGCCCCTCTTCTTGTTCATCCTCCTGCATGTATTCTTCTTTGCTCGACATTCTGGGGTAAATACGAGCAATCATGTCAGGTTTGATCAGATGATAAAAAAACAATTGTGCTACAGGTCAAGGGAGGGTAAGTATGCTATTCCCCTCTCTTTTTTTCAAAAAAATAAATAAATACACCAAAACAAAAGAATAAATAAATAAATAAAAACTTTCCTTCTTACAAAATTAAAAAAAAAAAAAAAAAGAATCCTTCCTTTTCTTCAAAATTAAAAATAAAAAAGAAAGAAGAAAAATCTTTTCTTTAAGTTTCAAAATAAATAAAAACAAAAAAAATATATACAAAAAATATATATATATCTATATTTATATATATATCCTTTCTTTATGTGCAAAATAAATAAAACTAAACTATATCCTCTCTTTATGTGCAAAAATAAAAAAACAAAAAATAGGCATATGTCCTATATAAAACCCATAAAAAAAAAGCAAAAAAAGCAAAAATAGGGCATCATTCATAGAATAAACATCAAACCCACCATCAATAATCATGCTTACAAGAAGAATAGCCCATGTAGCATATAGAAATGCAAAGATCATGACTACATTGCAAGAAAATTCAAGAAAAATTAAGTACAAATGGGTTAAAATGGTTACCTTCAAAGAAAAATGGGGGTCCTTGATCTGGCGTGGAGCGGGTGTTTAATCGACGCAGGCAAGCACTGACAATGAAGCCTGTTAAGGATCAATGCGAGGGAACCTAGGGAAGAGGTTTCGTTTTTTTTTAGAGGGAGGGAAGAAGAGGTTTTTGAAAATAAACCGCTTTTGGCTCGGGTTCGGGGGGCTTAAACTCATCCCCAGGTTTAGCTTGGCGCATGTAGTGTGTATTTTGGCCCCCATTTGGCCTGGCGCAAGTAATACATGCGCCAAGCTACTTTTGGGCTAGGTGTCGTTTATACACACTTGGCCGGATTCCATTTGTTTTGTTTTGTTGTTCTGTAGGTGCACACACCACCCAAATGGTATATCAACTCCTATTTGACTTGCCCGGAAAGCTGTGCTAGAATAAATGGATCGAGATCAATGAGCATACCCAAAGAATCCCGATCATACATAAAATCATACCAGAAAATAAAAAAAAAATCACATAAAATCATACCAAAAAGTCTTAAAAAATTCACAGAAAATCATAACAAAAAGTCCCAAAAGATTCACATAAAGTATACCAAAAAAAAATCTAAAAAATTCACATAAAGTAATACAAAAATCCACATAAAAAAAAAAAAAAATTCCATACAAAAAATCCACATAAAATCACAAAAATATCACACAGAAATCCACATAAAATTACATAAAAATTCACATAGAATAATATAGAAATCACAAAGAAACTTCCATACAAAAACCCCACATAAAATAACAAAAAGTTAAAAAAAAAAAAAAATGGCACACACTCCTAAAAAGCATTGCGACATCTATTCACTCTGCTCAGGAAGTCATGCTAAATTAATTTAGAGATCGCTGGGTTCACCCAGAGACCTTGAACCCTACTTCCCACAGAGGTACCCATGACTGGTTAGATGGGGCAATCAATGCCTCATTTTATCGGACACAAACTTTAGACCTTTACATATTTGCTTCACGTAGGGGTACCCGTGATTGGTTAGATGGGGCGAACTGTGGACCTTTGCGTATTTGCTTCGCGCCTATCTTTAAGTATGGGTCGATCACCCTCTTACTCACGGAGCTATTGGATTCAAAATGAAACTTGAACGTCAAATATCTTCAATCATCTTGAGAAGTAGATGTTTTTCCCAGCATATTGGGCTTTCACAACTCCTTGCATCTCGGTTATGCCCAGAAATGTTGCTAAGCACTTGGGGACCGATAACCTTGAGAAACGGACATTTTTCCTTACATACAGGGCTTTCATTTTTTCACCATATTACTCACCAGATGTTTAAAGTTCATTTTAAATATAGTGGACCCATCAGTATTGCCTTGGGTCTCTTCGGATGTCTCCTGTCTTTGGAATTCGATCCTTAGTAATCGAATACAGAAGAGGGGCATCTATAGACACCCATATTTGGCCTAAGGCCCAATCGAAACACACTTCGAGAGAGGCACACTTCTGAGCTACAGATGTGTAGACACCCAAATTCGGCCCAAGGCCCGATCAGTTTGTACTCCGAGAGAGATGTACTCTTGTGCTTCTGATGGATCCCCTGAACCCTTAGGAACCTACCCAGACCTTTATGAATCACCCCTGAATGCTTAGGAACCTACCCAAACCCTTAGAGATCACCCCTAAACCCTAGATTCCCTTCCCAGACCTAGCTTAAACCCTTCTAAGTAGTTGATGGGAGAGGAGCTACAAAACTTTATATAGAGTACCACCATGGATGAGCCATATACCTTTAGAAAGAGGACTTCTCCAGCTTTCCAAGAAGCCAAGGATCACCCAATTTGGAGCTACGGTTCAAAAGTTATGGCCGATTGAAGTCCCACATAAAATGACAACCTTTTTACTCAGGCGTATGTATTACATACGCCCGGCAAATCTGGCCCAATTTTGGTCAGGCGTATATATTATATACGCCTGACATTTTTGGGCCAAATTTGGCTGGGCGTATATAATATATATACGCTCAGTATAGGTGGGACCCACCACGGGCTTCATCTTCCCAAAACTCCCTTAATTTTTGTAGAGGACACTGTGCATAAACTGGGCATATCTAATATATACGTCCAGCTTAGCTACAGTAACTGTCATCAGTTGCTCAAAATTCCTTCATCTGGTTTGACCCTTTGACCCTCCCCTTGTTTAGGGTGGGTGTCTTGAGGTTGGTTGTACCCCCTTTGAGCTTATTGGCAACCCTTAAGTCACCCATGGTCTCACCCCATCATCCGCCATTAAAATCAGTTTCCCAAAACCCTAGGACCTTGAAAACCTAGAAAACCTTAGATAGGGGATTACCTAATTGCTAAACCAATTAGCTCTTAAGTAAGCCCCTAACCCACCTTTTCTCTATAAATAAAGAGGCTCCCTCTTCCCAAAAGGTTGAAAATTTGGTTGAAAGATTAGAGAGCTTAAGAGATAGAGCCCTAGTGAGAGAAAATGTCATTTATTTTCCAAAATTCCAGCAAGCTTAGATCACCTATTCCACTCCATTTCAACCATTAGATCACTCCCTTTAGCTAAAGTCTAGCCTTTGGCCTCACCCTACACTTCCTATTTTATTGAATCCTAGCATTAGAACCCATTTTCACTCCATTTAAGCCATCGGAAGCACGCCAAAGCGAAGGACTTCCACGGTGCGACAACGGCCATGAGCTCTGGCTCACCCCTCTCTTCCTCTACCTTCTTGGTGTCTCCTCCGTCCAAGGATTCAAGCCTTTACGCCGCCAAAATTTTGGTTTGGCTCAAAGCTTGATAGGACCGTATTACCTTTGGGCAAGGGGAAACTCCGCCCTTTTATTTTTATTTTTGGCCATAGATAGAGATCGCTACGTGTGGGTTGATCGGGTGCCTAAACCCTTCCCGATCGATAACCGAAGCCCCTACCCTAGAGCCTTTGGCAAAGAGCGGTAAATCAGAGTCATATTTAGCACTTCGGTGCTCAAAATATCGATTTGAAGGTTTCCCGGGTCACCAAAAGCTTCGGGTGGTGACTCTACATTTCATTCTTAGCGAGCGCATCGCAGCGACGGGTTCGAGAGGATCCATGGTCGCACAGATGGCTACTCTGCTAGGGATATCACCCTAGCGCTTCCCCTCTTGTTGGCCTTTCTTTTTTTTGTTACTAACCATTGCTATTTTTTTTCTTATTTTCTGCTATTTTTTCTATATTTTTTTTATTTTTACTAATGTACTCTCCCCTATGATTCAGTCATTTAAGTGCCTTAGCCGATTGGCGGGCCTGCGTGCACCTTTAAATTCCTATTTTTCCGATTCTTGTCATTTTAGCCACCTTAGCCGTTTGGCGGGCCTGCTCGCATTTACTTTTACGTCATTTAAATTTCAGTCATTTACGAGCCTTAGCCATTTGGCGGGCCTATGTGCGCTTTTCATTTCAGTCATCATATCTCACCATTGAACGCCGGCCCGTTGAGGCGGCACGGGCTTGTCATCCCCGACCCGATTTTTGGAATCAATTTCACTCCCCTTTAAAAATCTGTAATTAAAAGTGAACCAACAGTGTGGGGACATAATTGAATTTATTTTGGCATTTTTGGGTAGTTTTCGGGAGGTTTAGGCACAGATATATTTTACCCGATTCCCAGTAAGGCAGCAGCCCTAGTGGTGGCGATCCTAAAAAGAACCACCCCTTCCAGTACCTGAGAAGGCGCTTGCGCCAAAGGTATATCGGTTGGGTTGCCAATTCTGATAAAGCCATAAAACCCGCTTTGGTGAGAGCGTTAGGCAACCCAAAATTCAGCCGTGCATTCCTAGGAAGCGGAAAGGAGGAACCCGATAACGTACACAGCAGTCCCCGGGAGCATCCCTCCCAGGAAACCAATTCAAAGACTATCAAACTTCATCGATAGAACTATTTTGCGGTATATAATATATCGACGCAAAAAAAATCCCCAGATTTACTCAGGCGTATATAATATATACGCCCAGCTAAAACCCCCAGATTTAAGCCAGTCGTATATAATATATACGCCCAGCCAAATCTGCCTTTTATTGGTCAGGCATGTATAAAACATACGCCCAGTGTATACTGGGTCATAGCAACCCGATTGGAGGCCCAATCCACCACCCCAATTCCCCGATTAGCGGTATTAGTGCTCGCAGTAGCTTCCCGCATTCTATAACACCCAACATGCCCCCGCCCAATCAAAAGAAGGTGACTTCTCATTGATTTGCTCCGGGGGATCGGGTCATTTGCGTGGATTCCCTCACCTTCAATAGAACGAAAGGGTTTCCTTTCACCTCTTCCGAAGTGCGTCGGATCCCGCCGTGGGACCTACTAAAGGTACATATATCGCCCGAAACGGGAGTTGACCCTAGGCACTAGGTCATCATTTATCTAGGTAGAGGGGAGTTAATTTCCATCTAAAAAAAAAATAAAAAAAAATCCTCATCTTCAAAAAAATCCACCTTCAAAAAGAAAAAAAAACAAACAACAAAAAAAAAATCATCTTCAAAAAACCAAAAAAAATCGTTTTCCAAAAACCAAAAAAAAACACAGAAAATCAATCAAAAAAATATATTTTGGTGTAACTGCCACTACGGCAACCTCAAACCCGGCCCGTAGAAGGAGAACCAAGAAGGTATTCGGCCCTTATCCGAGACATCGATACAACACTCGTCAGCAGATCATGTCAAGAGCCGATACATCCTCGCCGTCATCCCCATCCCATTCTTATATCGGAGAAGACCCGATCTTCGACACCTTCACCCAAACCAGATTTGATATCACGGGTCCATTTGGGGCGCCCGTGTTCATATCCACCCCACCCCTCCCTCACATTCTCCCAACATACCCCCTTTTCATCCCCTACTGAAACCCCTCATTTCCCAACCGACCCATACATCCCCATTTCCCATCCATGCACCCTTACCGCGCCCCCATACTCCCAAAGACCCCATAGGGAGCCCCATCCCCCACGTACTTCCCACGTTCCATCCATCTCATCATCCATGCCCCCTACATCCCACATCCCATCCACGTCATCTCACATACCATTTCCACCACATGGCCCATCCACATCCCAACGTACCCCCCCATTTACCCAGCTCATACCCAACTTTTCTCAGGATATGACCAATAACCCACCATCTTCCATAGCCATACATCCATACCCCCCATACCCCCGTCATGCCCAATTTATCCCAACCCCCTCCATCCTTAAGTGAGCCATCACCCCCCAATCTCACACCTGAATCCATGCCCTCAATGGAGGACATGAGAACAATGTACGCCCTATGGGCTGCTTCTCGGGACCCTACATCTCAAACCCCGCATCCAAATCTCTAAAACCTTCATACCCCATTCCCTCCTAACCATGCCCAACCACCCATCGTCCATACCCCCCAAAATTCCCCACCTCAATTCCAGGCCCAAACCCATACAAATCCATGGACCCAAGCCCAAACACCTCAAAACCCATGGGCCCAAGCCCAAGCCCATCAGACCTAGGTCCAGGCCCAAACCCATACAAATCCATGGACCAAGGCCCAAACACCTTTAGAACCATGGGCCCAACCCCAGGCCTAAAACCCTCAAAACCCACGGGCCCGAGCCCAAGCCCATCAGACCCAGGCCCAGGCCCAAAACCCTCAAAACCCATGGGCCCCAGCCCAAGCCCATCAGACCAAAGCCCAGGCCCAAAACCCTCAAAACTCATGGTCCCAAGCCTAAGCCCATCAGACCCAGGCCCAGTTCCAAGCCCCCCAGGGCCCTTGGACCCAAACCTATCAAGCCCAATCCCAGGGCCCATCGACCCAAACCCAACCCCCTCATGGCCCATTAGCCCAAACCCAACAAGGCCCATTGGTCCAAAGTCACACTAACCCCCACACCCAGGCCCAAGGCCCATCAACCCAAGCCTTCCAAAACCATCAAGCCCAAATCCCTCAAACCCAAGGCCCATCCACCCACACTCATCAAGGCCCATTCACTAACCCCATACCCCCCCACCAGTACCCTTCATTCACCCATACCCCTTACGCCCCCATCCCGCCTCCGACAGAAAATCCAATCCATCCCGTTCCTCAAACCCACAACATCCCGCCACCTCAACCACAATTTATCACCCCGAATGTGCACCAACTCAAAGACATCATTTATCCACAAACCGCTCATCCATTTATCCCTTCTCATCCCCTACGAACCATATGGCCCCACCAGGTCATCCAACCCCTCACCCCCCAAGTTTAAATAGCAGACCTCTCCCCTCACCAATACCATGACCAACAGTACGAGGAGGATGAGATCCGCAACAGTGGAGGAGTTGCCAGCTTCAACCTCCCGGGCCCACCATCATCACACCTAGGGTCGAACAAAATTAGGGGGAAGCAGTCCCCGCTACAGCCTCAAAAGAACCAACATAGTTGAAAGAACAAATAGACAGAATATAGAAGCAGCTGATGAAGATGGGAGGAGTAGAACTACATTCGACATTTTAGGACTTATATGTCCGTTCTCTCCGATGTCCCCGCCACGAAATTCAAGATGCCATCATTTGATAACGCAACCCCATCGCCCACTAAAATCTTATTGTGGGATATGTGCGATATGGCGGAGATGAACGACTCCTCATCAAAGTGTTCCAAAAGAGTTTAAGATGGTTCACATCCTTGGAACCGTCCATGATAAAAAATTGGAAAGATCCGACACGCTTATTTCAAGAACAATATGTCTATAACATGGACATAGAGCCAAGGAAGTCAGATTTGGCCCGCTTAAAGCAAAGACATGATGAAACTTTCGGTGCTTACTTGGGAAGGTGGAGGGCATTGGCCGCTTAGGTAACTCACCGGATTCCCGATGATGAACAGATTGAATTGATAACCAAGGGATCCCTCCCGGTCATCGCAGATTTTTTAGTATATCAGCAGCAGTCTAGTTTTGCTGATTTGGTCAGAAATGCCAACCATTGTGAAGATGCCATTAGAGAAGGCAGGCTAGGGAGAAACATGGCCAGCAGGGCCACCTGGGTTCGAAAAGCTATCGAACCAAGAATAGAAAGAAGACCAGGGACAGAGGTACAGAACATTGTTTACCCCCAGGCTAATACCAATGCCCCCGCGATACAGCTTCAGGTCACACAACCACCCCCAGGCCGTTTCGAGCAAGCACCAAGTCCAAACAACGGACCAAGAGCCCCGTTTACCCAGGAGCAGATGAAAGCACGATTTGAACGAGTGTTCATGCCATTGGGGCAATCTTTAAGTATCTTACTGCCAATATTACTACAGAAAGGTCTGGTCAATCTGCTTCAGCCTCACCCACCACCCCATCCCATCCCAAGAAACTATGACCCGAATCTACATTGCAATTTCCACCAGGGACCGGGTCACCCTACGAACCGGTGCTTCCCCCTGAAGCACGCGATCAAAGATTTAATAGAGGCTAGAAAAATTATTCCCCCGCCGCTTTCTCAAGGGCAGAACCAGAACATCCATCAAGCCCCTCTGCCACCGCACCCAAGAGGCCCCAGGCCTAACATCCATTGGATAGAGGAGGAGGAAGAAGAGTTTGACCCCTCAGATTATATCAGTAATCAGGAGGAGTTTTCACTCCCTAGGATGAATGAAGGAGGACCATTCATTGGGGTTATCGAGCCGTTGTATTTGGCTAATTATTTCTCCGTGCCTGCATACCAAGAGGAGCCCTTAGACTTAGGGCAATATTTTTCTACTCCCGCTCCCACCTATCAAATCCAAACGGGCACAGCCCCACCGCAATCATACACGTATCCACCCCACACCCAATTTACCCCATACACGTCCCCGTCATACCCGAATCACCCCATACCATACATAACTCCGCCATCCCCATATTATCCTACCCCATACACACCCCCAAATATCTCCACCCAATACACTACTCCGCCATCCCCAAATCACCTCGCTCCATGCACAACTCCATCATCCCCAACCTACCCCATTTCATCCACAAACCCATCATCACCCCACCATGCCACCCCCTATACAAACCCTTCATATCCCTATCACCCTGCTCCACCCACACCTCAGACGTCTCCCCATCCCTCCATCCCAGTCCCACCCCCGCCATCCCTTCGTTATTTTAGCCCTAATCTAACTCCACCGCCACCCAAGCAAGCAACCCTTCACCCAATCCCCTTACCACCCACTCTCAATCACCACTGGTCTTACCAAGCCCAAGTAATACCTGTACAAGCCCCCTCTGCACCCACAAATCCAACCTCGCCAAGTCCCGTCACTGCCATTCCGCCCCCTATTGGAGTCAACCTGGTGGGACTCGAGAAACTGGCGTGTCCAACCCAATCCTCCCCAGAATTACCATACACTCCTTTCCTCATCCCGAAACCTACCTATAACCCGCATCTAATGTCGTTAAGCTATGAACAGACGGACATGAATGTTGGTTGCAACCAAGAGGAGGCTGTTGAATTTATTACTGTGTCAGAGATTTCTACATGCAAAGGCATCAGCCGAGGAGAAGAGAAGAAGAAAGAACAGGCCACAGGGAATCCCTTTGAAAAAATGGCTAGAGAACACATACTGGAGAAACAGCTCAAGAGAACACCCGCACATATTACTGTGTTGGATTTGTTAATCACATCCCCACTCCACTTCCAAGCCTTAATGAGAGCACTCAAGGATGCACATGTCTCCACCCACGTAACTCCAGATGAAGTAGGAGAAATAATAGGGCAAGTGTTAGCCCCAAATGTCATCTCATTCACTGATGCAGACCTACCGATCGAGGGGAATGACCACTCTAACCCCCTGCATATAACAGTGGAAATAGGAAACTTGGTGGTGGCGTTGGTCTTAATAGACAACGGGTCGGCGTTGAACGTGTGCCCTCTAAGGACGGCAATCAAAATTGGTGTGAACCCTGACACCTTTTGGCCATCCATATCAAGCGCCAAGGGATTCAATAACACCAGAAGGGAAATCATAGGAGAAGTAGACATCGACCTGATCCTCGGGCCGTAAACCTTCACCACCCCCTTTCAGGTGATGGACATTAAGTCTACATTCAATCTACTATTGGGTCGGCCATGGATACATAAGCTTGGAGCAATACCGTCAACTCTACACCAAAAACTCTTATTTATTTTGGAGGGAAAGATCGTCACCATCTTGGGTGAAAGCAGAGAAGACAGGGAAAGAAGCACTCTGCATATTGAAAATTTGAAAGTGCTAAACATACCGCACACAGCAGATGACGCCGATCTCCACCGATTCTAGTATGAATTCTCGGCCGTTACACTCGGGCCAACTGAAAAAACTCCTAACAAAACTGGAGGAGGAATGGATGCAGCTGTGTTCATGCTCCACAAATGGGGCCACTAGAAAGGAAAGGGGCTGGGCCCGCGCCTTCAAGGAAGAAGAGACCCCGTCAGGGCGAAGGGGCAACAAACCAAATTTGGCCTAGGCTATAGGACCGATGAAGAAGAAGTCAGAGAGGCCAAAGAGAAGATAAGAGCCACAGCAGCTGCCAAGGCCAGAGGAATCATCTTGAAGAAGGAACTCACGCCTCCACCCCATATCCGTGAAACCTTTGTGAGCGTCGGGGTAGTGAAAATTGATCTGAATGGGGAGACGAGGGTAACCCCACATAAGCCTACTCTAATCCACCCCACCAATCCCTACATCATCCCCCTAGACTTCGAGATGGACATAGCCTCCCTTTCCTTATTTGAGGAAGAAGTCTCCCGGTCCACCCATCACTCCAGCACCAGCCACTCTGGGCCCATCCTAACCATGGAGGACAGGGTACCAGAGGATCCCTCTGTAAACATGCTGAGGGAGGAACTACAAGAGCCTACTGATGCTGCTTCCAACCAAAGAGGTAAAGGCTAAGCCTCGCAGGTGAGTAACTGGGCATCCTTGCCCCAACTCCTGGGAGCCGCCAAATACCGTGAAAACGGCACCGACTCTCCAAAAAAAAACAACCTATAAAAAGTGAGGTTAACCTCTGGACCACTCTACCCTGTATATATAGAGATCCACCTCGCCAGGGGCTGCCCTCCAAAAAAATGCAGAAAGCCATAAAAATAGAAAAAATACCAATTCCAAAAATATTGTCCTTTAAAATTCCCAATAAAATTAAAATTGATGTCGTGATACCCATCCCACGTGAAGCCGACCCCTTTCCTGTAGAAATACAAGAAGAGGTAGGAGTCACAGGTCTAGACGAGGAAGGTCAAACCGGTGAGCTCCCCAATGAGCTCCTCAAACAATTTACCGATTTTGAGCATGGCCCTACCCCGATCATCGAAGAGACGGAGGATGTTAATTTGGGCACCAGAGAGGCCCCTAGAATCACCAAAATTGAAACATCACTGTCCCTTGCAGAGAGGAAAGGTATGATAGACTTCCTTCTGTCATACCAGGATGTCTTCGCATGGTCGTATAAAGGCATGACTAGTTTGGATACCGATCTGGTTGAGCATGAGTTGCCACTCTACCCGTTAGCCGTAAATGAGACGCTCACCCAAAGTGGATGTTGAAGGTAAAGGACGAGGTCATTAAGTAGTATGACGCGGGTTTCCTCATGGTATGCAAATACCCCAGTGGCTGGCCAATATCGTCCCCGTACCAAAGAAGGATGGAAAGGTTCGAATGTGCATTGATTTTCGGAATCTCAATAAGGCGAGCCCTAAGGATGACTTTCCATTACCCCGCATCGATATCTTGGTCTATAACACTGCTAAGCACGGAATGCTCTTGTTTATGGATGGGTTCTCGGGCTAGAATCAGATTAAAATGGCAGAGGTTGATCGCGAGAAGATAGCGTTCATTACCCCCTTGGGAACCTTTTGCTATCTAGTCATGCCATTTGGGCTGAAGAATGCCGGTGCAGCGTACCAGAGAGCTATGCCTGCACTATTTCACGACATGATGCACAGAGAGATTGAAGTGTATGTAGATGACATGATAGGGTTGAGAATTGAATCCACAAAAGTGCGCATTCGGCACTATGTCAAGAAAACTATTAGGGTTCATCGTCAATAGGAGAGGCATCGAGGTTGACCCGACCAAGATCAAGGCCATCACGAAAATGCCATCACCATCTACAGAGAAGGAAGTCAGAGGCTTCTTAGGCAGAATCCAAAGACATCGCCATTCATTACAGCTTAACTCGATATGTGCACCAATCTTCAAGCTACTAAGAAAGGACTCACCGGTTGAGTGGAATGATGACTGCCAAGCTGCATTTGATAAGATTAAAGGTTACCTCCTAAATCCTTCGGTATTGGTACCGCCTGTACCTGATAGACCCCTGATAATGTACCTGTCCACGATAGAGTTTTCCATGGGCTGTGTGTTAGGACAGCATGATGAGACAGGAAGAAGAGAGCAGGCCATCTATTACCTAAGCAAGAAGTTCACTGACTATGAGACGCGCTACTCTCATCTGGAAAAATCATGCATGGCACTCGTTTCGGCTACTCAAAGACTTCGGCATTACCTGTTATCCCAAACCATTCAACTTCTAGCATAGATGGATCCGTTGAAGTACCTATTCGAGAAAGCTGCTCTCACTGGTCGAACTGCACGATGGCAACTACTCCTATCCGAATTTGACATTACTTATGTCACCCAGAAGTCGATTAAGGGGCAGGCACTCACTGATCATCTTGCAGAGAACCCTCTGCCGGACTATGAGCCTCTAAGGACCGAATTCCTCGGTGAGGACATTTTGTTCATGACTGACGAGGATACTGAGGAAACAAAGGAGCCCTGGGTAATGCACTTCGATGGAGCATCGCATGTTGAAGGCCAAGGAGTTGGCGCCATTCTTATCTCTCCAAGAGGATCACATGTACCCATCTCAATCAAATTGAACTTCCCATGCACCAATAATATGGCCGAGTATGATGCCTGTACAGCTGGTTTACAGGCGGCTCTTGATCTGAATATAACTCACCTCAGGATCTCTGGAGATTCACAGTTAATTATATGCCAGACCAACAGAGATTGAAAGACCAAGGATGAGAAACTAATCCCATACCATGAACATCTGGAGGATCTAATTGTCTACTTTGAAGAGGTCACCTTCTCCTATGTACCACGAGCAAGAAATTGATTTGCTGACGCCCTGGCTACCTTGGCCTCTATGGTTGAGATTCCATACAGAGTTGTGATGAAGCCGATCATGATAGAGCTGAGGAACGAACCGGCTTTCTGTCACCTAATCAAGGGACCTACAGAGGTAGATGATAAACCACCCTGGTTCTCAGACATCAAGAATTTCCTCGAGACCCGAACTATCCCAGAAGAACATCAAAGATAGACAGACGCACCATCCAACGATTGGCAACAAACTACGTCATCTGCGGCGATCTCCTATACAAACGGTCTCACGACAATATTCTGCTCCGATGCCTAACCCAGAAAGAAGCGGGTGAGATCATGAAGGAGTCTACGGGGCACACGTCAGTGGACACATGCTTACTAAGAAAATTCTAAGGCAAGGATACTTTTGGACCACATTGGAGACCGATTGCTGCAAGCACGTGCAAAAGTGCTACAAATGCCAAGAGCACTCCAGTCTAATACACGCTCCGGCCATTGACTTGCACAGCATGGCCACTCCTTGGCCGTTCGCCACCTGGGGTCTCTACGTCATCGGCAAAATCAATCCTAAGGCTTCCAACAGACATCAGTTCATCCTGGTCGCGGTGGAGTATTTTACTAAGTGGGTAGAGGCAGCCTCCTACACGAGCATTAAGGCTAGTCATGTTGAGAAGTTCATCAGGAACAACATCATTTGCAGATTCGGCGTACCCAAAGATATTATCACTGATAATGGCACTAATTTCGCCAATAGGCGCATCCGAGCCTTGTGTGAGCAATTTCAGATCAAGCATCATCGATCATCCCCATACAGGCCGCAAACGAATGGAGCTGTGGAAGCAGCCAATAAAACTCTGATCCGCAACCTAGAGAAGATGGTAGTCACTTACAAGGATTGGAGTGAGTAGTTACCCTTCGCACTTTGGGCCTATAGAACGTCTATCCGTACCACTATAGGGGCAACGCCATTCTTCCTTGTGTACGGAACGGAGGCCGTGCTACCCGTTGAGGTCAAAGTACCGTCACTCCGTATCCTTTTGGAATCCCATCTACCCGAGGCTGAGAGGGAAAGAGCCCGTTTTGAGCAGCTGGATTTAATTGACGAGAAGAGACTCCTAGCCTTGTGCCACACCCAGATCTATCAAAGAAGAATTGCACGTGGTTACAATAAGCGTGTTCGCAGTCGAGACCTGAAGGTAGGAGACACTGTACTGAAGAAAATTTTCCCGTCTCTCCACGCCGATCTGAGAGGTTTGTTTAGGCCGTGGGAAGGACCCTACGTCGTCCGAGAGGTTTTGCCAGGATACGCCATTCACCTCGCCACCATGGACGGAGACCACTTTCCTGAGCCCATCAACGCTGGATACCTCCACAGGTTCTACTCATAGGTCTTGAGACAAGGTAAGTTTTGATAAAAGTTGATGCGTGACCACTTAAGGACCCCATAAAAGAGGCCATCATTTCAAAAACAAGTAGCCCAAAAGAAATATTCCCTGAAAACCTTCCCCCTTTTTGCTACACACGTCGGGCCAATAACCATTTCTTTCATATACCCCTCCCAAAATTCCAAGAAAAAGAGAAAAGAGAAAAGAGGAAAAATCCAAACCAAAAAAGGGGAAAAAAGAAGAAGAAAGGAAAACCCCCAAAAAAAAGAGTGGGTCCAAGAAGAAAGAAATGACTGGGGCATAAAAAGCCTTTGGAAAGAAAGAGGAGTCACCGAATCTAGAATTCACTCAAAACATAGATCTAAATCTCCCAAAGAAAAAAAAAACCCCAACCCGTTTGAACCCCGGCAACATTACAACCCGGAGGAAAGCCCTCTTTAAGGTCCACAAGTGGCCATAGCATCTATTGCATCAGAACAAGTTGAGTTAACAAACCACGCAGAACTTCATTCAGCCGGCTAGGATGGAATCGACGTCCATGTCGTGGCCTTCTGGTTCTAAAAAAAAAAAAAATAAGAAAAAAAAAGGAAAAGAAAAGAAAGAAAATTAATTTGAGTTCAAAGCAAGATGGACATGGTGAAAACCCGAAAGGGCGCCACGGGTAAAAACAACGAACTCACGCGGACCAGGTGAAAACCTGAAAGGGCACCTGGGGTAAGAGAGCGAACCCATGGACGTAGTGAAAACTCGAAAGGGCGCTACGGGTAAAAACAGGGATGACGGGCATAGCAAAAACCCGTCTTGGGCGCTATGAGCAAAAATGTCAAGAAGAGAGAGAGTAGGAGAAGACTTGTTCTGGCCCACCCATTTCAGTTTGAACCCCTTGAGCCCCTTTCTCCCATTTGACAGGCCGCTCATGTTAAAACTAGATCGGATCCTAAACAAGTATGTCGTCTCTACCGCGGCGTCTGACGCATGACCAAAGGGAAAGACAGAAGACTAGACCAATCCTAGGGAAGCTGACCTTCCCATGTTTAAAGGAAAAGCCTGTACCTCATGAACAGGGTTCGACCATGCTCAAAAAAGGACCCACTGGTTTGGCCTTGTAATTATCGACGTCACAAAGAGGAGAAAATTTTAAAAAAAAAAAGATAATAGATTTTCCTTTCCCATAAAAAGCCTCACACTGTGAGGGAGAAAATTTCAAAAAAGATAATAGATTTTCGTTTCCCATAAAAAGCCCCACATTGTGGAGGATAAAATTTTATAAAAGATAATAGATTTTCCTTTTCCATGAAAAGCCTTACGTTGCAAGACGTATGAAAGAAAAAGTCAAAAAATGAAAAATATATGTATGTATAGATTTCATTCCATTTCTTACAGTATTACGTGCGGAGTGTCACGACCCAAAAAGATAACGACATGACACACTTTCTATTTTGCTGCCTTCTTTACAGGTAAAAAACTAAAAAATATATATATATATGTATATATATAACAAAAAAAGAAAGTAACCCAAAAATAGATCTCTTTTATGGGGCATTCCTCCCCTCCGTGTATATGATCCATGATACAAGGGGGAGCACGCTTCAAAGCACCGATCTCGCAAGAAGAGAGTCCTCATGAGCATTTCGATCGACATCCACCTACCATGAAGAATCTTCGCCATCTTCGTGAAGCGTCCCATCGAGTTGCGAGACTCACCAAAAGCCCGATCAAAAAAACCTCACTCTGTGTGCCGCTCTAGTTCTGCAGCCTCTCGCCCTTTCTTTCTCCAAAGCCTCGGTCAAAGCCAGCCTCTCTACAGAAAGAGACTCGATCCTAGTCCGGAGAATCATCTCCTTATATGGTCAAGGCCCCGTCTCTATCACGCCTACCGAAACTGGGCTAGGGGTAGGTAATTCCTTCGATGCCAGCCAAACCTCGTAATCAGGAGAGATGACGCCCCCCCTGAACTAAGCTGCACATGTGCGCCGATTGGCGGGTCTCCCAGAGGGCGGCTATGCGGTTGAGATCACTGAGAGAGCCCCGAGAAAATATCTGAGAGCACAAAGGTGGCCTCACAGAGCATGGCACATGTTGAGTATACCCGAATTGACGAAGCACCCGAGATGGGAAATAATATGTGCTACCAGTCAACCCCAATAGTGTGATACCCTCACAATCCTGAGAGCGGACAATCGGGAAGGTACCGTCCAACCAGGGAAGCTGCCAGATCAGCTCTGCATCAGACAGCCACAGGTTTAGTTCTTCGATGCTCCCGTGGGGCAGCCTCGAGTAACGTGTTAGAAAACCCTGGGCCACATCCCCTCTCACCAAGCAAAACCTTTGTACAGGCACCATGATAGCCAAATGCTCTCCTATCCAAATCTGAACAAGGAGCGGGCTCCTACTAAGAATCCCAACCTGGCTCGATACCGAGGCATCCAGGCCCTGATACATCTCAGCCAAGACTAGGTGCACCAATGAGCGGCCTCCCTCCAATTCGGTCAAAACGTCGCATAGCCGAAGGGAAAAGGTCTCGCCCCTAGTAAAGAAGAGAACTTTCGACAGCAAATAAAGGGCAAAAGCCTTTACATTGAAGGGATCTCGAATAGGCAACTTTCGAAGACTCAAGTCGCCGAAAAGTTCTCTCAGGAATTTCACCGAACACCTAGTGGGTCCTCCGGCGAAACATTTCTCGTACCCACCCTTTTTTAAACCAAGAACCGCATGGACCGCCCTTGCATACCCCGGTTTGGGCACCACTTTGGCAAGGCCTCGATGCATCTTCAAGACAGTAATAGAGGCCAGCTCTTCCAAGGTTGGGGTCAGCTCCCTGGACCCAAATCTAAAGACATGGGCCCTGTGGTCCCACGACGCCAAGGCCGCCTGCAGCAGGTTAAGCAACAGAGGAATATCAAGGAGAGAGGAAAGGCGAGACAACCCGAGGCAATTCAGAACAGCGAGCTCACTCTCAGCCAAGCTATCATGCCATTTTTGTAAAAAATTAGGCCCTGGGTCCAAACAGGGAAGTATACCAGCTCCCGTATAAGAGCCTGGGCCCCTTTTTGAAGGCGGGTCCATGGACGTACAAAGATGTTCTTTATAAAATCAGTCAATGTATGACGATGGACCCACTAGAAAAAAGAAAGGGAGGAAAAAAATAAAAGGAAGGGCAAAAAGGCCAAACCAAGATGGAGGAAGAGGAAAAGGGGGACCAGGTTCGGGTTATAAAGAGCCCGCCAAGCCCAGATTATAGCAGGCGTATATATTATATACGCCAAGGCAAAAGTTTAAAACATTTTGCCAGGAGTATATAATATATACCAAGATTTAAAAACATTTTGCCGGTATTATATAATATATCTTGACCATTTTCCTTTGTGGATTTGCGGTATATAATATATCATATATTCTTTGAACATTTGCGCGTATATAATATATATCTCCTTGGTTTAAAACAAATGGCAGGCCCCCTCTCTGATGGTCATTTTGTTCCCCAAGGAGGAACTTATTCTTGCTCGGGCCACTTTTTCACCTCAGGGCAGCCCACAGGCGGGCATGCTCGCACACCCACGGGAAACCCTCGGATGACGCATCATCCGTAGATTATATACGGAGAATCACTTGCAAGTCAACCCCATCATCGGAGGAGTGCCGACCCGTTTTTTTAAAAAAAAAGAGAGAAAACCATCAAAGCAAAGTGATAATCAGATGAAACATTCATATAAAGCATGAAAATTATAAACCATCCAAAAAATTGTTGTTTAAGAATTATTACATATTCCCCAATAAATAAAAAGTCTAAATTGTTTCATTGTGTCAAATTTTTAGAAAATAAAACTAGTCCCGGGCAGCCCCCTTAGGACTTCTTATATTGGCTGGCGCTTTAAAATCTGAGTTTCCCCACGCAGTCACGCTTTGAGAAATCTTGGTGAGAAGGCAAGACTCCTTTTCACGAAACCTTGCCGAGGGCACAAAAGGCCATCGGGTAGAAGCAGAAAGAAAATAGGAAAATGGTAGGTTGGGTGGTATTCACTCACCACCTCGGTCTCCTAAGCCCAACAATGTTGATAATATTGAAACGACTCATTGCCGACTCATAATCATGATGAAAAAAAATTGTAGTCCACACGAACCCATGGCATAATTCAAAGAAAGAAGTAAAACAACAAGGTGAGATTACCCCAGGGATCGGCTCGGGAGGTGGGACCTGGATAGCTTCAGCGAGATCGTGCCTTCTCGACCATTAGCATACCTGTAGCGACAAAAAGCATCATCAAAGCTTGAAGGTCCCTTGGACCCACGGTGAACTACCCTAAACATCGGCTCCAGAAGAAGGAAGGTCCGGCACACGAGTGCAGAAACACCCCCGGAAGGGTGAGGGTCCGGCACATGTAGCATCATAAGAAGGCGGCCCCCTCATCCCCCCTCATCTGCCTTGCTCAAACTCGTTTAAATGATAGATCAATCAGAGTAATCCCAAGGAGGCTGCTGCATAAAAAGAGAAAAGGGCATTACCTGAGATCGCGGTCCGCCAAAAGCTAAAAAGTTAGCACCAGGCACGAAGCGGGGCAGCAGGAAATGATAAGGCAGAGAATCGTACCACATCTGATACCCCCAAGGTAAAAGAAGGCCATCAATAGGAACCCCATGGTGAAGAAAGTGAGCAGTAAGCTCGTCAATGGAGCCTTTCGGAGCCAACACGTCAGCTGGAGGAGCTTGGGGCACAGCAAAGAGAGGACGATACTGATGGACCACTCTCTCTCCTAAATAGTAGGCCCTAGTCCAGGACCCGTAGAGGAAGATAATGCGACGGTTTAGCAAAAAGCGAGAAGGACCCACTGAAGCCAAGTTCTAGAAGGGAGATCCTAGGTAGGGGTCGAGGATGATCTGCAAAAGAAGAAAAAAGAAAACAGAGGAAGGATACACACATTTGGTCAAAACCCATAGCACACAAGAGCTGTCAAATTTATAAAAAGGGAATTGTTTTACCTGCTCTGGGATCAACAGGTCAAACTGAGAGCGCAGCCCTAACTCCAAATGCTTCATACCTACGTCCCGACGGCAGCTCACATACCAGTTACTCATGAGCGGGAACGTAGCAACTTCAGACTGAAGCTGAGGGCAACCCGATTGGAAATGGAGATACCCCCAAATCTGAGAAAGCAAGCAGATAGAAACAGGTATGACGTAAAAGGAAAATTGGACAAACTAAAACCAAAGGATAAAATACCTCAATCGCAGGCCAAAAACCCACAATAGAGCTAGACTCCCCAAGAACGGCTCGCTTTAGGCTGGACATGAGCATCGCGTAGCCAGCGCCGCCCCAATCAAACCGATGTACGGTTTCCCAGTTCACCATAAGGCTGAGTAGGGACAACGAGACTCACCCTCCACTGGTGTTTGAGAGGCGAGTCTTGCCCAGGAGGAATAGCAAAGAAATGCGGGCCAGCATATGTGCGCGTGCAGGCTCGAGGTAAATGGCCACGTCGGGCTGGCCCTAGTCAACTAACTCATGAGGCTCAAACTGATCAACCAGCCAGGACAGCTTGACCTCATAACCTCAAATATTCCCAGAGGTCGGGTAGGCCCCTATCAGTCGAATCACCTCCTCCCTATCCGGTGTACAGGTAGGTACCACGGGCACCCCTCCAATACGGACCCTAGTGATCATAGCCCAGTTTGCAGGTGTAAAGGCCATCTCTGCCACAGCCATGTGAAATGTCATGGTCTCGGGGCAAAAATGCACTATCAGAGCCTTCAAATAGGCGGTATCGGCCCTCACGGCGGGGCACGAAATGAAATCCCCGAAACCGGCATCAGTGAGCAGGTCCTTCACCACTGGGGGAAGGTAAAGCATGAGACGCTGGAGGTCTCACCAATACCAACATAATATGTGAGGGCTGCAAATGTATAGGTAGGTGGTATAATGAAGACATCAAAGGAAAACAAAGGCGAAAAAGGTGGGGAACTCATCTGTTTACCTGACCGGCGATCCCAAAGTTGGACATGTGGGGTGTCTTTGGCGAGAGGAGGCCTATGACCGCCTCGCCTTGCATTTCATACCAAGGCTGGGAAGAGCGCTGAGACACGAAGAATTGTTTCCCACGGGGACCATAGGCCATCTTCGGCCCTTCTTGCTGATCATGCCCTTCGTCGCCGGACATCCTGAAAATATGAGACGCATTGGCATATGAAAGGTGTGCCAACAAAAAAAGGAAAAAGAAAAATATGCACTAATCCAAAAAAAATCTCCAAAAAAAAAATGTGTGTGTGTGTACTAATCCATCAAACAAAAAAGGAGAGAATGCATAAAACAAATAAAAGAGCTACACTAAACCAAAAAATATATATGTGCACCAATAAAAAAAGACACCAATAAAATGCACTAATCCATCAAAAACAAAAAAAGAAGTAAAATAAAATGAATGAATGATGGATAGAAAATAGGCCTAAGGAATCAAGCATTTCAAAAGGAAAAAAGGAAAACAATAAAAACAAAAAAAGAAGAGAAGAGAGAAAAGGAATATAGGCATCACAAATGCTTAAAAGAAAATCAAAAAGCATTTCACCATAAAAAAAAAAAGAGAGAGCATCAAGCAACAATATTATCAAAATTCAAAGGAAAAATGAAGGAAGGGTAATGATTACCTTCAATGGAAGAGAAAAACAAATATCGGCGGAGAGTGAGCACTCTTGATCGGCACCCGAAACCGCCGGTAATAGAACTTAAGCCAAATCAAATGCAAAAACCCTAGGGGGCTGTCCCGAACTCAAGAGGGAAGGAGGGAGGAAGATAGAATTTCAAAAGGGGGGCCCCTTTTGTGCTCGGGCTCAGGCAGTTTTGTAACCGCCAGATCTTTGGTCAGGCGTATATAATATATACGCTCGACCATTTCTATATTTTGGTCGGTATATATTATATCTGGTGACCAAAAATAAGATTCATGCCGGCCTTTTTTTCGATTTTGAGGCCCGACGGATCCTCCCTTTGCATGCTATGGACCACGGCCCGGTCTCCTTTAGAAGCCCGCGTACCGTCAAGCGATGGTGCACACATCCCCAAATGGCCCTTCGAGTTCCCTTCGATTAGCCCAAAGGGACCGTGCTACAATAAATGGATCTATATCTGTAGGTGCCCACCTAATGTGCCCACAAACCACAAAGAAAAAAAGAAAACAAAAAATAATAATAATAAAAGAAAAAGAAAAAAAATGATGACACTAGTTCTCAAAAGAGCGTCGCAATGACCATTTGCGCCACTCCGAGAACTGTATTAAATCAATTCGGAATGATCGGGTTCACCCAAAAGTTCTCGAACCCCATTTTATACAGGGACACCCAATACCTGATCCAGCAGGCAAATGAACCTCATCCATCACCGATCACTCCTAGGAACATACACCTAGCCCCAGATCTTCCCCAGTAGAAGTCGAGGCCTGATCCGATAGGCAAACCAAGGACTCATCATCGGAATGCACACGTCCTTATGGTATATCAACATGGCAAGTTGATTCGCCTAAGGATACGTGCAGAAATAAAAGCAGTTTGAGCATGCTTAGAGTCTCGAACTGACATGAAAGAAGAAAAAAGAAAAAGAAAAAAAAAAGAGGAAATAACGACTTTTTGTTATAAAATAAAAATCCAGTGTAGGTTGACCCCACCTTCCATGCACTCGCTCTAGTCATCCACCTTCGGATTGATGTTGACCAAGAGTGCCCCCGACTTCAGACCATTCGAAAAGTCTATTGTCAGTCGAAACTGACTTGTCAAAAATGAAATTACAACCGACCAAACTATGTGCAAACATACAGACCGAAGGGCTCATTCCCTTTTATTTCCTTTTACACAGGCTTAAAACCTGTATAGGCACGGTGTCCCTGTTGAATGAATGCACTTACGTCTAGGTATCCGCAGGATGGTCGTTTGTCCTCGTAAATTGTACCATAGGGTCGAGGCTTCCGTTCGTGCCTATTTATTGCTTATCGCCCCTGATGGGTGTCTGTCTGTGCATAGTTAGTAAGATGTGATTTCATTAGGGACGGAGGCTAGAATTGACCATCTCTTTCGATGGATGTTTGGTTCTAGCCCGATCCTTTATAGCTTTGTCTCGAGTTGAGGCAGTCCGGTTCATGTGAATCAGGAGCACCTCGCCACCAGAACGAACACATCCCCAAGGTGTACCTATGCATGGCAAAGCACACGCATTCTTAAAGCGTATCAATTGACATTTGATCCACTTAAAGAGTTGTGCAAGAATAAAGTTGCCAGAGGTCCTTGAGCTTTGCTTAGAGGCCTCGAAACAAAAGAAAATTCAGAAAAGGAAACACAAAAAAAATCACTCTAAAAATGGGCATGCATTCCCAAGAAGTGTTGCGACATCAATATTTGCTCCACTCGAGTAAATCATGCTAAAGCAACCTCGAGGTTGATGGGTTCGCCCAGAAACTTCGAGCCTTACCTAGGTAAGGGTACCCGTGACCAATCCAATGGAGTTGTCAATGACCCATAGGTTGGACACATTGTTTAGGCCTTCGCTTTGTGTGCTTCGCATCGATTCAAAAGAATAGATCTATCACCCCGTTATTGTCTCCCCAGCTGTGCTTTCTTTATTTGTTTGTGGTAAAAGAAATTTAAAATTAAAATAAAATAGGGGATGAAATCAGCACAACAGAGAAGTCCTAGACCTGCAAGATACAGGGTCCATTGTGGCAAGTTTTAATAAGTAAGAGTTTGTCCCATAGGGAAAGATGATCTACAGCTCCAAGGGAGCCATCTCCAGTAGTCCCTCCAGATCTGACTACAGATCTGGCAGTCCTTAAGGGAAGGGAGTTTAAGGTCACTTAGTTTATAGATCCTAAGGTAGCCTAATGTCTAAACTACAGAAAGGGTTAAGAGGATGGATGGAGTGTGGGAAATAAATATAAAAGGGTGAGAAGTATGTTATTGAGCCTAGATCAGAGGAGTTTTGTAACTCAAATTCAGATCTGATGTTATAGAAATCCTGTCCAATGGCTACGTTATCACCAAAGAGGAGAAAGAATCCAACTCATCCGTATGCCATGATTCAATCCCTTAAGGTTATAACCTGTCCACTCAAATGGTCACAGACTCTCCCATAGGGGAACCACAATCCAGAGATGGGTCAAAACAAATTAATCATTGTAGGCACTTTTCCATCCAGGCTACCAGCTCAAGAATCCATAGGGAACCTCAACCTCTAATGCTCTATGTGTGAGGCTAAGGCTGTATAGGACCATGATAGCCCAGACACATAGAACCAGCAAGAGATTGAGAACAACCTTCGATCTAGCTGTCCATTGCTTGAGTGAGGCTACAATGGTCCAGTCATAAGCCTACAATCTCTATAACCAGATCAGATCTAACATCTGATAGCGGATCTATTCAAATATAGGGGAGTCTGCCTCTGTACAATCTCCCGCCAGGCTAATAGAAGCTCAGGTGCAGAGAAGAAGGATCCATCTTGGATCGGTGGATTAGAATCACCCTAAGGCTATAACCTGTCCACTTGAATGGTCACAGACTATCCCAGAGGCTATCCTCCTCACGGAGCCCAAGACAAAACAAGAATATCGCTGCCACCACCATGGTCACAAGGCTACCAGCTAAAGCTCCCATGGAGATTTCAGATCTAGTGGGTCCTGTGGTGGGGCTAAGGTTGTATAGGACCATGATAGCCCAGACACACGGGTCACTTGGATCTGAGTGGCCCTTAGAATCAGTCCTCCATTGCTTTGAATCACAGCCAAAGCGATGGTGGATCACAAGGCAGCAGCCTTGCACAGAGTAGATCACATTCAAACACAAATCCCATAATGTAAAAAGCCTATTACAAAAGTTCCATTAAACTAGTTCAAAATGCATACAAAGACATAGCCAACAAGTGCTGGACTATGGAGAGAAGGAAAAAGAAAAAGAAAACTACTTACAGCTATAAAAGAAAAGAAAAACGATCTCAGATCAAGTCTCCAGGAGATGAGAGGTGTTCCAAGATCCTTTAAACCTAAGCTAAGTATGGGTTTATATAGAAGTGGTGTGGCAGCGCATTAGGGTTAGGAAACCCTAATTTTAATAATGCCACGTGGCCTAATAGTGATCCTTGGATGCCTCGGGGCACGTGCATGGAGATTTAAGCATAGGACTGCGTGCCGTAATCACTAGAAATTCCCAGAAGGTCCTCTGCTGAAGAGATGGAAGTTGAAGTTTAGAGTTTCGCTAGGTAGCTATTATTTCCCAGACTTGTCATGTGGTAGCTCTTGCTCTTTACGAGGATGGTTTGACATTGAAGCTTCAATCGTCACGAGGTTGCCTTAGTTTGCTCTTCAGGCAGTCGCGCGATAGAGAATTGCGCTCTCGCTGGAATGGGCTTCGCGAGGTTGAGTAGACATCAAAGCCTCAGATGTCGCGAGACTAGAGTTCAAGCAGTCGTGAGGTAGCTGCGCATTTGCTGGGTTGATCTTCGCGAGGATTGATTTGAATAGTGCGAGAACTGTGCGAGCACTTCTCTTCAATGGACTTCACGAGTTTCCTCGCGAGGCTTTAATGAGTTCTGAACTGCGCGAGGTTCCATGTCTTAATTGATCTTCGCGAGGATGGCTCTGTCTTCGCGAGGATGCTTTCGTCTTGAATAGCGCGAGAACTGTGCGAGGAGTTCTCTTCTGATATTTGCATCCCACGGCTACTGTGTGATAGCTGCGTGAAGAGTCTTCTGAAGCTCTCTCTCCTTAGCCGTTCTGAGCGAACTACGCGAGACTGAGAGAGGTATGCTTTGAACTGCGCGAGATTGTGCGATGTGTTCTACTCTTGAGCTTCACGAGAGTTGTGCGAGTTTGTGCTTCTGAAGCTCTTCAGTCACTCAACTGTGCGAGAAGTTGTTGTAAAGTCTTGGGAAGCTCAGTTGGACTGCGCGAGGCATATTTCAGGTCTGGATTCAGAGTCCATCCTTCTGAGGGACTTCTAGTGCTAAAACAGGCTCCTTAGCAGGATTCCTGGCCTTATTTCACTGCTGATTATTACCTACATAAAACACTTAACAGGAACTTATTAGATGGCTAATGGTCTAATCAAAGGTTAAGTTAAGGGGTGAAAAGTAGTACTTTTCAGGTCTTAACACACCCCCAAACCTAATCTTTGCTAGTCCCTTAGCAAAGCTACATTAAATTAACTAAAAATTAAATGCCACTTTCGTAGGGAGCACGGATACATTTAGAACATGTACCAAGACTTTTAAACCCCTAGGTGATCCCTAGTGGAAGAGTGAAGTCTCTTGAGGGTTTTCAGTGAAGACACCCACAAACTTCTCAATGAAATAGTTAACAAAAGTGCAATATCATCAAGTGAGAAGTCAAGGAGCAGACTTAGTTTACTCTTGAATCAGTAAACATAAAAGAAATTTAATCCATGGGTTGCATAGTAATTTAAACAGCATAAACTTCTCATGAATGCACAACATTTCCAATCAGTTTACAACCACAGAAAACTGCACAAGTGTGAGCCAGCACTGAGCTCATCATCAGATCAAAAATTAGGTTATAGGTCATACCTAATGCATTCAAGATCAGACCCAAAAACTTTCCAGGGCATATGTTCTTTGCTTCTAAGTGTGGGTGATTTATTTGTGTTTTGAAAACAGGTTTGCAACTGCTATGTTATAATGAATCTAGAACATTAAAAAGAGTAAAGAAATATTAGCACAGAGAGAATTGAATTAGCCTGCAAGATCAGGGTCAATTGTAGCAAGTTTTAAATGTAAGTGAGTAAAAGATCGTCCACAGAGAATTTGTTTAAAATGCAAGATAAACCTCCAGATCTGAGCTACCAGATTTGGCCTCTTATCCTATCTAGAAAGCACATAAGATGGGAGGTTGAATTTGTAACATTAACTAAATGATAAAAGTAAAAGTTAAACTAAATGATCCAGATCTAAGTTGGGGGAATTTTGATGTAAACTTATAAAAATGGAGAAATAATATCTAACTTTGATTTGGTCCTTGAAATGTAATAAGAGTGACTGCAGCTCAACTGAGAGATGATCCAATCTTCATCTGGCTACAAGCACAGATGTAAGAGAAATAAATCCAACTCAAGGATTAGATTTAGGCTTATGGCTATGGCCTGTCCACTTTAATGGCCACAGACCATCCAATAGTCTTTTAATCCAAATCCTTAAATTAGGACAAGAAGCATCACTACAAATGCCGTGAGAGATTAGGTTACAAACACTAATTCTCACAGGATTAATGAATCAAGGGAAATTGCATGAAAAACAGTAAATCTAAAGGAGTCTAATGCAATAAGGAGATTAGAGGGAACCCTTAACATGAGTCCAATTGAGAATGTACGGTTTACAGCAACCTTTTCAAATTCACCATTACAATTACAGAGCACAGCTTAAACAGCTCTCAGATTTGTAGTCTTGAATACAACTCTACTTTGAATTCAAGGAGTATCTCACAGCTCTCAATTGCAAGTAAAACTGAGGCTATTACAGGGATTTCGACAAACTATCTGCTTTGGAAATGGGGGAATAGGAATGAAACTCAAAATTTGGATGCCCAAATTGGGCAAATGGTTCATCTATTTGTAGTTTTCCCTAAGTCCATCTCAGATGTGTATCGACCAATCAGAAGTGCTCAGATCTGTATCAACCAATGGTAGTCGACCACAAGGATCCAGATCTGCTCTGGCCAATCAGAATTGCTCGATCTGGTTCAGCCAATCAGGCGAAATACGCATCAATTCTGTTATGCATTTTGAAAATCTGTTAGAGCTTCTAGAAGTTCCCGCCAAGTTATTTCATCTCTGGGTGCTCACATGGGGTGGAAAATGCCTTCGCTTCATGCTTAGAATCTTTTGGAATGTCCCTAGGTTTTTAGATGCATTAGGACGCGTGAAAAAGATTACTAAATTGCCCTTGCAAAAGCTGGGAATCTCCAGAATACCTTTTCACATAGTTTAGAGGACTTTTCACAAGGTATTGTAACTCCTGAAGCTCTTTTCGCAACGTTCTGGTTCTGTTCGGAAGGAGTTCTCTTCTTTTCGAAAAGGTCAATCATCTCTTCGAAGAGTTCAGGTGCTCTTCGAAAGCTAAGCCTGGATTTTTTAGTTCTTTTCGCAGAGTTCAGGTTCTTTTTGAACAGTTCAGGTTCTTTGCAAAAAGTACTCTGTAGTGTATTTTTCTGTTCGAATTGCTCCATACTTCTTTTCTGGGTTGAGACCAGGTCTTTGCCTCTTTAGTTCAGGCCTTTTAACAGCTAGTGAGGTTGTCCCTTCTCTTTCTTCCTTTGGATCGACATGGATTATCATCTTGTTGGCACTTTTAAGCTGCTTTCATGGTTAAGCCTGTCTTTATTGTTAGCTGAAACATAAGCACTTAGAACACTTATTTAGTTCTCTCAAAGGTCTATCAAGACTCAGGTTGAGGGGTGAAAAATGGTATTTTCCAGTTCTCAACACACCCCCAAACCTAAGCTTTGCTAGTCCCTGAGCAAAGACAAAATTAAAAACAAAGTAAAAAGCCACTTTTGTAGGGAGCACAGTTGCATTTAGCATATGCAACAAGCCTTTTAAACCCCTAGGTGATCCCTAGTGGAGGAGTGAAGTCTCCTGAGGGTTTTCAGTGAAGGTACCCACAAACTTCTTCAATAAATCAGTTAAGATCATTGCAAGTCTGTTACAGCAAACTTTCATCCAATCTGTTTATTCACACCTACATCAGTCATGTTGTAAGAAGATTTTGAAGAAAAACATCAGTTCAAAACTAAAATTCTGCTGTAATTCTTGTTACCACTCAGTCAATTTATGTCAAAGGTTATTTACAAGAAAAATTAATGAATAGCTTGCCTTCTATTTAGGAATCCAGCTTTGATGTTACCCCAATGAGTTGATTTCAAACCCAACTCTCACCTGGATTTTCACTCAACATGCAAGTAAGAGGGTTGTATTATTTCACACGGCTCAAGAGCAGTTACGACCCTCAAATAGGACTGTAAGCATGAGCATAGGCATTGCTTTTAGTTCGGAATTTACTGCTCTTTTCACCATAGATTACACAAATTCTTATCTCCATGTGACAGCTCAATCCATCATTGATCAGTAAGGACTTTACTGGGGTTGTAATGTGGCTTATGGGTGAAATTTCTCAAGAATAAAGGGGTGGAATGGTGTTCAAAATTGAGAAGTCAGTCAAGGTAAGGAGGCGATACACAACCCTTCTTTAATTCAGCATATTTTCATCTTCTTCTTTGAATTTTCAGAGCCAAAGTGGCCATCTTTTTCAAACTTTCAATGAAATGCCTTCTCTCTTTTTCTTTTTCTCTTTTTTTTTTTTTTTTTTTTTCAAATTAGCATTGACTGGAATGCCACATTTCTTCTGCTGATACATCATTGCCTTCAATTTTTATTCTTCTTTTGTTGTCAAACTGTTACTCAATTCTCCTTTCTTCAGCTTCCTTCCATTTATCTTCTGACTTCTCAGAGTGAGGGTTAGGCTAAATGAAGTTGATGAGGTTATTAGATGAGGTTTCAAAGAAATCTTAGATTTGTAAAGCTCAAATGGTGTGTATCAAGGACAGTTTCAAAGGGTGGGGCTTTGTAAGGTTCAAACTGTCCAAAAGGAGGCCTTACATCATGTCTTTAATATCACGAGTGCTGTCAAATTATTTCAATTTGGATAAGTGTAACTTCTAGTGCAAGTAAGCAGGTTCAATCAGTCCCAAAAGCAGAAAAAATTACCAATTCATACCTCCAAAGAATACATTTCAGGCCCAAACCTCACTGGGTGTGGTTTTTTATCAATTCCTGAGGTATATCATCACTGTTTTCCCTCTTTTTAGGTTTACTAAAACATCAATTTTCTTTTGGAAATTTCCTGACATTCACTTCATGAAAGTATTAGAATTACACTAGAAATTAATTTCAAAAAGTTTTTAACTTTTTCATTTTTTTATTTTTTATTTTTTCAAAACAGCAGGTGTGAAATTACTTCATTTTTAAAAATTCCACTGATCATGAGCTGTATTGATGTTAACTCAATTACTGATTATTGACATTTCTGTCACACCCCCAAATCTAAGGGGAGCAGGATCCACACTGATCCAAAGCAAAAAAAAGAATAATCAGAAAAAAAAAAAATCATAATGACAAGAGGAAAGAACATAAATGCACAGTAATTTCACAAGAAAAACCAGAAGTTTATATTACAAACTCATAACACAGATAAGTACAAAGTGCTTTAATAACTGGGGTCAAAATCTGTATCATAGGTTGGTTCAATGGGATCAGAACTGGAGTCACTGTCAGAGTCAGAACTAGAATCAGTATTGGAGTCTGAACTTGATTTAGCTTTCTCCTGGATTGTGTTTTGCAGCTCAGTGTATTCCTCTGATTTGATCTTTTTGGTGAGGCCAATGTATTTTCCAAGTCTAGT
This sequence comes from Chloranthus sessilifolius, assembly GCA_021018995.1. NCBI lineage: Eukaryota > Viridiplantae > Streptophyta > Magnoliopsida > Chloranthales > Chloranthaceae > Chloranthus > Chloranthus sessilifolius. Next base: position 103,495,951 of record CM037584.1, on the reverse strand, counting down.
GGTCTTCAGTTTTTCCTGGTCAAGTTGTGCTTGCAACATGGTCACCTTGTGCTGCTCACTCCGAACCATCTGAAAAGTTTGACCCAGCAAGTCCTTCATTTTCTCTCTCTCAAATTTCATAAATAACTCCAATTTCCGAATCTGGTTTTCATTAGGGGTTCTAATGTAGGCTTGTAAATCAGCTAACCCCTTGAGAACATCTCTACAGATATATGGATTTTCTTCCATGGCTCTTCTGAGGGTGGCAAATCTGGGAAGGGGAATGGAATGGTAGGGGACCAAAGGTATCCCAGCTGTGGGAGTGGGAAAAGAAGTGTCCAGAAGGATGACTTCAGGGTCCGTCTGAGTGGCTTGATCAGAGAAAGTGAGGAGTGGTGAAGGGGATTCAACCAGAGGTACTTCTGGTTCAGTTTGGGTAGCATGGGCATCAACAGTAGGTACAGTGGTAATGGTAGTTGTGTAGGATGTGGAGGCTAAGGTTTGGAGAAGGTCATTGGTCACAGACTGGTTTTCTATGTTGATTTGTAGTTGGGCTTGGATGGATTGAAGGAAGCCAAGTATTTGGTTAATAGATTCAGGTGTGGGGGAGGTGTGCATAGCGGTGGATGTCCAAGTGGAGGTGCAATGGGTGAAATGGTCAGAAGGGAGAAGTAGGTAAGTGAGTGAAATGATGAGGGTCGTGTATAGGGAGTTCAACACGTTTCCAAAATTAGATCCCATTAATGAGGAATAAGCCTCTGTAGTGAAAGGCTCAGGTTCAGGTGTATGGGATACTTCAGGTGTGTGGGCTGAATGAGCAAGTGAATTTGAGGGGCTTTGGAGCAGAGGAGTGTAGGGAGATTGGGCAATAAAATCTGCAGCCAAAACTTGGGCATTGGTGGGAGAAATTGGTGGTGTGAGTATGGTTGGAGTGGTTGGTGTAGAGGGGGAATCTGCAATTGGGATAATGGTGGGTATGGGAGATGGGACAGCTGGGATAGGTGAAGTGGCAGGGGCTGGACTAGGTGAGGAGGGTAAAAGGCCAACTTCCTCAAGAATTGGTGCAGCTGAAGAGCTGGTTACCATGGGAAGGATAGTTTCTTCAAGAATGGGTGCAGCTAAAGAGCTGGTCACCACAGGGTCTGGCAGAGCTGCTTCAAGAATTGTTGCAGCTAAAGAGCTGGTCACCTCAGGATCTGGCAAAACCGGTTCTAAGGGAGCTGCGAGATTCATTATCATTGCAGTGCAGTGCAGTTCACCTTCCTCTCTCAGTCTTTTCAGCATGGCTTGGCTTGAAGTCCAAGCCTTTTTCCCAAAATTGTGAGGGGCTATGACTTCAAATGGTTCTTGGTCATCAATATCAAACTTAGCTCTGAGGAGGGCTGTGATCAATCTACCAAATGGGAGTCCAGCTAGTTTCTGCTCCTTTTTCAACTTGGCACTAATATCAGCCATGGCTTCAAAAATTAACATAGGGGCATTGAAAAACTGCCCCTTAGAAAAATGAAAGAGAGCCTCTAGAATTGGTGTTCTCCTCTCTTGGTTGTGCCGTTGACATAAAACTTCCCTCAAAATGGAATCCATCAATAAAAATTGGGGTGCTAGGTCTCTCCTCATTATGGGACCGTGCCAACAATTCCTTGGGTTAAATGTGCAACCATTTCTATAAAGGAGGCTTTATACAATGAACCAGAAGGATCAAATTGGAAGGGTATCCCCAAAACATTCCCTATGTCTTCAAATGTGACAGTTAGATCGCAATCATCAATAAAGATAACCAGGGTAGGGACATCAAAGATCTTTTTCAAAGGACTTTACCGTTTGGTACCATAACTTCACCATTCGCAGTAAATTTTCTCCGCAGAGGGTAAGGATATTGCTTAGTGGGGCATCTCTCATGTATCTTAAAGATAGCAGACAATCCGGTTTGTTGACGAAAAAAGTTTCATCCACAATCAGCTCAGGAATTAGCTTCTGAGCTTCAATGAATGGATTTGGCAGTACCAAATGTATAGGCGGAGGAGGAAGCTCAGGCTCAGGACTAGCAGCTGCAGGGATGGGTTCCTCATGTCTCACTTTCTTCCCTTTCTCCGCCCTATCCGCTTTATCCATTGATAAATTTCTTTTGGCTGAAGTTTTGGTTTTTCCTTTTGGGGTAGGTTTGCTAACTTTCTTAGCAGAGGATTTTGGGAACATGGCAGCCAATGATTTCTCCGCTTTTCCCATTCTAAATTTATGTATGAAAATGCCCACAACAGATGCTGACACAAAATCAAAATTTTCAAATGATAAATAGAGGGAATGCGTAGAAAAATACCGAGATCTAGGGTTTTGGATTGAGCGTGTTGCTTGCTTGCTGAAATCCCCCAGACCAGAAGCTAAAATCCTTCTCTGAAAACTCAAATGATCGAACAAAGGTGAAGAAAAGTGTGGCTAGATTCTCAAATCTCACAAGGAAAGAAAGAAATAGGGTTTCTGTGGAACAGGACGTTCTCAGAAAGCTTTCGAATATGAAACCCTTACTTCGAAAGGGTTTAGATATGCTCAAGGTTAATTTCGCAAAGTCCTTTTTAAGTTTTCGAAAAGTTCCAAAACAGACCTTTTTACAACTGAGAATGGCATCAGTACCATTCGGAGAGCTAATAGCTTCAGAAACATCTTTTCGAAAAGAGAATGTCTTCAGAAACAACTTTTCGAAAAGAAAATGGCTTCGAAAACAACTTTTCGAAAAGCAAATCCTTGCTTTCGAGCAGTTCCTTACAAATCCAGATTCTTTTTGAAAAGTAAATTGAACTTTGCGAAAAGACAATTTTTACTTTGCGACTTAACTTTTCACATATTTAAACCATGCGAAAAGAGACAAATCATGAATAAAAATAGAGAAAAAGAAACTAAGCAAAAAACTATGAACTAAAAAACATATTGTACAGTTGTATACCATCAGATTTGGGGAGGTTCTTGATGATAGATGGGCAGCACAGGCTCCTGGGTATTTTCAATGCATGGTTTGAGCCTCTGACCATTTACTTTCAAGATTCTTCCATTACTTGGATCTAGGATGTCAACAGCTCCAGAAGGAGCTGCCTGAATGACAGTATATGGCCCTTCCCATCTGGATCTCAGCTTTCCAGGAAAAAACTTAAGTTTTGAGTTAAATAACCATACCTTAGAGCCAGCTGTGAACTCTTTTCTCAACAAATTTTTATCATGGAAGGCTGACTTTCTCTTTGTAAACTCTTGAATTTGTGTATGTATCCATTCTCAGCTCCTCCAACTCGAAGTTGCGCTTCGTGATTACCAAAGGATCCATGTTCAATGTTTTAATGACCCAAAAGGCTTTATATTCTAGCTCCACTGGTAAATGGCATGCTTTGCCATAGACCAACCTGAATGGGGACATGCCAATTGTGGTTTTATAGGCTGTCCTATATGCCCATAATGCATCATTCAGCTTAAAGGACCAATCCTTTCTGTCCTTCTTCATAGTCTTTTCCAGTATATGTTTGATTTCTCTATTGGAAATCTCCACTTGTCCACTGGTTTGTGGATGATATGGAGTGGCTACTCTATGAGTCACAGAGTATTTTTTCAATAAAGTTTCAAAATGTTTATTACAAAAATGGCTTCCCCCATCACTGATAATGGCTCTGGGAAAACCAAACCTGGAAAAAATGTGATCCTTTAGAAATTTAAGAACCACTTTGTGATCATTTGTTTTAGTGGCTGTGGCTTCAATCCATTTGGATACATAATCCACAGCTACTAAAATGAAATTATACCCATTGGAAGGAGGAAAGGGACCCATGAAGTCTATCCCCCAAACATCAAACAACTCAACTACCAAAATAGGCTGTAAAGGCATTGAGTTTCTCTTGGAAATGCTGCCCAATTTCTGACAGTTCTGGCAAGACTTACAGTGCTGCAGAGCATCTTTGAAAAGTGTAGGCCAATAAAATCCACACTGCAAAACCTTTGCAGCAGTTTTGTTTCCACTAAAATGACCTCCACAGGCCTGTTCATGACACATAGAAAGTATTCTATGAAATTCTTGGTCAGGGACACATCTTCTTATTATTTGGTCTGCACAACTCTTAAACAGATAAGGATCTTCCTAGATGAAATGTTTAACCTTTGAGAAGAAAAGATCTTTATCCATTTTATTCCAATGTTGAGGAATTCTTCCAGTAGCCAAAAAGTTGACTATGTTTGCAAACCAAGGAGTGTGTACACTAATAGCAAAAAGTTGCTCATCAGGGAAAGATTCATTGATAGGCAGCCTATCAATCTCAGCAGTTAAAATTCTAGACAGGTGATCAGCCACCACATTCTCCACCCCCTTTTTATCTTTGATCAGTAAATCAAATTCACCAATAGGAGAATCCACGATTAATCTTGGTTTGGTGTCCTTCTTAGAGCGGAAGGTATTTCAAGCAGTGGTCAGTGAACACCACTATTTGTGAACCCAAGACATATGACCTGAATTTCTCTAAAGCAAAAACAATTGACAGCAGCTCCTTCTCAGTTGTTGTGTAATTGAGCTGTGCATCAATCATTGATCTACTGGCATAAGCAATGACATGAGGCAGCTTTTCCTTTCTCTGTCCAAGGACAACTCCCAAAGCATAATCTGATGCATCACACATAAGTTCAAAAGGTAGTGAATAATCTGGAGACTGCAATATTGGAGCTGAAATCAAACAGTTATTTAAGAACTCAAATGCCTTCATGCATTCATTATGGAAAATAAAAGGGACATCTTGGCACAACAAATGACAAAGAGGCTTGGTTATTTTACTAAAGTCCTTAATGAACCTTCTGTAAAATCTAGCATGTCCCAGAAAACTTCTGATTTATTTAACAGTTTTGGGAGGTGGTAAATGTGCAATTAAATCAATTTTTGCTCTATCCACCTCAATGCCCTTGTGAGAAACAACATGGCCAAGGACAATGCCTTGGGTGACCATGAAATGGCTCTTTTCCCAGCTCAAAACTAGATTGGTTTCTTCACATCTCTGTAACACCAATTTGAGATGATGTAAACACTGGGAAAAACTGTCTCCGTAAATTGAAAAATCATCCATAAAAATCTCCATAAATTGGTCAATCATATCAGAGAAAATGGAATACATGCATCTTTGAAAGGTAGCAGGGGCATTACAAAGAACAAAAGGCATTCTCCTATAGGCAAAAGTGCCAAAAGGGCAAGTGAATGTGGTTTTTTCCTGATCTTGTGGGTATACAGGAATCTGGTTGTAACCAAAGTAACCATCAAGAAAACAGTAATAAGCTTTTCCTGCTAGCTTATCTAAAATCTGATCAATGAATGGGAGAGGGAAATGGTCTTTTCTGGTCATTGAATTTAATTTTTTGTAATCAATACAGACCCTCCACCCAATTGTTTGTCTGGTTGACATAAGCTCACCAGAATCTGAGGTTACAACAGTGATCCCAGATTTCTTAGGTACCTCCTGCGTAAGTGCCACCCAAACTAAATCTGAAATGGGGTAAATGACCCCTGCATCTAACAACTTAACAACCTCTTTCATGACCACTTCTTGCATATGAGGGTTCAGCCTCCTTTGCATTTCCCTAGAAGGCTTTGCATCTTCTTCCAAATGGATTTTGTGCATGCAAACAGCTGGACTGATTCCTCCCAAATCAGCAATAGTCTAGCAAATTGCCCTTCTATGTTCTTTCAAAACAATCAACAGCTCTTCCTCCTGCTCCTTTGTGAGGGAGGAAGAAATAATTGCAAGCAATGATTTATGATCTCCTAAAAACACATATTTCAAATTTTATGGCAGCTGCTTTAGTTCTAAATCAGGTGGTCTGAGAAAAGAAGGTAACAAAGGTACCTTAGCTGTTTGTGGAAGGGGAAGAGTAGCAGGTTTCCAAGTAGAGAAACTTGCTGATTGATTATGAGTTCCTTGCACAACATTTACTTCCTCAGACTTTGAGATACAAACTATTTCTTCCTCAGAATTTCTCCAAGCATCTTTAGCATCTATGGTGAAATATTCACACTGCAGAAACTGTTGTAAAGTCCCTTCTACCAATTCATCCAATCGATCAACATGAAAACATTCCTCAGAGCTGAATTGAGGCTGTGTGACGGCATTATAAACATTTAATTTTACCTTCATATTTCCAAAAGAGACTTCCATAATACCAGACCTGCATTGAATGCAAGCATTTGCTGTAGCCAGGAATGGTCTTCCCAAAATGGCAGGTATGGAAGTTTTACTTTTGGTAGGTTCCATGTCCAAAACTAGAAAATCAGCAGGATAGAAAAATTTATCTACTCCCACCAATACATCTTCAATCATCCCAACTGGCTTCCTTTCAGATCTGTTTGCTAGTTGTAACACCACATGAGTGGGTTTTAATTCTCCCAAACCTAGTTTCTCATATACAGAATATGGAAGTAGGTTGACACTAGCACCCAGATCTAATAAAGCCTTTTCAATGGTATGTTCCCCAATAATGCAAGGGATTGTGGGGATTCCAGGATCTTGAAGTTTAGGAGGTGTGGCAATGGACAACACCTGATTAACTCTTTCCACAGCAAAGACCTTCTTAGATAACTGTATCCTAGACTGTCTTTTGTGAGTGCAAGCATCTTTCAAAAATTTTGCATATGCTGGAATTTGTTTGATTGCCTCAAGCAAAGGTAGATTTATCTTGACTTCCTTGAAAGTCTCCATCATTTCATCTATTTTTGTGTTCCCTTTATCAAAAGGGGATACAGATTTCATTGCATGAGGAAATGGCAAATGAGGAACTAGTCCTTCATCTATAGCTTTGGTACATCACAACTTTTCAGAATTTTTTTTATTTTTTGTTTTTCATTTGTTTGAATTTTCTGAGGTACATCACCACCCCCACTGCTATCATTATGCTGCTCTTGCTGCATATCTTTATCATTTTTCTCATTTTTTTCTTCTTCAGTACCCACTTTGTTATTTATAATTCTTCCACTTCTCAAAGTTGTGACAGTTTTTACTTCTTCATGTGAAATAGAAGCTTCTCCAACCATGAACTATCCTTTGGGATTGTTCAAAGGTTGGCTGGGTAACTTTCCTTCCTCTCTTTTGGCCAAAGTATTTGAAAGCTGTCCCAATATTTCTTCAATCTTCTTTATGCTCTGGCTGTGAAAATTCACAGTCTGAGTTAAAGATCCTAAATTCTGGAGTGAATTTAGGACTTGATCTTCAAAAGAAGGGGACCTGGAAGGGATTTGAACTAGGCGATTCGCACAGTTGTTGTGGAATGGGTCTGAAAATTTGGCTTGGCATAAAAATTCTCGATAAAGGCATGCTTTGAAAGGCATTTGGTTCTTTGGTTGTTTCTTTGTGATTGATAATTCCTTGGCTCCACCTCAAATTGGGGTGCCCTCTCCATGGATATTCATTTGATCGCATCATGTCCAAATGATTGAGCATGAGCTTGTTCCACCACTAAATCTGGGAACTGGTGCGCGAAGACATTGGTCAATTGAATGAGTAGGGACCGCATATCAGACATGCCTCCTCTACTCTTGCAACCATTGGATTTTTAAGTGAGTCCATCAATCTATCAAACTTTGTGGTTAAATTGTCCATCTTTCTTTCCAACTCATTCACCTCATAAATCTTTCCTTTGGTGGTTTGCTGATTGTTCAACCTAGCAGGATTTTCAATATCTCTTGACAAAGATTCCTGTTGAGTTGAGTTTTCACCAATTACTTCAAATAAGTCCCAAACCTCCTCAACTATTTTTTGCAAGTAAGTGCCTCCACAGGAGGCATCCACCATATTTTTTCCTTTTTGAACAATTCCTTGATAGAAGCTTTGAACCATCTGCCATCTGGGAATTTGATGATGAGGACATTGCCTTAAAAGTTCCTTAAATCTTTTCCATGCTTCATGGAAAGTTTCAGTTGAGTTTTGTGAGAAAGAAATGATACTTTGTCTCAATTGGCTTGTTTTAGACATTGGGAAGTATTTGGCTAAAAATTGACACTGCAAATCATTCCAAGAAGTGATACTATTTGGTGCTAACATAGATAACCATGCTCTAGCTTTATCCTTTAATGAAAAAGGAAAGAGCCTAAGCTTGGTTGCTTTTGGACCAAGTCCAGCCATGTTGAATGTGGTGCAAAGAGCCAAGAATTCATCCACATGTTTGTATGGATCTTCCTAACTCAACCCATGGAAGGAAGGAAGCATTTGGATGGTCGATGATTTGATCTCATAATTTCCTTCAACAGTAGGAAATTGAATGCAAAAGGGAGAATTATAAGCACCAGGTGCGAAGTAATCCCTCAAAAGTCGCGGTTCTTCACCCATAGTAGAAGAATTCTGTGTTGTTTGTTTGGTTCATAATAGCCTTTCAACTTCTAAATTCAATTGGACAATCTCAGGGCTGAGAGTCCTCAAACCAAACATACAACTCAGAACAAAAATCTGATTATTCACAGCAAACCTTCAGATTTCCTTTTTAAGTAGATTCCCTCCTTCAAAAATTGGATATGAATAACTGCACAGGTATAACAATAGAATAGTTTAGTACTGATATATAAAAAAAATTGAAAACTTAGGTCTACCTATTTTAGAACAAATTCTCCGGCAACGGCGCCAAAAACTTGTTGTTTGCTTCTAAGTGTGCGTAATTTATTTATGTTTTGAAAATAGGTTTGCAACTGCTAAGTTATAATGAATCTAGAACATTAAAAAGAGTAAAGAAATATCAGCACAGAGAGAAGTGAATTAGCCTGCAAGATCAGGGTCAATTGTAGCAAGTTTTAAATGTAAGTGAGTAAAAGATCGTCCACAGAGAATTTGTTTAAAATGCAAGATAAACCTCCAGATCTGAGCTACCAGATCTGGCTTCTTATCCTATCTAGAAAGCACATAAGATGGGAGGTTGAATTTGTCACATTAACTAAATGATAAAAGCAAAAGTTAAAATAAATGATCCAGATCTGAGTTGGGGGAATTTTGATGTAAACTTATAAAAATGGAGAAATAATATCTAACTTTGATTAGGTCCTTGAAATGTAATGGGAGTGACTGCAGCTCAACTGAGAGATGATGTAATCTTCATCTGGCTACAAGCATGGATGTAAGAGAAATAAATCTAACTCAAGGATTAGATTTAGGCTTATGGCTATGGCCTGTCCACTTTAATGGCCACAGACCATCCAATAGTCTTTTAATCCAAATCCTTAATTTAGAATAAGAAGCATCACTACAAATGCCGTGAGAGATTAGGTTACAAACACTAATTCTCACAGGATTAATGAATCAAGGGAAATTGCAAGAAAAACAGTAAATCTAAAGGAGTCTAATGCAATAAGGAGATCAGAGGGAACCCTTAACATGAGTCCAATTGAGAATGTATGATTTACAGCAACCTTTTCAAATTCACCATTACAATTACAGAGCACAGCTTAAACAACTCTCAGATTTGTAGTCTTGAATACAACTCTACTTTGAATTCAAGGAGTATCTCACAGCTCTCAATTGCAAGTAAAAGTGAGGCTATTATAGGGATTTCGACAAACTATCTGATTTGGAAATGGGGGAATAGGAATGAAACTCAAAATCTTGATGCCCAAATTGAGCACATGGTTCTCTATTTGTAGTTTTCTCTAAGTCCATCTCAGATGTGTATCGACCAATCAGAAGTGCTCAGATCTGTATCAACCAATGGTAGTCGACCACAAGGATCCAGATCTACTCTGGCCAATCATAATTGCTCGATCTGGTTCAGCCAATCAGGCGAAATAAGCATCAATTCTGTTATGCATTTTGAAAATCTCTTAGAGCTTCTAGAAGTTCCCGCCAAGTTATTTCATCTCTGGGTGCTCACATGGGGTGGAAAATGCCTTCGCTTCATGCTTAGAATCTTCTGGAATGTCCCTAGGTTTTTAGATGCATTGGGACGCATGAAAAAGATTACTGAATTGCCCTTGCAAAAGCTGGGAATCTCCAGAATACCTTTTCGCATAGTTTAGGGGACTTTTCGCAAGGTGTTGTAACTCCTGAAGCTCTTTTCGCAACGTTCTGGTTCTGTTTGAAAGGAGTTCTCTTCTTTTCAAAAAGGTCAATCATCCCTTCGAAGAGTTCAGGTGCTCTTCGAAAGCTAAGCCTGGAGTTTTTAGTTCTTTTCGCAGAGTTCAGGTTCTTTTCAAACAATTCAGGTTCTTTGCGAAAAGTACTCTGTAGTGTATTTTTCTGTTCGAATTGCTCCATACTTCTTTTTTGGGTTGAGACCAGGTCTTTGCCTCTTCAGTTCAGACCTTTTAATAGCTAGTGAGGTTGTCCCTTCTCTTTCTTCCTTTGGATCGACATGGATTATCATCTTTTTGGCACTTTTAAGCTGCTTTCATGGTTAAGTCTGTCTTTATTGTTAGCTGAAACACAAGCACTTAGAACACTTATTTAGTTCTCTCAAAGGTCTATCAAGACTCAGGTTGAGGGGTGAAAAATGGTATTTTCCAGTTCTCAACAGCATACTCTCATAAGGGTCTTATTGAGGGGTTCATTTTTTCTCAGGCTCAAGAGCAGTTACATCCCCCACATGGGTCTGTAAGCATGAGCATAGGCAGAGTTCTTAAGTGTTGACATCATTGATAGATCCTCACCATAGATTGGATAACTCTTTATCTCCACATGACAGCTCACTCAACTTTGGATCACAAGGGCTTTTAACTGGGTTGTAATGTGGCTTATGGAGTGGGGTTAAAAAGAATGGAAGGTTGAAAAGGGGTTCAAAATTGAGAAATCAGTAGGTGGAAGACGTGATTCATGACTTCACCTTCTTGATTTTAGCTCCTTTCTTCTTCTTTGAGATTTTCATATTTGAAGTGATCAGTTTCTCTTCTTGATTTCGATTTTCCAAAAGAAAGTTCCTCTTAACTCCTCTCATACTCCTCTTCATTATTACTTTTGTTTCTTTTTGATAGAATTTTCTTCTTTTTATTTTTGTTTTTGCTTTTCTGAAATGCCACCATGTTCTCAGTTACCATACTGCCAAAATTTTGAGATACTTCTTCTCCATTCACCTAATGTTGACCATAGCTAGTCCATCTTCAACTCTGTCCCCTTTACCTTCTGAATTCTCAGAGTGAGGGTAGACTGAATCAAGTTCATAGGTTCAGGTACAAATACTCAGGTGTATTTTGAAGAAATTTAGGATTTAAAGCTCAAAGGGGGTATGGACAAGGGCAGTTGCTCAAGGTTGGTCTATTTAGGCTCAAACTGTCTAAGAGAAGGCCTTGATCCTTTCCTAAGTCTCATGAGTGCTGTCAGTTGTTTCAACTTGGAGTTGCCTAACTTCTAGTGAGAACAGTGACCCAGCCAGTCCTTAGAACTAGAAGAAATTGCCTTAGTTACTCCTCAAAGGATGGAAATTTTTTTTATAGGCCCAATTCTCACTAGTTATGGTCTTCCTTAGAACTTTTAAGTATGTACTCACCTTTTTCTCTCTAATGATTCACTAAGTCTGATACAAGTAAGTTTCCTTGGTGATATCATCATGGAAATGTGAACTATTAAAAGTTTATAATGTCTAAAGTTTGCAGAAATTTTAAATTTCTTATTTTTCATGATTCTTAAGTGAACATAGATCCATTTCCATATTACTCACATGACTCTGCTGCAGTTAGGTTAACTATTCCATTGGCAGGGTCTGCTTGCCACACCCCCAACCCTATGAGGAGCAGTGTCCTCACTGATTCAAAGGTGTGTGTGAAGCAGGTCCATTATTAGTAAAAAGAAAGGGAAATAACATGGAGCAAAACACACAACAGACAAAGCAAAATAGTAATGACAAAAGAAGAAAATCTATTAAAAATGAGAAATGTACAAACTAAAAGAAAATAGAAGCAAAAGAGTGCAGAAACAGAAAAAAAAAAAAATCCTAGGTACAATCTAATCAAAGTCTGGATCAAAACTTGTCCCAACCCATCTTCTTGGCATGCTCTTGAAGGTAAGCCTCTTCCTCTTTTTTCTTTCGTTCCCTCTCTTCCTTTCTTTGGGCCGCAGTTTTGGGCATGGTTGGTGCCTTGACCCTCATTTTTCTGATCTTTGGTTAAGGAGGGATCACTGAAGATTTGTCTGTGGTTGGCTCAGGGGATTTGATAGGACTTTTTCCTTTGGGACCCTTCCCTTTTGGGCCCTTCCCTGGCTGAGGCTGAGGGGGAATGAGAGGGGATTGGGCTTGTTCTAGCTCAAGAGGGACAACAGGGGATTTATCTTTTTCTTTCACCTAAGGCAGCAGAGGACTTTTCCCTTTGTCAAGCTTAGGGGGAGCCACAGAAACTTTTCTTGTTCCATTGCTGCAGGAATGGCAGGGCTCTTCCCCTTCTCTGGCTGGCTCATTGGTGGTGCCTCCTCAGACTGGGCAGATGTTTCTTTTCCAATTTTTAGAGAGGCAGCAGTGTGAGAAGTTCTTTTAGCTGTAACTTTCCTTCTTTGAGGATAGGTTTGTTCAGCCGGGCTTGATGAAGGAGCAGCAACAGGAGCCTTGGCACTTGGATCCATAGGTGGTGCAGAATCAGAGTCTGAGTCAGAAGGAAAAAGCTCAGTGGGATCCAAACCAAGGGCAGCAGCAGACTGTCTACGTTCCTCTTTGGAAAGTAGGTGACCATGGGGATCATCCTGAGCAGAAGCTCTGGTGACCTTTAGATGTGGGGATGGAGGGGCTGGCCTTTTTCCTTTTTAGGCTGTAGTGGCTCTTTTGGAGGTGGAAGGTTTCTTGGAAGGAGTCCTTTTTCTTTTGGGGGCAGGAGATGGAACAGGGGGAGGCACTGAGACAGGAGCAGGAGCTGGAGTAGGGACTTTAGTAGGAGCAGGAACTTGAGTAGGAGTCGGAGGAGGTACGGGAGTTGGGGCTATAGGAGGTGGGGGAACAGGTTGTGTAGGTGTAGGGGCAGGGGGAGTGGAAGAAGATTGCCCTGGTTGTGTGGAAGAGGATGGGGCATCAGGGGGTGCTGTGGCGAGAGGGGTGGCTTCAAGTGGTTGACCTAACAGAGATGCAATCCTCTTTTGCAAAATTTCAATCTATTTGTCAGCATAGAGGAGTTTGGCATCAGAAAGCCCCTTAGTGAGCCGGTGGATCTCCTCAGCATTGTGGAGTTTCTTTTCATACATCCGGGCTCACTTTTTCTCCATTTCGGCATTAGCTTTTTTCATCTCTGTAGTCATTCGGTAGTAAGTTGCCGCAGCCTTGTGCTCATTGACGGTCTCTAAAATTGACTCCCACCCCTTTGAAACATCTCGCAGCTTCTGCCTGTGAGCAAGCTTTAGGTCACTCAACTGCTGCAGCAAGGGGTACTCAATGGCTTGTCGAAGTTGGGCCATGCCTCTAAGAACATCTCTGTTGATGTAGGCATTGTTCAACCGGGCTTGATGAAGGAGCAGCAACAGGAGCCTTGGCACTTGGATCCATAGGTGGTGCAGAATCAGAGTCTGAGTCAGAAGGAAAAAGCTCAGTGGGATCCAAACCAAGGGCAGCAGCAGACTGTCTGCGTTCCTCTTTGGAAAGTAGGCGACCATGGGGATCATCCTGAGCAGAAGCTCTGGTGACCTTTAGAGGTGGGGATGGAGGGGCTGGCCTTTTTCCTTTTTAGGCTGCAGTGGCTCTTTTGGAGGTGGAAGGTTTCTTGGAAGGAGTCCTTTTTCTTTTGGGGGTAGGAGATGGAACAGGGGGAGGCACTGAGACAGGAGCAGGAGCTGGAGTAGGGACTTTAGTAGGAGCAGGAACTTGAGTAGGAGTCGGAGGAGGTACGGGAGTTGGGGCTATAGGAGGTGGGGGAACAGGTTGTGTAGGTGTAGGGGCAGGGGGAGTGGAAGAAGATTGCCCTGGTTGTGTGGAAGAGGATGGGGCATCAGGGGGTGCTGTGGCGAGAGGGGTGGCTTCAAGTGGTTGACCTAACAGAGATGCAATCCTCTTTTGCAAAATTTCAATCTATTTGTCAGCATAGAGGAGTTTGGCATCAGAAAGCCCCTTAGTGAGCCGGTGGATCTCCTCAGCATTGTGGAGTTTCTTTTCATACATCCGGGCTCGCTTTTTCTCCATTTCGGCATCGGCTTTTTCCATCTCTGTAGTCATTCGGTAGTAAGTTGCCGCAGCCTTGTGCTCATTGACAGTCTCTAAAATTGACTCCCACCCCTTTGAAACATCTCGCAGCTTCTGCCTGTGAGCAAGCTTTAGGTCACTCAACTGCTGCAGCAAGGGGTACTCAATGGCTTGTCGAAGTTGGGCCATGCCTCTAAGAACATCTCTCTTGATGTAGGCATTGTCCCTCATGGCATGGAGGAGGGTGAAGTAGGGAGGGGTGTAATAGGAGTGTCTGGGTAAGATTGGTAGAAATGGAGTGAAAGAAGTAGAAGGTGATTGATCCTGGGGGGGTAAAGTGGAGGCTATAGTGATGAAGTCTAGAGGAGGGGTAGAAGTTGCTGGGGCAGTCTGTGTTGAGTGGTCAGTGAATTGAGGAGGGGGTAGGATAAGAGGTGGAATGGAAGGCATGGGTGGAAAATTAAATGAAGGATGGTCAGTGGAGGTGGATGGTTCTGGGTAAGGGAAAAATGGAATGGTGAAGGGTCGAAATGGAAGTGGTGGGGTTACAAATATGTGGGGTTGAATGGGAAAGTGGATAGGAAAGGAATGGGGTGGAAGTGTTGGTAAATTGTGGTGGAGGTAATATGAGTGGGGGAAGGATAGGTAGAGTGGGGAAGGAGTGGTGGGGTACAGTGTCTTGGAGGGTGAAGGGTGTAGTTATGTCAATTGGGGTGAGGTCTGGTTGCACTGTGGAGTCAGAGGTGGAAGGGGGCTGGATCAGTGGGGTGGTAGGAGGTTGTGTAGAGATGGGTGGGTTTGTCAATGTTTGAAGGGTGGATTTTATGTTGCTAATGTCAGTCTGCATTTGGTCTTGGGTTTGTGTTGTGGTGGATAGCTGGGTCTGGATGTCATGTATTAAGGAAAGGCTATGGGTAAGGGTGTCTGAGGTTGGTTGGGGTGGAGTATGAGAAGAGGAGGGAACAGGTTGGAAAGGGGAAGTGGGGGCATGATGGAAAGTTGTAGGGGGAGAAGATGAAAGGTCTGGTGAGTGATGTGGTGAAGGGAGTGGGGAATCTGGGAGAGGGATATCATGGGTTGGCAGGGTGTCAAGCAAGGTTGTCATGAAGGCTTGATATCCTGAAGTAGTGGCAAGGTTAAAGTCAAGATTTGTGAGTGGAGATGTAGTTGGGAGGGTTGGACTAAGGGTTGGTCAATATGTGGTGTGTCTGTGGGAATGATAAGGGTGGTGGAGGTAGGTAAAGATATGGCAGGGGTTGTGTGAGAGGTTTTCTTTTTAAGGTAGGTTATCAAGGGAGGACTGTCAGGGTTTAGGTCAGATGATGTTGGAGATACTGGGGTTGTGTATTGGGGTAAGGTGGGTGAAGGGGGAGTGATGTCATGGGACTCAACACTTTCCACCCAAGAACGAATCACAGGGGGAGGTGGAATGGAAAAGGGAGATAAGAGAGGGAAAGGGAGAGATGGAATAGGCAAAGAAACTGATGGAGGGCCCAGTGTGGTGGATGGAGGTATTGCTGCAGAAGCAAAGGTGACAGAAGCTTGCACCACCTTCTTTGGAGCAGGGGCTTTAGCCTTCTTTTTGGGGGCAGGGGTGGCCTTTGCCATAATAGTTCTCTCTCCTTGCTCAGAAACAACCTGAGCTTCTACCTTCTTCTTCTGGGGATCCATCAGACTCCTGCTGATCCCCCATTGTCTTTTGGTAAATGTGGTGGGAGTGAGGTCAACAGATAACTCCCACACTGGTATCTTGTACCCTCCCCTCAGAAGTAATTTGGTGATGAGTCTTCCATAGGAGAGATGTGGATCTTCTTTTTCAGCCCGAGCTTCACCATTATATCCTTCATGGCCTAAAAAATCAACCATGCAGCATTAAATTCATGGCCCAGAGAGAAGGAATAGAGAGCATCTGCAATTGGTGTCCTCCTCTCTTGCTGATGGCCGGAGCAATAAATATTCTTCCTCAGCACTTGATCAATGAACAACAATTTGGGATCCAAATCTCTTCTTCTGATGGAGTCCCCTGTGGCTTTCAAACCTCTGGTAAGGGCCTGTGCAATGGTATTAATGGGGGCACTCACAAGGGAACCATAACCACAGTTGGGATAAAAAATGGTAGGGATGCCCATGACTTCAGTAATCAACTCTGGGCTGAGTAGCATCTCAAAATTGTCAACTAACACAAGGAGGCCTGGCTGCCCATGTGTGTCTGGTCTGACCCTAAGGTGCTGGTAAAAGAGTTGCACTAACCTAGGGTAGGCTAGTGCAGGAATCATTTTCATCAAGGGGATCAAACCAGCCTTTTGACCTTTGTTTTGTGGGTGAATTCTCTCACAGGCTCTCTTCTAGGGACACCCATAAGCATTATAAAACATTAAAAAATTCCCATACTCTCAAGCATTAAATTCACACATCATAAAAAGCATTCAAACAATACCATCATCATTCAATCACTTGAAATTATCAAACAAAGGGAACAAGAATAAAAGTAGGCATAAGGCACTAAAGTCAGACTCCAACAAGATCACTAAAAATTCCTATAAACAGTAAAATACATAACATACAAAGTGCACAGTTCTTAGGAAAGATCCCCTTCAAGGTTTGACGATCCTTCACCAATCAAAAATTGGCCCTTGGGATTAACCACTGGTTGACTGGGCCACCTTCCCTCTTCTCTTTTGGCTAAGGTATTCGCTAGTTGGCCAATCTGCTCTTCCATCTTCTTGATGCTCTGACCATGAGAATTCACAGTCTGAGCCAAGGAACCCAGGTTTTACAGTGAGGTCAAGACCTGGTACTCGAAAGAATTATTTATGGGTTGAGATGGGGGTAAGACCAATTGATTTATTGCTGATGGGGTTGCTGATGGTGCTGGAAGTTAGACCTAGGGGCATTCCCTTGATTGAGCTGCTCCTATGGCCTTTGAGGAACAGCCAACATCTGCTGGGGCTGTATATAATTGTCTTGCCTCCACCTCAGATTTGGGTGGTCTCTCCATTGGTAACCAGCATTTTGGTGCTGGTAACCTTATGGTTGTCTGTTGTAGCCACCAGATTGTTGCTGGCCAAAAGATTACATAGCAGCAGCATGCTTCAATACCAATTCAGGATATTGCCCTGCAGATGGACATTCCTCCACTGTGTGCTATGGGGACTGGCATATCAGACATGCCTCTGCCACATGAGCAGCCCTTCTGGGTTGCATCACAGTCAATAATTTATCAAACTTCATAGAGAGGTTTGCCATCTGCAGCTGCAGGTCATTATTCCCAGACACCTCACAAACTTTTCCTCTTGTCAATGCAGCAGGAACCACTTTTGACTTAGACTCTTGACTAGTTCTTTCCAAGGATAGCTTTTGAAAATCATTTTCACTAATCACCTCAAACAATTCTCATGCCTCATCAGCAGTTTTGTGCATATAAGTGCCACCATAAGAGGCATCAACCATATCTTTACTTTTTTCATCAATCCCATTGTAGAAGCTTTGAACAAGCTGCTAGTTTGGGATCTTATGGTCGGGGCATTGTTTGAGCATTTCCTTAAACCTATCCCAAGCTTGATTAAAATCCTTAGTTGGGGATTGGGCAAAAGCAAGAATTGCCTTCCTCAACTGGCTAGTTTTGGTCTCAGGGAAGAACTTGGTCAGGAACTTGGTCTGTAGGTCTTTCCATGAAGCAATGCTATTGTTGGGAAGAGTGGTCAACCAGGTACCGACCCTATCCTTCAGAGAGAAGGGAATGAGTCTGAGCCTAGTAGCCTCAGGTCCCAAACCAGTGATATTAAAAGTGGTGCACAAGGCCAAGAACTGGTCAATGTGCTTGTAAGGGTCCTCCTTGCTAAGCCCATGGAAAGAGGGCAGCATCTGGATGATTGAAGTCTTTATTTCATAATTCCCTTGAATATCAGGGAATTGAATGCTAAAAGGGGAGTTATAGTCATCTGAAGCATTCAACTCCTTGAGAGTTCTGGGTTGTTCTTCACCCATATTTGCTGTCACAGATTCACTTGGGGACTCTCCTGTGGTGTGTCTGTCTCTTCTAAGTCTCCTTCTCCTTTCTAACTCAGGGTTAAGAGGCTCTAAAGTAGGGCTGAGAGATCTCCTCCCTAGCATACAAGTACACCAACAACAAGTAGAGCTTCTTGCAGGCACATTGCAAATGAATAACTTTACAATTAACAAATTTATCTAACTAATTTACAGTTATTCAAAGAATACATTTACAACTATCCTAGATACTGCTAGAGAATTTCCAAGAAAGATAGACAGAGTTTTAAAAGTTAGAGAGTTTGCAAACAGAGGTAGCTAAGCTCTAATTGCAGTCCAACTGTCCTTCACTACTGCTGTCTAGATCTGTAAGATAAAAATTTACAAATACATCAGCAGTATCAATTATTCTTAACTACCAAAGAATAATAAAACTATAAAAACTTAGGGTCTACTAATAGATCAACTTTCCCTGGCAACTGTGCCAAAAACTTGTTGTCTCCCCAGCTGTGCTTTCTTTATTTGTTTGTGGTAAAGGAAATTTAAAATCAAAATAAAACAGGGGATAAAATCAGCACAACTGAGAAGTCCTAGACCTGCAAGATACAGGGTCCATTGTGGCAAGTTTTGATAAGTAAGAGTTTGTCCCACAGGGAAAGATGATCTACAACTCCAAGGGAGCCATCTCTAGTAGTCCCTCCAGATCTGACTACAGATCTGGCAGTCCTTAAGGGAAGGGAGTTAAAGGTCACTTAGTTTACAGATCCTAAGGTAGCCTAATGTCTAAACTACAGAAAGGGTTGAGAGGATGGATGGAGTGTGGGAAATAAATATAAAAGGGTAAGAAGTATGTTATTGAGCCTAGATCAGAGGAGTTTTGTAACTCAGATTCAGATCTGATGTTATAGAAATCCTGTCCAATGGCTACGTTATCACCAAAGAGGAGAAAGAATCCAACTCATCCCTGTGCCATGATTCAATCCCTTAAGGTTATAACCTGTCCACTCAAATGGTCACAGACTATCCCATAGGGGAACCACAATTCAGAGATGGGTCAAAACAAATTAATCATTGTAGGCACTTTTTCATCCAGGCTACCAGCTCAAGAATCCATAAGGAACCTCAACCTCTGAAGCTCTTTGTGTGGGGCTAAGACTGTATAGGACCATGATAGCCCAAACACATAGAACCAGCAAGAGATTGAGTACAACCTTCGATCTAGCTGTCCATTGCTTGAGTGAGGCTACTATGGTCCAGTCACAAGCATACGATCTCTATAACCACATCAGATCTAACATCTAATAGCGGATCTATACAAATATAGGTGAGTCTGCCTCTGTATAATCTCCCACCAGGCTAATACAAGCTCAGGTGCAGAGAAGAAGGATCCATCTTGGATCGGTGGATTAGAATCACCCTTAGGCTATAACCTGTCCACTTGAATGGTCACAGGCTATCCCAGATGCTATCCTCCTCACGGAGCCCAAGACAAAACAAGAATGTCGTTGCCACCACCATGGTCATAAGGCTACCAGCTCAAGCTCCCATGGGGATTTCAGATCTAGTGGGTCCTGTGGTGGGGCTAAGGCTGTATAGGACCATGATAGCCCAGATACACAGGTCACTTGGATTTGAGTGGCCCTTAGAATCAGTCCTCCATTACTTTGAATCACAACCAAAGCAATGGTGGATCACAAGGCAGCAGCCTTGCACAGAGCAGATCACATTCAAAC
The DNA here is from genome assembly GCA_021018995.1 of Chloranthus sessilifolius. Classification (NCBI taxonomy): domain Eukaryota; kingdom Viridiplantae; phylum Streptophyta; class Magnoliopsida; order Chloranthales; family Chloranthaceae; genus Chloranthus; species Chloranthus sessilifolius. The sequence goes on along the minus strand of CM037584.1, from coordinate 103,476,188 downwards.
ACAAATCCCATAATGTAAAAATCTTATTACAAAACTTCCATTAAACTAGTTTAAAATGCATACAGAGACATAGCCAGCAAGTGTTGGACTATGGAGAGAAGGAAAAAGAAAAAGAAAACTACTTACAGCTACAAAAGAAAAGAAAAACGATCTCAGATCAAGTCTCCAAGAGATGAGAGGTGTTCCAAGATTCTTTAAACCTAAGCTAAGTATGGGTTTGTATAGCAGTGGTGTGGCAGCACATTAGGTTTAAGGAAACCGTAATTTTAATGATGTCACATGGCCTAATAGTGATCCTTGGATGCCTCAGGGTGCGTGCACAGAGATTTAAGCATGGGACTGTGTGCCCTAATCCCTAGAAATTCCCAGAAGGTCCTCTGCTCAAGAGATGGAAGTTGAAGTTCAGAGCTTCGCTTGGTAGCTATTGTTTCCCAGACTTGTCGCGTGGTAGCTCTTGCTCTTTGCAAGGATGGTTTAACATTGAAGCTTCAACCATCACGAGGTTGCCATGGTTTGGTCTTCAGGCAGTCACGCGGTAGAGAATTCTGCTCTCGCTGGATTGGGCTTCGCGAGGTTGAGTAGACATCAAAGCCTCAGATGTCGTGGGGCTGGAGTTCAAGCAATCGCAAGGTAGCTGCGCATTCGTGGGTTGTTCTTTGCAAGGATGGATTTGAATAGCGTGAGAATTACACGAGCACTTCTCCTCAATGGACTTCGCATGTTTCCTCGCGAGGCTTTAATGAGTTCTAAACTGCGCGAGGTTCCATGTCTTAATTGATCTTTACGAGGATGGCTATGTCTTCGTGAGGATGCTTTCTTCTTGAATAGCGCGAGAACTGTGCGAGGAGTTCTCTTCTGATATTTACATCTCGCAGCTACTACGCGACAGTTGTGCGAAGAGTCATCTGAAGCTCTCTCTCCTCAGCCATTCTGAACGAACTGCGCGAGGCTGAGAGAGGTCTGCTTTGAACTACACGAGATTGTGTGATGTGTTCTACTCTTAAGCTTCGCGAGAGCTGCGCGAGTTTGTGCTTCTGAAGCTCTTCAGTCACTCAACTGCGCAAGAAGTTGTTGTAAAGTCTTGGGAAGCTCAGTTGGACTGCGCAAGGCATATTTTAGGTTTGGATTCAGAGTTCATCCTTCTGAGGGACTTTTAGTGCCAAAACAGGCTCCTTAGTAGGATTCCTAGCCTTATTTCACTGTTGATTATTACCTACATAAGACACTTAACAGGAACTTATTAGATGGCTAAGGGTTTAATCAAAGGTTAAGTTAAGGGGTGAAAAGTGGTACTTTTCAGGTCTTAACACTCGTTTCATGGAGCTGTCTGGTTCAGATTAATAGTCAGCATCACAAATCTATAATTTCTCTCAGGAAGTGGACGATATCCCGGCTAGCGGGCTTGCACTTTTTGTGATCATCGCAGTTATGCCCAGTAATGTCGCAATGCGCTTGGGGACTGTTAGCACTGAGGTACGGACGATATTCAGAAATGAGAGGGCTTACGTACACTCACCATCACCATGGATGTTTGATAATTGAGTTGAACCAGGCGGACCCATCAAATGTGCCTTGGACCTCTGCGGATGTCTCTTATCTTTGGCATCCAATCATTAGTGATCGAATACCAAAGAGGGGCATCTGTAGACACCCAAATTTGGCCCAAGCCCCGATTAGTCTGTACTCCGAGAGAGATGTAATCTTGTGCTTCCGATGGCACCCCTGAACCCTTAGGAACCTACCCAAACCTTTAGGAATCACCCCTGAACCCTTAGGATCCTACCCAAACCCTTAGAGATCACCCCTAAACCCTAGATTCCCTTCCCATACCTAACTTAAACCCTTCTGAGCAGTTTATGGGAGCGGAGCTACAAAACTTTATATAGACCACCACCATAGATGAGCCATATACCTTTGGAAAGCAGACTTCTCCAGCTTTCCAACAATCCAAGGATCACCCAATTTGGAGCTATGGTTCAAAAGTTATGGCCGATTGAAGTCCCACAAAAAATGACAACCTTTTTACTCAGGCGTATGTATTACATACACCCGACAAATCTGGCCCAATTTTGGTCAGGCGTATATATTATATACGCCTGACATTTTTGGGCCAAATTTGGCTGGGCGTATATAATATATACGCCCAGTATAGGTGGGACCCACCACGGGCTTCATCTTCCCAAAACTCCCTTAATTTTTGTAGAGGACACTGTGCATAAACTGGGCGTATCTAATATATACGCCCATCTTAGCTTATCTGATGCTTGTCATCGCTTCATCTGGTTTGACCCTTTGACCCTCCCCTTGTTTAGGGTGGGTGTCTTGAGGTTGGTTGCACCCCCTTTGAGCTTATTGGCAACCCTTAAGTCACCCATGGTCTCACCCTGTCATCGACCATTAAAATCAGTTTCCCAAAACCCTAGGACCTTGAAAACCTAGAAAACCTTAGATAGGAGATTACCTAATTGCTAAACCAATTAGCTCTTAAGTAAGCCCCTAACCCACCTCTTCTTTATAAATAGAGAGGCCCCCCTCTTCCCAAAGGGTTGGAAATTTGGTTGAAAGATTAGAGAGCTGAAGAGAGAGAGCCCTAGTGAGAGAAAAGGCCATTTATTTTCCAGAATTCCAGCAAGCTTAGATCACCTATTCCACTCCATTTCAACCATTAGATCACTCCCTTTAGCTAAAGTCTAGCCTTTGGCCTCACCCTACACTTCCTATTTTATTGAATCCTAGCATTAGAACCCATTTTCACTCCATTTAAGCCATCGGAAGCACGCCAAAGTGAAGGACTTTCACGGTGCAACAAGGGCCTGTGAGCTCCGGCTCACCCCACTCTTCCTCTACCTTCTTGGTGTCTCCTCTGTCCAAGGATTCAAGCCTTTACGCCGCTGAAATTTCGGTTTGCCTCAAAGCTTGATAGGACCGTATTGATCGGGTGCCTAAACCCTTCCCGATCGATAACCGAAGCCCCTACCCTAGAGACTTTGGCAAAGCCCGGTAAATCATAGTCATATTTAGCACTTCGGTGCTCAAAATATCGATTTGAAGGTTTCCCGGGTCACCAAAAGCTCCGGGTGGTGACTCTACATTTCTTTCTTAGCGAGTGCATCGCCGCGACGGGTTCACGAGGATCCATAGTCGCACACGATGGAATGTAGCAAACCCTTAGGAATCTTCCCAAAACCTTAGAAGTCATCCCAAACTCTTAGGAATGACCCCTGATCCCTTAGGAACCTCCCCGAACCTTTAGAAACCAATCCCAACCTTTAGAATCCCTTCCAAACCCATACCTAGACTTTCTCGAGCATAGATCAAAGAATGGTGCACCAGGACTAACTGAGATCTTCCATTATGATCAAATCATATGTCAGTGAAAAGGAGAAGTCTCCAGCTTTCTAACAAGCTAAGAATCACCTCAATCGGAGTTGTACATCGAAGGATATACCGTTTTAAAATTTCTGACAAATTAGGGTTTTTGGGGAGAATCTATATGGGATTTGGCGCATGTAATACATGCGCCAAGCAAATTCTGGGATGAAATGGCTCAGCGCAAGTATTAGTTGTGCCAACCTTATGTGGGTCCCCCCGCAAGCATGCAACTTCCCAAACACTGTTTGGCACTGTTTTACTGTAACTAAGCATGGCGCAAGTATTAGTTGCACTAGGCTTAGCTACAGTAACTGTGAGTTTTTGGCTCGAATTTCATCTTTGGGGTTTGACTTGTTGACCATCTTGATACCCTGGGTGTGTTTCACTTGTTATGTTGCACCCTTCCTTATCCTATTTACAACTCTTCAGTGATTTGAAATACTACCCTATCATCCACAATTGAAGCTACTTTCACACTTTTCTAAGCTTCAAAAATCCTAGGAAACCTTAGATGCTTGATTACCTAATTGCTAATCTAACTTAAGCCTCTAAGCACCCTCCTAACCTTTTCTTTTCCTATAAATAGAGAGGCACCCCTCCCTTTGAAAAGACTTGAAAATTTTCCTAAGAGAGAAAAATTAAGAAAGAGCTCCCTCTCCCTTTGGTCCACCATTCTCCATACAAATTCCAGAACTCTCAAACTTCCTTTAGATCTTACCTTTCCTCAAAAATCCCCTAGTTTATGTGAGAGTCATCCTCTAGCCTTCCCTTTCTACCTCTTAGCTATCAAGCCCTAGGAGCAAGACCCTTGTTCTAACCATACAAGCCATTGGAAGCTCACTGAGGCATGCCTACGCAGAGGTCCACCATGGTGCAACAAAGGCCCGAGAGCTCCGGCTCTCCCCTCTATTCCTCTACCTTCTTAGCTTTCCCCTTATCCACTCGTTTGTGTCGTTATGCCGTCGAAATTTTGACAAGAGCGGAGGGGCACAAAGAGGATCATTAGTGCCTTATGGCAAAGGGGTGTACTTTTTCTTTTTATTTTATTTTTGTTCTTCTAGCCATAAGTAGAGACCACATTAAGTGGGTTGATCAGGTGCTTAACACCTTCCCGATCGATAATCGAGGCTTCTACCCAAGAGCTTTGGTGTAGGCCGGTGAATCAGGGTCATATTTGTGGCACTTCGGTGCTTATAAAATTGATTTAGGTTTCTTGGGACACCAAAAGCTCCGGGTGATGACTCTAAACATTTCACGACTATGCATCATCATGACAGGTTTGATAAAAATCCACGGTTGCACATTGATCCTGAGAATTTCTTTAATGCTTATTCCTACACCAGGCCCTCTTATTTATAGATCATTAGGAGTTTGTAGGCATCTAAATTTGGCCTAAGGCCCGATCAAAACATACTTCAAGAAATGCACACCCCCAAGCTTCCGATAGCATTCCCAAAACCCTTAGAAATCATCCTAAAATCCTTAGGAATCATCCCAAACCCTTAGGAATCAACCCCAACCTTCTTGGACCCCTTAGAACCCACCCCAGACCAGTTTTTGAACCCTCCTAAGCAGTGATTGGAAAGAGGAGTGCCAAATTTTGCACAGACCTCTTTTAGAGCTGAGTTATATACCATTAGAAGGAGGACTTCCCTAGCTTTCCAACGAGCTAAGAATTGCCTCAATCGGAGTTGTGTTTCAAACGTTACGGCGATTTGAAAATTGCGGAAAATTGTGGGAATATAGCCAGCGCAAATAATACATGCGCCAGGCAAATTTTGCCCTGGCGTGTCTAATACATGTGCCGAGCAAAATTTGGTCTTTTTGTGGGCTCCAAAGCAGGTTCTAAACCTCTGGCTTCTTCCCAAGCACTATAGCTATGCTTGGCATGAGTAATACATGCACCAAGCTTAGCTATAGTAACCATGGGTTTTTGCTCGAAATTTACTTTTGGGGTTTGACTTGTTGACCATCTCAATGTTTAGGATGGGTTTATTAGGACTGTTGCACCCTTGTTTACCCTATTTCCGACCCTCTAGTCATTTGAAACCTCACCCTATCATCTACCATTGAAGACCATTGCCAATTTTTTCAAGACCTTGAGATCGTAGGAAACCATAGATTAGAAGATTACATAATTGCTAAACCTAATTAGCTCTTAAGTACCCTCCTAACCTCCCTTTTTCCTATAAATAAAGAGGCACCCCTCCCTTTACAAAGGCTTGAAAATTTTGCCAAAAAGAGAAATATTAGAGATTTCCTTCTCCCCTTTTGTGCACCAAACCCATATAAATTTTAGAATTCAAAACCCTTCCTTAGCCTCATCTTCCATCAAAAATCCTCTAGCCTAGGTGAGAACTATCCCCTAGCCTTCTTCCTCTACCTCTTAAATACCAAGCCTTAGAAGTTAGAACCCATCTCTCAACCATCAAAGCTATCAGAAGCTCGTCAAATGCAGCCACGTGAAGGTCCACATCGGTGCTACAAGGGCCCGAGAGCTCTGGCTCTCCCCTCTATTCCTCTACCTCCTTTGGTTTTTCCTCTATCCAAGAATTGAGCCATTACATTGCCCAAATTTCGGTAAGTGGGAAGTGCTCAATTGGTTATTGCAACCTATCGATAGGTTATTGCAACCTATCGATAGGTTATTGCAACCTATCGATAGGTTATTGCAACCTATCGATAGGTTATTGCAACCTATCAATAGGATCTGAAGGCTGAAATGGCAGAAGTAGTGGAGATCAAAGTATTCGATAGGTTCTAGAACCTATCGGGCAATTGAAAGCAAGCAGGTAGCATCCTAGCGAAAGGTCCCCTGGAACATGAAGAGATCCTGTCAAAAGGATCCTGGAACCTATCACGCAACTGCCACTTATCGAATGGTTATTGCAGCTCAGTTGGTGAACCTATCGAAAGTGGATGGAACCTGTCGACAGGAACTAGAAGCAAACCTATCAAAACTCATTGCGCATAGATCAACCTGTCGAAAGGAGCCCCCAACCTATCAAACACACTAGATGAAGGATGCGGATGCTAGAGCTTTATTCTCAGCCCAACCTATCGGAACCTATCAAAAGGATCTGAATCCTAGCGAAAGGAATAAAAAGCCTATTTGGAACCTGTCGAAAGCCTCAAGAACCTATCAAAATTGACTGAAGGACTTCTCAGAAAAGTTGTTGTGCACATGCTGCAAGTTGGTGACCTATTGCATGCAACCTGAGGCACTCTGGTGACTGGCACGAAGTCTCTAGAAGTTCCCTGGGAAACCCTAACCGACCCACGTGCTCTCCCCGAACTCTAACTAACTGAAAAAACCTTCTAGAAGGGGAATAAAGGAGCGAATAATAGGATTATTCTTGAAGCTGTAATTGGCAGGAAAAATGGATCTGAGGCAGAGGAGGAAAGCTATAAAAGGAAGGGAAGCCGCCAGAAAAAGGGGATCAATTTCAGAGATCAGAGCTTGCGTCAAAATTCTCTATTCTTCCTTTTAGCCCAACCATGGTTGTCTAATTTCTTGGGAGCAGCAAAGAGGAAGGTTTAGCCAGTAATTGGGGAAAGCTGAGAGTGTTATTGAGGGTTGGATGTTACATAGATTGCAAATCTGAGGGCATTTCATTGTATGGTTAGTTTAATTCAATGTAATGTTGGTTTAATTGTTGTAATTAGATCTATAGTTCCTCTGGTTTCATTTGGTGCTTGATCGACTTTGTGTAGATGAGAATAGCTCACCCACTTAACTGGTAGACCTCTTGGATGCCATTTGATCTCCCTAGATCTAATATTCCTGTAATTGCCTGTTTCGGTGGCCTAGCGATTGCAGCATTTGTAGTGGTTATAATGTTCTGATAAAAGCAAGAGAATGGAGTGAATCTATTGGATGATCTGTGACCATTGAAGTAGACAGATTATAGCCTTAAGATCAAGCTAAATCTCTAGCCTAGATCAGATTCTTCTACCCTGCAGTTGTGCCTATGGCCAGATGAGGGAGTAATGCACTCTAAACTCTCTGCAACCCTGGCAGCTCAACCCAATTGCAGTAAGACCAAACTCCAAGCTGCTTCTTCCCATTTTTTGCTTTAAATTTCCCTTCTGAATTAACACCCTTAGACCTCTCCTCTTTCTTTTATTGTTTTAGCATTAGGAAGGGTGCTAGATCTATTTTAGATCTGGATATTTGCCTAATTTTAAGCCACATTTCCCTGTGGACATACCCTTACTTACCCTTCTTTAAAACTTGCTACAACAGGCCCTGAATACTTGCAGGTCTGTATATCTGCTTGCCTTGGTGTGTGCAACCAATAGATCCTTTAATTGTGTGATCTTAAATCCCTTTTTGAACACAAGATAAGTAGCCAACATTAACTAATCTAATATATAAAGAAAATTTTTTTTAGTAAACTATCTAAATTAAATGATCTAAACTAGACGAAAAAATTATCTAAATTAAACTAATATACACAAAAAATGGTGTATCCCCCCAAACTTAAAAATAGGACAATGTCCTCATTCATAAACAAGGGGCACTTAAAATTTTATTTACCTTGATCGTGTTGTTTTAGTTATCGGGTCTACGACCTGTAAAAATATTCAAAAATCCTTCCCCCAAACTTGGGAGAAAGTACTTCTGATTTTATGGAAATGAAAAGTGCACCATTACAGAAAGAGAGAAAAAAAAATGATTAGGAACATAAATTATAAAAAAAAAAACTTTTCATATATAAACGAAATATATATAGAAACTTGGAAAGAAAACTAATTACATTAAAAGATAAACCTAGAAAAATCTAGACACACACTAAACTAAGACACCGGTAGCAACGTTCGAGAAAAAGATTTATCTTCTATAAAGCTCGGTCCTCTGCATTTAACTACCTTAAATCAGAGTCTCGCCTCCCCTCTCCTTCTTTAAAGAAAGCATCCACTCTTTGACAGAGTCGCTACTCCCAAAGCTATCGAACACTCCCCTTTGTCTTCTAAATTGCTCCCCTAAGCAGAGGACCTCACATTCCTTCCGTGGAAGAAATGTAATGTCACTGTGGAAGTCCTTTGAAGAGAGGAAAGTGAACACATCTCTAGATTACCCTTCACCTATATTGCTCCCCTGCGAAAACTATGTGAAGAGAATGTAACGCAGGCAAAGGGAGAGTATGAGCAATGGAGATGAGTGGGGAGGAGATCAAGGATGAGATGGGAGATGACACTGGAAATTACAACCCATCCTTATTATAAAATAGCGTGCATTCGGGGTGGGTAGTGATGGTATAAAGGTTAGGAAGTAGGGGAAGATGGGTTCTTGGGGTATGGTTTCAGATTTGGGTTAGGTTTTGGATAAAGGGTAGTCTCAGTGGATGATTCAGCATCAAGTATAGATCACTAACGCTTCAAGTTATCTACTTTCTGTTGTGCAGCCAGAAGCTCGGCCTTGTGTATCTCGAGGATTTTATGAAGTCTTTTGCTGAAATCACTTGGGTTATGCTCATCCGTGATACGGTGTAGGGTTAAGGACGGAGGAAGAAGAAAGATTATGAACTGGTTTTAGTCTATGGATGGGTATGGATTTATAGTGAAGATGTAGGCTTGAACCGTCACTTCGACTTAAATGTCGAGGAGTAGGATTTTAGACTTGGGTGGTTGGCAAGTGGAAAAATTGAATGCATTGCTTGTTCGTTTCCTCTATAGATTTAAATGGGTCCTACTTCCAATGTAACCGATGAGATCGATTACTGGAATCGCCTATTTCCTAGAATTGTCGTTTGTAACTCTATGGACCAAAAGTGAGACTTCATGACGCTTCAAATTGTACTCACTATGATTTGACTCTTCAATTCATAAAAAATCATAAATCCATACACATTAAGTGATTGGGACCCGACAAAAGAGGCTTTTATGATTGTATTTATTTATATACCGTAAATCGTAGAATGCTCAAGTAAAATTATATACATATGTTACAGGGATTTGCTACTGGTGAGTCGGTAGCTCGACGAGTCCATGAGGAACTCAATAACGGTCTGGGGAGTTGATGTGCCTCCCATATAAATAGGTCCTCTTGGGGTGCCAACTATGCATGGAGAAGAATAGTCACTTTCTCTCTCTACAGATAAGTTAGTTAATCGCTAAACTTGGGTTCTTAACTGCACAATTGATTGTCGGAGAGTATCAAGTAACTGGGTTTGTATTCTGCCATGTTGCTGCTAGCTTTCCGATATCTGTGACAAGGCTTCCTCTATGACAGTCTAGTCTTAGGTTTGGGCTTCTGTGGGGCAAAAAGAAGCTGTTGGATGTTGAGGAGCAGTTTGAGTTGGGTCGTGGTTAGGGCCACAAGCTTCTCCTTTTTGAGATGTTGGGTACAATTTTATACCACCAGAGATTGAATTTTTATTTTCCAAAGCTTCAATTTCAGAAGACTTTCATCACAAACTTTAATTTATATAATCCGCCTTGCTTAGAGGGCATAGTCCTTACGGTCTCCGAATCAATCTCACCTGTTGCTTGGTGTTGCACCGGTTCCTTGCCAAGGCTCTCAAAGAGTACCCAAGCATCTTCTGCGATTAACATTCTAAACATCCTGCCACAGGCAACATAAACCATATGCCAGGTTGTATTGTCAAGTCCTTTGTAGAAAGTGAACACTATTTGCCCTCTCGTGACCCCACAGTGAGGACACCTATGCATAAGATCGTTGAGGCGATTCCAGCTCTCCCAAAGAGGTTCATCCAGAAATTGTTGAAACGTTCAGATCAAGTATCAGATTGGATTTGTTCTGCATGTTGGGAAGTACTCCGCAAGAAATTCTTGTTTCAATTCCTCCCAATTAGCAATTGAATTTTGGGGTAGAGAGTGCAACCACTGCTTTGCCTCGTCTCTAAGAGAATAAGAAAATAGCCTCAAGCGCATGCATGTATCTGGAAATTTTTTTATTCTAATGATATTGCATATTTCTATGAATTTATTTAGATGCAAAGAGGGATCTTCCTCCATTCGCCCATGAAAGATAGAAAGTATTTGGAGTACATTGGGCGTGATTTCGAAAGTCTCAATATCGGTGGTGTGGGGAATTTGAATACATGAGGGAGGTGTAAGAGGTGTCAATGCATAATACTCTCCCATGGTTTTTGTCCTGTTCTGACAGTTGTTCATCATAATGAATTGATTTGATAAGAAGACAGTTTCGTTAGATCAATTATTGTAATTAGTTTTGTTTTCAACATTATTTACTTTTTATTTTAGCTATTAGAGAGAGACAAATCTCAGTTTCTAGTTTCTATGGCCGACAGAAGTGTTGAAAATCTGATCCGTTACTCCGAATAAACCTGCAATAGTTTTAAGAAGTGATCGAAGAAAAATGAAAATATAAAGAAAATATAAAAAAAGAAAGATAAATGTCGGTTTCTAAAAGTATAAAAATATAAAAATACGAATACAAATAAAGATAAATCTGCTTCCCTGGCAGCGGCACCAAAAGCTTGGCACAACTTATTCTATGTATAAAATTATATTAAATTCAAGCCTTAACCTATAGCAAGCGCGCAATGAAAATTATAGCGTAGCGATAGGATCGTTCCCATGAAGAAGTGATTTTTATTTTAAATTTATTTATTTATATCTTTATATTTAAATTCTTATTTCAAAAACTTCTATATATCTTTAAGATCTAATCTACTGGAGAAATATGAATAACAGAATGGTTTTTATACTAAAGTGCAGAAAGTAAATCGAAATCCTCCTCTTTCCAGATTATGGTCGTCAATCACAATCCTTCAAGTTTCGGATGTTTACAAATTTAAAATACCGTTATACCATATTACTGTCTTCTGTAATTTGGTCGTCAATCAACAACTAAAATTCCTTAACACAGATTTAATCTAATCAACAATCTCCTAAAATTTGGGCGTCAATCAAACTCTAGAAAATTAAAGATGGAAAAGTAAAACCGTTACACTAATCTGCAAATTCCAATATGGGTCATCAATTCAAATCAAAATTTGAAGATGTTTACAAAGTAGTAAATAATATAAAATAAAATCTAAACTGGAAAGCAATTAAATTATATCTTTCACCCCTCAGCAGCAGTAGTTAATTGCTTTTGAGAAACTACATATATCTACACTAATCATCTGCACCCAATCGTAGTCGTCAATTTCTCTTGAGAAACCTTGGATGTCTAATCTACAAAGCAAAAAAAATCTACTCTAATGACTGTTAAGGTATTTTAAACGCTTACTGCTAGCTTTATTGAAAACAGTGATAAGAATGTGTTAGTAAAAATAAATCAAAAGCTGGATTGAAAACTACAGAGCAGCAAGTCTAAAAATATACAGACCTGCAAGATATAGTGCCTATTGTAGCATGTTTTAATAAGTAAGAGTTTGTCCCACAGGGAAAGTTGATCTAAAGCTCCAAGGGAGCTATCTTTAGTAGGCCCTCTAGATCTGGCAATCCTAAATGGAAGGGGATTTAAGGTCACTAATGTTTAAATCCTAAGGTAACCTAATACCTAAACTACATAAATGGTTGAGAAGAATGATGGAGTGTGAGAAAATAAATATAAAAGGATGAAAAGTAAGCTATTAGGTACAGATATGATGGGACTTATAACTCAGACTCAGATATGCTGCTATAGAAATCCTGTCCAATGGCTACATTATCACCACAGAGGAGAAAGGATCCAACTCACCCCTGTGCCATGATCCAATCCCTTATGGCTATAACCTGTCCACTTAAATGGTCATAGACTATCCAATAGGGGAACCACAGTCCAGAGATGGGTCAGAACAAGTTTATCATTGTAGGCACTACTTCATCCAGGCTACCAGCTCAAGAATCCATAGGAACCTCAACCTCTAAAGTTTTGTGTGTGGGACTAGGCCTGTAATGTGCACTAGCCTGGAACACAAAACCAGCAAGAGTTTGAGTTCTAGCTTTTAGGCCTAGCTGTTCACTGCTTTAGAAAGATAGCAGTGATCCAGTCAGAAGCCTACAATCTCTACAGCTAGATCATATCTGCCATCTGATAGTGGGTCTATACAAATACAGGGGAGTCTGTCTCTGCACAATCTCTCACAAGGCTACAAGCACAAGTGTAGAGAAGAAGAATCTGTCTTAGATCTGTGGCTTGGCCTCACCCTAGGGCTATAACCTGTCCACTTGAATAGTCACAGACTATCCACAAAGGCTATCCTCCTCACAGAGGTCAGAGACAGAACAAGAAGATTACTGCCACCACCATGTTCACAAGGCTACCAGCTCATGCTCCCATGGGGATTCAGATTTAGTGGAACTTGTGGCGGGGCATAGGCCTGCAATATGCCTAGCCTGGACAAGGTCACTTGGATCTAAATAAATCCTTAAAAATAATCCTCCATTGCTTACAATGCAACATAGCAATGAAGGATCTCAAGGCAGCAGCCATCTACAGAACAACCCTCAAACTTCAATCCCATACGTGCATAAGATCCTATTATAAAACTTGATTAAAACTATTCTAAATAATCATAAAAAGGTATAGTCAACAAGTGCTGGACTATAGAGGGAAGAGAAGGACAAAAGAAGCTGCCTAAACCCTAACCTTAACCTACTGCAATTCTACAGTTGATTCAAGAAGGAGTACAGAAGTCCCTTAAACCTAAACTAGGCTTAGGCTTATATAACAGTTAGCTGTGGGAGCATTAGGGTTAGGAAAACCCTAATTTTATCAATGCAATTGTGGCCCATTTCTGTTCCTTTGAAGCCTCGGGGTGTGTGCATGGAGATTGGAGCATTGGAGTGCATGCCCTAGTTGCTGGAAGTTCCCAGATTGCCCCTACAGAAGTGGGGAGAAGTTAAGATCCCCACTGCGCGACAGCTGTGTGCAGGAATGCCTGGAGCTCTCGCTCCTCAGTAAATCGTGCAAAGATTAAAGGCGCCTTTCTTGAGCTGTGTGAGACTACACGAGACTGCGCGAGAGCTTAAGACTGAGCCTCACGAGAACTGTGCAAATTCTACTTTCTGGGCTCTTCTGTCATTCATCTGCGCGAGAACAACGCGAGCAGTTGGTGTGCTATCTTCAGAAACCCGCGACAACTGCGTGAAGCCTTTTTCTCTGAAATAATTGAACCCTGCGACATCTGCATGAGGCTCACTTCTTCACATTTTTCTTATTTGTTGTGCCTATGCTGGAGCCAATTCTGTTTGGGTCCAACCTCCTTTCTCCTGAGGCACTTCTCGGGCAAAAGTAGGCTTCTTGGCATGGTTAGGGCCTTATCTGCAGTTGCTGCTTATTACCTATAAAATGAGCTTAGCACACATTTATTAAATGACTAAGGGTCTAACAAAGATTAAGTTAAAGGGTGAAAAGTGATACTTTTCAGGTCTTAACACACCCCCAAACCAAATCTTTGCTAGTCCCTTAGCAAAGCTCTAACTAATTAAATGCCACTTTCGTAGGGATCACGGATACATTTAGCATATGTACCAAGCCTTTTAAACCCCTAGGTGATCCCTAGTGGAGGAGTGAAGTCTCCTGAGAGTTTCCAGTGAAGATACCCACAAACTTCACCATTAGAATAGTTAAGTATAGTGCAGTTAATGACAAAACAGATTTCAATGTATAAAGCTTCATTCCACACCCATTCTTTAACATTTAGAGGGAACTGCAGCAGTAATGCAGACCATTTAAAACTTAAAATTAGCATGTGTTTACATCACCACCATTCATTTTACATTAGAAATTCAATGTGTAAAAATCAATACCCAGCTTGCCTTAAATTAAAAAATCAGGTTGGATACAACCCCAATGAGGTTTAAATTCAGACCCAATTCTCACTAGGGTTATCTCTCAACATTGACAATCTGAGGGTGTTCACATTCCAAATAGCTCAAGAGCAATTACAGACCCCAAATGGGCCTGCAAGCATGAGCATAGGCAAAGCTTCTAATTTCTGACATCCTCATGACTTTTCACCATTGATTGGATAACTCCTCATCTCCACATGACAGCTCATTTCACTTTGGATCTACAAGGTCTTTTTGAATGGGTTGTAATGTGGCTTATGGGTGAGGGATATAGAGAATCAAGGGGTAAAAAGGGAATCAAAATTAAGAAATCAGCAAGGTAAGGAGTGAGTCATGACTTCACAACTTTCATTTTAGCAAAACTTCATCTTACTTGATGTATTCCAGAATCAAAGTGGCCAGCTTCTCCTCTTCTTTTCAATTTTCAGATGATGTTCTTCTCTAGGCTTCTCTTTCTTTTTCTCTTTTTATTTTTATTCAATATTTTTATGATTTTTATGATGAACTGCCACACAAATACCATTGATACACTGCTGTTCATAAGTTTCTTTTCTTCAACTTCCACAGAATGTTAGACCACTCTCACTATCTTTAACTCCTTCTCCTTTACCTTCTGAATTCTCAGAGTGAGGGTGAGGCTGAATCAGGTCATGAGGTTAAGGTGCAAGTACTCTGGTGTTTGTCAAAGAAAAGTAGGATTTTTCAGGGTCAAACTGTCCAAATGAAGGTCCTGGATCATTTCCTTAGTGTCATGAGTGCTGTCAATCAGTTTTGATTTGGAGGTGCCTAACTTCTAGTGAAAAAGTCTTGACTCAATCAGTCCTTAGAGCATAAATAATGCCAAAAACACTCTTGAAAAGAATATGATGGGCCCAAATCTCACTAGGTATGGTCTTCAAATTAACCCATGGGGTGTATTTTCACCTTTCTCTCTCCTCTTCGATTTACTAGGTACTAATTTAGCATTTCTAATGTTAGCTTCATGGTGGTGTCAAGATTTTAACATTTTCAGTTTCGAAATGTCTACAAAAGTATTTTAATTTTTCACAAATTTCCTCATTGCAGCAAGTTAGGTGGGAATTGACTTTATTCATCCCAGTTACACCACCATTACTACACTAAAATTAACTATTTTATTGGCAGACCTACCCTGCCACAGCCCCAAACCATGAGGAGCAGTGTCCTCACTGGTTCAAAGGTGAGAAGGTGCAGGGTAATAGTCAGGAACAAAAGGTAAACACACAGATCAAATACACAAAGCGAAATACAAAAAGAATTCTATTAATATAGAAAGAAATGTACAACTGTAATTGAAATGACAAGAAAAAAAAAAGTGGAAAGGAAAGAAAAGCCTAAGTACAATCTATTCTAAGGGGAGGAGGACTCGAAATCTGAATCTGTGAACCAGTCCCAACCCATTTGTTTTGCATGTTTCCTTATTTCAGCTTTGCTCTCAGAACTGGGCTTGGACTTGGTTCTATCTGAGGGAGCTTTGGTCTTTTTCTTCTGGGCTTTCTTCTCAGTTGGGCTCTTTTTCTTTTGCTGCCTTGGTTTCTTTGGTTGTGGTGGTTTCTTCATGGTTGGAGCTTTTGGTGCCCTCACCCTCATTTTTCTGGTTTTGGGTTCAGGAGGGATCATAGGGGATTTTCCTTTGTCTTTCTCAGTAGGGGCTACTAGGGACTTCCCTTTGGCAGGTTGGCCATGTGCTAGTGCCTCCTTAGAATAGGCAGCTGGCACTTTGCCAATTTTAATAGAGGCTGCTATGGAAGCAGTCCTCTTAGCAGTGACTTTCCTCTATTTAGGATAAGTTTGCTCAATAGGATGTGCAACAGGAGTTGAGGTAGGTTGAGGCTTCTCAGTAGGGGCAGTAGGGGACTTCCCTTTATCTGGCTGGCCAAGTGGTTGTGCCTCCTCAGACTGGGCAGCTGGGGTTTGAGAAGGTTTAGGCTCAGGTTCATGCATGAGTACAGAGAGTGGGGTGGGCTGCTGAGCTGCAATTCTAGCAGCAGCCAATGCGACTTCCAAAGAGGCTATCTGAATTTTGGCTTTGAGGAGGTCAGTGTCATGGATTTCCTTTTATAGTCGGAAGATCTCCTGGGCATTGTTGAGTCTCTTTTCAAACATCCTGGCCTTCATCCTCTCTACATTGGTATTTGCCTTCTCCAGCTCTAAATTCCTTTGATGATAAGCAGCCATGGTTTTTGCCTTCTCATAGGCCTCCAAGATGTTTGTCCACCCAAGAGAAATACCCAGTAATTGCTTTCCTGGGCCTCCTCAAGTTCAGCAATCTGCTGCAGCAGGGGGGTCTCAATGGACTGCCTAAGTTGAGCCATGCCCCTCAAGACATCCCTCCTAAGGTAGGGATTATCCCTCATGGCATGGAGGATGGTGAGGTAGGGAGGGATGTAAAAGGAGTGTTTGGGTGCGATAGGAAGAGAAGAAGTGGAAGGAGCAAAATTTCATTGGTCCTGGGTGGGGGAAGTGGAGTTATCAGTGGGTAAGTCTAGTTGTTGGGGGATGGTAATAGGTTCTAGGTCTGTTTGGGTCTGTTTGTCAGTGAATGTTGGAGGGGGTAGAATAAGAGGTGGGATTGAAGGCATGGGGGGGAAAGAAAATGAGGTAGGCTCACTAGGAGTAGGGGGTGATGGTGGAGGGAAAAAGGGAATGGTGAAAGGTATGAAAGAGAATGGTTGGGTTGTGGGGTCAGGACTGGGAGGGGAAAGGACCAGGGGGGTTTGAGTGGATTGTTGAGGGATGGGTGGGTTGGTCAATATTTGAAGTATGGATTTGATGGATGTGAGTTTAGTTTGCATCTGGTCCTGTGTGTGTGTTGTGGTGGATAGTTGGGATTGGATGTCTTGGATGAGGGAGAGGATGAGTGTCAGTGTGTCTGGGCTGGGAGGTTGAGTTTGTGTAGAAGAAGGCACAGGTTGAAAAGGTGAGGAAGGGGCATGATGGAAAGTGGAGGGAGGAGGAGATTGGGGTTCTAGTGAGTGATGTTGTGATGTAGTTGGGGAGTCTGGGAGGGGGGTGTAGTGGGTGGGCATGGTGTCAAGGAAACTAGCCATAAAGGCTTGGAATTCTGTGGTTGTGTTAAGGTTGAGGCCTATGTCTATGAATGGGGTCTAGGTCAATGTGAGGTGTGTCAGTGGGGATAAAAGGAATTGTGGGTGGTGTCTGAGAGATGGTGGGGGTTGTCTCAGTGGTTTTCCTTTTCTTTTAGGAAATGAGTGGAGGGCTGTCAGGTTTATGTGAAGATGGTGGGGGTATTGGGGCTGTGTATTAAGGTAGTGTAGGGGAAGGTGAGGGGCTAACATGGGGGGTGGTGTCCTCCCAGGTACCAATCACAGGAGAAAGTGTGGGCATGGATAATGAAGACAGAGGAGGGTGAGAGAGAGATGGAATAGGGGTAGGGGATATTGTCAGCATAGGAGATCCTGGAGTAACAGGTGAGGGGGGATGTGGGGACTGCTGCAGCAGTGGTAGTGACAGGCTCTGGAACCACCTCTATGGTAGCAGGGGCAGGCCTTGTAACAGCTTCCTCAGCAGCTTGCTTGGGAGGGGCCTGAGTCACAACTTTCTTCTTCTTCTGTGCTTCCATCAGGCTTCTGCAGATTCCCCATTGCCTCTTAGAAAAAGTAGTAGGGGCAAGGGTGGTAGTCTCCTCTATTTTTGCTATCTTGTATCCCCTCTTTAGAAGCAGTTTGGTGATGACTCTGGCATAGGAGAGTGTGTGTGACTTCTTATTCTATCCTAATTTCTCCACCAGATCCTTCATTGCTTCAAAGATTAACCAAGCAGCATGGAAGCCATGGCCGAGAGAGAAAGAGTAAACAACATCAGCAATTGGAGCTCTCCTCTCTTGCTGATGGCCTGAGTAGTAGATGTTCTATCTCAGGACCTGGTTAATGAACAGGTGTCCAGGCTTTAACTCTCTTCTTCTGATAGAATCCCCTGAGGCCTTTAATCCTCTAGTTAGAGCCCTTGCAATTGTGTCAATTGAGGCACTCAGGGGAGGGCCATATCCACAGCTTATGTCAAATGCGACTGGGATGCCCAATACCTCTCCAATTAGATTAGGGGTAACTAACATCTCGAAATCATCAATCAACATAAGGAAACCTGCTTGTCCATCTTTTTCTTTGGTGACCCTAATGTGCTGATAAAAGAGTTGCACTAGCCTAGGGTAGGCTAGTGCTGGAATTCCTCTCATCAATGGTGTCAGGCCAGCCTTGCTCAAAAATTGAATGGCAGGGACGGAGAGAGGCTCCTTCTCAAAGAAGGGCAGGTCGAAAGATATTTCAGGCTCCAATGGGATTGAAACCATGAGCTTGGAGGGTGTAGAAAACTCAGGAGTTGGCTCCTCCACCTCCTCAACCACTTCCTTCCCTTTTTTCGGTGCCTTTGAAGTCTTGACCTTCTTAGCAGCGGGCTCAACAGGGGCCTTATCCTTGCCCCTTTTCTTTGGTGCACTCTTAGGGGCCATTCCAAACTCTACTTTTAAAGATAAAAATGGGGGACTAAGATCTGAGCTCTTACCCTAAAATTATAGGGTTTGGTTCGATCTGACACACAGTGCACCATGACATCTCTGAGCAGAGGGCAACTGATGGGGATGATGTTAGGAAGAAATCTGTAGGATCCTGGTGTGAATGATGGGTTGTAGAATGGAGCCTGGAGGAGAGAGGTAGAAGAGCACCGACAGCTAGGGTTTCTCTGGATGAAGAAGGAAGAGAGTACTGGAAAGGGAAACAAGCGCGAGGTTAAAATACTTGTCGCTAAGCTTGGCGCGCTTTGGAAATATCTGGTCGCAGGATTGGAAATGAAACCTAGTGAAGGTTTAATTGCAACTTGGATTGCACGAGAGTCTCCCAGGTTTCCTTTTAAAGCCTGCGAGAGGTTTCCAGGTTCACTTTGAATCTCGCGACATCTAGTGAAGTATTCAATTTGAATTGCGCGAGAGTCTCTCAGGCTTCCTTTTGAACCTCGCGATAACTATTGAAAGGTTCTATGGGAATTGCACGAGAGTCTCCTGGGCCTCCTTTTGAACCCCGCGACAGCAAAGTATTAAATAGAGAGCATGCGCTCTTCATTCTGCCATTTCCATTTGTGTTGTGGCTGGTTCCTAGGCATGACTCACAACCATAGGTACCCCCAGACACATTGGCATATGCATCCATCCTCAGCTTGTCCAGTTCTGACAGCTGCAGCGACCTGTGATGACCAGCAGAAGTTAGGTTTAGATTTAATTTTTTTATGGCCCAATAGGCCCTGTGTTCTAACTCTATTGGGAGATGGCAAGCCTTGCCATAAACCAGTCTGAATGGGGACATCCCAATGGGAGTCTTATAAGCAGTCCTATAAGCCCATAATGCATCATTTAGCTTATCAGCCCAATCCTTTCTGTCAATCCTCACTGTCTTCTCAAGGATGTGCTTGATCTCCCTATTAGAAATTTCAACTTGCCCACTAGTTTGCGGGTGGTAGGGAGTAGCAATCCTATGGGTGACAGAATATTTCTTAAGCAAGCTCTTGAAATTTCTGTTGTAGAAATGGCTACCCCTCACTAATAATGGCTCTAGGGGTGTCAAATCTTGATAAGATATTCTGCTTTACAAACTTGAGGACAACCTGATTATCATTGGTTCTTGTGGCAATAGCTTCTACCCATTTTGAAACATAATCCACTACCACTAAGATGAAATGATAACCATTAGAAGGAGGAAAGGGGCCCATAAAGTCAATACCCCAGACATCAAACAGTTCCAGAAGGATGGGCTACAAAGGAATTGAGTTTCTTTTGGACAACCCTCCTAATTTCTGGCATCTTTCATAGGTCCTGCAGTGTATATTGGCATCTCTGAATAAAGAAGGCCAATAGAACCCACACTACAAGATTTTATCAGCTATTTTTCTTCCACTAAAGTGGCCTCCACAGGCATTTTCATGGCACAGGGCCAGAATACTAGGAATATCACTTTCTGGAACACATTTTGGATGATTTGGTTTGCACAATACTTGTATAAGCAAAGTTCCCCTCAGAAAAAGAATTTGACCTGTGAGAAAAATAGGTCTTTGCCCATTTTGGTCCAATGGGCAAGAATCTTGCCTATAACTATAAAATTTACAATGTGTGCATACTAAGGAACCAGGGATTGGATGGCAAAAAATTGCTCATCCGGAAAAACATCATTTACGAGGTCATCAACACATTTATCCAACACAATTCTGGATAAGTGGTCAGCCATCACATTTTCCACACCCTTTTTGTCCTTGATTTCAATGTCAAACTCTTATAACAGGAGTATCCATCTAATCAGCCTGGGCTTAGCATCTCTCTTGGACAGTAGGTACTTCAATGCTGAGTGGTTTGTGAAGATTACAGTTTTAGACCCAAGTAGGTAGGGTATAAATTTGTCAACAAAAAAAACTACTGCCAGAAGCTCTTTCTCAGTTGTGGTGTAATTCAGCTGAGCTTCAGTAAGTGATTTGCTGAGATAGGCAATGACCACTGGCAGCTTATCTTTCCTTTGGCCCAAAACAACACCTATTGCCAAGTCGGATGTATCATACATTAGCTCAAAGGGGAGTGCATAGTCAGGTGTTTGAAGTATAGGGGCAGAGGTGAGGCATATCTTCAAAGTTTTAAAAGCCTTAAGAAATTCAGAAGAAAAATCAAAGGGCACATCCTAGCAGAGAAGGTGGCACAATGGTTTAGCAATTTTGTTGAAGTCTTTAATGAACCTCTGGTAGAATCCTGCATGTCCAAGGAAAGATCTGATTTGTTTGACTATTCTTGGAGGGGGAAAATTTATAATGAGGTCAACTTTAGCCTTATCTACCTCAATCCCTTCTCTAGAGACTACATGACCTAACACAATACCTTGTGTTACCATGAAGTGGCTCTTTTCCCAACTTAAGACCAGATTGGTCTCCTCACATCTTTACAAGACTAGGTGGAGGTGTTGCAGACATTGGCCAAAGCTGTCCCCATATACAGAGAAATCATCCCTAAAAATTTCTAAAAACTTGTCAATCATATCAGAGAATATGGCATACATACACCTTTGAAAGGTGACTGGGGCATTACACAGTCCAAAAGGCATCCTTCGGTAAGCAAAGGTGCCAAAAGGGCAAGTAAATGTAGTTTTCTCTTGGTCATGAGGGTGCACAGGGATTTGGTTATACCCTAAGTACCCATCAAGAAAGCAATAGAAATCTTTTCCAGCCAACTTATCCTGAATTTGATCAATGAAGGGGAGAGGGAAGTGGCCTTTTCTAGTCTTAGAGTTGAGCTTCCGATAATCTATGCGAACCCTCCAGCCAGTGGTCTCCCTGGCTGGTCTCAGCTCTTCAGACGTAGTTGTGATGACTGTTATGCCAGATTTCTTTGGCACCACTTGGATAGGTCCCACCCATTCAGAATCAGAAATGGGGTAAATTACCCCAGCATCTAGCAATTTAATGATTTCTTTGAGGACCCCTTCCTGCATGTGAGGATTCAATTTCCTCTGCATTTCCTTGGAGGGTGCTGAGCCATCCTCTAAATGGATCCTGTGCATACAGATTGATGCATCTATCTCTCCTAGAACCGCAATGGTCCAGCCAATTACCTTTTTGTGCTTCCTCAAGACTGTTAGTAATTCTTCCTCTTGCTCATTGGTAAGAGAGGAGGAGATAATTGCAGGGAGTTTTTTACCTTTCTCAAGGAAGGCATATTTCAATGTTTCTGGAAGCTTCTTGAGATCTAGATCAGGGGTTTATTGGGTGGATGGCAGGATTGGTGTTTTCTTGGTTTGAGGAAGAGGCAGCAATGTAAGTTTCCAAATGGAATGCTGCACTAAGCCCACAGAAGACTTCAATGTAGTCATGTCTTCTGGCATAACACCTGGGCTTCCTTCATCTACCATGTTCCAAACTTCAATTAAACTTGTGACAATGTTGCCCCACTCCAGCAGAGTGGGCAACTCTTCTTCAACAACTTCCTCTAGTACATCCACTGTAAAGCTTTCCTCATTGTCCAGCTGAGGGTACTTTGCACTGTTGTACACATTAAGTTTAACCTTCATATGTTCAAAAGTTACCTCCATGATCCCTGACCTGCATTGAATGCAAGCATTGGCTGTAGCCAAGAATGGCCTGTCCAAAATAACAGGTATAGGGGTTGTACTCTTGTTGCAGCCCATGTCCAAAACAAGGAAGTCTGCAGGGTAGAAGAACTTGTCCACCCCTACTAAGACATCCTCAACCACTCCCATAGGTCTCCTTTCTAACCTGTCAGCCATCAACAACACAATGGGGGTGGGTTTTAGCTCCCCCAAACCTAGCTGCTGATACACATTGTATGGCAGTAGGTTTACACTGGCTCCAAGGTCTAGAAGGGCCCTTCCAATTGTGTGGTTTCCAATTATGCAGGGAATGGTGGGTATCCCTGGGTCTTGCAACTTCTCTGATATTGTCATGTTTAATATAGAATTAACTGTATCAGTTGCAAAGACCTTTTTGGAGAAATGGCCTCTAGCTTTTCTTTTCTGGGTACAAAGGTCTTTCAGAAATTTGGTATAGGCTGGGACCTGTCTAATTGCATCAAGCAGGGGCAAATTGATTTTTACCTGCTTAAAGGTCTCCATCATTTCCTCTATCTGTGCATTCCCCTTATCAAAAGGGGCAAGGCCACTCAAAGCTTGAGGAAATGGCAACTGAGATACTGTTGGTTCCTCAGCTGCAAGCCTATGACTAAACTTTTATTTTTTTCTTTTTTCAACTTTTATTTTCTGTTGAGGCTCAACTACAGCCTCCTTATTTTTTCCTTGTTCAAGGGTAGCAGGCAACTCTTGGCTCTGTGGTCTAACAAATTCTTTTTCACTTTCATTCAAAAAGTCTTTGGAAATGAACTCTCATTGTTCCTTCCCAACCTGGTTGTCTACCAGCCTGCCAGACCTTAGGGTTGTGATGGCATTAGCTCCCTCAAAACTTGAGGAACCTTCTCCAATCGAATATTGGCCCTTAGGGTTGGCCACTGGCTGGCTTGGCAACCTGCCCTCTTCTCTTTTGGCCAAGGCATGGGATATTTGGCCTAGCTTCTCTTCTATTTTCTTTATGCTTTGACTGTGAGAAGTCACAGTCTGAGTCAAGACTCTAAGGCTTTGCAATGAGGTCAAAACCTGGTCCTCGAAAGAAGCATTTTGGGGCTGAGGTGGGGGAACTACTAACTGATTTTGCTACTGGGGCAGCTGCTGATGCTAGAAATTTTACCTTGGGGCATATCCCTGGTTAAATTGTTGTTGTGGCCTTTGAGGTAAGGCCAACATCTGTTATGGCTACATGTAATTGTCTTGTCTCCACCTCAAATTTGGGTGGTCTCTTCGCTGGTAACCAACATTTTAGTGCTGGTATCCAAATGGCTGCTTATTGTAGCCAACAGATTGTTGCTGGCCAAATGATTGGGCAGCAGCAGCTTGTTCCATCACATACTTAGGATATTACCCTGCAGATGGGCACTCTTCCACTATGTGTTGTGGAGATTGGCATATCAAACATGCCTCCATCACCTGTACAGCCAATCTGGGTTACACCACAGTTAATAGTTTATCAAACTTATCAGAAAGATTGACCATCTGCATTCTCAGGTCATTATTCCCATTTACTTCATACATCTTTCCTTTGGAAGTTTCAGCAAGTCCCATTTTAGGAGAAGGCTCTTGAACAGTTCTTGACAAGGACATCTTTCCGAAAGCATTTTCACTGATGGCCTCGAACAAGTCCTATGCCTCATCAGTTATTTTGTGCATGTAACTTCCACCACAAGAGGCATCTACCATGTCTCTGCTTTTCTCATCAATCCCATTATAGAAGCTCTGGACAAGCTGCCAGTAAGAGATCTTGTGGTGGGGACATTGTTTGAGCATCTCATTGAATCTGTCCCATGCTTGATTAAAATCCTCAGTTGGGGATTCGGCAAAAGCAAGTATTGCTTTTCTCAACTGGCTGTTTTTTGTCTCTGGGAAGAATTTGGTCAAAAATCTTGTCTGGAGGTCTTTCCAAGAAGTGATGTTGTTGTTTGAGAGAGTAGCTAATCAGGTGTTGGCCCTATCCTTTAGGGAGAAAGGAAAGAGCCTTAATCTAGTGGATTCTGGTCCCAAGCCAGCAATGGAGAATGTTGTGCACAGGGCCAAGAATTGGTCAATGTGCTTGTAGGGATTTTCCTTGCTGAGCCCATGGAAAGAGGGAAGCATTTGGATGATTGAGGTTTTAATCTCATAGTTTCCCTGAACATCTGGGAATTGAATGCTGAATGGGGAATTATAATCATCAGGAGCATTCAATTCCTTTAATGTTCTGGGTTGCTCTTCACCCATGACTGCTATCTCAGTTTCCGTAAGGAGCTTAACTGTGGTGTGTCTGGGCCTTCTTGGTCTTTTGCCCCTTTCTATCTCAGGGTTAGGAGGCTCTAATGTGGGATTGAGGGATCTCCTTCCTAACATGCACACACACCAAAAGCAAGGAAGACTACTTGCAGACACATTGCAATTAACAAAATTACAACTATCCTAATCAACACTGCTATGGAATTTTCAAAACAAAAATAGACTGAGGTTTTGAGGGTTAGAGAAGTGCAAACAGAGGTAGTTAGACTCCCAATGCAGTTCTACTTTCCTTCTCTGCTACTGTCCAGATCTGTAAGAAAAAATCCAAATGTAAATTAGCAGTTTCAATTTTTCATAAGCACAACTACCAATGAATAAAAAATACAAAAATCTAGGGTCTACTAATAGATCAAGATTCCCTGGCAGCGGCGCCAAAAACTTGTTAAGGTATTTTAGATGCTTACTGCTAGCTTTATTGAAAACAGTGATAAGAATGTGTTAGTGAAAATAAATCAAAGGTGGATTGAAAACTACAAAGCAGCAAGTCTAAAAATATATAGGCCTACAAAATACAGGGCCTGTTGTAGCAAGTTTTAATAAGTAAGAGTTTGTACCATAGGGAAATTTGATCTAAAGCTCCAAGGGAGCTATCTTTAGTAGGCCCTCCAGATCTGACTACAGATCTGGCAATCCAAAATGGAAGGGGATTTAAGGTCACTAATGTTTAAATCCTAAGGTAACCTAATGCCTAAACTACAAAAATGGTTGAGAAGAATGATGGAGTGTGAGAAAATAAATATAAAAGGGTGAGAAGTAAGCTATTAGGTACAGATCTGATGGGTCTTATAACTCAGACTCAGATCTGCTGCTACAGAAATCCTGTCCAATGGCTACATTATCACCACAGAAGAGAAAGGATCCAACTCACCCCTATGCCATGATCCAATCCCTTATGGCTATAACCTATCCACTTAAATGGTCACAAACTATCCAATAGGGGAACCACAGTCCAGAGATGGGTCAAAACAAGTTTATCATTGTAGGCACTACTTCATCCAGGCTACCAGCTTAAGAATCCATAGGAACCTCATCCTCTAAAGTTCTGTGTGTGGGGCTAGGCCTGCAATGTGCACTAGCCTGGACACACAGAACTAGCAAGAGTTTGAGTTCTAGCTTTTAGGCCTAGCTGTTCACTGCTTTAGAAAGACAGCAGTGATCCAGTCACAAGCCTACAATTTCTATAGTCAGATCAGATCTGCCATCTGATGATGGGTCTATACAAATACAGGAGAGTATCTCTGCACAATCTCTTACAAGGCTACAAGCACAAGTGCAGAGAAGAAGAATCTATCTTAGATCTGTGGCTTGGCCTCACCCTAGGGCTATAACCTGTCCACTTGAATGGTCACAGACTATCTACAGAGGCTATCCTCCTCACAGAGGTCTGAGACAGAACAAGAAGATTACTGCCACCACCATGTTCCCAAGGCTACCAGCTCAAGCTCCCATGGGGATTCAGATTTAGTGGATCATGTGGTGAGGCATAGGCCTGCAATGCGCCTAGCCTGGACACACAGGTCACTTGGATCTAAATAAATCCTTAAAAACAATCCTCCATTGTTTACAATGCAACATAGTAATGGAGGATCTTAAGGTAGCAGCCTTGTACGGAACAACCCTCAAACTTCAATCCCATACATGCATAAGTTCCTATTATAAAACTCGATTAAAACTATTCCAAATAATCATACAAAGGTATAGCCTGCAAGTGCTGGACTATAGAGAGAGGAAAAGGGAAAAAGAAGCTGCCTAAACCCTAACCTTAGCCTACTGTAATTCTACAATTGATTCAAGAAGGAGTACAGAAGTCCCTTAAACCTAAACTAGGCTTAGGCTTATATAGCAGTCAGCTGTGGGAGCATTAGGGTTAGGAAAACCCTAATTTTATCAATGTATTCGTGGCCCATTTCTATTCCTTAGATGCCTTGGGGCATGTGCACGGATATTAGAGCATTGGAGTACGTGCCCTAGTTACTAGAAGTTCCCAGATTGCCCCTATAGAAGTGGGGAGAAGTTAAGAACCCGAGCCTCGCTAGGTAGCAAGGATTTTCAGGTCTTGTCGCGTGATAGAATTGGCATCACGGGATTGATACTTTGGTCATCGCGGGAATGCTCTAGTCGTTGAGGGATTGAGCTTTCTATTTGAATGGCGCAGGAATTGAGCGCGCGGTTTGTTCCTTGGTGAATCTCGTAGAGATCCTCGTGAAGAAGCAATGTGCATGGCCTTCTAGATCACGCGAGTATTTCCCTGAAGTTCTGTATCCCGCGGCCATTGCACGACAGCTGCGCACAGGAATGCCTGGAGCTCTCTCTCCTTAGTACATCGCGCGAAGATTAAAGGCACCTTTCTTGAGCTTCACGAGACTGCGCGGGACTGTGCAAGAGCTTATGACTGAGCTTCGCGAGAACTGCGCATAGTCTACTTTCTGAACTCTTCTGTCAGTCATCTGCACGAGAACATCACAAGAAATTGGTGTGTTGTCTTCAGAAACCCGCGACAACTGCGTGAAGCCTTTTTCTCTGAAACAATTGAACCCTGCAACATCTGTGCGAGGCTCACTTCTTGACATTTTTCTGCTTTGTTGTGCCTATGCTGCAGCCAATTCTCTGTCTGGGTCCAACCTCCTTTCTCCTGAGAGACTTCTGGGGTAAAAGTAAGCTTCTTGGCATGGTTAGGGCCTTATCTGTAGTTGCTACTTATTACCTATAAAATGGGCGTAGCACACATTTATTAAATGACTAAGGGTCTAACAAAGATTTAGTTAAGGGGCGAAAAGTGGTACTTTTCGGTCTTAACAATGACCGAAAGAAAATCCAACCTCAGTCGTCAATTGATGCTGATAATTTCTTCGATACGTATTCCTACACCAGGCCCTCTTATTTATACATCATAAGAAATCGGTTTACAAAACTTCTAATTCTAATCAAAGAAACTATTAAAGTAATAGTATCCTAATATAACTCTAATTCCTAATTTATTCTTTCTTGCTTTCAAACTGTAGATGTGCTTCAGCTTTATTTCCTTGGTAACAATAGCAAAAATCTTTAGAGGTTATCTTCATTAGTCTTCTCAGATCCGTGATTCACCAAACTTCTAATTCAAGAGATCTTCTAATTATGTGCATGAGGGTAGAAATTCTCACGTGATCCATAGCAGTAACAATAAGAAAGTTTCTATAATCGTAATCATAGATAACGATTATCTCTTTTCTTCTCTTCTTTGGAAAATCATCAATCACGATTTCCTTTCTTTCATAGCTTCTTTATTGGACGATTCTCTAGCTTACAATTCATCGCCTTTCTTCTACTCTTTTTCTGAAGAACCGTCAATTACGATTTTCTATAGCTCTTTAGCAGTAACGCTCAGTAGTCTGTAAAATCATACAACATGATTTTCCATTCTTCAGTAAGTGGCATATTGTCTTTACACTTAATCGTCTTTTTATTGCTCTTTTGGATTCATTTTGATGAATATTAACACTTTGGATCTATTTTACTACTTTTCTTAATATTTGCATATTATAAGCTTGTTAGTAGCAAACGAAGTCCTAGCATCACTAAGTTAAGGGTGATAAAATGGTAAATTATGTGAATGATCAACTATGGACTTTGTGTCAGGACTCCTTACAATCAGTAAATGTTACAGTAAGATTTGTGTAATGGTGGATTGCTTGACAAAATCACCGTATTTCTTGCCTACTAAGCAGACTGCTCCACTTGAGCAATTAGTCAGTTTGTATGTCTCCAAAATCGTATGACTCCATGGTGTTCCCTTGTCCATTGTATCGTACCGAGATTGCTACTTTACCTCAAAATTATGGCAATCATTTCAGAAAGCCCTAGGAACCAAGATTAAAATGAGTACAGCTTACCATCCCAAGACTGATGGACTATCTGAATGAACAATTTAGATCTTAGAAGATATGCTGAGAGCCTATGTTCTCGAATTTCAAGGAAGTTGGGATCAATACTTGCCTTTGTGCGAGTTTGCCTACAATAACAACTATTAGAGCAACATCAAAATGGCTCCGTACGAAGCCTTGTATGGGAGATCTTGTCGATCTCCACTTTGTTGGAGTGAAGTTGGTGAGAGACAGATACTTGGCCCCAACTTGGTCCAGGTTACTGTCAAGAAGATTAAACTGATTCTATCCCAGTTGATAACCGCACAGGACCGACAAAAGAGTTTTGCCGATAAGAAGAGGAGGATCCTAGAATTTGAAGTTGGAGAGAAGGCTTCCATTAAAGTATCCTTGAGGAAAGGTGTGATTCAGTTTGGTAAATGAGGTAATTGAAGCCCCATTATATTGGACCTTACTTGATAATCCAAACGATTGGAACCGTAGCGTACCGGCTGCAACTCTCTCAAGTTATCGGACTACAAGAAGACTTGACATACACGGAGAGACCCATGCAATTTCTAGATCAGAAGGAACATCGGTTGCATTCTAAAATTATTCCCCTAGTAAAGATACTTTGGATGAACCAGGACATTTAAAGCGATACCTGGGAGTTGGAATCTAAAATCCGGACATATTACCCTCATTTGTTTGGAGGTACCCGAGCTACTTTAGAATTTTTTTTGCAAATTCTGACTGCTTTATTTTGAACTTTGATTGCTTGAATATGATTGCCAGAGTATGATTCTACTTTCTTGAATATACGCTTTGACATCTGAATATGATCATTCGAATATGTCTTTGACGCTTGGATATAATTGCTCGAATGTTAATATGAATTTGATTACATGATCTGGATTTGATTGCTCGACTTCTTGATAGTATTTGGCATCATCTGACTGTTTGATAGTGATTTGAATTTTGATATAACTCATGTTACATACTCTGGTTTTGTGAGATTGATATAGTCATGATCTTTTGTATTACTTCCTTCTTGATATAGATTGATCTCTTTACACGATATAATTATGGTTTTGTAGACACCCAAATTTGGCCCAAGGCCCGATCAAAACATACTTCGAGAGAGACGCACCCCCGAGCTTCTAATAGCATTTCCCAAACCCCTAGGAACCTTCCCAAACCCTTAGGAACCTTCTCAAACCCTTAGGAATTACCCCCAAACCCATAGTTAGACCTCCTGCGCAATGGCTATAAGGAGATGTACCAAGGTTGGCAGGGACCTCTACTAAGAAAGGGGCTCATACCATTAAAAAGTAGAGGGTCCCAACTTTCCAGCAAGCCAAGAATCACCTCAATCTAAGTTACACATCAAAAGTTACGGCAATCCGAATATGGCCCAAAACTGCACCTATTTTGACCACTCGACAGGTTCTGAGCCCCTCGAGAGCTTGTCGAGAGGATGGGCATGCTTAGCATGTATAATACACATGTTAGGCCATTTTTGGAGAAATGTGCCTAGCGTGTATATTATACATGCTAGGCCATCTTTTCCTAGAAATGGCTTAGCGTGAATAATACACCCGCTATGCATAAGTGGGCCCCCAAGCGGGCTCTGAACTTCTCAAGCACTGTAGCTATGCTTGGCATGTATAATACACACGCCATGTTTAGCTACAGTAAATCTTAGATTTTGCTCGAATTTCACTTTTGGTATTTGACTTGTTGACCATCCCAATGTTTGGGGTGAGTTTCTTTAGGACTGTTTTACCCTTATTTACTCTATTTGCAACCCTCTAGTCATTTGAAACCCCACCCTATCATCTACCATTGAACCCCTTTCCCATATGTCTAAGCCCTTAAGATCCTAGGAAACCTTAGATATTTGGATTACCTAACTGCTAACCCTAATTAGCTTTTAAGTACCCCCTAACTCTCTCTTTTTCTATAAATAGAGGGCACCCCCCCTTGGAAATGGCTTGAAACAAATTTCACAAGAGAGAAAATATTAAGAGAGTCCTTTTTCCCCTTTGGTGCACCAATCCCATATAAATTTCCAGAACTGAGTTCATCTCTTTGGATCCCCTCTTCCATCATCAATCTCCCAGTTTTGGTAGGAATTAGGCCTTAGTCCTCCTCTCCTACCATCTAGCTTCCTAACCTTAGAGTTTAGAACCTATCCAACCACCCGTTTGCTATCGGAAGCTCACCAAAGGGCCCTCACGCGAATGACCACAGCGGTGCTATAAGGGCCCGAGTGCTCTAGCTTTCCCCTCTACTCCTCTATCTTCTTAGCTTTTCCCTTGACCTTGAATTTATGCCATTATGCTGCCGAAATCTCGGTAATTGTGGAAGGGCACAAATAGGATTAAAGTGCCTTTGGGCAAGAGGAAGGGCTCCTTTTTTCACCTTTGTTTTTTATTTTTATTTTGGCCATAAGTAGAGACCGCGCTTGAGCGGGTTGATCGGGTGCCTAACACCTTCCCGATCAATAACC
Source organism: Chloranthus sessilifolius (assembly GCA_021018995.1). Lineage (NCBI taxonomy): Eukaryota > Viridiplantae > Streptophyta > Magnoliopsida > Chloranthales > Chloranthaceae > Chloranthus > Chloranthus sessilifolius. The sequence continues at coordinate 103,445,262 of CM037584.1, read as the reverse complement.
GAAGCCCCTACCCAAGAGCCTTTGGCGTCAATCGATAAATTAGAACCATATTTTTGGAACTTCAGTGCTTATAATATTGATTTAGGTTTCTCGAGACACCAAAAGCTCCGAGTGGCGACTCTAGTTTTTTAGTAAATGAGAACATCATCGCGACGGACTCGCGAAAGCCCACGGTTGCACAGATGGCGACTCCGCTAGGGACTAGCTAGTAGAGCTTTCCCTTGAAATTTGGCCTTTTTTGTTATTTTTACTAACATTTGGTTGTTTTCTTTAGTTTTATTACTCAACCCTACGGTTCCATCAATTTTTCTCACCCCTACGATTCGATTTATTTTTACTTACCCATACTTTTCCGTCCTTTACGTGTCTTAGACGATTAGCAGGCCTATTTAAGCATCGTCTTTACAATTCATTTATTTTTTCGTCATTTACATGCCTTAGCCGATTGGTGGGCTTACTTGCGCATTTACACGCCTTAGCCATCTGGCGGGCCTACATGAGCTTTTACTTTCTGTAATCATATCTTATTATTGGACGCCAGCCCGTAGAGGCGGCTCGGGAATATCACTACCCGATTTTGAACATTAAACAAACTCCCTTAAAATTGAATTTAAAAATTAAACCAAGAGGGGGACTTAATTGAATTTTTGCGGGAGTAGATTTTACAAGGGTTAGGAATTTAGGAAGCGATAGAAACACCCGGTTCTTAGTACGGTGGCAGCCCTTAGTGGTGGTGATCCGGAAAAGGACCACCCCATCCAGTATCAGAGAAGGAGCTTGAACCTAAGGTATATCTGGTGGGTAACCGATCTTGTTACAATGCCTAAATCTCTTGGGGAGAGCGTTAGAAGAACCCGAATCTGCCTTGTACCCCTAGGTTCGATGAGGAGGGACCCGCTACAATAAGAAAATCAGTCCTCAGAAGCATCGCTTCCAGAAAACCCAAAAAAATAGACTCAATTTAGGCTTGCTGTTCTGCTGTTAAGACCATTTATATACCCTGTGTTGCCTAGCGTGTGTAAAATACACGCTGAGCCATTTTTCCCTAGAATTGCTCTAGCATGGATATTACACATGCTAAGCTAACCCTTTCCAGATTTATTAGCCTAGCGTGTGTAATACACATGCTAAGCAAAAATATCCAGGATTTGGCCTAGCGCATATAATACACACGCCAAGCCTATTCTGAGCTGGGCAGCCAGAATCTAAGGCATTTATCACCTCCCCGAGGCCCTCGCTTAACAATTTAATGCCTCCCATAAATCCTACACTCCTCGATACCCAATACGCCCTCGTCGATCAAAAGAGGTCGCCCTCTAATTAATTTGCTCCGAGGGATCGGGTTATCGCGTGGATTCCCGTGCCTTCACATAGATCAAGGGGTTTTCCCTTTGAGTCTTCTGAAGTGCATCAGGGTCCCACTATGAGAAATATTTGGGGTACAAATGCCGCCCGAAACGGGAACTCCACGGCACCAAAACTCGCATTAAAGATTCATTTGCTTTATTCAAATTTTTTTTTAAAAAAATGAAAAATTGAAATAGCTTGTGGTGCCGACACAATGACATCGCCTTACCCTCCGTCATCCCGAAGGGGGAGGAGAAGAAAATTTTACGGGTCCCACCCGAGGCACCTGTACCCCACCTGTCGCCAAGCCATGTCGTGGGTGGTTGATCCGGCATATGCCGATCCCGATTCATCCACACCACGTTCCCCAACCCATTCCCATGCAGAGGAAATGTTCACCTCCATTTCGCTCATCCAACCACCATTCACTATCACCGGACCCGTGGGTGCACCCATATTCCCCTCTGCATCGATTCACCAACCCCCTGACAGCACAAAGTGAATGGAGACCGATTATTGAAAAAATGACCTCGCCGTCTAAAGAATTGTAGCAGTTAAAAGAACAACTGGACAAGATCTATAAACAAATAATGAAGATGGGTGGAACTGAGATCCACACCATGAACGTTTTCGATTTATGCCTGTTCTCCGAGGTCCCCTTACCTTTGAAATTCAAAGTGCCGGTCTTTGACAAGTATAATTGCAGGGGCAACCCCATTGCACATCTCAAGTCTTACTATAGAGACATGTGCCAGTATGGGAGGGATGAGCATTTGCTCATAAAGGTCTTTCAAAAGATCCTTACGGGCTCGAATTTAAAGTGGTTCTCTTCGTTGGAACCATCCATGATTAAAACTTGGAAGGATCTGACCCACCTGTTCCTAGAACAATATGTCTACAACATAGACATTGAGCCCAGAAAATTAGACCTAGCCCAGCTAAAGCAGAAGCCCGATGAAGCATTTAGTGATTATCTTGGGCGATGGAGGGCACTGGCGTCTCAAGTCAGGAACAAAATACCCGTCGATGAGCAGATTGAAATGATATTAAAGAACACCCTATAAGTCATCTTAGACTTCTTGGTATACCAACAATAGTCCAACTTTGTTGATTTGGTGAGGAACGTCAATCGCTGTGAGGATGCGCTAAGAGACGGACGGTTGAATAAAACTACAAACAGTGGGCTCTGGAGGTTCCCCGATCAGAGGAATGAAAGAAGAACCGGGGCAGATGTACAAATGGTCAGCAATATACAACCCCATACTAGGACAACCCCATTCCAGTTTAGGGCAACACAGCCAGCCCAGACCATAAATGAGCTGATGCAGAGAATCAAAAATGGACAAGGTGCACAGATGACCCCAGAGTAGAGAAAAGCTCATTTTGATCGAGTCTTCACACCCTTGGGGCAGTCCTTAAACATTTTGCTACCCTTGTTAATTGAAAAGGGTTTGGTCACAACACTCCAGCCACGACCTCCGCCGAATCCAATCTCGAGAAACTATGACCCCAACATCCACTGTAACTTCCACTAAGAACCAGGCCACCCGACTGATCATTGCTTCCCCTTGAAGCACGAGATACAAGACTTGATAGAGGCTAGTAAGATCATCCCTTCGGCATTTCCCCAGGCTAACCATCACGCAAATATACACCAAGTGTTGCTACCACCACACCCCCCAGGAGGGGTCGGCCTGAGACCAACTTTCAGCATGGTAGAAGAGGATGATGAGGAGTTTGACCCGATAGAGTATATTCGTGCCCAGGATGATTTTATAGCACCACAGCAAGGAGATCGGGAGGACAGAAGCATTGGGATGATTGAACCTTTGAATTTGGCTGATTACTTTCCTAACCCTACACCACAAGCAGTCCCTTAGACCTTAGGGTATATTTCCCATCACCAGCTCCCATCAACTACGTCAAAATAAATTCTTATCAATCATATACGACATCTCCCACCAACTACCCAATGGCCAATTGTGTCCCCCATCCCCCTCCATCACAAATCAATTATTAATGGCCCAGCCCTGTCACATCACCCCCGATACAGTCATCCCTAATCCTCGCCAACCCTACATGGCCCACTTTTTCCACTCCCCCGACTTATCCCATAGAGGTTAACCAAGTGCTATCCACCCACCCCAATCCGCTGATTCAAGCACCTTTGGGGCCTCTATCAACCCCATTTCAAATTATGGAGCTAACTCACAATCCTTATCAGGTCCAGCTTAGTTATAATCAAACAGATATCAATGACGGCAGCAGCAGGGAGGGGGCAGTTGGTTTCAACACCAGGTTAGGAAAGATCTCCAAACAACCGGACACACCATCATCAGCGCTAGCCCGATCAGAAGGGAAGAAGGATACTACTGCGGTAAACCCATTTGAGAAGATGAATTGAGAGCACATACTTGAAACCCAGCTAAGGAGAATGTTGACCCATATCACAGTCTGGGACCTGTTAATGACATCCCCACTTCATTTCCAAGCTCTGACGGGGGCATTAAAGAATGCACATGTGTCTCTCAAAGTAAGCCCATATGAGGTCGAGCAGAAAATCGGCCAGGTGATGGCTCCCAATGCCATCTCTTTTTCAGATACGAATTTTCCAGAGGAGGGAAATAATCATTCCAAATCCCTCAATATCATGGTAGAAATTAGAAATATGGTAATCCCATTGGTATTAATCGACAATGGGTCTGCTTTAAATGTGTGCCCTCTGAGAATAACTACCAAGATAGGGGTGGATCCTTGTATGCTAAAACCGATAAAAACTAGCGCCAGAGGTTTTGATAACACGAGAAGAGAGATAATTTGGAAAGTTGACCTTGAGCTCATGATCGAGCCAATGACCTTTCCAAATAATGGACATCAAGTCCTCCTTCAACCTGTTATTGGGGCACCCTTGGTTACATGAGGTCCGGGTAATACCTTCAATATTGCATCAGAAACATAAATTTATGGTTGGGCAGAAGATCATCACCATCATAGGCGAAGGGCATGAAGAAAGAGAAAAAGCCACCCACAACATTGAGAACCCCAAAATATTAGAGGTGTCGCACACAATCAAAGATATGAATGCCCATAACTTTGAATACGAGGTATCATCAATAGTTCTCGAGACCCCAGAAAGTATCACCCTAAAAATCGGAGGCGGAATGGTTGCGGTTGTGGCCATGCTCCAGAAATAGGAATATTAGAAAGGTAAGGGGTTGAGACCCCGACTACAAGGCAGGAGAGAGTCAGTCAAGTCAGATTCGGGCTAGGTTACAAACCCACTGAAGAGGAGGTTCGGGAGGCTAAGGAAAAGACCTGAACCATAGCCTCTGCTAGAGCTAAGGGAATAAACCTAGAAGAGGAACCCCGTCCTAGGCCTCACCTCCGGAATACCTTCGTAAGCGCAGGGGTTGTGAAGATTGATCAGAATGGGGCAATGCAACCAACCCCATACAAACTGGCTGCCCCTATCTACCCTACTAATCCCCAAATCATTCCCCCCAACCTGGAAATAGACCTAGCCACTCTGTCCCTTTTTGAGGAAGAGTTTTTCCTACCTGCACAATCTCCCCCTATGATAAACCACAATAAGACTTTGTTGATGTTCGAGGACAAGGTCCTAGACGAACCCCGAATCAACATGATGGAGACCGACTCCGAGGAGTCATGTCAATCAGCCTCCTCCATTAAACCAAGTAAAGGTGTGGCACCACAGGTAAGGAATTGAGCGTCAATGTCCCTAACTCTGGAAGCTTCGAGTGGCCTAAAATTTGGCACTCGCTTCCCAAAAAAAATAACCTATAAAAAGTGAGGTGAGCCCTTGGCAGACAATACCATGGGTATATAGGGACTCGCCTTGCCAAGGGCCTATTTCCAAAGAAAAAGATAAATTCAAAAAAATAAAAGAAATATAAAATTATCCAAAAAAATTATCTTTCAAATTTCCCAAGAAAATCAAAGAAAAAGGTGGCTTAATAGAAAAGCTCGTCCCAAGTGAAATCGACCCCTTTCCTGTAGAAATACAAGAAGAGGTAGGGGTCATGAGTCTAGTAGAGGAAATCACAACCGAGGATATCCCCAATGAGCTCTTGGACTGGTGTGCCGATTTTTAGCATGGCCCTACGCCGATTGTGGAAGAAACAAAGCATGTCAATCTAGGGACCGAGTAGATCCCTAGAATCACCAAGATCGGAACATCATTGTCTCCCGAGGAAAGAAAGAGCATGATTGATTTCCTTCGATCATACCAAGATGTCTTCGCATGGTCGTTGTTGTGCTACCACCTTGCAATTATTATGTGATTAAAATAGCTAATTAAAAGGCACAAATTACAAATGTATGGAATCAAAGTGAGCAACTAGTATCGAAAGAACTAGGGCTGTTGTAGCAAGTTTTAAAAGGTAAGTAAGGGTATGTCCATAGGGAAATGTGGTTCAACTATAGTAAATCTCCAGATCTATGGTAGATCTGGCACTCTATCCGAATTTAAGCTAAACTAAAATAGGAAAGAGGAGAAGTTCTAAGTTTTTGTCACTTTTACTGCAAACTACAAAAGTTAAATGCAATTGATCCAGATCTGATCAAACATAGAGATGAGGGGAGATATAGAAAAGATGAAAACTCAAAAGATGGAGAACAACAACTAGGGGTCTTGGTCTCTTACTGAAAATTAAAAGAGTCAAAGGCAGTGTAGATGATAGATTTGTAACAATCCTCTATCTGGCTCCCAACTACCCGGGTTACCCCTGCAGATTTTAGGTATAAAAATCTAATCTCCACCAATGGATCAAAGTAATCCTGAGGTTAGGATCTGTCCTTCTACTGGATACAGTCCATCCGAGAGATTGTCCCAATCTATTGATCTTGATTGGAACAGGTAAACTATTGCAGATGCTGCGGGTGCCAGGCTACTAGCTCCCCATTGCTGGCAGGCATCCACAGAGTATCCAATCCAGGGAAATCAAATACGAAGAAATGAAATGTAGATTAGAATTATCTTTGAAAACTACAATTATATTGCAAGCTTATAATACTATTGTGCCTAGATCTACAATTTGTGCAATATACAATCTCTTAGAAGCCTATAAATCTCTCGATTTATAGCTCAAGACCTCACCCTAACTATTGAAAAGAGTTTAGCCACTCATGTTTGGCTAAAGAGAGAATGGGAGAAGAAGGAAGAAAGAGGGAGAATTTGGAGGGAAAAATGGATCTCAAACTAAGCTCTGGTTCTCTCAAATTCTAGATGGTTCTTCTGTAAAAGTTCTCTTCTATTTATACCTTCTCTCTGCCTCAGATCCGTTTCAGCCAATCAGAGCTCAAGAGAATAATTATGTTATTCTAGACTGCTAATGTGGCTGATTTCACTTCTAGATACTATTCTCCCATTGGTTCACAATCGGTAAATACACATGGGGTAGCTAGGATTTTCAATCTTGCATAGTTGAATGCCAAAAATACCCCCAAGGTTGCTGATGTTCTTTGGGATGTGTGCATAGACTTCTGATAGTAGCAGCTATTGAAGAAACATGCTGAGAAGTTCCTTATATGAGTGTCGAGAGGTTCACGGAACCTCTTGACAGGCTCTGAGTCTCCTTGCTCTTCATTTCGATAGGTTTGGGAACCTCTTGATGAGTTGAATTGCACTAGTCGATAGGTTATGATGGCTCGTCGATAGGATATATGTGGCTTTCGAAAGGATTGAAATATCTCAACAGGATTGGAAGTTTGTTTCACTGTTCTGTCCATTTCTCCATTCATCCTCTCGACAGGTTATAATCATCCTATCGACTTGTTATAGAAACTACCATAGAGCTCTCGACAGGTTCTATCTATCCTCACGAGAATGCGCCTGACTTCAGGTGAGTTGTCGACAGGTTGTCTTGGACTGCTTGATAGGTTATGCTAAACCTCTCGAGATGTACTTGGAACCTCTCGACTTCTTCGAGACCTCCAGGTATGATGTCGACAGGATCTTTTTGCTGCACTTCCAACCTCTCGACAGGATCTGCCATCCTCTCAAACTCTTCACTATTTCACGTTTAGAACCTCTCAACATCTTAGCTCTTGTGTATCACAACCTCTCAACAGCTATGGAACCTCTCGATCTCTTTACAGTTTCTCCTCAGAACCTCTTGACATGTTATAAAATGCCTTGAGAACTTCTCGATCGATGCTGGGTAGCTCTCATAGCTTCATGGAACCTCTAGACAGCTTATTGCTTCATGGAACCTCTCGACAACTTATTTTCAGAGCTTCCACAGTTGGCACACCTCTCAAGTGGGTTGTTCTTCATTTGTTCAACACTCAGCAACCTATTGGTGGATTGAATCTTCATTCTTTGCAACTGCACTTGGCCTCAAGCATCCCCAGTTGGGTTTAAGGCATTCTCATGAATTTCTAAGGTACTTGTGGACTGCTTGATTGGCTGGCCTTTGGGCTGTAAGGTCACATGTTGAGCAGCAAATTGCTACTTTGGCTATTTTAAGTGAATATCAACACTATGCTTCCAATTCTTTGCTTATCTACAAATACACTTAAAACAAATTATTAGTCAGCTCAAGAGTCCACCAAAGGTCAGGTTAGGAGGTGAAAAATATTATTTTTGACTGCTTAACACACCTCCAAACCTAAGCTTTGCTAGTCCCTGAGCAAAGTAGAAAGTAAAAATAATTATTGAAAATAAAAAGTGCCACTTTTGTAGGGAACGCAGATGCATTTAGCATATGCATCAAGCCTTTGAAACCCCTAGGTGATCCCTAGTGGAGGAGTGAAGTCTCCTGAGGGTTTACAGTGAAGTTACCCACAAACTTCTCCAATAAGATTAGTTAACATCAGTGCAGCATGTTAGAACAAAATTTAAGCAATATAAAAGTCATTCCACACCTTGTCCATTCAATTTTGGAGGATTCTCAATAAAAACATGACAGTTTAAAACTACAATTTTGCTATAACTCCTTCACAACCAATCAACTCATGTCAAGGTATTTTGTATGAAAATTAATGCAAAGCTTACCGTCAAATTGAGAATCATGTTTTGATAATACCCCCATCAATCCTAATTTTAGACCCAAAGCTTACCAGGGATGTCATTCTCAACAAAAATAGAAGGGGTGTATCAATTCACACAACTCAAGAGCAATTATAGCCCTCAAATAGGACTGCAAGCATGAGCATAGGCATTGCTCTAACTTCTGAAATTTTCTAACTCCTTTCAGTATAGATCAAACAAACTCTCATCTCCATATGATAGCTCAATCAATTTCAGATCAGTAAGGTCTTTTTATTGGGTTGTAATGTGCCTATGAGTGAAGTTTATAAAGAATAAAAGGGTGGAATGGGATTCAAAATTGAGAAATCAATAAGGTGAGGAGGTGATTTGCAACTTCACAGCATTCATTTCAGCATAGTTCCATCTACTTCTTGAATTTTCAGATTTGAAGTGATCAGTCCCTAATCTTCTTTTCAAATTTTCAATGAAATGACTTCTCTTTCTCATTCTTTCATTATACTTTTTTGTTTTTCTTTTCTTGATGTATGCTTTTTCTTTTGTATTTTTCTCTATTTCTCTTTTTATGGGCTAGAATTCCACAACTATACATCACACTTGCCTTCAAATGTATTTTCTTCTTCCTTCACCAAATTGTCAAACCTTGCTCCTTTAACCTCATTTCACCTATTTCTCGATTTCTCAAATTGAGGTGAACTAAAATAGGTTAAGAGGTTTTGGGTTCAAATTTTCTGGTTGTTGTAAAAGAAAATTGGGATTTTTAAGGCTCAAAAGATGTGTATTAAAGGTAGTTCAAAGGTGAGAAATTTTGAGCATAAACTTTCCAAGGGATGGCCTTACTTCATATCCTCAATGTCATGAATGTTGTCAAGCTATTTCAACTTAGATTTGCCTAACTTCTAGTGAGTAGAGGTAGATTCAATCAGTCCTTAGAGCAGAAAAAATTGCCAAACACTCTTCAAAGAAAATTTTTCAGGCCCAAATCTCACTAGGTGTGGTCTTCCATCAGATTTCTGGGGCATATCCTCACCATTTTCTCTATTTTCAAGTTCACTAAGCACTAATTCTTTGCAAAATCCCTGACATTTGCTTCATGAAAATGTTATAACTATAACATGTTTCAGTTTAAATTTTTTTTTTTTTAATTTCCTCTATTAAAAAAAATCAGGTGAGAAATTATTTTATTTTCTCAATTTCTATTAAAACCTTGCTACACTACCATTAACTATCCATTGGCAAACCATGCCACAACCCCAAACCTATGAGAAGCAGTATCCTCACTGATTTAAAGATAAAGAAATGCGCAGCATGAGAAAAACATATACAGAGAAGTAAGGAAAGAAAAATAAACAAATAAACTGCAGCTAAACAAAGAACATCAATACACAAATAAAATAAGAATCAGTAGTAAACAAAACAGATAAATGAGGACAAGAAAGCAGACAATAAAACAAAAAGAAAGCAAGAAAAATACAGTAAATGGACTAAAGAGAAATTCAGTTGATATTACAAAAAGATGGACAAAAATATAAAAGAAACCTAAGCAACTGTAGCAAACCTACAAAACCAGGTAAAAATCCTAAAAACAAGCTAAAACTACTCAGAGTCAGAGGTGAAGATGTCACCAGGGTCGAATCCTTGTTGAGCAACATAAGCTTTTAACTCAGCTCTCCTCTCAACCTTGGTCTGCTCTGTAGTAGCTACCTCCGTAGTAGCTACCTCCTCAGACTTGGTAGCTATCTCTTTCCCTTTTTTGGCTTGCTTAGAGGGTGAACTTGCAAGAGGGGAAGTGGCTTGTGCAAGTGCTATGCCAGTCAATTCGGCCAATGTTCATTCGAGTATTTCTGCTTTCGTTTCAGCATAGAGAACTTTACTTTCATAGAGCTCCTTTGTGGCCTTGGTGGTCACTCTCGAGGTAGCTAGCATTTTCTCAAGTCCATCTACTCTCATCTTCTCCGAGGCAGTAATGAGCTTTTCAGCATTATAAAGGAGTAAAATATGTTTCCAGCCCTTGGATATTTGCATCATCTCAAAGTTGTAATCCACTTGCATGTGACTTAGCTTTGCTTCATAGGACATCTCGATTGATCTATGGAGCGCAACCATTCCTCCTATAACAACCCTTTTGAGGTAGGGGTTCGGTTTCATGACATGGAGAAGGGTGGAGTATGGAGGTAGATGGGGAAAGGAAGAGGCAGGGAGTATGGACTGAGGGGATTCAAGTTCAGGATCTGGGTCAGTTTGGGTTGGGGTTGAGGAGGTTGGGATTATGTCCTCCACATCTGTGACAGCATCAGAAGTAGCTACAACAGGTGGGAGACGAGCTTGGGATTGTGTGAGAAAGATTGGCAGAGGTAGGGGAATAAAGGGAGATTGGATAGGGTCAGGCTGGGGTTCTGGTTTAGGTGCAGTTTGAGTAGAGACATTGGTATAGGTAAGGGGAGGGATGGGTGGTTGGTGGGAAGGTTGGGTTAAAAGTGTCAAGGTGGAGTGGATGGCTTGGAGGCCAGTTGGAAGGGAGGATTGACTTTGGAGTGTGGGGTGCATGGCTTGGAGTGTGGCTTCAATTGATGATTGGGTTTGGGTGTTGGCCAACACATGGGATTGAAGGGAAAGTAAAAGGTGAAGGATTTGGGGTAAAGGGTCAGGTGTGACAGGGGCTGTGGGTTGGATTGGTGGAATTGGTTGGAAAGCAAGAGTGTGGGTATGGTCAAAAGGTGGGGTGGGTGAGGTCTGTAAATGGGTAGGCTCTGGAGAGTCAGGTAGGGGGGTATATTCCTACCCAATGTCCTCCATAATGGAGTCAATTAGGGATGAATATCCCTCAGTGGTTATTGGGTCCTGGGTGTGTGGAGGTGATATAGAGAAGGTTATGTTAGTGCCAAAGGACATGGATGGTGGGGAAGTGATGGCCGGTTCAGCTGAAGTGGAAGGGTGTGGGATTGAGCGTTCAGCAGCTAAGATGGATGGGTTGGGTAATGAAATTGAGGTAAATGGGGGTTGGGTCTTGTTGGAGTGTTTGCCTTCCATCAAATGGGGGTTGGGTCTTGTTTGGAGTGTTTGCCTTCCCTCAGCAGCTAAGATGGATGGGCTGGTTAATGAAATTGAGGTAAGTGGGGGCTAGGTCTTGTTGGAGTGTTTTCCTTCCCTAAAATCATCAAGAAAACCAGGCAGAACACACTCACATAGACCTGTAAGTAATCAGGGTTTGTTGTAGCAAGTTTTACAAAGATGGTAAGTAAGGGAATGTCCACAGGGAGGTTGGTTCAAAAATATGATAAATCTCTATATCTGTATTAGATCTGGCACCCTAACTAGTGCTACGTTAGTTAAAAGACAGGGGAGAGGTTTAAAATGGATTATCACTTAAGCTAAGCTAAAATTAAACATAGACAAACTTGGATCGAGTTTAGGATCTTAGATCTTGCAGGGGAAAGAGGTAAAAAGCAAAAAATGAAGAAGAGTAGCTTGGAGATTGGTTTTTACTGAAATCAGATTCAATTAATTATCCTACAGAGGTTCAGAGCACACAATTCCCTCAACTGGCTATAAGCACAGCTGCAGGGTATAAACTCTACTTCAAATTGCTGGATCCACCTGGTCTTAAGGCTATGATCTATCCATTTTAATGGTCACAGACCATCCTATAGACTTTATTGAATCCATGGATTGGAAGCAGGCGAATCCAATTGGAGCCTGAGCTGGGACTAATCTTAAGGTTATGATCTGTCCACTTTAATGGTCATAGACCATCCTAGGGATCTCCTCCAAAGCTAAGGCCTCAATTAGAGTAATTAAAACCACTATAGATGTTGCAATTCTCAGGTCATAGACTCAAGGAATCACAGGAGTATCAGATCCAGGGAGATCGGGTGGTATCCAAGAGGCCTACCAGTTAAGTGGGTGAGCTGATCTACAGACTCCTCTACACAAATCCGATCGATCACCAAATGGAACCAAAGGAACTTTAGATATAATTAAAGCATTAAAAATAGCATTAATCATTGCAATCAAAGTCACTCTACAATGGAAATACTCTTAGATCTGTAGTCTGTGCAGCTAGGAACCTACAATAACACTCTTAACCTTACCCAATTACAGATCTAACCTCTCTCCTCGCTACTCCAAGGGAATTAGCCAACCATGGTTGGGCTAAAGGAGGGAAAATAGAATTTCTCTACAGGCTCTAATCTCCAGAATTTGGCTCAGATCTCGATCTCCCCTCAATTGCAATTGGGGGTCTCTATATATAGCTTTCTCCTCTATTTTTGCCACCAAAAATCCCTTCTAGAGGTCCTCAGAGTTTATTAGAGTTCTGTTAGAGCACGTGGGTTGGTTAGGGTTTCCGAGGGCATCTTCTACAACCATCGTGCCGGTCACCAAGTGCCTCAGGTTGCATGCAGCAGTTATCGAATCACAACGTGTGCACAACTGAATTTCTCAGAAGTTCTGCACATGATTTCGACAGGTTCAGGAAGCTTTTGATAGGTTCAAATAGAGCATTTTGGTCTTTTCGCTAGGTTCTCAGATCTCTTCGATAGGTTTCGATAGGATGAGCCTTCTCTTAGAGTTTCAGCATTCTCAGCCCTCGGCCTGGAGTATTCGACAGGTTGGAGGGGCTTGTTAAGACCTAAAAAGTACCACTTTTCACCCCTTAACTTAGCCTTTGATTAGACCCTTAGCCATCTAATAAAGGTTTGTTAAGTGTTTTCTGTAGATAATAAACAGCAGTGTAATAAGGCCAGAAATCATGTTAAGGAGCCCATATTGGCACCAGAAATCCCTCAGAAGGATAAACACTGAATCCAGCCTCGCGCAGCTTCCACAAAGCTTCAAAGGACTCAGAAAACTATGCTTCGCATAGTCCTCGCTAGCTTCCCAAGACGTCACAACAAGTGCTCGCGCAGTTGAGTAACAGAAGAGCTTCAGAAGCACAACCTCGCGCAGCTCTCACGAAGTTCAGGAGTAAATGGTCGCACAGTCTCGCGCAGTTCAAGAAGACCTGAAACCAGCCTCGCGTAGTTTACCGTAAACCGAGGAGAGAGAGCTTGAGAATCCCGCCTCCATACAAATTGTCCGATGGCGCGTGAGATGCAAATGCCAAGAGAACCTCTCGCGCAGTTCAAAAAAGCCTCCAAGCTATCGCGAGGATCCTCGTGAAGATCTATCAAGAAAAGAAGCTGTCAGGCGGTTCAGGAAGAAAGCAGCCTCGTGAAGCTAGAGTTAACCTCGCGAAGCTAGAGTTAACCTCGCGTAGTGAAATGGAATGCTCGCACAGTTCTCGCGCTATTCACAAGTAACAATCCAATTGCGTGAAGCCCAATCCAGTAAGAGCTTAACTATCTACCTCGTGACTACTCAAAGCATTAAGAAGCTGCAACCCCATGACATCTGAAGTTCTAATGTTAAATTTAACCACGCGAAGAACAGAGCTACCATGTGATAAGTCTAGGAATCGACTGCAACCTACCGAAGCTCTGAACTCCAACTTCCATCATTCTGTAGAGGACTTTCAGAGAATTTCTAAGAATTAGGGCACGCACTCCCATGCTCAAATCTTCTTGCATGTGCCTCGAGGCATCCAAGGATCATTAATAGGCCACGTGGCATCGCTAAAATTAGGGTTTTCTAACCCTAATGCTCCACCACACCCACTGCTATATAAACCTAAGCCTGGTTTAGGTTTAAGGGGGAGAGCAAGAGGCCGAAACAGTTCAGTTTTTGCTCTATTTTGTTTTTAGCATTATAGTCTTGTTTTTCTATAGTTGTAAGTAGTTTTCCTTCTTCTTTTTCTTCTCTCCATGGCCCATCATTTGCTCCCCATGCCTTTGTATGCTTATTAAGTTTAGATCAATGAAATTTGTGATTGGGTGTTATATTTTTAAGGGATTCATGTGTTTGTGAGTTGTTCTATGCAAGGCTGCTGCCTTGTGATCTGCCATTGCTTTGTCTGTGATTCAAAGCAATGGAGAACTGATTCTAAGATCCCATTCAGATCCAAGTGACTTGTGTGTCTGGGCTATCATGGTCCTTTACAGCCTTAGCCCCACCACAGGACCCACTAGACCTGAAATCCCAATGGAAGCCTGAGCTGGTAGCCTTGTGACCATGGTGGTAGCAGCAATATTCTTGTTTTATTTTGGGCACCGTGAGGAGGATAACCTCTGGGATAGTCTGTGACCATTTAAGTGGACAGGTTATAGCCTTAGGGTGAATCCAATCTGCCGATCCAAAATGGATCCTTCTTCTTCGAGCCTGAGCTTGTAGCCTGGTAGGAGATTGTACAGAGGCAGACTCCCCTATATTAGTATAGACCCTCCATTAGATGGTAGATCTGATCTGGGTATGGAGATTGTAAGCTTATGACTGGACCATTGTAGTCCCACTCAAGCAATGGACAGCTAGATCGAAGGTGGTACTCAATCTCTTGCTGGTTCTATGTGTCTGGGCTATCATGGTCCTTTACAGCCTTAGCCCCACACATAGAGCTTTAGAGGTTGAGGTTCCCTATGGATTCCTGAGCTTGTAGCCTGGATGAAGTAGTGCCTACAATGATCAACTTGTTTTGACTCATCTCTGGATTGTGGTTCCCCTATGGGATAGTCTGTGACCATTTAAGTGGACAAGTTATAACCTTAAGGGATTAAATCATGGCACAGGGATGAGTTGAATTCTTTCTCCTCTTTGATGATAATGTAGCCATTGGACAGGATTTCTATACCAGCAGATCTGGATCTGAGTCATAAATTCCAGCAAATCTGAACCCAATAGCATACTTCTCACCCTTTTATATTTATTTTCCCTCACTCCATCCATCTTCTCAACCCTTTTCTGTAATTAATTCATTAGGCTACCTTAGGATACTTAGAATAAGTGACCCTAAACTCCCCTCCTTTTAGGACTGCTAGATCTGTTGTCTGATCTAGAGGGACTACTAGAGATGGCTCCCTTGTTAGCTGTAGATCACCTTTCCTTGTGGGACAAACTCTTACTCCTCAAAACTTGCTACAAATGGACCCTATATCTTGCAGGTCTAGGATTTCTCAGTTGTGCTGATTCCATCTCCTATTTTACTTTGATTTTAAATTTCTTTTACCACCAACACATAAAGTAAGCACATTGAAAATCCGCAACAAGTTTTTGGCACCGTTGTCGGGGAAAGATGATCTATTAGTAGACCCTTAGTTTTTTTATTTTTAGTATTCTTTGTAGCTCTGAATAATTGATACTGCTGGTGTAATTTTGAATCTTTCTTGCAGATCTGGACAGCAGCAGAGGAGGACAGTGGACTACATTTGGAGATTAGCTACCTCTATTTGCAAATTCTCTAACCTTTAAAACTCTATCTATTTCTCTTACAATTTCCATAACAGTATTTAGGATAGTTGTAAATTTATGTTTTCCTAAATAGCTGTAAATTTGTTAGAAAATTCTTTGAGTCAAGTGCAATGTGCCTGCAAGGAGTTGTCCCTGATGGTGGTGTGTTTGTATGCTAGGTATGAGATCTCTTAGTCCTACTTTAGAGCCTTTCAACCCTGAGCTAGAAAGGGGTAGAAGACTTAGAAGAAACAGACACACCACAGTAGAGCCCCCAATTGAATCTGAGACAGTACTCATGGGTGAAGAACAACTCAGAACTCTCAAGGAGTTGAATGCTCCGGATGACTATAACTCTTTATTTAGCATTCAATTCCCTGATGTTCAAGGGAATTATGAAATTAAAACTTCAATCATCCAGATGTTGCCCTCTTTCCATGGGCTTAGCAAGGAGGACCCTTACAAGCTTATTGACCAATTTTTAGCCTTGTGCACCACATTCGATATCGCTGGTTTGGGACCTGAGGCTACTAGACTCAGGCTCTTTCCCTTCTCTCTGAAGGATAAGGCTAGTACCTGGTTGGCCACTCTTCCCAACAATAGCATTGCATCTTGGAAAGACCTACAGACCAAGTTCCTGACAAAGTTCTTCCCTGAGACCAAACGAGCCAGTTGAGGAAGGAAATTCTTGCTTTTGCCCAATCCCCAACTGAGAATTTTAATCAAGCCTGAGATAGGTTTAAGGAAATGCTCAAACAATGCCCCCACCACAAGATCCCAGACTGGCAGCTTGTACAAAGCTTCTACAATGGGATTGATGAGAAAAATAGAGATATGGCTGATGCTTCTTGTGGTGGAACCTACATGCGCAAGACTACTGATGAGGCATGGGAATTGTTTGAAGTAATTAGTGAAAATGCTTTTCAAAAGTTATCCTTAGCAATAACTAGTCAGGAGTCTGTGTCAAAAGTGGAGCCTGCTGCATCGTCAAGAGGAAAAGTTTATGAGGTGTCTGGGAATAATGACCTGCAGCTGCAGATGGCAAACCTCTCTTTGAAGTTTGATAAATTACTGACTGTGATGCAACCCAGAAGGGCTGCTCAAGTGGTGGAGGCATGTCTGATATGCCAGTCCCCACAACACACAGTAGGGGAATGTCCATCTGCAGGGCAATATCCTGAATTGGTATTGGAACATGCTGCTGCTATGCAATCTTTTGGCCAGCAATAATCTGGTGGCTACAACAGACAACCATATGGATACCAACACCAAAATGCTAGTTACCAATGGAGAGACCACCCAAATCTGAGGTGGAGGCAAGACAATTATATGCAGCCACAGCAGATGTTGGCTTTGCCTCAAAGGCCACAGTAGCAGTTCAACCAAGGATATGCCCCTAGGTCTAACTTCCAACACTAGCAGCAGCCCCATCAGCAACAAAATCAATTGGTCTTACCCCCATCTCAACGCAGAAATACTTCTTTCGAGGACCAGGTCTTGCAGATTAGAAAAATTGCAAATGCCTTGGCTATAAGAGATGAGTGGAGATTGACCTACCAACCGGTTGCTAACCCCCAGGGTCAGTTTGTAATTGAAGAAGCTTCCTCAAGTTTTGAGGGAACCAATGCTGTCACTACCCTAAGGTCTGGCAGGCTGATAGACAACCAGATGGGTAATAGACCAACATAGATCATCTCCACAGATTATTCGAATGAGTGTATTGTTGGACCACAGAGCCAAGAATTGCCTGCCACCCTACAGCAGGAGAAAAATAAAGAGGCTGTAGTTGAGCCTCAACAGGAAGAAAAATAAGAAAAAAGAAAAAAATAGAAGTTTAGTCATGGGCTAGCAGCTGAGGAACCTGCAGTACCTCAGTTGTCATTTCCTCAAGCTTTGGGTGGTCCTGTCCCTTTTAAGAAAGGGAATACCCAGATGGAGGAAATGATGGAGACCTTCAGGCAGGTGAAAATCAATTTGCCCCTGCTTGAGGCAATTAAACAGGTCCCAGCCTATGCAAAGTTCCTGAAAGACCTCTGTACCCAAAAGAGAAAAGCTCGAGGCCATGTGTCCAAAAGTGTCTTTGCAACTGATACAGTGAATTCTGTATTTAACATATCAATGCCTGAGAAGTTGCAAGATCCAGGGATACCCACTATTCCCTGCATAATTGGAGACCATACAATCAAGAAGGCCCTTTTAGACCTTGGAGCCAGTGTTAACCTGCTGCCATACAGTGTATATCTGCAGCTAGGTTTGGGGGAGCTAAAACCTTCCCCCATTGTGCTAATGATGGCTGATAGATCTGAGAGGAGGCCTATGGGAATGATTGAGGATGTCTTGGTAGGGGTAGAGAAATTCTTTTACCCTGTTGACTTCCTAGTTTTGGACATGGGTTGCAGCAAAAGTACTAATCCCATACCTGTTATCTTGGGCAGGCCATTCTTTGCCACTGCCAATGCATGCATTCAGTGCAGGTCTGGAGTCATGGAGGTAACTTTCGGACATATGAAAGTTGAGCTAAATTTGTACAACAGTGCAAAGTACCCTCAAGAGGACAATGAGGAGAGCTTTACAGTGGATGTACTAGAAGAAATTGTGGATAAAGAATTGCCCACTCTGCTGGAGTGGAGCAACACTGTTAGGAATTTAGTTAAAGTCTGGAATATGGTGGAGGAAGAAAGCCTAGCTGTGATAACAGAAGACATGACCACATTGAAGTCTTTTGTGGGTTCAGTGCAGCATTCCATTTGGAAACCTACATTGCTGCCTCTTCCTCCAACCACCAATGCACCAATTTTGACATCCACCTAACAAGCCCCTGATCTGGAACTCAAGAAGCTTTCAGAAACGTTAAAATATGCCTTCCTTGAGAAAGGTGATAAGCTTCCTATGATTATCTCCTCCTCTCTTACCAATGAGCAGGAAGATGAATTACTAACAGTTTTGAGGAAGCACAAAAAAGCAATTGGTTGGACCATTACTGATCTGGGAGGAATAGATGCATCAATCTGCATGCACAAGATTCATCTTGAGGAGGGATCACTACCCTCCAGGGAGATACAAAGGAAGTTAAATCCTCACATGCAGGAAGTGGTCCTCAAGGAGATCATTAAATTGCTAGATGCAGGGGTGATTTACCCCATCTATGATTCTAACTGGGTGGCACCTATCCAAGTGGTGCCCAAGATATCTGGCATAACAGTTATTAAAACCGAAGATGGAGAGTTGAGACTTGCCAGGGAGACCACTGGCTGGAGAATTTGCATTGATTATAGAAAGCTCAACTCTAAGACTAGAAAGGACCACTTCCCTCTCCCCTTCATTGATCAAATTTTGGACAAATTGACTGGAAAAGCTTTTTACTATTTTCTTGATGGGTACTCAGGGTACAACCAGATCCCTGTGCATCCTCAAGACCAAGAGAAAACCACCTTTACCTGTCCTTTTGGCATCTTTGCTTATAGAAGGATGCCTTTTGGGGTAATGTCATGACCACTTTTTTCAGAGGTGTATGTATGCCATATTCTCTGATATGATTGACAAGTTTTTTGAGATTTTTATGGATGATTTTTCTATCTATGGGGACAGTTTTGGCCAGTGTCTACAACACCTCAGCCTAGTTTTACAAAGATGTGAGGAGACCAATCTGGTCTTAAGTTGGGAAAAGAGCCACTTCATGGTAACACAAGGCATTGTGTTGGGCCATGTAGTCTCTAAAGAAGGGCTTGAGGTAGACAAGGCCAAAGTTGACCTCATTGCCAATCTACCCCCTCCAAAAATAGTCAAACAAATAAGATCTTTCCTTGGGCATGCAGGATTCTACAGGAGGTTCATTAAGGACTTCAGCAAAATTGCTAAGCCATTGTGCCACCTGCTCTGCCAGGATGTGCCTTTTAACTTCTCGACTAACTGTCTAAAAGCTTTTGAGACTTTGAAAGTTTGCCTTACCTCTGCCCCTATACTCCAGACACCAGACTATACCCTGCCCTTTGAATTAATGTGTGATGCATTAGATTTGGCAATAGGTGCTGTCTTAGGCCAAAGAAAGGATAAGCTGCCTGTGGTCATTGCTTATGTCAGCAAGTCACTTCAAGCTCATTGAATTATACCTACAATCGAGAAAGAGCTTACGGCGTGGTGTATCTTTGTTGATAAGTTTAGATCCTACCTGCTGGGATCTAAAACTCTAATCTTCACTGACCACTCAACATTGAAGTACCTATTGTCCAAAAAAGATGCTAAGCCCAGGCTGATTAGATGAAGATGGATGCTCCTACTACAGGAGTTTGACATCGACATCAAGGATAAAAAGGGTGTGGAAAATGTGGTGGCTGACCACTTGTCCAGAATTGTGTTGGAGAAGTGTCTTGATGGTCCTACAAATGATGCCTTCGCGGACGAGCAATTATTTGCAATCCAATCCTTGGTCCCCTGGTTTGCACACATTGTGAATTATCTTGTTAGAGGAAAGATTCCTGCCCACTGGACCAAAATGGACAAAGACCTGTTTTTCTCACAAGTCAAATATTTTTTTTGGGAGGAACCTTGCCTATACAAGTACTGTGTAGACCAAATCATCCGAAGATGTGTTCCCAAAAGTGATGCCCCCAGTATTCTGGTCATGTGCCATGAAAATGCCTGTGGAGGCCACTTTAGTGGGAGAAAAATAGCTGATAAGGTCCTGCAGTGTGGGTTTTATTGGCCTTCTTTATTCAAAGATGCATATACACACTGTAAGGCTTATGAGAGATGTCAAAAATTAGGAGGGCTGTCCAAAAGAAATTCAATGCCTTTGCAGCCCATCCTTGTTGTAGAACTGTTTGATGTATGGGGTATAGACTTCATGGGCCCTTTTCCTCCTTCTAATGGTTACCATTTCATCTTAGTGGCAATGGATTATGTTTCCAAATGGGTGGAAGCCATTGCCACAAGAACCAATGACAACCAAGTGGTCCTCAAATTTGTAAGGCAGCACATTTTCTCAAGATTTGGAACCCCTAGAGCTTTTATCAGTGATGGGGGTAGCCATTTCTGCAACAGGAATTTCGAGAGCTTGCTCAAGAAATATTCTGTGACCCATAGGATTGCTACTCCCTACCACCAACAGACAAGTGGGCAAGTTGAAATTGCCAATAGGGAGATCAAGCACATCCTTGAGAAAACAGTAAGGACTGACAGGAGAGATTGGGCTGATAAGCTCAATGATGCACTGTGGGCATATAGGGACTGCTCATAAGACTCCAATTGGAATGTCCCCATTTAGACTGGTCTATGGCAAGGCTTGCCATCTCCCAGTAGAGTTAGAACACAAGGCCTATTGGGCCATTAAAAACATAAATATGAACCTAACTTCTGCTGGTCATCACAGGTCCCTGCAGCTGTCAGAATTGGATGAGCTGAGGATGGATGCCTACGCCATGCCAGGATCTACAAGGAACGGTCCAAAGCTTTCTTTGACAAGAGCTTACTAAGAAAAAGCTTCGTACCTGGTGGCAAGGTTTGGTTATTTAACTCCAAACTAAAATTCTTTCCTGGCAAACTAAAATCCCGATGGGAAGGTCCCTATATTGTCTTAAATGTGTCCCCATCAGGTGCTGTGGAAGTCAAGGATCCCAAATCTGGGCAGACCGTGAAAGTGAATGGTCAGAGGCTTAAGCCTTGTCTCAAAAAACCGGCCGACCCTATGAACACTATTCATTTTCAAGGGACCCCTTCTTCTACCTGACCCACAGTTGTGTCCATGTTGTACTATACTACTTTCGTTTCTTCAACAAGTTTTTAGGAAATTGTAGTGTCTCGATGGGGTCTGAGTCTGTTGTGTTTGATAGAGTCTATGTGGGGTTGGTATGATTCCTTCTTCTTCTGCAATTTGCTGATTTTTTAATTGAATGTATACATTTTGAATATTTTTGATGAGTATGCTGCATTGCATGAATTGCTCCCTGTTGGATACTAAGCCCTCGCGCATTCCAAATTGAGATTTGGGATGCTCTCGCGCAATTCACATAGAGTATTTATTACACCGTCGCGAGCTTCAACAAATGATGCAAAGCCTCTTGCACACTGCATGCTGCAACACCCATCATCGCGAGATTCCATTCCTATCTCGCGATCCCCTTGACCAGCTACGCGAGTTACATGCATTTGTCATTTCCCACACTGATTGCTGTAACTTTTCACTTCCCAACTCACTCTCAATTAATTGCAGCAACTTGGATGTTATTACACTGATTCATCTTCCACCATCCTCGTCTTTAAATACACAGGGTGCCCCTTTCATATTCATCTCATCCTTTCTCCTCTCACCCTAGCGGTCCTTCCCTTGTCCTAACAATGACAGATGATAAGCCTAATGCTCTGCCTAACAAGTTTTACCCGATGTGGTTGGAACCGCCCCCACCTAAAGAGCCGGACACCCTCCAACCCCTCTGGGATGAATACGAGGAGGTTCTGCAAATCCTGGCGAAGGAGGAGAAGGACAAGCACCAGCCGAAGAAGAAAAAGCAAAAGATAGAACCATCCCCATCCCCTGCCCCCTCCACTCAACCCCCTCCTCCACCTTCTCAGCCCCCACATCCTTGATCCCTCTCCCCTCTCTTCTTACCAATTTTCTTTTTTTTTTATTTAGTCTTAATGAAATTTTCTTTTCCTGTTCTTCTGTGAAGTTCTCTGTTTTTGTTTGTTTTCATTCTTGCTGTTTTCTTTTCTCTGATAATAATTTTGCTGCACGCCCACCTTTGAACCAGTGAGGACACTGCTCCTCATAGGTTTGGGGGTGTGGCCGGCAGATCCTGCCAATGGAATAGTTAACCTAAGTTCAACAGAACCTCATGAGTAATATGGAAATGGAACCATGTTCACTGGAGAATTAGAAAAATAATGAAATTTAAAATTTTTTCCAGACTTTAGACAGTATAAAATTTTAATATTTCACATTTCCATGATGAGATCACCAAGGACACTCACTTGTATCAACACTTAGTGAATCACTAGAGAGAGAAAAAGGTAAGGACATACTTAAGAATTCAAAAGAAGACCATAACCAGTGAGATTTGGGCCTACAATACAAAATTTTTTCCTTGAGGAGTGACTAAGGCAATTTCTTCTAGCTCTAAGGACTGGCTGAGTCACTGTGCTCACTAGAAGTTAGGCAACTCCAAGTTGAAACAACTGACAACACTCATGAGACTTAGGGAAGGATCAAGGCCTTCTCTTGGACAGTTTGAGCCTAAATAGACCAACCTTAAGCAACTGCCCTTGTCCATACCCCCTTTGAGCTTTAAATCCAAATTTCTTCAAAAATACACCTGAGTACTTGCACCTGAACCTATGTAACTGATTTAACCTTACCCTCACTCTGAGAATTCAGAAGGTAAAGGAACAAGAGTTGAAGATGGACTAGCTATGGTCAACATTATGTGAATAAAGAAGAAGTACCTCAAATTCTGACAGTATGGTAACTGAGAAAATGGTGGCATTTCAGAAAAGCAAAAATAAAATAAAAAGAAGAAAAATGCATAAAAAAGAAACAAAAATAATAATGAAGAGGAGTAAGAGAAGAGTCAAGAGGGAACTTTCATTGGAAAAATTGAAATCAAGAAGAGAAACTGATCACTTCAAATCTGAAAACCTCAAAGAAGATGAAAGGAGCTGAATTAAAGGTGAAGTCATGAATCACCTCCTTCACCTACTGATTTCTCAATTTTGCACCCCTTTTCAACCTTCCATTCTATTTTTAACCCCACTCCATAAGCCACATTATAGCCCAGTTAAAGCCCTTGTGATCCAAAGTTGAGTGAGCTGTCATGTGGAGATAAAAAGTTATCCAATCTATGGTGAGGATCTGTCAATGATGCCAGAACTTCAGAGCTATGCCTATGCTCATGCTTACAGACCCATTTGGGGGATGTAACTGCTCTTGAGCTTGAGAGAAAATGAAACCTTCAACAGTTCTTTATGAGAGTATGCCCTAGAGAATTCTGGGTATGTTATTGAATGCATTAAGTATGATCTACAACCTAATTTTTGATCCAGTGATGAGCTCAGTGCTAACACACATAAATTGTTCTTTGGTGTAAAGTGATTAGAAATGATGTGCTTTCATGAGAAGCTTATACTGTTTAAATTTCTGTGCAACCAATGTGTTTGAATTTCTTATATTTTTACTAATTCAAGGGTGAACTAACTCTTTTTCTTGACTGCTCACTTGATAATAATGCACTTTTGTAAACTGTCTCATTGAGAAGTTTGTGGGTGTCTTCACTAAAAACCCTCAGGAGACTTCACTCCTCCACTAGGGATCACCTAGGGGTTTAAAAGGCTTGGTACATATGATAAATGTATCCGTGCTCCCTACGAAAGTGGCATTTAAATTTTGTAGTTATTTTAATGTAGCTTTGCTAAGGGACTAGCAAAGATTAGGTTTGGGGGTATGTTAAGACCTGAAAAGTACCACTTTTTACTCCTTTACTTAGCCTTTGATTAGACCCTTAGCCATCTAATAAAGGTTTGTTAAGTGTTTTCTGTAGATAATAAACAGCAGTACAATAAGGCATGAAATCATGTTAAGGAGCCCATATTGGCACCAGAAATCCCTCAGAAGGATAAACACTGAATCCAGCCTCGCGCAGCTTCCACAAAGCTTCAAAGGATTCAGAAAACTATGCTTCGCGCAGTCCTCGCAAGCTTCCCAAGACTTCACAACAAGTGCTCGCGCAGTTGAGTAATAGAAGAGCTTCAGAAGCACAACCTCACATAGCTCTCACGGAGTTCAGGAGTAAATGGTCACGCTGTCTAGCGCAGCTTAAGAAGACCTGAAACCAGCCTCGAGCAGTTTTCTCAGAACAGCTGAGGAGAGAGAGCTTCAGAATCCTACCTCGCGCAGTGGCGCGGGATGCAAATGCCAAGAGAACCTCTCGTGTAGTTTAGAAAAGCCTCAAAGCTATCGCGAGGATCCTCGCGAAGATCTATCAAGAAAAGAAGTTGTCACACGATTCAGGAAGAAAGTAGCCTCGTGAAGACAAAGTTAACCTCGCAAAGTGAAATGGAATGCTTGCACAGTTCTCGCGCTATTCATAAGTAACAATCCAACCGCGTGAAGCCCAATCCAGTGAGAGCTTAACTATCTACGTCGCGACTACTCAAAGTATTAAGAAACTGCAACCCTGCGACGTCTGAAATTCTAATGTTAAATTCAAGCACGCGAAGAACAAAGCTACCACACGACAAGTCTGGGAATCGACTGCAACCTGGCAAAGCTCTGAACTCCAACTTCCATCATTCTGTAGAGGACTTTCTGGGAATTTCCAAGAATTAGGGCACCGACTCCCACACTCAAATCTCTATGCACGTGCCTCGAGGCATCTAAGGATCATTAATAGGCCATGTGGCATCGCTAAAATTAGGGTTTCCTAACCCTAATGTGCCGCCACATCCACTGCTATATAAACCTAAGCCTGGTTTAGGTTTAAGGGGGAGAGCAAGAGGCTGGAAGAGTTTAGTTTCTGCTCAATTTTGTTTTTAGCATTATAGTCTTGTTTTTCTATAGTTGTAAGTAGTTTTCCTTCTTCTTTTTCTTCTCTCCATGGCCCATCATTTGCTCCCCATGCCTTTGTATGCTTATTAAGTTTAGATCAATGGAATTTGTGATTGGGTGTTATATTTTTAAGGGATTCATGTGTTTGTGAGCTGTTCTATGCAAGGCTGCTGCCTTGTGATCTGCCATTACTTTGTCTGTGATTCAAAGCAATGGAGAACTGATTCTAAGATCCCATTCAGATCCAAGTGACTTGTGTGTCTGGGCTATCATGGTCCTTTACAGCCTTAGCCCCACCATAGGACCCACTAGACCTGAAAGCCCCATGGAAGCCTGAGCTGGTAGCCTTGTGACCATGGTGGTAGCAGCAATATTCTTATTTTATTCTGGGCTCCGTGAGGAGGATAGCCTCTGGGATAGTCTGTGACCATTTAAGTGGACAGGTTATAGCCTTAGGGTGAATCCAATTTGCCGATCCAAAATGGATCCTTCTTCTTCGAGCCTGAGCTTATAGCCTGGTAGGAGATTGTACAGAGGCAGACTCCCTTATATTAGTATAGACCCTCCATTAGATGGTAGATCTGATCTGGGTATGGAGATTGTAGGCTTGTGACTGGACCATTGTAGTCCCACTCAAGCAATGGACAGCTAGATCGAAGGTGGTACTCAATCTTCTGTCAGTTCTATGTGTCCGCTATCATGGTCCTATACACTTTAGCCCCACACATAGAGCTTTAGAGGTTGAGGTTCCTATGGATTCCTCGAGCTTGTAGCCCGGATGAAGTAGTGCCTACAATGATCAACTTGTTTTGACCCATCTCTGGATTGTGGTTCCCTATGGGATAGTCTGTGACCATTTAAGTGGATGTTATAACCTTAAGGGATTGGATCATGGCACAGGATGAGTTGAATTCTTTCTCCTCTTTGGTGATAATGTAGCCATTGGACAGATTTCTATACCAGATCTGATCTCGAGTCATAAATTCCAAAGCAGATCTCGAACCCAATAGCATACTTCTCACCCTTTTATATTTATTTTCCTCACTCCATCCATCTTCTCAACCCTTTTCTATAATTAATTCATTAGGCTACCTTAGGATACTTAGAATAAGTGACCCTAAACTTCCAGATCTGTAGTCGATCCGAGGGACTACTAGAGATGGCTCCCTTGAGTCAGAGATCACCTTTCGTGGGACAAACTCTTACTTATCAAAACTTCCTACAAATGGACCTCAGATTCTTGTGTCTAGGATTTCTTAGCCGATTCCATCTCTTATTTTGAAAATTGGAACTTTAGTTCAAAGGTGGGACATTTTAAGCTTAAACTGACCAAGGGATGGCCTTCATGTCCTCAATATCATGAATGCTGTCAAGCTATTTCAATGTGGATTTACCTAACTTCTAGCAATTAGAATTAGATCCCATCAGTCCTTAGGGCAGAAAAATTGCCAAGGCACTCTTCAAAGAAACTTTGTGAGGCCCAAATCTCACCGGGTATGACCTTCCATCAAAATTTTCAGGGGTGTATCTTCACAATCTTCTCTTATTTCAGGTTTACTGCACATCAAAATTATTTTTCACAAATTGTTGACATTTTCCTCATGAAGTCTATTGGACTACGGTTTATTTCAGTTTCAAATAGTTGTTTTCTTAATTTCCTCTTTTTACAAAAATTCCAGTGAAAATTTACCCCAATTAATTCCAAACACTTCTTTTTAGCCTAGCTGTACTAAAAGTAACTAATTTATTGGCATACATGTAATACCCCCAAACCTAAATTAAACAGTGTCCTCACTGTTGACAACATGAAATTAGGGGGGAGGCATGGGGGGAAAAGAGAGATACAGAAAAACTACATGAAGACAAAATGTATTAAAATGCCAAATATATACATGAGACAAGTGAGGAAGAAACTAAAACAACAAGCTGCAATAACTATTTAGAGGCCTCATCTGTCTAATCATAGAGGTCAGTCAGGTTTTTTAGCTCATCCTTAGATAAGGGAGCTTTTCCTTTAGATTTAGCCTTCGGTTGCGACTTCTTTCGCCTCTCCTCGGTGGCAACGGGTTGTTTTCCTTTGGGATCCATGACAAAGCAAGAATCTGAATTTGAATCGACCAAAAGGGCGTGGGATCCAATCCAAGAGGTAGAGTTGAGCAGAGTGAGCCTTCTCCTCCTTTAATAGTAAGGTGAAAGGGGTATCAATCGAATTGGGTTGGGGTGCAAGTGGGAGGGTGGCTTTAGGTGGAGGCAATGAGGCCTCTTTCCTTTCTTGGCAGGGGCAGCAGAGGGAGTAGATCTTTTTACTATAACTTTCTTCTTGGGGGGAGCCCTTTTAGATTTCGGAGGGGCAAGTTGAGAAGGGGGGAGTTCCTGGGCTGGAGGAGGGTGCAAATCCATAGGGGGGGTGGGAGGTGGGTGAGTTGTAGAAGGGGGATAGGAGTGAGTGGAAGGAGGTGTAGGAGGAGGTGCGGTGGCAGAGGTGGTTGAAATGTGAGAGGTGGCAAGCAACCTTTTTCTCCAATATGTCAATCTCGTCTTGGCAACCTATCAGACAATGAGTTAATAATATGGCATCGAGGGAGTTCTTTAGTGGCCTTAAGTATCTCCACGAGCATTGGCTAATTTTTCTTGGGAAGCTCGTAATTCTTCTTCTCATATTTGGCAATGAGACTCAACGTATTTGAATTGTTTTCTTGACTCATAGCATGGGTTTAACCACCCTTGAGAGATATCACGGAGTTGAATTCGGTGTTCCAATTTGATGTTGGCAATCCTCTCCTCATAAGGGGCCTCAATGGAAGCTCGGAGTGCAGCCATACTTCTCAGGACATCCCTGTGGATGTAAGGGTTGCCCCTCATGGCATACAACAGGGTGAGGTAGGGGGGGTATATACAGGGATTGTCTAAGGACAATGGGCAAAGACAAGGGTGCAGTGGATGAAGAGGAGGGGGTGGAAAGAACCAGTTCATCCTAGGGATCAGTTTGGGTAGAGGCATCCTGGAAAAAAGGTGGAGGGGTGGTGAAGGGTAGAGGGGATTCAGCTACTGCGAAGGCCAGCAAATCTGGGGAGGAGGGTAAAATGGCATGTGGTGAGGAAAGTATGGGGGGAGTTGGTGCGGCTACTTCCTCAGGCTGGGCAGCCGCATGGTGTGGGGTAAGTATAGGTGAAGCAAGAGGGGATATGTGAGGGGGTTGAGGAGCGGAATAGGATGGGGTAAGGGTGGATTGAATTGATTGGAGACATGAACTCATGAGGGTCTGGTTGTATGTGTAGATAGTTAATTGGGACTGAATGGTTTGGAGGAGGGATAGAATTTGAGTGAGGGTGTCAGGCATGGTGGGGGTAGAAGAGGCCGGTGTTTGGACATGATGGAAGGGGGAAGAGGGGGAATGGTTAAAATGATGAGGAGTGGGGCATGGAGAGTCAGGAAGTGGAGTGTACTCATGAGACACATCCTCCACAATTGAGGTCATGAGGGTCGTGAACCCAGTAGTGGTGAACAGGTTCATGCCCTGTGGATGTAGAGGGGTTGGGGATGGGGGAAAATTAGAAATGGGTTGGGTAATGTGGGGAGAAGAAATGGTAAGGGTAAGCTCAAAGAATGTGGGAGGTTCCAGTTTGTTAGGTTGGAAAACCAGAGTGGTGGTTGAAGTGAAAACAAGTTCAGAGGTGGGTGGAGAGAGGTCTGTTGGAAGAGGGACTGATACAAACGGAAAATGCAAAGTGGGTGGAGGGGTAGGGAATGGGACACGTATTGTAGGTGGAGGGGTGGTTAAGGGTATCTCTACAGGAGTCTCTGCTGCCATGATAGTGGGTGCCTTCTCAGTCGCCTCCCTTCCAACTGGCTGACTCTTCCTAATCAAGGTGAGGCTAGTTGACCATTCCCGCTTTCCATACAATTTAAAGGTCAGCTTCTCCATTGGTTCATTTTGCTTGACCACATATTTTCCAATCTTGAGCAGACATGTGATGAATCTGTAAAAAGGCAGACCTCCTCCTTTAGCAAAAGCTTGCCTCTTTAGCACCTTGTAATTGATGTCCACTATTATTTCAAAAATCAGCTTAGGTGCATTCACAAATTGCCCCTTTGACAGAAGTATAGTGCATCCACTAAAGGGGCCCTTCTCTCTTGCAAATGGCCAGAGACATAGACATTTTTCCTCAGAATGGTATCAATGAGTCTGAGGATAGGATGGAGGTCTCTTCTCATCAAGGATTCACCAGAGCCCATGATTCCATTAGTAAGCTGTTTAGCCATTTCCCGAAATGTAGCCCCTATAGGTGCTCCCTCAACTCTAGTGGAGTCAAATTGATATGGGACTCCCAAAGCCATCCCAATATTATTACAGTCGATAGTCAGCTGCCAGTCATCAATCAAGATTTCTAGTATATCCTCAACCCTAGGTACCACTTTCTTTGTCCAGTTTTGATACCACAATTTGACCAACCTGGGGTAGACATTTTCCTTTAAGGGTGAAAGCAGGGGTAGTAGACCTTCTTTCTTCAAATATTCCAACGTCCCCTGGCACTCCCCAATTTTAGCAAAATATGCCAGATCAAAATCCGTCTTAGGAACAAGACTCAATTTTTCTACAAACTCATTAGGGGTAGTTAACCCCGCTAGCAGTTCTACTGGAGGAGTAGCTCTCGCTAAGGTTTCTTCCACTACCGGCTCCTGAATCGCAATAGCTTCAGCTTTCTTAGCTTTAGGAGCCTTTTTGGGTGTCATCTCAGTGAGCTTCCTCTTGAGAGGTTGTTTGTCAACTAGCTTCGACCTCGTGAAATATTTAGGGTGGAAGCAGTTGCTCTCCGGCGTATGTTTGCTAGAGTTTCCTCCGGCTCATCCATTTTACTCTCGGAGACTAGTCACTCACCAACTTGGAGTGGAGCTTGCAGGTTAAGAATTAGAGAAATGACAGATTGATGGTGGAAAGGCAACTGACCTCGAAATGCCTAGGCTTTAACAGAAATCACAATTCACAGCTTCAATTTTTTCAAAGTCAGGGGCAAAATGCACCTCTGTGCAAGCTGAATGTACTGACAAAATGGCAGATTGAACTGCTGAAGGTTTTGTGAGGATTTAGTGGAGAAAGAGGGAGGTGAAAGAGAGAGGAAAAGAGCTAGGGTTTTGCAGAAGTATGGAATGAGGCACAAATGATCTATCGACAGGTATATAAGGGGTAGAATACGATTTCGATAGGATGAACTGGATGATTTCAATAGGTTCATGCGTCCCGTCGAAAGCAAAGCAGATAAGACCTTAAAAGGGGATGATTTGATCGGATCCCGATAGGTGGAACTATCCTTTTGATCAGTTTAAACGGCAACTGAATCATCATTTCGATAGGTTCCCGATTGGTATCTAGAACCTATCGAAATCTCCGTTTTGGTCTTTTTAACCGATCGAGAAGTTAATTTTACCTGTCGAGAAGTTCAGTGCCTATCGAAACCATCGAACATCCTGTCGAAATCACCATGTGACCTATCGAAAGGTGAACTTGACCTATCAAAAACTTTTAAAAGCCAAATAAGGTCGTATTTCTGGGCACTCGCAATCTCAGTTCTCAGCAGGCTCTGTTGATGTGGTGCCCCATGATTTGATTCTCTTGTGAACAGCTCCCATTATCTCAGGACAACTCGGAATGACGGTCTATTATTGAGCATGGCAGTTTTGTTGTTTTCTTTTTATTATTACAAGGAAATAAAAAGAATCAAGTAACAACTAAGTAAACACCTAAAAACAAAGTATGGTACATATGATACATACTGGCTTCAGGGGCTAATCTGGAGGGTCTGGAGGGTACATAGTCTCCTCAGGCTCATCAAACTTGGCACCTTTCATAGATCTTTTCCTCAGCCAGTGTCCATTCCCTGGGTGTAGTTTTTCATCTGTGAACCAAGCATTATCCTACACCAGACAATGTGGATTATCATGCATTACTTTCTTTTGGGCGTTAATGGAAAAGCAAGCCTCTTCAGGAGAGGGTTGATAGCCAGTGTTATACACATTCAGCTTAACCTTCATATTTCCAAATGACTCTTCAATGATCCCATACCTTCATTGTATGTGAGCATTGGCAGTGGCCAAAAAGGGCCTGCCAAGAATCACAGGTATGGAAGAAGCACATTTGCTTGGTTCCATGTCCAATACCAAAAAGTCAGCAGGATAGAAGAATTTGTCAATTCTAACCAAAACATCCTCAATTATCCCCATAGGTTTCCTTTCAGATCTGTCAGCCAGCTGGAGGACCACATGTGTGGGCTTTAATTTGCCTAAGCTCAGCTTCTCATGTACTGAATATGTGAGAAAATTTACACTGGCTCCCAGATCTAATAAGGCTTTATCAATGATGTGATCCCTAATGATGCAGGGGATTGTGAGGGTTTCAGGGTCTTGGAATTTGGTTGGGATTGCAATCGACAAAATTTGTTTCACTTTCTCTGCTGAAAAGACTTTCTTGGATAGGTGTATCCTGGATTTTCTTTTATGGGTGCATAGTTCTTTTTAAAACTTGGCATAGGCTGGGACTTGTTTAATGGCATCAAGTAAAGGCAAATTGATCTTTACTTGCTTGAAAGCCTCCATCATTTCCTCAATTTTTTCTTGCCCTTTATCAAAAGGGGAAGGTGCTTGTAGTGCCTTAGGAAATGGAAAATGTGGGATTGCTCCCTCACTTGCAGCCTTAGCCACTGGGGCCTCTTTCTTTTTGATTTTTTTCTTTTCTTGAGGATCCTCATTATCCTCTTTATTCACAACTGATTGTTCCTTCAAGTCCACCACTGGTGGTCTTTGTTGTGTGCTAGTAGAAATCACTTCATTTTCTTCCTTCAAGTTCCTCACAGGCTCATGGCCCACTTGGTTTTCCACTAGCTTACCACTTCTCAAAGTTGTAACAGATTTGGCTTCCTCATAGGTGGAGGAAACTTCAACCAAACCGTGGGATTGTCCTGTGGTTGGCTAGGCAACCTTCCTCCTCTCTCCTAGTTAGAGCATTTGAAAGTTGACCAATGTTGGTCTTCTCTATCTTTTGATGCTCCGTGAGAATGTATCGCTTGAGATAAGGTGTTCAAATTCGCAGTGAAGAGAGACTTGTTCCTCAAAGGATGGTGCTCTCCGGTGGGGCTTGACCGAGCATTGAGGAGCTGTTGGGCCATGGGTTGCTGATACTAAGGCCTTGGGACATAACTTTCTCGATAGGGTTGAGCATTTGAAAGGCATGGCATGGGCTGCCGCATTGCTAGTGATTGATATGCATCTTGTCGCCACCTCAAATTGGGGTGCTACCATGGATATTCATTTGATCGCACATGCCTGATTAAGATGAGCTTGCTAATAAACTGGGAACTGCAGATGGGCATTCTTCAAGGGAATGAGCAGGGGACTGGCATATGGCACATGCCTCCTCCACTAGCAGCCACAAGTGACCATTGATTGTGAGTCCATCAATCTATCAAATTTCAAGGTTAAATCTGTCCACTTTCCTTTCCAACTCACTTGGCACACTCACTTCATATATCTTCCCTCTTGAGGTATTCTCCTTCACCAACTTAGGAGGCTCTAGATCTCTTGCTAAGGTTTCCCTTTGCATAGAGTTCTCACTAATAATATCAAAGAGCTCCCATGCCTCCTCAGTAGTTTTGTGGAGATAGGTGCCACCACAGGAAGCATCTATCATATCTTTGCTTTTAGCATCAATTCCCTGATAAAAGCTTTGAACCAATAGCCATTCAGGGATTTGATGGTGGGGGAATTTCTTTAGGAGTTCCTTAAATCTCTCCCAGGATTGATGAAAATCTTCAGTTGGATCTTGGGTAAAAGAGATGATACCCTTCCTCAAATGGCTGGTTTTTGATATAGGAAAGAACTTTGCCAGAAATTGACATTGGAGATCACTCCAGGACTGAATGTTGTTGGGTCCTGACTCTATCCTTTAATGAAAAAGGAAAGAGTCTCATCCTGGTGGCCTCTTCCCCCAAACCTATGATATTAAATATAGTGCATAGTCCCAAGAACTCATCAATGTGCTTGAAGGGATCTTCTTTAGTCAGGCCATGAAATGAGGGCAGCATTTGAATGATGAATTATTTTATCTCATAGTTTCCTTGAGCAGCTGGGAATTGAATGCAGAAGGGGGAATTATAGACCCCTAGTGCATTAAACTCCTTAAGAGTTCTTGGTTACTATTGCTAACCAATTTCTATAGAATAAAATGCAACAGAAGTAGGTGTAGTTGGTCTGGATCTGAGAAGTTTTTCAACCTCTGGATTTAGTGGAATAATCTGAGGTTGGAGAGTTCTCCTACTAAACATACAACACTTAGATTCTGAATGCAGAACAGATACTCAACACAACAAGTAGAATCAACCAAAATTTCTAACTACTCTAACAAAAATTATCAACAGATTTGAAAAGTAACAGGGGAGTAGAGTGATGCAAACTACAGAGCAGTCTCCAGCACGATTCTCCTCTCACTGGTAACCTTAGATTTGATTAAATGCACACAAAATACTGAAAAAAAACAAAACTTACAAAAGCAGTTAGTAAAATTAAGCAAACAGCTATCAATTTCTACAGATCTTATGATCAAAACTTAGATCTATCAATTTCTAAACACACGACCCCGACAATGGTGCCAAAAAGTTGTTGGAGTGTTTGCCTTCCCTCAAATGAGGGTCTAAAATGATCAATAAAACTAGGCAGAACACACTCACATAGATCTGCAAGTAATCAGTATCTATTGTAGCAAGTCTTACAAAAATGTTGAGTAAGGGAATGTCCACAGAGAGGTTGGTTTAAAAATATGATCAATCTCCAGATCTGTATTAGATCTGACACCCTAACTAGTGCTACGTTAGCTAAAAGACAAGGGAGAGGTTTAAAATGGATTGCCACTTAAGCTAAGCTAAAATTAAACATAGACTAACTTGGATCGAGTTTAGGATCTTAGATCTTGTAGGGGAAAGAGGTAAAAAGTAAAAAATGGAGAAGAGTAGCTTGGAGATTGGTTTTTACTGAAATCAGATTCAATTAATTATGCTACAGAGGTTTAGAGCACACAATTCCCTCAACTGGCTATAAGCATAGCAGTAGGGTATAAACTCTACTTCAAATCGTAGGATCCATCTGGTCTTAAGGCTATGATCTATCCACTTTAATGGTCACAGACCATCCTATAGACTTTATTGAATCCATGGATTTGCAGCAGACGAATCCAATTGGAGCCTAAGCTTGGACTAATCTTAAGGTCATGAACTGTCCACTTTAATGGTCACAGACCATCCTAGGGATCTCCTCAAAAGCTAAGGCCTCAATTAGAGTAATTAAAACCACTACAGATGCTGCAATTCCCAGGTCACAGACTCAAGGAATCATAGGAGTATCAGATCCAGGGAGATCGGGTGGTATCAAAGAGGCCTACCAGTTAAGTGGGTGAGCTGATCTACAGACTCCTCTACAAAAATCCGATCGATCACCAAATGGAACCAAGGGAACTTTAGATCTAATTAAAGCATTAAAAACAATATTAATCATTACAATCAAAGTCACTATATAATGGAAATACTCTCAGATCTGTAGTCTGTGCAGCTAGGAACCTATAATAACACTCTTAACCTTACCCAATTACAGATCAAACCTCTCTCCTCGCTACTCCAAGGGAATTAGCCAACCATTGTTGGGCTAAAGGAGGGAAAATTGAATTTCTCTACAAGCTCTAATCTCCAGAATTTGGCTCAGATCTCGATCTCCCCTCAATTGCAATTGGGGGTCTCTATATATAGCTTTCTCCTCTATTTTTCTTGCCAAAAATCCCTTCTAGAAGGACCTCAGAGTTTGTTAGAGTTCTGTTAGAGCACGTGGGTCGGGTAAGGTTTCCTAGGGCATCTTCTAGAACCGTCGTGCCGGTCACCAAGTGTCTCGGGTTGCGTGCAACAGGTCACCGAATCACAATGTGTGCATAGCTGAATTTCTGGGAAGTTCTGCACACAATTTTGACAGGTTCAGGAAGCTTTCGATAGGTTCAAATTGAGCATTTTGGTCCTTTCACTAGGTTCTCAGATCTCTTCGATAGGTTCCGATAGGATGAGCCTTCTCTTAGAGTTTCAGCATTCTCATCTCGGCGAGTATTTGAGAGTTGGAGGTCATTCGAGTTGGAGAACGGTTCGACGCTCTTTCTGCATGCCAGCATTTCGATAGGGTTGGTCTCACTCCTATCGAAAGGCTCAAGTTCCCTTCGATAGGTTCTTCTCCAGTGCCTTCATCTCAATAGGTTTGAAGAACCCATTCGATAGGTTCCCTTGATGCCTCAGACAAGTTTGCGATAGGATGATTTCTTCCTTCCTTTCAGCTGCTTGATAGGTTCTTGGATCCTATCAAACTCCTCAATTCACACAAATTCATCCTTCTTCTGCCTTCAGATCCTATCAAAAACTTCTTCAACTGCACAAATTCTTCCTTTCTTTGCTTTCAGATCCTGTCGAAGTCTTCAGGTGACCAATCGATAGAATGTTTTCAGCCTGTTTTCACTTCCTTCATCTTGCCCTGCTGCAGCCATGCGCTCCAAGGGTTCAGTGATGTGCTACCCTCTGGTGTGCTGTTGCTGGGTTTGTCTTGTGCTGAGAGATAGCCCCTTTTTAGGCATTCTTGAGTGGTTTTCTGCATTAGTGTCCTCTCTCATTGCTGTCTACAACATGCACTTGACAGAAGCTTATTAGTGTGCTCACAGGTCTATCAATGGTCTGGTTAAAGGGTGAAAAGTGGCATTTTCCACCACTTAACAGGTCTATGGTACTAGGAGCAGATAAAGGTGTGGAAGTGGTGATGGTCGAAAGGGAGGCTGAAGTGCTGGGAGGTATGGAAACTGGAATAGAGGGTAAAGGAAATGAGATGGATGGTGGAGCAGCTGATGGGATGGAAAAATTAAGGGTATCATGGCTAACATTGGGCAAGGGCACAGAAGTGGGAGGAATGGAAGGGATGATTGCAGGTGCTGAGGGAATCAAAGGGCCCACTGCAGAGCTGGCCACTTGAGGTTCCTCCCTTTCAGGACTTTCCACAGATTTGCTTTTGCTCTTTCCAATCAAGGTCCTACTTGCAGACCAAGCCCTCTTTCTAAACATTTTGGGATTCACAATTTCCACTTCTCCATCCCCTTCAAAAACAAAGTTGCCTCTGTTAAGCAACGCAGTGATGAGCCTACTGTAGGGGAGCCCTAGTAGGGCTTGGGCCTTCCTGCATTTATCATTTACATCCACCATGGCGTCAAACACCAGCAGAGTAGCATTTAAAAATTAGCCCTTACAGAAAAAGTATAGGGCTCCACTATTGGTGTTCTCCTCTCTTGCTGAAGGCCACTCACATAAATGTTCTTCCTCCAAATGGAATCAAAGAATATCATGTTGGGGTGTAAATCTCTCCTCATTATTGACTCCCCAGACCCCACAATGCTTTGAGTGAGGTGCCTGACCATTGCATTGAAGGGCATAGTCTAAGGCTCAGGAAGTCCATAAGAAACATCAAAAATAGAAGGGACTCCAAGAACCACCCCTAAATCCCTGTAATTGACAATAATCTCTTGGTGATGAATTACAATGTCCAAACAAGGATCAGTTGAACCTGGCATGGTCTTCTTCCTCAGGTTCTGATACCATAACTTGACCAGCCTAGGGTATGATTTTTCTTGCAATGGGGTCAGTAATGGGGTCAAACCTGTCTTCACCAAATAGTCCATTGTGGCCTTGCAATCCATTTCCTTAGAAAAGTAAGGGGTGTCAACAATTGTCTCTGGGATCAGGTCTATGGCATCCACAAATTCAATGGGAATGGATATGTTCTCAGGGACCTTAGGCTCAGCCACAAGACTTTCTACCTCAGGGGCCTCCTCAACAAATTCTTCACTGGTTTGGGCCCTCTTTAATTCTTGGCTTTCTTGGATTTCATAGTTTTCTCAGCTTGGTCCATGACCAGCTTTCTTTTTGAAGGTGGGGATTTCGTGGGTTGTGTGGTGACCCTACTGGACTTCCTAGTGGCTTTGGTGGTGGATTTAGAAGGTACTTTGAATAGATTAGGCAAGGTATCCTCTTGACCAGCCATTACTCAATCAATTTTGCTCAATCAAATGCAATGACCTCACAGACCTTTGTTATGAATCAAATTAACCACACCAATTTGCAAATGAAATGCCAAAAGCACAAAGTAGGGTAGAAGAGAGGCTTACCTGTAGAAATCTAGGGTTTCTTAGATCTTAAAATGCACAACACCAAACCATCTTAGACTAGGCGCAAAGTGTAGCTTTTGATGAGTTGAAGCAATCAGGAAAATGGCTAGGGGTTTGGAGTAACAGCCAGTGAGGTAGAGAGAGAAAAAAGAAAAGTAGAAAAATCACCAGAGAAAACGTAAAGGGTAAAGAGAGGCTGTCGAATGGGAAAAATGGAGTTGTCGTCAGGTTTAAAGCAGTGGGAAACGACTTTCTACGGGATTGGGGCAAGGTGTCGACACCTTGATGCAACCTGTCGAAGAGTAGAAAGTCACTGATCCTCGCGAGAGGTTCATGCAATCTTGTCGACGAGTTCAAGAAGACAGAAACAATCATTCCGAGAGGTTCACAGAACCTCTCGACAGGTTCTTTGAACTCAATATGCAATCCTCTCGAAAGGTTCTAGGCTTCAGAAAATTTACTTCGAGAGGTTCACAGAACCTACGATAGGTACCCTGAACCTGTCGAGAATTCAACCAAAAATCTTTAGAACCTGTCGAAATGCTCCTGGATCCTATCGACAACCATTTTTTCATCTTCAGAACCTATCAAGAATTAATTCCCACCTCTTGAGAGCTTCTAGATCATGTCGAAAAGCAGACTGAGAACTCTCAGAACCTGTTGAGATGTTCATAGAACCTATCGACAGGTTATACTTCAGTTTAATAGGCTTGTAATAAATTCTAAGTTCATTTCCCAACATATTTGACACTCCAACTCAGGTCACTTCCCCAATTTGACTCATTATCCTACCTGAGGTACTGACATACACGGTAAAAAAATCATGTACACTACCAAACAAAAATAAAATAAATGAAACAGAAATAACCAAACACATGAGTTATTATAAATTATATACATTGTTAAAACCCAGACATGTTATGGAGGTTCATGATAGTGAATGGTCAATACAGGCTCCGCCATATTTTCAACAAGTTTGAGCCTTTGCCCATTCACTTTTGTGATCCTTCCATCTTTTGGATCTTTGATTTCCACAGCTCCAAATGAGGATACCTACTCAACTATGTAAGGTCCCTCCCATCTGGATCTCAACTTACCTAGGAAAAATTTTAATCTACAGTTGAACAGCCATACCTTGTTGCCAGCTGTGAACTCTTTCCTCAACAGATGCTTGTCATAGTAAGCCTTGGTTTTCTCCTTATAGATCCTAGCATTTGAATATGCCTCCAACCTCAACTCTTCTAGCTCTGATAGCTGGAGTTTCCTATGCATGCCTGTAGATTTTAAGTCAGTATTCAATGCTTTAACAGCCCAATAGGCTATGTGCTCTAGCTCCACTAGTAAATAGCATGCCTTGCCATATACCAGCCTGAAAGGAGACATGCCTATTGGGGTCTTATAGGCAGTCCTATAAGCCCACAGAGCATCAGGTAACTTCAAGAATCAATCCTTCCTATCCACTCTCACTGTTGTCTCTAAAATGTGTTTGGTTTCTCTATTAGAAATTTCCACCTGCCCACTAGTTTGTGGGTGGTATGGGGAGGCAACTCTGTGTGTCACAAAGTTCTTTCTAAGTAGGTTCTCAAACTGTCTACTGCAAAAGTGGCTCCCCATCACTAATGATAACTCTGGGGGTGCCAAAAGAGAAAATGTTATCCTTCAAGAATTTGAGGACAACCTTCTGATCATTTGTTCTTGTAGCTATGGCCTCAACCCATTTGGACACATAGTCTACAGCTACAAGAATATAGTTGTACCCAAAAGAAGGGAAGGGACCCATGAAGTCTATCCCCCAAATATAAAAAAGTTCAATCCCAAGTATTGGCTGTCAAGGCATCGAGTTTCTTTGGGAGATACTTCCCATCTTTTGGCATCTTTCACACATTTTAGAATGAAGCCATGCATCCTTGGAGAGAGTGGGCCAATAAAATCCACTTTGGAGCACCTTGGCAGTAGTTTTGTCCCCACTGAAGTGGCCTCCACAGGCCTGTTCATGACACATAGTTAGCACATTGTGGAATTCCTCATCAAGGACATCTCCTCACCACTTGTTCTGCACAATGCTTGAATAGGTATGGGTCCTCCCACATATAACGTCTGATCTATGAAAAGAACAGATCCTTATCCATTTTTTTCCAATGTGGGGGGATCATCCCTACTGCCAAGTAATTCACAATATTTACAAACCAAGGTGTAGAGGTGCTGATAACAAATAGTTGTTCATCCATAAAGGAGTCATTAATAGGTAGCCCACGAAATTCCTTTGCTAGGATCCTAGATAAGTGGTCTCCAACCATATTTTCAACTCCTTTTTTGTCTTTGATCTCAAGATCTAACTCCTATAATAGGAGGATCTAACTGATCAATCTAGGCTTTTGCATCCTTTTTTGACAAAAGGCATTTTAGGGCTGAGTGATCTGTGAAAACCACTATCTTGGATCCCAGCACATAAGACCTAAACTTATCTAGAGCAAAAAAAATTGCTTACAGTTCCTTCTTAGTTGTGATGTAATTTAATTGAGCAACAATCATGATTTTGCTGGCATATGCAATCACACAAGGGGCCTTATCCTTCCTTTGTCCTAAGACTGCACCAATTGCAAAGTCTGATGCATCACACTTCAGCTCAAAAGGTATTTAAAAATCAGGTGCTTGAAGGATAGGTGCAGAGGTTAGGCAACTTTTATATAGCTCAAAGGCCTTAAGGCATTCAGGATTGAAATCAAAGGGAACCTCTTGGCACAACAGGTGGCAAAGAGGTTTTGAGATTTTGCTGAAATCTTTGATAAATCGCCTATAGATGTCAGCATGCAACAAGAATGATCTAACTTGTTTCACAGTTTATGGTGGGAGTAAATGTGCAATCAGATCTATTTTAGCCTTGTCTACCTCAATGCCTCTGTGAGAAACCACATGGCCAAGGACAATGCCTTGAGTGACCATAAAATGGCTCTTTTCCCAACTTAAAACCAAGTTGGTTTCCTCATATCTCTGTAGCACAAGATTGAGATGGTGTAGACATTGGCTAAAACTATCCCCAAAAGTAGAGAAATCATCTATGAAAATCTCCAGAAATTGCTCAATCATGTCAGAAAATATAGCATACATGCACCTTTGGAAAGTTGCAGGTGCATTACACAATCCAAATGGCATCCTTCGAAAGGCATAGGTGCCAAATGGGCATGTGACTATTGTCTTTTCTTGGTCTTGTGGATAAATCAGGATTTAGTTATACCCCAAATATCCATCAAGAAAATAATAAAAAGACTTTCCTGCTAACTTATCCAAGATTTGGTCAATGAAGGACAAAGGGAAATGGTCTTTTCTAGTTTTCAGATTAAGCTTTCAATAGTCTATACACACCCTCCAACCTGTGGTTTCCCTAGTTGGAACAACCTCACCAGCATCAGTTTTAATCACAGTAATTGTAGATTTCTTAGGTACCACATGAGTAGGTGCCACCCATTCAGAATCTGAAATTGGGTAGATGACTCCAGCATCTAGCAATTTGTCCACTTCTTTCATCAATTTTCTCTGTATTTCTCTAGAGGGTTTGGAACCCTCTTCCAGGTGAATTTTATGCATGCACATAGCAGGACTGATGCCCCCAAGGTCAGCAATGGTCTAGCCAATTGCTCTCTTATGCTTCTTTAACACACACAATAATTCTTCCTCTTGCTCATTAGTGAGAGAGGAAGAAATAGACACTGATAATTTCTAGTTTGCCCCCAAAAAAGCATACTTCAAGATCCTAGGCAGCTGTTTCTACTCCACCACTGGTCGACATACAAGTGAGGGCAATGTAGGTGCCTTTGATGGTGGGGGAAGAGGCATCACAACAGGTTTCCAAGGAGGATACCTTGTTGCAGGCCCCACATCAGAAATTAAGGATTTCACCTCTTGAACCATGGGTGTGGGGGCCTTCTCTTCCACAATCTCACTCCACTCATTCTCAAAAACATCACCAAAATTATCACAAAAATCATTACAATGCAGCAACTTGGGAAAAGTCTCATCCACAAGCTCATCCAATACATCAATTGAAAAGTAATCCTCACCATTCAAGGAAGGTTGATTTACTGTATTGTAAATATTCAATTTAACCTTCATGTTGCCAAAAGACACCTCCATTACTCTTGATTTACACTGAATACAAGCATTGGCAGTGGCCAAGAAAGGTCTACCTAAAATCACAAGAATAGAGGTGGTGCACTTGCTTGGTTCCATGTCAAGAGCTAAAAAATCTGCTGGATAGAAAAATTTATCAACTCCAACTAAAACATCCTCTATCATTCCCATAGGCCTCTTTTCAGATTTGTCTGCTAGTTGTAGCACCAAATGTGTGAGCTTCAATTCTCCCAAGCCTAACTTCTCATAAAAAGAATATGGAAGAAGGTTTACACTAGCTCCCAGATCTAACAAGGTCTTCTCAATAGTATGATCCCCAATGATGCAGGGGATAGTGAGAACTCCACGGTCTTGAAGCTTGTTTGGAACTTGCTTGATGGCATCAAGTTAAGGCAAGTTGATCTGTACTTGTTTGAAAGTTTTCATCATCTCCTCAACCTTAGCATTTCCCTTATCAAAAGGAGAAGCTACTTTCAATGCATTAAGAAATGGAAAGTGGGGAACTGTCGTCCCATTTACAGCCTTAGCAAGTTCATCAGATTTTTTTATGTTTTCATTTTCAATTTTCTGTTGGGGCACATCACCCCCCTTATTTGTTATATGCTGCTCCTGTTGCATATTTTCATGAGTTATTTCTTCATTTTCCGTACTTGACTTATCAAGCTCATTAATAACATGGTTATCCACCAGCCTCCCACTCCTCAAGGTGGTGACAAATTTTACTTCTTCATGGGAAGGAGTCTCACCAACCATGTATTGCCCCTTCGGATTGTTCATGGGCTGACTAGGCAATCCCCCCTCCTCTCTCCTAGTCAAAGAATTAGATAGCTGACCAAAGTGGTCCTCTATCTTCTTGACGCTTTGACTGTGGGAGTTAATGATTTGGGATAAAGGGCTCAAATTCTGCAGGGAAGCCAAAACTTGCTCTTCAAATGTGAGGGATCTAGAGGGTGTTGGAGCTGGTGCACTTTGATGCACAGGTTGAACCATTGACTGAGCAATAGGATGTTGGTATTGGGGCCTTGGAAAATAATTCTGCTGGTATGGCTAGACATTCCAATAAGGCATGGATTGTTGTGGCTGTTGCTGCTACTAGTTTTGAAAGTTATCTTGTCTCCACCTCAAGTTAGGGTGGTTTCTCCAATGATAGCCAGCAGTAGGTTGTTGTCCATAGGACTGAGTAGGATTCACATGTTCCATCATAAAGTCTAGAAATTGGGCAGCTGAGGGACATTCC
Source organism: Chloranthus sessilifolius (assembly GCA_021018995.1). NCBI lineage: Eukaryota > Viridiplantae > Streptophyta > Magnoliopsida > Chloranthales > Chloranthaceae > Chloranthus > Chloranthus sessilifolius. The sequence continues at coordinate 103,402,469 of CM037584.1, read as the reverse complement.
TCAAGGGAGTGAGTGGGGGTGTGGCATATGATACATGCCTCCTCCACTTTAGCAGCCATTGGAGACTGCATTGTTGCCATGAGCTTATCAAACTTTTGGGTCAAGCTGTCCACTTTTCTCTCCAAATCATTATGTCCACTCACCTCATACATTTTCCCTCTGGTGGTATTTTCTCACACCACTGTAGGGGTCTCAAAATCTCTTGCCCAGGTTTTCCATTGCATGGAGTTTTCACTGATGATATCAAACAACTCCCAAACCTCATCAGCTGTCTGGTGGAGGTATGTACCACCACAAGAGGCATCAACCATATCCCTGCTTTTGGGATCAATCCCTTGATAGAAACCTTGGACAAGTTACCATTTAGGAATTTGGTGATAGGGACATTACTTTAAGAGTTCTTTAAATCACTCCCAGGCTTGTTGAAAGTCTTCAGTTGGGGCTTGAGCAAATGAGATAATGCTTTTCCTCAGCTGACTTATTTTGGGCATGGGGAAAAACATGGCTAAAAACTAACATTGAAGGTCATTCCAAGACTGAATACTGTTGGTTGGGAGGATTGACAACAAAGTTCTGGCTCTATCCTTTAGTGAAAAAGGAAAGAGTCTCAGCCTTGTTGCTTCCTACCCCAAACCTACAATATTGAAGTTAGGGCACAGTCCTAAAAATTCATCAATATACTTGTAATGCTCTTCTTTGCTCAGGCTAGGGTATGAGGGTAACATTTGTATGATAGCAAACTTGATCTCATAGTTCCCTTGGAAAATAGGGAATTGAATGGAGAAGGAAGAATTGTAAACCCCTAGCGCATTGAATTCCTTTAAAGTCTTAGGTTGCTCACCCATTGCAGCAATTTCATAATCAACTAAAGGTGTTTGTATGGTTTGTTTAGGTCTGAGAAGTCTTTCAACTTCAAAACCTAAGGGAGCAATCTCAGGGTTAAAAGATCTCCTCCTAAGCATACACACAGCAGAAACTAAATTCAATGCAGAAAATTACAGCACAAAATTCAATCAAAATAATCACAAAATACATAACTAATGCTGCAGATCTAAAAAGCTGTAGATTTAGAAATATAAACAGAGTTAGGGAATGGAAACTTAAGCAAAGCTTGCTCCTCCAATTGGTACAATGCTCTTGTCAACACCACAAATCTAGATTTGAAACAAACAATTGAACTATAAAAAACAACAGCACCAATTAGTCAAACACTAAACAGGCAATTAAAAATCTAATTCTAAAAATGAGAAAAACTTAGATCTACCAAGTTAAAATTACAAGTTTCCCGACAGCGGTGCCAAAAACTTGTTGTGCTGCCACCTTGCAATTATTATATGATTAAAACAACCAATTAAAAGGCACAAATTAGAAATGTATGGAATCAAGGTGAGCAACCACTCCTGCAAGAACCGAGGCTATTGTAGCAAGTTTTAAAAGGTAAGTAGGGTATGTCCACAGGGAAATATGGTTCAACTATAATAAATCTCAAGATCTATTATAGATCTGGCACTCGATCCTAATTTAGCTAAACTAAAATAGGAAAGAGGAGAGGCTTTAGGTTTTTGTCACTTTTTCTGCAAACTACAAAAGTTAAATGCAATTGATCCAGATCTGATCAAACACAGATTAGGGGAGATATAGGAAAGATGAAAATTCAAAAGATGGAGAACAACAGCTAGGGGTCTTGGTCTCTTACTAAAAATCAAAGGAGTCAAAGGTAGTGTAGAGGACAGATTTGCAACAATCCTCTATCTAGCTCCCAGCTACCCGGGTTCCCCCGATAGATGTTAGTTATAAGAATCCAATCTCCACCAATGAATTGAAGCAATCCTGAGGTTAGGATCTGCCCTTCTACTGGATATAGTCCATCTCAGAGATTGCCCCAATCTATTGATCTTGATTGGAATAGGTAAACTATTACAGATGTTGCGGGTGCCAGGCTACTAGCTCCCCATTTCTGGCTGGCATCCACAGGAGTATCCAATCCAGGGAAATCATATATGAAGAAGTGAAATGTATATTAAAATCACCTTTAAAAATCACAATTATATTGCAAGCTTACAATACTATTGTTCCCAGATCTGCAATCTGTGTAATATATAATCTCTTACAAGTCTCTGAATCTCTTAATTTATAGCTCAAGACCTTGCCCTAACTAACGAAAAGAATTTCGCCACTCATAATTGGCTAAAGAGAGAATGGGAGAAGAAGGAAGAAAGAGATAGAATTTGGAGGGAAAAATGGTTCTTGAACTAAGCTCTGGTTCTCTCAAATTCTAGATGGTTCTTCTATAAAAGTTCTCTTCTTTTTATACCTTCTCTCTCTGTCTCAGATCTATTTCAGCCAATCAGAGCCCAAGAGAATAATTTTGTTATTCTGGGCTACTGATGTGGCTGATTTCCCTTCTAGAAAATCTTCTCCCATTGGTTTACAACCAGCAAATACATGTGGGGTAGTTAGGGTTTCCAATTGTGTACAGTTGAATGCCAAAAATACTCCCAGGGGTTGCTGACGTGCTTTGGGATGTGTGCACAGACTTTTGAAATTGGCAGTGTTAAGACCTGAAAAGTATCACTTTTCACCCTTTAACTTAACCTTTGATTAGACCCATAGCCACATAATAAGTCCTTGTTAAGTGTTTTATGTAGGTAGTACCCAGCAATGAAATAAGGCCAGGAATCCTGCTAAAAAGCCTGCTTTGGCACCAGAAGTCCGTCATAAGGATGAAGTCTGAATCCAGACCTGAAAATGAGCCTTGGCAGTCCAGCTGAGCTTCCCAAGACTCTACAATAACTTCTCACACAGATGATTGACTGAAGAGCTTCAGAAACATAAACTCGCACAGCTCTCACGAAGCTCAAGAAGAGAACTCCTCGCACAGTTCTCACGCCATTCAAGAAGAAAGCATCCCTACGAAGGCAAAGCCACCCTCGCGAAGATTAGTTAAGACATGGAACCTCGCACAGTTTAGAATTCATCAAATCCTCGCGAGGTAACTCGCGAAGCCCAGTGAAGATAAGTGCTCGCGAAGTTCTAGCGCTATTCAAATCTATCTTCGCGAAGATCAATCTCGCGACTACTTAAGCTCCAACCCCGCGTCATCTGAGGCTTTGATGTCCACTCAACCTCGTGACTGCCTAAAGAGCAAACCAAGCCAACCTCGCCAAGGCAGAAGATTAAATTTCAAATCATCCTAGTGAAGAACAAAAGCTACCATGCGACAAGTCTGGGAAACAATGGCTACCAAGCGAAGCTCTGAACCTCAAACTTCCATCTCTTCAACTGAGGACTTTTTAGGAATTTTCAGCGATTAGGGCACGCACTCCCACGCTTAAATCTCTATGCATGTGCCCCAAGGCATCAGAGGATCACTATTCGGCCACGTGGCATCGTTAAAATTAGGGTTTCCTAACCGTAATGCGCCACTACACCACTGCTATAAATACCCACACTTAGCTTAGGTTTGGGGAGCTTAGACTTTCTTTTCTTTCTACATCCTGGAATAGCTAGGAACCCATCCCATTTCTGGGATACCTGATCTGAGATCGTTTAGTTTTTCTTTTTGTAGTTGTAAGTAGCTTTCTTTTTCTTTTTCCTTCTCTCCATAGTCCAGCACTTGCTGGCTATGTCTTTGTATGTATTTTGAACTAGATTAATGGAAGTTCTGTAATAGGATCTATACTTTATGGGATTTGTGTTTGTGTGTGAGATGCTCTGTGCAAGGCTGCTGCCTTGTGATCTGGCATTGCTTTGGCTGTGTTTCAAAGCAATGGAAGACTGATTCTAAGGGCCACTCAGATCCAAGTGACCTGTGAGTCTGGGCTATCATGGTCCTATACAGCCTTAGCCCCACCACAGGACCCATTAGATCTGAAATCCCCATGGGATCTTGAGCTGGTAGCCTTGTGACCATGGTGGTAGCAGCGATATTCTTGTTTTGTCTTGGGCTCCGTGAGGAGGATAACCTCTGGGATAGTCTCTGACCATTTAAGTGGACAGATTATAGCCTTAGGGTGATTCTAATCCACTGATCCAAGATGGATCCTTCTTCTTTACACTTGAGCTTGTAGAAGCCTGGTGGGAGATTGTACAGAGGCAGACTCCCCTATATTTGTATAGATCCGCCATCAGTTGTTGGATCTGATTTGGTTATAGAGATTGTAGGCTGGTGACTGGACCATTGTGGCCTCACTTAAGCAATGGACAGCTATATCAAAGGTTGTACTCAATCTCTTGCTGGTTCTATGTGTCTAGGCTATCATGGTCCTATACAGCCTTAGCCCCACATATAGAGCTTTAGAGGTTGAGGTTCCTTATGGATTCTTGAGCTGGTAGCCTGGATGAAATAGTGCCTGCAATGATTTACTGGTTATGTTTTGACCCATCCCTGGATAGTGGTTCCCCTATGGGATAATCTGTGACCATTTGAGTGGACAGGTTATAGCCTTAAGGGTGGAGTCATGGCAGAGTGATGGGTTGGATCCTTTCTCCTCAGTGGTGATAATGTAGGCACTGGACAGGATTTCTATAGCATCAGATCTGAATCAGAGTTACAAAACTCCTCTGATCTGGGCTCAATAACATACTTCTCACCCTTTTACAAAACTCCTCTCAACCCTTTCTGTAGTTTAGACATTAGAATACTTAGAATAAGTGACCTTAAACTCCTCTCCTTTTAGGACTGCCAGATCTGTAGTCAGATCTGGAGGGACTACTAGAGATGGCTCCTTTGGAGCTGTAGATCACCTTTCCCTGTGGGACAAACTCTTATCAAAACTTGCTACAATGGACCCTGTATCTTGCAAGTCTAGGATTTCTTAGTTGTGCTAATTCCATCCCCTGTTTTACTCTTTCTTTGATTTTTAAATGATTTTCATCACCAACCAATAAAGTAAGCACACACTCAGAAATCCGCCAACAAGTTTTTGGTGCCGCTGCCGGGGAAAGATGATCTATTAGTAGACCCTTAGTTTTTATATTCTTAGTATTCTTTACACATGTGAATAAATGATACTGCTGACATAATTTTGAATCTTTCATGCAGATCTAGACAGTAGTAGTGAAGGATAGTTGGACTGCAATTGGAGCTTAGCTACCTCTGTTTGCAAACTCTCTGACTTTTAAAACTCTGTCTATCTTTCTTAAAAAAAATTTCTAGCAGTATCTAGGATAGTTTTAAATATATTCTTTGAATAGCTGTAAACTAGTTAGATAAATTTGTTAGTGTACAATTATTCTTTTGCAATGTGCCTGCAAGAAGCTTTCCTTGCTATTGGTGTGCTTGTATGCTAGGGAGGAGATCCCTCAGCCCTGCTTTAGAGCGTCTTAACCCTGAGTTAGAAAGGGGAAGGAGACTTAGGAGAGATAGGCACACCACAGGAGAGCCCCCAAGTGAAACTGTGACAGTAATTATGGGTGAAGAACAATCCAGAACCCTCAAGGAGTTGAATGCTCCGGATGACTATAACTCCCCTTTTAGCATTCAATTCCCTGATGTTTAGGGAAACTATGAAATAAAAACTTCAATAATCCAGATGCTGCCAACTTTCCATGGGCTTAGCAAGGAGGACCCTTACAAGCATATTGACCAGTTCTTGGCCTTGTGCACCACTTTTAATATCACTGGTTTGGACCTGAGGCTACTAGGCTCAGCCTCTTTCCCTTCTCTCTGAAGGATAGGGCCAGTACCTGGCTGACCACTCTTCCCAACAATAGCATTGCTTCATGGAAAGACCTGTAAACCAAGTTCTTAACAAAGTTCTTCCCTGAGACCAAAACTAGCCAGTTGAGGAAAGAGATTCTTGCATTTGCTCAATCCCCAACTAAGGATTTTAACCAGTCCTGGGATAGGTTTAAAGAGATACTCAAATAATGCCCCCACCACAAGATCCCAGAGTGGCAGCTTGTACAAAGCTTCTACAATGAATTGATGAGAAAAATAGAGATATGGTCGATGCCTCTTGTGGTAGATCCTACATGCACAAGACTGCTGAGGAGGCATGGGAATTGCTTGAGGTGATTAGTGAGAATGCTTTTCAAAAGCCATCCCTGGCAAGAACTAATCAGGAATCTGAGTCAAAGGTGGGGCCTGTTGCTGGATAAAGAGGAAAAGTTTATGAGGTGTCTGGGAACAATGACCTACAGCTGTAAATGGCAAACCTCTTTATGAAGTTTGACAAATTATTGACTATGATGCAACCCAGAAGGGCTGCTCATGTATGAGGCATGTCCGATATGCTACCCCACAAAGACACAAGGAGGAATGTCCATCTGCAGGGCAATTTCCTGAATTGGTTTTAGAACATGTTGCTGCTACTCAATCTTATGGCCAATAACAATCTGGGGGCTACAATAGGCATTATATGGATACCAAAGACCAAAATGTCAAGTTACCAATGGAGAGACCACCCAAATCTAAGGTGGAGGCAAGACAACTACATGTAGCCCCAACAAATGTTGGCCTTACCACAAAGGCCACAGCAGCAGTTCAATCAAGGGAATGCCCCTAGGTCTACCTTCTAGCACCATCAGCAGCCCCATCAGCAGCAAAATCAATTGGTCTTACCCCCTTCTCAACCTAGAAATACTTCTTTCGAGGACCAGGTCTTGACCTCACTATAAAACCTGGGTTCCTTGGCTCAGACTGTGAACTCTCATGGTCAGAGCATCAAGAAGATGGAAGAGTAGATTGGCCAACTAGCGAATACCTTAGCTAAAAGAGAAGAGGGAAGGTTGCCCAGTCAACCAGTGGTGAATCTCAAGGGCCAATTTTTGATTGGTGAAGGATCCTCAGACCCTGAAGGGGATCTTTCATTGAATTGATGATAAGAATTGTGCACCTTTGTATAATATATACTTTACAGTTTAGAGGAATTTGTAGCAATCTTGTTGGAATCTGAGTTTAGTGCTTTATGCCTACTTTTATTCCTGTTCCCCTTGTTTGCTAATTTCAAGTGATTGAATGATAATGGTAGTATTTGAATGCTTTTCATGATGTGTGAATTTAATGCTTTGAGAGTATGGGAATTTGTGAATGCTTTATAATGCTTATGGGTGTCCCTGGAAGAGAGACTGTGAGAGAATCCACCCACAAAGTCAGGGTCAAAAGGCTGACTAGTGGGTGAGTGAATTCTAACTCTGTTAAGCCTTCGCGGGGTTCTGAATAATGGGTTTGGTCCCCTCTCACGCAGTTCATAAAAAACTACTTTGTTTTGCTGTCGCGAGCTTCAGATATAACTGGGTGGGCTGCCCCGCACAGTTTAAATGAACATCTAATCTCGTGACCCATTCATGCCCAGCCAATGGGCAGATATTTTCAAAGCGCGCCGAGCCTCGCGATATTTAAATCCCACCTACCGCTTTTCTATCGCTTTCTCTTCCTCTCCTTCCAGAACGACTCCCACTCCTCTCAATCTCTCTCCTCTAGCTTCCTGTCTACAGTTCATTGCTCACTTTGAAATTCTAGATTTTTATTCTTAAAGCTAGGAGCTCTCGATCTGAAAGGCGTCAATTGAATGTAACCCTAACTTTTAGGGTTAGACTCAACTCTTAATCTTTCCTTTCCAAATTTCAACTGCACACTCACCAAGGAGAATCTTGATGGCTCCTAAAAGTGCACCTGTGAAGAGAGCTGGACTGTGCCACCGTGGAGCCTGCCCCTAAGAGAGGCAAGTCCTCTATGACACAATAAAAAGGGAAGGAGGTGATTCCTGAGGTGACTGCAAAAGCACCTGATTATTCTACTCCCTCTGAGCTCCTCATTTCCATTCCCTTAGAACCTGAAGCCATTTTTGATATATCGTTCTTCGAATCTGGGCCGTTGTCAGCTCCTGCCATTGAGTTATTGTGCAAGGATGGTTTGTTCCCCTTGTTGCAAATGATTCCTGCACTAGCCTATCCTAGGTTAGTAGGGTCGACTACACACATGGGAAGCCAGACCTCCTTGTGTTAGTTGACAATTTTGAGATGCTGCTTAACCCAGCGTTGATTGCTAAAGTCATGGGCATCCCTGCCATTTTTTATCCCAACTACAGTTATGGTGCCCCTGTGAGTGCCCCTCTCGATACCATTGCCCAGGCCATTACCAGAGGCTTGAAGGCCACAGGGGACTCCATCAAAAGAAGTGATTTGGATCCCAAGCTGTTGTTCATCGATCAAGTGCTAAGGAAGAATATCTACTGCTCCGGCCATCAGTAAGAAAGGAGGACACCAATTGCTGATGCTCTCTATTCCTTCTCTCTGGGCAACGGATTTAATGCTGCATGGTTGATTTTTGAGGCCATGAAAGATATGATGGTGAAGCTTGGGCTGCAAAAGAAGGTCCACACTCTCCCCTACGGAAGACTCATCACCAAATTACTTCTGAAGGGAGGATGCAAGATACCAATGAGGGAATTATCTGTTGACCTCACTCCCACCACTTTTTCCAAAAGACAATGGGGGATCAGCAGAAGTCTAATGGATCCCCAGAAGAAGAAGAAGAAGGCTGAAGTTCAGAATATTTTCGAGCAGGGAGAGGGAGCTACTGTGGCAAAGGCCACCCCTGCCCCCATAAAGAAGGCTAAAGCCCCTGCCCCAAAGAAGGTGGCGCGAGCTTCTGTCGCCTCTGCTTCTGCAGCAATCCCTCTATCCACCACACTTGCCTCTCCACTAAATTCTTCACCTATTCTATCTCTCTCTTTCCCTCTCTCATCTCCCTTTTCCATTCCACCCCCCACTGTGATTCTTTCCTGGGTGGAAAGTGTTGAACCCCATGACAACACTCCCCCTTCACCCACCTTACCTCAATACACAACCCCAATACCTCCGACATCCTTTGACCTCAACCCTAACAACCCTCCCTTGATAACCTACCTTAAAAAGAAAACCTCTCACACTACCACTGCCTTATCTTTACCCACTTCCACCTCCACTGTCATTCCCACAGACAAACCCCATATTGACCAACCCCTTGTCCAACACCTCCCAACTACATCTTCCCTCCATGATCTTGACTTTAACTTAGCCACCACTTCAGGATATCAGGCCTTCATGACTACCTTGCTTGATACCTTGCCCACCCATGACATCCCTCTCCCAGATTCACCACTCCCTTCACCACATCACTCCCCAGCCCTTTCACCTTCTCCCCCTACCACTTTCCATCATTCCCCCACTTCCCCTTTCCAATATGTTCCCTCCTATCCTCATACTCCACCCCAACCAACCTTAGATACCCTCACCCATATCCTTTCCCTCATACATGACATCCAAACCCAACTCTACACCACCACACAGACCCAAGCCCAAATGCAAACAGACATCACCAACGTACAATCCACCCTTCAAACATTGACAAACCCAATCATCCCTACACAACCTCCTACCACCCCATTGACCCAACCCCCTTCCACCTCTGACTCCACAGTTCCAACAGACCTCACCCACATTGACTTACCTTCTCCCTCCATGACACCATACCCTACCACTCCTTCCCCTCTCTACCTACCCTACCCCCTCTAATACTACCTCCACCACAATTTACCAACACTTCTACCCAAACTGACCCCATTCCATTCCCATCCACCTTTCCCATTCAACCCCACTTATTTGCAACCCCACCCCTTCCATTTTGACCCTTCACCATTCCATTCTTCCCTTACCCAGACCCATCCACATCCACTGCCCTTCCTTCATTTTACTTTCCACCCATACCTTCCATTCCACCTCTTCTCCCACCCCCTCCTCAATTCACTGGCCATTCAACATAGACTACCCCAGCCACTTCCACCCCTTCTCTTGACTTCATCCTTACACCACCCACTCTTCCCCCCCAGGATCAATCCCCTTCTACTTCTTCCACTCCATTTCTACCCATCTTACCCAGACACTCCTATTACACCCCCCCTACTTCACCCTCCTCCATGCCATGAGGGACAATACCTATATCAAGAGGGATGTTCTCAATGGCATGGCCCAACTCCGCCAAGCCATCGAATACCCCTTGCTGCAGAAACTTAGTGACTTGAAGCTTGGTCACCGCGAGCAGCTGAGAGATATTTTCAAAGGGTGGGAGGCAATTTTGGAGACCTTAAATGTGAACAAGGTTGCGACAACGTATTACAGAATGACTACTGAGATTGAAAAAGCCAATGCAGAAAGGGCAAAAAAGCACAACCGGTTATTAGAGAAAAAATTGAACAATGCTCAAGAGATCAACCGACTCAGTAAGGAGCTTGCAGATACCAATCTCTTGTGGGCTAACAAGAAAATTGAAATCTTGGAACAAAGAGTTGCCTTCCTACTTTCCCAACCAATACAGGCCACCCCTCTCACCACCGCTCCCCCTGAGGCCCCATCTTCTTCCACACAACCAGGCCCATCTTCTTCCACCACCCCTACCCCAACACCTACACCACCTGTTCCCCCACCTCCTACAGCCCCAACTCAGGTACCTCCTCTTGTTCCTCCTCAAATGCCTACTGCAGTTCCTACTACACTACCTACACAACCTGTTGCTCCTGCTCAAGTCCCTACTGCAGCTCCTGCTCCTGTCTCAGTGCCCCCCCTGTTCCCTCTCCTGCTCCCAAAAGAAAACACATTCCTTCCAAGAAAACTCCCACTTCCAAAAGAGCCACTGCAGCCCAAAAAGGTAAAAGGCCGGCCCCTCCATCCCCACCTCCAAAGGTCACCAGAGCTTCTGCTCAGGATGATCCCCATGGTCGCCTACTTTCCAAAGAGGAACGCAGACAGGCTGCTGCTGCACTTGGATTGGATCCCACTGAGCTTTTTTCTTCTGACTCCGACTCTGATTCTGCACCACCTAAGGATCCCAATGCCCCCACTTTTGCTGTTGTTCCTTCCTCAAGCCCTGCTGAACAATCCTATCCTCAGCAAAGGAAGGTTGCTGCCAAGAGGACTACTCCCCCAAGTGGCTCTTTGAAAATTGGAAAAGGCAAATCTGCCCAGTCTAAAGAGGCACCACCACTAAGCCAGCCCGTGAAAGGGAAGAGCCCTGCCATTCCTGCAGCCAAAGTACAAGAACCATCTTCTGTGGCTCCCCCTAAACCAATGAAAGGGATAAGTCCTCTCCTGCCTCAGGTGAAAGAAAAAGCTAAATCTCCTGTTGTCCCTCCTGAGCCAGCACCAGCCCAATCCCCTCTTATTCTCCCTTCGGCCTAGCAAGGGTAAGCCTCCAAAGGTAAGGGCCCCAAAGGAAAATCTCCCACCAAACCCCCTGAGCCAACCACTGATAAATCTTCAGAGATCCCTCCTGAACCAAAGAAGAGAAAAATGAGGGTCAGGGCTCCAACCATACCCAAAACGACCGACCAAAGAAAGGCAGAGAGAGAACGAAGGAAGAACGAGGAGGAGGCTTATCTTCAAGAACATGCCAAGAAAATGGGTTGGGACAAGTTTTGAGCCAGATTCTGACTAGATTGTCCATAGGATTTGATCTATTTTTGCACTCTTTTGCTTCTATTTTCCTGTAGTTTGTACACTTCTAATTTTTAATAGACTTTATTCTTTTATCATTACTATTTTGCTTTGTATGTAGTGTGTTTGTTTCTGCTCGGTTTTTATGTCAGAATAACTCGTCAAGACAGACACCTTTGAACCAGTGAGGACACTGCTTTTCATAGGTTTGGGGGTGTGCCAGGCAGATCCTACCAATGGAATAGCTAACATAAGTGCAGCAGACTCATTTGAGCAATATGGAAATGGACCTCTGTTCACTTAAGAATCATGAAAATAAGAAGTTTAAAATTTTTGCAAACCTTGGACATTATAAACTTCTAATACTCCACATTTCCATGATAATATCACCAAGGAAACTCACTTGTATTAGCAGTTAGTGAATTAGTAGAGAGAGAAAAAGGTGAGGACATACTTAAAAGTTCAAAAGAAGACCATAACCAGTGAGAATTGGGCCTATATAAAAAAAATTTCCATCTTTTGAGGAGTAACCAAGGCAATCTCTTCTAGTTCTAAAGACTGACTGAGTCACTGTGCTCATTAGAAGTTAGGTAAATCCAAGTTGAAACAACTGACAATACTCATGAGACTGAGGAAAGGATCAAGGCCTTCTCTTGGACAGTTTGAGCCTAATAAGACCAAACCTTAAGTAACTGCCCTTGTCCATACCCCCTTTCAGCTTTAAATCCTAAATTTCTTCAAAATACACCTGAGTACTTGAACCTGAACCTATGAACCTGCTTCAGCCTACCCTCACTCTGAGAATTCAGAAGGTAAAGGAGAAAAAGTTGAAGATGGACTAGCTATGGTCAACAGTAGGTGAATGGAAAAGAAATACCTCAAATTTGACAGTATGATAATTGGGAGCATGGTGGCATTTCTGAAAAGTTAAAAAAAAAAAAAAAAAAAAATCAAAAAATTCCACAAGAAGGAAACAAAAATAACAATGAAGAGAAGTAAGGGAGGAGTCAAGAGGAACTTTCATTGGAAAATAAAAATCAAGAAGAGAAACTGATCACTTCAAATCTGAGAATCTCAAAGAAGATGAAAGGAGCTGAATTCAAGAAGGTGAAGTCATGAATCACCTCTGTCACCTACTGATTTCTCAATTTTGAACCCCTTCTCAACCCTCCATTCTTTCAACCCCACTCCATAAGCCACATTGCAGCCCATTTAAAAGCCCTTGTGATCCAAAAGTTGAGTGAGCTGTCATGTGAAGATAAAGAGTTATCCAATCTATGGTGAGAACTGCCAATGATGTCAGCACTTAAGAACTCTGCCTATGCTTATGCTTACAAACCCATTTGGGGGATGTAACTGCTCTTGAGCCTGTGAGAGAATGAACCCCTCAACAAAACCCTTATGAGAGTATGCCCTGCAAAGTTTTTGGGTATGAACTTGAATGCATTAGGTATGACCTTAACCTAATTTTTTGACCTAAGGATAAGCTCAGTGCTGGCACACACTAGTCCAGTTTTCTGTGATTGTAAACTAATTGGAAATGTTGTGCAATCATGAAGAGTTTATGCTGTTTAAGTAACTGTGCAACCAATGAATTAAATTTCTTTTATGCTTAATGATGCAAGAGTAAACTAAGTCTGCCCCTTGATTGCTCAATGGAAGATATTGCACTTTTGTTAACTGTTTCATTGAAGAAGTTTGTGGGTGTCTTCACTGAAAACCCTCAGGAGACTTCACTCCTCCACTAGGGATCACCTAGGGGTTTAAAAGGCTTAGTACATATGCTAAATGTATCCGTGCTCCCTACGAAAGTGGCATTTAATTTTTATATTAGGTTTAATGTAGCTTTGCTAAGGGACTAGCAAAGATTAGGTTTGGGGGTGTGTTAAGACCTGAAAAGTACCACTTTTCACCCCTTAACTTAACCTTTGATTAGACCCATAGCCACCTAATAAGTCCTTGTTAAGTGTTTTATGTAGGTAGTACCCAGCAGTGAAATAAGGGTAGGAATCCTGCTAAAAAGCTTGTTTTGGCACTAGAAGTCCCTCAGAAGGATGAAGTCTGAATCCAGACCTGAAAATAAGCCTCGCGCAGTCCAGCTGAGCTTCCCAAGGCTCTACAACAACTCCTCCCACAGATAATTGACTGAAGAGCTTTAGAAACATAAACTTGCACAACTCTCGCGAAGCTCAAGAAGAGAACTCCTTGCGCAGTTCTCGCGTCATTCAAGAAAAAAGCATCCTTGTAAAGGCAAAGCCACCCTCGCGAAGATCAGTTAAGACATGGAACCTCGCATAGTTCAGAACTCATCAAAGCCTTGCGAGGTAACTCGTGAAGCCCAGTGAAGATAAGTGCTCGCAAAGTTCTCGCGCTATTCAAATCTATCTTTGTGAAGATCAACCTCACGACTGCTTAAGCTCCAACCCCGCGACATCTGAGGCTCTGATGTCCACTCAACCTCGCGACTGCCTGAAGAGCAAACCAAGCTAACCTCGCGAAGGCAGAAGCTTCAATTTCAAATCATCCTAGCGAAAAACAAAAGCTACCACGATACAGGTCTGGGAAACAATCGCTACCTAGCGAAGCTCTGAACCTCAAACTTCCATCTCTTCAGCTAAGGACTTGCTGGGAATTTTCAGTGATTAGGGCACCCACTCCCATGCTCAAATCTTTGTGCACGTGCCCCAAGGCATCGAAGGATCACTATTCGGCGACATGGCATCGTTAAAATTAGGGTTTCCTAACCCTAATGCGCCGCCACACCACTGCTATAAATACCCACACTTAGCTTAGGTTTGGGGAGCTTAGACTTTTTTTTCTTTCTACATCCTGGAATAGATCGAAACCCATCTCATTTATGGGATACCTGATCTGAGATTGTTTAGTTTTTCATTTTGAAGTTGTAAGTAGCTTTCTTTTTCTTTTTCCTTCTCTCCATAGTCCAGCACTTGCTGGTTATGTCTTTGTATGTATTTTGAACTAGATTAATGGAAGTTCTATAATAGGATCTGTACTTTGTGAGATTTGTGTTTGTGTGTGAGATGCTCTGTGCAAGGCTGCTGCCTTGTGATCCGCCATTGCTTTGGTTGTGTTTCAATGCAATGGAGGGCTGATTCTAAGGGCCACTTAGATCCAAGTGACCTGTGTGTCTGGGCTATCATGGTCCTATACAGCCTTAGCCCCAACACAGGACCCACTAGATCTGAAATCCCCATGGGAGCTTGAGCTGGTAGCCTTGTGACCATGGTGGTAGCAACGATATTCTTGTTTTGTATTGGGCTCCGTGAGGAGGATAACCTCTGGGATAGTCTGTGACCATTTAAGTGGACAGATTATAGCCTTAGGGTGATTCTAATCCACCGATCTAGGATGGATCCTTCTTCTTTACACCTGAGCTTGTAGAAGCCTGGTGGGAGATTGTACAGAGGCAGACTCCCCTATATTTGTATAGATCCGCCATCAGATGTTAGATCTAATCTGGTTATAGAGATTGTAGGTTGGTGATTGGACCATTGTGGCCTCACTCAAGCAATGGACAGCTAGATCAAAGGTTGTACTCAATCTCTTATTGGTTCTATGTGTCTGGGCTATCATGGTCCTATACAGCCTTAGCCCCACATATAGAGCTTTAGAGGTTGAGGTTCCCTATGGATTCTTGAGCTGGTAGCCTGGATGAAATAGTGCTTGCAATGATTTACTGGTTATGTTTTGACCCATCCCTGGATAGTGGTTCCCCTATGGGATAATCTGTGACCATTTGAGTGGACAGGTTATAGCCTTAAGGGTGGAATCATGGCAGAGTGATGGGTTGGATCCTTTCTCCTCAGTGGTGATAATGTAGGCACTGGATAGTATTTCTCTAGCATAAGATCTGAATCTGAGTTACAAAACTCCTCTAATCTGGGCTCAATAGCATACTTCTCACCCTTTTATATTTATTTTCTACACTCCATCCATCCTCTCAACCCTTTCTGTAGTTTAGACATTAGAATACTTAGAATAAGTGACCTTAAACCCCCCTCTTTTTAGGACTGCCAGATCTGTAGTCAGATCTGGAGGGACTACTAGAGATGGCTCCTTTGGAGCTGTAGATCACCTTTCCCTGTGGGACAAACTCTTACTTATCAAAACTTGCTACAATGGACCCTGTATCTTGCAGGTCTAGGATTTCTTAGTTGTGCTGATTCCATCCCCTGTTTTACTCTTTCTTTGATTTTCAAATGACTTTCATCACCAACCAATAAAGTAAGCACACACTCAGAAATCCGCCAACAGGCAGCTACTGAAGAAACATGCAGAGCAGTTCCTTATATGACTGTCGAGAGGTTCAAGGAACCACTCGACAGGTTCTGAGTCTCCTTTCTCTTCATTTCGATAGGTTTTGGATCCTCTCGATGAGTTGAATTGCACTAGTCGATAGGATTTGATGACTCATCGACAGGATCTATGTGGCTTTCGACAAGATTGAAATATCTCGACAGGATTGGAACCCCGTTTCACTGTTCTGTCCATTCCATTCATCCTCTCAATAGGTTATAATCATCCTGTTGACTTGTTATAAGAACTACCACTGAGCTCTCGACAAGTTCTATCTATCATCATGAGAATGCACCTGACTTTAGGTGAGTTGTCGATAGGTTGTCTTGGACTGCTCGATACGTTCTACGGAACTTCTCGAGATGGACTTGGAACCTCTCGACTTCTTTTACACCTGCAGGTATGATGTCCACGGGATATTTTTGTTGCACTTGCAACCTCTCGACAAGATCTATCATCCTGTCGATCTCTTCACTATTTCACTTTTAGAACCTCTCGACATCTTAGCTCCTGTGTATCACAACCTCTCGACAGCTATGAATCCTCTCGATCTCTTTGCAGTTTCTCCTCAAAACCACTCGACATGTTATAATTGGCCTTGAGAACTTCTCGACAAGTGTTGGGGAGCTCTCAACAGCTTCATGGAACCTCTCGACAGCCTATTTTAGTGCTTCCACAGCAGGCACATCTCTCAAGTGGGCGGTTCTTCATTTGTTCAACACTCAACAACCTCTTGGTGGATTCAATCTTCATTCTTTGCAATTGAACTTGGCCTCAAGCATCCCCAGTTGGGTTTAAGACATTCTCATGAATTTCTAAGGCTCTTGTGAACTGCATGATTGGCTGGCCTTTGGGCTTTAAGGTCACATGTTGTGCAGCAAATTGCTTCTTTGGCTATTTTAAGTGAATATCTGTACTAAGATTGCAATTCATTGCTTATCTACAAGACACACATAAAACATATTACTAGTCAGCTCAAGAGTTCACCAAAGGTCAGGTTAGGAGGTGAAAAATGGTATTTGTCACTGCTTAACACACCCCCAAACCTAAGCTATGCTAGTTCCTGAGTAAAGGAGAAAGTAAAAATAATTATTGAAAATAAAAAGTAACACTTTTGTAGAACACAGATGCTTTAGCATATGCATCAAGCCTTTTAAACCCCTAGGTGATCCCTAGTGAAGGAGTGAAGTCTCCTGAGGGTTTACAGTGAAGTTTCCCATAAACTTCTCTAACAAAATTAGTTAATATCAGAGCAGCATGTTAAAACAAAATTCAAGCAATATAAAAGTCATTTCATACCTTGTCTATTCAATTTTAGAGGATTCTCACCAAAAACATGATAGTTTTAAACAATAATTCTGCTATAACTCCTTCCCAACCAATCAGCTCATGTCTAGGTATTTTGTATGAAAATTAATGCAAAGCTTACCACAAATTGAGAATCATGTTTTGATAATACCCCCCATAAATCCTAATTTCAGACCCAAAGCTTACCAGGGTTGTCATTCTCAACAAAAATAGAAGGATGTATCAATTCACACAGCTCAAGAGCAGTTACAACCCATAAATAGGACTGCAAGCATGAGCATAGGCATTGCTCTAACTTCTAAAATTTTCTAACTCCTTTCATTATAGATCAAACAAATTCTCATCTCCACATGACAGCTCAATCAATTTCATATCAGTAAGGTCTTTTTATTGGGTTGTAATGTGGCTTATGAGTGATTTTATAAACAATAAAAGGGTGGAATGGGATTCGAAATTGAGAAATTAATAAGGTGAGGAGGTGATTTGCAACTTCACAACCTTCATTTCAGCATAGTTCCATCTACTTGTTGAATTTTCATATTTGAAGTAATCAGTTCCTAATCTTCTTTTCAGTTTTTTCAATGAAATGACTTTTCTTTCTCATTCTCTCAATTTACTTTTCTTTTTTTCTTTTCCTTCTGTATGCTTTTTCTTTTGTATTTTTCTCTTTTTCTTTTTATGGCCTGGAATGCCACAACTATACATCACACTTGCCTTCAAATATATTTTCTTCTTCCTTCACCAAATTGTCAAACCTTGCTCCTTTAACCTCATTTCTCCTCCTATTTCCTAATTTCTCAGATTGACAGTGAACTGAAATAGGTCAAGAGGTTTTGGGTTCAGATTTTCTAGTTGTTGTAAAAGAAAACTGGGATTTTTAAGGCTCAAAAGGTGTATATCAAAGGCAGTTCAAAGGTGGGAAATTTTGAGCTCAAACTGTCCAAGGGATGGCCTTACTTCATGTCGTCAATGTCGTGAATGCCGTCAAGCTGTTTTAACTGGATTTGCCTAACTTCTAATGAGCAGAGGTAGATCCAATAAGTCCTTAGAGCAGAAAAAATTGCCAAACACACATAAAAGAAAATTTTTCAAGCCCAAATCTCACTGGGTATGGTCTTCCATCATATTTATGGGGCATATCCTCACCATTTTCTCTCTTTTCAAGTTCACTAAGCACTAATTTTTGCAAAATCCCTGACATTTGCTTCATGAAAATGTTAAAACTATAACATATTTACGTTTTAAAAAGAATTTTTAATTTCCTCTATTAAAAAAAATCAAGTGGGAAATTATTTTATTTTCTCAATTTCTGTTAAAACCTTGCTGCACTACCATTAACCCATTGGCAAACCTTGCCACACCCCCAAACCTATGAGAAGTAGTGTCCTCACTATTTTAAAGATAAAGAAATGTGCAGCATGAGAAAAACATATACAGAGAAGCAAGGAAAGAAAAATAAACAAATAAACTACAGCTAAATAAAGAACATTAATACACAAATAAAATAAGAACCATTAGTAAACAAAACACACAAAGGAGGACAAGAAAGCAGACAATAAAACAGAAAGAAAGCAAGAAAATCACAGTAAATAGACTAAAGAGAAATTTCGTTGATAATACAAAAAGATGGACAAAAATACAAAATCAACCTAAACAACTGTAGCAAGCCTACAAAATCAGGTAAAAATCCTAAAAACAAACTAAAACTACTCAAAGTCAGAGGTGAAGATGTCAGCAGGGTCGAATCCTTGTTACATAAGCTTTTAACTTAACTCCCCTCTCAGCCTTTGTCTGCTCTGTAGTAGCTACCTCCTCAGACTGGGTAGCTGTTTCTTTCCCATTTTTGGCTTGCTTAGAGGGTGAACTTGCAGGAGGTGCAGTGGCTTGTGCAGGTGCTATGCCAGCCAATTCGGCTAATGTTCTTTCAAGGATTTTTGCTTTTGTTTCAGCATAGAGAACTTTACTTTCATAGAGTTCCTTTGTGGCCTTGGTGGTCTCTCTGGAGGTAGCTAGCCTTTTCTCAAGTCCATCTGCTCTCATCTTCTCCAAGGCAGCAATTAGCTTTTCAGCATCATAAAGGAGTAAAATATGTTGCTAGCCCTTGGATATTTTCATCATCTCAAAGTTATAATCCACTTGCATTTGACTTAGCTTTGCTTCATAGGGTATCTCGATTGATCTGCGGAGGGCAGCCATTCCTCGCACAACATCCCTTTTGAGGTAGGGGATTTGTTTCATGACATGGAGGAGGGTGGAGTATGGAGGGGGATGGTGAAAGGAAGAGGCAGGGAGTATGGACTGAGGGGATTCAAGTTTAGGATCCAGGTCAGTTTGAGTTGGGGTTAAGGAGGTTGGGATTAGGTCCTCCATATCTGTGGCAACATCAGAGGTAGATACAACAGGTGGGAGAGGAGTTTGGGATTGTGTGAGGGAGATTGGTAGAGGTTGGGGAATAATGGGAGATTGGATAGGGTCAGGATGGGGTTCTGGTTCAGGTGTAGTTTGAGTAGAGACATTGGTTTAGGATGGAGGAGGCATGGGTGGTTGGTGGGAAGGTTGGGTTAAAAGTGTCAAGGTGGAGTGGATGGCTTGGAGGCTAGTTAGAAGGGAGGATTGACTTTGAAGTGTGGGGTGCATGGCTTGGAGTGTAGCTACAGTTGATGATTGGGTTTGGGTGTTGGCCAACACATGGGATTGAAGGGAAAGTAAAAGGTGAAGGATTTTGGGTAAAGGGTCAGGTGTGATAGGGGTTGTGGGTTGGATTGGTGGAATCGGTTGGAAAAGGAGAGTCTGGGTATGGTCAAAAGGTGGGGTGGGTGAGGTCTCTAAATGGGTAGGCTCTGGAGAATTTGATAGGGGGGTATATTCATACCCAATGTCCTCCATAATGGAGTCAATTAGGGATGAATATCCCTCAGTGATTATTTGGTCTTGGGTGTATAGAGGTGATATGGAGAAGGTTGTGTTAGTGGCAAAGGGCATGAATGGTGGGGAAGTGATGGTTGGTTCAACCGAAGTGGAAGGGTATGGGCTTGAGGGTTGAGCAGCTGAGATGGATGGGCAGGATAATAAAAATGAGGTAATGAGAGGGATTGGGTCAATGGTAAGAGGAGTAGATAAAGGTGGGGACATGGTGATGGTGGAAAGGGAGGCTGAAGTGCTGAAGGGTATGAAACTGGAATGGAGGGCAGGGAAAATGAGATGGATGGTAGAGCAGCTGATGGGATGGAAAAATTAGGGGTATCAAGACTGACACTGGGCAAGGGTACAGAAGTGGGAGGAATGGAAGGGATGACTGCAAGCACTAAGGGATTGAAAGGGGCCGCTGCAGAGCTGGCCACTTAAGTTTCCTCCCTTTCGGGACTCTCTAGAGATTTACTTTTGCTCTTTCCAATCAAGGCCCTACTGACAAACCAAGCCCTCTTTCCAGACATTTTAGGCTTCACAATTTCCACTTCTCCATCCCCTTTAAAAACAAAGTTGCCTCTCTTAAGCAAGGCAATGATGAACCTGTTGTAAGGGAGCCCTGGTAAGGCTTGGGCCTTCCTGCATTTATCATTTACATCCACCATGGCTTCAAACACAAGCCAAGTAGCATTTAAAAATTGGACCTTAGAGAAAAAGTATAGGGCATCCACTATTAGTGTTCTCCTCGCTTGCTGATGCCCACTCACATGAATGTTCTTCCTCAAAATGGAATCAAAGAATAGCATGCTGGGGTGTAAATCTATCCTCATTATTGACTCCCCAGACCCCACAATGCCTTGAGTAAGGTGCCTGGCCATTGCTTTGAAGGGCATAGTCTCAGGCTCAGGCAGTTCATAAGAAATATCAAAAACCGAAGGGACTCCAAGAACCACTCCTAAATCCCTGTAATTGACAACAATCTCTTGGGGATGAATTACATTCAACAAACAAGGATCAGTTGAACTTGACATGGTGTTCTTCCTCTGGTTCTGATACCATAACTTGACCACCCTAGGATATGATTTTTCTTGCAATAGGGTCAATAATGGGGTCAGACCTGTCTTCACCAAATAGTCCATTGTCGCCTTGCAATCCATTTCCTTAGAAAAGTAAGGGGTGTCAACAATTGTCTCTAGGATCAGGTCTAAGGCATCCACAAATTCATTGGGAATGGATTTGTTCTCAAGGACCTCAAGCTCAGCCACAGGGCTTTCTACCTCAGGGGCCTCCTCAATAAATTCTTCACTGGTTTAGGCCTTCTTTCATTTCTTGGCTTTCTTGGATTTCACAGTTTTCTCAGCTTGGTCCATGACCAACTTTCTTTTTATAGGTGAGGATTCTGTGGGTTGTGTGGTGAGCCTACTGGACTTCCTAGTGGCTTTAGTGGATGATTTAGAAGGTACTTTGAACAGATTAGCCAAGGTATCCTCTTGATCAACCATTACACAATCAATTTTGCACAATCAAATGCAATAACCTCACAGACCTTTGTTATAAATCAAATTAACCACACCAATTTGCAAATGAAATGCCAAAAGCATAAAGTGGGGCAGAAGAGAGGCTTACTAGCAGAAACCTAGGGTTTCTCAGATCTTAAAATTCACACCACCAAACAAGGTCAGACCTGGTGCAAAGTGTCACTTTTGATGAGTTGAAGCAATGGCGAAAATGGCTAGGGGTTTGGAATAACAGCCAGGGAGGTAGAGAGAGAAAAACGAATGGTGGAAAAATCGCCAGAGAAAATGTAAACGCAAAGAGAAGCTATCGAATGGCAAAAATGGAGTTGTCGTCAGGTTTAAAGCAGTGGGAAACGACTTTCAACCGGATTGGGGCAAGGTGTCAACACCTTGATGCAACCGTTCGAAGAGTAGAAAGTCACTGATCTTCGCGAGAGTTTCATGCAATCCTGTCGACAGATTCAAGAAGATAGAAACAATCATTTCGAGACGTTCACAGAACCACTCGAATGGTTCTTTGAACTCTATATGCAATCCTCTTGACAGGTTCTAGGCCCCTAGAAATGTTACTTTGAGAGGTTCACAGAACCTTTTGATAGGTACCCTGAACCTGTCGAGAATTCAACCAAAAATCTTCAGAACCTATCGAAATGCTCCTGGATCCTATCGGCCACCATTTTTTCATCTTTAGAACCTATCGAGAATTAATTCACACCTCTCGACAGTTTCTAGATCATGTCGAAAAGCAGACTGAGAACTCTCAGAACCTGTCGAGATGTTCATAGAACCTATCAACAATTTATACTTCAATTTAAATTGGCTTGTAATATATTCCCAGTTCATTTCCCAACATATTTGACACTCCAACTCAGGTCACTTCACCAATTTGACTCATTATCCTACCTGAGGTACTGACATACATGGCAAAAAAATCATGTACAATGCTAAACATAAATGAAATAAAAGAAACAGAAATAACCAAACACATGAGTTATTATACATAATATACATTGTTAAAACTCAGACATGTTATGGAGGTTCATGATAGTGAATGGTCAGTACAGGCTCCACCACATTTTCCACAACAAGTTTGAGCGTTTACCCATTCACTCCCATGGTCCTTCCATCTTTTGGACCCTTGATTTCCATAGCTCCAGATGGGGATACATGCTCAACTATGTAAGGTCCCTCCCATCTGGATCTCAACTTACCTGGGAAAAATCTCAATCTAGAGTTGAGCAGCCATACCTTGTTTCCAGCTATGAAGTCTTTCTTCAGCAGATGCTTGCAATAGAAAGCCTTGGTTTTCTCCTTGTAGATCCTAGTATTTGAATATGCCTCCAACCTCAGCTCTTCCGGCTCTAATAGCTGGAATTTCCTGTGCATGCTAATAGATTTTAAGTCTGTATTCAATGCTTTAACAGCCTAATAGGCCTTGTTCTCTACTGTACTGGTAGATGACATGCCTTGCCATATATCAGCCTGAAAGGAGACATGCCTATTGGGGTCTTATTCTCAATCCTATAGGCCTACTGAGCATCAGGTAACTTCAAGAACCAGTCCTTCCTATCCACTCTCACTGTTGTCTCCAAAATGTGTTTGATTTCCCTATTAAAAATTTCCACCTGCCCACTGGTTTGTGGGTGGTATGAGGTGGCAACTCTGTGTGTCACAAAGTTCTTTCTAAGTAGGTTCTCAAACTGTATATTGCAAAAGTGCCTCCCCTCATCACTAATGATAGCTCTGGGAGTGCCAAACCTGGAGAAAATGTTGTCCATCAAGAAGTTGAGGACAACCTTGTGATCATTTGTTCTTGTAGCAATGGCATCAACCCATTTGGACACATAGTCAATAGCTACAAGAATATAGTTGTATCCAAAGGAAGGAGGGAAGGGACCCATAAAGTCTATCCCCCAAATATCAAAAAGTTCAATCACAAGTATTGACTGTAAAGGCATATAGTTTCTTTGGGAGATACTTCCCATCTTTTGGCATCTTTTACATATTTTACAATGAAGCCATGCATCCTTGAAGAGAGTGGGCTAATAAAATCCACTTTGGAGCACCTTGGCAGCAGTTTTGTTCCCACTGAAGTGGCCTCCAAAAGCCTGTTCATGACACATAGTTAGCATATTATGGAATTCCTCATCAGGGACACATCTCCTCATCACTTGGTATGTACAATGCTTGAATAGGTATGGATCCTCCCACATATAATGTCTGATCTGTGAAAAAAATAGATCCTTGTCCATTTTATTCCAATGTGGGGGGATCTTCCCTACTACCAAGTAATTCACAATATTTGCAAACCAAAGTGTAGAGGTGCTCATAACAAACAGTTGTTCATCCAGAAAGGAGTCATTAACAGGTAGCCCACCAAATTCCTCTGCTTGGATCCTAGACAAATGGTCTTCTAGCACATTTTTAACCCCTTTTGGGTCTTTGATCTCAAGATCAAATTCCTATAATAGGAGGATCTATCTGATAAATCCAGGCTTTGCATCCTTTCTTGACAAAAGGTATTTTAGGGCTGAGTGGTCTGTGAAAACCACTATCTTGGATCCCAACACAGAAGACCTGAACTTATCTAGAGCAAAAACAATTGCTTATTGTTCCTTCCCAGTTGTGGAGTAATTTAACTAAGCATTAATCATGATTTTACTGGCATATGCAATAACACAGGGGGCCTTATCCTTCCTTTGTCCCAAGACTGCACCAATTGTAAAGTCTGGTGCATCATACATCAGCTCAAAAGGTATTTCAAAAATCAAGTGCTTGAAGGATAGGTGCATCATACATTAACCTGGGCCTTGATAGACCCTTGAGAGAACTAAATAAGTGTTTTAAGTGCTTGTGTTACAGCTAACAATAAAGACAGGCTTAACCATGAAAGCAGCCTAAAAGTGCCAAAAAAATGATAAACCATGTTGATCCAAAGGAAGAAAGAGAAGGGATAACCTCACTAGCTGTCAAAATGCCTGAACTGAAGAGGCAAAGACCTGGTCTCAACCCAGAAAAGAAATGTGGAGCAATTCGAACAGAAGAATGCACTACAGAGTGCTTTTCGAAAAGGATCTGAACATTTCGAAAAGAACCTGAACTCTGCGAAAAGAACTAAGAGCTCCAGGCTTAGTTTTCGAAGAGCACCTGAACTCTTCGAAAGGATGTTTAACCTATTCGAAAAGAAGAGAACTCCTTGCGAACAGAACCTGAACTTTGCGAAAAGAGCTTCAGAAGTCACAGTACCTTGCGAAAAGTTCCCTAAACTATGCGAAATGGTATTCTAGAGATTCCTAGCTTCTGCAAGGGTAATTCAGTAATCTTTTGCACGTGCCCCAATGCATTTAAAAACCTAGGGACATTTCAGAATATTCTAAGCACGAAGCAAAGGCATATTCCACCGCATGTGAGCACCCGAAGATGAAATCACTTGGCGGGAACTTCTAGAAGCTCTAACAGATTTTCAAATTGCATAACAGAATTGATGCTTCTGTCGCCTGATTGGCTGAACCAAATCGAGCAATTCTGATTGGCCAGAATAGACCTGGATCCTTATGCTCGACTACCATTGGTTGATACAGATCTGAGCATTTCTGATTGGTCGATACACATCTAAGCTAGACCTGGGGGAAACTATAAATAGAGGAACCATTTACCCAATTTGGGCATCCAGATTTTGAGTTTCATTTCTATTCCCCCATTTTCAAATCAGCTAGCTTGTCTGAAACCCTTGTAATAGCCTAACTTTTACTTACAATTGAGAGCTGTGAGATACCTCTGTAATTCAAAAGAGAATTGTATTCAAGAATACAAATCTGAGAGTTGTTTAAGTTGTGCTCTGTAATTGTAAATGTGAATTTGAAAAGGTTGCTGTGAACCGTATGTTCTCAATTGGATTCGTGTTAAGGGTTCCCTCTTATCTCCTTATTGCACTAGACTCCTTTAGATTTACTATTTTTCATGCAACTTCCCTTGATTCATTAACTCTGTGGGAATTAGTGTTTGTAAACTAATCTCTCACAGCATTTGTAGTGATATTTCTTGTTCTGAATTAAGGGTTTAGATTAAAGACTATTGGATGGTCTGTGGCCATTGAAGTGGACAGACCATAGCCATAAGCCTAAATTTAATCCTTGAGTTAGATTTATTTCTCTTGCATCTGTGCTTGTAGCCAGATGAAGATTAGATCATCTCTCATTTGATCTGCAGTCATTCTCATTGTGTTTCAAGGACCAAATCAAAGTTAGATATTATTTCTCAATTTTTATAAGTTTACATCAAAATCCCCCCAACTCAGATCTGGATCATTTAGTTTAACTTTTACTTTTATCATTTAGTTAACGTGACAAATTCAACCTCCCATCTTATGTGCATTGTAGATAGGATGAGAGGCCAGATCTAGTAGCTCAGGTCTGGAGGTTTATCTTACATTTTAAACAAACTCTCTGTGGACGATCTTTTACTCACTTACATTTAAAACTTGCTACAATTGGCCCTGATCTTGCAGGCTAATACACTTCTCTCTGTGCTGATATTTCTTTATTCTTTTTAATTTTCCAGATTCAGTATAACTTAGCATTTGCAAATCTGTTTTCAAAACACAAATAAATCATGCACATTAGAGTCGCCAACAAGAGGTTTTAAGATTTTGCTGAAATCTTTGATAAATTGCCTATAGAAGCCAACATACCCCAAGAAAGATTTGACTGGTTTCATAGTTTTTGGTTGGGGTAAATGTACAATCAAATCTATTTTTGCCCTGTCTACCTCAATGCCTCTATGAGAAATCACATGGCTAAGGGCAATGCCCTGAGTGACAATAAAATGGCTCTTTTCCCAATTTAAAACCAAGTTAATTTTCTCACATCTCTGTAGCGCAAGACTGAGATGGTGTAGACATTAGCTAAAACTATGCCCAAAAATAGAGAAATCATCCATAAAAGTCTCTAGAAACTACTCAATCATGTCAGAAAATATAGCATACATGCACCTTTGGAAAGTTACAAGCGCATTACACAATCCAAATGCCATCCTTCGATAGGCAAAGGTGCCAAATGGGCATGTAAAAGTTGTCTTTTCTTGGTATTCTGGAGAAATTGGGTTTTGGATATACCCCGAATATCCATCAAGAAAATAATGGAAAGACTTTCCTGCTAACTTTTCCAAGGTTTGGGCAATGAAGGGCAAAGGGAAATGGTCTTTTCTGGTTTTCAGATTGAGCTTTTAATAGTCTATACACACCCTCCAACCTGTGGTTTGTCTAGTTGGAACAAGCTCACCAGCATCAGTTTTAATCACAATAATTCAAGATTTCTTAGGTACCACCTGAGTAGGTGTCACCCATTCAGAATCTGAAATTGGGTAGATGACTCCAGCATCTAGCAATTTGACCACTTCTTTCATCACCACTTCTTGCATGTGGGGATTCAATTTTCTCTGTATTTCTCTAGAGGGTTTGGAACCCTCTTCTAGGTGAAATTTATGCATGCACATAGTAGGACTGATGCCCCCAAGGTTAGCAATGGTCCAGCCAATTGCTCTCTTATGCTTCTTTAACTCACACAACAATTCTTCCTCTTGCTCAACAGTGAGGGAGGAAGAAATAATCACTGGCAATTTCTGGTTTACCCCCAAAAAAGCATACTTCAAGGTCTTAGGCAGCTGTTTCAACTCCACCTCTGGTGGACATACAAGTGAGGGCAGTAAAGGTGCCTTTGATGGTGGTGGAAGAGGCATCACAACAGGTTTCCATGGAGGATACCTTGTTGTTGGCCCCACATCAGAAATTAAGGCTTTCACCTCTTGAACCATGGGTGTGGGGGCCTTCTCTTCCACAATCTCACTCCACTAATTCTTAAAAACATTACCAAAATCATCAACAAAATTATTACAATAAACCAGCTTGAGAAAAGTCTCTTCCACAAGCTCATCCAATACATCAATTGAAAAGCAATCCTCACCATTTAAGTGAGGCTGATTTGTTGTATTATAAACATTCAATTTAACCTTCATGTTGCCAAAAGATACCTCTACTACTCCTAATCTACACTGAATACAAGCATTGGCAGTGGCCAAGAAAGGTCTATCCAAAATCACAAGAAGAGAGGTGGTGCACTTGCTTGGTTCCATGTCTTTTGTGGGTGCACAATTCTTTTAAAAATCTTGCATAGGCTGGAACTTGCTTGATGGCATTAAGTAAAGGCAAGTTGATCTTTAATAATTTCAAAGTTTTCATAATCTCCTCAACCTTAGCATTCCCTTATCAAAAGGAGAAGCTGCTTTCAATGTATTAGGAAATGGCAAGTGGGGAACTGTCCTCCCATTTGCAGCCTTAGCATGTTTATCAGATTTTTCTATATTTTTGTTTTCAATTTTTTGTTGGGGCACATCACCCCCCTTATTTGTTATATGTTGCTCCTGCTGCTTATTTTTATGGGTTGTTTCTTTATTTTCTACACTTAACTCATCAGGCTCATTACCAACTTTGTTATGCACCAGCCTCCCACTCCTCAAGGTGGTGATAGATTTTACTTCTTCATGAGAATGAGTCTCACCAACCATGTATTGCCCCTTTGGATTGTTCATGAGCTGACTGGGCAGTCTCCCCTCCTCTCTCCTAGTCAAAGAATTAGATAGTTGACCAAGGTGGCCCTCTATCTTCTTGATGCTTTGATTGTGGGAGTTAACGTTTTGAGATAAAGGGCCCAAATTCTGCAGTGAGGACAAAACTTGCTCTTGAAATGTGAGGGACCTAGAGGGTGCTGAGGCTGGTGCACTTTATGCATAGGTTGAACCATTGGCTGGGCCATAGGCTATTGGTATTGGGGCCTTGGAAAATAATTCTGCTGGTATGGCTAGGCATTCGTATAAGGCATTGATTGTTGTGGTTGTTGCTGCTACAGGTTTTGAAAGTTGTATTGTCTCCACCTCAAGTTTGGGTGGATTCTCTAATGAAAGCCCGTAGTTGGCAGTTATCCATAGGACTGAGCATCATTCACATGTTCCATCATAGCGTCTGAAAATTGGGCAGCTGAGGGACATTCCTCAAGGGAGTGAGTGGGGGACATGCATATGATACATGCCTCGTCTACTTTAGCAGCCATTGGAGTCTGCATTGTTTCCACGAGCTTATCAAACTTTTAGGTCAAGCTGTCCACTTTCCTCTCTAAATCATTATGTCCACTCACCTCATACATTTTCCCTCCGGTAGTATTTTCTCTCACCACTCTAGGGGTCTCAAAATCTCTTGCCCAGGTCTCCCTTTGCATGGAGTTTTCACTGATGATATCAAACAACTCTCAAGCCTCATCAGCTGTCTTGTGGAGGTATGTATCACCAGAAGAGACATCAACCATTTCTCTACTTTGGGATCAATCCCTTGATAGAAACTTTGGACAAGTTGCCATTCAGGAATTTGGTGATGGGGACATTGCTTCAAGAGTTCTTTAAATCTCTCCTAGGCTTGGTGAAAGTCTTCAGTTGGGGCTTGAGCAAATGAGATAACGCTCTTCCTCAGCTGACTTCTTTTAGACATGAAGAAAAACTTGGCCAAAAACTGACATTGAAGGTTATTCCAGAACTGAATACTGTTGGTTGGGAGCAATGAGAACCAAGTTCTGGCTCTATCCTTTAGTGAAAAAGGAAAGAGTCTTAACCTGGTCGATTCCTCCCCCAAACCTACAATATTGAATGTAGTGTATAGTCCTAAAAATTCATCAATATGCTTGTATGAGTCTTGTTTGCTCAGGCCATGGTATGAGGGTAACATCTGTATGATAGAAGACTTGATCTCATTGTTCCCATTGACAGCAGGGAATTGAATGCAGAAGGGAGAATTGTAAACCCTTGGTGCATTGAATTCCTTTAAAGTCCTACGTTGCTCACCCATTGCAGCAATTTTAGAATCAACTAAAGGTGTGTGTATTGTTTTCTTAGGTCTGGGAAGTCTTTCAACTTCAAGATCTAAGGGAGCAATCTCAGGGTTAAGAGATCTCCTCCCAAGCATACACACAACAGAAACTAAATTCAATGCAAAAAATTATAGCACAAAATTTAATCGAAACAATCACAAAATACACAACTAATGCTGTAGATCTATAAAGCTACAGATCTAAAAATATAAACAGAGTTAGAAAATGCAAACTTAAGTAAAGTTTGCTCCTCCAATTGGTATAATGCTCTTGTCAACACCACAGATCCAGATCTGAAACAAACCATTGAACTACAAAAAACTACAGTAGCAATTAGTCAAACACTAAACAACCAATTAAAAATTTAATTCTAAAAATGAGAAAAACATAGATCTACCAAGTTAAAAACACAAGTTCCCCGATAGCGACGCAAAACACATGTTGTGCTGCCACCTTGCAATTATTATATGATTAAAACAGTTGATTAAAAGGCACAAATTATAAATATATGCAATCAAGGTTAGCAACCAGTCTTGCAACATCCAAGGTTGTTGTAGCAAGTTTTAAAAGGTAAGTAAGGGTATGTCCACAGGGAAACGTGGCTCAACTATAGTAAATCTCCAGATCTATTGTAGATCTAGCACTCTATCCTAATTTAATCTAAACTAAAACAGGAAAGAGGAGAGGTTCTAAGTTTTTATCACTTTTACTGCAAACTACAAAAGTTAAATCCAATTGATTCAGATCTGATCGAACACAGAGATGAGGGGAGATATAGAAAAGATGAAAATTTAAAAGGTGGAGAATAGTAGCTAGGGGTCTTGGTCTCTTACCGAAAATCAAAGGAGTCAAAGGCAGTGTAGAGGACAGATTTGCTATAATCCTCTATCTGGCACTCAGCTAACTGGGTTCCCCTAGCAGATATTAGGTATGAGAATCCAATCTCCACCAATGGATCAAAACAATCCTGAGGTTAGGATCTGCCCTTCTTCTGGATACAGTCTATCCCAGAGATTGCTCCAATCTATTGATCTTGATTGGAACTAGATAACTATTACAGATACTGCGGGTGTCAGGCTACTAGCTCTCCATTTCTAGCTGGCATCCACTAGAGTATCCAATCTAGGGAAATCAAATATGAAGAAGTGAAATGTAGATTAGAATCACCTTTAAAATCCATAATTATATTATAAGCTTATAATACTATTGTGCCCAAATTTACAATCTGTGCAATATATAATCTCTTACAAGCCTCTAAATCTCTCAATTTACAGCTCAAGACCTCACCGTAACTACCGAAAAGAGTTTAGCCACCCATGATTGGCTAAAGAGAGAATGGGAGAAGAAGGAAGAAAGAGGGAGAATTTGGAGGAAAAAATGGATCTCAAACTAATCTCTAGTTCTCTCAAATTCTGGATGGTTCTTTTGTAAAAGTTCTCTTCTATTTATACCTTCTCCCTCTATCTCAGATCTATTTCTGCCAATCAAAGCTGAAGAGAATAATTCTATTATTCTGGGCTGCTGATGTCGCTGATTTATCTCCTAGAAACTCTTCTCCCTTTGGTTCATAATCGGCAAATACCCATGGGGCATTTAGGGTTTCCAATCGTGCACAGATGAATGCTAAAAGTATCCTCAGGGGGTGCTGACGTGCTTTGGCATGTGTGCATAGACTTTTGAAATTGGCAGCTGTTGAAGAAACATGCTGAGAAGTTCCTTATACTATTGTGGAGAGGCTCAGGGAACCTCTCGACAGGTTCTGAGTCTCCTTGCCCTTCATTTCGATAGGTTTTGGAACCTCTCATTGAGCTGAATTGCACTAGTCGATTGTATTTGATGACTCGTCGATAGGATCTATGTGGCTTTCGACAGGATTGGAAGCCTGTTTCACTGTTCAATCCATTTCTCCATTCATCCTTTCGACAAGTTATAATCATCCTCTCGACTTGTTATAGAAACTACCACAAAGTTCTCGACAGGTTCTTTCATTCCCATCGAGAATGAACCTGACTTTAGGTGAGTTGTCAACAGGTTCTGTTGAACCTCTCGAGATGTACTTGGGACCCCTCAACTTCTTCTACACCTCCAGGTATGATGTCGACAGGATCTTTATGCAGCACTTCCAACCTCTCGACAGGATCTGTCATCCTCTCGATCCCTTTACTATTTCACTTTTAGAACCTCTTGACATCTTAGCTCCTGTGTATCACAACCACTCGACCACTATGGAACCTCTCGATCTCTTTACAGTTTCTCCTCAGAACCTCTCGACATGTTATAATTGGCCTTGAGAACTTCTCGACAGGTGTTGGGGAGCTCTCGACAGCTAGCACACCTCTCAAGTGGGTTGTTCTTCATTTGTTCAACACTCAGCAACCTCTTGGGGGATTCAATCTTCATTCTTTGCAATTAAACTTGGCCTCAAGCATCCCCAGTTGGGTAAGACATTCACATGAATTTCTAAGGCTCTTTTGCACTGCTTGATTGGCTAGCCTTTGGGCTGTGAGGTCATATGTTAAGCAACAAATTGCTTCTTTGGCTATTTTAAGTGGATATCTATATTAAGTTTGCAATTCATTGCTTATCTATAAAACACACTTAAAACACATTACTAGCCAGCTCAAGAGTCCACCTAAGGTTAGGTTAGGAGGTGAAAAATAGTATTTTTCACTACTTAACACTCCCCCAAACCTAAGCTTTGCTAGTCCCTGAGCAAAGGAGAAAGTAAAAACAATTATTGAAAATAAAAGTGCCACCTTTGTAGGGAACACAGATGCATTTAGCATATGCATCAAGCCCTTGAACCCCTAGGTGATCCCTAGTGGAGGAGTGAAGTCTCCTGAGGGTTTACAGTGAAGTTACCCCCAAACTTCTCTAATAAAATTAGTTTATATCAGTGTAGCATGATAGAACAAAATTCGAGCAATCTAAAAGTCATTCCACACCTTGTCCATTCAATTTTAGAGGATTCTCAGCAAAAAGATGACAGTTTTAAACTACAATTCTGCTATAACTCCTTCACAACCAATCAACTCGTGTCAAGGTATTTTGTATGAAAATTAATCCAAAGCTTACCCTCAAATTGAGAATCATGTTTGATAATACCCCCATCAATCCTAGTTTCAGACCCAAAGCTTACCATGGCTGTCATTCTCAACAAAAATAGAAGGGTGTATCAATTCACACAGCTCAAGACCAGTTACAGCCCTCAAATAGGACTGTAAGCATGAGCATAGGCATTGCTCTAACCTCTGAGATTTTCTAACTCCTTTCACTATAGATCAAACAAATTCTCATCTCCACATGACAGCTCAATCAATTTCAGATCAGTAAGGTCTTTTTATTAGGTTGTAATGTGGCTTATGAGTGAAGTTTACAAAGAATAAAAGGGTGGAATGGGATTCGAAATTGAGAAATCAATAAGGTGAGGAGGTGATTTGCAACTTCACAGCCTTCATTTCAGCATAGTTCCATCTACTTCTTGAATTTTCAGATTTGATGTGATCAGTTCCAAATCTTCGTTTCAATTTTTTCAATGAAATGACTTCTCTTTCTCATTCTTTCATTTTACTTTTCTATTTTTCTTTTCCTTTTGTATGCTTTTTCTTTTGTAGTTTTCTCTATTTTTTGTTTATGGCCTGGAATGCCACAACTATACATCATACTTGCCTTCAAATGTATTTTCTTCTTCCTTCACCAAATTATCAAACCTTACTCCTTTAACCTCATTTCTCCTCTTATTTCTAGATTTCTCAGATTGAGGGTGAACTGAAAAAGGTGAAGCGGTTTTGGCTTCAAATTTTCTAGTTGTTGTCAAAGAAAATTGGGATTTTTAAGGCTCAAAAGGTGTGTATCAAAGGCAGTTCAAAGGTGAGAAATTTTGAGCTCAAACTGTCTAAGGGATGGCCTTACTTCATGTCCTCAATGTCATGAATGTTGTCAAGCTGTTTCAACTTGGATTTGCCTAACTTCTAGTGAGCCGAGGTAGATCCAATCAGTCATTAGAGCAGAAAAAATTGCCAAACACTCTTCAAAGAAAATTTTTCAGGCCCAAATCTCACTGGGTATGGTCTTCCATCAAATTTCAGGGGCATATCCTCACCATTTTCTCTCTTTTCAAGTTCACTAAGCACTAATTTTTTGCAAACTCCCTGACATTTGCTTCATGAAAATGTAAGAACTATAACATGTTTCAGTTTTAAAAAGTTTTTTTTTTAATTTCTTCTATTAAAAAAAATCAAGTGGGAAATTATTATTTTTTCTCACTTTCTGTTAAAACCTTGTTGCACTACCATTAACTATCCATTGGCAAACCTTGCCAAACCCCCAAACCTATGAGAAGTAGTGTCCTCACTATTTTAAAGATAAAGAAATGTGCGGCATGAGAAAAACATATATAGAGAAGCAAGGAAAGACAAATAAACAAATTAACTGCAGCTAAACAAAGAACATCAATACACAAACAAAATAAGAACCAGTAGTAAACAAAACACACCAATGAGGATATAAAAGCAGACAATCAAATAGATAGAAAGTAAGAAAATCACAGTAAATAGACTAAAGAAAAATTTCATTGATAATACAAAAAGATGGACAAAAATACAAAAGCAACCTAAGCAACCGTAGCAAGCCCACAAAACCAGGTAAAAATCCTAAAAATAAGCTAAAACTACTCAGAGCCAGAGGAGAAGATGTCAGTAGGGTCGAATCCTTGTTGAGCAACATAAGCTTTTAACTTAGCTCTCCTCTCAGCCTTGGTTTGCTCTGTAGTAGCTACCTCCTCAGACTGGGTAGCTCTCTCTTTCCCTTTTCTGGCTTGCTTAGCGGGTGAACTTGCAAGAGGGGTAGTGGCTTGTGCAGGTGTTGTGCCAGTCAATTCGGCTAATGTTCTTTCAAGGATATCTGCTTTTATTTTAGAATAGAGAACTTTACTTTCATAGAGTTCCTTTGCAGCCTTGGTGGTCTCTCTGGAGGCAGCTAGCTTTTTCTCAAGACCATCTGCTCTCATCTTCTTCAAGGCAGCAATGATCTTTTCTGCATCATAAAGGAGTAAAATATGTTGCTAGCCCTTGGATATTTGCATCACCTCAAAGTTGTAATCCACTTACATTTGACTTAGCTTTGCTTCATAGGACATCTCGATTGATCTACAGAGGGCATGCATTCCTCGCACAACATCCATTTTCAGGTAGGGGTTCTATTCATGACATGGAGGAGGGTGAAGTATAGAGAGGGATGGGGAAAGGAAGAGGCAAGGTGTATGGGCTGAGGGGATTAAAGTTTAGGATCTGGGTCAGTTTCGGTTGGGGTTGTGGAGGTTGTGATTAGGTCCTCCACATCAGTGGCAACATCAGAAGTAGTTACAATAGGTGGGAGAGGAGGTTGGGATTGTCTGAGGAAGATTGGCAAAGGTAGGGGAATAAAGGGAGATTGGATAGGGTCAGGCTAGGGTTCGGGTTCAGGTGCAGTTTGAGTAAAGACATTGGTATAGGTAGGAGGAGGGATGGCTGGTTGGTGGGAAGGTAGGGTTAAAAGTGTCAAGATGGAGTGGATGGCTAGGAGGCTAGTTGGAAGGGAGGATTGACTTTGGAGTGTGGGGTGCATGGCTTGGAATGTGGCTTCAATTTATTATTGAGTTTGGGTGTTGGCTAGCGCATGGGATTGAAGGGCCAACGCATGGGATTGAAGGGAAAGTAAAAGGTGAAGGATTTTGGGTAAAGGGTCAGGTGTGACAGGGGTTGTGAGTTGGATTGGTGGAATTGGTTGGAAAGGGGGAGTGTCGGTATGGTCAAAAGGTGGGGTGGGTGAAGTCTATAAATGGGTAGGCTTTGGAGAGTTAGGTAGGGGATATATTCATACCCAATGTCCTCCATAATGGAGTCAATTAGGGATGAATGTCCCTCAGTGGTTATTTGGTCCTGGGTGTGTGGAGGTGATATGAAAAGGTTGTGTCAGTGGCGAAGGACATGGATGGTGGGGAAGTGATGGTTGGTTCCGTTGAAGTGGAAGGGTGTGGGCTTGAGGGTTCAGCAGCTGAGATGGATGGGCTGGGTAATGAAATTGAGGTAATGATGGGGATTGGGTCTATGGTAAGAGGAGCAGATAAAGGTGTGAAAGTGGTGATGGTGGAAAGGGGGGCTGAAGTGCTGGGAGGTATGAAAACTGGAATAGAGAGCAAAGGAAATGAGATGGATGGTAGACCAGCTGATGGGATGGAATAATTAGGGGTATCAAGGCTGACACTGGGCAATGGTACAGAAGTGGGAGGAATGGAAGGGATGACTACAAGCGCTGAGGGATTGAAAGGGGCCGCTGCAGAGCTGGCCACTTAAGGTTCCTCCCTTTCGGGACTCTCTACAGATTTGCTTTTGCTCTTTCCAATCATGGACCTACTGGTAAACCATGCCCTCTTTCCAAACATTTTTGGCTTCACAATTTCCACTTCTCCATCCCATTTAAAAACAAAGTTACCTCTCTTAAGCAAGGCAGTGATAAGCCTGCTATAGGGGAGCCCTGGTAGGGCTTGGGCTTTCCTGCATTTATCATTTACATACATCATGGCTTCAAACACTAGCCAAGCAGCATTGGAAAATTAGCCCTTAGAGAAAAAGTATAGGGCATCCACTATTGGTGTTCTCCTCTCTTGCTGATGGACACTCACATAAATGTTCTTCCTCAAAATGAAATCAAAGAATAGCTTGCTGGGGTGCAAGTCTCTCCTCATTATTGACTCCCTAGACCCCACAATGCCTTGAGTGAGGTGCCTGGCCATTGCTTTGAAGGGCATAGTCACAGGCTCAAGCAATCCATAGGAAGCATCAAAAATATAAGGGACTCCAAGAACCACCCATAAATCCCTGTAATTGATAACAATCTCTTGGTGATCAATTATAATCTCCAAACAAGGATCAGTTAAACCTAGCATGGTCTTCTTCCTCAAGTTCTGTTATCATAACTTGACCAGCCTAGGGTATGATTTTTCTTACAATGGAGTCAGTAATGGTTCAGACCTGTCTTCACCAAATAGTCCATTATGCGCTTGCAATCTATTTCCTTAGAAAAGTAAGGGGTGTCAATAATTGTCTCTGGGATCAGGTCTAAGGCATCCACAAATTCATTTTGAATTGATCTGTTCTCAGGGACCTCATGCTCAGCCACAGGGATTTCTACCTTAGGGGCCTCCTCAACAAATTCTTCACTGGTTTAGGTCCTCTTTGATTTCACAGTTATCTCTGCTTGGTCCATGTTCTGCTTTCTTTTTGTACGTGGGGATTCCGTAGGTTGTGTGGTGAGCCTACCATACTTCCTAGTGGCTTTGGTGGTGGATTTAGAAGGTACTTTGAATAGATTAGCTGAGGTATCCTCTTGACCAACCATTACTCAATCAATTTCGCACAATCAAATGCAATAACCTCATAGATCTTTGTGATCAATCAAATTAACCACACCAATTTGCAAATGAAATGCCAAAAGCATAAAGTGGGGCAGAAGAGAGGCTTACCAGAAGAAACCTTGGGTTTCTCAGATCATAAAATGCACAACACCAAACCAGCTCAGACTAGGTGAAAAGTGTAGCTTTTGATGAGTTGAAGCAATGGGGAAAATGGCATGGGGTTTGGAGTAATAGCCAGTGAGGTAGAGAGAGAAAAAAGAAAAGTGGAAAAATTGCCAGAGAAAATGTATAACGCAAAGAGAAGTTGTCGAATGGAAAAAATGGAGTTGTCGTTAAGTTTAAAGCAGTGGGAAATGACTTTCGACGGGATTGGGGCAAGGTGTCGACACCTTGATGTAACTTGTCGAAGAGTAGAAAGTCACTGATCCTCGCGAGAGGTTCATGCAATCCTATCGACGGGTTTAAGAAGACAAAAACAATCATTTCGAGAGGTTCGCAGAACCTCTCGACAGGTCCTTTAAACTCAATATGCAATCCTCTCAACAAGTTCTAGCCTCTAAAAAAGTTACTTCGAGAGGTTTACAAAACCTTCCGATAGGTACCCTGAACCTGTCGAGAATTCAACCAAAAATCTTCAGAACCTGTCGAAATGCTCCTGGATCCTATCGACAACCATTTTTTCATCTTCAGAACCTGTCGAGAATTAATTCACACCTCTCGACATCTTCTAGATCATGTCGAAAAGCCGACTGAGAACTCTCAAAACCTGTCCAGATGTTCGTAGAACCTATTGACAGGTTATACTTTAGTTTAAACAGGCTTGTAATCAATTCCCAGTTCATTTCCCAACAGATTTAACACTCCAACTCAGGTCACTTCACTAATTTGACTCATTATCCTACCTGAGGTACTGACATACATGGCAAAAAATTCATGTACAATGCCAAACAGAAATGAAATAAAAGAAACAGAAATAACCAAACACATGAGTTATTATACATAATATACATTGTTGAAACTCATAAATCTTATGGAGGTTCGTGATAGTGAATGGTCAGTACAGGCTCCACCACATTTTCAACAACAAGCTTGAGCCTTTGCCCATTCACTTTCATGGTCCTTCCGTCTTTTGGATTCTTGATTTCCATAGCTCTAGATGGGGATACATGCTCCAATATGTAAGGTCCCTCCCATCTGGATCTCAACTTACCTAGGAAAAATCTCAATCTAGAGTTGAACAACCATACCTTGTTGCTAGTTGTGAGCTCTTTCCTCAGCAGATGCTTTTCATAGAAAGCCTTGGTTTTCTCCTAGTAGATCTTAGCATTTGAATATGCCTCCAACCTCAGTTCTTCCAGCTCTGATAGCTGGAGTTTCCTGTGCATGCCAGCAGATTTTAAGTAAGTATTCAATTCTTTAATAGCCCAATAGGCCTTGTTCTCTAGCTCTCCAGGTAAATGGCATGCCTTGCCATATACCAGCCTGAAAGGAGACATGCCTATTGGGGTCTTATAGACAGTCCTATAATCTCACAGAGCATCAAGTAACTTCAAGAACTAGTCCTTCCAGTCCACTCTCACTGTTGTCTCTAAAATGTGTTTGATTTCCCTATTAGAAATTTCCACCTGCCCACTGGTTTGTGGGTAGTATGGGGTGGCAACTCTGTGTATCATAAAGTTCTTTCTAAGTAGGTTCTCAAATTGTCTATTGCAAAAGTAGCTCCCCCCATCACTAATGATAGCTTAGGGGGTGCCAAACCTGGAGAAAATATTGTCATTAAAGAAGGTAAGGACAACCTTGTGATCATTTGGTCTTGTAGCTATGCCCTCAACCCATTTGGACACATAGTCCACAGCTATAAGAATATAGTTGTATCCAAAGGAAGGAGAGAAGGGACCACGAAGTCTATCCCCCAAATATAAAAAAGTTCAACCACAAGTATTGGCTATAAAGGCATAGAGTTTCTTTGGGAGATACTTCCCATCTTTTAGCATCTTTCACATGTTTTACAATAAACTCATGCATCCTTGAAGAGAGTGGGCCAATAAAATCCACTTTGGAGCACTTTGGCAACAATTTTGTTCCCACTGAAGTGGCGTCCACAAGGTTGTTCATGACACATAGTTAGCATATTGTGGAATTCTTCATCAGGGACACATCTCCTCACCACTTGGTCTGTACAATGCTTGATTAGGTATGGATCCTCCCACATATAATCTCTGATATGTGAAAAGAATAAATCCTTGTCCATTTTTTTCCAATGTGGGGGGATCTTACCTACTACCAAGTAATTCACAATATTTGCAAACCAAGGTGTAGAGGTGCTGATAACAAATAGTTATTCATCTGAAAAGGAGTCATTAACAGGTAGCCCACCAAATTCCTCTGCTAGGATCCTAGACAAGTGGTCTGCAACCACATTTTCAACCCCCTTTTTGTCTTTGATCTCAAGATCAAACTCTTGTAATAGGAGGATCCATCTGATCAATCTAGGCTTTGCATCCTTTTTTGACAAAAGATATTTTAGGGCTGAGTGGTATGTAAAAACCACTATCTTGAATCCCAACACATAAGACCTGAACTTATCTAGTGCAAAAACAATTGCTAACAGTTCCTTCTCAGTTGTAGTGTAA
Source organism: Chloranthus sessilifolius (assembly GCA_021018995.1). Lineage (NCBI taxonomy): Eukaryota > Viridiplantae > Streptophyta > Magnoliopsida > Chloranthales > Chloranthaceae > Chloranthus > Chloranthus sessilifolius. Next base: position 103,363,069 of record CM037584.1, on the reverse strand, counting down.
TTTAACTTAGCATCAATCATGATTTTGCTGGCATATGCAATCACACAAGGGGCCTTATCCTTCCTTTGTCCCAAGACTGAATCAATTGCAAAGTTTGATGCATCACACATCAACTCAAAAGGTATTGAAAAATTAGGTGCTTGAAGGATAGGTGAAGACGTTAGGAAACTTTTCAACAGCTCAAAGTCCTTAAGGCATTCATCATTGAAATCAAAGGGAACCTCTTGACACAACAATTGGCAAAGAGGTTTTGAGATTTTACTAAAATCTTTGTTAAATCTCATATAGAAGCCAGCATACCCCAAGAATGACCTGACTAGTTTCATAGTTTATGGTGGGGTAAATGTGTAATCAAATCTATTTTAGCCCTGTCTATCTCAATGCCTTTGTGAGAAATCACATGGCCAAGGACAATGCCCTGAGTGACCATAAAATGGCTTTTTTCCTAACTTAAATCGAAGTTGGTTTCCTCACATATCTGTAGCACAAGATTGAGATGGTGTAGACATTGGCTAAAACTATCCCCAAAAATAGAAAAGTTATCCAAGAAAATCTCTAGAAACAACTCAATCATGTCAAAAAATATAGCATACATGCACCTTTGGAAAGTTGCAGGTGCATTACACAATCCAAATGGCATCCTTCAATAGGCAAAGGTACCAAATGGACATGTGAAAGTTATCTTTTCTTGGTCTTGTGGATAAATCGGGATTTGGTTATACCCGGAATATCCATAAAGAAAATAATAGAAATTCTTTCTTGCTAACTTATCCAAGATTTGGTCAATGAAGGGCAAAGGGAAATGGTCTTTTCTGGTTTTCAAATTGAGCTTTTGATAGTCTATACACACCCTCCAACCTGTGGTTTCTCTTGTTTGAACAAGCTCACCAGCATCAGTTTCAATCATAGTAATTCTAGATTTCTTAGGTACCACCTGAGTAGGTGCCACCCATTCAGAATCTAAAATTGGGTAGATGACTCCAGCATCTGCAATTTGACCACTTCTTTCATCACCACTTCTTGCATGTGGGGATTCAATTTTCTCTGTATTTCTCTAGAGGGTTTGGAACCCTCTTTTAGGTGAATTTTATGCATGAACACAGCAGGATTGATGCCCCCAAGGTCAGCAATGGTCAAACCAATTACTCTCTTATACTTCTTTAACACACATAATAATTCTTCCTCTTGCTCATCAGTGAGAGAGGAAGAAATAATCACTGGAAATTTCTGGTTTGCCCCCAAAAAAGCGTACTTCAAGGTCTTAGGTAGTTGTTTCAACTCCACCTTTGGTGGACATACAAATGAGGGCAGTAAAGGTGCCTTTGATTGTGGTAGAAGAGGCACCACAGTAGGTTTCCAAGGAGGATACCTTGTTGCTGGCCCCACATCAGAAATTAAGGCTTTCACCTCTTGAACCATGGATGTGGGGACCTTCTCTTCCACAATCTCACACCACTCATTGTTAAAAATATCACCAAAATCATTACAAATATATTATAATACAGCAACTTGGGAAAAGTCTCTTCCACAAGATCATCGTATATATCAATTGAAAAGCAATCCTCACCATTCAAGTGAGGCTGATTTGCTGTATTGTAAACATTCAATTTAACCTTCATGTTGCCAAAAGACACCTCTATTACTCCTGATCTACACTGAATACAAGCATTGGCAGTGGCCAAGAAAGGTCTGCCCAAAATCACAAGAATAGAGGTGGTGCACTTGCTTGGTTCCATGTCAACCACCAAAAAATCTGCTGGATAGAAAAATTTATCAACTCCAACTAAAACATCCTCTATCATTCCCACAGGCGTCCTTTCAGATTTGTCTGCTAGTTGTAGCACCACTTGTGTGGGCTTCAATTCTCTCAAGCCTAACTTCTCATAAACGGAATATGGAAGTAGGTTTACACTATCTCCCATATCTAATAAGGCCTTCTGGGGATTGTAGGAACTCCAGGGTCTTGAAGGTTGGTTGGAGTTGCAATATAACAGTAGTTGGTTCACTTTCTCAGCACAAAAGACCTTCTTGGATAAGTGTATCCTAGACTGTCTTTTGTAGTGCACAATTCTTTCAAAAATCTTGCATAGGCTGAAACTTGCTTGATGGCATCAAGTAAAGGCAAGTTGATCTTTACTTGTTTGAAAGTTTCCACCATCTCCACAACCTTAGCACCCTTATCAAATGGGGAAGCTCCTTTCAATGCATTAGGAAATGGCAAGTGGGGAATTGTCCTCCCATTTGTAGCCTTAGCAAGTTTATCAGATTTTTCTATGTTTTTGTTTTCAATTTTCTGTTGGGGCACATCACCCCCCTTAGTTATTATATGTTGCTCATGCTGCATATTTTCATGGGATGTGTCTTCATTTTCTGCACTTGAGTCAGCAGGCTCATTATCAACTTTGTTATCCACCAGCCTCCCACTCCTTAAGCTGGTGACCGATTTTACTTCTTCATGGGAAAGAGTCTCACCAACCATGTATTGCCCCTTTGGATTGTTCATGGGCTGACTGGGCAGTCTCCTCACCTCTCTCATAGTCAAACAATTAGATAGCTGACCAAGGTGGTCCTCTATCTTTTTTATGCTTTGACTGTGGAAGTTAATGGTTTGAGATAAAGGGCCCAAATTTTGTAGTGAAGTCAGAACTTGCTCTTCAAATGTGAGGGACCTAGAGGGTGCTGGGGAGGTGCACTTTGATGCACAGGTAGAACCATTGATTGGGCCATAGGCTGTTGGTATTGGGGCCTTGGAAAATAATTTTACTGGTATGGCTAGGCATTCCTATAAGGCATGGAATGTTGGGGCTCCTGCTGCTGCTGGTTTTGAAAGTTGTCATGTCTCCGCCTCAAGTTAGGGTGGTTTCTCCAACAATAGCAAGCAATAGGCTGTTTTCCATAGGACTGAAAAACATTCACATGTTCCATCCCAAAGTCTTGAAATTAGCCAGCTGAGGGACATTCCTCAAGGGAGTGAGTGGGGGACTGGCATATGACACATGCTTCCTCCACTTTAGCAGCCATTGGAGACTGCATTGCTCTCATGAGCATATCAAACTTTTGGGTCAAGCTGTCCACTTTCCTCTCCAAATCATTATGTCCACTCACCTCATACATTTTCTCTTTGGTAGTATTTTCTCTCTCCACTCTAGGGGTCTCAAAATATCTTGCCCAAGTCTCCCTTTGCATTGAGTTTTCACTGATGATATCAAACAACTCCCAAGCCTCTTTAGCTGTCTTGTGGAGGTATCACCACAAGAGGCATCAACCATATCCCTGCTTTTCGGATCAATCCCTTGATAAAAACTTTGGACAAGTTGCCATTTAGGAATTTGGTGATGGGTACATTGCTTCAAGAGTTCTTTAAATCTCTCCCAGGCTCGGTGAAAGTCTTCAGTTGGGGCTTGAGCAAATGAGATAATGCACTTCTTCAGCTGACTTATTTTAGACATGGGGAAAAACTTGGCCAAAAACTGACATTGAAGGTCATTCTAGGACTGAATACTGTTGGTTAGGAGCATTGACAACCAAGTTCTGGCTCTATCCTTTAGTGAAAAAGGAAAGAGTCTCAACCCGGTTGCTTCTTCCCCCGAACCTACCACATTGAAGGTAGTGCACAATCCTAAAAATTCATCAATATGCTTGTATGGGTCTTCTTTGATCATGCCATGGTATGAGGATAACATTTGTATGATAGAAGACTTGATCTCGTAGTTTCCTTGGACATCTGAGAATTGAATACAGAAGGGAGAATTGTGAACCCCTGGAGCATTGAATTCCTTTAAAGTCCTAGGTTGCTCACCCATTGCAGCAATTTATGAATTAACTAAAGGTGTGTGTATGGTTTGCTTAGGTCTGAGAAGTCTTTCAACTTCAAGATCTAAGGGAGCATTCTCAGGGTGGGTTAAGAGATCTCCCAAGCATACACATAGCAGAAACTAAATTCAATTCAAAAAATTAAAGCATAAAATTCAATCAAAATAATCACAAAATACACAACTAATGCTGCAGATCTACAAAGCTACAGATCTAGAAATGTAAACAGAGTTAGGAAATGCAAACTTAAGCAAAGCATGCTCCTCCAATAGGTAAAATGCTCTTGTCAACACCACGGATCCAGATCTGAAATAAGCAATTGAACTATAAAAAACTACAATAGCAATTAGTCAAACAAAAAATAGGAAATTAAAAATCTAATTCAAAAAATGAGAAAAACATAGATCTACCAAGTTAAAAACACAAGTTCCCCGACAACGACTCCAAAAACTTGTTGTGTTGCCACCTTGCAATTATTTTATGATTAAGACAGCCAATTAAAAGGCACAAATTATAAATGTATGTAATCAAGGTGAGCAGCCAGTCTTGTAAGAACCAGGGCTGCTGTAGCAAGTTTGGAAATGTAAGTAAGGGTATGTCCATATGGAAATGTGGTTCAACTATAGTAAATCTCCAGATCTATGGTAGACTTGCCACTCTATCCTAATTTAAGCTAAACTAAAACAGGAAAGAAAAGAGGTTCTAGGTTTTTCTCACTTTTACTGTAAACAACAAAAGTTAAATGTAATTGATCTATATCTGATCAAACACATAGATGATGGGTGATATGGAAAAGATAAAAATTCAAAAGGTAGAGAACAGCAACTAGGGGTCTTAGTCTCTTACTAAAAATCAAAGGAGTCAAAGGCAGTGTAGAGGACAGATTTGCACCAATCCTCTATCTACCTCCCAACTACCTGGGTTCCCCCGACAAATGTTAGGTATAAGAACAATCTCCACAAATGGATCAAAGTAATCCTGAGGTTAGGATTTGCCCCTCTACTGGATACAGTCCATCCCAAAATTGCCCCAATCTATTGATCTTGATTGGAACTGGTAAACTATTGCAGAAGCTTTGGATGTCAGGCTACTAGCTCCCCATTTCTGGCTGGCATCCATAGGAGTATCCAATCTAGGGAAATCGAATATGAAGAAGAAAAATATAGATTAGAATCACCTTTAAAAACTACAATTATATTGTAAGCTTACAATACTATTGTGCCCAGATCTGTAATCTATGCAATATACAATCTCTTACAAGTCTCTGAATCTCTCAATTTACAGCTCAAGACTTCACCCTAACTACTAAAAAGAGTTTAGCCACTCATGATTGGCTAAAGAGAGAATGGGAGAAGAAGGAAGAAAGAGGGAGAATTTGGAGGGAAAAATGGATCTCAAACTAAGCACTAGTTCTCTCAAATTCTTGATGGTTCTTCTATAAAAGTTCTCTTCTATTTATACCTTCTCCCTTTGTCTCAGATCCATTTCAGCCAATCAGAGCTCAAGAGAATAATTCTGTCATTCTGGGCTTCTGTTGTGGCTGATTTCTCTTTTAGAAACTCTTCTCCCATTAGTTCACAACCTGCAAATACATGTGGGGTAGTTAGGGTTTTCAATCGTGCACAGTTGAATGCCAAAAATACCCCCAGGGGTCACTGACGTGCTTTGGGATGTGTGCACAGACTTATGAAATTGGCAACTGCTAAAGAAACATGCTGAGAAGTTCCTTATACGAGTGTCGAGAGGTTCAAGGAACCTCTTGACAGGTTCTGAGTCTGCTTGCTCTACATTTTGATAGGTTTGGGAACCTCTTGATGAGTTGAATTACATTAGTCGATAGGATTTGATGACTCATTGACAGGATCTATATGGCTTTCGACAGGATTGGAAGCCAGTTTCACTATTCTATCCATTTCTCCATTCATCCTCTCGACAGGTTATTATCATCCAGTCGACTTGTTATAGAAACTACCACAGAGCTCTCAACAGGTTCTATCTATCCTCACGAGAATGAGCCTAGCTTTAGGTATGTTGTCAATAAGTTGTCTTGGATTGCTCGACAGGTTCTGCTAAACCTCTCGAGATGTACTTGGAACCTCTCGACTTCTTCTACACCTCCAGGTATGATGTCGATAGGATCTTTTTATTGCACTTCCAACCTCTCGACAAGATTTGTCATCCTCTCGATCTCTTCACTATTTCACTTTTAGAACCTCTCGACATCTTAGCTCCTGTATATCACAACCTCTCGACAGCTATGGAACCTCTCGATCTCTTTACAGTTTCCCCTCAGAAACTCTCGACATCTTATAATTGGCCTTGAGAACTTCTCGACAGGTGTTGGGGAGCTCTCGACAGCTTCATGGAACCTCTCGATAGCTTATTTTCAGTGTTTTCACAGCTGGCACACCTCTCAAGTGGGTTGTTCTTCATTTGTTCAACACTCAACAACCTCTTGGTGTATTCAATCTTCATTTTTTGCAACTGCACTTGGCCTCAAGCATCCCCAGTTGGGTTTAAGACATTCTCATGAATTTATAAGGCTCTTGTGGACTACTTGATTGGTAGGCCTTTGGGCTGTAAGGTCACATGCTGAGCAGCAAATTATTTCTTTGGCTATTTTAAGTGAATATCTGCACTAAGCTTGCAATTCATTACTTATCTACAAAACACACTTAAAACACATTATTAGTTAGCTCAAGAGTCCACCAAAGGTCAGGTTAGGAGGTGAAAAATGGTATTTTTCACTGCTTGACAGTCATACGAGGATATGCTTGGTTTGGATACTGAGTTGGTCGAGCATAAACTGACTTTGTATCCAGATATGAAGTCAGTCAAGTAGAAGTTGAGACTCCTCAGGCCAAAATGGATGCTAAAAGTAAAGGACGAAGTCATTAAGAAATATGATGCGGGTTTCTCATGGTCTCTAAATACTCACAGTGGTTAGTTAACATCGTCCCTGTACCCAAAAAGGATGGAAAGGTCCGCATGTGCATTGACTTCAGAAAGCTCAACAAAGTGATCTGAAAGGATGGCTTCCCACTGCCACACATAGACATCTTGGTCTATAACAATGTGAGGCATGAGATGCTCTTGTTCATGGACGGATTCTCCAGCTACATTCAAATCAAGATGGCAGAGGCAAACCGAGAGAAAACAACATTCATTACTCCTTGGGGAACATTCTGCTATCGAGTCATTCCATTCGGATTAAAGAATGTCGGGGCAACATATCCGAGAGCTATGACTGCACTCTTCCATGACATGATGCACCGAGAAATTGAGGTGTATGTCGACGACATGATCGCCATGTCACTAGAGAGACGTGATCATTTAATAAATCTCCAAACGTTGTTTGAAAGACTGAGAAAATATAGGTTGCGTCTCAACCATCAGAAATGCGCATTCGGTGCTATGTCAGGAAAACTATTGGGCTTCATTGTTAGCGAAAGAGGCATCGAGGTTGACCCGATCAAGGTAAAAGCCATTACAGAAATGCCACCGCCATCTACCAAGAAAGAGGTCAGAGACTTCTAGGCTGAATATAGTACATCAGTCGGTTCATTGCACAGTTTACTCCTATCTACACATCAATCTTCAAACTCCTAAGAAAAGACTCGCCCATTGAATGGAATGATAATTGTCAAGCAGCATTCAATAAGATCAAGGGATACCTTCTCAACCCACCCATATTAGTACCACCTGAGCTAGAGAGACCACTATTAATTTATCTCTCTATGACAGAGGTTTTGATGGGATGTGCCCTAGGACAACATGATGAGACAGGAAGAAGAGAGCAAGCCATCAACTATTTCAACAAAAACTTTATTGACTATGAGACACGCTATTCTCATTTGGAGAAGGCATGTCTAGCTCTCATATGGGCTAGAGAGAGGCAACGTTTTGTCTTGCTCACCTTACAATTACTAAAGGGTTTAAACAGCCAATTAAAAGGTAAAATCCTAGAGATGAGGAATCAAGGTAAGCAAGCAATCCTGAAAGAACCAGGGTTGTTGCAGCAAATTTTAATAGGTAAGTCAGGGTATGTCCACAGGGAAATGGGATTTAAACTATTGTAAATCTCCAGATCTATAGCAGATCTAGTACTCTATCCTAAATTCAACTAAATCAAAACAGGAAAGAGGAGAGGTTTCTAGGAGTTGTCACTAAAAATTATAAAAAATCAAATGCAAATGATCCAGATTTGATTAAACACATAGTTAAAGGAAAATGGAGAAAAGATTAAAATCAAGAGGTGGAGAATAGCAGCTAGGGATTTTGGTCTTTACTAAAAATTGCTTGGTTCAAAGTCAGTGCAGGGAACTGGTTTGCAATAATCCTTCATCTGGCTACAAGCTCAGATGCAAGGTATAAGAATCCACTCTAAACCCGAGAATTGAAGCAATACTAAGGCTATGATTTGTCCACTCGAATGGTCACAGATCATCCCAAAGATTGTTCCAATTCAGGGATCTTAATTGGAACAATTAAACCATTACAGATGTTGTGGATGTAAGGCTACAAGCTCAAGCATCCACAAGGATATTAGATCTAGGGAAATCAAATCGCAATCAAGAGATTTATGGATCCAAATTAACTTTACATTCAACAATTACTGAATAAATACAACTTACAGTCAATTGTGCTCAGATCTGCAATCTGTGCAGCACCTAATCCTCCTACAAAGTTTTGAACCTCTTAATTTACAGCTCTCAACCTCACCCTAGCTACCAAAGAGGTTTAGCCAACCATAATTGGCTGAGAAGAGAATGGGGGAAGAAGGAAGAGAGGGAATTTTTGGAGGGAAGATGGAGATCGGATTTGGCTCTAGTTCTCTCAATTTTTGGATGCTAGCTCTGTGAATTCTCCTAGCTTTTATATTCTTCTCCTCTCTTCTCAGATCTATTTTAGTCAATCAGAGTCCAAGAGAATAATTATGTTATTCCAAGCTACTGATGTGGCTGATTTCTCTTCTAGAAGCTCTTTTCCCATTGGTCCAAAATAGGTAGGCCCATGTGATGTAGTTAGGGTTCCCATTCGTGCTCAGTGGTGTTCCAAAAATACCCCCAAGGGTCATTAACATGCCTTGGGACTCATGCAAAGAATTATGAAGTTGGCAACTACTGTGAAAGGAACTGAGACGTCCCTAATTCGATTGTCGAGAGGTTTAGGGAACATCTCGATAGGTTCTGAGTCAGCTCGGTGTTCTCATTGACAGGTTTGGAGACATCTCGACAGTTTCATGTGAACTGATCGACAGGTTGCTGAAGGCTCTCGACAAGTTGCTTGACTTCTCGACAAGTTCTGGTGAACTCGTCAACAGGATTGACAACCAAAATCTTATCTGCTATGCTAACTGCATTTATCCTCTCAACAGGTTATAAAAGATCTTGTCGAGTAGTTATAGAGTTCCATTTATGTGCTCGACAGGTTGCTTCAATCCTCGTGAGAATGGGCATAGTTTTCGGTAAGTCATCGACAGGTTGCCACGCACTGCTCGACAGGTTCAGTTGAACCTTGCGATAAGTATCTGGAACCTCTCGACTTCCCCTGCCCCTCTAGGTATCCTCTCAACAGGATCCACAATTGTACCTCCAACCTCTCAATAAGTACTAGAACCTCACGAGATCTTCATATTTTCAACTCAGTGCCTCTCGACAGGTTGGTCTATGCTTTCAGAACCTCACAACAGCTTAATGGAACCTCTTGATAGCTTGACCTTTGAGCATTAGAACCTCTCGGTAGGTTCTACTTTGTGCTTCCACAGCTGGCACACATCTTTGGTGTGTTGCTCTTCATTTATTCAACCCTCAGCAACCTCTAGGTGGGTTCAATCTTCATTTCTTGGAACTGCACTTAGTCCCAAGCACACCCAGTTGGGCCCATGACCTTCTCAAGAACTTCTTAAGCTCTGTGGACTATTTGATTGGCTGGCCTTTGGGTTGTTTGAGCACATGTTGAGCAGTAGACTGCTTCTTTGGCCATTTTAGGTGGATGTCTATACAAAGATTGCAATTTATTGCTTATCTACAAAATACACTCAAAACACCTTATTAGTCAGCTCAAGGGTCCATTAAAGGTCAGGTTAGGAGGTGAAAAATGGTATTTTTCACTACTTAACACACCCCCAAACCTAAGCTATGCTAGTCCCTAGCAAAGGGGAAAGTAAAAACCATTATTGAAAATGAAAAATGCATTTAGCATATGCATCAAGCCTTTTAAACCCCTAGGTGATCCCTAGTGGAGGAGTGAAGTCTCCTGAGGGTTTTCAGTGAAGTTACCCACAAACTTCTCCAATGAATCACTTACTATCAATGCAACATATTGAAAACAAAATTCAAGCAAAATAAAATTCATTCCATACCTTGTTCATTTAATTTCTTGAGGATTCTTAACAGAAAAACATCAGTTTAAAATCAAAAGTCTGCTATAACTCCTTCATAATTAATCAGCTCATGTCAAGACATTTTATATGAAAATTAATGCAAAGCTTACCATTAAATTGAGATTTTTGTTTTGATAATGCCCCCAACAAACTCATTGTCCGACAAAAGGCTCAACAAGGCTATCACTCAAAATAGAATAGAAGGGTGTATCATTTCACACATCTCAAGGGCAGTTACAGGCCTCAAATAGGACTGCAAGCATGAGCATAGGCATTGCTCTAATTTTTGGAATTTTTTAACTCTTTTCACCATAGATAATACAAATCCTCATCTCCACATGACAGCTCAATCAATTTCAGATCAGTAAGTACTTTTTATTGGGTTGTAATGTGGCTTTATGGGTGATGCTTATAAGGAATAAAAGGTAACGAAGGATTCAAAATTTGAGAAATCAGTAAAGGTAAGGAGGTGGTCATGACAACACCTTCTTCATTTCATCATAATTCCATCTTGTTTTTGAATTTTCAGATCTAGAGTGGCCTACTTCTTCTCTTCTTTTCAAACTTTCAATGAAAAGACTTCTCTCTCTCATTCTTTTGCTTTGATTTTCTTTCTCTTTTTTTTCTTTTCTTTTATTTATTTATTTATTTTTTATTTCCATTTTCTTTTTTTATGGGCTGGGATGCCACAATGCCATTAAATGTGCTTTCTTTTCTTTCAACCAAACATCAAACCTCGCTCCTCTAACCTCACTTCTCCTTCTATTTCCCTATTTCTCAGATTGAGGGTGAATTGAAAGTAGGTCAAGGGGCTTTGGGTTCAAATTTTCTAATTTTTATCAAAGAAAAACTTATTTTCAAGGCTCAAATGGTGTGTATCAAGGGCTGTTCAAAGGTGGGAAATTTTAAGCTCAAACAGTCTAAATGATGGCCTCACTTCATGTCCTCAATGTCATGAATGTTGTCAAGTTGTTTCAACTTAGATTTGCCTAACTTCTAGTGATCAAGACTAGATACAATTACTCCCTAGAGCATAAAAAATTGCCAAAACACTCTTCAAAGAAAATTTCTCAAGCCCAAATTTCACTGGGTATGGCCTTTCATCACATTTTCTTAGGGATATTCTCACATTTTTCTCTCTTTTCAAGTTCACTCAACATCAATTTTTGAAAATTCTTAACATTCACTTCATGAAAAATATTAGAACTGCAGTACATTTTGGTCTTAAAAAGTTTTTAATTTCCTCTATTTCAAAAATCAGGTGGGAAATCACTTTATTTTCTCAATTTTTATTAAAGCCCTGCTGCACTACCATTAACTATCCATTGGCAAACCTTGCCATACCCCCAAACCTATGAGGAGTAGTGTCCTCACTGCTTCAAAGATAAAGGGTAAGGGCAGCAAAAACAAACAAGCTTACACACACAAACAGGGTAACTTGGGAAAGATAAGATACACAATAAAGCAAGTAAAATGAACAAACATACTTACACAAATAAGAAAATCAAACAAGCCAAAAACAGAGGAGAAACAAATTAATCTAAACAGAATGAGGCACAAGCTTGAAACAAAACTTTCCATTTATAAACAGTAATATGTATAATGCGAGGGGAAAGAACTACAAAAAAGAATATACACAAACATCCTAACTAATGACATGTACAAGTCTAATAAGCGCAATTGTTTGCTGGCTCATCCTTGAAGTGGACTCCTTTTCCTCTCTCATCCTTATCAACAACAGCAATTAAACTAGCTGGAGGGGCAGTGGCTTGTGCAGGTTCTGTGCCAATCAGTTTAGTAACTCTCCTTTCAAGGATTTCTGCCTTCTTTCAGCAAGCAGAACTCTACTTTCATAGAGTTCCCTGGTGGCCTTTGTGACCTCTTTGGAGGCAGCCAACCTTTTCTCGAGTCCATCTGCTCTCAATTTCTCTGTTGCTGCCATGTTCTTCTGGGCTTCATATTGAATTAAAATTCTACCCCACTCCTTTGATATTCCCAGTAATTGAACTCTGTGTTCTAGCTCCTTTAAAATTATCTTCTCATCATAGGGCCTCCTGATTGAGGTTCCGAGGTCAGCCATGCCTCTAGTGACATCCCTTTTGAGGTATGGGTCGTTTTGCATGGCATTTAGGATGGCTGGGTATGGAGGAATGGAAAAGGAAGAGGTAGGTAGTATGGGCAGGTCAACACTAGAAGAAGGGCTAGCTAGCAATGGAGAGGGGATGGATGATGGCATGGGTGGGGTGGGGATTAAGGGTAAAGGGTGAAGGACTTCAAGGTCAGGCTCAGTTTGGGTTGGAATTGAGGAGGTGGAAATTAGGTGTTCGACATCTGTGGCAGCATCAGATGTTGCTACTACAGGTGGGGATTGTTGGGGAGTGATGTCCAAAGGTGGGGCAATAAGGGGCAGATGGATAGGGGTTCAAGGTCTGTTTGGGTGGAAGCATTGGTAAATGTAAATGGAGGGATAATGGGTTGGGGAGGAGGAGGTGGGTGTTCCACCTCAGTAGTGGAAACCACTGCTAAAGGAGAAGGAGGTGGGGTGGATGTAGGAGAAGGGACTGAAAGAGGTTGGGAGGTAAGGGTAACAGAGCTTATGGTTGATTGGATGGCTTGTAGCAGGTGGCCATGGCAACTTGGTTGGCTATGTTGGTTTGGAGCTGGGCAAGGATGGTGGTGAGAAGGGAAAGTATTTGGGTGGAGGCCTCAGGTAGGGTATGGGCTTGGGTAACAGGTGGAATGGGGTGAATGGTTTGGAAGGGAGATGTGGGGGCATGCTGAAAAGGTGGGGTGAGTGTAGAATGGAAATGGGTAAGTTGTGGGGAGTTAAGTAGGGGGCATATTCATACCCAATGTCCTCCACAATGGAGTCAATTAGGGATGAATATCCCTCAGTGGTCAGGTGGTCCAGCTCTTGGGTATGGGTAGGTGAGAAGGAGAAAGTGGGGTTAGTGTCAAAGGGTATGGATAGTGGAGAAGTGGTAACTGGAATAGTTGATGTTGAAGGTGCAGGGCTGAAAGGTTCAACAGTTGATATGGATGGGCTAGCTGGAGGTAAGGTAGGGATGAGGTCTATGGTAATAAGAGTAACTGATCGAGGTGTGGATGTGGTAATGGTTTAAAGGGTGGCTGAGCTGCTTGGGGGAATGGAAGGTAAGGAAACTGAGATGGATGGTATGACAGAGGGGGAAATGGTGAGGCTGGCAGCAGAGGAGCTGACCATAGGCAAAATCAAATTGATGGAGGGGATGACTGTGGGTGCAAAGGTCATATGTAGAGGCTCCAAGCTAGGAGCAGCAGATGGGAGTAGAGGCTCAGAGGTGATTGATGTAGAGATCTCAGGAGGAGTTATTGACCTAGTGGCAACTATTTGGAGAGGCTCTGAACTAGGTAGAGGTGCCATGTGCAGCAGTAGAGCTGACTGCATGTGGAGCTTCTATCTCAAGATCCTCACTTGATTTGTTCTTGCTCTTCCCAATTAGGGTCCAACTGGTTTACCAAGCCCTCTTCCCAAATACTTTTGGAGTCACCTTCACCACTGGCTCATCATTTGGGAAAGAAAATTTTCCTCTCTTAAGTAAGGCAGTGATGAGCCTGCTGCAAGGTAGGCTAGATAAGGCTTGCACTCTCCTAATTTTGTCATTGAATTCCACCATTGCATCAAATACCAGCTGGGCAGCATTCATAAATTGTCCCTTGGAGAAAAAGTACAAGGCATCCGCTATGGGGGTTCTCCTTTCTTACTGATGTCCACTAGCATATATATTCTTTCTCAAAATTGAATCAATGAATAACATGCTGGGGTGTAGATCTCTCCTCATCAAGGACTCCCCAGACCCCACAATGCCTTTAGTGAGGTGCCTAGCCATTGCTTTAAAGGAAACACTCTCAGGTTCTGCTAGGCCATAAGTGGTTTCAAAAATTAATGGGACCCCTAAAACCACTCTTTTATCTCTGTAATTCACAAAAATCTCTTAATGATCAATTACAATCTCCAGACAAGGATCAGTTGAACTTGGTTTGGTCTTCTTCCTGAGGTTTTGATACCACAGCTTGACCAGCCTAGGGTAGCATTTTTCATATAATGGGGTCAGCATGGGTGTTAGGCCTGCCTTCACCAAATAATTTAAAGTATCCTTACACTCCTCTTCCTTAGAAAAATAGGGGGTGTCAACAATTGTCTCTAGAATTAGGCTTAAGACATCCACAAATTCATTGGGGGAGGATAAGTGCACAGGGACTTCAGGCTCAGCCTCAGGGTTAGGCTCAGGCATAGGTTCTGTCTCAGGGCCTCCTCAACAATTTCTTCACTGATTTGAACCTTCTTAGCTTTCTTTGTTGTCCTAGGTTTCTCAGAATTCTCTGCTATATTCAAGACAAGCTTTCTTTTGGCAGATGGGGTCTCCTTGGGCTGTTGGGTTAGCCTACTGGAGTTCCTAGTGGAAGGGGCTTTGAAAAGGGTAGCTAGGGTATCCTCTTGATCAGCCATTGGGCACTCAATCCACACAAATTATATCTCAATAATTCACAAAAATATTCTATGTCTCAAATGACTCACCACAAAAATTACCAATGGAAGTACTGAGCAAGGAAATCACAGAGTGAATGGTGAAGAAGGACTTACCAATAGAAACCTATGGTTTCCCAGATCTCGATGTGCATAGCACCAAATTAGTCTCCAATAGGTGCAAAATGTAGCCTTTGTGGAAATAAAGCAATTAGAACAATGGCCGAGTGATTGGAGTAGACACTAGTGAGGTAGAGGAAGAAGAAAGAGAATGGAAATTGGCAGAGAGAAAATAAAGCTCACAGACAAGCTATCAAATGGCTGAAATTTGGTTTTTGAGAGGTTTAAAATGATGAAAAGTGATTTTTAATAGGATTGGGACAAGGTGTCGATAGGTTAATACAACCTGTCGAAAAGTGAAAAGTAGTTGAATCTCTCGAGAGGTTCCCTCAATCCTGTCGACAGGTTCAAGACTTAAACACAATTCATTTCGAGAGGTTTATAGAACCTCTTGACAGGTATTCTGAACTCAACATTTAATCCTCTCGACAGGTTCCAAACTTCAGAAAGAATTCACTTTGAGAGGTTCACAAAACCTCTTGACAGGTACTCTGAACTTGTCGATAATACACTCAAAAATCGTTAGAACCTATCGATAAGTTCATAGATCTGATTGACAATCATCTTTACACCTTCAGAACCTGTCAAGAATTGACTCAAACCTCTCGACATGTCCTAGATCTTGTCAAAATTCATACTAGGAACTTTTAAAACCTGTCGAAATGTTCTCCACTCCTCTTGACAGGTAGTTTCTTAGTTCAAATAGATTTTTACTCAGCTCCTAGTCCATCTGTCACCCAAATTTATCAATTCTCCTCAGCTCTCATTCATTTTGCCTTCCTTGGAGTTGATGACACATGCCTCAAACCTACTGACTACTGACTCATGATTTGTAAATGCAAACATCAAGCGTAATTGGCAACCATATTTACAATGTCAATCATATTTAAAACAAAAACAATAACACATATTGACAAACACAGCAGCTATGATACATAGTATACATTGTTGAGAATCAATCACATTTTGGTGGTTCTTGGAGGTGGATGGTCACCACAGGCTCCACCACATTATCAACAAAAAGTTTGAGCCTTTGACCATTCACCTTCGTTATCCTACCATCTTTGAGATCCTTGATTTCAACAACTCCAGATGAGGATACATACTCTACCATGTAAGGTCCTTCCCATCTGGATCTCAACTTACCTAAGAAAAATTTCAATTTAGAGTTAAACAACCATACCTTGCTGCCAGTTGTGAACTATTTCCTCAGCAAATGCTTGTCATAGAAGGCTTTGGTTCTCTCTTTGTAGATCCTAGCATTGGAGTATGGTTCCAATCTTATCTCTTCCAGCTCTGATAGCTGAAGCCTCCTGTGCATGCCAGCAGATGTTAGATTAATGTTCAATGCTTTAACAACGAAATATGCTTTATGTTCTAACTCTACTGGCAAGTGACATGCCTTGCCATACACCAATCAGAAAGGGGACATGCCAATTGGGGTCTTGTAGGCAGTCCTATAAGCCCACAGTGCATCATTAAGCCTCATGACCCAGTCCTTCCTATCAGCTAACTGTCTTCTCTAGGATGTGCTTTATCTCCCTATTTGAGATTTTAACTTGCCCACTTGTCCGGTGGTGGTAGGGAGTTGCAATCCTATGTGTAACAGAATATTTCATGAGGAAGCTCTCAAAATTTCTGTTACAGAAATGGCTGCCCCCATCACTGATGATGGCTCTAGGGGTGCCAAATCTTGAGAAGATATTTTCTTTGATAAATTTTAAGACAGCCTTATGCTCATTAGTCCTTATGGAAATGGCTTTAACCCATTTGGACACATAGTGCACTACCACAAGGATAAAACTATACCCATATGAGAAGGAAAAGGGCCCATAAATTCTATTCCCCAGATATCAAAAAGTTCAACCACAAGTATTGGCTATAAAGGTATGGAGTTTCGTTTGGAGATACTTCCCATCTTTTGGCATCTTTCACAAGCTTTACATTTATGCCATGCATCCTGGATGAGAGAGGGCTAATAAAACCCACTTTGGAGCACCTTGGTAGCAGTCTTGTTCCCACTGAAATGGCCTCCACAAGCTTGTTCATGACACATAGTATGCTATGGAATTCCTCATCAGGGACATCTCCTCACCACTTGACCTGCACAATGCTAAAACAAGTAAGTATCCTCCCACATGTAATGTTTGATCTATGAAAAGAACAACTCCTTGTCCATTTTGTTCCAATGTGGGGATATCCTACCCACAACCAAGTAGTTCACAATGTTTGCAAACCAAGGTGTAGAGGTGTTGATAGTAAACAGTTGTTCATCATGGAAAGAATCATTGATTGGCAGCCTATCAAACTCCTCAGCCAGGATCTTAGATAAGTGGTCTGCAATCACATTTTCAACCCTTTTTTTGTCCTTAATCTCAAAATCAAACTCTTGTAATAGGAGGATCCATCTGATTAATCTTGGCTTTACATCCTTTTTTGACAAAAGGTACTTTAAGGCTGAGTGGTCTGTGTACACCACTATCCTAGATCCTAAAACATAAGACCTGAATTTCTCTAAAGCATAGATAATTGCCAACAATTCCTTCTCAATTGTGGTATAATTTAACTGTGCATCAATCATGGTTTTGTTTGCATAAGCAATCACACAAAGGGCCTTATCCTTCCTTTGTCCCAAGACTGCTCCAATAGCAAAATCGGATGCATCACATATTAGTTTGAATGGTAAAGAAAAATTAGGTGCTTGAAGGATAGGTGCAGAGGTTAAACAACCTTTCAAAAGCTCAAAGGCATGGAGACATTCATCATCAAACTCAAAGGGAACCTCTTGGCACAACAGGTGACAAAGAGGTTTTGTGATCTTGCTAAAATCCTTGATGAATCTCCTATAAAACCCAGCATGCCCCAAGAAAGGTTTGACTTGTTTCACAGTTTTTGGTGGGGGTAAATGTGCAACCATATCAATTTTAGCCTTGTCTACCTCAATGCCTCTGTGGGAAACCACATGGCTAAGGACAATGCCTTGATTTACCATAAAATGACTCTTTTCCCAACTCAACACCAAGTTGGTTTCCTCACATCTCTGCAACACAAAGCTAAGATGGTACAGACATTGGCTAAAGCTATCTCCAAAGATAAAGAAATTATCCATGAATATCTCTAAAAATTGATCAATCATGTCAGACAATATAGCATGCATGCACCTTTGGAAAGTTGCAAGGGCATTGCACAGTCTAAATGATATCCTTCTATAAGCAAAGGTGCCAAATGGGCATGTGAAAATTTTCTTTTCTTGATCTTATGGATAAACATGGATTTGGTTATACCCCAAATATCCTTCAAGAAAATAATAGAAAGTCTTGCCTGTCAACTTATCCAAAATTTTGTTCAATGAAGGGCAAAGGGAAGTCGTCTTTCTTGGTTTTCAAATTGAGCTTCCGTTAGTCTATACACACCCTCCAACCTGTGGTTTCCCTATTTGGAACAAGTTCAACAGAATCAATTTTAATCACAATAATTCTAGATTTCTTAGGGACCACCTAAGTAGGTGCCACCCATTCAGAATTTGAAATTGGGTAGATGACTCTAGCATCTAACAATTTGACCACTTCTTTCATTACCACTTTTTGCATGTGGGGGTTCAATTTTCTTTGCATTTCTCTAGAGGGATTGAAATCCTCTTTTAGGTGGATTTTATGCACGCACACAATAGGGTTGATACCTCCAATGTTAGCAATAGTCCAGCCTATTGCTCTCCTATGCTTCTTTAAAATACACAATACTTCTTCCTCTTGCTCATCAGTGAGAGAGGAAGAAATGATCACTAGCAATTTCTGCTTTGCTTCCAAAAAAATATATTTCAAAGTCTTAGGCAGCTCTTTCAACTCTACATCTGGTGGATATATGAGAAAAGGCAACAAAGGTGCCTTTGATGGTGGTGGCAGAGGCAACATAGCAGGTTTTCATGGTGGATACCTTGTTGCTGGCCCCATATAAGAAATTAAGGCTTTCACCTCTTCCACCATGGGTGTGGGGGTCTTCTCTTCCACAATCTCACTCCACACATTCTAAAAAATATCACAAAAATCATCACCATGCAGCAGCCTAGGTAAAGTCTCTTCCACAAGCTCATCAAATACATCAATTAAAAAGCAATCCTCACTATCCAAGTGAGGCTGATTGGCTGCATCATACACATTCAATTTCATTTTAATGTTTCCAAAAGACACGTCCATTACTCCTGATCTATACTAAATACAAGCATTGACAGTGGCCAAGAAAGGCTTGCCCAAAATCACAGGAACGGAGGTGGTTCACTTGCTTGGCTCCATGTCAAGCACCAGAAAGTCTGCTGGGTAGAAAAACTTGTCAACCCCAACTAACACATCCTTTATCATTCTCATAGGCATCCTTTTAGATCTATCACCTAGTTGTAGCACCACATGTGTCGGCTTTAATTCTCCCATGCCTAACTTCTCATAAACTGAATATGGAAGTACATTTACACTAGCTCCCAGATCTAATAAAGCATTCTCAATGGTATGATCCCCAATGATGTAAGGGATTGTGGGAACTCCAGGGTCTTGAAGTTTGGTTTTGATTGCAATGGCCAGCACTTGATTTCTTTTTTAGCACAAAAGTCCTTCTTGGATAGATGTATCCTACACTGTCTTTTGTGGGTACACAATTCTTTCCAAAATTTTGCATTGGTTGGAACTTGCTTGATAGCATCAAGTAAAGGCAAGTTGATCTTTACTTGTTTGAATGTTTCCATCATCTCCTCCACTTTAGCATTCCCCTTATCAAAAGGAGAAGGTGCTTTCAATGCATTGGGAAATGGCAAATGGGGGACTGATCTCCCATTTGCTTATAAGCAAGCTCAATGATTTTTTATATTTTTATTTTATTTTTCTCTATAGTATAACAAAGACCCCTTATTTTTTATATACTACTTCTATTGCATATCATCATGGGTTGATCCTTCATTTTTTGCACTTTTCTCATCAGGCTTAACACCAACTTGGTTATCAACCAGCCTTCCACTCCTCAAGGTAGTGACAAATTTTGCTTCTTCATGGGAAGAAGTCTCACCCACCATGTACTGCCCCTTTGGATTGTTCATGGGCTGACTAGGCAGTCTTCCCTCCTCTCTCCTAGTCAAAGTATTAGATAGTTGACCAAGGTGGTCCTCTATGTTCTTGATACTTTGGCTATGGGAGTTGACAGTTTGTGACAAAGAGCCGAAATTCTGTAGTGAAGCCAGAACTTGTTCTTCAAATGTGAGGAATCAAGGGGGTGTTGGGGCTGGTGTACTTTGATTCACAGGTTGAGCCATTGGCTGAGCCATAGGCTGTTGGTATTGGGGCCTTGGAAAGTAATTCTACTGGTATGACTGGGCATTCCTATAAGGCATGGATTGTTGTTGTGGTTGCTGCTGCTAATTTTGGAAGGTATCTTGTCTCCACCTCAAGTTGGGGTGGTTTCTTCAATGATAACTAGCAGTAGGCTATTGTCCATAAGACTGAGCAACATTCACATATTCCATCACAAGGTTAGGAAATTGGGCAGTAGAGGGACATTCCTCAAGGGAGTGAGTGGGGAACTGGCAGATCACACATGCCTCCTCCACTTTGTCAACCATTGGAGACTACATGGCTCTCATGAGCTTATAAAACTTTTGAGTCAAGTTGTCCACTTTCCTTTGCAAATTATTGTATCCACTCACCTCATACATTTTCCCTCTTGTAGTGTGCTCTCTCACTAATCTAGGGGTCTCAAGGTCTCTTGACAAGGTCTCCTTTTGCATACAGTTTTCACTAATAATATCAAACAACTCCCAAGCCTCATCAGCTATCTTGTGGAGGTATGTACCACCACATGAGGCATCAACCATATCCCTTCTCTTGGGATCAATTCCTTGATAGAAATTTTGAACAAGTTGTCATTTAGGAATTTGGTGATGGGGACATTGCTTCAAGAGTACTTTAAATCTCTCACATGCTTGGGGAAAGTCTTCAGTTGGGGCTTGAGCAAATAAAATAATGTTCCTCCTCGGCTGACTTATTTTGGACATGGGGAAAATTTTGGTCAAGAATTGACGTTGAAGGTCATTCCAGAACTGAATACTACTGGTTGGGAGCATTGACAACCAAGTTCTAGCTCTATCCTTTAATGAAAAAGGAAAGAGTCTCAACCTAGTTGCTTTCACCCCCAAACCTGCAATGTTGAAGGTAGTGCACAGTCCTAGGAATTCATCAAGGTTCTTATATGGATCTTCTTTGCTCAGACCATGGTATGAGGGTAGCATCTGTATGATGGATGATTTGATCTCATAGTTCCCTTGGACAGCAGGGAATTATACACCCCTGGTGCATTGACTTCCTTCAATGTCCTAGGTTGCTCACCCATTGCAGAGCTGTCAGAATCAACCACTGGTATGTGTATGGGTTGCTTAGGTTTGAGAAGTCTCTCAACTTCAAGATCTACAGGAGGAATCTCAGGATTAAGAGATCTCCTCCCAACCATACACACAACAAAAATACTGGACAACTCCCAGACTGACAGTTACAGATTTAAGCAAAACAAATTCACAAACATACAACTAATGCTGCAGATCTAAAAACTACAGATCTAGGAATATAAACAGAGTTAAGAAATACAAACTTAAGCACAACTTGCTCCTCAAATTGGCACAATGCTCCTTTCAACACAATAATTCCAGATCTGCAATCACAAAATTAAACTACAAAAAACTACAGCAGCAATTAGTCAAACACAAAATAGGCAAAAAAAAATCTAAATCTAAAATGAGAAAAACTTAGATCTATCACTTTTAAAACACATATCCACGGCAACGGTGCCAAAAACTTGTTGTCTTGCTCACCTTATAATTATTAAATGGTTAAAACAACCAATTAAAAGGCAAAATCATAGAGATGAGGAATCAAGGTAAGCAAGCAGTCCTGTAAGAACCAGGGCTGTTGCAACAAGTTTTAATAGGTAAGTCAGAATATGTCCACAAGAAAATGTGATTTAAACTATGGTAAATCTCCAGATCTATTACAGATCAGGCACTCTATCCTAAATTCAACTAAATCAAAATAGGAAAGAGGAGAGGTTTCTAGCAGTTGTCACTAAAAATTATAAAAAATCGAATGCAAATGATCCAGATTTAATGAAACACAGAGTTAAAGGAAAATGGAGAAAAGATTAAATCAAGAGGTGGAGAATAGCAGCTAGGGATTTTGGTCTTTACTAAAAAATATTTGGTTTAAAGGCAGTGCAGGGAATTGGTTTGCAATAATCCTTCATCTGGCTATAAGCTTAGATACAAGGTATAAGAATCTACTGTCAACCAAAGAATTGAAGCAATCCTAAGGCAATGATCTGTCCACTCGAATGATCATAGATCATCCCAGAGATTATTCTAATTCAGGGATCTTAATTGGAACAATTAAACCATTGCAGATGTTTTGGACGCAAGGCTACAAGCTCAGGCATCCACACGGATATTAGATCTAGGGTAATCAAATGGCAATCAAGAGATTCATGTATCCAAATTAACTTTACATTCAAAAATTACTGAATCAATACAACTTACAGTCAATTATGCTCATATCTGTAATCTGTGCAACACCTAATCCTCCTACAAAGCTTTGAACCTCTCAATTTATAGCTCTCAACCTCACCGTAGCTACCAAAGAGGTTTAGCCAACCATAATTGGCTGAGAAGAGAATGGGGGAAGAAGGAAGAGAGAGAATTTTTAGAGGGAAGATGGAGATTGGATTTGGCTCTAGTTCTCTCAATTTTTGGATGTTAGCTCTATAAATTCTCCCAGCTTTTATATTCTTCTCCTCTCTTCTCATATTTGTTTCATCCAATCTTAGCCCAAGAGAATAATTTTGTTATTCTGAGCTGCTGATGTGGCTGATTTCTCTTCTAGAAGCTCTTTTCCCATTAGTCCAAAATAGGTAGGCCTATGTGATGCGGTTAGAGTTTCCATTTGTGCTCAATGGTGTTCCAAAAATACTCCCAAGGGTCATTAACACGCCTTGAGACTCATGCAAAGAATTATGAAGTTGGCAACTGCTATGAAAAGAACTGAGAAGTTCCTAATTCGATTGTCGAGAGGTTTAGGGAACCTCTCGATAGGTTTTGAATCAGCTTGGTGTTCTCATTGACAGGTTGAAGTGGCTTTTGATAGGTTTGGAGACATCTCGATAGGTTCATCTGAACTGGTCGACAGGTTGCTGAAGGCTCTCAATAGGTTGCTTGACTTCTCGACAGGTTCTGGTGAACTTGTCGACAGGATTGACAGCCAAAATCTTATCTACTATCCTAACTGCATTTATCCCCTCGACTGGTTATAAAGTATCCTATTGAGTAGTTATAAAGTTTCATTTAAGTGCTCGACAAGTTGCTTCAATCCTCGCGAGAATGAGCATAGCTTCAGGTAAGTCGTCGACAGGTTGCCGCGCACTACTCGACAGGCTCAATTAAACCTTGCGATAAGTATCTGGAACCTCTCAAATTCCCCTGCACCTCTAGGTATCCTCTCGACAGGATCCACAACTGTACCTCCAACCTCTCGATAGGGGTACTGGAACCTCGTGAGATCATCATATTTTCAACTCAGTGCCTCATGACAGGTTGGCCTATGCTTCTAGAACCTCATGACAACTTCATGGAACCTCTCGATATCTTGACCTTTGAGCATCAGAACCTCTCGATAGGTACTACTTTGTGCTTCCACAGCTGTCACACATCTTTGGTGCGTTGTTCTTCATTTGTTCAACCCTCAACAGCCTCTAGGTGGGTTCAATCTTAATTCCTGGCAACTGCACTTAGTCCGAAGCACACCCAATTGGGCCCATGACCTTCTCATGAACTTCTAAAGCTCTGTGGACAATTTGATTGGCTGGCCTTTGGGTTGTTTAAGCACAAGTTGAGTAGTAGATTGCTTCTTTGGCCATTTTTGATGGATGTCTACACTAAGACTACAATTTATTACTTATCTATAAAATACACTAAAAACACCTTATTAGTCGGCTCAAGGATCCATCAAAGGTCAAGTTAGGAGGTAAAAAATGGTATTTTTCACTGCTCAACACTCCACCATTACTTGATTGAAAAGCTGGCTCTGACTGAGCGAACTGCACACTGACAACTCCTGTTATCTGAGTTTGATATCACGTACATCACTCAAAAATTGATCAAGGGACTAGCACTTGCTAATCATCTAGCTGAAAACCCTTTACCTAATTATGAACCCTTGAAAATTGAATTTCCCGATAAAGACATCTTGGTTATGACAGAGGACAATACGACAGAGGCAGAGGAATCCTGGGTAATGCATTTTGACGGAGTAGCCATTATCGAAGGTCAGGGAGTTAGTGCTATTCTGATTTTGCCAAAAGGATCTAACATACCAGTCTCCATCAAGCTCAGTTTCCCTTGCACTAACAACATGGCCGAACATGAAGCCTATGCGGCAAGCCTACAAGCAGCCTTAGACCTGAACGAAACTCATCTTAGGATGTTTATTGATTCATAGTTGATCATATGCCAAAAAAATAGACTGGAAAATGAAGGATGAGAAGTTAATCCCTTATCAAGAGCACCTGAAAGATCTAATTACATGTTTTGACGATATTACCTTCTCCTATGTCTCCCGAGCAAGAAATCGCTTCACCAACCCATCAGCAACCTTAGCATCAATGGTAGAAATCCCCTATGTTGTTGAGATTAATCCAATCATGATTGAACAGAGGAATGAGCTGGCCTTCTGCCTTATAAGCAAGGCCCAAGGGTAGATGTTGAGCCACCATGGTTCTCAAACATCAGGAGCTTCCTCGAAACTCGAACTGTCCCTTAAGATACGTCCAAGATGGACAGGTAGACTATCCAATGTTTAGTTGTTAATTACATCATCTGTGTTGAGTGTCTCTACAAACGGTCATATAACAACATCTTGCTCAGATGCTGTTGCTGCCCTAGCTGTGCTTTCTTTCTTTGTTTGTGGTAAAAGAAATTTAAAATCAAAATAAAACGGGGGATGAAATCAGCACAATTGAGAAGTCCTAGACCTGCAAGATGCAGGGTCCATTGTGGCAAGTTTTGATAATTAAGAGTTTGTCCCACAGGGAAAAATGATCTACAGCTCCAAGGGAGCCATCTCTAGTAGTCCCCCCAGATCTGACTACAGATTTGGCAGTCCTGAAGGGAAGGGAGTTTAGGGTCACTTAGTTTACAGATCCTAAGGTAGCCTAATGTCTAAACTACAGAAAGGATTGAGAGGATGGATGGAGTGTGGAAAATAAATATAAAAGGGTGAGAAGTATGTTATTGAGCCTAGATCAGAGGAGTTTTGTAACTTAGATTCAGATCTTATGTTATAGAAATCCTATCCAATGGCTACGTTAGCACCACTGAGGAGAAAGAATCAAGCCCATCTATGTGCCATGATTCAATCCCTTAAGGTTATAACCTATCCACTCAAATGGTCATAGACTATCCCAAAGGGAACCACAATCCAGAGATGGGTCAAAACAAGTTAATCATTGTAGGCACTATTTCATCTAGGCTACCAGCTCAGGAATCTATAGGGAACCTCAACCACTAATGCTCTATGTGTGGGGCTAAGGCTGTATAGGACCATGATAGCCCAGACACATAGAACCAGTAAGAGATTGAGTACAACCTTCGATCTAGCTGTCCATTGCTTGAGTGAGGCTACAATGGTCCAGTCACAAGCCTACAATCTCTATAACCAGATCAGATCTAACATCTGATAGCGGATCTATACAAATATAGGGGAGTCTGCCTCTGTACAATCTCCCACCAGGCTAATACAAGCTCAAGTGCAGAGAAGAAGGATCCATCTTGGATCGGTGGATTAGAATCACCCTAAGGTTATAACCTGTCCACTTGAATAGTCACAGACTATCCCAGAGGCTATCCTCCTCACGGAGCCCACGACATACCAAGAATATCACTACCACCACCATGGTCACAAGGCTACCAGCTCAAGCTCCCATGGGGATTTCAGATCTAGTGGGTCCTGTGGTGTGGCTAAGGCTGTATAGGACCATGATAGCCCAGACACACAGGTCACTTGGATCTAAGTGGCCCTTAGAATCAGTCTTCCATTGCTTTGAAGCACAGCCAAAGCAATGGCGGATCACAAGGCAGCAGCCTTGCACAGAGCATATCACATTCAAACACAAATCCCATAATGTAAAAATCCTATTACAAAACTTCCATTAAACTAGTTCAAAATGCATACAAAGACATAGCCAGCAAGTGCTGGACTATGGAGAGAAGAAAAAAGAAAACTACTTACAGCTACAAAAGAAAAGAAAAACGATCTCAGATCAAGTCTCCAAGAGATGAGATGTGTTCCAAGAACTCTAAACCTAAGCTAAGTATGGGTTTATATAGCAGTGGTGTGGCTGCACATTAGGGTTAGGAAACCCTAATTTTAATGATGTCATGTGGCCTAATAGTGATCCTTGGATGCCTCGAGGCACGTGCACAGAGATTTAAGCATGGGAGTGCGTGCCCTAATCACTGGAAATTCCTAGAAAGTCCTCTGCTGAAGCGATGGAAGTTGAAGTTCAGAGCTTCGCTAGGTAGCTATTATTTCCCAGACTTGTCGCGTGGTAGCTCTTGCTCTTCGCGAGGATGGTTTGACATTGAAGCTTCAACCATCGTGAGGTTGCTTTGGTTTGCTCTTCAGGCAGTCGCGCGGTAGAGAATTGCGCTCTCACTGGATTGGGCTTTGCGAGGTTGAGTAGACATCAAAGCCTCAGATGTCACGGGGTTGGAGTTCAAGCAGTCGCGAGGTAGCTGTGCATTCGTTGGGTTGATCTTCGCGAGGATGGATTTGAATAGCGCAAGAACTACGCGAGCACTTCTCTTCAATAGACTTCGCGAGTTTCCTCGTGAAGCTTTAATGAGTTCTAAACTGCGCGAGGTTCCATGTCTTAATTGATCTTTGCGAGGATGGCTCTGTCTTCACGAGGATGCTTTCTTCTTGAATAGCGCGAGAACTGTATGAGGAGTTCTCTTCTGATATTTGCATCCCGTGGCTACTGCACGAGAAGTTGTTGTAAAGTCTTGGGAAGCTCAGTTGGACTGCGCGAGGCATATTTCTCCTGAATCGTCTAAAGCTTGGGTCAGCTGCGCGAGGCTCATTTCAGGTCTGGATTCAGAGTCCATCCTTCTGAGGGACTTCTGGTGCCAAAATAGGCTCCTTAGTAGGATTCCTGGCCTCATTTCACTGCTGATTATTGCCTACATAAAACACTTGACAAGAACTTATTAGATGGCTAAGGGTCTAATCAAAGGTTAAGTTAAGGGGTAAAAAGTGGTACTTTTCAGGTCTTAACGCACCCCCAAACCTAATCTTTGCTAGTCCCTTGGCAAAGCTACGTTAAATTAACTAAACATTAAATGCCACTTTCGTAGGGAGCACGGATATATTTAGCACATGTACCAAGCCTTTTAAACCCCTAGGTGATCCCTAGTGGAGGAGTGAAGTCTCCTGAGGGTTTTCAGTGAAGACACCCACAAACTTCTCAATAAAATAGTTAACAAAAGTGTAATACCATCAAGTGAGCTATCAAGGAGCAGACTTAGTTTACTCTTGAATCAGTAATCATAAAAGAAATATAAGCCATTAGTTGCATAGTAATTTAAACAGCATAAACTTCTCATGAATGCACAACACTTCCAATCAGTTTACAACCACAGAAAACTGCACAAGTGTGTGCCAGCACTGAGCTCATCATCATATCAAAAATTATGTTATAGGTCATACATAATGCATTCAAGATCAGACCCAAAAGCTTTCCAGGGCATACTCTCATAAGGGTCTTGTTGAGGGGTTCATTTTCTCTCAGGCTCAAGAGTAGTTACATCCCCCAAATGGGTCCGTAAGCATGAGCATAGGTAGAGTTCTTAAGTGCTGACATCATTGACAGATCCTCACCATAGATTGGATAACTCTTTATCTCCACATGACAGCTCACTCAACTTTGGATCACAAGGGCTTTTAACTGGGCTATAATGTGGCTTATGGAGTGGGGTTAAAAAGAATGGAAGGTTGAAAAGGGGTTCAAAATTGAGAAATCAGTAGGTGAAAGAGGTGATTCATGACTTCACCTTCTTGATTTTAGCTCCTTTCTTCTTCTTTGAGATTTTCAGATTTGAAGTGATCAGTTTCTCTTCTTGATTTCGATTTTTCAAAAGAAAGTTCCTCTTGACTCCTCTCATACTCCTCTTCATTATTACTTTTATTTTTTCTTGATGGAATTTTCTTCTTTTTATTTTTGTTTTTGCTTTTCTGAAATGCCACCATGTTCTCAGTTACCATACTGCCAGAATTTTGAGATACTTCTTCTCCATTCACCTAATGTTGACCATAGCTAGTCCATCTTCAACTCTTTCTCCTTCACCTTCTGAATTCTCAGAGTGAGGGTAGACTGAATCAGGTTCATAGGTTCAGGTACAAGTACTCAGGTGTATTTTGAAGAAATTTAGGATTTAAAGCTCAATGGGGGTATGGACAAGGGCAGTTGCTTATGGTTGGTCTATTTAGGCTCAAACTGTCCAAGAGAAGGCCTTGATCCTTTCCTATGTCTCATGAGTGCTGTCAGTTGTTTCAACTTGGAGTTGTCTAACTTCTAGTGAGCACAGTGACTCAGCCAGTCCTTAGAACTAGAAGAAATTACCTTAGTCACTCCTCAAAGGATGGAAAAAAATTTTATAGGCCCAATTCTCACTGGTTATGGTCTTCCTTTGAACTTTTAAGTATGTCCTCACTTTTTTCTCTCTCTAATGATTCACTAAGTACTGATACAAGTAAGTTTCCTTGGTGATATCATCATGGAAATGTGAAATATTAAAAGTTTATAATGTCTAAAGTTTACAGAAATTTTAAATTTCTTATTTTTCATGATTCTTAAGTGAACATAGATCCATTTCCATATTACTCACATGACTCTGCTGCACTTAGGTTAACTATTCCATTGGCAGGGTCTACCTGCCACACCCCCAAACCTATGAGGAGCAGTGTCCTCACTGATTCAAAGGTGTGTGTGCAACAGGTCCATTATTCGTAAAAAGAAAGGGAAATAACATGGAGCAAAACACACAACAGACAAAGCAAAATAGTAATGACAAAAGAAGAAAATCTATTAAAAATGAGAACTATACAAACTAAAAGAAAACAGAAGCAAAAGAGTGCAGAAACAAAAAAAATCCTAGGTACAATCTAATCAGAATCTGGATCAAAACTTATCCCAACCCATCTTCTTGGCATGCTCTTGAAGGTAAGCCTCTTCCTCTTTTTTCTTTCGTTCGCTCTCTTTCTTTCTTTGGGCCACAGTTTTGGGCATGGTTGGTGCCCTGACCCTCATTTTTTTGGTCTTTGGTTGAGGAGGGATCACTGAAGATTTATCTGTGGTTTGCGCAGGGGATTTGATAGGACTTTTTCCTTTAGGATTCTTCCCTTTTGGGCCCTTCCCTGGCTGAGGCTGAGGGGGAATGAGAGGGATTGGGCTTGTTCTAGCTCAGGAGGGACAACAGGGGATTTATCTTTTTCTTTCACCTGAGACAGGAGAGGACTTTTCCCTTTGTCAAGCTTAGGGGGAGCCATAGAAGACTTTTCTTATTCCTTTGCAGCAGGAATGGTTGGGCTCTTCCCCTTCTCTGGCTGGCTCATTAGTGGTACCTCCTCAGACTGGGCAGATGTTTCTTTTCCAATTTTGAGAGAGGCAGCAGTGTGAGAAGTTCTTTTAGCTATAACTTTCCTTCTCTGAGGATAGGTTTGTTCAGCAGGGCTTGATGAAGGAGCAGCAACAGGAGTCTTGGCACTTGAATCCATAGGTGGTGCAGAATCAGAGTCTGAGTCAGAAGGAAAAAGCTCAGTGGGATCCAAACCAAGGGTAGCAGCAGCCTGTCTGCGTTCCTCTTTGGAAAGTAGGCGACCATGGGGATCATCCTGAGCAGAAGCTCTGGTGACCTTTGGAGGTGGGGACAGAGGGGCTGGCCTTTTTCCTTTTTGTGCTGCAGTGGCTCTTTTGGAGGTGGAAGGTTTCTTGGAAGGAGTCCTTTTTCTTTTGGGGGCAAGAGATTGAACAGGGGGAGGCACTGTAGCAGTAGGTGGTCGAGGTTCTTGAGTAGGGGGTGGAGGAGGTGGAGATGTAGATGTAGGAGCCGTGGGAATGGAAGAAGATGGTTCAGGGTGTGTGGAAGGTGGAGCCTCAGGGGGTGCTGTAGCAAGAGGGGTGGCTTCAAGTGGTTGGCCTAACAGAGATGCAATCCTCTTTTGTAAAATTTCAATCTGTTTGTCAGCATAGAGGAGTTTAGTATCAGAAAGCCCCTTAGTGAGCCAGTGGATCTCCTCAGCATTGTGGAGTTTCTTTTCATACATCCGGGCTCGCTTTTTCTCCATTTCGGCATTAGCTTTTTCCATCTCTGTAGTCATTCAGTAGTAAGTTGCCGCAACCTTGTGCTCATTAACGGTCTCTAAAATTGACTCCCACCCCTTTAAAACATCTCGCAGCTTCTGCCTGTGAGCAAGCTTTAGGTCACTCAATTTCTGTAGCAAGGGGTACTTAATGACTTGTCGAAGTTGGGCCATGCCTCTGAGAACATCTGTAATAGCCCAAAAAATCACGCTAAACTATGACCTCGGGATCTGTGCCTGATCGATCATAGGTTTGACCAAGTAGGAGTTCGACAGTTAGCGTAGAGTTTGATGAGTGAATGAGATGAGATGGTTGTGAAACCATGTGGTGTGTGTTGTGAATCTGAAGTCACATACACCTATTGAGGTGCATGTGCTCAACACACAAGCTAGGGGGGAGATAAAAGGGTTTAATAACCCTAAAATCAATAGTTTGGTTGTTGAGAGAGAAGTAAAGAAGAGAGAGAGAGGAGTAAAGAGGGTGATTAATACAAGGAGTAAATGCTAGTTGAGGAAGGGAGATTCGAGCAATAAATGTCGGATTCGACGCGACGGATCCGCTAGAAGCAAAGCTGGAACCCTAGCCTTCCAACCACTTGATTTGAAATCAATTTGAGATTGATTCAAGGTAAACTTTTGTGAATGAAATGCATAGATTGTAGAGGTTAGATTGTAGTTGAAAATGGTGTAAATCATAGGTAAATGGTTTAGAAAAATAGAGGAAAAGTGTGGAAAAGATTGAGAAGAAAGAACCAAAAATTTGAATCGACAATTTCGATTATTTATTAATCAAAATTGGCTAGGAAGTTGAAAAGTCAGTGGACCCCGATTTCGATTAATCGAATTGGAGTTCGATTAATCGACTTTGGATTTTGATTAATCGATTTAGGTATCGATTAATCGACTGGGAACCTCCAGTGGACCCCGGGGGCTGGAGGAAATGACTTGTAGAAAATCAACTAATCGAAATGGGATTTCGATTAATCGATTTCAATTTTTGATTAATCGATTTGGGATCGATTAATCGATTTTAGGAACTCGATTACTCGAATTGAGAATCGACTTGGCTGAACAGAGAATTTTGATTAATCGAATTAGGATTCGATTAATCAAATGAGAATCTCGATTAATCGATTTGAGAATCGATTAATCGATATTGACTTTCGATTAATCGATTTTGGAAATCGATTAATCGAATCAGATTCGATTAATCGATTTTGGAGTTCGATTAATCGACTGAGATAAATTATGTTAACTTTTGAGTTTGACTTTAAGATTCTTGGAGGGTCTTGGACCTTCTTTGTTGCATCCTTAGTGATGTGTTTCACCTGTTATGTGGTATCATAGGTGGTACGAGGGAGCTAGTGCACAAGGAGCCACGTGGGACCTTGATGCATTGATCAAATGAAGACTTGAGGTAGGGAACACCTTGAACATGTACTTTATTTTACAAGAGCATGTATGCAGTGATATAGAATTCAATTCAAATGTTTTATTGTTTGAGAATTGTGAAAAGTGTGTGTGTGTGACATCCATAAGAGTAATTATAATGAACCATCCCCAGGGGATGATAAAGTGAAGAGATAACAGCATCAGGTGTGATGCAAGTAAATGGATACATCCCAGGGATGTATCCAAGATTGAATCATGTTTGATAGGACCTAACTGATATAAGATAGCACACTTACACGGTGAATAACTATATGTAAGGCACCGATATTTTTATTATTTGAGGTTTGATAGGGTACCCCACCGACGTGGCGGGATATCCACGACTGACACGGCAGGATATCCGTGACCGATACGGCGGCAAAACCGTAGGCCAGTGCGGAGGCTTATCCGTACACAGTAAGCACACCCCAGGGGTGTTGATTTGAGACAAGTGAAACCCCGCCACCAATCCCCAGGGGAAAGGGGCTTGGGTACTATATGGTATTCCCAGGGAATACGTTAAAAGTGTCTATATAGATGACGATGAAGGGTATCTCATCGGGGCTCGATGCTATATTGCTCGGGGATTACTTAAGTTGAAAGTTTAAGTTTTGCTTTAGGCCTTTTCAGCATTTTTCATGAGTAAATAAAAGACACGAGTAAACTACCAGTAAAATGTAATACTTTTTAACTGTTTTATCAGTAATTGCATAGACACATCATGCATGTCATATCATGGAATATATGTGAGTAATAATTTATATGTTCAACTGTGTTTTGTTCCCTATTGAGCTAGGATGTAGCTCACCCTATAGACTATACGTCGCAGGTCCACTACTAGCAGCTACCGAGGCTTCAGGAGACGTTGACCCCAGTGAGTCGAACCTTGCGGCCGGAGACGAGTTGGAGCCACCTGATGAGGACTTCTTCTAGAGGACTCCGTTGTGCCACTTTGAGGGCTTTTTTAGAGAGATTCGTACGGCTTGGTATGTCAAGCCTTGTTTGGTTAAACCATGTATATATTGAGTTTGAGATTATTCTGTTCGGGCGAACCATCCGTGATGATTGCTATCATCGATTGTTCGGGTCGGTTCTCCATTCATGCAGAGGCATGAGGGTAGAACTATCTTTTGGAGAATTACTTAATATAGATTTAAATTCCGTAGCTCATTTATTTTTTCATTTTATGCTTGATATGCCAATGTTCCGTGCTTAGCTAAGGGGCATGGTCAAGATGATCGTGCTGATGGCACGGGTTTCAGGGTGCCGAAATCTGGGCTGTAACAGTTGGTATCAAAGCCTTTTCTTTTAGAAATTCTGACAATCATCCTTTTGGTCAGAACATAGGGGTTTCTGCTAATGAAACTTTAGTTTCATGTGCAGCCGCAAATGTCATCTAGAGGAAGAGGCCGACCAAGGGGAGGCCAATAGAGGAGTCTACGTAGTGGAGATGATTACATCTCTCCTACTAATAGAGTGCCTTTAGGAGGTGCTGAGGCCCCAGGGGGCAGTAGTAGTAGACAGCATAATGAAGAGGATCGAGATCGGCAGGATCAAGATCTAAGAGAACAAGAGAGAGTGAGAGAAAGACAGGAAGATAGAGAGGAGCGACAAAGGATGATGCACACTATGGAGACTATGGCAGCTGCCATGGCACAACAAGCCGCATCCTTTGCAGCTCATGCATCAAGAGAACAGCAGCCACCTACACCACCTGTAGGACCTGCGCTGCCTGTGCCCTCATCTTTTACAGAGTTTAGGAGGATGAGACCTCCTTCATTTCTGGGCAGGCAGACATAATGGCCGCTGAGAACTGGCTGATGGAGATGGAGAAAGTCTTTAGCGTGCTGACATGCACGGAAGATGAGAGTGTGAGATGGGCAGCTTATATGTTGGATGGGGAGGCTGGGCCTTGGTGGAAGTCCGTGATACGGACTCGGGCTCAGGAGACCCCAGAGTTGCCTTGGACTTGGGAGGAGTTTGTTGAGGAGTTCAACAAACAATATTTTTTAGAAGTGGTGAGGAACCAGCTTGAGATACAATTTTTACAGTTAGTGCAAGGGAGAATGACAGTGAGAGAATATGGGGTAGAGTTTCTACGACTTGCCCGTTTTGCTCCGGATTACGTCGCTACTGAAGTGATGAAGTCCAAGAGGTTTCAGCAAGGTTTGAAGCCTGAGGTTAGGGGAGGCGTCGCTCCATTCCAGCTGAGGACCTATGAAGAGGTCATGAGTAAAGCACTAGTGGTTGAAGAGGAGAATACAAATAGATATCGACAGAGAGAGCAGCAGAGAGGAGGAAATGAACAAGGAAGGACGGGGGCCTACGAACCGGTGAACAAAAAGCCGAGGTTCGTAGCCCAAAATCAGAGACCACAGTTTCAAGGGGGTTTCGGAAGACCGGCGCAACAACAACACCAACAGAGGTTTCCATTACTTGCGTCGGGGAGACCTTTTCGCTATGAGAGCCCTGCCATGTCTACTGGCGCCACTATCACACAGGGTTCTCGTACTATTTCTTCCGCACCTCGGGAGACTTGTGCAAAGTGTGGCAAGCCTCATAGGACGGTGGATTGTAGATTGGGAACTAGGGGTTGTTTCCGATGTGGCAAGGTGGGCCACTTGAACAAGGATTGCCCCGAGACGGATAAGAGAAAGACGGTTTCAGTTGCAGCGCCACGACCCATTCAAGCAAGGAAGCCGATCGTTCAGGGGAGAGCCTATGCAGTCACTGCTCAGGAAGCAGGGAACGTGCATGACGTCATCCAAGGTGAGACTCATTAAAATTAAAGAAAATTTTCATTTCATTAAAATTTTAGATAGAGAAGGAGCATGCATTAGAAATTGTATAGATTTTTTTTTTTATACAAAAGTTGTATGTGAATTAAGAGTGTAAATTGATGTGTAAATTATTGTATGTATGTATGTATGCTATAGGTACTTTAAATATATATGAAAAAGGATGCTTCGGTGGATATGACGCTCGAGTGTTGATAGACCCAGGGTCTACCCACTTATTCGTCACTCCACGTTTCGCCAAGAAGATGAAGATTGTTCCAGAGACGTTGGATTTCATCCTATCTGTGTCTATTCCGACTGGAGAGTTAGTAGACACGGAGTTAGCTTGCAAACCCATCATTGTAGCAGTTCGAGACTTAGAGGTGCATGAATTGGAAGCAAAGTTGATACTGTTAGACATGCAAGGGTTTGATGTGATCCTTGGCATGGACTAGTTGGCACAGCATTGTGCAACCGTCGATTGCAAGAACAAGGTAGTCATTTTCAGACCCAACACAAGAAGATCATTTCGGTTTCAAGGAGTAAGGTCGTCATCTGTGCCACTGATCTCAGCAGTAAGGGCCGAGAAAATGATCAGAAAGGGTTGCAGTGGATACTTAGCTTTCTTAAAGGAGGACAAGGAAGAAAAGAATGTCATTTCTGAGATAGCAGTTGTGCGAGACTTTGCCGACGTGTTTCCAGAGGAATTGCCTGGATTACCTCCAGAAAGAGAAGTAGAATTCGCCATTGACTTAGCACCAGGAACAGAGCCTATTTCGAAAGCGCCTTATAGAATGGCTCCTGCTGAGTTAAAGGAGTTGAAGGAACAACTACAAGAACTTATGGACAAGGGGTTTGTTAGACCGAGCGTGTCTCCATGGGGAGCACCGGTCTTGTTTGTCAAGAAGAAGGATGGGTCAATGCGGCTATGCATTGACTATCGACAATTGAACAAACTCACTGTGAAGAACCGCTACCCTTTGCCTAGAATTGACGATCTATTCGACCAACTGCAAGGAGCAAGGTATTTTTCCAAGATCGACCTGAGATCTGGGTATCATCAGTTGCGAGTCAAGGCTGAGGACATTCAGAAGACAGCTTTCCGGACACGGTATGGACACTATGAATTCCTTGTGATGCCGTTTGGATTGACGAATGCTCTGACGTCGTTTATGGATCTGATGAACCGAGTGTTTAAACCACACTTGGACTGCTGCGTCGTAGTGTTTGTCGATGATATTTTGATATACTCCAAATCCAAGACGGAACACGAAGAACATTTGAGGATTGCTCTACAGACGCTACGTGAACACCAATTGTACGCCAAACTCAGCAAGTGTGAGTTTTGGTTGGAAGAGGTTAGCTTTTTGGGACATGTCGTCTCAAAGCATGGTGTCACTGTAGATCCAGCAAAGATAGAAGCAGTGGTTAAATGGGAGCAACCAAAGACAGTGACCGATGTCCGAAGTTTTCTGGGCTTAGCAGGCTATTATCGACGTTTCGTCGAGGGGTTTTCAAAGATATCGGGACCTCTCACAAAGCTGACACGAAAAGATTCAAGGTTTGAGTGGAGTGAGGCATGCGAGAAGAGTTTTCAAGAACTCAAAACGAGACTCACTTCGGCTCCAGTGTTAGCCGGAGGATACGCCGTGTACAGCGACGCGTCATACAATGGCCTTTGTTGTGTACTCAACTAACACAAGAAGGTGATAGCTTACGGATCAAGACAGCTGAAAGAACACGAGAAAAATTACCCGACTCATGACTTGGAACTAGCAGCAGTCATTTTTGCGCTGAAGATTTGGAGACATTACTTGTATGGTGAGACTTTTGAAATTTTCACCGATCATAAGAGCCTCCGATACCTGTTTACACAGAAAGAGCTCAACATGAAACAGCGCAGGTGGATGGAATTCCTCAAGGATTATGATTGCTCCATACAATACCACCTAGGCAAGGCAAATGTAGTAGCCAATGCATTGAGTCGGAAAGGTTCAGCTCAGTTAGCTTGTTTGATTTTGGGTATGCACCGATGGAAATTATTGGAAGACCTGGCATTCTACGATGCGAACATTGAGTCAAAAGCCACCGGATCCTTTTTGGCTAACATATCAGTGAAGCCAGTGATATTTGAGCATATCCACGATCTACAGATGAAAGATCCGGCATTAACAAAGATTCATCAAGATGTGAAGGAAGGTATTAGGTCGGACTTCTCAGTTAAAGAAAATGGTTCCTTATTGTTTAAAGGCCGTCTATGCATTCCGGACAATGCCGATCTAAGACGAACGATTCTTGATGAAGCCCATAAGTCAAATTATGCTATCCACCCTGGTAGCACCAAAATGTACCAAGACTTGAAAAAGAACTACTGGTGGAGAGGACTGAAGCAAGACGTGGCCGAATACGTGTCACGGTGTTTAACTTGTCAGCAAGTGAAGGTTGATCATAGACATCCTGCTGGACTATTGCAACCTTTACCAATCCCAGAATGGAAGTGGGAATCAATCTCGATGGACTTCATTGTTGGATTACCCCGCACTGCCAAGAGACACAATGCCATTTGGGTCGTCGTAGACTGATTGACCAAATCAGCGCACTTTTTGCCGTACAATACTACGTATACAGCAGGAAGACTGGCAGACTTATACATGAAGGAGATTGTAAGATTACATGGGATTCCAAGCAGCATAGTTTCAGATCGTGACCCACTATATACGTCCAAGTTTTAGAAGAAATTTCAAGAAGGAATGGGAACATGACTAGACTTTAGTTCAGCTTTCCATCCTCAAATTGATGGGCAGACAGAACGAGTGAACCAAGTAATAGAAGACATGCTCAGAGCGTGCATGCTTGATATGCAAGGATACTGGGATGAGTATCTACCGATGCTCGAGTTCGCATACAACAACAGTTTCCAAACGAGCATTGGCATGGCACCGTATGAAGCTCGGTATGGACGACGATGTAAATCACCCCTTAATTGGGAGGAAACAGGTGAGAAATTTGTGTTAGGGCCAAAACTACTTGAAGATAACGCCACCGTCGTTCGAATAATCAGAGAAAGGCTGAAGTCAGCATAGAGTAGACAGAAAAGTTACGCCGACATGAAGCGGACTAGTGTCGACTATAAAGTGGGTGAGCACGTGTTTGTGAAAGTGTCACCTATGAAAGGTGTAATGAGATTTGGTAAGAGAGGGAAGTTAAGTCCACGTTATGTTGGACCATTTGAAATTTTGGGACGCGTAGGTGAAGTTGCATATCGCATTGGTTTACCACTGCTATTTGATCGAGTACACAACGTGTTCCACATATCGATGCTCAGAAAGTATGTGAATGACCCGTCTCATGTATTAGGAAAGCAACCTATAGAGATGTGTGAGGACATGAGCATGATAGAGGAACTAGTGGAAATCTTGGATCGAAAGGAACAAGTACTGCGCACTAAAGTGATTCCCTTAGTGCTTGTTCGGTGGAACAATCATCCAAAAGAAGAGGCTACTTGGGAACGAGAGGCCGATGTGAAAGAACAATATCCAGCCTTGTTTCCAACGACGAGAGAATTCAATGTAAACCACAAACGTGTTCGTGGAATCTCCACGATCCTTGTAATTTGATGGAAATTTTGCTCAAAAGTATGATTAAAGGAACATATTTTTTTTTGTATGTACATGACCAAGTGAATGTGTTTTTTTTTTTTTTTTGGATCTACGAACCACTTGATGTCATAAATTGTCAAAAATAATCAAAGAACCAAAGAACCTGAAAGTCTGAAGAAATTGGGCAAAACCGATTAATCAAATTTCAAATCGATTAATCGATTTGGAATTTCGATTAATCGATTTTGTTCGATTAGTCGACTGGCAAGTGCCAGTGACTGAAAATTTGAATAAGAGTTAGAATATACATAGAATGCAATTTCGATTGATCGAGTTATAATTTCGATTAATCGATTTGGGATCGATTAATCGATTTTGGGAATTCGATTAATCAAATTGGGAATTCGAGAAATCGAACAAACTGGGAATGTTAGAAGAATTGGGAGTAAATTAATAAAATTTCGATTAATTGAAGCAGTGTCGATTAATCGATTTTGGATTTTGATTAATCGAACTGGATCTCGATTAATCGATTTACTAAAGGGACTTGGAAGAAATTGAAGTCAGATAGATGATTTCGATTAATCGAAGTGAATTTCGATTAATCGATTTTGAAATTTCGATTAATCGAAATGGATTTCGATTAATCGAATAACTTAAGGAATTCTGGAAATTTAGAAGTTACTGCATGATTTCAATTAATCAAAGTGAAATTCGATTAATCGATTTTGGAATTTCGATTAATCGAAATGGATTTTGATTAATCGACTGGCTCGCGCCAGTGAGCTCAAAAACTTAAATTTTTAAACAGATACGATTTCAATTAATCGAAATGTTTTCGATTAATCGAATTTAACTTTCGATTGATCGATTTGGGAAATCGATTAATCAATTTTACGTGGCTTAACCTGGTTTTGAATCTCGATTAATCGATTCTGGATTTCGATTAATCGAGCCGGAGCCTATATATAAAATTGGGGATTTTCTTTCCCATTCGAATCATTTGCACTTTGAGTTTTCGAGCGCCTTTTCTCCTTCTTCTCCGGCCATCCATCCGAGCTAGGGTTTTGAGCATTCTCCGTCGATTTTTGACTAAGATCGCCCCATTTCAGATCGAAACCTAAGGTAAACCCTAGATTCGTACTTTTTCCTTCAATTTGAACTATAAAAACCCTAGATTCTTACTATTTCACCAACCATGCCGCCCAAAACCCGGTTGTCTTCGAAGAAGGCAACCTCTAAGCTCCCGGTTCGGCGTAAGAACGCCGCGCCACCACCACCTACCCCATCGCCGGTGAGGACTCCGTCACCGTCGACATCGGAGACCACCTCCGGTTCGACGAGCGCATCTATGCGCGAGTCTTCCCGCGAGTCCACGCCCATGCCACCACCACCCACCAATGTGGTGCAACCAAATGAATGGTGGGCGGCCAAGACCTTCGAGGTCGAATACATCATTGACCCAACCCTTTTCACCAATCCCGATGTGCCGGGCGAGACCCAATGGGCTCGAAACTACCTAAATAATGCCGGTCTCGGCAACCTTCTCAAACCAATCTGGGCTTCTTACTACCCTAGATTGGTGAGATTATTCTATCAAGGGCTTGTGGACGGCTCGACCGACGATGTGATCAAGACCACTATTGAGGGTCGCGACTACACGATCACTCGTCGCCACATACACGAGGTGCTCGAGTGCTACCTCGATTTCACCCCCGAGACTACCCTATTCCCACCCTTTGAGGAGGAACCTCGCTTCGAGGAGGTCATGACTCGCATGACCAATGGCAAGAAGGGGTCGGGCTCCTCCATCAAGAGGGTTGACCTTCCCCACTATATGTGGATGCTTGACTCAGTGGTCAAGTGCAACCTCTACCCTATGCGCCACGATACCGAGCGCGTGGAGAAAGTGCAGCAGGCACTTTACTCGGCCTTCTGTGGCCGGTGGTTTGATGCCACCCTGCTCATCCTTGAGGGGATGAGGTATATAAAGGGCAAGCTGATGAAGGGCAACCTAAGGCCCAAGGAGAAGATGCCTTACGCTCGCCTTATATCGAGCATGTTGGAGTGCTACTCCGACGATCCCTCCTACACCGTCTCTCCTCACGAGATGAGGGCAACGGACTGCGTGAAGGCATTCTCTACGTCTTCATGGGCCCATAGCTATAACCTACTAAAGCGGACCCTACCGGCTCCGGGTCCCGCTCCGATAGCCCCAGTAGTAGCAGCAGCAGCAGTAGCACCGCCACCACCCCCACCACCACAGCAGGACCCACCCGTGGGTGGGGCACACCCTATCCCCGCTGAGCCATCCGTGGAGAGGGCTCCCTCTCATACCGCAGCCTCACCGACGCCACCTGCCCACTCCGCGCCTGCGACACCCACCTCGTCCTACCGTCGGCGCGCCGCATCATCTGGGCCGACCATAGAGGAGGTGTTGGCCCGTATGGAGGCCAACAATGAACGCATGAACCGGAGGATGGACTTCCTCCTCTTTCACACCCTCCGCCACATCTACCCGACCGACTATCGCCGCTACCTCGCCCAGGAGGAGGAGTGGACAGCCGGACGCACAACCTTCCACAGAGGACCCGTCTTCCATCCTACCACAGCCACTACAGACGCGGCTCCTTCCACATCTACCTCCGCTCTGCCGACCGAGACACCGTAGCCACATCCGACTACCCAGCCAGCACAGTCACCACCACCGCAGCCGCAGCCAGCTCCTGCAGACCCGCCAGCCACCGTAGCACCGTCACCTCAAATGGAGCAGCCTACTCCAGTACCCGACCAGCCTGGCGAGGGGACAACCTGAGCCTTCTATATATTTAGAGTCGTCATTGTATATCTGTAGATTATTTTTGTACGCCAACTTATCTGGCATTGTAAATTTCCAAATTTTAAATATAAATCAGACTTTTGGTAGCAATTGTTTCTTTTTTTTAATGTACTCCCATGCTTGTATTGGTAAATACCTAAATGCGTCTGAGTAAACGGGACCACCTCACCTGAGGGTGTGGGGGGGGAGAGAGACCCACACCGATGAGCCTTGGGTTATTTTCAAGGACGAAAATTCCCAAGGTGGGGAGGATGTAATAGCCCAAAAAATCATGCTAAACTATGACCTCAGGATCCGTGCCCGATCGGTCACAGGTTTGACCAAGTAGGAGTTCGACAGTTAGCGTAGAGTGTGATGAGTGAATGAGATGAGATGGTTGTGAAACCATGTGGTGTGTGTTGTGAATCTAAAGTCACATACACCTATTGTGGTGCATGTGCTCAACACACAAGCTAGGGGGGAGATAAAAGGGTTTAATAACCCTAAAATCAATAGTTTGGTTGTTGAGAGAGAAGTAAAGAAGAGAGAGAGAGGAGTAAAGAGGGTGATTAATATAAGGAGTAAATGCTAGTTGAGGAAGGGAGATTCGAGCAATAAACGTCGAATTCGACGCGAGGGATCCGCTAGAAGCAAAGCTGGAACCCTAGCCTTCCAACCACTTGATTTGAAATCAATTTGAGATTGATTCAAGGTAAACTTTTGTCAATGAAATTTATAGATTGTAGAGGTTAGATTGTAGTTGAAAATGGTGTAAATCATAGGTAAATGGTTTAGAAAAATAGAGGAAAAAGTGTGGAAAAAGATTGAGAAGAACAGCCAAAAGGGGGCTGAATCTGACAATTTCGATTATTCGAAATTGGGTTTCGATTAATCGAATTGGAGTTCGATTAATCGACTTTGGATTTCGATTAATCGATTTAGGTATCGATTAATCGACTGGGAACCTCCAGTGGACCCCGGGGGCGGGAGGAAATGACTTGTAGAAAATTGACTAATCGAAATGGGATTTCGATTAATCGATTTCAATTTTCGATTAATCAATTTGGGATCGATTAATCGATTTTAGGAACTCGATTACTCGAATTGAGAATCGACTTGGCTGAACAGAGAATTTCGATTAATCGAATTAGGATTCAATTAATCGAATGAGAATCTCGATTAATCGATTTGAGAATCGATTAATCAATATTGACTTTCGATTAATCGATTTTGGAAATCGATTAATCGAATCAGATTCGATTAATCGATTTTGGAGTTCGATTAATCGACTGAGATAAATTATGTTAACTTTTGAGTTTGACTTTAAGATTCTTGGAGGGTCTTGGACCTTCTTTATTGCATCCTTAGTGATGTGTTTCACCTGTTATGTGGTACCATAGGTGGTACGAGTGAGCTAGTGCACAAGGAGCCATGTGGGACCTTGATGCATTGATCAAATGAAGACTTGAGGTAGGGAACACCTTGAACATGTACTTTATTTTACAAGAGCATGTATGTAGTGATATAGAATTCAATTCAAATGTTTTATTGTTTGAGAATTGTGAAAAGTGTGTGTGTGTGACATCCATAAGAGTAATTATAATGAACCATCCCCAGGGGATGATAAAGTGAAGAGATAAGAGCATCAGGTGTGATGCAAGTAAATGGATACATCCCAGGGATGTATCCAAGATTGAATCATGTTTGATAGGGCCTAACTGATATAAGATAGCACACTTACACGGTGAATAACTATATGTAAGGCACCGATATTTTTGTTATTTGAGGTTTGATAGGGTACCCCACCGACGTGGCGGGATATCCACGACTGACACGGCAGGATATCCGTGACCGATACGGCGGCGAAACCGTAGGCCAGTGCGGAGGCTTATCCGTACATAGTAAGCACACCCTAAGGGTGTTGATTTGAGACAAGTGAAACCCCGCCACCAATCCACAGGGGAAAGGGGCTTGGGTACTATATGGTAT
The DNA here is from genome assembly GCA_021018995.1 of Chloranthus sessilifolius. Classification (NCBI taxonomy): domain Eukaryota; kingdom Viridiplantae; phylum Streptophyta; class Magnoliopsida; order Chloranthales; family Chloranthaceae; genus Chloranthus; species Chloranthus sessilifolius. The sequence continues at coordinate 103,320,199 of CM037584.1, read as the reverse complement.
TCCCAGGGAATACGTTAAAAGTGTCTATATAGATGACGATGAAGGGTATCTCATCGGGGCTCGATGCTATATTGCTCGGGGATTACTTAAGTTGAAAGTTTAAGTTTTGCTTTAGGCCTTTTCAGCATTTTTCATGAGTAAATAAAAGACACGAGTAAACTACCAGTAAAATGTAATACTTTTTAACTGTTTTATCAGTAATTGCATAGACACATCATGCATGTCATATCATGGAATATATGTGAGTAATAATTTATATGTTCAACTGTGTTTTGTTCCCTATTGAGCTAGGATGTAGCTCACCCTATAGACTATACGTCGCAGGTCCACTACTAGCAGCTACCGAGGCTTCAGGAGACATTGACCCCGGTGAGTCGGACCTTGCGGCCGGAGACGAGTTGGAGCCACCTCCTGAGGACTTCTTCTAGAGGACTCCGTTGAGGGCTTTTTAGAGAGATTAAATGACGGCTTGGTATGTCAAGCCTTGTTTTGTTAAACCATGTATATATTGAGTTTGAGATTATTCTGTTCGGGCGAACCATCCGTGATGATTGCTATCATCGATGGTTCGGGTCGGTTCTCCATTCATGCAGAGGCATGAGGGTAGAACTGTCTTTGGGAGAATTACTTAATATAGATTTAAATTCTGCAGCTCATTTATTTTTTCATTTTATGCTTGATATGCCAATGTTCCGTGCTTAGCTAAGGGGCACGGTCAAGATGATCGTGCTGATGGCACGGGTTTCAGGGTGCCGAAATCCGGGCTATCACAACATCCCTCTTGATATAGGTATTGTCCCTCATGGCATGGAGGAGGGTGAAGTAGGGAGGGGTGTAATAGGAGTGTCTGGGTAAGATTGGTAGAAATGGAGTGGAAGAAGTAGAAGGTGATTGATCCTGGGGGGGTAAAGTGGGGGCTGTAGTGATGAAGTCTAGAGGAGGGGTAGAAGTTCTCAAGGCGGTGTGTAGAGTGGTCAGTGAATTGAGGAGGGGGTAGGATAAGAGGTGGAATGGAAGGCATGGGTGGAAAATTAAATGAAGGATGGTCAGTGGAGGTGGATGGTTCTGGGTAAGGGAAAAATAGAATGGTGAAGGGTCGAAATGGAAGTGGTGGGGTTACAAATATGTGGGGTTGAATGGGAAAGGTGGATGGGAAAGGAATGTGGTCTGTTTGGGTGGAAGTGTTGGTAAATTGTGGTGGAGGTAATATGAGTGGGGGAAGGATAGGTAGAGTGGGGAAGGAGTGGTGGGGTATGGTGTCTTGGAGGGTGAAGGGTGTAGTTAAGTCAATTGGGGTGAGGTCTGTTTGCACTGTGGAGTCAGAGGTGGAAGGGGGCTGGATCAATGGGGTGGTAGGAGGTTGTGAAGAGATGGGTGGGTTTGTCAATGTTTGAAGGGTGGATTTTATGTTGGTGATGTCAGTCTGCATTTGGTCTTGGGTTTGTGTTGTGCTGGATAGCTGGGTCTGGATGTCATGTATTAAGGAAAGGATATGGGTAAGGGTGTCTGAGGTTGGTTGGGGTGGAGTATGAGAAGAGGAGGAAACAGGTTGGAAAGGAGAAGTGGGGGCATGATGGAAAGTTGTAGGGGGAGAAGATGAAGGGTCTGGTGAGTGATGTGGTTAAGGGAGTGGGGAATCTGGGAGAGGGATGTCATGGGTTGGCATGGTATCAAGCAATGTAGTCATGAAGGCCTGATATCCAAAAGTAGTGGCTAGGTTAAAGTCAAGGTCTGTGAGTGGAGGTGAGGTAGGGATGGTAGGGATGGTGGCTGGGTCAATATGTGGGGTTTCTGTGGGAATGATAGGGGTGGTTGGTTTAGGTAAGGATCTGGCTGAGGTTGTGTGAGAGGTTTTCTTTTTAATGTAGGATATCAGGGGAGGGCTGTCAAGGTTCAGTTCAGATGATGGGGGAATTGGGGGTGTGTACTGAGGTAATGTAGGTGAGGGTAAAGGGCTGGCATGGGGTTCAACACTTTCCTCCTAGGAGGGAATCACAGGAAAATCTGGAGTGGATATGGAAAAGGGAGATAAAAGGGGAAAAGGTAATACTGTAAAAGCAGAAGTGACAGAAGCTTGCACCACCTTCTTTGGAGTAGGGGCTTTAGCCCTCTTTTTGGGAGCAGGGGTGGCCTTTGCCACAGCAGTTCCCTCTCCTTGCTCAGAAACAACCTGAGCTTCAGCCTTATTCTTCTTCTTCTGGGGATCCATCAGACTCCTGCTGATCCTCCATTGTCTTTTGATAAAAGTGGTGGGAGTGAGGTCAGCAGATAACTCCCCCACTGGTATCTTGTACCCTCCCCTCAGAAGTAATTTGGTGATGAGTCTTCCATAGGGGAGAGTGTGGATCTTCTTTTTCAGCCCGAGCTTCACCATTATATCCTTCATGGCCTCAAAAATCAACCATGCAGCATTAAATCCATGGCCCAGAGAAAAGGAATAGAGAGCATCAGCAATTGATGTCCTCCTCTCTTGCTGATGGCCGAAGCAATAAATATTCTTCCTCAGCACTTGATCAATGAACAACAATTTGGGATCTAAATCTCTTCTTCTGATGGAGTCCCATGAGGCCTTCAAACCTCTGGTAAGGGCCTGTGCAATGGTATCAATGGGGGCACTCACAGGGGAACCATAACCATAGTTGGGATCAAAAATGGCAGGGATGCCCATGACTTCAGCAATCAACTCTGGGCGGAGTAGCATCTCAAAATTGTCAACTAACACAAGGAGGCCTGGCTGCCCATGTGTGTCTGGTCTGACCCTAAGGTGTTGGAATCATTTTCATCAAGGGGATCAAACCAGCCTTGCGCAAGAACTCAATGGTAGGTGCTGACAATGGCTCAATTTCAAAGAAAGATATATAAAAAATGGCTTCAGGTTCTAAGGGAATGGAAATGAGGAGCTCAGAGGGTGTAGAGTAATTAGGTGTTTGTTCAGCCACCTCAGAAACCACCTCCTTCCCTTTTTGTTGTGCCGTAGAGGACTTGGCTTTCTTTGGGGCAGGCTCCACGGGAGCCTGATCCCTGGCTCACTTCATAGGTGCACTTTTAGGAGCCATTAAGATTCTCTTTGGTGAGTGTACAGTTGAAATTTTGAAAGCAAAAATTAAGAGCTGAGTCTTACCTTAAAAGTTAGGGTTCTGTTCAATTTGATGCACGGTAGACCGCAGGAGCTCCTAGTAGGGGGCAACTATTGATGGAAGCTTTAAGAACAAAAATCCAAAATTTCAAAGTGAACGATGAACTATAGACAGGATGCTGGAGGAGAGAGATTGAGAGGAGTGGGAGCTAGGGTTTCGCTGGCAAGAGAGGAAAGAGAAAACAGTAAAGAAAAGCAGCGCGAGGTTGGATTTTAAATATCGCGACGCTTGGCGCGCTTTAAAAATATCTGCTCGCTGGATAGGCATGAATGGGTCGTGAGATTGGATGTTCATTTAAACTGTGCGAGGAAGCCCACACAACTATATCTGAAACTCGCGACAGCAAAGCAAAGTAATTCTTTATGAACTGCGCGAGAGGAAACCAAACCAAATTTTCAGAACCTCGCGACGGCTTAAACAGAGTCAGAATTCATACACCCACTAGTCAGCCTTTTGACCTTTATTTTGTGGGTGGATTCTCTCACAGGCTCTCTTCCAGGGACACCCATAAGCATTATAAAACATTCAAAAATTCCCATACTCTCAAAGCATTAAATTCACACATCATGAAAAGCATTCAAACAATACCATCATCATTCAATCACTTGAAATTATCAAACAAAGGGAATAGGAATAAAAGTAGGCATAAAGCACTAAACTCAGACTCCAACAAGATCACTAAAAATTCCTATAAACAGTAAAATACATAACATACAAAGTGCACAGTTCTTAGCATCAATTCAATGAAAGATCCCCTTCAAGGTTTGAGGATCCTTCACCAATCAAAAATTGGCCCTTGGGATTAACCACTGGTTGACTGGGCAACCTTCCCTCTTCTCTTTTGGCTAAGGTATTCGCTAGTTGGCCAATCTGCTCTTCCATCTTCTTTATGCTCTGACCATGAGAATTCACAGTCTGAGCCAAGGAACTCAGGTTTTGCAGTGAGGTCAAGACCTAGTCCTCGAAAGAAGTATTTCTGGGTTGAGATGAGGGTAAGACCAATTGATTTTGTTGCTGATGGGATTGTTGATGGTGCTGGAAGTTAGACCTAGGGGAATATCCTTGATTGAACTGTTGTTGTGGCCTTTGAGTTAAAGCCAACATCTCCTAGGGCTGCATATAATTGTCTTGCCTCTACCTCAGATTTGGGTGGTCTCTCCATTGGTAACTAGCATTTTGCTGCTGGTAACCATATGGTTGTCTGTTGTAGCCTACAGATTATTGCTGGCCAAAAGATTGCACAGCAGCAGCATGTTCCAGTATAAATTCAGGGTACTGCCCTGCAGATGGGCACTCCTCAACTGTGTGCTGGGGTGACTGGCATATCAGACATGCCTCCACCACATGAGCAGCCCCTCTGGGTTGCATCACATTAATAAATTTGTCAAACTTCTCAAAGAGGTTTGCCAACTGCAGCTGCAGGTCATTATTCCCAGACACCTCATAAACTTTTCCTCGTGATAATGCAACAGGCTCCACTTTTAACATAGACTCCTGACTAGTTCTTTCCAAGGATAGCTTTTGAAAAGCATTTTCACTAATCACCTCAAACAATTCCCATGCCTCGTCAACAGTTTTGTGCATTTAAGTGCCACTACAAGAGGTATCAACCATATCTCTACTTTTTTCATCAATCCCATTGTAGAAGCTTTGAACAAGTTGCTAGTCTGGGATCTTGTCGTGGGGGCATTGTTTGAGCATTTTCTTAAACCTATCCCAGGCTTGATTAAAATCCTCAGTTGGAGCTTGGGAAAAAGCAAGAATTGCCTTCCTCAACTGGCTAGTTTTGGTCTCAGGGAAGAACTTGGTCAGGAACTGGGTATGTAGGTCTTTCCATGAAGCAATGCTATTGTTGGGAAGAGTGGTCAACCAGGTACTGGCTCTATCCTTCCGAGAGAAGGGAAAGAGTCTGAGCCTAGTAGCCTCAGGTCCCAAACCAGTGATATTAAAAGTGGTGCACAAGGCCAAGAACTGGTCAATGTGCTTGTAAGGGTCCTCCTTGCTAAGCCCATGGAAAGAGCGCAGCATCTGGATGATTGAAGTCTTTATTTCATAATTCCCCTGAACATCAGGGAATTGAATGCTAAAAGGGGAGTTATAGTCATCCGGAGCACTCAACTCCTTGAGAGTTCTGGGCTGTTCTTCACCTATATTTGCCGTCACAGATTAACTTGGGGCTCTCTTGTGGTGTGCCTGTCTCTTCTAAGTCTCCTTCCCCTTTCTAACTCAGGGTTAAGAGGCTCTAAAGTAGGGCTGAGAGATCTCCTCCCTAGCATACAAGCACACCAACAGCAAGGAGAGCTTCTTGCAAGCACATTGCAAACGAATAACTTTACAATTAACAAATTTATCTAACTAATTTATAGCTATTCAAAGAATACATTTACAACTATCCTAGATACTGCTAGAGAATTTTCAAGAAAGATAGACAGAGTTTTAAAATTTTGAGAGTTTGCAAACAGAGGTAGCTAAGCTCCAATTGCAGTCCAACTGTCCTTCACTGCTGCTGTCTAGACCTGCAAAAAAAATTCATAAATATATCAGTAGTATCAATTATTCTTAACTACCAAAGAATAATAAAACTATAAAAACTTAGGGTCTACTAATAGATCAACTTTCCTCGGCAGCGGCACCAAAAATTTGTTGCTGCCCCAGCTGTGCTTTCTTTATTTGTTTGTGGTAAAAGAAATTTAAAATCAAAATAAAATAGGGGATGAAATCAGCACAACTGAGAAGTCCTAGACCTGCAAGATACAAGGCCCATTGTGGCAAGTTTTGATATGTAAGAGTTTGTCCCACAGGGAAAAATGATCTACAGCTCCAAGGGAGCCATCTCTAGTAGCCCCTCCAGATCTGACTACAGATCTGACAGTCCTTAAGGGAAGGGAGTTTAAGGTCACTTAGTTTACAGATCCTAAGGTAGCCTAATGTCTAAACTACAAAAAGGGTTGAGAGGATGGATGGAGTGTGGAAAATAAATATTAAAGGGTGAGAAGTATGTTATTGAGCCTAGATCAGAGGAGTTTTGTAACACAGATTCAGATCTGATGTTATAGAAATCTTGTCCAATGGCTACATTATCACCACTGAGGAGAAAGAATCCAACCCATCTCTGTGCCATAATTCAATCCCTTAAGGTTATAACCTGTCCACTCAAATGGTCACAGACTATCCCATAGGGGAACTACAATCCAGAGATGGGTCAAAACAAGTTAATCATTGTAGGCACTATTTCATCCAGGCTACTAGCTCAAGAATCCATAGGAAACCTCAACCTCTAAAGCTCTATGTGTGGGGCTAAGGCTGTATAGGATCATGATAGCCCAGACACATAGAACCAGCAAGAGATTGAGTACAACCTTCGATCTAGCTGCCCATTGCTTGAGTGAGGCTACAATGGTCCAGTCACAAGCCTACAATCTCTATAACTAGATCAGATCTAACATCTGATAGCGGATCTATACAAATATAGGGGAGTCTGCCTCTGTACAATCTCCCACCAGGCTAATACAAGCTCAAGTGCAGAGAAGAAGGATCCATCTTGGATCGGTGGATTAGAATCACCCTAAGGCTATAACCTGTCCACTTGAATGGTCACAGACTATCCCAGAGGCTATCCTCCTCACGGAGCCCACGACATAACAAGAATATCGCTGCCACCACCATGGTCACAAGGCCACCAGCTCAAGCCCCCATGGGGATTTCTGATCTAGTGGGTGGTCCTGTGGTGGGGCTAAGGCTGTATAGGGCCATGATAGCCCAGACACACAGGTCACTTGGATCTGAGTGGCCCTTAGAATCAGTCCTCCATTGCTTTGAATCACAGCCAAAGTAATGGCGGATCACAAGGCAGCAGCCTTGCACAGAGCATATCACATTCAAACACAAATCCCATAAAGTAAAAATCCTATTACAAAACTTCCATTAAACTAGTTCAAAATACATACAAAGACATAGCCAGCAAGTGCTGGACTATGGACAGAAGAAAAAAGAAAACTACTTACAGCTACAAAAGAAAAGAAAAACGATCTCAGATCAAATCTCCAAGAGATGAGATGTGTTCCAAGAACTCTAAACCTAAGCTAAGTATGGGTTTATATAGCAGTGGTGTGGCGGCACAATAAGGTTAGGAAACCCTAATTTTAACAATGCCACATGGCTAATAGTGATCCTTGGATGCCTCGAGGCACGTCCACAAAGATTTAAGCATGGGAGTGTGTGCCCTAATCGCTAGAAATTCCCAGAAAATCCTCTGCTGAAGCGATGGAAGTTGAAGTTCAGAGCTTGGCTAGGTAGCTATTGTTTCCCAGACTTGTCGCGTGGTAGCTCTTGCTCTTTGCGAGGATGGTTTGACATTGAAGCTTCAACCGTCGCGAGGTTGCCTTAGTTTGCTCTTCAGGCAGTCGCGCGGTAGAGAATTGCGCTCTTGCTGGATTAGGCTTCACGAGGTTGAGTAGACATCAAAGCCTCAGATGTCGCGCGATTGGAGTTCAAGCAGTCGCGAGGTAGCTGCGCATTCACTGGGTTGATCTTAGCGAGGATGGATTTGAATAGCGCGAGCACTGCGCGAGCACTTCTCATTAATGGACTTCGCGAGTTTCCTCGCGAGGCTTTAATGAGTTCTGAACTGTGCGAGGTTCCATGTCTTAATTGATCTTTGTGAGGATCGCTCTGTCTTGGCGAGGATGCTTTCTTCTTGAATAGCGCGAGAATTGTGCGAGGAGTTCTCTTCTGATATTTGCATCCTACGGCTACTGCGCGAGAAGGTGTTATAAAGTCTTGGGAAGATCAGTTGGACTGTGCGAGACATATTTCTCCTGAATCCTCTAAATCATGGGTCAGCTGCGCGAGGCTCATTTCAGGTCTGGATTCAGAGTCCATCCTTCTGTGGGACTTCTGGTGCCAAAATAGGCTCCTTAGCAGGATTCCTGGCCTTATTTCACTGCTGATTATTACCTACATAAAACACTTAACAAGAACTTATTAGATGGCTAAGGGTCTAATCAAAGGTTAAGTTAATGGGTGAAAAGTGGTACTTTTCAGGTCTTAACAGATGACTTATTGAAGGTGAGGCAGCCAACGTCATAAAAGAAATCCATAAGGGAGTGTGTGTTGCCCACATCAACGGCCACATGCTCGCTAAAAATATCCTCCCGCAAGGGTGTTTTTAGACTACTATGGAAACTAACTATTGCAAGCACGTGCAGAAGTGCTACAAATGCTAAGAACACTCCAGTCTAATACATGTTTCTGCCATTGATCTATACAGCATGACCACTCCTTGGCCATTCGCTTCATGGGGCCTCGACGTCGTCGAAAAGGTCAATCTGAAAGCATCTAATGGGCATCAGTTCATCCTCTTCTCCATCGAGTACTTTACCAAATGGGTCGAGGCAGCTCCCTACACAAACATCACGACCAATCATGTTGAAAAATTCATCAAGAGCAACATTGTGTGTCGATTTGGCATACCCAAGGACATTATCACAGATAATGGCACCAAGTTTATAAACAAGCACATCAGAGCCTTTTGTGAGCAGTATAAGATCAAACACCATCACTCATCGTCGTATCGGCCACAGACCAATGGGACTGTAGAAGCTACTAACAAGACGGTCATCCTCATCCTGGAAAAGATGGTCATCACCTATCGAGACTGGAGCGAGATGCTACCTTTCACACTTTGGGCCTATCGAACATCGATCTGTACCGTTACAGGAGCAAAACCATTCTTCCTTGTGTATGGAATCGAGGACGTCCTACTAGTCGAAGTTGAAGTGCCTTCACTCTGTATCCTCATTGAATCTAGTCAACCAGAAGCTGAAAGAGAGAGGTTCTGCTTTGAACTGCTAAACTTGTTGTATGAGAAAAGGCTCCTAACTTTGTGTCACACCTAGGTTTATCAAGGGTGAATTGCACGCGCTTACAACAAATGCGTTCGCGGTTGAGATTTAAAGGTGGGTGGCACAGTACTCAAGAAAATCTTCTCATCTCTCCACGCTAACCCAAGAGGGAAATTCAAGTCCAACTGGGAAGGACCTTACTGTTGGTACGCACATTTTTTGGGTCCCTCGGTCCCCATAATCTGTGGCCCAATTCCGTCCAAGTTGATTCCGGCGACGATGATGATGGAGTAATAAATTAGAAACTATTAAATGCTAAAATTAAAGAGGCAAATATTAAATGAAGAATACCTTAGAAGATGTGATCGCTAGTTGCAGATATTTATCGACGCTGTAACACATCACTAATCACGCTTTAAAGGGAAGCAGGGGCTTGCAGGTTGAACTCCTTTACTGAATTGTCCACCGGCGAAGGTCAATAGCTGTGGGTTGCCTATAGTGTAACTAGTTTGGTTTTCTTATCCCTGCTAGGATTCTGATTTAACTTGGTCTCCTAATCCTACTGGGAGTCTAATTGATTTTGATATCTTAATCCTATTTGAAATCTAATTAATCAAGTCACCAAATCCTACTAGAAGTCTGATTACTTTAAATATCCTAATTTTAATTAGAAATCGAATTAATTAAGAAAGGGTTTTGGGCCCGCTATGCTAAGGAGGATTGGCCCCATTCTCAGGTACCCTCTGTCAGCTCCCTTGGGCAAATCGGGTGGCTGAGATTAAAGATAAATTAGATTTCTGGATTATAAAAATGGTATTTTTGGATTTTCAGAGTCAATTTTGGGATTATAATTGAGAATTAAATTGAGAAACTAGAATTATAGAAAATTGAAATTAATATTTAGGATTTGTAAAAGTATTAAACTAAGGAATTAAAATTATAATGTAAAATTTTAGGACTGAATTCGGGTCTGAAATCAAAAAATCAGACCGTATGATTAAGGACTGTTTTTAGAACCTAAGGACTAGAACCAGAGATTAATGATAGGACTAGAGATTAAAATTTTAGAATGGAATTAAAGCCTAGGGTCGATAAATTGGACCGTCAGATTAAGGATTGGCTATAGAAATGAAGAACTAGAACCAGATATTAAAGATTACGGTCTAAAAAGGGTGCTACGATCTAAAACTGCGAACTAATATTAATAATTAAAACTAACGGAAATCCTAAGTTTAAAAATAAGATTTTTACCTAAGACCGGGGCTGTGGAGAGAAACCTCAAAGATTTGAAGCTTAAATTTCGAAATCATTGCTAGGTTCCTCTATGTTCGTTCTCGGAGTTCTCTGGTTTCAATATCCTAAAAAAATCTGTTCTCTCTCGAAAATTGCTAGCCTCCCTTGGGCGAATTAAGAAAAAAAAAAGTTGATAGGTTTTTCTCCAATTAAATGCCATGTTTCAAGTGTTTAATCAAATTACGCGCCGATCTCTCGGTGCTTAATCGCTTTGAGTCGATCACCGACTCAGTGAGCGATCGGCTAACTTGCTCAGCAAGTTTCCTAGTTCTAACAAAGTTAAGACTAATTATGCGCCGTGTGGAGTGCACAATTCAATTAAGCGCCTCTTCTGAAGCGCATAATCGAGGAAGTGGGGGGGTCAAGGACTGGAAGACTAGGTCAGGCGTAGGCCAATTACGTGCTGGTGGTCTGGCGCTCAATCTGATCGCGCTTGCCATGTGGGGCATGTGATCGAGTCTCAGAGTTGTCTGGGAAAGGGAGTCTGATCTGGAAGGGGACTGATTACGCATTTGTGGTTTGGCATGCAATCAAATTACGCGCGTGGTTTTAAGTGCGTAATTAGGGGTTGTCCGAGTTCGATTCGGGTCTAAAATGCTAGACTATTATTTCAGCCAGCATTTCGACTATATACTATTGTTTCAATATATAGTCTCCCTACGTTGAGACCTGAGGCACAGAGATATTATTTCAGCCTATGTTTAGCCATGTACTATTATTTCAGTGCATAGTTCTTGCGTTAGGGTTATGGGGCCTGAGCCACAGAGCTGTTGTTTCAGCCTGTGTCCAACCATATACTATTATTTCAGTATATAGTCCCACATTAGGGTTAGGGGTTTGAAATGCGAGACTATTGTTTCAGTTTGCATTCTGACTATATACTATTGTTTTAGTATATAGTCTCCCTACATCGGGACCTGAGCCGTAGAGCTATTGTTTTAGCCTGTGTTCAACCATGTACTATTATTTCAGTGCATGGTTTCCACGTTAGGGTCAAAGGGGTCTGAAATGCAAGACAATTATTTCAGTCTGCATTTTGACTATATACTATTATTTCAGTATGTAGTCTCCCTACATTGGGACCTGAGCCACAGAGCTATTATTTCAGCCTGTGTTCGACCATGTACTATTATTTCAGTGCATGGTTCCCATGTTAGGGTCATAGGGCATGAGCCACAGAGCTATTATTTCAGCTTGTGTTCAACTATATACTATTGTTTCAACATATGGTCCCAATTAGGGTTGTGAGGTCAAAGGTTGACCAAAATGGTGGTGTCTACAGATACCCCTCTTCGGCTCGCTCTTGCAAAGTAAGAACGTGTTGAATAAGTAGACACCCCTCATTCGAGGTGTCTTCTCATTTCTCTTAGAAAATCACAGATGGGAACTGGGGATGCTAACATGACATGCTTGGCTTTCTTATCTATCAACGTAAGATAAAATGGAGCATTCGAGGGCCCAATGGTAGTTGTCAAAAGGCGTGTTCCATGCCATGGATACCCAGGGGCAATCCCATTACGTATTGCGACCCGCTATCATAGACAGTCGACGGGGGAAGTCAGCGTATCCTATTCCTGCTGGTGCAAGGGGCATCCTGTCATGTGGTGCGACCTACTGCGAGTGACAGTCAAACGGAAAGGAGAAACACCATATCATAATCTGTGGGTGTAAGGGGCATCCCGCCACATGTCGTGACCTTCTATAAGAGGAAGTCAATCAGAGGGGTATGATATAGTCGAGGTACCGGGGGACATCATATAAATGTCCATAAATAGGTTTAGGGACCGATAATAAAATGTAATATAATGTTGAAGGCTTTCGCAATTCATGTCAAACCGGGCGCGTTATTGCTCACACCAATGCACATTAGACATTCCTTTTCTAATAGGCATTTATAGGTTCTTAGATTAAATATACTCATTGTTCGGCTTCCCAGTGGAATGGCGGATTTTAGCTAGTAATTTGTGGTGATATTTGAAGTAAAATTTGGTAGGTGAGTCTCTTTGTTCATTTTTTTTCTTTTTCTTTTTCTTTCTATTTTTTTTATTGTTTTGGGAGTAAAAGATTTTTTTTCAAGAGAATAAGATTTTTGGTTTTGGAAGTAAGTGGTAAAAGTTTTTTTTTTTTTTTTTCTTCTTTTTTTTGGAAGTAAAAGAATTTTGTTCGAGAGTAAGGGGTTTTGAAATTTTGAAGTTTTAGGAAATTTAACTTAAGATCAATTCGGTTGTAAATCTTCGAAAAACATGGCTTCCGAGACGTCGCTGAGCAGATCCACAGGTACGGGATTTGTGGACTCGACCGTTTATGTGGTTGTCAAGACGACACTTGGCATCTCGAATACTCCGTCTGACCTTCTCGACAAGTACTAATGATTGTCTCTTATGGGAGGACTACAGTGATTCGCGAGTTGAGAGAGAACGGTTTTGAAAACATTTTGACTTAATCGTATCTAACTATCTATATAAGCACTATCGAGTAATTGAAAAGTGGGTAGTACTTACCTAGGGGTGATACTTACCTGTGTTGTGCATAGCTTGTACGGTTCGTGGTGGTGCCGTAGTGTCATGATGGGAGTTTAGAAAATTTTCATTTCTTCAGGTCCGCTATGGCAGAGGTTGGCAGTTATGATGTAATGTCTTGGAGAAGTGATGTCGCAATGGGACTTGGCATTGGTTGGATGCGAGGGTGAGTCCTGGTGGGACGTGGGGCTCAATTAGGGAGAGAGAGAGCTCTTTGCTTTAGCGATGGGACATGATCGAGCTTTCCCTTGTTTCATGTGGCGTGACAAGTGTTATTTGAGCTTTTTAGGTAGTGATGTTTACGATGGGATGTTGGCTGAGCGTAGCCTTTTTTGGTGGCGTGCCTGCATTCTCGAGGGATTTCCTTTTGGCTTTTCTTGATGGGTCATGAGGGCATGCCTAATTTATTATGATGGGACTAGATATTGAGGTGATATCATGTGTGTGCATGTTATCGCAATGGGGTATGTGTGACGGGGTTATGCGTTCAGATAGGGGTAAGTGGAAAGTGACTCTGATCGTGAGGAGCGAGTAGGGTGCTGGTTGCTTTTACTGTGTCGCAATGGGGGGTGTTGTTCATGACGGTGATATGTGGACAGGGGGTGATATCAATGCTTCCTTCTTATGTAAGGGTACGTGATGGGATGGGTGAATTTTGACCGTGACGTGATAAAAAGTTGTGAGGGTGTAGATTTTGTCCAAAGTCAGGTATTATGAGTCTGTTTTAGGTCACTCAATACGATTGCACGCTTGTTTTCGGGCATGCTATCTCAGGCTTGAGGGGCTATTTACGCGTGTGTGAGTTTGTGTGTGATCATATTATGTGCTATAATCGTAGTGCGTGATCGAGGCAGCACCAGGTTAGTGTACGGGCGACCTTTCATGTTGTGCGGCTACAGTGTGTCATTTGATGCGATTGTGCGGTCCATAGGTTGTGCGTGATCGAGTTAAGCGCATGTGCTCTGGCGTGTGATTGAGTCAGTAGTATATATAAGCGAGGGAGCCTTTATTTATTTTTCATTCTCTGGTTTAGTCTCGAGTTTTGACCTTTTCTAGATATTTTGTGTTCTGAAATTCGTGTTTTAGTTATATTGAGCGATCTAACTGTCCAATTGAGATGTCATTTATTCCTATGTTCATGATTTCGCGCGATCTTCATTCTGAGGTGATGCTCGAGGATGGCATTATTTTGGGAATGGGCTGTATTAGGAATGAGGGCGTTAGTCTTCACATCGATCCGAGCAGTGACGGTACCATTGAGGAGGTGGCAACGAAGGCGGTGAAGATGGCGGAAGAGGAGTTACAAGTAGAGGGATGTATTACCCAACCAATCCTTCCTTAAGCCTCCGATTGGACGCTCCACACCTTGCTTTGTGTTGATTTCGGGTTTCCAGTTTTTAGTTTTGGTTTGTAAGTTAGGTTCTAGGTTTTTGTTTTGGGTTGTATGTTCAGGAGGTATGCCTCTGGTGATATTGTTTAAAATATATTTATTAAATAAAAGGTTATTTTATTTATTATGTCTGCTTTATTCCTTTAATTTTGTGATTGATTAACTTTTATTGTCATGATGAGGGAATGAGTCCGGTGTTTAGGATTAAGGTTTGTTTGTTTTGTTCTTATGTTTGGATTTAGGATGACACTTGTTAGATAGGTGTAAATTTGGATTTAATTTTTTTTTTTTATTAGATGTTTTAATCCTATGGGTTCATCTATTTTTGAGTGGATTGGTGTTTCTTAGGGGGCTAAGTGTTGTATAATCATTGGCTCATCTATGTTTGCCGTAGATTTAATTAGATGGAGGATATTTGTGAGGGTGACAATTGTTGTTTTGTGAATTAGGAGGTGTATGTTATCAATAGAGGCTAAGGGGCTTGGTTTTGTTATGAATTTTGTTTCTAAACTTAGGATTTAAAAGTTTGGGGGCATTTTTAGTTTCTAATGTCTTCTCTTCCTTTTTAATTTGCATCTCGGGTATTAAAGCATAAGAGTTTTGTAACTATATATATTTTTTTCTTTATTGCAAAGAATGAGCGATAGTTTTCTCTTATTGTGTTTGTTTATGTTTGTCATTGTATATTACGTTAGAGAAGGAATGGGTAGTATTAGAGTATATTGTTTATTTTTTGAGTGTATCTCTGTTGTCCTGTTTCAAGTGCTCGTTTTGGGGTCCCATGGCAGAAAAGTAAGGGCTAAACAAAATTTTTAAAATGCCACAATTTGGGGTATTCAAGGTGGGGAAGCAAGAACTAAATTGAAAAAATTAAAAAAAATGCTCCAGTTTGGGGTATCGGTCTTGTGACCTGAGTATCGCTACCAAGGTACGAGCGCTGTTTAAAAATAAATGCCCCAGTGTCAAGTGATGGTGGGACTTTTATCTACCTCACAGATGTCCTGGAGTGTATTGATAATGATCCCATGTCGAGAAGTAGTTTGATTGTTTCGGCCACATGCCAGGCTTAATTTTGTAAGTGCTGAACAATCATCATGTATCGTATTTTCAACAAGGATTGAGGGGAATGATAGATAAATAGTGATTGCATCACTTGTCATTCGAGAGTTTTTGAATTTATTCTGAAAGAAATTTTTGAAAATTATTTGACTCATTGTCTGAAAAAAAAATAAAGGTTGAAGAGGAGATAAGGTTTATTGATCTGAGGGTAGCTTCTTATTCGACCAAATTTTGAAATAGTAGTCAACTACTTTCTTCTCGGGTGGATAATACGATGCCATAATTGAGCTCTCCATTATGTTCCAGCACCATCAAATCATCAAATTTTATGATTAGCAGGAGTTTTGTCCTCCTCCCGCCACCATCCAACGACATCTAGTAGTGTGCAGATCTCAGGGATGCCCTCGCAGCTTGCTTATACTTTCCTAATAAGATTATCAGGAATACCTTCACAATTTGCTTATGCTTCCCTGAAATCATTGACTATTCATTCGTCGTATTGCTCTCGCTTGGTTGTGTTTCTTTTTTGTATATATATTTTTTGAAACAACCTGCTAACGCAAGAATTATGAGGTTTTATGAAACCTTGCATTTTCATTTTTCGTGCTCTAACATCAACTCCAATGGCTGAAGGGGGTGTATGAGAATTCAGATTTTGCTATATTTCAAAAAAGAGGGTTTCATGATCTACTAGCCCCTTCGATCAATTTGCCCGAGTAGGAGGGTAATCAATGAGTCAGATGATACCCAAAATGATTTTAAAAATAATGACCTATGACTGGCGAATGCCTTGTGATGACTACGAGGATGATAGGTATATAAATATGTTTGTTTAGGCTATGAAACATGATGGTCATTGAGTTATGATTCCAAGGGTCAGAAAGTTCTTCACCTGTGGCTATTTCTTTGGCATGTCACCGAGATAATAGAAGGACTTCCCTTGGGGGTTTTGATTTCCTCCAGGTGAGGCGGTTGTATAAGAACTTTTCTTAGCAGTAGCTCCTCGATTTCGAGTTCTTGGTCGAGTATGAGTCTGAAGGGTTTGGGGCATAGAAGAATATTTTTGTTTTCGAGTATTTACGTTTTGGGCACTTATACTTTTAGTTTTTTTTTGTACTTTTCTATATATTTTTATTTTTGTTGTATTATTTTTTTGTTATTACTATTGTGTTATGGTACAACATCAGTTCCTTAGGCAGGGGACTGACTCAGGAAGTTCCCTTGGTGGGACATGTTGGATGGTCGAAGTGACAGTTCGATTAGATAATATTGTTTTGGGGTCCTCGATCCCTTTCGATCTGATCGATGAGGGATGAGAGTGAGGTTATGTTTAGGTTTGTGTTTTAGATGATATAGGGTTTATCAAAATAAGTGTGGTGTCATTTGATTTCTTCCTCCGATAGGTCTTTTATGTTTGGGGTTTCCTTGTCGAGAGGGACCTTCTTTTATTTTTCAACGGAGTGAGGCATCTTGTAGCAATGAAGTCTAGAGTTGTTAAGGAGTTCTTCGGGGTCGTTTGCGGGTGATTAGAAAGCTGTTTGCGAGTGAAGTTGGAATGGAAACCGTTGAGAGGGATGGTAGTGTTGTAAAAGTAGTGATAAGATAAGGCAGAGGTAGAGTAGGAAGAGGAGACGCGAAGGTGTAGTCCAAGGTTGACCTTTCCTACATGTGGGGTGGTCCAGTTTTGTTTGATTATGCTTGTTTTGTTTGATTGGCACTTTGGGTTTATTGTAAGGTTGTTTGAAAGTTTTATTTATAATTTTTCTAGGAGATTGAGTATCAGAAGTTTGACGTAGTAGTTTTGTCACTAATCGGAGTTCAGTGAAGGTTCTGATTGTGAGTCCACAGAGATTTGGATCTGATGATCATAAGCGATTTTAGTTGTGACGTTGATTTTGTGTTTTGATGGGATTTGAGGTATGTTGATTTGGATGGTGATTGGCATCATAAGATTTGAGTTTGGTTTGATTTCAAAAGTGGGAGCAATGATCGACTCCTTAATAGGTTTTGTGGTGGGCTCATAGGTCAGTGGGGTTGGCGTTGTAGGAATAGGTTCGATTTTAGTACCGAGTTCGTGTTCCATAACAGGCTTGAGTTCAATGATGGGTTCAAGTTTGATGATGGGCTTGGATTTGTTGATAGTTTAAGGTTTGATGAGAGGTTCGTATTTGGTGATCAGTTTAGGTTCGACGATAGGTTCAAGTTCGACAATGGGTTCAGATTTAAGCTTGTGGATAGGTGTAGGGTCAACGATAGGTTCGGGTCTAGGTTCGACGATTGGTTTGAGTTCAATGATCGGTTTGGTTTCGTGTCCGATAACAGGTTCGAGTTCAATTATGGGTTCAGGTTTTGTGATAGGTTCATGTTCGCGAATAGGTTTAGATTCGATAATAGGTTTTAATTTGATAATAGGTTTAGTTTTAATAGTAGGTTTAGGTTTGATGATAAGTTTAGGTTTAGGTTTGACGATAAGTTTAGGATTTATAATAGGTTTGAGTTTGGGGTCAGTTTGGTGGTAGGTGAGCTGATAGTGAGTTTAGGTCTCGAAGTGGGCGTAGAAGTTAATTCGAGAGTCGATGCTGAGGTTAGTGTAGTGATGTGTTTGTTGTTGAGTTCAAGTTTTAAAGCAGGTGTAGGGATTAGTTCAAGGGTTTGGTTTAAGGTTCGTGGGGCAATGTATCCAGTTTTGGGGGTTAGTTTTGGAGGTGATTTTGGGAGTAGATTTGATTACTAATTTGGGTTCAGAGTTTAGTTTTGTGATTGATTTAAGTATGAATGCCTTCGTATAACCCCGATTGATTGGTTCCAAAACTACCTCTAGAGTTGTCATGTGAGCCTGTTTGGGGATAGTTTTTGTCATTGGTTTGGGCATCTGTTCAGGGGGTGTGGGAATTGATTTGTTTGTTGGTAGGTTGTGGGGTTCAAAGGTAGGTTGAGTTGGTTTAGAGATAAGCATGTTGAGCTCAGCGAAGAGTTTGGTGATGGGTTGAGTTAGTTTAGGGGTGGATTCAATGGTAGTTTGGAGTTTAGTGATCTTGGTAACCGGTTCAGGGCGAAAGGTAACTTCGCGCTTATAGGTGCGTGGGATAGGGTTGATTGGTTGTAAGTGAATAGTATGGTTTTGCTCTGAGGGAGGTTTAATTCTTCGAATCAGGCTAGCTGGCTGGAATGGGGCGGGGGTAAATGAGTGTACGGTTTCGTATGTGAGTTGAGTTTGATCGAACAATGGATTATAATAGGTGATGTTAGTTTGTGTGTCGTTGGGGCACTTGTTTTGGTCATAGTATGGGTTCATATATTGGTTGGTGTATAATGGTTGGTCTTGGTCAGGGTATAGAGGTTGGTTATAGTCAGGGTACAGGTTTGTGTGGAGGTCTTGAGCTTGGTATTATAGGTGGTATGGTTGAGGGTTAGTTTGGTTTTGTTCTTAGTTCGCATTGATTTGTTCGAAGTCTATGGCTTCGTTTAGGGTATTTGTGTCGGGGTTGTCAGAGGAGGGCCCATTGGATGTTAAGGTAGGAAGACTGAGGTCTCCATTCTTTAGTTGACGTCTTATGCGTGAGGTGCGTTGATAGAGGCTAGCGAGGTCGTGATAGTCGCTTAGGATGAGAACGCTCCGAAGAGGCTCTCGAGTATTGCTGAACACGATTTCTATCGCATCACTTTCTTTTATTTGGTTCCCCGTTCGAGCGGCAAGTCTTCTCCAACGGTTGGAAAATGTCGAGAAGTCTTTACCGTCCTCTTGTCTTGTGTGTATCAAGTCAGCGAGACTAATTTCTTCATGAGTTAGGTGCTGGTATTGATTTAGGAATCTGTCGGCTAAGTCTTCGAATGTCTCGATTTCGGCTAAAGGTAAGGCCGCGAACGAGTCAAGGGCTTCTCCTTTTAATGATCTCAAAAAGTAATGGATTAAGAGCCCATGATTGGTGCGAATTGGTCGACAGTCATAGCAAAATAGGGCCAAGTGATGCTTTGGGTTTCCCGTACCATTATATTTGTTGAATTTTGAAGGTTTAAAACCAGAGGGTATAGTGAAGTCGATGTCTTAGCAAAATTTGTCGAATCCAAAAGTGTGACTAGAGCGTTCTTTGTTAGCCACGTAGTCATTTAGAAATTGGTCAAGGTTGTTTATGTTTATGGCGGTGTCTTTTCTAGGTGCCTTGGGCGAGGGTTGTCCTCGGCAGTTGTTATTGTAGAAGGTGTGAGAGGTATATGTGTTATGTGTCGGGGGAGTCGGAGCATGTGGAGGAATCAGTGTCTTTTCCTTTTGTTTATCCCTCAGAGTAACTTGTCTTTGGGATTGGAGCACTGTGTCAGCTTCTCTTCCTCCTTTTCTGAGTGCATTGAGAGTGTGGTCCATAACTTGACTATCGGGGTAGCTTTGTTTAGTATCACTTTCTTCAGTACTATCACTATGATTTGTATTTCGTGGAAAGAAGGGGTATTTTTCGCTCTCATTAACCATGTTTACCTGAGCACGACACTGGGCTATCCACGGAGATGACCTAACGTTAGACTCAGGGTCTCTATGGGAGCCCCATGAGGGTAGGTCGTTGTCATTAAAGTTTAATTTTCTGATGCCGGCCATTTTTAAAATAGTTTATCCACGTGCAAGTGTGTGTAGAAAAGTGATAAAACGAAACAAAATAAAAATCAAAATAAAAAGTGAAAATAGAAAATCAAATTAAATAAAACAAGGAAAATAGAAAACCAAATTAATTAAATCGGGTAAACCTTATTAAAAGAGAGTCCCATCGTGATCGCCAGTCTGTTGGTACGCACTTTTTCTGGGTTCCTTTCAGTCCCCAAAATCAGTGGCCCAATTCGGTCCAAGTGGACTATGGCGAAGGTGATGATGGACTATGGCAAAGTGGACTATGGTGAAGGTGAAATTAAAGAGGTGAATAATAAATGGAGAATACCTGAGAACATACGATCGCCAGCTACAGATATTTATCGACGTTGCAACACGTCACTGATCACGCTTTAAAGGGAAGCGGGGGCTTGCAGGTTGAATTCCTTTACTGAATCGTCCGCCGGCGAACGTCAACAGCTGTGGATTGCCTTTAGTATAATTGGTTTGGTTTTCCTATCTCTGCTATGATTCTTATTTAACTTGGTCTCCTAATCCTACTTGGAGTCTAACTGATTTTTTAGCTTAATCCTATCAGAAATCTAATTAATTAAGTCTTCAAATCTTACTAGAATTCTGATTACTTTAAATATCTTAATTTTAAATAGAAATCAAATTAATTAAAAAAGGGTTTTGGCCCCACTATGCTCAGGAGGATTGGCCCCGTTCCCGGGTACCCTCCGTAAGCTCCCTTGGGCAAATCGGGTGGCTGAGATTAAAGATCAATTGGATTTCTGGATTATAAAAATAGTATTTTTGGATTTTCAAAGTCAATTTCGGGATTATAATTGTGAATTAAATTGAGAAACTAGAATTATAGAAAACTGAAATTAATATTTAGGATTTTTAAAAGTATTAAACTAAGGAATTAAAATTATAATGTAAAATTTTAGGACTGAATTCGGGTCCGAAATCAGAAAATCAGACCGTATGATTAAGGACTGGTTCTAGAACCTAAGGACTAAAAGCAGAGATTAATGATAGGACTGGAGATTAAGATTTTAGAATGGAATTAAAGCCTAGGGTCGGTAAATTAGACCGTCTGATTAATGATTGGTTCTAGAAACGGAGAACTAGAACCAGATATTGAAGATTACGGTCTAAAAAGGGTGCTACGGTCTAAAACTATGAACTAATATTAATAATTAAACCTGAGGGAAATCCTAATTCTAAAACTAAGATTTTTACCTAGTACCGGGGTTGCGGAGAGAAACCTCGAAGATTCGAAGCTTGAATTTCGAAATCATGGCTAGGTTGCTCTATGTGTTCGTTCTCCGAGTTCTCTAGTTTCAAAATTCCAAAAAATTTGTTCTCTCTCGAAAATTTCTAGCCTCCCTCGGGCGAATTAAGAAAAAAAATCTTCTATAGGTTTTTCTCCAAATAAATGCCTTGTTTCAGGCATTTAATCAAATTACGCATCGATCTCCCGGTGGTTAATCGCTTTGAGTCGATCACTGACTTAGTGAGCGACTGGCTGACTTGCTCAGCGAGTTTTCTATTTCAAACAAAGTTAGGACTAATTGCGTGCCTGGTATGGAGTGAACAATCTAATTAAGCATCTCTTTTGAAGCGCATAATCGAGGAAGCTTGGTGGTCAAGGACTGTAAGAATAGGTCAGCCATAGGCCAATTGCGCGCCGGTAGTGTAACACTCAATCAGATCGCGCGTGCCATGTGGGGCGCGTGATTGAGTCTCAGAGTGGTCTGGGAAAGGGAGTTTGGTCTGGAAGGGGACTAATTGCATTTGTGGTTTGGCGTGCAATCGAATTTCGCATGTAGTTTTAGGCACGTAATTCAAGGTTGATCACATCTAGGTCGGGCTTGAAATGCCAGACTATTGTTTCAGCTTGTCTTTCGACTATATACTATTATTTCAATATATAGTCTCCCTACGTCGGGACCTGAGCCACAGAGCTATTGTTTCAGCCTATGTTCAGCAATGTACTATTGTTTCAGTGCATGGTTCCCGCATTAGAGTTATGGGGCCTGGGCCACAGAGCTATTGTTTCAGTCTGTATCCAGCCATATACTATTGTTTCAGTATATGGTCCCGCATTAGGGTTTGGGGTATGAAATGCGAGACTATTATTCAATCTGCATTCCGACTATATACTACTGTTTCAGTATATAGTCTCCCTACGTCGGGACCTAAGCCATAGAGCTATTGTTTCAGCATGTGTTCAACCATGTACTATTGTTTCCGTGCATGGTTCCCATGTTAGGGTCAAAGGGGTCTGAAATGCATGACTATTGTTTCAGTTTGCATTCCGACTATATACTATTGTTTCAGTATATAGTCTCCCTACATCGGGACCTGAGCCACAGAGCTATATTTTCAGTCCATGGTTCCCACGTTAGGGTCAAAGGGGTCTGAAATGCAAGGCTATTGTTTCAGTCTACATTCTGACTATATACTATAGTTTCAATATGTAGTCTCCCTACATTGGGACCTGAGCCAAAGAGGTATTGTTTCAGCCTGTTTTCAGCTATGTACGATTGTTTCAGGGTATGGTTCCCACGTTAGGTTCATGGTGCCTTAGCCACAATGCTATTGTTTCAGCCTGTGTTCAGCCATATACCATTGTTTCAGCATATGGTCCCAATTAGTGTTGTGAGCTCAAAGGTTGACTAAACAAATTTGTATATTCTTAGAGGGTAAAATGGGGGTGTCTACATTTACGTCATCTCAGAAACACTCCCAGGGTACGCGTTTCGCCTCGCCACCATGGACGGAAATCACTTTCCTGAGCCTTTCAACGCTCGATGTGTCCAATGATTCTACTCCTAGTCTCCGACAGCAAAGTAAGTGTTGATAAGATGGATACGTGATTGCTTAAGGACCCTATAAAAGAGGCCATCATTCCAAAGCCAAGTAGCCAAAAAGCATCCCTGAACACTTATACCCTTTGCTACCCTATCTTGAGCCAATGGCCTTTTCTTTCATTACCCCCTCCCTAGAAAAAGAGAGTGTATATACCAACAAACAAAAATGAGAGGAGAAAAAGAGTTATCACCAAAATCCAAAAACATTAGAAAAGCAAAATCCTAAAGAGGATAAGAAATAAAAAAAAGAGAACAAAAAATAGAAAAGAAAAAAAATTGGGCATGTATAGTCAAAACCCCCCAAGGAAGAAGCATATTATGGCAACTGGAACCTGGTCAAAGAAACTTTCTTTTTAACCCCAGAATACCTTTAAAATTCCTAACCTATCCCTTTAAAATCCATGGCCAAGATACGTCCCTGAGGAAAGCCCTCTTTAAGGTCTACGAGTTGGCACAATATCCGTGAAGTCAGCACGAGCCAAGCTGTGAGATAACAAAAGAACCCCACCCAGCCAGCTATGACGGAATCAACATCCATTACGTGATCTTTTAAAATTTTAAAAAGAGAAAAGAAATATATATACAAGCTCAAAGCAACAAGGACGTGGTGAAAACCCGAAAGGGCGTCGTGGGCAAAAATAGCGAGCATCTATGGACCAGGTGAAACCCTGAAAAGACACTTAGGGTAAAAATGCATACCCACGGACATAGCGAATACCTGAAAGGGCACTACGGGTAAAAGAGATGGCAATAACGGGCATGGCGAACCCATCTTAGGCATTATAAGAAATTGGTTGTAAGAGAAACGAGAAAAAAAAAGAGAACAAGAAAAGGAGGGTGAAAATTATCCAGTTACTCCCCTGGTTACGACCAGATCTACCTAATCCTATTGGGCCGCTCATGTTAGTCCAATTTGGGACCCGATCAAGTGTATCTTCCGACTGTATCGTCGAATGTACGATCCAGGGTAAGGATAAAAGGTCGATTCAATCCAAGGGGATGGATGTTCCGACCTTGGTAGAAGTTGTTGAACCTCATTTGGGTCCACCCGTATGAACGGGTTTGGCTATGCTTAGAATGGGACCCATGACTTCGTCTCGTTGTTGACGAAGCAAAAAAATGATGACCAGGAGGACCACATTTACAAAAGATAATAAATTTTCCTTTCCCATTTTCAGGCCGACACTATGCGCACCCCACACCGAGATAATTGGTTGGATGACGGAAAGACCACATTTGCGAAATATAGTAAATTTTCGTTTCCCATTTTCAGGCTGACACTGTGCATTCCCCACTCTGAGATGATAGGTTGGATGACCGGAAAGACCACATTTATAAAAGATAAAAAAAATTTCTTTCCAATTTTCAGGCTTGCATCATGCACGCCCCACCCCGGGATGATTGGTTTGATGACTGGAAAGTCCACTTTTGAAAAAGATAATAAATTTCCCTTTCCCATTCTTATATCCGTAGTATGTGCTTCCCATTTAAAAAGGGGTCAACAAAAAAAATCCACCAACCAAAAATAAAAAAGAAGAAAAAGCAGAAATGATACTTTTTTTAAGATAATAGATTTTCTTTCCCCATACTTTACTTACACCACATTTTCAAAAAATAATCGGTGTGATGTTTCCCTCCCTTTCCCTTTTTTACAAAAATTGAAAAAGACAATAAAAACATGAAGAAAATATATATACCCAAAAAATATATCTGAATAGGGGTTTCTTATGCCCCCTTCTATGGTTTTGATCTATGTAAAAAGATATGTCCAAGATGGAATCAATGACCCAGCTCATGCTTCAAAGCATGGATCTCTACATGTAAAGTATCCTCCTGAACATCCCGCTCTGTCATCCAATGGCCATGAAGACTCCTATACCATTTCCGAGAGGCATCAGTAGCACCAAGAGCATCACTCAAGGCTCCTTCTGTTAGTCACTATTTTATACCATTTTATATACCTTTAAATCTGACTTTTGTGAGACATTGAGCTGTTTAGTAACTGTTTTAAATATATTTTTACAATTAGGAATAAATATGCAGCCATCCATGAATAAATGCTAAGAAGAGGAGATTACCTCCTGCAGCTACCTATTGTTTACTTAAGCAGAGGAAGACTTCAGCTGCACCCATGAAAGCTACATCAGTTCATCTGTTACACACTCAAGTAGCTATGATGAAGAAGAGTTTCAAATTAAATCTGCCAAGCAACTTAGAAGATCAGAGGTTTAGCACATTAGCTGCACATTTCAGCAAGTGCACACTCAAGCAAACAACAGCAATGATTAGATAGGTGCAACACTTTTCAGCTATGTGCACTCACACTAGCTGCACAGATAAACTCTCGAGAAGCAATGCATCCAAGCAGCCCAAACTTTAGTTGCACAATAGAGCTATTCACCATTTTGAGCAAGCTCTAAACTACAGCAAGAAGCGGACATTTGCATAGATGCTGGAGCAGTTTAAGGGAGCAACAACTTGTCCAGAACTAACTGCTGAAATAAACTCTATGTAAAGTTCAAGTTACTGAAACCAAACCTATCAAAGTACTCCAGCCATCTGCTCAAACAGCACTCCTTTATTCACTCATCCTGTCGAAATGTGCTTTGGAAGTTCCAGGAACCTGTCGAGAAGTACATACCCGAAGCCTCCATTCAGCAAACCTCTTGACATATAAGCTGCAGCCATCCTCTCAAATGGTTCTTCAGGCCATCAGCCATCCTCTCGAGTAGATCTTTTACATATCCAACCAACCTGTCGACTTGTGCAGCAGCTGGAGTCATAACCTGTCGAGTGTATATATTATTGCAGCAACCTCTCAAATAGGTTGTTAAAATAGGAGCTAAACCTCTTGAGTTACCTGCCAATCCAACCTCTCGACCAGCTATACCCATCCTCTCGAGAGGATTGCTGAACAGCCATCCTAACCTTTCGAGAAGACCAATCCTTTATCCTGTCGAGCTGTGAACTTCACACCCTCTCGAGTGCACACTACAGAACCTCTTGAATTCTTCTTCCATCCTCATGAAAAGGTACCTAAAGCTGCTATTGGTTTGGACCTGCATCAGCAACCTCTCGAACTGTGCTATCTATCCTCTCGAGTTGCACCAAAAAATCCTTCAGTACCTCTCGATTTGTAGCAACCTCTAGACATGTAAGCTTCAGCTAGATCCTTCAGTACCTCTCGATTTGCAGCAACCTCTAGACATGTAAGCTTCAGCTGGATCCTTCAGTACCTCTCGATTTGCAGCAACCTCTAGACATGTAAACTTCACACCCTCTCGAGATCAGCATGCATGCATGCAGCCAAACTCCTAGAACCTTCAGCAATAACATTCAGAACTTCTAGAGTTCCTTGTTCAGGATGCTCCAGCTCGGGCCCCCTCGAACTCCATTGAGGTTCAACTATAAATTTGTTGAGGTTACTTCAGTGTGTAGCCATTTAATTGAGCACCTTCAAGACCCCAGCATTTTATTAATTCGGGTTCCATCTGAGGACTATTTTGGTAATAACAACAGTAGAACTATTTTGGGTTCCAAATGCAGCCAATGGAGTTTAAGATTAATTTTGCCAACCACAACAGCTTGGTTCCAATCAATTTGCGGTAATTATATGAGGGCTGCAGTTGGAGTTATCTTTGGTCAGCAGGGGTATTTTTTGAGAACCCCAAAGCACAAAAGAACTATGCCCATGTGCAAACTATTTTTTGAGAAATTCTTGGCGGGAAGCAAACTACTTCAGTTGTGTATAACTGAATGGATCTCTCTCTTCTCTCTGATTGGCTAGAATGCTAAACACATTGATTAGCATAAATTGAAATGAAATCCTCTCCTCTGATTGGCTGCAACTCAAGGCACTTGGATCAATGCATATGTATAAATAACCATCCTTACTGCTGTAATTCTTCAACAAGGAAACTAGGAAATTCTCTTAGTTCTCCTTGACTCTTTTAGGTTTAGTTTTAGGTTTTATTTTCCTTTTTCTCTTCCTCCTTGTCTCTCTAATCCAACCTGTTGGATTAGATCTAGGTAGTAGTTCAAATCTGATTTGTAATTGTGAATTCAGTATGAAGATGTGTGGATTGATGCACAGACTATAGATCTGAGAATAATATATTGTAAGTTGTTTTGATTCAATAAATTGTTGGTTTTAAAGTTTAATTATATCTATAGATCTTGTGGTTCCATTGGATTCTCAATTAGATTTATGTATTTGGGAATAGACCATTCATTATACCTTTAGATCTCTTGATTGTCATCTGATTTCCCTAGATTTAATATTCTTATAGATATCTGAGCTTGTAGCCTTGCATCCACAGCATCTGGAGTGAGTTTATTGTTCTAATTAAAGCCTTTGGAATGAAGGAAATCCCTAGGATGATCTGTGACCATTGAAGTAGACAGATCATAGCCTTAAGATCAATTCAAACCTCTAGTCTAGATTGAATTCTTCTACCTTGCACTTGTGACAAGTGAAGGACAACTGCATATCCACAAATCTTGATTTGTTTTGCAATAAGTACCAGTCCCTAGCTATCTATTTCTCCCCATTTTATATTTTATTTTGCCACCTCAATCTTATAGATCTAGTTTTATATTTATGTTTTGTAGATTAGATCTAGTGACACCCGAAAAACTCTTTCTTTCCTTGTTTTCTTAGATTAGGAAAGAATTGCCAGATCTGTAGCAGATCTAGAGGTCTACTATACAACCTATTAGGTTTTAGATCACTACTCCGTATGGGACAAACTCTTGCTTTTAAAAGTTGCTATAAAAGGAGCCTATATCTTGCAGGTCTGTATATTTTAGAGTTGCTATTTTCATCTCTTTCATCTTCTATTTTATTTTGATTCAGTTTTCACCACCATTGTTTTCTCACCAATAATAAGCAGCACCCTAAAATATCACAACACCTTCTAGACGAAGAACCTCACACTCCGCTAAATTGGCTCTGGCTTTTGCCACCGCTGCTCTAACTTTTTGTTTCTCTAATGACTCGTGCAGAACCTGCTTCTCGTCCACCAGCAGCGCAATACGAGATTGAAGCATCGACTCCTTGTTTGGCCAAGGTCCCCCTAGATCAATACTCTCAGGCTGATCAAAGTGATAAGCAGAAGGCCTCTTAGACAGTAGCCAGGCCTCATACTCTGGAGAGGTCAAAACCAAATTCCTCTGCTCTAAATCAGACATATGAGTCGACTGACGCATTTCTAGAGGGCAGCTATCCTATCCAAATCCTCAGAGGACCACATGAGAGAAAATCAAGCCACACAAAGGTGGCTTTGTCGCGCAGGTCACTTGCTGAGAGCAACCAAACTGACGCAAGACCCGAAATGAGAAGTAGTAGGTGTTGCTGGTCAAACCAAGAAGAGTAATGCCCTCGTGATCTCTTGATCGAACTACTAGAAAAGCCCTGTCTAGCCAAAGAAGCCTCCACACCAATTCGACCTCAGTCAGCCAAAGCTTCAGCTCCTACATATGCCCCTGTGGCAACATATGACATCGACCCAAAAAGCAACGAACCGCCTCACCACAAACAACATAGATGCGGGGGACGGGTCCCAAAATAACAAGGTGCTCCACAAGCCAGACCTGAAATAGAATAGGACATCCCCGGAGGCACGTCACTTTGCCCAAGGTAAAGGCATCAAGACAATGATAAAGCTCTGCCAGTACCAAATGCATCACAGAACGGCCTCCCTCAAGTTCCACCAGGGCACCGTAAAGTGCAAGCGAGAAGCTCTCTCCCCCAGTGTAGAAAAGGACCTCTGAGAGAAGGCAGAGAGCAAAGGCTTTCATGTTATGGATATTTTTAACCGACAATTTTTGCAAGCTCTCATCGCCAAAAAGTTCTCTCATGAATTTCATCGAACACTCGGTGTGCCTGCCAACAAGACTTAGCCAGTATTAACCAAGTACATAGCCCAAAGGCTGTTTTAAAAAAAAGTTATTTCCCACTCTGCAAGAAATCAAGTATACCACATCAAGAAAAGGATAGAACAAGCAATGGAAAAGAAAGCACTAATGTTCATTCTGAAAATAAAACCACCCAACATGCGTTCAAATTATCCATTACATCCAAAGTGGCTAAAATAAACAAAAAAAAAAAATATATATATATATATATATTCGATAGTCTCCAATGTCTATAAAAGTAGGAACAGAAAGTGCCTAATCCTTATTAGCACCCTTGGACTTCTTGTGGCGATGTGAGGTATTGTGGTAGGTCCTCACGTCCCCCACTAGAGACCATGCCTGGGAAAGATGGCTAAGCAGTGAGCACGTCTCCTTTTCACGAGCATGCTGCAAGACATGCCAAAAACCATTAGGTAAAGGGGCAGTCAAAAGACAAAAATGGCAAGATAATGATCAGAGTTTGTTAGTATAACACTTACCACTTCCACATCCTGGAGGCCGGCGGTAGTGCTCTGCCTGATTAACCACTAACTCATAATCCTGCAAGAAAGAAAGAGAAGGAGAAGTCAGTTGCACGAATTGTAATACAAGAGCAAGCATATATCTGAGAAAATATATAGAAGATAAAACTTACCCCGAGAACTAATTCAGGAGGAGGAACCCGGATCGCTTCAATAGATAGGTGGGCTCGCTCAACTATGTTAGCACATAAACTCAAGAGAAAGGCATCATCAAGGTGTCTAAAGGTCCCCTGAACCTCAGTAGTCGAACTATCAGAAGCACCCGCACAGAAAGGGTTTGAAGGACCAACACTTGTAGCCTCAGCAGGACCTGCCTCTGCTTCATCATCACCATCAAAATCATTTCCCTCATCAAACTGTGGAAAGAAGCAAGGGTTTAGGTAGTCAAAACAAAATTGAATCAGCACCATCCGAAACTTGCATATATAAAAAGGGAGAACTACCTCAGATCATGGACCGCCAAAGGCCAAGAAGTTGGCATCAGGTACAAAACGCGAAAAAAGGGACAGGTAGGGCAAGGACTCGTACCATATCTGATACCCTCTAGGCACGAGGAGATCATCAACGGGGACCCTATGGTGGAGAAGTCTAGCTGAGAGTCCCTCAATGGTACCCTCAGGAATCATGATATCTGCAGGAGGACCCTGCGGCACAGAAAAATAGTCCCGATATTGATGGCCCACTCTCTCCTCCAAGTAGTACGCCCTGACCCAAGCACCATAAAAGAAGATAACCCGATTGTCAATGAATACCTACCCAGACAAAGAGTGTCCTATCAGTCAAATAGGTAGCTTCAAAAAGAAACTCTGAGAAAGAGAAGAGGGAAGTAGCCATACCTGCTTCGGGATCAGCAAGTCAAACTAAGACCTCAGGCTCAACACCAAGTGCTTCATTCCAATATCCCTACGACGACTCTTGTGCTAGTTTCTCATAAGAGGATAGGTGTAGGCATCTGAGAGGAGAGGACGGCCTGGCTGAAAGTGCAAGTATCCCCAAACCTAAAAAGAGAAGCAAACATGAAAGATGTGTCAGAGGCAGGATGAATGACTAGCAAATAACCAAGAAGGGTGGGAGAGTCAAGAGTTACCTCTATCGCGGGCCAGAAATCGACAATAGAAACCAAATCCCCAACCGAGGCTCAAGCCAAGCTAGACATCAGCACAGCGTACCCGGCCCCACCCCAGTCATACCGATTCATGTTGTCCTAATTTCCCATGAGACTAAGCAGGGACAATGAGACCCGTCCTCTGCTAGCATTGGCAAAGAGAGTCTTGCCCAGGAGAAAAAGGAGCAAAATACGATCCAGCATCAAGGCACGCTCAGGCTCAATAGGGATATCCATATCCAGCTATTTCGGGTCCACTAATTTGTCTTCACTAAATAGATCAGCCAGCCAAGATAACTAAATGTCGGAGCCACTCATATCCCAGGAAGAAGGGTAATCCTCGATCAACTGTACCACCTCGTCCCAGCCTGATACAAGCAGGCCGACCACCGGTGTGCCCCCTACCCTGATCCCTATAATCATCGACCAGTCAACTTGAGTGATGGTCATCTTGGCCACCGACATGTGAAAAGTCATGGTCTCATGCCGAAAGCGTTCTATCAGGGCCTTTAGCTAGGCCGAATCGCCCCTTAGGGCAGGGCATGAAAGAAAATCTCTAAAGCCGGCCTGGGCTAGGAGGAACTTCACAACCAGAGGAAGGAGGACGTAAAGGCGTTGTAGGTCAAACCAACCTCCGCGAAAATGGATCGAGGGTAAAGACTGTAGCAAAATGAAGAGGGTGTTAGAAAAAATAAGGCATGCACAAAAGAAAGCCACCAAAAAGTCATTTTTTTACCTTACCGACAATCCCAAAGTTCGAGATATGGGCATACTATTGGTGAAGTAGACCGGTGCAGGCCGCCTCGCCCTGCATTTCGTACCAAATTTGGGAGGAGCACTGCACTGCAATAAACTGCTCCCCTCGAGGACCATAGACCACCTCAGGCTCCTTGTCGTGCCCTTGCTCCTCTTCACTCGACATTCTGAGAGAGACACAAGCAACAATACCAAGAAATGTCAGTAAGGAGAAACCAATTGCTATCAATTGCTATGAGCCGAAAGAAGGTAAGTATGCTCCATTCATTTGCCATCAATCATAATCATCATCATTTTGAAGAATACATAAAAAGGGGGCAAGCCCAAGGCGCCCCACATTTCAAAAAAAAAACACAACAAACAAAACAAAAAAATAAATAAATCATCATCATCATCATGCATAGAAAATCGTTTAGATCCAAAAAACAGAGAGGGCCCTAATCATATAAAAATGGCCCGAGAAAATCCAATAAAAAGGGGAAAAGAAGAATAGGGCATCACCTGAAAACATATTTTCACTCAAAATCAAAGCCAATGCACATAGAATAAATCAAACGGGTCATAGATAATCACACATACAAGAGAAATCATTCATTTATTATCTAAAAATGCAAGAATCCTAACTACATTGAAAAATAACTCAAGGAAAATGAAAAGAAATAGGGTTAAAAAGATTATTACTTTGGAAGAAAATGGACCCTTGATCCAGCATGGAATGTACGTTTGATCGTCAAGAGTGGACTCCGACAAAATGACGGGGTTCAAATCGATTCAAGGAAACCCTAAGAAGAGGTCACGATGCGGTTTGGAGAGGGGGGAAGGAGAAATTTGCAAATTGGTTTTTTCTTGAGCCCGACTGTTTTAAAACCCCCCAGGTCTGGCTTAGCGTGTATAATATACACGTTAGGCTTATTTTGCCCAGACTTGGCTTAGCATGTATAATATACACGCTAAGCTTATTCAGGCCAAATTTGGCTTAGCGTATATATTATACAGGTTAAGCTTGGTCCTCCCTAGGCTGATGAAGGTGCACACGCCCCCAAATAGCACATCGATCCCCATTTGATCTGCAAGGGAGGTTGTGCTAAAATAAGTGGTTCAGGATCAATGAGCATGCTCAAAAATCCTGAACAAATACAAAAAATACATAAAAAATAAAAAATAAAAAATAATACATAAAATAAAACAAATATATAAGAAAAATAACAAAAGATAAATAGAAAAAAATAATAAATAGTACATAAAATAAAAATAAAATTTAAGAAAAATAATAAAAAATACATAGAAAAAATAAAAGAAAAACACATAAAATAATAAAAATATATAAAAGAAAAACTCATAAAATAACAAAAAAAATACAAAAAATAATATATGAAAAATACATAAAATAGCAAACAATATATATATATACATAAAATGACAAAAAATATATATGTATGTGACTTTCAAAAAAGCAGCACGTACTCCCAAAAAGCATTGCGACGTCAATTCACTCTGCTCAGGTAATCGTGCTAAATTAACTTCGGGACCATTAGGTTCGCCCAAAGACCTCGAACCCTGCTTCATGCAGGGGCACCCGTGCTCGGTCAAATGGGGCAATCAATGCCTCGTATGATTGGACAGAAGCTACGAATCTTTGCTTACTTGCTTCGCACCTATCTTTAAGTATGGGTCGATCACCCCTCGCTTGCGTGGCTATTTTATTCAGAATGAAACTTGAGCATCAAACATCTTCAATCAACACTTGAAGCGAACATTTTTCCCACCATATAGAGCTTTCAAAACTCGCTCCATCTCGGTTATGCCCAATAATGTCGATAAGCGCTTGGGGACCAATAGCCTCGAGGAACAGGCATTTTTTCTGACATACAGGGCTTCTGTTTACTAACCATGTTACCTACCTGATGTTTGAGGTTTGTTTTGAATATGGCAGACTCGTTAGTGTTGCCTTCAGCCTCTTCAGATGTCTCTTGTCTTTGGCATTCGATCATTAGTGATCGGATACCAAAGAGGGGCATCTGTAGAAACCCAAATTGGGCCCAAGGCCCGATCGAAATATACTTCAAGAGAGACGCTACCCCCAAGCTTCCAATAGCAATTCCCAAACCCCAGAAACCTTCCCAAACCCTTAGAATCCTTCCTAAGCCCTTAGGAACCTTCTCAACAACCCTTAGGATTTACTCCCAAACCCATAGTTAACCCTCCCGGGTAATGGTTAGAGAGTGAAGTACCAAGGCTGGTAGGGACCTCTAATAAGACTGAGGATCATAACAATAAAAAGTTGAGGGACCCAGCTTTCCAACAATTCAAGAATCACCTCAATCCGAGTTGCACATCAAAAGTTACGGTGATTCGAATATGGCCAAAAACTGTACTTATTTGGACCACTCAATAGGTTTCGTGCTCCTCGAGAGCTTCTCGAGAGGATGGGCATGCTTAGCATGTATAATACACATGCTAGGCCATTTCTAGAGAAATGTTGCTTAGCGTATATATTATACATGCTAGGTCATCTTGTGCAACCATAAGATTTTTTACGATCCCGTCGCGATGATGCTCTCTAACAAAAATATAGAGTCGCCACCTGGAGCTTTTGGTGTCCTGGGAAACCTATATTATTTTTATAAGGACTGAAGTACTACAAATATGACTCTGAATCTGGTCCACACCAAGGTTCTTGGGTAGGGGCTTCGATTATCGATCGAGAAGGTGATAGGCACCCAATCAACCCGCTTAATGTGGTCTCTGCTTATGGCCAAAACAAAAATAAAAAGAAAAGAACACTGAGGTCTTCTTCTTGCCCAAAAGGCCCTAAAATACTATTGGTGCCCCTCCGTCCCTACCAAAAAGTTGGCGGCGTAACGGCACAAATGTGAGGATGGAAGAAGAACTAAAAGTGATAGGATAAGAAAGGGGAGAGCCGGAGCCCTCGGGCCCTTGTTGCACCATTTAGGAGCCTTGTATTTTCTTGCTTTGATGAGCTTTTGAAGGCTTGCATGGTATGGAATGGGATTCTAACTCCAAAGGCTTGAAGCTAAGAGGTAGAGAAGGAAGACTAGGGGATCACACACACCTAACCTAAAGGCTTTTAGTGAAATACTAAGGTCTAAAGGGTTTTTGAATTTTGGAATTCGTATGGGGATGGTACACCAAAGGGAGAAAGATATTCTCACTTAAGCTCTTTCTCTCTTAGGCAAAAATTCTCAGCCTTTAATCCAAGGGGATGGGGGTTCTATTTATAGGCAAAGGGTGGGTTAGGAGAGTGTTTAGATGCTAATTGGATTTAACAACTAGGTAATCTTACATTTAAGGATTCCTAGGGTTTTTGGAGCCTTGAAACATGTGAAGAGATGCTCCAATGGTGGATGATGGGGTGAGGCTTTAAACCACTTAAGGGATTGCATATAGATGGTAAATGAGCACCACAGAACTAGCAAAACAAACCCCAAAGGGCAAGGTGGTTAACAAGTCACACCCGAATCATGAAATTTGGGGTAAAAATCAAAAGTTACTATGCCTAGTGCAACGATTAGTTACGCCAGGTATATGCACAGTAAAACAATGCATATACAGTGCCTGGAAGTTAGCTCCCCGAGGTGGGGCCCACCTTAATACTGGCGCAACTATTAGTTGTGAAAGGCTTAATCTAGGGAGAGATGGCTTGGCACAACTATTAGTTGCGCCAAGCTTACTTATAACTGGCGCACCTATTAGTTGCACCAAATCCCTAAGGGGGCCATTTGAAATTACCTCTTTGCCCCTCAAGTTCGATCCGCCATATCTTTGTGCACACAGCTCTGATTGGGGTAATTCTTGGATCGTCAGAAAGCTGATGACTTCTACTTTTCAATGGTATAAAATTCGATCTTAGTAGAAGGTCGTAGATAGTTCTGATGCACCATCCTTTAGCCATGGCCCAGGAAAACTACGTTCAGGTACGGAATGGGTTGGGATTTATTTCTAAGGGTTCGGGAAGGTTCCTAAGGGATCTAGGGTGATTTGGAAGGGTTCCTAAGGTTTCAGAGGGGTTCCTAAGGTTTCCATACATCCCATTAAAAGCTTAGTGGCATGCCTCTCTCGAAATGTGTTTCGAACGGGCCTTGGTTCAAATTTGGGTGTCTATAAATGCCCATCTTTTGTATCCGATCACTAATGATCGAATGCCAAAGAAAAGAGACATCCAAAGAGGCCCAAGCTATTACTGATGGGTCCGCTACATTCAGAACAAACTTTAAACATCAGACGGGTAACATAGTGAGAAAATGAATGCCCTGCATGGCAGGCTAAATATTCTTTTCTCAAGGTAATCAGTCCCCAAGCGCTTAGCGATATTGCTAGGCAAAACCGAGGTGGGATGAGTTGCAAACGCCCTATAGTAAACAAAGCATTCACTTCTCAGGATGATTTTGAAGGTATTTGATGTTTGAGATTCATTCTAAATACAACAGCTTCATAAGTAAGAGGGGTGATCAACCCACACTTAAAGATAGGGGAAACCCAAGTATGCAAGGCTCCACAGTTTGTGTCCAATCGTATGAGGTATTGACCGCCTCATCTGAGTGGTCACAGGTGCCCCTGCTAGAAGCAGGGTTCAAGGTCTTTAGGCGAACCCATTGATCCCAAAATTTATTTTGCATGCCTATCGATTGGAGCGAACAGAGGTCGCAACACTTTTTAAGAGTGCGTGCCATTTTTTCAACATTCCTCAGATCAACATGACCTAGAGCATCCAACCTTAAAATAACACAGAATAGATCCGACCAAAGAAATCGGGTGCCCCCCGAAGGGGGTATCCGATTTCGATCTTTGCCAATGATGATCTTTCAAATCGATTAACTATGCATAAACATGCACTCATTATGGGCGATAAGCAACAAAGGTGATGGAAGCCCCGACCCGGACCTACCCGTGTATAATTTATGAGAACAAACGACCATCATACGGATACCTAGACACATGGCGTACGCTTTACAGGGATACCGCTGCCAATACAAGTTTTAAGCCTATAAAATTAGAGGGAAATGAACCTTTCTGCATGCATGTTTACACGTAGTTTGGTTGATATGTAGTTTTATTTTCAATAGGTTGGTTTCAACCAATGGTTGATATTCCTCCGAGGAATCTGAAGCTTAAAACACTTAAGTTCATATGAATCCAAAAATAGAGCGCTTAGCTCGAAGATTTAGCAGTGGAGTTGTCTCGATCGAAACATTGACGGTTTGATCATGACTGATATCGTTGCTCCTACTTTAAAGCAGGATCCAAAGATCCGAGGCGAACCTTAGACTCTAGACTTTAATATGATACAGCTGCATTGCTGATAAAATACTGACCTTTTACCACCTTATGCATGTGCGTAGCTCTATGGGGAAACACGAATAGGTTTTTATTTTATGTGTTTTATTTCTATGATTTTTCTATCATTTTATGTGATTTTTTTGGATTTTCAAAGTTATTATTTGATGGAAATTTTGGGTTTTTCAAAGTTATTATTTTATGTGAATTTTTTTGGTTGTTTAACATTATTATTTTATGTGAATTTTTTTGGTTTTCCAAAGTTATTATTTTATGTGAATTTTTTAGTTTTTTCAACATTATTATTTTATGTGAATTTTTTATTTTTTTATTTTTGGACTTCTTCACGTTTTTCTTTGTAGGATCAAGATGCCTATTGCTTTCAATCCATTTTATTCTAGCACGGCTTCCAAGGCAAGTCGAGTGAGGATCGACACACCATTTTGGGAGCGTGTGCATCCGTTGGGACTAACAAGTGAGGAGAAGGGGGATACCGGGCCATGCAAGCGGCCCGCACTAGGCCCAAGACCCAACCGCAAGTGGCTGGCGCAACTATTAGTTGCGCCAAGCCAAAAGTGGTCCCAAAATTTCCTAGCACAAGTAATAGTTGCGCCAAGCCATAAAAGGGCTCAAAATTTCCTAGCGCAACTAACAGTTGCACCAAGCCTTGCTGGGGTTTTAATTTAAACAGCCCGAGTTCGGGCAATCAGGGCAAGTTTTTGAAAATTTTCTTCCCTCCTCTCCTCAAAATTGAAAACCAACCTCCCTAGGGTTCCTTCACATTGTATCCACGCGTGCCTTATTGATGCTCGCCGTCTTATGTTAGAATGAAGACCCCATCCTTTTCACAAGGTAACCATTAAAAACCCATCTTTCTTCTTTTTCCTTTCTTTTTCTTGTAAATGCGATCATGATCTTTTATTTTTGATGATAGATGACTTGTTTCTCTTGTGCGCATGCTTATTGATGATGAGTTTGAATACATGAATGATGCCCTAATTTTTTTGGGGTTTTATGGATTTATATATCTCTTTTTTTTGTTGTTGTTTTTTTGTTTTTGCAAAATAGAGTAAAGTAATTTTTTTCTATTTTTTGTTAAAATAAAGTAAAGGGATTTTTTGTTTTATTTTTGTAAAAGGATTTTCTTGCTTTTTTTTTTTTTTTAATAAAGTAAAGGGATTTCTTTTTTTTTGCTTTGTTTTTATTTTTATAAAGTAATTTTTGTTTTTATTTTATTTATATAAAGGGATTTTTGCTTCTTTTTTTTCTAATAAAGTAAAGGGATTTATTTCATTTTTGCTTTGTTTTTATTTTTATAAAGTAATTTTTGTTTTTATTTTATTTTTGTAAAGGGAATTTTGCTTTTTTTTTTTGCTTTTGTTTTTTTTTTTTTTATTTTGTAAAAAATAAAGTAAAGGGATTTCTTCTTTTGCTTTGTTTTAATTTTTTTATTTTTGTAAAGGGATTTTTTTTTACTTTTGTTTTTTTTTTTGCAATTTTGTGAAAATAAAGTAAAGGGATTTTTTTTTCTTTTTTTGTTTGTGTATCTTGGTTTCCGAAACTGATAAAAATGAGGTGAGCACTACTTACCTTCCTTTGTAGCGTAGCATAAAATGGTTCCTTATCACTTATCTGCTCTGATGTGATTATTTTCTTTTGCCCCAGAATGTCTGGTGGTGATGAGCATATTCCCGAGGAGGGCCATGAAGAGGGGCCCGAGATAATCTACGGTCTGCGGGTAGGGCAGTTCCTTGGGATAGAGCGGAAAGAGGGCCCTTGGCTTGAAATGCAAGGCGAGGCTGCATGAGCCGGCCTCCTGCATCAACAGTATATTCACATTTTGAATTTTGGCATAGCCAGCAGGGTAAGAGATAGGTTCAATTTCATTCTTTTGTGCAGTTTCGCTTTATTCCCATGATCTGATGCGTTTTCCCTTGGATGCAGGACCTTCCCTCTATCATATTATGCGAGGGATGGCTAGATTTTCATGATTTCTATCTCTATGTCCCCCCCGTGGTGAACTTCTTACTGGCATAGGTGGGCTTTCGAGAATTTCTATCCTGCCCGCCTATGAGAGCTGATGCAGCGTACCTGAAGGCGCTGATTGAGCAATTTCGCCCCAAGACTATGACCTTCCATATGTCGTATGCTGAAATGGCTTTGACGCCCATTGATTGGGTGATGATTACGGGCATTAGGATGGGGGGCATACCGATAGCAGGCCTCGCAATACCAAGCAGAGAGGACATCGTCCGACCGATAGGAGCCTATCCCCCTCGTGGCTAGATTCATGGCACCGAGGTTAAGATGTCTTGGTTATCTAGCCTCTTCGTGGCTGATGAGTTGGTGGATCTGGCGTAGCCGGATAGGGTGCTTTATATTACGCCCGAGCGGGCGATTATCTTGGCCTGCATCACCCTCCTGCTCCTGTTGGGTAAGACCCTTTTTACCAACGCGAGCGACGACCGAGTCAGCCTAGCATTGCTGAGCGTTATGGACAACTGGGGCGACATCCATAGGTATGATTGGGGCGGGACTGGATACGCATGGTTGATGTACAACGTAGCCCAAGCCATTTTCGGGGATGCCAAATCTGTCGTTGGCTTCTAGGCGGCATTGGAGGTTATCCCTGACCTTTTGCTTTTATCAGTTTCACTTGGATGATCTCTATATGCTACAGACTTGCTCTTTTGTTCATTGCACTTCTTAGGTATAGGGGTACCATCATTTTCATCCTGGGCGTCCACTCCTTCACTTGGACGCGTTCACCTACCCTCTCCTTAGCAATTGGAACCATGCCTGACGTAGTGATGTGGCCTAAAGCACTTAGAGATGGGCTTGAGGTCCCAACTCGTCCTGATGGTCCCTGAGCAGGTAATGTGTTAAGCAGTGAAAAATACCATTTTTCACCTCCTAACCTAACCTTTGATAGACCTCTGAGCTGACTAATAATGTGTTTTAAGTGCATTTTGTAGATAAGCAACAAATTGCAAGCGTAATGCAGGTATCCACTTAAAATGGCCCAAGAAGCAATTTGTTGCTCAACATGTGACCTTGCAGACCAAAGGCCAGCCAATCAAGCGATCCACAAGAGCCCCAAAAGTTTCAGAGAGTGTTTAAGCTTAACTGGGAAGGCTTGAGCCTAAGTGCAGTTGCAGAGAATGAAGATTGAATCCACCAAGAGGCTACTGGATGTTGAACAAATGAAGAACAACACAAGTGAGAGGTGTGCCAGCTTTGGAAGCATAAGGATAAACCTGTCGAGAGGTTGGCCTGAGATGCTGAGAGGATCTGATGCCCAAATAGCTAAGATTTTGAGAAGATCTAGAAGCTATCGAGAAGTTTTGAAGGGCAATTATAACAGGTCGAGAGGTCCTGAGGAGAAATACTAAAGTGTTTGAGAGGATGGCAGTAGCTATCGAGAGGTTATAGTACACAGGAGCTAAGCAGTCGCGAGGTTTTAAAACACTTATCGATAGGTTCTGTAAGAAAACCTATCGAGAGGAGTGGAGTTGGAAACAAGAACCTGTCGAGAGGTTCCAGATACTTATCATGAGGTTTAGCCGATCCTGCCAAGCAGTCCAATTCAACCTGTCGGCAGCTTGCCCGATGCTATAACTCATTCTCGTGAGCATTGAGCCAACCTGTCGAGAGCTTAGTGTTATGTTGTATAACCAGTCAATAGGATTAGTGTAACCTGTTGAGAGGATGAATGAAGAAATGGGCAGAATGATGTAACAAGCTACCGATCCTATCGACGAGTCATCAATCCTATCAACAAGTGCAGTTCAACATCTTGAGATGTTTCTAGATCCTATCGAGAGCTAGCCAATCCTGTCGAAAGCCATAGAGATCCTATCGAAATGAAGAGCAAGTACACTCGGAACCTGTCGAGAGGTTCCCTGAACCTCTCAACACTAGTTTTGGCAACTTCTCAGCGTGTTCCTTCAGCAATTGCCAATTTCAGAAGCTTGTGCACACATCCCAAAGCTTATCAGCGACCCCTAGGGGTATTTTTAGTATTCAACTATGCATGATTGGAAACCCTAACGGCCTCGTGTGCATTTGCTAATTGTGGACAAATGGGAGAAGAGCTTCTAGAAGAGAAATCGGCCACATCAGTAGTCCAGAATAACAGAATTATTCTCTTGAGCTCTGATTGGTTGAAATAGATCTGAGGACAAAGGAGGAGAGTATAAAAGCCTGTAGAAATTACATTGAAGACATCATGAATTTGAGAGAATCAGACCTCAGTGCGAGATCCGTTTTTCCCTCTAAATTCTCCCTCTTTCCTTATTCTCCCATTCTCTCTTTAGCCAATCATGAGTGGCTAAACTCTTTTCGATAGTTAGGGTGAGATCTTGAGCTGTAAATTGAGAGATTCAGAGGCTTGTAAGAGATTGTATATTGCACAGATTGGAGATCTAGGCATAATAGTATTATAAGTTTGCAATATAATTATGGTTTTTAAAACTGATTCTAATCTATATTTCACTTCTTCATATTTGATTTCCCTGGACAGGATATTCCTGCCAGCCAAAAGTGGGGAGCTTGCTAGTCTGGCACCCGCAGCATCTGTAATAGTTTTCCTGTTCTAATCAAGATCAATAGGTTGGAATAATCTCGGGGATGAATTGTATTTAGTAGAAGGGCAGATCATAACCTTAGGACTGTATCCAATAGAAAGGCAGATCCTAACCTCAGGATTGCTTTGATCTATTGGTGGAGATTGGATTCTTATACCTCACCTCTGTCGAGGGAACCTGGGTAGATCAATAGTTTGGAGCAATCTCGGGGATGAACTGTATCCAGTAGAAGGGCAGATCATAACCTTAGGATTGTATCCAGTAGAAGGGCAGATCCTAACCTCAGGATTGCTTTGATCCATTGGTGGATTCGGGAGAATTTGGGTAGCTTGGAGCCAGAATAGAGGATTGTTGCAAATCAGTCCTCTACACTGCTTTTGATTCCTTTGATTTTTAGTAAGAGACCAAGACCCCTAGCTGCTATTCTCCACCTTTTGAATTTTCATCTTCTCTATATCTCCCCTTATCTCTGTGTTTGATTAGATCTGGATCACTTGCATTTATCTTTTGTAATTTGTAGTTAAAGTGATAAGAAACCTAAAACCTCTCCACTTGCCTACTTTAGTTTAGTTTAAATTAGGATAGAGTGCCAGATCTACTATAGATGTGGAGATTTACTATAGTTAAACCACAGCTCCCTATGGACATACCCTTACTTACCTCTTGAAACTTGCTACAACAACCCTGGTTCTTGCAGGACTGGCAGCTTACCTTAGTTCAACCTTGCTGTAGTTTATACAGTTAATCTGTTGTTTTTAATCATATAATAATTGCATGGTAGGTTGCATAAAAACTTTTTTTAGTGCAGGCTGCTGGGGATCTATGTTTTTAACCTGATAGATCTAAGTTTTTATCATTTTTCGAATTAGATTTTTAAGTGCCTGATTAGTGTTTGACTAATTGCTGCTGTAGTTTTTTGTAATTTAATTGTCTGTTTCAAATCTGGATCTGTGGTGTTGAAGAGAGCATTGTACCAATTGGAGGAGCAAGCTTTGCTTAAGTTTGCATTTCCTAACTCTATTTACAGTTCTAGATCTGTAGCTTTATAGATCTGTAGCATTAGTTGTATATTTTGTGATTGTTTTGATTGAATTTTGTGCTGTGATTTTCTACTTTAAATTTGGTTTCTGCTATGTGTATGCTTGGGAGGAGATCTCTTAATCCCGAGATTGCTCCCTTAGATCTTTTAATTGAAAGACTTCTTAGACCTAAGCAAACTATACACACACCTGTAGTTGATTCTGACATTGTTGCAATGGGTGAGCAACCTAGGACTTTAAAGGAATTCAATGCACTAGGGATTTACAATTCTCCCTTCTGCATTCAATTCCCTACTGTCTAAGAGAACTATGAGATCAAGTCTTCTATCATACAAATGTTACCCTCATACCATGGCTTAAGCAAAGAACACCCATATAAGCTTATTGATGAATTTCTAGGACTGTGCACTACCTTCAATATTATAGGTTTTGGGGAAGAAGCAACCAGGTTGAGACTCTTTCCTTTTTCACTAAAGGATAGAGCCAGAACTTGATTGTCCATGCTCCCAACCAACAATATTCAGTCTTAGAATGACCTTCAATGCCAGTTTTGGGCTAAGTTTTTCCCCATGTCAAAAACAAGTCAGCTGAGGAAGAACATTATCTCATTTTCTCAAGCCCCAACTGAAGACTTTCACCAAGCCTTGGAGAGATTTAAAGAACTCTTGAAGTAATGTCCCCATCACCAAATTCCTGAATGGCAACTTGTCCAAAGTTTCTATCAAGGGATTGATCCTAAAAGTAGGGATATGGTTGATGCTTCTTGTGGTGGTACATACCTCCACATGATTGCTGATGAGGCTTGGGAATTGTTTGATATCATTAGTGAAAATTCCATGCAAAGGGAAACCTGGCAAGAGATTTTGAGACCCCTAGATTGGTGAGAGAAAATACTACCAGAGGGAAAATATATGAGGTGAGTGCAGATAATGATTTGGAGACGAAAGTTGACAGCTTGACCCAAAAGTTTAATAAGCTCATGGGAGGAATGTAGTCACCAATGGCTGCTAAAGTGGAGGAGGTATGTGTCACATGCCAGTCCCCAACTCACTCCCTTGAGGAATATCCCTCAGCTGCCCAATTTCTAGATTTTGTGACGGAACATGTGAATGCTGCTCAGTCCTATGGATAACAGCCTATTATTGACTATCATTGGAGAAACCACCCCAACTTAAGGTGAAGATAAGACAATTTTCAAAACTAGCAGCAGCAGACACAGCAATCCATGCCTTATAAGAATGCCCAGCCATACCAGCAGAATTATTTTCCAAGGCCCCAATACTAACAGCCTATGGCCCAGCCAATGGTTCAACCTGTGCATCAAAGTGCACTAGCCCCAGCACCCTCTAGGTCCCTCACATTTGAAGAGCAAGTTCTGGCTTCACTATAGAATTTGGGCCCTTTATCTCTAACCGTTAACTCTCACAGTCAAATCATCAAGAAGATAGAGGACCACCTTGGTCAGTTATCTAATTCTTTGGCTAGGAGAGAAGAGGGGAGACTGCCCAGTTAGCCCATGAACAATCAAAAGGAGCAGTACATGGTTGGTGAGACTCCTGCCCATGAAGAAGTAATATCTGTCACCACCTTGAGGAGTGGAGAGTTGGTGGATAACCAAGTTGGTAATGAGCCTGATGAGTCAAGTACAGAAAATGAAGAAACAACCCATGAAAATATGCAACGGGAGCAACATATAAAAAATGAGGGGGGTGATGTGCCCCAATAGAAAATTGAAAACAAAAATAAAGAAAAATCTTATGAACTTACTAAGGTTGCAAATGGGAGGACAGTTCCCCATTTGCCATTTCCTAATACATTGAAAGCAGCTTCCCCTTTTGACAAGGGGAATGCTAAGGTTGAGGAAATGATAGAAACTTTTAAACAAGTAAAGATCAACTTGCCTTTACTTGATGCCATCAAGCAAGTTTCAGCCTATGCAAAAATTTTGAAAGAATTGTGCAGCCACAAAAGACAGTCGAGGATACACTTATCCAAAAAGATCTTTTATGTTGAGAAAGTGAACTAAGTGTTGTCTATTGCAATCCCAACCAAGCTTCAAGACCTTGGAATTCCCACAATCTCCTGCATCATTGGGGATCATAATATTGAGCAGGCCTTATTAGATCTGCGAGCTAGTGTAAACCTACTTCCATATTCTATTTATGAGAAGTTAGGCCTAGGGGAATTGAAGCCCACACATGTGGTGCTATAACTAGCAGACAAATCTGAAAAGAAGCCTGTGGGAATGATAGAGGATGCTCCCCATCGCATTCGTGCTCTTTCGACCTCATCAATTCATCCCTACCAACAACTATGGCGGATGACAAACCCATTGATCTGCGAATCAAATTCGATCTAGTTTGGGAGGACCCACCACCACCAAAGGAACCTGACCCACTACAATTCTTGTGGGATGAGTATGAGGAAGTACAAAGGATTTTGGCCAAGGAGCAAAAGAAAAAGGATCAAAGAAAGAAAAAGAAGCAGAAGATAACACCTTCTACATCTTCTTCCCCTTCACTCCATCCACCCCCTACTCTTCCCCTTACTGCCAGTCCAGCAAAAGGCAAAAGCCCCAAAGCCAAGACTGTGCCACCAAAGGACGGCAGTTAGTTAGGATGTTTGTTTTTATTTTTTTTCCTTTTTTTTTTTTGAACAATGTAAATGAAAATTTTTGCTGCATTAATCAAACTTCCCTTTTTTGTTATGTTCTATCTGTTTTACTTTCTTCTCATCGCTAGTTTGCTCATTTTAATTGTTTGTGTGCATTTTCTTCC
Organism: Chloranthus sessilifolius; assembly: GCA_021018995.1. Taxonomy (NCBI): domain Eukaryota; kingdom Viridiplantae; phylum Streptophyta; class Magnoliopsida; order Chloranthales; family Chloranthaceae; genus Chloranthus; species Chloranthus sessilifolius. The sequence continues at coordinate 103,275,507 of CM037584.1, read as the reverse complement.
TTTATTTTGTGTCTACTTTTGTCTATGTCTCTTGCTGCATATCCCTTTATCTTTCAAGCAGTGAGGACACTGCTCCTCATAGGTTTGGGGGTGTGGCAAGGTTTGTCAATGGATAGTTAATGGTAGTGCAGCAAGATTTTAACAGATATTTAAAAAATAAAATAATTTCACACCTGATATTTTATATATAGAGGAAATTAAAAACTTTTTTAAAACTTAGACATGTTATAGCTCTAACACTCTCATGAAGCAAATGTCAGGAATTTTTCATAAATGAGTGCTTAGTGAACTTGAAAAGAGAGAAAATTATGAGGATATGCCCCTGAAATCCGATGAAAGACCACCTAGTGAGATTTCAGCCTGAAAAATTTTGTTTGAAGAGTGTTTGGCAATTTCTTTTGCTCTAAGGATTGATTGAATCTACCTTTGCTCAGTAGAAGTTAGGCAAATCCAAGTTGAAACATCTTAACAACACTCATGACACTAAAGATATGATGTAAGGCCTTCATTTGGATAGTTTGAGCCTAAAAATCCTTATCCTTTGAACTGCCCATGATACACACCATTTGAGCCTTAAAAATCCAAACTTTCTTTGACAAAAATTAGAGAATTTGAATCCAAACCTCAGTGACCTGATTTAGCCTAACCCTCACTCTAAGATTTCAGAAGGTAAAGGAGAAGTGGAAGAAGGTGGAGCTGGTTCAACATTTGGTGGAAGAAGAAGAAAGCACATTTGATGATAGTTGTGTGTCAGTTGTGCAGCTGTGGCATTCCAACCCATATATAAATATAAATATATATATATATAAATAAATAAAATATATAAATGATGAGAAAAGCATACAAAGAGAGAAAAATTGAAAAGCAAAAAAAAAATAAGAGAGAAGTCACTTCATTGGATACATTGAAATTAGGATTGGAAATTGATCACTTCAAATATGAAAATTCAAAGAAGATGAAGACTGTGCAGAAATGAAGAAGGTTGAGTTGCAAATCACCTCCTTACTTTACTGATTTCTCAATCTTGAATCCTATTCCACCCTTTTATTCTTTGTAAACTTCACCCATAAGTACATTACAACCCAATAAAAAGTCCTTACTGATCTAAAATTGATTGAGCTGTCATGTGGATATGAGAATCTGTTTAATCTATGGTGAAAAGAGTTAGAAAATTTTAGAAATTGGAGCAATGCCTATGCTCATGCTTGCAGTCCTATTTGAGGGCTGTAACTGCTCTTGAGTTGTGTGAATTGATACACCCTTCTATTTTTGTTAAGAGTGACAACCCTGGTGAGCTTTGGGTATGAAATTAGGATTGATGGGAGCACTATCAAAAAAGGATTCTCAATTTGAGGGTAAGTTTTGCATTAATTTTCATACAAAATACCTTGACATGAGCTGATTGATTGTGCAAGAATTATAGCAGGATTTTAGTTTTTAAACTGTCATGTTTTTGCTGAGAATCCTCTACAACTGAATGACAAGGTGTGAAATGACTTTTTATGTTGCTTGAATTTTATTTTAACATGCTGCACTTATATTAACTAATTTTATTGGAGAAGTTTGTGGGTAACTTCACTGTAAACCCTCAGGAGACTTCACTCCTCCACTAGGGATAACCTAGGGGTTTAAAAGGCTTGATGCATATGCTAAATGTATCTGTGTTCCCTACAAAAGTGGCATGCATGTTTTAGCTTCAATAATTATTTTTACTTTTTCCTTTGCTCAGAGACTAGCAAAGCATAGGTTTAGGGGTGTGTTAAGCAGTGAAAATATCATTTTTCACCTCCTAACCTAACCTTTGATAGACCTTTGAGCTGACTAATAATGTGTTTTAAGTGTATTTTATAGATAAGCAACAAATTGCAAGCTTAATGCAGGTATCCTCTTAAAATGGCCTAAGAAGCAATTTGCTGCTCAACATGTGACCTTACAGACCAAAGGCCAGCCAATCAAGCGATCCACAAGAGCCCTAAAAGTTTCTGAGAATGTTTAAGCTTAACTAGGAAGGCTTGAGGCTAACTGCAGTTGCAGAGAATGAAGATTGAATCCACCAAGAGGTTGCTAGATGTTGAACAAATGAAGAACAACACAAGTGAGAGGTGTGCCAGCTTTGGAAGCAAAAGGATAAACCAGTCGAGAGGTTGGCCTGAGATGTCAAGAGGATCTGATGCCCAAATAGCTAAGATTTCAAGAAGATCCAAAAGCTGTCGAGAAGTTTTGAAGGACAATTATAATATGTCAAGAGGTCCTAAGGAGAAATACTAAAGTGTTCGAGAGGATAATAGTAGTTGTTGAGAGGTTGTAGTACATAGGAGCTAAGCAGTCGCAAGGTTCTAAAACACTTGTCGACAAGTTCTGTCAGCAAACCTATGGAGAGGAATGGAGTTGGAAACATAAACATGTCGAGAGGTACCAGATACTTGTCGCGAGGTTCAGCAGAAGCTGTCGAGCAGTCCAATTCAACCTATCAACAGCTTGCCTGATGCTATAACTCATTCTCGCGAGGATTGAGCCAACCTATCAAGAGCTTAGTGTTAAGTTGTATCAGCAGTCGATAGGATTAGTATAACTTGTCGAGGGGATGAATGAAGAAATGTGCAGAATGATGCAACGAGCTTCTGATCCTGTCGACGAGTCATCAATCCTATCGACAAGTGCAGTTCAACATCTCTAGATGTTTCCAGATCTTGTCGAGAGCCAGCCAATCCTGTAGAAAGCCATGGAGATCCTGTCAAAATTAAGAGCAAGTACACTCAGAACCTCTCGAGAGGTTCCCTAAACCTCTCGACACTCATTTTGGAAACTTCTCAACGTGTTCCTTCAGCAACTGCCAATTTCAGAAGCTTGTGCACACATCCCAAAGCCTGTCAGCGTTCCCTCGAGATATTTTTGGTATTCAACTGCGCATGATTGGAAACCCTAATGGCCTCGCGTGCATTTGCTAATTGTGGACCAATGGGAGAAGAGCTTCTAGAAGAGAAATCAGCCACATTAGTAGCCCAAAATAACATAATTATTCTCTTGGGCTCTGATTGGCTGAAACGGATCTGAGGACAGAGGAGGAGAGTATAAAAGCTTGAAGAAATTACATTGAAGACATCCAAAATTTGAGAGAATCAGACCTCAGTGCGAGATCCATTTTTCCCTCTAAATTCTCCCTCCTTCCTTCTTCTCCCATTCTCTCTTCAGCCAATCATGAGTGGCTTAACTCTTTTCGGTAGTTAGGGTGAGGTCTTGAGTTATAAATTGAGAGATTCAGAGGCTTGTAAGAGATTGTATATTGCACGGATTGCAAATCTGGGCACAATAGTATTATAAGTTTGTAATATAATTATGGTTTTTAAAGGTGATTCTAATCTACATTTCACTTTTTCATATTTGATTTCCCTGGATTGGATATTCCTATGGATGCCAACTAGAAATGGAGAGCTTGGTAGCCTGACACCCGCAACATCTATAATAGTTTTCCTGTTCCAATCAAGATCAATAGGTTGGAGTAATCTCGGGGATGAACTGTATCTAGTAGAAGGGCAGATCATAACCTTAGGACTGTATCCAGTAGAAGGGCAGATCCTAACCTGAGGAGTGCTTTGATCCATTGGTGGAGATTGGATTCTTATACCTCACCTCTGCCGAGGGAACATGGGTAGTTCAATAGGTTGGAGCAAACTCGGGGATGAACTGTATCTAGTAGAAGGGCAGATCATAACCTTAAGACTGTATCCTGTAGAAGGGACGATCCTAACCTTAGGGTTACTTTGATCCATTGGTGGATTCGGGGGAACCTTGGTGCTTGGAGCCAGAATAGAGGATTGTTACAAATCAGTCCTCTGCACTGCTTTTGATTCCTTTGATTTTCAGTAAGAGACCAAGACCCCTAGCTGCTGTTCTCCACCTTTTGAATTTTCATCTTCTCTATATCTCCCCTTATCTCTGTGTTTGATTAGATCAGGATCAATTGCATTTATCTGTTGTAATTTGTAGTAAAAGTGGCAAAAAACCTAGAACCTCTCCTCTTGCCTGCTTTAGTTTAGTTTAAATTAGGGTAGAGTGCCAGATCTACCATAGATCTGTTGATTTACTATAGTTGAATCATAGCTCCCTATGGACATACCCTTACTAACCTCTTAAAACTTGCTACAACAGCCCTGGTTCTTGCAGGACTGGCAGCTTACCTTAGTTCAACCTTGCTGTAGTTTGTGCAGTTAATCTGTTGTTTTTAATCATATAATAATTGCCAGGTTGGCTGCACAACATAAAGCCTCTGTCAACTTTGTTTATTTCAACTCCGAAACTCTCCCTATTTTGTTATGTTGTCTGTCTAATTGATTGACCACCTCCTGACTTGGACAGATCCTCCAAGATCCATACCTCAAGTCCGCCTTCTGGGACCGAGCAGCCGTAGGACCATCGAGCCTTCTCAATAACCGTTGCATTGTTTTCTTTTATGGGGCGTGGGCGAGGGTTTACTATTTGGGGGAGCGGGTGGTGCACCAACATCTGGGTTACCATGCCATACCCATGGACCCTCCTACTGATGTTTTGGAACCTGCTGGTAGCGCTGAGGAGCTCATAGCGGCTTATCTCAGTAATGGGCTCCCTATCCATGCCCTTTTTGTGCCCAACAATTATCACATATGGTACGAGTGCCTGTCGTATTGGTTCATCCTGCCGCACTTCGTCCCTAGAGCTAATTTCTTTTCATTTGGCGGCCCACACTGGCAGGTAGCACCCTTTTTCTTTTTCAGATTAGTCTCTTTTTAATTCGGCGTTTGTTCATTCTGAGCAGATTTTTTATTTTGTTCACAGTTTGCTCAAGGGGATGGCTTAGATAATGAAGACGGGGCAGCGGCAGGCACCGTCGATTCCTCAGGGGTAGGTCGTTCAGGTGCTGGCCCCTCTTGTGCGGGTCCTTTCGGTGAGGGCCCCTCCGGAGCGGGCCCGTCGGGTATCTCTCAGGCAGGTGCTCCTGGTGGTGATCAGGCTGTGGTCTATAGGACTTTCCGACGCCTTGATGACAACTTTCTCTCGGGCCTGTGTGCTGATGTCGACAAGCAGGCACGTATCTCTATGGAAGCGGCTCGAGTCTCTCCTCCTGAGGTGATCCCAGGAGTAAGTCCTCTAACGACCTATCTCTCTTTTGTTTCAGCCTCTTTTTGCACATGTTTTATGATTGCCCTGGTAGCTAATGTTGTGTCCCCCTAATTGTAGAACTTTCATTCGGCTATGGAGTATGCAGCGTATCATCGTAACCTTGCGAAGCTTCGGGATGTGGAGACAGTGAGTATCTTATTGCTCTGCTTTCCTTATTGGTTCCACCATTTTTTTTTTCGTCTTGTCCCCCAATGGATCCTGGCCTCTGATTTTGGTCATTTCTTATAGCATGCACGCTCCAAGGAGTCGCGATCTTTGCTTAGCAGGATTTCTCAGGCCTGGTCTCGGGTGGGGGATATGCGGACTTACCAAGGCTCCTCTCGTCGGTGAAAGAAGTCAAAGGGCGTGGACAAGGATTAGGCCTTAGTTCCTGCATTTGAACAATTCAGATATTTTAGCACTTTTGAGACAACTTTTATTGGGATTTTTTTTGAAAAGTTTTGTAAGAGATATTGGTGGCATTGGCTAGATGATTTTTTATTTGGACATGTTCAGTGCTTTTTGTTGATTGAAATGTTATCCCTTTCTTGCATGTATCTGATTGCTTGTGGAAAGATCTTTGATGATCATTTGTAATTGTGGCCCTTGATGCCGCATGTCATGGTGTGCGCTCCTCCTGCACAAGAGTAAAATTAATTTCAACTGTTAGATGCTCTCTTCTCTTTCTTTTCTTAGGTGCAACTATTTTCATAAAGCAGGGGAAATAGGTTAGCAGGCTGTGGGGGCCAGCAATGGTTTGCAAAAAATAGGGACAAAATGCACTAGTGCAATTAATATTTGCGCTAGACAAAGATTGGGACAAAATGCACTGGTGCAGTTAATAGTTGTGCCAGTTTTAACCTGGGGAGCTGTGGGTCCTTATATTCCCGGGTCAGTCCAAAACCCCTCTCTTTTCTATTTGACTTGGTCTTTTTGGCTGATTCTTTTTATTCTTGTTTTCCAAGGGCGGGTCCATCACCCTACATTGATTTTCATATTCTTGAAAGATCTTTGTACGTCTATGGACCCGCTTTCCAACCCTCCCTTACACGGGGGCCCGAGACAAATTTATGCATTTCTTTAGGCTTGGGGCCCAATTTTCTTAAAAGTTGGCTTGGGAGTTTAAATGAGAGCGAGCTTGTTGAGCTTGAGCAGCTCGGTTTATCACGCCTTCCCCTCTTCCCTGATGTTCTTCCACGGTGGGACCTCCTTCATGCCACTGCTTCATTTTGGGATGCAAATGTCAATGTATTTCATTTAGGGAAGCGGGAGCTAACTCCAACCCTTAAGGAGCTATCCAATTTCTCCGGCCTGAAGCTTCATAGAGGCCTTACAAGAGTCATTTCGAGGTCGGGTTACTCCATATCCGTTCATCTTACCCTTGGCTTGAAGAAATGTAAGTATGAGAAAAGTTTTATTGGGGGGCCCACAAGGTGTTCGCTAAAATTCCTCAAAGAACTTTTCGGTGATGAAAGTTTTTGAAAACTGCTAGTTAGGAACATTTTCAACGCAAAAGCCTTTGCTCTCGATTTCATTTCAGAAGCCCTTTTCTTCACTGGGGGAGAGAGCTTCTCCTTGGCTCTTTGCGATGTTTTGACTGAGTTGGTGGAGGGGCGATCAGTGATGCGCCTGGTCCTTGCTGAATTACATCGAAGCCTTGATGCATTTGCTCTGGGCAAGGTGGAGGGCCTTCGAGGTTGTCCCTTGTTGCTTCAGGTCTGGTTAGGCAAGCATCTCGCTATCTTGGGGCCCGTGCCATGCTTTTATATTGCCCGAGGTGAAGCGGCTCAATGCTTTTCGGGTTGGTGTCACTTACTTCCGCAAGGTGATTCGTCAGCTTTGAAGCTTTGGTTGATTGGCACCGAGCTGATATGAAGGCTTCCCTGGTTGGACCGGACCCTCCCCATAGTTTGCTCTAGAGACCATGAGAGCATCACCCTCCTAGGATTGACTAGCAGCACCTTCTACTTCCCATTTAGGGTGTTGCATCAGTTCGGCTGCTCTCAGCAGGTGCCTTGTGAGACGTAGATCAGATTGTCACTCTTTGGGAGACGCATCAGTCGACGCTGAAGTGTGATATGGAGCAGGGAGATTTGGTTCAATCTTCTCCTGAGTATGAGGCCTGGCTACTGACTGAGCAGCCTATTGCTGATCATCTAGATCAGGCAGAGAGTATTGACACGGGAGGCCCTTGGACAAAGAAAGAGACGGTACTCTGAGCCCGCATTGAGCTATGGGTGGATGAGAAGAGGGTCCTGCACGAGCTTTTAACGCAGGAAAAAGTTAGAGCAAAGATAGTAGAGAGCGAGATCCTTCGTCTGAAAGGATCCTTGAGTGTTGCCCTTGGAGCCACTGATACTTCTCGGAAGAGGTACAAGAGTTTGCATGGTCATTGGTTGACCGAGCGGAATGTTTGAGAAGATGATTTTGGTGCTGAGATTAGTGCCTTGAAGCACGAGTTGGGCCGTTGATTCCTTCCTGCACACATAACTTTTTGCACAAATCAGATACACAGAAAAGGGGCGTAAGAAACCCCTTTACAGATACACACATCTTTTTGGTATACATATTTTTTTTATGTTTTTGTTTTTTTTTTGTTGTTTATAAAAAAGGAAAGAAAGAAAGCTAGACATCACACCGGCTATTTTTTTGGGATATGGTGTGAGCGGTGCATTTGTAAAAGAAGGGAAGTTATTATATATTTACATAGATTTTTTTGTTCATTTTCTTTTGTGTGTGGTGCCTTAATCACTGGGTGCGATCTCAGGTCCTCTTTTGACCATGGTCGAACCCCCCCTTTATTTTTTTTTTTCATGGTTGAGTCTGAGAGAGTTTCAACAGTTTTACCAACACTAGAACATCAATTCCCTTGGACTGAGTCAAACCTTTCTCCTTACCTTGAGTCATACATTTGACAAAGCAGGTCTGAAGACACACTTTGTCGGGACCCTATTTGATCTAACATGAGCGGCCCAGAAAAAGGGATCAGGGAGAGTAACCAAGAGGGCTCCTCAAATATTAATTATCGACCCACTTCGAACCTCTCTTTTTCAATTTTTCCTTGTTAATCCTTTTTTACTCACAACGCCCAAAGTGAGTTCGTCGTGCCCATTTTTTCCCTCTTTTTACCCATGGCGCCCTTTCGGGTTTTCACCACGTCCATGGGTTTAGCTCTCTTACCCCAAGCGCCCTTTTAATTTTTCACCTGGTCCGCCAAACTCGCTGGTTTTACCCGTACCACCCTTTTGAATTTTCACCACGTCCATCTTGCTTTGAGCTTGTATTTTTATTTTTATTTTTTCTTTTTTACTCTTTTTTTTTATTCTTTTTCAAAAGCCATGTCATAGACGTCGATTCCATCAAAGCCAACTAGACGGGGTCTGGTGTTGTCTCACAACTAGGCTCATATCGACTTAACAGATACTATGACTGCTTGTGAACCTAAAAAGAGGGCTTCCTTCAGGGAGTAGTTTGGCCATGGGTTAGGTTAGGATTTGAAGGTATGTTGGGCTAAATAGGATTTTCTAGATATGGCTTCAATTTTTCTCAACATTCTTCTTCCTTGGGGGATTTTACTGTACACGCCCCACAATTTTATTTTTTCTTTTTTCTTTATCTTATTTCTGGCAATCTCTTTTTGAGGTTTTTCTTTTTTAATTTTTTTAGATTTTGCTAGTAACTTTACTTCCCCCTTTTTTTTGTATATGTACACACATTTTTATGGGGAAGGGGTTTATTGAAAGATAGGCCAAGGCTCAAATGGGGTAGCAAAGGAAATTATCATTTTTAGGGATGCTTTTTGGCTACTATGCTTGGAACGATGACCTCTTTTGGGTGGTTCTTAAGCAGCCATGTATTTGTTTCACCAATTCTTACTTTGTCGCGATAGACTAAGAGTAGAACCGTCGAACATATCCAACATTGATGGGCTCAGGAAGATGATCTCCGTCCATGGTGGCGAGGCGGATGGCGTATCCCGGAAGCACTTCTCGGACGACATAAGGTCCTTCCCAGTTAGTCTTGAACTTCCCTCTCGGATCGGCATGGAGGGATGGAAAGATCTTCTTCAAGACAGTGTCTCCTATCTTTAGATCTCGATCGTGGACACGTTTACTATAAGTGCATGCTATTCGCCCCTGGTAAACTTGAGTGTGACACAGGGCTAGGAGTCTTTTCTCATCCAGTAGATTCAATTGTTCAAAGCGGGATCTTTCTCTCTCTACTTCGGGAAAGCCTAATTCCATAAGGATTCGGAGCGAGGGTACTTCAACGTCAGCCTGTAGGACGGCCTCGGTTCCATACACAAGGGACAATGGTGTTGCCCCTGTAGCGGTACGGATCGACATTCTGTAGGCCCACAAGCAAATGGCAGCATTTCGCTCCAATCTCGGTAAGTGACGACCATCTTCAAAAGGATGCGGACGATCATCTTGTTCGCAGCTTCTATGGCTTAATTAGTTTAAGGCCAATCGGGGGATAAGCGATGGTGCTTGATTTTGTATTGCTCGCAGAAGGCTCGGATGCGCTTATTCACAAAGTTTGTGCCATTGTTCGTGATACTATCCTTGGGTACTCCAAATAGACACACAATATTACTCTTGAGAAACTTCTCGACATGACTGGCTGTGATGTTGGCATATGATGCCGCTTCTACCCACTTAGTGAAGTATTCAATGGTGACGAGGATGAACTGATGTCCATTTGATGCTTTTAAATTAACCATTCCGATGGCGTCAAGGCCTCAGGTAGCAAATGGCCAAGGAGTGGTCATGCAGTGAAGATCCATGGCAGAAGTGTGTATTAGACTGGAGTGTTCCTGACACTTGTAGCATTTCTGAACATGTTTACAGTAATCCGATTTCATAGTGGTCCTAAAGTATCCCTGTCGTAGAATTTTCTTAGCAAGCATGTGACCGCAACTTGGGCTCCGCATACTCCCTCGTGGATCTCCTTCATGATATTGATCGCTTCACTTTCTATAAGGCACCTGAGTAAGATGTTATTATAGGATCACTTGTAAAGGCACTCCCCGCAAATGACGTAGCCTGCTGCTAGACGTTGAATGGTTTATCTGTCTTGGATGTACCCTCAGGGAAAGTTAGTGCCTCAAGGAAATTCTTGATATCTGAGAACCAAGGTGGCTCATCATCAGGCTTTGTAAGTTCCTCAATCTGGAGGCAGAAGGCCGGCTCATTCCTTTGCTCGATCATGATCGGCTTCATCTCAACACCATACGGGATTTCTATCATTGATGCCTGCATTGCTAGTGCATCGGCAAAATGATTCCTTATCGGGGGACATATGAGAATGTCACGTCTTGGAAGCAAGCTATTAGATCCTCGAGGTGCTCATGGTAAGGGATCAGTTTCTCATCTTTCATCTTCCAATATCCATTCGTCTGGCATATGATCAATTGCGAATCGCCAAACACTCTAAGGTGGGTTACATTTAGATCGAGAGCTGCCTGCAGACCAGCTGCACAAGCTTCGTACTTAGCCATGTTGTTAGGGCAACAAAAATTGAGGTTGATAGAGACGGGTACGTGGTATCCTTTCGGCAAAATCAGAATGGTGCCAACTCCCTGACCCTCTACATTAGCTGCCCCATCAAAGTGCATTACCCAAGATTCTTCTGCTTCCTTGATATCATCTTCCATCATGAACAGGATGTCCTCATCAGGGAATTCAGTTCTTAAAGGTTCATAATTTGGTAAAGGATTTTCGGCAAGATGATCAACAAGTGCCTGCCCCTTAATCGACTTCTGAGTGACAAACATGATGTCAAACTCAGATAACAAGAGCTACCAGCGTGCAGTGCGCCCAGTGAGAGCCGGCTTTTCGAATAACTATTTCAACGGGTCCATTCGAGCCAAAAGTAGAACAGCTTGGGATAGAAAGTAATGACAGAGCCTCTGAGTGGCCCATACAAGAGCTAGGCATGCTTTCTCCATATAAGAATAGCACATTTCATTATCAGTAAAATTCTTACTCAGATAGTAGATGGCCTGCTCTCTTCTTCCTGTTTTGTCATGTGCCCTAAGACACATCCCATCGAAACTTTTGTTGTGGAGAGATACATCAAGAGTGGACTCCCTAGTTTGGATGGTAGCAACACAGGTGGGTTAAGGAGGTAGCTTTTGATTTTTCGAATGCTGCCTGCCAGTCGTCGTTTCATTCAACGGGCTAGTTCTTCCTTAGTATCTTGAAGATAGGCTTGCAAATTGGAGTTAGTTGTGCAATGAACCGACTAATATATTATATTCTGCCCAAGAACCCTCTAACTTCCTTCTCAGTAGACAGTGGCAGCATTTCAGTGATGGCTTTAACTTTGACTGGGTCGACCTCGATCCCTCTCTTATTGACGATTAATCCTAACAATATTTCGGACATAGCACCAAAAGTGCACTTCTATGGATTCAGACATAACCTGTACTTTCTCAGACTTTCAAATAGTTTTTAGAGGTTTACCAGATGGTCGCTTCGCTCAGGTGACTTGGCGATCATATCATCGACATATACTTCAATTTCTCGATGCATTGTGTCGTGAAACAGTGCAGTCATAGCTCTTTGGTACGTTGCACCGGCATTCTTTAGCCCAAATGGCATGACTCTATAGCAGAAGGTTCCCCAAGGAGTGATGAATGTAGTCTTCTCTCGATCTGCCTCTGCCATCTTAATTTGATTATATCCGAAGAATCTATCCACGAATGAGAGCATCCCGTGCTTAGCAGTGTGATTGACCAAGATGTCGATGTGCGGTAATGGGAAATCATCTTTCGAGCTTGCCTTGTTCAAGTTTCTAAAATCAATGCACATGCGGACCTTTCCATCTTTCTTTGGTATAGGCACAATATTGGCTAGCCACTGGGAGTACTTAGATACCATGAGAAACCCTACATCATACTATTCAATGCCTTCATCCTTGACTTTCAACATCCACTCGGGTTGGAGACGTCTCAGCTTTTGGTTAACTGGCTTCACATCAAGGTAGAGAGGCAAGTCATGCTCGACCAAATCGGTGTCCAGACCAGGCATGTCCTTGTATGACCAAGCAAAAATGTCTTGGTATAATCGAAGGAAATCGATCATGCTTTTTCTTTCTTCGGGAGATAGCGACGTTCCAATTTTGGTAATGTGGGGACTCTCCTCAGTCCTTAAATTAATGTTCTCAGTTTCTTTGACAATGAGGGTAGGGTGTTGTTGATTTCCAGTGTGCTGATTTATGATGTAAAAATCAGGAGAAAACAGAGATGGATTCAGCACATCTGAGATATCCTAGACCTGCAAGATACAGGGTCCTTTGCAGCAAGCTTTAAAAGAATGGTAAGTAAGGGAATGTCCACAGGGAGGCTGGTTAGAAATAGGATAAATCTCTAGATCTGTGAGAGATCTAGCACCCTTGCTATCTCTACTTTAGTTAAAAGACAGGGGAGAGTTTTGAAATGAGTTGTCACTTAAACTAAACTACAAATAAAATGTAGATTGTTTTGGATCAAATCTGGAGCCTCAGATCTTGCAGATGGAATGGTTTAAAAACTCAGAAAATGGAGAAGAACAGCTTGGAGATTATCTTCACTGCAATCAGGTTGAGCTAAGCATATTACAGGGGTTCAAAAGCACACAAGTCCCTCAGCTGGCCACAGGCACTGTCTGCTAGCACAGCTGCAAGGTATAAATTCCACTTCAAATCACAGGATCTGCCTGGCCTTAAGGCAATGATCTGTCCACTTTAATGGTCACAGACCATCCTATAGGCCTTATCAAATCCATGGATGGCAGCATAAATCCAATTAAGGCCTGAGCTTAGATTCACCTTAAGGTTATGATCTATCCACTTTAATGGTCACAGACAATCTTAGAGATCTCCTACAAAGCCAGAGCCTCAATTAGAACAATTAACACCACTACAGATGCTGCAATTTCAAGGTCACAGATGCAGGAAATTACAGGGATATCAGATCCAGGGAATTCAGATGACATCCAAGAGGTCTACCAGTTAAGTGGGTGAGCTGATCAAGAAACTCCTCTACACAAATTTGATCGAGCACCAAAAGGCATCAAAAGAGCTTTAGATCTAATTAAAGCATTGAAAACAACATTTACATTACAAACAAGTTCACTCTTACAATGGAATGCTCTCAGATCTGTAGTCTGTGCAGCAATTAACCCCAGCAACACTCTTAACCTTACCCAATTACAGATCTAACTCACTCCTTGCTGCTCCTAGGGATTTAGCCAACCATAGTTGGGCTAAAGGAGGGAAATGGAATCTCGCTGCAAGCTCTGATCTCTGGAAAATTGCTCAGAATTTTGATCCTCCCCAATGGCAATTGGGAATCTCAATATATAGCTTTTTCCTCTATTTTTCCCGCCAACAATCCCTTTTAGAAGGTTGTCAGAGTATGTTAGATTTCTGTTAACGCACGTGGGTTGGTTAGGGCTTTCTAGGGTATCTTCTAGAACGTCGCGCCAGTCACCAGAGTGCCTCGATTTACGTGTGACAGGTCACCAAGTCTCAGCGTGTGCATAGCATAGTTTCTGAGAAGTTCAGCACACGATTTCAACAGGTTGGAGAAGCTTTCGACAGGTTCAAAGTAAGCTTGTAGTTCCTTTCGATAGGTTCCCTGGTCTCTTTGATAGGTACCGATAGGATGAGTTCTCTCTTTGAAGCTTCGAGGTCCTCAACCCAATATCTGGAGTATTCGATAGGTTGGCTGAGTAGTTCGATAGGTCCAGTGGTCCTCTTCGACAGGTTCAGCTCTGTGTCCCGTCATCCCGATAGGTTGGATCCCATTCCTATCGAAAGGCTTAAGCATCCTTCGATAGGTTAAATTTCAACATCTTCATTTCGATAGGTTCATGGAGCCTTCGACAGGTTGGAATCGAGCATTTTAGTCCTTTCGCTAAGTTCTCAGATCCGTTTGATAGGTTCCTTTGACACTTTAGGCAAGTTTTTGACATGATAGTTTCTTCTTTCCTTTCTTTGCTCGATAGGTTCTGAAATCCTATCGAACTCCTCAATCCATGCGACTTCATCCTTCTTCTACCTTCGGATCCTATCGAACCCTTCTCCAACTGCACGAATTCTTTCCTTTTACTCCTCAGCTCCTATCGAAGTCTTCAGACATCCTCTCGATAGGGTGTTTTGGACCTATCTTCACTTCTTTCTCCTTGATCAGTTGCTGGGTCTGTATGGTTCTGAGAGATGACTTCTTTGTGGGCATTCTTAAGTGGTTTGCTGCATTATTTCCAGATTTTCCTGCTATCTACATAATGCACTCAACAGAGGCTTATTAGTGTTCTTGCAGGTCCATGAAAGGTTAGGTTAAAGGGTGCAAAGTGGCATTTTTCACCACTTAACACACCCCCAAACCTAAGCTTTGCTAGTCCCTGAGCAAAGGAGAATTCAAAGAAAAATAAAATGCCACTTTCGTAGGGATCACGGATGCATTTAGCACATGCACCAAGCCTTTTAAACCCCTAGGTGATCCCTAGTGGAGGAATGAAGTGTCCTGAGGGTTTGCAGTGAAGGTACCCACAAACTTCTCCAATACACTTAGTTAATACTCATGCAACATGTTAAAACAGATTTTAAATGAAATAAAATAAATTTTGCACCATGTCCATTCAATTCCAGAGGATTTTTAGGAGAAAATTCACCAATTCAAAACCTGAAATTCTGTTGTAATTCCTTCATTCTTAATCAGTTCTTGTCAAGGCATTGGGCTCAAAACTTTGATGCAGAGCTCACCTTTAATTCAAGAATTTTGTTCCTATACCACCCCAAATCTCTGATTTTAGACCCAAATCATACCGGGGCTGTTCACTCATAACAAAAATCGAAGGGTGCATCATTTCACACAGCTCAAGAGCAGTTGCAGCCCTCAAATAGGACTGCAAGCAGGAGCATAGGCATTGCTTTAATTCCTGAAATTTTCTAACTCTTTTCACCATAGATTAAGCAAATTCTCATCTCCACATGACAGCTCAATCCATTTCAGATCAGTAGGATCTTTTTATTGGGTTGTAATGTGGCTTATGGGTGAAATTTGTAAAAGAAATAATAGGGAAAAATAGGATTCAAAATTGAGAAATTAGTAAGGGTAAGAAGGTGTCTAGACAATACCTCCTTCATTTTAGCATAATTCCATCTACTTCTTGAATTTTTAGATTTGAAGTGATCAGTTTCTAATCCTCTTTTCAGTCTTTCAATGAAATGACTTCTCTTTCTCAACTTTTTTTTCTTTTTTCATAGGTTGGAATGCCACAATGCCACCAACTGTATTTTTCTCCTCTTGTACCCACTTCTCAAACCAGCTCTACTTTCTTCCATTCCTTTACCTTTACCTTCTGAAATCTCAGAGTGAGGTTGGGCTGCATCAGGTTAAAAAGTTTTGGGTTTGCATTTCTAGTTTCTATCGAGGAAAAATTGTGATTTCAAGGCTTAAATGGTGTGTATCAAGGGCAATTCAAAGGTGGGACATTTTAGGCTCAAACTGTCCAAGGGATGGCCTTACTTCATTTCTTCAATGTCATGAATGCTGTTAAGCTGTTTCAACTTGGAATTGCCTAACTTCTAGTGATTAGAATTAGATCCCATCAGTCCTTAGAGCATAAGAAATTGCCCAGACACTCTTCAAAGAAATTAGAAATTTTCAGGCCCAAATCTCACTGGGTATGGTCTTCCATCAAAAGTTTTGGGGGGTATCCTCACAGTTTTCTCTCATTTCAAGTTCACTAATCATCAAATTTTATTTATTTATTTTTTTTATAAAATTCTTGACATTTGCTTCATGAAAAATGTTAAAACTACAGCTCATTTCAGTCTTAAAATGTTTTTACTTTCCTCTTTTCCAAAAAAAAATCAGGTGGGATTTCACTTTATGGTCAAAAACTTTTTCAACATAGCTACACAAAGCATTAACTTATTTCATTGGCACACCTGCCATACCCCCAAACCTAAACTAAACAGTGTCCTCACTATTTTGAGAAAAAAACAATCAAGAGGGAGACAGGGTAAGAAGATATCTTTAGAATAGCACAACAAAATTGTCAACTATATACAAGAGACAAATACAAAAGAAACTGAAACAACACATGGCCACATTCATATACAGCTTGGTGCCACCTACCGCTTAGATGCAGGGGCTTTGCCCTTGGATTTGGATTGCTTAGGTTGTTTAGCGCATGCCTCCTCAGACTGGGCAGCAGGCTTATTTTGGTACCATAACTTCACCAGCCTGGGATATATTGATTCCTTCAATGGCGACAGTAGGGGCAACAAGCCTTCTTTCTTCAAATAGCTCAGTGTTTCCTGGA
The DNA here is from genome assembly GCA_021018995.1 of Chloranthus sessilifolius. NCBI lineage: Eukaryota > Viridiplantae > Streptophyta > Magnoliopsida > Chloranthales > Chloranthaceae > Chloranthus > Chloranthus sessilifolius. The sequence continues at coordinate 103,259,053 of CM037584.1, read as the reverse complement.
ACTCTCCAATGTTGGCAAAATATGCCAGATCAAATCCGGTCTCAAGGACAAGGTTTAACTTGTCAATAAATTCATTGGGGGTGGTTAGTATAGCCGAAAGCTCTACAGCAATGGGTTTGTCAGGGGTAGCTCTCTCTAAGGGTGTTTCTACCACAGGTTCCTAGATTTCAATAGCTTTGGCTTTCTTAGCTTTAGGACTCTTTTTGGGTGTCCCCTCAGCGAGCTTCCTCTTTACAGGTGATTTGGTAGCAGGTAGGGCTTTCTTGGAGGATTTAGGGGTGGATGCAGTTGATTTTCAGCATATGCTGGCTAGTGTTTCCTCAGGCTCATCCATTATAATCTCAGGGAGTAATTTCTCGCCAACTTGGAATGGGAAAACTTAGAAAGACAACAGAGTGATGGTAAGAAGACAACTCACCTCCAGGTACCTAGGGTTTCACAAAGCTAGCGATGCACCACTCCAATTTCTCCAAAATCAGGGGCAAAATGCTCCTCTACGCAAGCTGAATGTATTGACAAGATGGCACACTAAATAGCAGAAGAATCCGTGAGAATTTAGTAGAGAAAGAGGGAGGCAAAAAATGAGGAAGAGAGCTAGGGTTTTTCATAGGGTAAGGAGTGAAGCACAAATGACCTATCGAAAGGTATATATAGGTGAAAATGCGATTTCGATAGGATGAATGGAATGGTTCCGATAGGTTTATGCATCCTATCGAAAGCTTAGACATCAAAGCTTTCAAAAGGGATGATTTTTAAGGATTTCCATAGGTAAGACCATCCTATCGATAGGTTTAAACAGCAGAGACAACATCTTTTTGATAGGTGCCTGATATGTACTCAACACCTATCGAAATCTTTGTTTGCCCTTATTTATCTTGTCGAGCAGTTGGTTTTACCTGTCGAAACATCTAGTTCCTATTGAAACCATTAGATGTCCTGTCAAAATCACCATGAAACCTAACGAAATGTAGATTAGGCCTATCGAAGGCTCCAAAACCAAGATAAAGCTGCCTTTCTGGGCACCCTTAGCTTCAGCACTTATCAAGCTTTGTTGCTGTGCGGCCCTATGATTGGATTCTTATGTGGATGAGCTCCCCTTACCTTAGAGCAACTAGCAAATTTAAAAAAAGGTGACCCACTAGAGAACATGGAATATTTATTGGAAAAGAATTCTACTAGAGATGCAAAGTAAAAAAAATCTAAAACATGATACATATGATACATACTCAACTGCAAGTGCTAATCTGGAGGATCTGGAAGGTTAACAGCCTCCCCATGTTCCTTGAACTTTTCATCCTTCTTCGATTCTTTTCTCAGCAATTGTTCAACCCCTGGTTGCAATTTTGTCTCTATAGGCCACTCATTGTTCTGCAGCAGCTGTTGAGGATTCTCATGTAGAGCCTCCTCTAACCCTGCAATGGAAAAATTGGTTTCATCAAAAGGGGGTTGAGAGCTGGTGCTGTACACATGCAGTTTTACTTTCATGTTGCCAAAAGAGACCTCCATGATTCCAAATATGCATTGAATGCAGGCATTGACAGTGGCCAAGAAGGGCCTGCCCAGAATCATAGGGATGGAGGAAATACCTTTACTTGGCTCTATATCTAGCACCACAAAGTTAGCAGGGCAAAAAAAATTGTCAACTCCCACCAGGACATCTTCAATGACTCCCACAGGCTTCCTTTTGGGCCTGTCAGCCAGTTGCAAGACCACAGGTGTGGGCTTCAAGTCTCCCAGGCCCAATTTTTTATAGACTGCATAGGGTAGCAAGTTCACACTGGCTCCTAAGTCCAATAGGGCCTTCTCAATTTTATGATCCCCAATGATGCAGGGGATAGTGGGCACTCCAGGGTCTTGAAGTTTGGTGCGGGTTGCAATGGACAGACTGTGTTTTTTACCTTCTCTGCTGAAAAGACTTTCTTGGACAAGTATGTCCTAGACTGTCTTTTATGGGTACATAACTCCTTCAGAAATTTGGCGTAGGCTGTGACTTGTTTGATGGCATCCAGTAAAGGCAGATTAATCTTTACTTGTTTGAAAGTCTCAATCATTTCCTCAATTTTGCCCTGCCCTTTGTCAAAAGGGGAGGGTCCTTGGAATGCCTTGGGAAATGGCAAGTATGGGGGTGCTCCCTCACTTGCAGCCTTAGCCAATGGGGCTTCTTTCTTTTTTATTTTTTCTTTTCCTTGAGGATCCATATCATCCTCTTTATTGACACTGGGTTGTTCCTGCAGGTCCACCACTGGTGGCCTCTATTGTGTTCTTGGAAAACTCCTTCCATTATCTTCCTTCAAACTTCTCACAGGCTCATAGCCCACTTGATTGTCCACTAGCCTACCACTCCTCAAAGTTGTCACAGATTTGGCTTCCTCATAGGTGGAGGAAACTTCACCCACTACAAACTGTCTTCGTGGATTATCCTGTGGTTGGCTAGGTAACCTTTCTCCTTCTCTCCTAGTCAGAGCATCAGACAGCTGACTAAGCTGGTCCTCTATCTTTTTGATGCTCTGATTGTGAGAGTGCACAGTTTGGGTTAAAGTGTTCAAGTTCTGCAATGAAGATAGAATTTGTTCCTCAAAAGATGGTGCTCTCACAGCTGCAGTAGGTGCAGCTTGCTGCATAGGAGGAGCTACAGGTTGGGCCATGGTTTCTTGATATTGAGGTCTTGGGGCATAACCTTCTCGATAGGGCTAAGCATTTCTGTAGGGCATGGGCTCATGGTCTGCCGTCATATCCATCTTGTCTCCACCTCAAATTGGGGAGGTTTCTCCATTGATACCCAGCAGCAGGCTGCTGCCCATAGGCTTGAGTTACAACCACATGTTCTATTATGAAATCAGGAAATTGGGCAGCTGATGGGCATTCATCTAGGGAGTGAGCAGGGGACTGGCATATAGCACATGCCTCCTCCACTCTAGCAGCCACAGGTGACTGCATTTCTCCCATCAGCCTATCAAATTTCGAGTTGTCGCCCACTTTCCTTTCCAACTCACTTGGCACACTCACTTCATATATCTTTCCTCTTGAGGTGTTCTCTTTCATCAATTTGGAAGGGTCTAGATCTCTTGCTAAGGTTTCCCTTTGCATAGAGTTTTCACTGATGATGTCAAAGAGCTCCCATGCCTCCTCAACAGTTTTATGAAGATAAGTGCCTCCACAAGAGGCATCTATCATCTCCCTACTATTTGAATCAATTCCCTGGTAAAAGCTTTGAACCAGTTGCCATTCAGGGATTTGATGGCGGGGGCATTTCTTGAGGAGTTCTTTAAATCTCTCTCAGGATTGATGAAAGTCTTCAGTTGGATCTTGGGTAAAAGAGATGATACCCTTCCTCAACTGACTGGTCTTTGACGTAGGAAAGAATTTGGCTAAAAACTGACATTGGAGATCACTCCAGGACTGTATACTATTAGTTGGAAGCAAAGATAACCAGGTCTTGGCTCTGTCCTTTAATAAAAAAGGAAAGAGTCTCATCCTGGTGACCTCCTCTCCCAAACTTGGGATGTTGAAGGTGGTGCATAGTCCTAAGAATTCATCTATATGGTTATAGGGATCCTCCTTGGTTAGGCCATGAAATGAGGGCAACATTTGAATGATGAACGATTTGATCTCATAGTTTCCTTGAGCAGCAGGGAATTGAATGCAGAAGGGGGAATTGTAGATCCCTAGTGCATTGAATTCCTTGAGAGTTCGAGGCTGCTGCTGCTCACCCATTTCAACAGATTTAAATTCAACAGTTGTGGATGTAGTTGGTCTGATTCTGAGAAGTCTTTCAACCTCTGGATTTAGTGGAATAATCTCAGGTTGAAGAGTTCTCCTACCAAACATACAACACCCACAATTGAATGCAGAGTAAATCCTCACACAACAAATAGGAACACACAATTAATTAAATAATCTAAAAAAAATCAACAGATCTGAAAATTAACAGGGGAGAAGGGATGCAAACTATAGACCAGCCTCCAGCACAGCTCTCCTCTCATTCTGTACTCAGATATGGTGAAATGGATACAAAAAATACTGAAAAATAGCAAAACTCACAAATGCAGTTAGTAAAATCAAATAAAAACTACAATTCTATGATCAAAACTTAGATCTATTAATTTCTAAACTGCCTCCCCGGCACCGACGCCAAAAACTTGTTATGGGATTTTCAGTGTGCTGATTTATTGTGTAATGGTAAATGTAAAATAAAATTAAAATAAAACAGAGAATGAATTCAGCACATCGAAAATATCCTAGACCTGCAAGATACAGGGTCCTTTGTAGCAAGTTTTAATAAGTAAGAGTTTGTGCCATAGGGAGTAGTGATCTAAACCTAGGAGTATAGTAGACCTCCAGATCTGGCTATAGATCTGACAATTCTATGAAAACAGGGAAAAGAAAGAGAGTTTTTCTGTGTCACTAGATCTAATTCTACAAAACTGAAATGAAACTAAACTAAAAGATGGAGGAAGATGGATGGACAAATAAAGATCAAATGGTGAGAAATAGGCAGCCAGGACCTAGTTCTTATTGCAAAACAGATCAAGATTTGAGGATATGCACCCATCCCTCAACTGGCTATATGCACAGCAGCAGGGTATAAATTCCACTCCAATTCACAGGATCCACCTGGTCTTAAGGCTATGATCTGTCCACTTTAATGGTCACAAACCATCCTATAGACTTTATCGAATCCATGGATTGCAGCAGATAAATCTAATTGAGGCCTGAGCTTAGATTTACCTTAAGGTTATGATCTATCCACTTTAATGGTCACAGACCATCCTAGAGATCTCCTACAAAGCTAGACCCTCAATTAGAACAATTAAAACGACTACAGATGCTACAATTTCAAGGTCACAGACTCAGGGAATTACAGGCATGTCAAACCCAGGGAAATTAGATGGTCATCAAGAGATCTACCAGTTAAGTGGGTGAGCTGATCAAGCAACTCTTCTACACAAATCCGATCGAGAATCTAATGGGACCACAAGATCTTTAGATCTAACTAAGCATTAAAAACAACATTTACATTACAAATAAGGTGACTCTTACAATGAAAATGCTCTCAGATCTGTAGTCTGTGCATCCATCCACATTTCTTCATGCCAAAATTGCAATTACAAACCAGATCTGAGCTACTATCTAGATCTAATCCAATAGGCTGGATTAGAGAGAGAAGGGGAAAAAGAAAAAGGAAAATAAAAACCTAAACTAAACCTAAATGAGCTAAGGAGAACTCAGGCTATTCCTTCGTTCCTTCTTTCCTTGCTGAAGAAAAACAGCAAAATAGATGGGTATTTATAAGTGTGCATTGATCCTTGTGCCTTGGGTTTCAGCCAATCAGAGAGCAAGGATGGATCCCTTTTCTGTTGTGCTTCAGTTGCATTCCCGCCAAAAATTAGCTCCTACCCATGTGCAGGGTTTCTTGTTCATTGGAGTTCCCAAAATTGCCCTTGCTTAGCCACAAATACTCAGCTACTCATCTCTATACTTGTGGTCCGCAAAATGGGCCCAAGCTGCCCCTTTTTCCAGTTGCACACCTCAAATGATTGCCAACAAATTATTCTTGGCTGCCCCAAAATACCCCTGCTGTAATTATTTTCTGCTACAGCCCTTGTATATTTGTTGGAAATTACATTAGAAGCAGGCTACAACAATTACCAATGTAGCCCTTTAGATCTATACGACAGCTGCTAAAGTTCCCAAAATTAAACCCCACATCTATTGATGAATGCCAGAACCCGAATTGGATTGATTTTCTAAAGCATCTCGAGAGGATGGAGAGCTATATGCGACAGGTTCATCAGCCGGTTTCAAACAGCAGCTTCAGCAATCCATTTGACAAGTTAAACGGACTGCTCGATAGGATGGGGAGTGGAAGAGTGAACTGCTCGAATAGTTAGGCTGAATTTCTGAAGGATTTCGATAGGTTATCTGCAGCCAAATGAACCCTTCGATAGGTTCTAATGGGAGGTTGAAGCAAGCAATATATATATATATATATATATATATATAATTGTACATGCAGCTGCACTCAAGACGCCAGGTTTCTGGGGCTTTCTGAGAAATCGACGGTTGGATAGGATCTTGACTGCATCTTGACAGATTTGGGGCAAGCTGAAGGTTGGGCTTCTCGATAGGTTGAGATATTTAAGCGGTCAAAGGCTGCTATGGTCTGGTTTTTCAGCTGAAGCACAAAGCATATATATATATATATATATATATATATATATATATATATAAATGCATATGCAGCTGCACATAAGACGCCAGATTTGAGGGGCTTTCGGAGAAATCGACCATTGGATAGGATCTCGACTGCACATCGGCCGATTGGAGAAAGCCGGAGGTTGGGCATCTCAACGGATTGAGAAATCTAGGAGGTCAACGGATGCTGTGGGCTGGATTGCAGCTAAAACTTGCATGCAGGTTTGCTAGGAGGCTGCTGCTGCTGTAGTATTCGATAAGTTTGAAGGTGGGCTACTGCACCTAGATAGGATAAGCTGCATGGCAGCTTTGACATGCATTTCGATAGGTTCCTTTGGAAGCTCATCCATTCCATAGGATTGAAGTTCCCTTCGTGGAGTTGGCTGAAGGTGCACATGCATGAACCATTCGACAAGTTTGAGGCTTGGAGTTGCTGAGGAAGTCGATAGGTGCAAGCTGTTGCGTTCGATAGGATGAAGAGGAGCACAAGTCGACAGGTTTAGACCTTGCTGCCTTGAACCATTCGACAGGTTCTATAGTAGCTGTGATTTATATAGTCGACAGGTTCATGGACTGCTCGATGGGATCACCGGCAGAAGAGCTCGATAGGTTGGTGGCTTCAGCAGATGCATTGGAGCTTTGAGCTGCTTCCATTGTTGTCGTGAGGATTAAATGCAGCTGAAGTCGAGAGGACTGATGCTTTTAAGTGCAACTCTTCGATAGGTTTAAAGGTGCATGGAGATGCAAATTAAGTGCCCAACAGGCTGGGCTATAAAGGCTACTCCTCGGCAGGTTTAGAGCTGGCTGCACCTAAGATGCCGATAGGTTCTGAGCTACTCTTCATCTGCTTGACAGGTAGGTAGTGCGACAGGTTCATTCTTCAGCTTGCAAATTATTTGATAGGTTACTGTTTTTGCCATCCATTCCATAGGTTTATTCCAGCAGCTTGCTGGAATTTACAGCATTGCAGCAATCGGCAAGCTGCTGCTCCCGCACCCCGGCTCTTGACAGGTCCTATTGCTGCTTGGCTTGAGTCCCCATCCTGCTGCACACATGGCTGCTGTATATTTCGACTGCTCCTTCATTTTCTGGCAAGTGCAGCTGCAGGAGTTGCTCAAGCATTTTTTTCTGCTGTTGGTTTGACAAGTTGAAGGGTGCAATTGCAAAGGAGCTGAAGAGTATCCACTCGAGAGGTCGATGGACTGCTAGCGCAACTTGGCAGGCGGCTTCTGATGCTGAAACCAAGTGCACTTCAATTTACTAGGTGTGCTGACCCAACCACTTAATGCACAAGGTCCACTGCTAAAGCTCTTCTTTAGCTCAAATGCTCGAACATATTGCTGCGATAACTGATTTACTTTCTCATTTGCTGGCCTTCGCACCATTCCATTCCTTTCTCATTCAAAGTTGTTGGTTGATTCCAAAATTCCTCTAAATGGTAATTTTTTAATGGAAAACTGCACTATGCTGCAATTTCTTCCTTAAACTGTAAAACAAGCTAAAAGTGATTATAAACAGCTCTAAGGCTTAGCAAAAGCCAGGTTTAAAGGTATAGAAAGTGGCAAAAATCAGTGCTTAACACACCCCCAAACCTAACCTTTGCTAGTCCTCGAGCAAAGTGAAATTTAAAACAACTAACCTATGAAATTAAATGCCACTTTTGTAGGGAACACGAGTGCATTTGGCACATGCACCAAGCCTTTTAAACCCCTAGGTGATCCCTAGTGGAGGAGTTGAGTCTCCTGAGGGTTTTCAGTGAAGGTATCCCCAAACTTCTCCAATGAAATTAGTTAATACTTATGCAACATGCTAAAACAAAGTTTAAGTGAAATAAAATAAATTTCACACCATGTGCATTCAATTCTAGAGGATTTTATGCAGAAAAATCATCAGTTTAAAACCTGAAGTTCTGCTGAATTCCTTCATCATCAATCAGTTCATGTCAAGGCATTGTACCCGAAAATTGATGCAGAGTTCACCTTTAATTTAAGAATTCTCTTTCGACAATGCCCCAAACAAATTAGATTTCAGACCAACTCTTACCGGGGCTGTCACTTATAATAAAAATAGAAGGGTGCATCATTTCACCCAGCTTAAGAGCAGTTGCAGCCCTCAAAAAGGACTGCAAGCATGAGCATAGGCATTGCTCTAGTTTATGAAATTTTCTAACTATTTTCACCATAGATTAGACAGATCCTTATCTCCACATGACAGCTCAATCTATGTCAAATCAGTAAGGTCTTTTTATTGGATTGTAATGTGGCTTAGGGATGAGGTTTGTAAAAGAATGAATATGTAAAATAAGATTCAAAATTGAGAAATCAGTAAGGGTACGAAGGTGGTCTAGACAACACCTTCTTCATTTCAGCACCTCTTCACTTTCTTTTTGAATTTTCAGACTTGAAGTGATCAGCTTCATCAGCTTCTTATCTTCTTGTAGATTTTCGAATGAAGTGACTTCTCTTTCTCATCATTTTGCTCTGTTCTTTATTTTTTCTTTTTTTATTATTTTTTTATTTTTTATTTTATGGACTGGAATGCCACAATACCACCAAATGTGCTTTCTTCTTTTTCAACCAACCATCAAACCAGCTCTACCTTCTGAAATCTCAGAGTGAGGATCAGGCTGTATCAGGTCATTGAGGTTTTGGGTTCAAATTTTCTAAATTTTTTTATTTTTTTTTATATCAAAGAAAATTGGGACTTTTATGGCTCAAATGGTATGTATCAAGGGTAGTTCAAAGGTGGGAAAATTTTAGGCCCAAACTGTCCAAGGATAGCCTTACTTCATGTCTTCAATGTCATGAGTGTTGTCAAGCTGTTTCAACTTGGATTTGCCCAACTTCTAGTAGGAAAAATTAGATCCAATCAGTCCTTAGAGAAAAAAATTGCCAAGACACTCTTCAAGAAAAAAAAAAATTCAGGCCCAAATCTCACTAGGTATGGCCTTCCATCAAATTTTCTGAGGGGTATCCTCACAATTTTCTCTCATTTCAAGTTCACTAAATATCAAATTTTGAAAATTCTTGACAATTGCTTCATTAAAAAATGTTAAAACTACAGCTCATTTCAGTTTCAAAAAGTTTTTAATTTCCTCTTTTCAAAAAAAAATCAGGTTGGAAATCATTTTATTTTCAAAAACTTTTTCAATATAGCTGCACAAAGCATTAACTTATTTCATTGGCACACCTGCCATACCCCCAAACCTAAGATGAACATTGTCCTCAATGTTCTAGACAATGAGAAACTATGGGCAGCAGGGTAAAAAAATAAAACTAAGCAAAAAAATATTAAAGCAATATGCAACAAAAAATGAAAATGCAACATTGAATTCATGAGCAGGAAAATGAAAAAATCATTATATAAGTGCAGGAAATTACTTGTAAAACAGTAAAACAAAGATAGAATTGCTACCAAATACAAACTACCAACTGACTATATGAACAGAAAAATAAAAGAACTACTATGGAAATGAAAGGAAACTATTGCTAATAACAGAAAAATAGAAAAATGCAGATACAAAAACAGAATTTTAAACACAAAATCAGGAAGACAAGGTTAGAAAGTTACTATAATCGAAGAAAAATGAAAGGAATCAGTAAAACTAGGACACATTAACCTAAGAAAGAAAAATCAGCAATCTAAAAACAGAATTTTAAACTAAAATTCCTAAAATAGAAAATCCTAAGAGAGAATCATAAATCCCCTAAGCCCAAAGAAAACCCCAAAAGCCTAAGCCAATCAGATACTTATGAATCTAAGTGATTATAAAAATGATAAGCAGAAATAAAATAAAGTGAAAAGCAAGATTCAACAGACTGACCCCTATATTGATGATGTGTATGAATCAAAAAGAATTTTGAAATAATGAAGCATGGGAGCACACATTAAAAATAGGGTTGATACACAGCTGAGACCCATTAATAATGAAGGAATCTCGAAGGAAAATAAAATCAGTGAGTCCATTGAATATTCAATACAGCATATGATTCACTGCTCATTATCCTACATGATTCCTCAAAATGAAAAACCATGATCTCAGCAGGTCCAGCTGGGAGAAAATGAATAAAGGCAAAGGAAAACAGCCCCTTTGAAGAAAATTTTTATGATTTTATAATTTTTTACTTTTTTATGTGTTTTGGATCAACCCGGGCTCCATAAGAGCCCTTAATTACTAGTGCTGAAAAATAATAAGAAACAACTCATAAATTTTCTATTTGTGTTTTCATTTTCTTTTATTTTTGTATTTGATTTTGTAAAAAAAAAATCAGCATGCCTAAAAGATAGCATAAATTATAATCAAAACAAACATTAAACACAGCAGAACTGCTGATTTTAAAAAATTCAAAAGTAGAAAATGAATGCAAAGTAGAAAGAGGATGCAAACTCAAACATATCTGCTCTTGCTGCAATCCAGATGCTCCTTGTTTGACAGCTGCTCCAGATCTGCAAAAATCGAAAAACTACAGCAGTACCTTATTCAAGTATATTGACAAAAATAAAAAGAAAAAACTCAAACTGCAGCCTCATTTATGCAAAAATGTAAAAGGCTATAGCAGCATTTATTCTACCATCTAGAAGGCAGAGACAATAAAAATTCAGAAAAAATAAGAAATTCTGCTATAATAAAATTGGTTTTCTATAGAAAAACTGCAGCAAACCTTAAATCAAATAGTTGGAATGCAATATAAAAATCTAAAACAGAACAACAATAAAAACTAAAAAATCAGATTTACAAAAAATGAAAAACTCATATCTACTACCTAGATCAAAACTCCCCGACAGCGGCGCCAAAAACTTGTCGATTTCCAGTGTGCTAATTTATGATGTAAAAGTTAGGAGAAAACATAGATGGATTCAGCACATCTGAGATATCCTAGACTGCAAGATACAGGGTCCTTTGTAGCAAGCTTTAAGAGAATGGTAAGTAAGGGAATGTCCACAGGGAGGCTGGTTAGAAATAGGATAAATCTCCAAATCTGTGAGAGATCTGGTACCCTAGCTATCTCTACTTTAGTTAAAAGACAGGGGAGAGTTTTGAAATGAGTTGTCACTTAAACCAAACGACAAATAAAATGCAGATTGTTTTGGATCGAATCTGGAGCCTCAGATCTTACAGATGGAATGGTTTGAAAACTTAGAAAATGGAGAAGAACAGCTTGGAGATTGTCTTCACTGCAATCAGGTTGAGCTAAGCATATTACAGGGGTTCAAAAGCACACAAGTCCCTCAGCTGGCCACAGTAACCTTGTCCATAAATTCCACTTCAAATCACAGGATTCACCTGGCCTTAAGGCTATTATCTGTCCACTTTAATGGTCACAGACCATCCTATAGGCTTTATCGAATCCATGAATTGTAGCAGATAAATCTAATTAAGGCCTGAGCTCAGATTCACCTTAAGGTTATGATCTGTCCACTTTAATGGTCACAGACCATCCTAGAGATCTCCTACAAAGCCAGAGCCTCAATTAGAACAATTAAAACCACTACAGATGCTGTAATTTTCAGGTCACAGACACAGGAAATTATAGGGATATCAGATCCAGGGAATTTAGATGACATCCAAGAGGTCTACCAGTTAAGTGGGTTAGCTGATCAAGCAACTCCTCTACACAAATCTGATCGAGCACCAAAAGGCATCAAAAGAGCTTTAGATCTAATTAAAATATTGAAAACAACATTTACATTGCAAACAAGGTCACTCTTACAATGGAACGCTCTCAGATCTGTAGTATGTGCAGCAATTAACCCCAACAACACTCTTAACCTTACCCAATTACAGATCTAACTCACTCCTTGCTGCTCCTAGGGATTTAGCCAACCATAGTTGGGCTAAAGGAGGGAAATGGAATCTCGCTACAAGCTCTGATCTCTGGAAAATTGCTCAGAATTTCGATCCTCCCCAATGGCAATTGGGTATCTCAATATATAACTTTTTCCTCTGTTTTTCCCACCAACAATCCCTTCTAGAAGGTTGTCAGATTTTGTTAGAGTTCTGTTAACGCACGTGGGTTGGTTAGGGCTTTCTAGGGCATCTTCTAGAACTTCGCATCGATCACCAGAGTGCCTCAGTTTGCATGCGACAGGTCACCAAGTCTCAGCGTGTACATAGCATAGTTTTTGAGGAGTTCAACACACGATTTCGACAGGTTGGAGAAGCTTCCAACAGGTTCAAAGTAAGCTTGTAGTTCCTTTCGATAGGTTCCCTGGTCTCTTCGATAGGTACCGATAGGATGAGTTCTCTCTTTGAAGCTTCAGGGTCCTCAGCCCAATATCAGGAGTATTCGATAGGTTGGCTGAGTAGTTCGATAGGTCTAGTGGTCCTCTTCGACAGGTTCAGCTCTGTGTGTCGTCATCCTGATAGGTTGGCTCCCATTCCTATCGAAAGGCTTAAGCATCCTTCGATAGGTTAAATTTCAACATCTTCATTTCGATAGGTTTAGGGAGCCTTCGACAGGTTAGAATCGAGCATTTTAGTCCTTTTGCTAGGTTCTCAGATCCGTTCGATAGGTTCCTTTGACACTTCAGGCAAGTTTTCAACAGGATAGTTTATTCTTTCCTTTCTTTGCTCGATAGGTTCTGAAATCCTATCGAACTCCTCAATCCATGCGACTTCATCCTTCTTCTGCCTTCGAATCCTATCGAACCCTTCTCCAACTGCTATCGAAGTCTTCAGACATCCTCTCGATAGGGTGTTTTGGACCTATCTTCACTTCTTTCTCCTTGATCTGTTGCTAGGTCTACATGGTGCTGAGAGATGACTTCTTTGTGGGCATTCTTAAGTGGTTTGCTGCATAGTACCAGATTTCTCTGCTATCTACAAAATGCACTCAACAGAGGCTTATTAGTGTGCTTGCAGGTTCATGAAAGGTCAGGTTAAAGGGTGAAAAGTTGCATTTTTCACCACTTAACATAGGGCCATGCTCAAATTTGACAAATCGGTCAAGGAGCTCATTTGGGTGCTCCTCTAAAGGGATATCCTCGTCTAGACTTATAACACCTACCTCTCCTTGTATTTCTACTAGGAAGGGGTCAATTCTATGTGGGACGGATAATTCGATTAAGTCATCTTTTTGTGAGATTTTATCTTGAATTTTAAATGACAATATTTTTGGACTTTATACTTTTTCAATGTTTTTGGGATTTTATATTTTTTTCAATGTTTTTAAGGTTTTGTATTTCTTCATTATTTTTGAGATTTTGTATTTCTTCAATATTTTTGAGATTTTTATTTTCTTCGGAGACGGACCCTTGGAGCATGAATCTGTGTATATACATGGTATTGCCTGCTAAGGGCTTATCTCACTTTTTATAGGTTATTTTTTTTTGGGAAATGGGTGCCAAATGTTAGGCCACTCCCCGCTTCCAAGGTTTGGGGCAAAGATGACCAGTTGCGTACCTAAGATGCCACTCCTTTACCTGATTGGATGGAGGGGGCTGACTTATATAGCTTATTGGAGTCAGCTTCCATCATGTTGATCCTCATTTCATCTCAGATGATGTCCTCAAATGTTAAAATCATTTTATGGTGATTTACCATAGGGGGACTTTATTCAAGTACGAGTCATCGTTCCTCAAAGAGGGATAACGCGGCCAAGTCTATCTCGAGGCTGGGAAGGGTGATGTAGGGATTGGTGGGGTGAACTGGTGTTGTAGGCTTGTGTGGGGTTAATCGGGTTTCCCCATTTCGATCAATTTTTACAACCCCAACATTTATGAATGAATTTCAGATGTGAGGCCTGGGTTGGGGTTTCTCTTCTATGTGGATCCCCCTGGCTTTTGCAGCTATTGTCACACGAACTTTCTCCTTAACCTCTCTTACTTCTTCTTCTGTGGGCTTATAACTAAGCTCCAATCTAACATTCTGCCCTCCTTTTGCTGTGATGGGCTCCTTTCTACCTTGTAATCTAGGCCCCAGACCCCTTCCTTTCTTATAGCCCCACTTTTGGAGCATGGCTACAACCACTACCATACCACCTCCAATTTTGGGAATGATGCCCTCGATGGGCTCTGAAACTATTGTCGATACCTCATATTCGAAACTGTGGAAGTCGACGTCCTCAGCGGTGTGCGGCACATCTAGCACATTGGGCTTTTCGATGTTGTTGGTGGCCTTCTCTTTCTCACTGTGCCCTTCACCAATGATGATGATGATCTTATGCCCAGATGCAAATTTGATTTTTTGGTGCAGCATGGAAGGTCTGGCTCCGACTTCATGTAGCCACGAGTGCCCCAATAATAGATTAAATGAGGATTTGATATCCATCACTTGAAATAATATGGAGGAGGTCGTTGACCCAATTAATAGCTCAAGATCAACTTCTCCCTTTATCTCTTCTGGTATTGTCAAAACCTTGGGCGCTGGTTCTCATGGGATGCAAGGATCTACCTCGATCTTTGTGGCGATTCTTAACGGGCATATATTCAATACAGACCCATTATCAATTAGAACTAAAGGGATTACCATGTTTTCAAACTCAACTATTATATTCAAAGACTTTGAGTGGTTACCTCCTTCCTCTGGTAAGTCAGCATAGAAAAATGAAATGGCATTTGGGGCCATCACTTGACCAATTATCTGCCAGACTTCATCCGGGCTACCCTGAAGTGAGACATGTGCATTCTGTAATGCCCCCATTAAAGCTTGAAAATGGAGTGGGGATGTCACCAACAGATTCCATACAGTAATATGGGCAGGAATTCTCCTTAGCTGAGTCTCTAGTATATGTTCTCGACTCATCTTCTCGAAGGGATTCACTGCGCTATCTTTCTTCCCCTCGAGTTGGGCTTGTGCTGCTGTTGGTACTTCTGGCTACTTTGAAATCTTCCCCGACCGGGTAATGAAGTCCACTGCCCCATCTCTGTGGCTGCCAGCGTTGATATTTGTTTGTTCATAACTCAGCGGGACCTGATAAGTATCATAGGTTGGTCTTGAGATCTAAAACGATTTAGTTGGTATCGGAGGTGCTTGTACTACGGGCTCAGGAGGTGTGGGCAACACTTGATTTATTTTGGTGGTAGCTGGTTGGGTGGCCAAATTGGGCCAAATGGGGGTGGTGAAGCTTGAGGGTGCTGGTACTGGGGAAAACGGGGTGAAAGTAGGCCATTGGTAGCTGATGGGTGGTGGAAGATTGGGGGTTGGATGGGCTATCAGGTAGCTGATGGGTGCTAGCGGGGGATTGGGGGTATGATGGGCCACTGGATAACTGATGGGGGTGGTGGTGTATGGCTAATATGCATTTATGTGCACATAATTGACGGGTGTGGGTGATGGAAAGTAAGCCCTAAGATTCAAGGGTTCAATTTGAAGAGTCGGGTTGGGGAAATAATCTGACAAGTTCATGGGTTCAATCACCCCAATGTTCCTTTCTTCAATATTTCTCGGTAGTGGCACCATATAGCTCTCCCTATCACTGATATAATCGGATGGGTCAAACTCAAATTCCTCCTCATTTTCCTCTATCATGTTGATGGTGGTCTGGGACCTGCTCCTCCAGTAGGATGTGGGGGTAATGACACCTGGTGGATATTTGCATGCTGGTTCCCTTGAGAGGTGCTGGCGGAATTATTTTCTCAACGTCGTTCAAGTCTTGGATCTCATGCTTCAATGGGAAGCACCGGTCAATCGGGTGACCTAAGCCCTGATGAAAATTACAGTGGGTATTCGGGTCATAGTTCTTTGGGATTGGGTGGGGAGGAGGTTGCGATTGACGAATGGTAACTAATCCCTTTTCTATTAATAAAGACAAAAGTACACTTAGAGATTTCCCCAAGAGCGTGAACACTCGGTCATAGCGGGCTCTCCTCTGATCTGGAGTCATCTGTATTCCTTGACCGTTCCCTACCCTCTGTATCTGCTCAGTTCTGACCAGTGCTAGTTGGGCGACTTGGAATTGGAACAGGGTCACATTATTATTGTTGGGTCGGGTGTTTGTAACATTTTACACCTCTACCCCTGTTCTCCTATCATTCTTCTGCTCGATAAATCTCTAAACCCCACTGGGCCCCCCGGAGGCATTCTTGTTCAACTGCCCTTCTCTGATGATGTCCTCACAGCGGTTAGCGTTCCTTACCAAGTCAGCAAAACAAGACTGTTGTTGGTATATAAGAAAATCTGATATCACTGGCAGGGTATTCTTTAAGATCATTTCTATCTGCTCGTCGTCAAGTATTCGATTTCTGACTTGAGCTACCAGTGCTCTCCAATGCCCTAAGTAATCGCTGAAGGTTTTATTGGAGTTCTGCTTCAATCAGGCTAGATCTGATACATGGGGTTCAATGTCTATGTTGTAGACATATTGCTCTTGGAACAGGTGGGGCAAATCTTTCCATGTCTTCATCATGGATGGTTCCAAGGATGTGAACCACCTCAGGGCTGGACCTGTCAGGCTCTTCTGAAAGACTTTTATTAGTAGTCTGTCGTCCCCCCGTATTGGCACATATCCCTACAATAGGACTTGAGGTGTGCGATTAGGTTGCCTGTGCCATTGTACTTGTCGAATGTCGGCATTTTGAATTTTGAGGGTAGGGGGACCTCAGCAAACAGGCACAAGTCTGTGAAGTCTGTGGCGTGAATTTCAGTACCACCCATCTTTAACAACTATTTCTGGATCTTGTCTAACTGTTCTTTTAGCTGCTCTAACTCCTTAGACACGAGGGCCACTTTCTCGACAGTTGGTTGGATTTCACTTTGTGCTACTAAGGGGGAAATGATTGGAGGAGGGTTAAGGCTGGTCAATGCCGCAGCATAGGTTCCATTGTTCCTAATCTCATCCTCTTTATACTACTAGTCGACATAGTGCGCAGTGAGGGTGGGATTCTCATGCATGTGTTGCATGGATTGAGTGGGAATAACATGAGTAGGGGTTGGGTGAGCCCATTGGGGATGAGGGAAAGTTTGTTGGGCGATGGGATGAGTGGAAGTTAGATTTTGGAGCAGGGCCTGATGAGGCCATTGAGCATGGGGAAAGATTTGGAGATGGCCTTGGGGTGTGGGGCCATGGGAAAATTGGGTTTGAGGTATGGTTTGGGTTTGACCTGGGTGTGAAGGTTGGAGTTGGTGAAATTTTGGGGGTATTGTGGGGGGTATTTGTGCGGGGTTCCCAGGTTTTGGGCTTGTGTTTGGGCCATGGACCCTTGGTGGGTCTGGCCCCATGGGCCTTGATGGGTCTGGCCCATGAGCCCTTAGTGGGTCTGGGCCATGAGTCCTTGATGAGTCTAGCCCAATGGGCCTTGATGGGTTTGGGACATGGGCCTTTGGTGGATCTGGGCCATGTGGCCTTGGTGGGTCATGGCTATGGGGCCTTGATGGGTCTGGGCCATGGGCCCTTGATGGATCTGGGCCATGGGGCCATGGTGGGTCTGGGCCATGGGGCCATGGTGGGTCTGGGCCATGGGCCCTTGATAGGTATGGGCTATGGGATTTTGGGCCATGGGGCCTTGAGTCAAGTGGGCAATGGGGGTTTGGATAGTGTGGATGATGGGTGGTTGATGGGGGGTCATGGGGGAGAGAGGCATGGAGATTGGCTAGAGTATGGGATTAGTTCATGGGTGTGGGATGTGGATGAGGGGAGGTATTTTGGAAAACCTTCCATAAGGAGTAGGCTTGGAACATCTCCTCCATCATGGCCATGGAAGGAGGATTGGATGTAGATGGTGGATTTAAGGGGTGATGAGATGTAGATGGGGTGGATGTGGAGGAAAAGTTGGGCATGGCCCCGGTATGATCGGGCATGGCCATGGTAGGAGGTGGGAAGTGGGGTGAATGAGATGGGGCATTGGGAAATTGTGATGTATTGTGTATGTATGGGAATGATGAAGGGTAAGGTGTAGGTTTTTGGGAAAAATCGGGCATGGCCCCTGTAACAATGGGCATGACCAAGGTAGATGGGGGGATTTATGGGGGGTCGGATAGGGTGGAGGTGACATAGGTAAATGAGGGAGGATCGGGTCTATATGGGGAATATGGAAAATGGGACATGAATGTGGATGGGAAATGTGCTGGATTTGGTGGGGGCATGGTTTGGGCAAAAGATGGGGAATTGGGGGTTGGACTTTGGATGTTTTGGGAGGTAATGGTTGGGAAATGGGGGTGCCAAACAGGCCAGTAACGGTAAAGGGTGATTGTGTGAGGGGGATGGTGGAAAAGACTTCCCTCGAATGGGAGTGGGTTGGAGAATATGGTGGGGATGAGTCGGGATCGGCGTAAGCCGAGTCTACTATCCATGAGATTGTTTGTAGGCGGGTTGGGTATGGGTGCCTTGGATAAGGCCCAAAAAATTTCCTCCTTCTTCCCCTACCGGATGATGGATGGCAAGATGATGCCGTTGTGTCGGCACCACAAGAACCTTATTTTTAGGTTTTTCTATTAATTTTTCTTGTAAAATAAAGGTTCCAAGGCCTTGGAATTCCTTTCTTGGGTGGCTTTCGTACCCTAACTTAAGACCTGTGGCGACGATTCCGACGCGCTTCAGAAGAATCAAAGGAAGACCATTGATCTATTGAAGGCACAGAAATCGAGGCAGACAACCTAATCCCCCGGAATGAGTCAAAAAGAAGTTGCCTTCTTTTGACCGGTGGGGGCGTATTGGGTGTCGAAGATGGCGGGGCCTAATCAGAGGTACTAAACAAACTAATCAGGGGACTTGGGAGGTGAAAAGGCCTCTGATCTCGGGTTGCTATTGTCCAAATAGGCTTGGCGCAACTAATATATGCGCCAAGTCAAATAGTAGGATTTAAAGCTGGCGCAACTAATAGTTGTGCCAGTTATAATTCCGAGATTTTTGCACTGGCACAATTAATACTTGCGCCATACTAAAATGGGGCTCCATAATTTTTGACAGCAGGGAACAACAGCCCTAAATGAGTCTGTTTTTTCAGTTTTTGTGGAAGCTAGGCTTTCGAGAACTGACTTATTTTTATATGAACAATTCTCTTCTTACCGCACCTAAAGGATGTGAGTCTGGTATAACACGCTAACGCGCTCTCCAACTGGTTTTAAGCTTGTAGGAAATGGGAACCCACCCGATATACCTCCGGCGCAAGCGCCTTCTCAGATACTAGGTGGGCTGAGACTTTTCTGGATCATCACGACTAGGGGCTGCTGCCATACTAAGACCCGGGTGGTTGTATGTGTGCCTAAACCCAACCCTTTAAAAATCTATCCCGTAAAACAAATTGATTAAGTTCCTTATATTGGTTCAATTTTAATTTTTTTCAAAGCTCTTTTTTTTTATGGAAGTTTTCTTTAGTTCAAAGATTGGGGGTGATGATCATGTGCCGCCACTACGGGCTGGTGTCCACTGTGGGAATATGCTTTCACAAGTAGGCCGTCAATCGGCTAAGGCACCTTAAATGACGAGAA
Organism: Chloranthus sessilifolius; assembly: GCA_021018995.1. Lineage (NCBI taxonomy): Eukaryota > Viridiplantae > Streptophyta > Magnoliopsida > Chloranthales > Chloranthaceae > Chloranthus > Chloranthus sessilifolius. Next base: position 103,239,492 of record CM037584.1, on the reverse strand, counting down.
TTTAAAGGAAATTAAAAAATAATGCGCAAGTAGGCCCGCCGATCGGCTAAGGCACATAAATGACAGGAAAGTAGGGGTGAGTAAATAAAATAAATAAATAAATAATACAACAAAATAGTAAAAAGGTTAGTAAAATAAAAAATAAATGGCCAAATTTCAAGGAGAAGCTCTACAAGATATCCCCAGCAGAATCGCCATTTGTGCAACCATGGGATTTTTTGACGATCCTGCCACGGTAATGCTCACTAACAAAAATATAGTGTTACCACCCAGAGCTTTTTATATCTTGAAAAACCTATATCATTTTTATAAGCACCGAAGTGTCACAAATATGACTCTAAATCTGGTCCACACCAAAGGTTCTTGGGTAGGGGCTTCGGTTATCAATCGGGCAGGTCTTAGGCACCCGATCAGCCCGCTTAATGCGGTCTCTACTTATGGCCAAAACAAAAATGAAAAGAAAATAATACCAAGGTCTTCTTCTTATCCAAAAGGCTCTAAAATCCTTTTTGTGCCCCTCTGTCCCTACTAAAAAGTCAGTGGCGTAATGACTCAAATGTGAGGATGGAAGAAGAACAAAAAGAGATAGGAGAAGAAAGGGGAGAGCCGGAGCCGTCCGACCCTTATTGCACCATTGAGGAACCTTGCGTTAGCTTACTTTGATGAGCTTTTGAAGGCTTGTTTGGTATGGAATGGGGTTCTAACACCTAAGGGTTGAAGCTAAGAGGTAGAGAAGGAGGACTAGGGGATCACACACACCTAACCTAGAGGCTTTTAGTGAAATACTAAGGTCTAAAGGGTTTGTTTGAATTATGAAATTTGTATGGGGATGGTACACCAAAGAGAGAAAGATCTTCTCACTTAAGCTCTTTCTCTCTTAGGCAAAAATTCTCAACCTTTAATCCAAGGGGAGGGGGGTTCTATTTATAGGCAAAGGGTGGGTTAGGAGAGTGTTTAGATGCTAATTTGGTTTAGCAATTAGGTAATCTAAAATCTAAGGATTTCTAGGGTTTTTGGAGCCTTGAAACATGTGAAGAGATGCTCCAATGTTGGATGATGGGGTGAGGCTTTAAACCACTTAAGGGGTTGCATATAGATGGTAAATGGGTACCACAGAACTAGCAAAACACACTCAAAAGGTCAAGGTGGTCAACAAGTCAAACCCCAATCACAAAATTCAGGGTAAAAACTAGAAGTTACTATTCATATGCTTGGCGCAACTATTAGTTGCGCCAGGCATATGCATAGTAAAACAGTGCATATACAGTGCCTGGAAGTTAACTCCCCGAGATGTGGCCCACCGTAATGCTGGCGCAACTAATAGTTGCGCCAGGCTTAATCTGGGGAGAGATGGCTTGGCGTAACTAATAGTTGTGCCAAACTTACTTATAACTGGCGCAACTATTAGTTGTGCCAAATCCCTAAGGGGGCCACCTGAAATTACCTCTTTTCCCCTCGAGTTCGGACCGCCATATCTTTATGCACATAGCTCCGATTGGGGTGATTCTTAGACCGTTGGAAAGCTGGTGACTTCTACTTTTCAATGGTATGAGATTTGAACTTAGTAGAAGGGCGTAGTTAGTTTTGGTGCACTATCCTTCATCCATGGCTCGGGAAAACTAGGTTCTGGTTCGGAATGAGTTCTAAGGGTTGGGATTGATTTCTAAGGGTTCGAGAAGGTTTCTAAGGGATCTAGGGGGATTTGGAAGGGTTCCTAAGGTTTCAAAGGGGTTCCTAAGGTTTTCGTACATACCATTAAAATCTCAGTGGGACGCCTCTCTCGAAATGTGTTTCGATCGGGCCTTGGGCCAAATTTCGGTGTCTACACATCTTTTCCCAGAAATGGCTTAGCATGGATAATACACACGCTAACCATAGGTGGGCTCCCCAGCGGGCTCTGAATTTCTCAAGCACTGTAGCTATGCTTAGCGTGTACAATACACATGCCAGACTTAGCTACAATGAATCTTGGGTTTTGCCCGAATTTTACTTTTAGGGTTTAACTTATTGACCATCCCAATGTTTGGGGTGTGTTTCTTTAGGACTATTGCACCCTTATTTAGCCTATTTGCAACCCTCTAGTCATTTAAAACCCCACCCTATCATCTACCATTGAATCCCTTTCCCATATATCTAAGCCCTTAAGATCCTAGGAAATCTTAGATATTAGGATTACCTAATTGCTAACCCTAATTAGCTTTTAAGTACCCCCTAACCCTCTCTTTTTCTATAAATAGAGAGGCACCCCCCCTTGCAAATGACTTGAAAAAAATTCCAAAAGAGATAAATGATTAAGAGAGTAATTTTCCCCGTTGGTGCACCAATCCCACATAAATTCCAGAACTGAGTTCATCTCTTTGGATCCCCTCTTCCATCATCAATCTCCCGATTTTGGTAGGAACTAGGCCTTAGTCCTCCTCTCCTGGCCTCTAGCTTGCTAGCCTTAGAGGTTATAAACCATCCAACCACCCGTTTGCTATCGGAAGCTCACCGAAGTGCCCTCACGGGAAGGACCACAGTGGTGCTACAAGGGCTCGAGAGCTCTGGCTCTCCCCTCTACTCGTCTACCTTCTTAGCTTTTCCCTTGACTTTGAGTTTGTGCCATTACGTCGTCGAAATCTCAGTAATTGTGGAGGGGCAAAAATAGGAATAAAGTGCCTTTGGACATGAGGAAGTGCTCTTTTTTTTCACCTTTGTTTTTTTATTTTTATTTAGGCCATAAGTAGAGATCGCATTTGAGCGGGTTGATCGGGTGCCTAACACCTTCCCGATCGATAACCGAAGCCCCTACCCAAGAGCCTTTGGCATTAATCGGTAAATCAGAGTCATATTTTTGGAACTTAGGTGCTTATAATATTGATTTAGTTTTCTCGGGACACCAAAAGCTTCAAGTGGTGACTCTAGTTTTTCATTAAACGAGTGCATCGTCGCGACAGATTCGCGAGAGCCCACGATTGCAAAGATGGCGACTCTGTTTGGGAGGAGTGCTGCATCGTTATAAATTGCTCCCCCCAAGGACCATAGGTCACCTCAGGCCCCTCCTCGTGCCCTTGTTCCTCTTCACTCGACATTCTGAGGGAGACACAAGCAACAATACCAAGAGATGTCAGAAAGGAGAAACCAATTGCTATGAGCCGTAAGAAGGTAAGTATGCTCCATTTATTTGTCATCAATCATAATCGTCATCATTTTAGAAAATACATCAAAAAGGGGCAAGCCCAAAGCGTCCCACATTTCAAAAAAAAAAAACTAAAAAACAACAAACAAACCAAAAAAAAAAAAAAAACAAAAAATATATATATAAAAATAAAAAAAAAGAAGAAAGAAAAGAAAGAACTCCATTCCACAAAACTTTGGTCAAAATCCCCGATGCGAATGGACTACGGGTAGGGATGCTTTCAAAAAATAAAACAAAAAACAACAAAAAATCAATCGAAATCATGCGTAGACACAACAAGGCGTAGATCCAAAAAGAATAGAAAGTGAGGCCCCTAATCACACCAAAAAATCCAATAAAAAAAAAGAGGGGGGAGGGGAAAGGGGGAATAAGGCACCATCCAATCTTACTTTCATTTAAAATCAAAGCCACTGCATTGAAATCAATTAAACGGACCATAGATAATCACGTTCACAATAGAGATCATTCATTTGTCACTAAAAAAGCAAGAATCCTAACCACATTGAAAGGAACTCAAGAAAAATCAAAGAAATAGGGTTAAGAAAAAGGAGGATTACTTTGGAAAAAAATGGACCTTTGATCCGGCGTGGAACGCACATTTGATCGGCAAGAATAGACGTCAGCAAAATGGCAAGATTCAAATCAATTCAAGGAAACCCTAGGAAGAGGTCCCAATTCGGTTTAGAGAGCGGGGAAGGAGAAATTTTTGAAAAATGCCCTTTTTCGCTCGGGCCTGACTATTGTAAAAACCCCCCAAGTTTGGCTTAGCATGTATAATATACACGCTAGGCTTATTTTGGCCAGATTTGGCTTAGCGTGTATAATATACACGCTAAGCTTATTCAAACCAAATTTGGCTTAGCGTGTATATTATACACGTTAAGCTTGGTCCTCCCTAGGCTGATGAAGGTGCACACACCCCCAAATGGCACGTCAATCTCTATTTGATTTGCTCGGGAGGTTGTGCTAAAATAAGTGGTTTGGGACCAATGAGCATGCTCAAAATTCCTGAACAAACATACATATCTACATAAAATAACAAAAAATCTACATAAAATAATAAAAAAAATCTACATAAAATAATAAAAAAATATATGCATATGTGACTTTAAAAAAAAAAGAAAAAAAAGAAAGCAACACGTACACCCAAAAAGCGTTGCGACATCAATTCGCTCCACTCGGGTAGTCATGTTAAATTAACTTTGGGATCAATGGGTTCACCCAAAGACCTTGAACCTTGATTCACGCAGGGGAACCCATGGCTGATCAAAATGAGGCAATCAATGCCTCGTATGATTAGACACAAGTTGTGGACCTTCGCGCATATGTCTCGCGCTTGTCTTTAAGAACGGGTCGATCACCCTGTCACTTACGGAGCTATTTTATATAGAATGAAACTTGAGCATCAAACATCTTCAATCATCTTGAGAAGCAAACATTTTTCCTAGCATATTTGGCTTTCGCAATTCGCTCCATCTCAGTTATGCCCAGTAATGTCGCTAAGTGCTTGGGGACCGATAACCTCGGGGAACGGACATTTTTCCTAACATACAGGGCTTCCGTTTACTCACCATGTTACCCACCTAATGTTTGAGGTTCATTTTGAATATAGCAGACCCATCAGTGTTGCCTTGGGCCTCTTCGGATGTCTCTTGTCTTTGGCATCCGATCATTACTGATCTGATACCAAAGAGGGACATCTGTAGACACCCAAATTTGGCCTAAGGCCCGATCTAAACATACTTCGAGAGAGACACACCCCAAGATTTCTATAGCATTTCCCAAACCCCTAGGAACCTTCCCAAACCCCTAGGAACCTTCCCAAACCCTTAGGAATTACCCCCAAACCCATAATTGACCCTCCCGGGCAATGGTTAGAGAGAGATGTACTAATACTGGAAGGAATCTCTATTAAGACTGAGGCTCATACCATTGAAAAGTAGAGGGTCTTAGCTTTCCAACAAGCCAAGAATTACCTCAATCCAACTTGCAGATCAAAAGTTATGGCAATCTGAATATGGCCTAAAACTGCACCTATTTGGACCACTCGACAGGTTCTGAGCCCCTCGAGAGCTTCTCAAGAGGATGGGCATCCTTAGCATGTATAATACATACGCTAGGCCATTTCTGGAGAAATGTTGCCTAGCGTGTATATTATACATGCTAGGCCATCTTTTCCCAGAAATGGCTTAGTGTGGATAATACACATGCTAAGCATAGGTGGACCCCCTAGCGGGCTTTGAACTTCACAGGCACTGTAGCTATGATTGGCGTGTATAATACACATGCCACGCTTAACTACAGTAACTCTTGGATTTTGCCCGAATTTCACTTTTGGGGTTTGACTTGTTGACCATCCCAATGCTTGGGGTGGGTTTTTTTAGGATTGTTGCACCGTTATTTAGCCTATTTACAACCCTCTAGTCATTTGAAACCCCACCCTATAATCTACAATTGAACCCCTTTCCCATATATCTAAGCCCTTAAGATCCTAGGAAACCTTAGATATTAGGATTACCTAATTGCTAACCCTTATTAGCTTTTAAGTACCCCCTAACCTCTCTTTTTCTATCAATAGAGAGGCACCCCCCCTTGCAAATGGCTTGAAAAAAATTCTAAAAGATAGAAAAGATTAAGAGAGTCCTTTTTCCCTTTGGTGCGCCAATCCCTTATAAATTCTAGAACTGAGTTCATCTCTTTGGATCCCCACTTCCATCATCAATCTCCCAGTTTTGGTAGGAACTAGGCCTTAGTCCTCCTCTCCTACCCTCTAGCATCCTAGCCTTAGAGTTTAGAACCCATCCAACCACCCATTCGCTATTGGAAGCTCACTGAAGCGCCCTCACGCGAATGACCACAGCAGTGCTACAAGGGCCCGAGAGCTCTGGCTCTCCCCTTTACTCCTCTACCTTCTTAGCTTTTCCCTTGACCTTGAATTTGAGCCGTTACGCCGCCAAATTCTCGGTAATTACAAAGGGGAACAAATAGGATTAAAGTGCCTTTGGGCAAAAGGAAGTGCTCTTTTTTTCACCTTTTTTATTTTTTATTTTTGGCCATAAGTAGAAATCGTGTGTGAGCGGGTTGATCGGGTGCCTAACACCTTCCCGATCGATAACCGAAGCCCCTACCCAAGAGCCTTTGGCGTGAATCAATAAATCAAAGTCATATTTTTGGCACTTCGGTGCTTTTACTATTGATTTAAGTTTGTTAGGACACAAAAACCTCCGGGTGGCGACTCTAATTTTTCATTAAACGAGCGCATCGTCAAGACGGACTTGCGTGAGCCCACGGTTTCACAGGTTTTGATATTGATCCTACTTAGATTCATATCATTTATGCTTGATAGGTGTGATTAGGTTGTTTGATACCACCTTAAACGATGTTATAGATTGATTAATTGGCATTGACCGCTCTGAGTCGATTTGACATAATAAATAAAACTTACCGATCGACCACATACTAGAGAGATTTTAATTAATATGATTTTCTCGATTGATTGATGAAGAAAAATCATCGCCTGCCTACAAACAAATCTTACTCTAGGTAAAAACCTTTAGGGTATAGGCCATAGGTGATAACTGTTAAGGTCAGTCAACTAATATACCCTCATAAGAAACTTGAAAAGGAGACAGATCGCTCCTATCGTAAACATAACTAAAAATTTACCTTCATCTTAACCTTTCACTTACCTGATGTAAACTTTTAGATTATCATGTCGTTAGAACTGAAAAAGGCAATTGCAGCCCTAAAGGATGAAAAGAAAAAGTTGAAATCGCAGAGCTCTAAGTCAATTGATCGTTTTACATGATATGATTATTGTTTTGATATTGATCCTACTTAGATTCATATCATTTATCCTTGATAGGTGTGATTAGGTTGTTTGATACCACCATAAACGGTCCTATAGATTGATTGATTGACATTGACCGCTCTGAGTCGATTTGACGTAAAAATAAGAGTCACCGATTGACCACATACTCGAGAGATTTTAATTAATAAGATTTTCTCAATTGATTGACAAAGAAAAACCATCGCCTCCTGACAAACAAATCTTACCCTGAGTAAAAATCTTTAGTTTCTAGGCCATAGGCGATAATTGTCAAAGTTAGTCAAATAATATACCCTCCTAGAAAACTTGAAAAGGATAAAGATCGCACCTATCATCAACATAACTGAAAATTTACCTTAATCCTAACCTTTCACGGACCTGATGTAAACTTTCAGATTACTATGCCATCAGAACTGAGAAAGGCAATTGCAGCCCTAGAGGCTGAAAAAAAAAGTTGAAATCGCAGAGCTCGATGGGAGAGTCCATCATAGAAAGAGAAACTGCCAAGAAGTTTCGGCTTAGGACTGCCCTGCAAGATGACCACAACATGTGTGAATAATATCAGGAACTTACTGTCTTGATGATCAAGGATTGCAACAAAAATGTTAGGATGGCTAGAGCCCAGATTTGGCGTGTTGAACGCATGCTAGTAGAGGTTTCTAGTGAACTACTAAGCGCTAAGAACTATTTGAAAAGATTGACTGGTGGGAAGTAATTTGGGGGAAAAATAAAACTTTTCTTTATGGATTTTGTGGTATTTTGTGATGCCTTGCCACCTGTATATGGCAAAGATGGTTATTTTGAAAACTTTGGAAAAATTATAGTTGGTGTTTTATTTCATTCTGATTGGAGGTGTTTTACTTCATTCTTATTGGAAACTCAGATGCTTTGCCAAAATTGTTTTTAATGGCAATGACAAAAGTTATTTTGAATACTTATGGAAAGTTTGAGAATGGATATTTTGAAGGTTTTGGACAAATGTCTTTTGAAAAATTTTGATCATCTTTATCCTCTTGCATGATTAATAATCACCACATTTCATTTTGAGTATGTTAATCACCCTCATATTTTTGTCTTGATTTGGTTAGAGATTTACATCTGTAGAACCTTGTCTTGACAACGGTGGTTATATAGAAACCCAAAAATTTGAAAATCTTGTATACCTTTTTCCTTACTCAAATTCTTACTAGAAAAATTTAACCTTATTTCAGATGAACCCGAATGACAGATCCCTATACACTAATGGACACAAATAGGAAACAACACTAGAGAACCTTACCTTCCTACGAAGATCACTTGAATATAATAAGAATTCTAAGTCAAAACGTACTCAAAGACCGCTAGATGTGGACTTTCACGCAAGAGTTACTCAGTGTACTTTGAGCAGACAAAGATAGGAGAGCTCGACTCCTGCTAGAACTGGGGCACATAGAAGAAAACTATACGGAAGACATGAAACATTTGAAGAACCTTGAAAAGAGTCTTAAAAACCTAACATCAAACATAAAAAGGCTACATACTGAAATCTACACCCTTGGTCAGTGGAGATAGGATTTAGAAACTTCTTGTTATGGTTTGTTTTGTCTTGATGTATGCTCATGTGAGCAGAATGACGTTTAGAATCTTGATGTTAATGGTTTAAATGGAAATCTAGTTGGAATGTTATGAAATTTTTTGAAATAGTGGTCAAATTGTGAAAATAACTACCCATTGACTTTCTAGTATTTGAATGCTATATTGTAATAAGTCAAGGAAGCCACATCATCACTAAACGTAAACTTCATACAAATGGAATCATACACTCGAATTCCAAAGACATTGCTCGAAATCCAACAAGGAAGAAAGATACTTCATAGATACGAACAAATGTACCCACAACAAATAAAGGAATACGAAAATAAGCTGACCTACATTCGGAAGGAAAAGGAAAACATCAAGAAGGAAAAATATACGGTAGAACATTTCGCTACAACTCCTTTTGCTCGCACAGAATAAAATAGTGCCAAAGTAAGTAATATTTTGATTAGTTTAGAAACTTGCCAAGAGTGGGAAAATTATTTCCAACACATTGAAGAGAAAGCCTGTGAATGTACCCGATCATAGTTGAATCGAACCCAATAATTAATCTGATCATATGAACGGGCTCTATGTGAAAAAAAGGGGAGGAATGATTTGTAATAAAATTTGATTGAATTAGGATGATCACTGATCTTGGCTGCTTGTAATCTGTAAGAATTCTTTAATATCTGTTTATTCGCGTTGGTCACTATTGTTGTTACATGATTAAAAATTGTTAGAAACAAACAAGTCTCTAAACTTTAATACCCTTTTTCACAAATGGGAAGTACAATGACTTCATTAGAAATGCTGACGGAACTGAAAAGTAAAAAGAAAGAACTTGAACAGGAAGAGCTTCTATTCTTTCTCCAATCTGCTTTGCACCGATCGTCGATCCAATATCTTGAGACACAAATCGACAAACTGACTAGTGAGAAACACATCTTCACGATCCGTATTTCCCTTCTAATAGGAAATCCACCTGGTAAGTGTGAAGCTGTCTGACACATGAACGACGTGAAACTGAGACTCTGAAATTGTAAGTGACACCTCACTAAGGAAGTCATTGAACTTGGCCAGAGTGAGGGAATTCTGACAACGATTCGAGACCAGATTGACAAGCTTGGCGCCATTATCACTGAAACCGAAACCTTGATGAAAATCGCAAGTATTTCTAAAACTTTCTTAATAGTTTCGATTCTGTGGACGAAATCCCCTTTAAGGAGGCGAGGATGTAGCACATGTCCCTCGATCCCTGTATTGGTCAAACTATTGATTGAACACTGGTGAGACCTGACTATGCCAGGTGGCTGCCTGAGGTCAGGTCCCTTAAAATTTGTGAGGCACCCACTTTTGGAAAATGGAAAATTTGTTATTTCTAGTGGCACCCATAGGGCACCCCACTTATTTGGATGGATGTGTTAGAAAGTTGGTATAACACACACCACATCTTGTGCCTTAAAAATAAGCCCATATTATTTCTTAATGAACCCTGACCTGATGTTTGACCTGAATTGGACCTGAGCCTTGGTGGTGATGAGAGGATCATCGCCAATAGATCAGATTTCAAAACTTATCATAGGATTTCTGGATGTGTTGAGTCAAAGATTGACCCACAAAATAGAAGCCCTTAGATGTACTAACACATAGGGTTTTGTATTTGTGATTTGCATTAGAGAGTGGCATTTCATGTAAATAGGACTAAAGCCCAAGGGAAATAGTAAATAAAATCCCTAATTTTTGAAAAAATAAATTTGAATTATACAAATCTCCAGCAAATTCTAGCCCTTGGTTAATTTGACCAATATTTGACCCATCTTACACCATGTATTTTGCATTGGGTAAATCTAGGGTGCAAAATGCAGTTACTTGCATGCACCACATGATTTGTGAGACTTTAGAAATTCACAAACTTTACAGGTCTTGAAGACCACAAAAAGACAAGCTAAGATATGATGTGTGGTTGGTGAGAAGTCAAAGTGGGTCCACTCTCTTGGGCGCATGGAATCTTGGAGGAGAGAGAGGGTATGGGAAAGTGGAGAGTTAGCCTTGGGAAGAATTGGAGTGCCACATGGCACAATGTTGCAGCCCTTGTCTGCTCCCCATCCGTGCAAATTTCAAATTCCATAGGGGATAATCGTTTAAAATTTAAACCTTGAAGGTGCACAAGTTCGAAGTACGAGGGCGAGTATAAGGGTGTCTAATCAGTCACATAATTTACCATTTTATCACCCTTAACTTAGTGATGCTAGACCCCAGTTTGCTACTAACGAGTTCATGATGTGCAGATATTAAGGAAAATCAATAAAAGAGAGCCAAAGTGTTAATCTTTGTCAAAATGAACTCACAAAGCAGTAAGAATGACGATTAAGTGAGAAAGACGATTTGCGGCCTAATGAAAGCCAGAAAATCATAAAAGACGATTGAGCGTTGTAACCAAAAGAAGAAGATAAAAAATCATGATTTACGATTCTTTAATAAGTCGTTTAAGAAGCTAGAGCAATACAAAAGAGAACAGTGAAAAATCGTAATTCAGAGAATCGTCAAGAGAGAAAGTTATGAAAATGAGAAAATCATTATTTACAATTTTCTAGAAAGAAGAGAAAAGAGAACAATCGTGATTTTCGATTGTAGGAATATAAGCTTTCCTGCTGCTACTGTTGCTGATCACGTGAAGATTTTCACAGTCATGCACCAATTTAGAAGAACTTTTGAATTAGAAGTTTGACAAATCACGGATCTGAAAAGATTGATAAAGATATACTCCAGAAGATCTCGACTACTAAATAAACAGGAACGATCCAGAAGCGCATCAACCATAGAAAGCAAGGAAGAATAGAATTAGAATTAGAGTTATAATATAAATCTTGTTAGTTTCTTTTATTAGAAATAGAACTTGTAAACCGACTTCTTGTGATCTATAAATAAGAGAGCTCAGTGCAGGAATAAAGCATCGAAGAAATTCTCAGCATCAATTGATGACTTCGGTTGAGATTTCTTTCGATCAATTTAGAGCAGATTTTATTGCTTTGTAGGTTAGATATCCAAGGTTCCTCGATCACAATTGACGACTGGGATTGAGAGCTGGAAGATTAAAATAGATATCTGTAGTTCCTCAGAAGTAATTGACGACTGCGCCTAAGGGGTGAAGGATATAATTTTATTACTCTCTAGTTTAGATTTTATTTGCTTTATTTACTGCTTTATAAACATCTCCAAATTTTGATTTGAATTGACGATTCAGGTTGAGGTTTGCAGGTTAGTTTAATGGTATTTTATTTTCCATCTTTGATTTCCTAGAGTTTGATTGACACCCAAATTTCTGATAGATTAAATATTAGTATAAATGTATATGGAAGGATTTAGTTTTTGATTGACGCCCAAATTCTTGAAACTTGAGATATAGTGTACCGGTATTTTAAATTTGTAAACATCCGAGTTTTGAAGGATTATGATTGATGAGCATAATCTGGAAGGAGGAGGATTATTATTTTATGTAATTTAGTTTAAGAATCCACTCTTTTATTCATATTTCTCCAGTAGTTTAGAATCTTAAAAGATAAATATAAGATTTTGAAATATATATATATATATATATATATTTATATTTATATATTTATATATATAAGATCATCACTTCTTCGTAGGAACGATCCTATCGCTACGCTATAATTTCCATTGTGCGCTTGCAATAGGTGAAGGCTTCACTTTAATTTTATACATACAATAATCTAGCCGATCAATGTCGAACCACAGGGACTTATCATTTACCTAATCTAACCTCTGTCCTAAAATTTGTATAAAATTAAGTTTCCTAAATTAAATTAAATAAAAAGAAAACCAACAATAATTTTGGATTAAGATAAGAGAAGCTAGTCTGGGATCTCTCTTGGATCTCAGACTCATATATAATAGCCTCCTATTTCCTTCCTATTTTGAATCCCAGGTACCCCCGCTCTAAGCTACAAGCTCTATCGCTTCGTATAATAATTATATCCTATTCATAGTCATGGACTAGTCCTTGGATATGATCCTCTAATCACTAGTGATCTAAACATCAAGGTGTCATTGCACATAACCAACAAAAACTACCCTACAAGGCCTAGTCCGTCAGTGAATATCCTATCTAATCCAACCCTAATCCCTACAAGGCCACTAGGATTAAACTAAAGAAAATTAAACCTTTACAGTCGCTCATTCTTGATTATTCTTGAAACCTCAACCATACAATCGTACCATAAATGTAACACCCGGCCAATTCCGGCTTGTAACCACACTAGTCCGACTAGCATGTGTTTGGTAAACCTGACATATTGGTTCAAATAATCGAACTGGGCCCTTTGGAATCAAGCCAGTAGATGAATAGACCTTGTGTGTGAGGCCCGATAGATAGCACCAATGATCAGACCCATTAGTCAACAGCCTAGAGTAAAAGCCCATTAGTAGAAGGCTTGGTATAAAACCCATTGTATTACAAAACCCATGGTCTGGACGGATTAATGATGACCCGTTGCTAAGACACATGGGTTGGACCCTCTTGAAAGTGGACCCATGGGCTTATAAGAGACTAGATCTATGGCCTTTAGTTAAGCTAGTACACCGAGATGGGTGTATGAACTTCACATGAGAGCCAACCCAACCTATTTAAAGCCCATGCACGAAAAGTATCTGCATGGGGATTGAGTGTCGAGTAACAGCAATGAAATGGAGATCTTCTTCCCCTCGTCTCCACTTTGAGAAGCCTCCAAGCCTGTTGATCTAGACCCTCTGATGGATCAAACCGACCATAGAGATGGGAAGATTATTCCGCAACAACTAACCCTTGATTCGAGAACTCTTTCAGGCGGGGATCGGAGTGATCAAACGCGCCCTCTCGGGTGAAATACTTCGTTCCAGTTACGTATTGCTATCAACCCATTTCGTAAGTCTTAATCGATGCAACCCCTTTGTATCTGCCCATTGGATCCCTATCGATGACAATTCATGCATGAAGTTGGGGAGAATCAGACACGTGAGAGGCCATGTAGTCAAAATTGTGGGCTCTGATGCTTTAAGCTGCGTGCATGCATGATTAATCGCGCTTGTGTTCGAAGGCTCAATTCCCCTTAGCCTAACTCGACTGGGTCGCGTTCTTACAATGCATGCCTTGAAACCCCACAAAATCGAACTCATGACCAACTAGGGAGTTAAATTGTTTGATTTCCAGGGGTTTCGGACCATGTCTCATGCGGGTTAAATGTGATAGGAGACTAGTGTTAGCGAGACTTCGCGTTAGGTGTTGGTCACTGAGAGTGTTGTCTTGTTATTGGTGAGAAAACAGTGGTGAAGAAATATAAATCAAAAAGTGAAGAAATATAAATTAGTTAAAATAGCAAAATCTGAAATACACAGCCTACAAGATACAGGGCTATTGTAGCAAGTTTTGAGTAAGAGTTTGTCCCACAGAGAAATCGATCTAGAACCCAAAATGGGTTACGTTAGTAGGCCTCCAGATCTAGCTCAGATTTGACAATCCTAGAGAAAGGGAGTTGGGTGTCACAACTACACTAAATTAACATTAAAAGAAGGAAAATAAAGTGCAGTCCTATCCTAAAGAAAGGGTTATGAAGAAGGTGGTGATGGTGTGTGTTAAAATAAAGATAAAAAATGATGGAAAGTAGGCAATTAAGTTAAGATTAATTCAGCTATGTAACTCAGACTTAGGGTTGTCTTTGTAGTTGTCCCTTAGATGACTACAAGCACATCTCCAAGGAAGATGTGTCTAACTCAACTCTTATGGTTTGACCTAATCTCTTAAGGCGATAACCTGTCCAGTTCAATGGTCACAGGCTATCCAATGGAGAGGATCAAACCACATGAATTAAATTAGAAAACTAATCTGATCCAATAGAATAGACTGATCTTAAGGCTATAACTTTTCCAATTAAATGGTCACAAATTATCCAATAGGTGTCCACCCAATGGCTCAAATCAAATCATAAAAATCATTGCAAACACCATGTATGCCAGGCTACAAGCTCAGGCACCCATGGGAGGAAATAGTTCTTGAAGAACCAGTGGAAACCACAACAGTTCAAATGCAATTTGGAGACTTAAATGTATCTGATCATTGCTACTAGAGGCTTGCAATGACTCAGCTCACAAGCCTGCAATCTCTACAGAAAAATCAGATCTAACATCTGATGTTGGTCAAGTAAAATAGAGGGGAGCTTGTTCCTGCAATAACCTCTCACAAGGCTACAAGCTCAAGTGTAGAGGAAAAGAATCCCTCTCAGATCTGTGGCTAGGAATGACCCTAGGGCTATAGTCTATCCACTTGAATGGTCACAGGCTATCTACAGAGGTTATCCACACCAGAGACGACTAAGATGGAACATGAAAATTGTTGCTACCACCATGGTCCCTGGGTTACAAGCTCAAGCTTCCATTGGTATTTCAAATCAGCTAAAATCCTAAATGCATGGCATAGATTGAACAAACATTAAAATAGACATTCATTGATTAAACCAATACTTACAATTAGATGTCCTCAAGGCAGCAACCTTGTGCATAACAGCTCATCAACAACTCCCAATGTGCACAAGACCCATTACAAAAATTGATAAATCTAGGCCTAATTGATTATAGAGAACATAGCCATCATGTTCTAGTCTAAGGAAGAAGAAAAAAATGGAAAAAGTGGTGATCAAACCCTAATCCTACTCTGCTCGAGCTCAGAGCTTACTGAGGTTGAAGGAGAGATTTTTTTTTAAGTTACATTTATAGCTTATATACTCAGTCCTTGATGCCTTGGCTAAGAGAAGAATAAACCCTAATTTTAGGGCAGATGTGGCTTGGTTACAACCCTAGGATGCCTTGGGATGTGTGCCCTAGACCCGGAGAAATCACCAAAAGGTCCCTGAGTAGAGAATGAGAAGTGGAGAGCCCAAGCTTCGCAGGGCTGGCCTTGGCTCATTAATTCATTCGCATGATTTACAGAGTGCTTGCGAGGTAGCATTTGGCTTAGAAGGTTTATCGCTCGTGTAGTGGAGCTTCAGGTGTCTCCTGTCACAAGGTTCTCGCGTAGATTATTTTGCATTTTGCTTGGCTCCTTGTGCATTGCATAGCATAACTCGCTAGGTAGAGGGTTAAGCTTTTACACGGGCGAGAGCTACGCAAATGAATTTCTGGAGCTCTCTCTCCTCTTGAGTTGTGCAAGAGCTGCACGAGATTTCTTGACTCTTTTGTGCAAATTAGTCTCGCAAGACTGCGCATGCGGCTGATATAAGACTTGATCCTCGTGAGAACTTTGCGAGTTGGATTTCCAAAGGTTTAATGCGTGACTACTGCACGAAGTCTGGGAGTGCTAAAAGTAGATCAAACTTGTGACTACTACACGAAGCAGTTCTCTGAGGTGCATTCCTCCACAGGGCGCGCGAGTTCTTCGTGAGTTCATTTATGCTGCATGTAACAGCTATGCGAGGAAGCTTTGCTGCAGACTTAGACACGCGAGGTAGCATCTCTTAGTGCTCGAGAAAATGACTCAGCTGGTCTGCTGCAATGCATATGCTGCTGTTATAGCTTCCTCCACTCTCATCTATACTTCTCTCATCTGTTGGACTTCTTTGGTCCACCCCGACATACAAACTAGTCACCATGGTGCTCCATCAGTCCTTGGCTCAGCAATCCTCTCTGGCTTTAATTCTTTCTCTTTTAGGCACCAAAGGTAAGCACTTTGTATTAAGCTGCACAATTATTACAAACTACAAAACAAGCTAAACAAAGAGTTATGAGTCAACTTCATGGTATAGCAAAGGCTAGGTTAAGAGGTGAAAGGTGGTACTTTTTTGTTAATAACACACCCCGAAACCTAATCTTTGCTAGTCCTCGAGCAAAGTAAAATTTAAACAACTACTCTAGGAATGTAAATGCCACTTTCATAGGGAGCACAAATGTATTTAGCTTATGCATAAAGCATTTTAAACCCTTAGGTGATCCCTAGTGGAGGAGTGAAGTCTCCTGAGGGTTTTCACTGAAGGTACCGACAAACTTCTCAATGAAATAGTTAACAAAAGTTCAACATTCATCACACTAGCTTTCAATAAACAGAGCATCAGCCCACTCTTCATTCTTTTCAAAATGAGAGGAATTTAAACAAATGAAATGCACGAACCATTTAGCATGAACAACTCTGACATGTATGCACATCATTTCCAATTAGCTTACCACAAGAAAAACAAGTATATGTCGGTACTGAGCTCACCATCAATTCAAAAATTAAGTTTAGGCAATGCCCAATACATTCAATGTCAGACCCAATGCTTACCAGGGCAGTCTCTCACAAATAACTTTGAGGGTTTTCATTTTCACACAAGCTGAAGAGCAGTTGCAGTCCCCAAATGGGTTTGTAAGCATGAGCATAGTCAAGGCTTCTAAATTCTAATATCATTAGCTATTTCTCACCATAGGTTGGACCACTCCTTATCTCCACATAATAGCTCATTCAACTTAGGATCACAAGGTCTTATGACTGGGTTGTAATGTGGCTTTTGGGTGTAGGTTACAAAGAATGGAAGGGTGAAAAGGATGTAAAATTGAGAAGTCAATAGGTGGAGGAGGTGATTCATGACTTCACCTTGGTTTACTTTCAGCATATTCCATCTTCTTTGATATTTTTCAGGCTTGAAAAGTCTAGCTTCTCTTATTTTTACTTTTTCCAATGAAATTCCCTCTTGACTCCTCTCTATTCCTTTTCATTATATATATGTTTTTTCTTTTGGATGCATTTTTCTTTTCTTTTTGTTTTTATTTTTATGAAATGCCACCCTCTTCTTCCCAGCTGCTACACTATTGTCCTCCTTGTTGTACTTCTTCCCCATTCACCAAATGTTGACCCTAGGTTGTCCATCTTAAACTCCTTCTCCTTTACTTTTTGAATTCTCAGAGTGGGGGTAGGTTTGAATCAGGTCCACAGGTTTAGGTGCAAATACTCTGGTGTATTTTGAAGAAAACTTGAAATTAAGGCGGTATATGCACAGGGGCAATTTATTGGGTTTGGTATCTTTAAGCTCAAACTATCCAAGCGAAGACCTTGATCCTTTCCTAAATGTTATGGGTACTGTCAGTTGTTTCAACTTGGAGATGCCTAACTTCTAGTGAGGAAATAGACTCAGCCAGTCCTTAGAGTAAAAAGAATTGCCTAAGACACTCCTAAAAGAGATAATTTTTTGTAGGCCCAAATCTCACTAGGTATGGTCTTTCATTGAACTCATAGGCATGTCCTTACCTTTTTTTCTCTTTGATGGTTCACTAAGTGCTGACACAAATGAGTTTTCTTGATGTTCACCTCATGGAAATGTTAAAATTTAAAATCTTTTAATGCCTACAGGTCTGCAGAATTTTAACATCCCTTATTTTCAAAGTTTCATAGGTTACTCAGCTCTATTTCTGTCTTACTCACTTGATTCTGATGCACTTAGGTTAACTCCATCATTGGCATACCTTGCCACACCCCCAAACCTATGTGGACCAGTGTCCTCACCGATTCAAGGATAAAGGGCATGTGCAATAGGGTATTTTTATAAAATTAAGATAGCAAACAAGGTAAGTAAAAGTAATAAACCACACTCACACAAACAAGAAAAACAAACAAACATACAACAGAAATAAAGTACCAAACAAATACACAAAAGCTAACAAAAAGGATTTTCATTAATAAGTAATAATAGTGTACAATGTTACTGAAAATAACTACAAAAAGACTATACAAAAACAGCCCAACTAACTATATGTACAAAGTCAAATCATCTGAATTTTCTGCTGCAGCAGCCTTGCCTTGGACACTTTTACCTTTTGCTTTCTTGAGAGCAACAACAGTGAACTGGAATATCTTTGAAGTAGTCCTCCTCTGCTTGGTGTTGCTCCTCTTCTTGAGAGTGGGCTTAGGATTTGATGCAGGATCTTTGATGTTGATTCCTGGCTTTATTTTTCTTGGCTCTTTGGGTGTAGGGCCAGTTGGCAGGGGAGGGGCAGCAGCAGTGAAGAGTTTGGCAGCTGCTTCTGCTAAGTCTCTGTCACCAATATCAGACAAGGCCTGCAGCAGTGTTGCAGCAGTCCTAGCATAATCATTGGCCCTCCCCTCCACCAATCTCAGGGCCACCTGCAGATTCTTGATTACATCCTCCATCCCATCAGTTCTATTCTTCTCATCATTGTATTTCAGCAGGGTCTCCCTCCATCCATATATGATTCTCTTTTTCTACATCTTATGAGTGAGTTCTAAAAATTTGATTTGATCCAGGAGTGGCTGCTTAACTATGGTTCTGAGATCAGCCATGTCTCTAATCACATCCCTCTTGATGTAGGCATTCTCCTTCATGGCTTTAAGGGGGGTGGAGTATGGAGGCATGGGGTTGAAAGAGGCAGGTAGTATGGGCTGCTCAGCAGTGGAAGGATGGTCAGCCAGCAATTGGGATTATGTGGATGAAGATGAAGGGATGAATGATGGTATGGGTAGGGTGGAAGTAGAGGGTATAGGCTGGGGGACTTCAGATTCAGGTAGGGTGAGGTCTATTACCTCAGGGTCAGTTTGGGTTGGAATGGAGGAGGTGGGGATTAGGTTTTCCACATCTGTGGTAACATCAGATGTTGCTACTGCTGGTGGGGTGGCAGGTTGGGACTGTGGGAAAGTGAGTTCCAAATGTGGGGTAATAATGGGTGGCTGGATAGGGTTAGGTTGAGGTTTAGGGTCAGTTTGTGTTGAGGGATTGGTAAATATAATTGGAGGGGTTTCTATAGTAGGTTCAATGTGTGTAGCGGCAACTATTGTTGCTACTAAGGTTAAGGGTTGGGTACATGGGGGTGGTGTAGGTATATGGGTAGGTGGATGGATAAATGATAGGGATGTTTGGGTTAAAGTTGATAAGGTTGATTGGATGGCTTGTAAACTGATTTGAATGGAGGCCTGCTTTTGGAGGGTGGAGTGCATGGCTTGAAGGGTGGCCTCAATGGATGTTTGGGATTGGGTATTGGCCATCACTTGGGTTTGAAGGAAAAGGAGGACGTTAAGGATTGGGGTAGGGGATCAGCTATGATAAGGGCTGAGGATTGGGTGGTTGGAATTAGTTGAAATGGTGAAGTGGGTGCATGATGGAAGTTGGTTGGTTGGGGTGAAGTAGGGTTTGGGTTAAAGTGATGGGGTTGTGGTGAATCTGAGAGAGGGGTGAACTCATAATTGATGTCTCATATGATATAGTCCATCATTGCTGAGTACCCCTTTTCCTACAGGAGGGCAAGGAATGGGGCCCCTGCTCCCTCTTCACCTTTTCATGTATATCCTTCATTCCTTCAAAGATGAGCTTTGCAGGATCTATGTAGTGGTTGTAATGGAAGGAGTAGAGGGCATCAACAATAGGGAACCCCTTTTCCTATTGGTGCTCAGAGCAATAGACATTCTTTCTCGGCACCCCATCTATAAACCTCAGACTAGGGTGCAAGTCTCTATTCCTTATTGATACCCCAGAGGCCATGATCCCTCCAGTGAGTTCCTTGGCAATTTCTAGGATTGTGGCTGTCAAAGGAGGACCCTTGCGACACTTTAAGTTGTATTTGGCTGGAATACCAATAATTTTAGCAATGATTGCTTGGTTAAGCGGCATTTCAAAATCATCTATCAATACTAGCATTGCAGGGTTCCCATCATCCCCCGTCTTCACTCTAATATTTTGGTAAAATAACTGCACTAATCTAGGGTAGACTAGCTGCAGTGGGGGCCTGAGAAGGGGTAGCAGTGTGGCCTTGGTTAGGTATTCAATTAAAGTAGTTGTCTCTGGCTCATCCTCAAAGAAGGCCTTGTCAAAGGCAGTCTCTGCCTCAAGCTTAATTGCAGCCACAAACTCAAAGGGGATTCTGAGTGACTCATCATCAGATTCATCCTCTTGGGAAACCACAGGGATCTCAAGGGCCACTTCCTTGCCCTTCTTTTATTTTTTCTTTGGTTTCACAGGGCTTTTAGCAGGTGGGTGGGCTCTGGCTCTCTTCTTAAGGGTAGATTTATTCTTTGGAGCAGCGGAATCATAGGCCACAGATTTGGCCTTCTTCACAGGGGCAACCTTTTTCTTAGTTAATTCAACTTGGGGCTCCACAGATGGTGTAGGTACCTCATAGGTCTCCACAGTGGAGGCCTCAGCGATCCTAACAGATTTCCTAGTGGCCACAGGGATACCAGTAGGTGAAGGGTTTAGCATGGCAGCCAAGGTATCAAGAAATTTCCAACCCGTGGCCATGGCCACTCCAATTCTTGAAAATAGGGCTTTAGAATCAAAGTTTGGATAGTTCACACTTTGATGGAGGTAATGCCCACAAATTCGTCTTTACTCAATACTGAAATAGCGTACAAATTCAAACCACAGGGGACAGTGAGATAACTTACCAAATGAGAGCTAGGGTTCCACTTGAATTGTTGCACAGTGGATCAAATCATTCCAAATCACATGCAAAATTATCAGGAGGTGTTGTGGAACACAATGGTGTGAGAAAAATGGCTGAGTTCTAGTGGTTTAGGCAGGAGAGAAGAAAGAAGAGAGAGAGGAGCTCAGTGCAGTGCAATGGAAGCTAGGGCAAAGTGGGAGAAAGGAGAAAATGTCGCAAGGTATAAGTGGAGGACCATGTGCCCCGTGCAGTTGTTACCTGGTACTCACGGGGCAACATCTTCTCGCGTGCTAAAGTGAGATAATGGGAGAAATGAAGTCGCGGAGAAGAAAGATTCCTCACGAGGAATGAAATTTAGAAGACCTATGAGTCTCGCGAGGTCATTCGCAGAGCTGAAGTTGGTTCAAAGCGCGCAAAGCAATTTTGCATCCCTTAACCTCGCGAGGAACAAACATTCAAAGCATCAAGGCCTCGCAAAGTAGATAACATTGCAAGCTTCAGAATTTTAGCTCGCGAGGAACAACTTACAGGACTTCCAGTTGTCGCGCGACACAATGTCGTGGAGAAGAAATGGGTTCGTGAGGTTCAATCTCTAGCTTTCTCCAAGCATTTTGCTCGCGAGGCTCTCGCGAAGCAACACAGTTCAATATAGAGCCCAGCGAGAAAGCCCAAAAAAGGCTCGCGAGTGTAAAATGGAGGCCATTTAGCCTCGTGACAAAGCATAATTCACTCTTTCTCAGTGCTGCACATTGGCCTGTGTATCCATACTAACATGCACCTAGCCATTGTTCATTAGCACCAACTTCCTTCAAATTTAATCCATATCATCATGATAATTGTATGCCTATTACCAACATATGCACTGTAAAAATTCAGAATGCAAATGATTTTCAATTATAGCAGATTCATGAACATTTACACTAATAGCACCTCAACCACAGAATAGTAACAGAACATGCATTTCAGGTCCATGTACATTAAATTCATATGACAAACATGCACCTCAACAACAACAACAAGACAAACAAGACAACACATAACAAAATATGCAAATCAATCAGCAAAATAAAACAACACATGACAAATTTTTAAACAAAACAACACACAAATTCACAAAGTATGGTACACAGTGTACAGAGCTGTGGATCACTAATCAGTGGGAGGTTCATGCAGGTGAATGGTCTAAGGAGGCTCCACAGAATTTTCTACACAAATTTTTAGCCTTCGACCATTCACTTTCATGATCTTCCCAGACATGGGATCTAAGATCTCCACAGCTCCAGATGGGGAGGCATAGATGACAGTGTAAGGTCCATCCCATCTGGATTTTAACTTCCCTGAAAAGAATTTTAATTTAGAGTTGAAAAGCTAAACATTGGTACCAGCATTTAAGTCCTTCCTCATGAGTTTGTTTTCAAAAAATACCTTAGATCTCTCCTTGTAAATTATGGCATTTGTATAGGCTTCCAGTCTCAGCTCATCAAGCTCTTACAGTTGCAATTTCCTGTGAGAATCAGTAGCAATTAGATCAAAATTCAGTGTTTTAATAGCCCAATAGGCTCTGTGCTCTAACCCCACTGGTAGGAGATAGGCCTTGCCATAGACCAGCCTAAAAGGGGACATACCAATAGGGGTCTTATAGGCAATCCTATAAGCCCACAAAGCATCATTCAGTATCTGTGTCCAGTCCCTCCTATCTACCCTCACAGTCTTCTCCAAGATGTGCTTCGTCTTCCTATTAGAAATTTCAACTTGCCCACTGGTCTGTGGGTAGTAGGGAGCTGCAATCTTGTGTGTAACAGTACTTTTTAAGCAGATTCTCAAAAAGCCTGTTACAGAAGTGACTTCCCTTATCACTAATGATAGCTCTGGGAGTGCCAAATCTGGAGAAGATATTATCCTTTAAAATTTTGAGGACAACTGTGTGGTCATTTGTCCTTATGGCAATGGCTTTAACCCATTTGGACACATAGTCTATTGCCAGTAGGATAAAATTGAAAGCCATAGAACGAGGAAAGGGGCCATAAAATCAATCCCCTAGATGTCAAATAGTTCTATCACAAGGATGGGTTGCAATGACATTGAATCTTTCTTGAAAATACCTCCCAACCTTTGACATCTTGCACAGGCTTTGCAATATATGTGTGCATCTTTGAAGAAAGAAGGCCAATAAAACCCACATTATAATACTTTTGCAGCTATCTTTTTGCCACAAAAGTGACCTCCACAGGTCTACTCATGTCACATAGAAAGAATGTTGTGAAACTCATTTTCAAGCACACATCTCCTAACAATCTGATCTGCACAATACTTGTACAGGTATGGATCCTCTCACAGAAAATGTTTGACCTGAGAGAAAAACAAGTCTTTGGCCATCTTGGACCAGTGAGGGGGGATCCTACCAACAGTAAGAAAATTCACTATGTATGCAAACCAGGGCACACTAGACTGCATAACAAATAACTGGTCATCAGGGAACATTTCATTAACAGGTGCTACTGCACATTCTTCCAGCACAGTTCTAGAGGGGTGGCCAGCCACCACATTCTCAATTCCTTTCTTATCCTTGATCTCAAGATCAAACTCCTTCAGCAGGAGGATCCATCGGATTAGCCTTGGTTTGGCATCCTTCTTATCCAATAGGTATTTTAGGACTGAGTGATTAGTAAAAACAATAATTTTAGACCCAAGCAAGTAGGGTCTAAACTTATCCACAGTAAACACCACAGCAAGCAGCTCCTTCTCAGCGGTAGTATAATTGAGTTGAGCCTCTGCTAGTGTTTTACTTGCATAATAAATTATTGCAAGCAACTTATCTTTTCTCTGTCCTAAGACAGCACCTATGGCCAAGTCTGATGCATCACACATCAGTTAAAAGGGGAGTGATTAATCTAGGGCCTGGATTACAGGAGCATTGGTAAGGCACTTTTTTAAAACCTCAAAGGCCTCAAAACACTCAGTAGAAAATTCAAATGACACATCCTGCCATACCAGGTGGTATAGTGGCTTCGAAATTCTGCTAAAGTCCTTAATGAACCTCCTATAAAATCCAGAATGTCCTAAGAAGGATCTGATTTGCTTGACAGTCCTGGGTGGGGTAGGTGTGAGATCAGGTCTACTTTAACCTTGTCAACCTCTATTCCTCTGTGGGAGTCCACATGGCCTAACACAATTCCTTGTGTGTTACCATAAAATAGCTCTTTTCCCAGCGTAAGACCAAATTGGTCTCTTTACATCTTTGAAAAATCAGGTCAAGGTGACTCAAGCACTGGCTAAAGCTATCCCCATAAATAGAAAAAGCATCCATAAAGATTTTCAGGAAGTTGTCAATCATATCAGAGAAAATGGCATATATGCACCTCCGAAATGTGGTTGGGGCATTGCACAGTCCAAAAGGCATTATCCTGTAAGAAAAAGTGTCAAAGGGACATGTGAAAGTAGTTTTCTCTTGATCTTGAGGATATATAGGGATTTGGTTATACCCTGAATATCCATCAAGAAAGTAATAAAATACCTTCCCAGCCAATTTATCGAGGATTTGGTCAATGAAAGGGAGAGGGAAGTGTCTTTCCTGGTCTTGGAGTTGAGTTTTCTGTAATCAATGCAAACTCTCCAGTCAGTGGTCTCCCTGGCTGGCATCAACTCCCCGAAATTACAAGTAATAATTTTTATGCCTGACTTTTTAGGTACCACCTGAATAGGTGACACTCACTCTAAATCTGAAATGGGGAAAGTCACCCCTACATCCAACCATTTTACTATCTCCTTCAAGACCACCTCCTGTATGTGAGGTTTAAGCTTCCTCTGTATCTCCCTAGAGGGTTTTGTACCCTCTTCCAAGTGAATTTTGTGCATTGAAGACTGAGGCATCAATGCCCCCTAGATCAGCAATTGTCCACCCCATTGCCTTTGTGTGCTTCTTGAGAAGACTCAATAATTCCTCTTCCTACTCACTAGTGGGAGAGAAAGAGATAATTACTGGAAGCTTTTTGTTTTACCCCAAGAAGGCATACTTTAATGTGTCTGGGAGTTGCTAAAGCTTCAGATCAGGGGGACTTTCTATGGAAGGCAACAAAGGTGCCTTGGTGGATTGATGAAGGGCAGCAATGAAGGTTTCCAGCTGAAATGCTGCACTAGGCCTACAGAAGAGTCTATTTTGGTGTTGTCTTCTGTCATGAGAACTTGGGCCTCCTTCTCAACCATACTCTAAATATTTTCCAGGTCTTCATCAACATCATCCCAATCCAGCAGATTGGGTAATTCTTCTTCCACAAGGCCATCTACTACATCTATTGCACAACAGTCCTCAATGTCCATTTGAGGTTGCCTAGCCGTATTGTACATATTTAATTGGGCCTTTGTTGAGAACTAGAAAATACCATTTTCCACCCTTTAACCTGGGCCTTGATAAACCCTTGAGAGAACTAAATAAGTGTTTTAATTGCTTGTGTTACAGCTAACAATAAAGACAGGCTTAACCATGAAAGCAGCCTAAAAGTGCCAAAAAGATGATGATCCATGTTGATCCAAAGGAAGAAAGAGAAGGGACAACCTCACGAGCTATCAAAATGCCTAAACTAAAGAGGAGAAAGGCCTAGTTGTAACCTGGAAAGAGGTGTGGAGCTAATCGAACAGAAGAATGCATTACAGAGTGCTTTTCGAAAAGAATCTGAACATTTCAAAAAGAACTAAAAGCTCCAGGCTTAGTTTTCGAAGAGCACTTGAACTTTTCTAAAGGATTTCTGACCTATTCGAAAAGAAGAGAACTCCTTGTGAACAGCACCAGAACTGTGCGAAAAGAGCTTCAGAAGTCACAGTACATTGTGAAAAGTTCCCCAAACTATGCGAAATGGTATTCTGAAGATTCCTAGCATCTGCAAGGGTAATTCAGTAATCTTTTACACGTGCCCCAATGCATTTAAAAACCCAGGGATATTTTAGAAGATTCTGAGCAAGAACCAAAGGCATATTCCACCCCATGTGAGCACCCGAAGATGAAATCAATTGGCGGGAACTTCTAGAAGTTCTAACAGATTTTTGAAATACATAACAGAATTGATGTACGTCATCGATTGGTGAACCAAATCAGCAATTCGATTCCCAACAGATCTGGATCCTTGTGCTCGACTCCCATTGGTTGATACAAATCTAACCAATTCTGATTGGTCGATACACATCTGAGCTAGACTTGGGGAAACTATAAATAGATGAACCATTTGCCCAATTTGGGTATCCAGATTTCGAGTTTCGTTTCTATTGCCTCATTTCCAATTCAGATAGCTTGTCTAAAACTCCTGTAATAGTCTAGATTTTAGTTATAATTGAGAGCTGTGAGATACTTCTGTAATTCAAAAGAGAATTGTATTCAAGACTACAAATCTGAGAGCAGTTTAAGCTGTGCTCTGTAATTGTAATGGTGAATTTGAAAAGGTTACTGTGAACCATACGTTCTCAATTGGATTCGTGTTGAGGGTTCCCTGTGATCTCCTTATTACACTAGACTCCTTTAGATTTACTGTTTTTTAAGCAATTTCCCTTAATTCATTATCCCTGTGAGAATTTGTGTTTGTAACCCAATCTCTCACAGCATTTGTAGTGGTGTTTCTTGTTCTGAATTAAGGGTTCAGATTAAAGACTATT
The DNA here is from genome assembly GCA_021018995.1 of Chloranthus sessilifolius. Classification (NCBI taxonomy): domain Eukaryota; kingdom Viridiplantae; phylum Streptophyta; class Magnoliopsida; order Chloranthales; family Chloranthaceae; genus Chloranthus; species Chloranthus sessilifolius. The sequence continues at coordinate 103,212,880 of CM037584.1, read as the reverse complement.
GGATGGTATGTGGCCATTGAAGTGGACAGACCATAACCATAAGTTTAACTCTAACCCTTGAGTTAGATTACTTTCTCTTGCATCTATGCTTGTAGCTTGATGAAGATTGGATCACATCTCATTTGATCTACATTTATTCTCATTTGTGCATCAAGAACCAAATCAAAGTTAGATATTATTTCTCCATTCTTATTAATTTGCATCAAAATCTCCCCAACTCAGATATGGATCACTTAGTTTTAATTTTACTTTTATCATTTAATTAATGTGACAAATTCAACCTCCCATCTTATTTGCTCTATAGATAGGATCAGTGGCCAGATCTGGTAGCTCAAATCTGGAGGTTTATCTTACATTTTAAATAAATTCCCTGTGGACGATCTTTTACTCACTTACATTTAAAACTTGCTACAATTGGCCCTGATCTTGCAGGCTAATTAACTTCTCTCTGTGCTAATATTTCCTTATTCGTTCTAATTTTCCAAATTCAGTAGCATTCATCATTCGCAAGTATGTTTTCAACATACAAATAAATCATGCACACTTAGGGCAGCAACAAGTTTTTGGCGCTGTTGCCGGGAAATTTATTTTAAAATTGGTAGACCTAAGTTTTTATTTTATTATTGCATCAGTGCTAACTGTTCTATTGTTTAAATCTGTACAGTTATTCATATACACTTTAAGCGTGGAACATACTTTGAAAGGAATACTGAAGGTTTGCTGTGCATAATTTGATTCTTTGTTTCTGTGTTGTATGTTTGGTAGGAGGACTCTCAATCCTGAGATTGTCCCTCTGAATTTAGAAGTTGAAAGGCTACTAAGAACTAGACAAACATCACAGAATTCTGCTGAGACTACTACTCTGGGTGAAGAACCTAGACTTTTGAGGGATTACTTTGCACCTCGTGCATATAATTCTCCATTTTGCATTTAATTTCCTACTGTTGAAGGAAATTATGAGATCAAATCATCAACTATCCAGATGCTTCCTTCCTTCCATGGTTTAAGTAAGGAAGATCCATACAAGCATGTGGATGAGTTCTTGTCTCTTTGTACCACATTCAACATAGCTGGACTGGGTCCAGAGGCTACCAAGCTTAGGCTCTTTCCTTTTTCATTAAAGGACAAAGCTAGAGCATGGTTGTCTATGTTGGCACCAAATAGTATCACTTCTTGGAATGATTTGTAGTGTCAATTTTTAGCCAAATACTTCCCTATGTCTAAGACCAGCCAGTTGAGACAAAATATTATTTCCTTTTCACAACACTCAACTGAAACTTTCCATGAAGCATGGGAAAGGTTTAAAGAACTTTTAAGGCAATGTCCTCATCATCAAACTCCCCGATGGCAGCTTGTTCAAAGCTTCTATCAAGGAATTGATCGAAAGGGCAAGAATATGGTAGATGCTTCCTGTGGAGGCACCTACTTGCAAAAAACAGTTGAGGAGGTCTAGAATTTATTTGAAGTGATTGGTGAAAAGTCAACTCAACAGGAATCTTTGTCAAGAGACATTGAGAATCCTGCTCGGTTGAACAATCAACAAACCACCAAGGGAAAGATTTATGAGGTGAATGAGTTGGAAAGAAAGATGGATAATTTAACCACAAAGTTTGATAGATTGATGGACTCACTTAAAAATCCAATGGTTGCAAGAGTAGAGGAGGCATGTCTGATATGTCAGTCCTCTACTCATCCTCTTGATCAATGTCCAGCTGCACCACAGTTCCCAGATTTAGTAGTGGAGCAAGCTTATGCTGCCCAATCATTTGGACAGATGCAGTCAAATGAATATGCATGGAGAGGGCACCCCAATTTAAGGTGGAGTCAGGGCAATTATCAATCACAACAGCAGCAGCAACCAAAGAACCAAGTACCTTTCAAAACTGCTCAGCCCTATCAACAAAATTTTTATACCAAGCCAAATCTTTAGCAGCCCATTCCACAACAACCTGTACAGTAATATGCTCCAGTTCCAACCCCTTCCAGATCCCCTTCTTTTGAAGACCAAGTTCTAAATTCACTCCAGAATTTAGGGTCTTTAACTCAAACTGTAAACTTTTACGGTCAGAGCATAAAGAAGATTGAAGAAACATTGGGTCAACTATCAAATACTTTGGCCAAAAGAGAGGAAGACAGGTTACCCAGCCAACCTTTGAAAAATCCCAAAGGACAGTTCATGGTTGGAGAGGTTTCTGTTTCACATGAAGAAGTAAAAGCTGTCACTACCTTGAGAAGTGGAAGAATTGTAAATAACAATGTGGGTACTGAAAAGGAAGAAGAAAAAATTGAGGAAATCATAGAGATATGCGAGAGCAAAGATGATGTTAGCATTGGGGGTGCTGATGTACCTCAGAAAAATCAAAAAAATGAAAAACAGAAAAATCAAAAAGATTCTGATAATGATTCTAAAGCTGTAAATTAAGGACTAGTTCCTCATTTTCCATTTCCCCATGCCATGAAATCTGCATCCCCTTTTGATAAAGGGAACACAAAAATAGATGAAAGGATGGAGGCTTTCAAGCAAGTCAAGATAAATCTACCTTTGCTTGATGCAATCAAACAAGTCCCAGCATATGCAAAATTTTGGAAAGATATTTGCACTCACAAAAGACAATCTAGAATACAGTTATCCAAGAAGGTCTTTGCTGTGGAAAGAGTTAATCAGGTTTTGTCCAGTACCACACCTCAAAAACTCCAAGATCTTGGAATCCCCACAATCTCTTGCATTATTGGGGAACATACCATTGAAAAGGCTTTATTAGATTTGGGTGCTAGTGTCAACCTGCTTCCATATTCTGTATATGAGAAACTAGGTTTGGGAGAGTTAAAACCCACTCATGTGGTGTTATAACTAGCAGACAGATCTAAAAGAAAGCCAGTTGGGGTGATTGAGGATGTGTTGGTAGGGGTAGATAAGTTTTTCTACCCTACTAATTTTCTGGTATTGGACATGGAACCTACAAAAAGCAAAACTTTCATCCCTGTCATTTTGGGGAGACCATTCCTGGCTACAGCCAATGCTTGCATTCAATGCAGATCTGGTATTATGGAAGTGTCTTTTGGAAATATGAAGGTAAAGTTAAATGTCTACAATGCAGTTACACAGCCTCAATTCAGTTCTGAGGAATGTTTTCTTATTGATTTATTGGATGAACTGGTAGAAGAAACTTTACCACAGTTTTTCCAGTGTGAAGATTTAACCACAGATTTTAAAGATGCTTGGAGAAATGCTGAGGAAGAAACATTTTGTACCTCAAAGTCTGAGGAAGTAAATGCTGTGCAAGGAACTCATGATCAATCAGCAAGGTTCTCTTCATGGAAACCTGCTATTCTTCCCCTTCCACAAACAGCCAAGGTACCTTTGTTACCTTCTTTTCTCAGCCCACCTGATGTAGAGTGAAATAAATGCGAAAATATGAAATATGTGTTTTTAGGAGACCATAAAATATTGCCTGTGATTATTTCTTCCTCCCTCACTGAGGAGCAGGAGGAAGAGTTGTTGATTGTATTGAAACAACATAAGAGGGCAATTGGCTGGACTATTGCTGATTTGAGAGGAATCAGTCCAGCTTTTTGCATGCATAAAATTCATTTGGAAGAAGATGCAAAGCCTTCTAGGGAAATGCAGAGGAGGCTGAATCCGCATATGCAAGATGTGGTCATCAAGGAGGTTGTTAAGTTGTTGGATGCAGGGGTCATTTACCCCATCTCAGATTCAGCTTTGGTGGCACCTACACAGGTGGAACCTAAGAAATCTAGGATCACTGTGGTAACCTCAGATTCTGGTGAGCTCATTTCAACCAGGCAAACCACTGGTTGGAGGGTCTGTATTGATTACAGAAAACTAAACACAATGACCAGAAAAGACCATTTCCCTCTTCCATTCACTGATCAAATTTTAGATAAGCTAGTAGGAAAAGCTTATTATTGTTTTCTTGATGGTTACTCTGGTTACAACCAGATTCCTGTGTATCCACAAGATCAGGAAAAGACCACATTCACTTGCCCCTTGGCACTTTTGCCTATAGGAGAATGCCTTTTGGTCTTTATAATGCTCCTGCTACCTTTCAAAGATGCATGTACTCCATTTTCTCTGATATGATTGACCAATTTATGGAGATTTTTATGGATAATTTTTCAATATATGGAGACAGTTTTGCCCAGTGTTTACATCATCTCAACTTGGTGTTACAGAGATGTGAAGAAACCAATCTAGTTTTGAGCTGGGAGAAGAGCCATTTCATGGTCACCCAAGGCATTGTCCTTGGCCATGTTGTCTCCCACAAGGACATTGAGGTGGATAGAGCAAAAATTGAATTAATTGTACATCTGCCACCTCCCAAAACTGTTAAACAAATAAGAAGTTTTAGGGCATCCGGATTTCTGGGAGGTTCATTAAGGACTTCAGTAAAATATCCAAGCCTCTTTGTCATTTATTGTGCCAAGATGTCCCTTTTATTTTTAACAATGAATGCTCGAAGGCATTTGAATTCTTAAAAAATTATTTGATTTCAGTTCCAATACTACAGTCTCCAGACTATTCATTGCCTTTTGAGCTGATGTGTGATGCATCAGATTATGCTTTGGGAGTTGTTCTTGGGCAGAGAAAGGATAAGCTGCCTCATGTCATAGCTTATGTCAGTAGACCAATGATTGATGCACAGCTCAATTACACAACAACTAAGAAGGAGCTGCTGGCAATTTTTTTTGCTTTGGAGAAATTTAGGTCATATGTTTTGGGTTCACAAATAGTGGTGTTCACTGACCACTCAGCCTTGAAATACCTTCTGTCTAAGAAGGATACCAAACCAAGATTAATCAGGTGGATCCCTCCTATTACAGGAATTTGATTTGCAGATTAAAGATAAAAAGGGTGTGGAAAATGTGGTGGCTGACCACCTGTCTAGAATTCTAACTGCTGAGATTGATAGGCTGCCTATAAATGAATCTTTCCCTGATGAGCAACTTTTTGCTATCAGTGTACACACCCCTTGGTTTGCAAACTCTTCAACACTGGAATAGAATGGATAAAAATCTTTTCTTCTCAATGGTCAAACATTTTATTTGGGAGGATCCTTATCTGTTCAAGATTTATGCAGACCAAATAATTAGAAGATGTGTCCCTGAAGAAGACTTTCATAGCATACTTTCCATATCTGTGGAGGCCATTTTAGTGGAAACAAAATTGCTGCAAAGGTTTTGCAGTGTGGATTTTATTGGCCTACACTTTTCAAAGATCAGAAGTCTTAAGTCTGCGAAATTGGGCAGCATTTCCAAGAGGAACTCAATGCCTTTACAACCCATTTTGGTAGTTGAATTGTTTGATATTTAGGGGATAGATTTTATGGGACCTTTTACTCCTTCAAATGGTTGTAATTTTATCTTAGTAGCTGTGGTTTATGTATCCAAATGGGTTGAAGCCACAGCTACTAAAACCAATGATCATAGAGTTGTCTTAAAATTTTTAAAAGACAACATTTTTTCCAGGTTTGGTTCCCCCGGAGCTATTATCAGTGATGGGGGAAGCCATTTTTGTAATAAGCATTTTGAAACTTTATTGAAATAGTACTCTGTGACTCATAGAGTAGCTACTCCATATCATCCACAGACCAGTGGACAAGTGGAGATTTCCAATAGAGAAATCAAGCATATACTGGAAAAGACTGTGAAGAAGGACAGAAAGGATTGGTCCTTTAAGCTGAATGATGCATTGTGGGCATATAGGACAGCCTATAAAACCCCAATTGGCATGTCCCCATTCAGATTGGTCTATGGCAAAGCATGCCATTTACCAGTGGAGTTAGAATATAAAGCCTTTTGGGCTATTAAAACCTTGAACATGGATCTTACTCTTTGGTAATCACGAAATTGCGAAATTCTTTGAGTTGGAGGAGCTGAGAATGGATGCATGCACCAATGCAAGATCTTACAAAGAAAAAGTTAAAGCTTTCTATGACAAAAATCTGTCGAGAAGAGAGTTCATAGCTGGCTCTAAGGTATGGCTATTTAACTCAAAACTTATGTTTTTTCCTGGAAAGCTGAGATCCAGATGGGAAGGGCCATATACTGTCATTCATGTATCTCCTTCTGGGGCTGTTGAAATTTTAGACCCATGTGATGGGAGAATCTTGAAAGTAAATGGTCAGAGGCTCAAACCATGCATTGAAAATACTCTAGAGCCTGTGCTGACTATCTATCACCAAGAACCTCCACATATCTGATGATAAACAACTGTATCATATGTATTTTACCTGTGTTTGTTTTGTAGTTTTTTTTCATAGTTTCTTCTCTCTGTTTTTAGTCATGTGTACACTCAATTCGAGAAGTTTATAGTATGTGAAAAATGAATTCGCAAAGAAAAAATTCATTTCGAAAAGTTTAATTTTCTGTTCGAAAAGGATCTGTCCCTGTAACTAACTGATCGAAAAGAGCTGTTTGCTTTTCGAATAGTTAGTTCTGAAGCTATTTGCTTTTCGAAATATTGTTTCTGAAGCCAAGTGCTTTTCAAATGGTACTGATGCCATTCTCTTTTGTAAAAAGGACTGTTTTGAACTTTTCGAAAACTTCAAAGATACTTTGCGAAACTCGTTTTAAGCATATTTAAACCCTTTCGAAGCAGGGGTTTCATATTCGAAAGCCTTCCCTGAGCGTCTTGTTTCACAGAAAACCCATTTTCGTTCCATCTCTGTGTGCTTTTAAAGTTCAGATCCAATTTGTTTCATATTTGTTCCACTAATTAAGCTTGAAGAGAGGGACATTTTGCTTCTGATTCTAGTGGATCTCATCAAGCGTTCAAAGAGTTCAACCAAAACCCTAGATTTTGGTATTTTTCTGTGCATTGCCTCTGTTTGTGTTTTGCAAAGTTCAATTTGATATCAACAATCATTGTGTGAGATTCAAACGAAACTTTAAGATGGGGAAAACTGAAAAATCATTGGCCGCAATGTTCCCACAATCCTCTGCTAAGAAAGTTAGCAAACCCTCCAAAAAAAGAAAAGCCAAAACCTCATCCAAGAGAAAACTTTCGATGGATAAAGCGGATAGAATTGAGAAGGGGAAGAAAATTAGACATGAGGAACCCATCCCAGCAGCTGACCCTAGTCCTGAGCCTGAGCTTCCTGCTCTCCCTATGCATTTGGTACTACCAAACCCATTCATTGAAGCTCAGAAGCTGATCCCAGAGTTTATTGTTGATGAGACCTTTTTCTACAACAAACCTGAATGTCAGTTATCTTTGAAATACATTAGGGATGCCTCACTGAGCAATATTCTAACCCCTCTTCCAGAGAAAATTTATCCACGAATGGTGAGATTATGATACGAAAACTTGGTAAAAGTGACAGAGAAGGATGCTGATGTCCCTACTCTTGTAATTTTCATTGATGATTGCGATTTAACTGTCACTTATGAAGACATTGGAAATGCTTTGGGGATACCATTTCAATATGATCCTGCTGGTCTGTTGGCCGCACAAGAAATAGCCTCTTTTAGAGAAATGGCTGCACATTTAACCCAAGGCATAGTTGGAACTGGACAATCCATCATGAGGAGAGACTTAGCACCTCAATTTTTGCTGATGGATTCTATTTTGAGGGGATGTTTTTATGTCACTAGGCACAGCCAGGAAAGAAGGACACCAATTTTAGAGGCTCTCTTTCATTTCTCTAAGGGGTAATTCTTCAATGCCCCTATGTTAATTTTTGAAGCCATGGCTGATATTAGTACCAAGCTGAAAAAGGAGAAGAAGTTAGCTGGAATACCATTTGATAGGTTGATCACAGCCCTACTAAGAGCCAAATTTGACATTGATGAGCAAGATCCATTTGAAGTTATATCTCCTCATGCTTTTGGGAAAAAGGCTTGCACTACAAGCCAAACCATGTTGAATAGAATGAGGGAGGAAGCGGAGCCAGCCCTTGCAGCTGCCCAAGAATCTGCTTTACCAGACCCTGAGGTGACCAGCTCTTTAGCTGCACCTATTTTAACTGCAGCTAACATTGAACAAACTGTCCTTCCTATGGAGACCAGCTCTTCAGCTGCACCCATTATTGAAGAAGTTATCATCTTACCCACCTCACCTAGCCCAGCTCCTATTCTTTCACCCATTCAAGCAGTCCCATCTCCCATAACCAACATAATCCCAATTGCAGACTCCCCCTCTACACCAACCACTCCAGCCATACTCACCCAACCAATTTATCCTAACAATGTTCAAGATTTAGCCCCAGATTTTGTTGAACAATCTCCTAGCACTCCTCTTCTCCAAAGTTTCTCAGGATCACCTGCCCATTCAACTCATACACCTGAAATAACTCATACCCCTGAAACCTGAGATATTCACTACAGAGGCCTATTCATCACTGATGGGATCTATCTTGGAGAATATTGAGCTTGAATCTATACCTATACCTGACCCTCCTCATTTCACCCATTTGGCTACCTCCCCCTTTACAACCATTTCACCCATTGCACCTCAACCATCTACTTCAATTTTACCAGCCCCTACTCTGCATACCACACCCACACCTGAATCAATTAGCCAAATATTTACCTTTCTCCAATCCATCCAAGCCCAACTCTGAGATCAACATGCATAATCACCTGACAAATTCCTTCTCCAAACCTTAGCCTCCACATCCCAAACAACCACCTTAGCTTGTATTCTGTTGTTCGACCATGCTACCCAAACAGATCCAGAGGTAATAGTTTTAGATTCACCCATCCCCACTGTGTCTGATCATGCTACCCAATTTGAACCTGAGGCACTACCTTTGGATACACCTACACCCATCCTTAATGTCGCTGATCAAGCCACCCAAACAGACCCTAAGGTCATACTTTTGGACTCCTCTTCTCCCACTGCTGGCATACCTTTGGTCCCCTACCACTCCATTCCCATTCCCATATTTGCCACTCTCAAAAGGGCTATGGAAGAGAACCCTTATATCTGTCACAATGTTCTCAAGGGGTTAGCTGATCTGCAAGCTTACATTAGAACCCCTTATGAAGACCAGATTCGGAAATTGGAGTTGTTCATGAAATTTGAGAGAGAAAAGATGCAGGACCTGCTGGGTCAAACTTTTCATATGGTTAGGAGTGAGCAGCACAAGGTCACCATGTTGCAAGCACAGCTTGAACAGGAAAAATTAAGGGCTACTAGACTTGAAAAGTATATTGGCCTCACCAAAAAGATCAAATCTGAGGAATACACCAAGCTGCAAAACACAATCCAGGAGAAGGCTAAATCGAGTTCAGACTCCAATACTGATTCTAGTTTTGACTCTGACAGTGACTCCAGTTCTGATCCCATTGAACCAACTTATGATATAGATTTTGACCCCAGTTATTAGATTATATTGTACATGTTTGTTTTGTGGGTCTGTGATATGTACCTCTGGTTTTCTGTTAAAATTTTGTTCATTAGTAATTACTGTGCATTCCTTTTCTTTCTTCTCTGACATTATGCTTTTTGTTTGATTGCTTCTTTGCTAATGTATTTCGGACCAGTGAGGTCACTGCTCATCTTTAGTTTGGGGGTGATGTAGCAGAATTACCAATAGTTTAGTTAAAATCAGTGCAGCTTATGATCACAGCAGAATTTTTGAAGATAAAGTAATTTCACACCTGTTATTTTGAAAAATGAGGAAGTTAAATTTTTTTAAAAAAAACTGATTTTTAGAGTAATTCCAATACCTTCATGAAGTGAATGTCAGAAATTTTTCAAAATAAAATTGATGTTTTAGGAAACCTAAAAAGAGAGAAAACAGTGATGATATACTTCAGGAATTTGATAGAAAACTACACCTAGTGAGACTTGGGCCTGAAATGTATTCTTTGGAGATATGAATTGGCAATTTTTTCTGCTCTAGGGACTGTTTGAACTTGCTTACTATCACTAGAAGTTACACATATTCAAATTGAAATAACTTGACAGCAATCATGATATTAAAGACATGATGCAAGACCTCCTTTTGGACAATTTGAACTTCAAAAAGCCCCACCTTTTGAAACTGCCTTTGATACACACCAATTGAGCTTTATAAATTCAAGATTTCTTTGTAACCTCATCAACCAACCTAATCAACCTCATCGAGCTTAACCCTCACTCTGAAAATTCAAAAGGTAAAGGAAAGGAAGCTGAAGAAAGGAGAGTTAGGTAATAGTTTGGTAAAAGAAGAAGAAAAATAATTGAAGGCAATGATGTATCAACAAAAGAAATGTGGCACTCCAGTCAATGTTGCTTTGAAAAGGAAAAAAGTCAAAAAAAGTCATTCATTGGGAATTTGAAAAAAGAAAGAGAAAAAGATGGCCACTTTGGCTCTAAAAATTCAAAGAAGAAGATGAAATTGGGCTGAAATAAAGAAGATGTGTCTACCACTTCCTTACCTTGACTGACCTCTCAATTTTGAATTCCATTCCACCTCTTTATTCTTGATAAAGTTCACTCATAAGCCACAGTACCACCCAAGTCAAAGTCCTTACTGATCAATGATGGATTGAGCTGTCACATGGAGATAAGGATTTGTATAATCTATGGAGAAAGAGCGTGAGATTGGTGAAAAGCAATGCCTATGCTCTTGCTTACAGTCCTATTTGAGGACTGTAATTGCTCTTGAGCTGTGTGAAATAGTACAACCCTCATATTTGCATGGTGAGTGAAAACCCTGGTGAGAGTTGAGTTTGAAATCAAATTATTTGGGGTAACATCAAAACTGAATTTTCAAATAGAAGGCAAGCTTTTCATTAATTTTTCTTATAAAAACTTTTTGACACCAACTGAGTGAATGGTAAAAGGAATTACAGCTGCATTTTAGTTTTAAACTATTATTTTCTTGAAGATCTTTTTACAGCTTGACTGATGCAGGTGTGAATATCCTTACTAGATAAAAGTCTGCTTTAATAGAACTGCATTGATATTAACTGATTTATTGGAGAAGTTTGTGGGTACCATCACTGAAAACCCTCATGAGACTTCACTCCTCCACTGGGGATCACCTAGGGGTTTAAAAGGCTTGTTGCATATGCTAAATGCAACTGTGTTCCCTACAAAAGTGGCTTTTTATTCTGTTTTTAATTTTGTCTTTGCTCAGGGACTAGCAAAGCTTAGGTTTGGGGGTGTGTTGAGAACTAGAAAATACAATTTTCCACCCATTAACCTGGGCCTTGATAGACCCTTGAGAGAACTAAATAAGTGTTTTAAGTGCTTGTGTTACAGCTAACAATAAAGACAGGCTTAACCATGAAAGCAACCTAAAAGTGCCAAAAAGATGATGATCCATGTTGATCCAAAGGAAGAAAGAGAAGGGACAACCTCACGAGCTGTCAAAATGCCTAAACTAAAGAGGACAAAGGCCTAGTTGTAACCTGGAAAGAGGTGTGGAGCTATTCGAATAGAAGAATGCATTACAGAGTGCTTTTCGAAAAGAATCTGAACATTTCGAAAAGAACCTGAACTTTGCGAAAAGAACTAAAAGCTCCAGGCTTAGTTTTCGAAGAGCACCTGAACTCTTCGAAAGGATTTCTGACCTATTCGAAAAGAAGAGAACTCCTTGCGAACAACACCATAACTGTGCGAAAAGAGCTTCAAAAGTCACAGTACCTTGAGAAAAGTTCCTCAAATTATGCGAAATGGTATTCTGAAGATTCCTAGCATTTGCAAGGGTAATTCAATAATCTTTTACACGCACCCCAATGCATTTAAAAACCCAGGGACATTCTGAAAGATTCTGAGCACGAACCAAAGGCATATTCCACCTCATGTGAGCACCCAAAGATGAAATCACTTGGCGGGAACTTCTAGAAGTTCTAACAGATTTTTGAAATACATAACAGAATTGATGCTTCTGTCATCTGATTGGCTGAACCAAATCAAGCAGTTCTGATTGGCCAATATAGATCTGGATCCTGGTGCTCGACTCCCATTGGTTGATACAAATCTAACCAATTCTGATTGGTCGATATACATCTGAGCTAGACTTGGGGAAACTATAAATAGATGAACCATTTGCCCAATTTGGGTATCCAGATTTCGAGTTTCATTTCTATTGCCTCATTTCCAATTCAGATAGCTTGTCTGAAACTCCTGTAATAGTCTAGCTTTTAGTTGTAATTGAGAGCTGTGAGATACTTCAGTAATTCAAAAGAGAATTGTGTTCAAGATTACAAATCCGAGAGCTGTTTAAGCTGTGCTCTGTAATTGTAATGGTGAATTTGAAAAGGTTGTTGTGAACCGTACGTTCTCAATTGGATTCGTGTTGAGGGTTCTCTGTGATCTCCTTATTGCACTAGACTCCTTTAGATTTACTATTTTTTAAGCAATTTCCCTTAATTCATTATCCCTGTGAGAATTTGTGTTTGTAACCTAATCTCTCACAGCATTTGTAGTGGTGTTTCTCGCTCAATTAAGGGTTCAGATTAAAGACTATTGGATGGTCTGTGGCCATTGAAGTGGACAGACCATAACCATAAGTTTAACTCTAACCCTTGAGTTAGATTACTTTCTCTTGCATCTGTGCTTGTAGCCAGATGAAGATTGGATCACCTCTCATTTGATCTACATTTATTCTCATTTGTGCATCAAGGACCAAATCAAAGTTAGATATTATTTCTCCATTCTTATTAATTTACATCAAAATCTCCCCAACTCAGATCTGGATCACTTAGTTTTAATTTTACTTTTATCATTTAGTTAATGTGACAAATTCAACCTCCCATCTTATTTGCTCTATAGATAGGATCAGAGGCCAGATCTGGTAGCTCAGATCTGGAGGTTTATCTTACATTTTAAATAAATTCCCTGTGGACGATCTTTTACTCACTTACATTTAAAACTTGCTACAATTGGCCCTGATCTTGTAGGCTAATTAACTTCTCTCTGTGCTAATATTTCCTTATTCGTTCTAATTTTCCAAATTCAGTAGCATTCATCATTCGCAAGTATGTTTTCAACATACAAATAAATCATGCACACTTAGAGCAGCAACAACCTTCGTGTTTCCAAAGGTTACTTCCATCACCCCTAACCTACATTGAATGTAAGCATTGGAAATGGCGAAGAATGACCTACCAAGAATGACAGGAATTGGGGTTTTACTTTTGCTAGGGTCCATGCCTAAAACTAAAAAATCAGCTGGATAGTAGAACTTGTCCACCCCTATCAAAACATCCTCTACCACACCCACAGGTCTCCTCTCAGACCTATCAGCCAGCTGGAGCACAATTGATGGAGAGTTTAGCTCCCCCAAACCTAGCTCCTCCTACACAAAATATAGGAGCAGGTTCAAACTGGCCCCTAAGTCTAAGAGGGCTCTACCAATAGTGTGGTTTCTAATTATGTAGGGGATAGTAGGTACCCCTGGGTCCTGTAATTTCTCAAGTGTGGCTATGGACAGAACTGATTTAACATGTTCAACAGCAATAACCTTTTTGGACAGCTGCACCCTTGCTTTTCTTTTCTATGTGCAGAGGTCCTTCAAGAATTGGCATAGGCAGGGACTTATTTTATAGCATCAAGCAAGGGAAAATTAATCTTGACCTGCTTGAAGGTCTCCATTATTTCCTCCATCTGAGCATTCCCCTTATCAAAAGGAGATGAGCCAGCAAATGCATTAGGAAATGGCAGTTGTGGGACTACTGGTGCCATAGTTACATTCCTAACAACATCATGGTCAAATTTTTACTTTTTTCTCTTTTCTTCATTTATTGTTTATTGTTTGGGCTTAAAATCGGTGCCCTTATTTTTCCCTTCCTGCTCTACAGCAGGGGATGATTTCATTGGTTCTTTAACACTCACATTTCTTTCATTTCACTCTCCATAGCCTCCTCAGCTGTTCTGCCTACTAAATTGTTAACCACCCTGCCACTTCATAGGGTAGTGATTGCATTAACCTCCTCATGGGTAGAGGAGCCTTCTCCAATCATATACTGCCCTTTAGGGTTGGCCAAGGGTTGACTAGGAAACTTACCCTCCTCTCTCTTGTTCAAAGCATTGTAAATTTGATCCAACTAGCCCTCTATTTTTTTACTGCATTCCCATGAGAGTTCACAGTTTACACCAAGTTTCCCAGATTTTACATTGTTGCCAGCATTTGCTCTTCAAAGGAAGAGGAATTGGGCTGTTGTGGGGCAATACCAACTGATTGGGTTGTGGGGTAGGCAACTGAAAATTTTGCCTTGGTGCATATCCTTGGTTGAATTGATGATGAGGTCTGTATGGGGCTGCCAACTGCTACTGCTAGGGCTGTTGGTATGTGTCTTGTCTCCACCTCAAATTTGGGTGGTTTCTCCATGTGTACCCAGCAGGTCGCTGCCCATATGCTTGGGCAGCATTGGTAGGCTTCAAAACTAAATCAGGGAACTGGTTGACAGATGTGCATTCTTGAAATGAATGTGTGAGAGATTGGCATAGCAGACATGCCTCTTCCACTTTTACAGCCATCCTAGGCTGCATCATATTTATCAATTTATCAAACTTTAAACTCAGATTGTCCACCTTCCTTTCTAATTCACTATGCACCTTAACCTCATACATTCCACCTCTAGGGTGGATTCTTTAACCAATTTAGTTGAGGTCTGGCTGTCATTACGAGACAGTGACTCCTGCAGCATGAAATTCTCACCAATAATGTCAAACAGCTCCCATGCCTCATCAGCTTTTTTGTAGAGGTAACTACCCCCACATGAGGCATCCACCATGTCCCTACTCTTAGTATTAATTCCTTGGTAAAATACTTGCCCAAGTCGCCACTACAAAATTTGGTGGTGGGGACATTATTTTAACATTTCTTGAAACCTCTCTCATGCGTCATAAAAATCTTCAATTAAGGACTGAGTAAATCACAATATGTTTGTCCTCATCTGACTAGTTTTATTCATGGGAAAGAATTTGGCCAGAAATTGACATTGGAGGTCACTCCATGTTTGGATGCTATTGGCTGGGAGCATTGAGAGCCAGGTGTTGGCTTTGTCCTTTAGGGAAAAAGGAAAAAGCCTAAGTTTGGTGGCTTCAGGTCCCAAGACAGCTATGTTAAATGTAGTGCAAAGTGCTAAGAATTGATCAATGTGCTTGTAAGGATCTTCCTTACTGGGCTCATGAAAAGATGGTAGCATATTAATGGTGGAGGACTTGATTTCATAATTTCCCTCAACTAAAGGGAACTGTATGCAAAAGGGAGATGTGTAATTCCAAGATGCATTATATCCTTTCAGAGTCCTTTACCTCTCAGCCATTACAGCTGGCTCAGTGTCAACAGTAGGGGCGGGTGTGGTGTTTCTCAGTCTAAGGACCCTTTCAACCTCAAGATCTTGAGGTTCCAACTTGGGGTTAAGGGACCTTCTATCAAGCATACACACACATAATCAGCAGGTAAAGAAAATACTCACAGCACACAAAAAATTTGCAAATAGAATTTACAACTAAACAAATCTACAACTAAACTATTGATAGAGAATTCAACATAAATGGACTAAGCTTTAGGGCAAAAGAAGTACAAACAGAGCTAACTAAACTCCAGCTACAGCTCTAGCTTTTCCCTGCTGCTGTTGTCCAATTCTGTAAAAATTTCAGAAAAATCAGTAGTACTTTTTATTCTATTTAAGACACAGCTTCAAAGAATTTTTTAGACTAAAATATAATACAACTTAGGTCTACTAAAAATATCAATGTCCCCGGCAGCGGCGCCAAAAACTTGTTGGTCACTCAGAGTGTTGTCTTGTTATTGTTGAGAAAATAGTGGTGAAGAAATATAAATCAAGAAGTGAAGAAATAAAAATTGGTTAAAACAGCAAGTCTGAAATATACATCCTGCAAGATATAGAGCTATTGTAGCAAGTTTTGAGTAAGTAAGAGTTTGTCCCATAGAGAAATTGATCTATAACCCAAAATGGGTTATGTTAGTAGGCCTCCAAATCTAGATACAGATCTGACAATCCTAGAGAAAGAGAGTTGGGTGTCACAACTACACTAAATTAACATTAAAAGAAGGGAAATAAAGTGCAGTCATATTCTAAAGAAAGGGTTATAAAGAAGGTGGTGATAGTGTGTGCTAAAATAAAGATAAAAAATGATGGGAAGTAGGCAATTAAGCTAAGGTTAATTCAGCTATGTAACTCAGACTTAGGGCTGTCTCTACAGCAGTCCCTCAGATGGCTAAAAGCATATATGCAAGGAAGATGTATCTAACTCAACTCTTATGGTTTCACCTAATCTCTTAAGGCTATAACCTGTCCACTTCAATGGTTAGAGGCTATCCAATGGAGAGGAACAAACCACATGAATTAAATCAGAAAACCAATCTGATCCAATAAAATAGACTGATCTTAAGGTTATAACCTGTCCACTTAAATGGTCACAGATTATCCAATAGAAGTCCACCTAATGGCTCAAATAAGATCATGAAAATCATTGTAGTCACCATTTATGCCAGGCTACAAGCTCAGGCACCCATGGGAGCAAATAGTTCTTGAAGAACCAGTGGAAACCACAACAGTTCAAAAGCTATTTGGAGACTTAAATGCAGCTGATCATTGCTACTAGAGGCTTGCAATGACTCAACTCACAAGCCTGCAATCTCTACAAAGAAATCAGATCTAACATCTGATGTTGGTCAAGTAAAACAGAGGGGAGCTTGTTCCTACAACAACCTCTCGCAAGGCTACAAGCTCAAGTGTAGAGGAAAAGAATCCCTCTTAGATCTATGGTAGAATCACCCTAGGGCTATAGTCTGTGCACTTGAATGGTCACAGGCTATCCACAGAGGTTATCCATACCATAGAGGACTGAGATGGAACATGAAATTGTTGCTACCACCATGGTCCCAGGGCTACAAGTTCAAGCTTCCATGGCTATTTCAAATCAGCTCAAATCCTAAATGCATGGCATAGATTGAACTAAACTATGGGCAAATAGAAAAATAACAAATTGAATAAATATTAAAACATACATTCATTGATTAAACCAATACTTACAATGAGATGTCCTCAAGGCAGCAGCCTTGTGCATAACAACTCATCAACAATTCCCAATGTGTACAAGACTCATTACAAAAACTGATAAAACTAGGGCTAATTAATTACAGAGAACATAGCCAGCAATGTTAGGATAAGGAACAAGAAAAAAATGGAAAAAGTGGTTATCAAACCCTAACCCTAATCTGTTCGAGCTCACAGCTGACTGAGATTGAAGGAGAGATGTTTTTTGTAAGTTACATTTACAGCTTTTATACTTAGTCCTTGATGCCTTGGCTAAGAGAAGAATAAACCCTAATTTTAGGGTAGATGTGACTTGGTTACAACCCTAGGATGCCTTGGGATGTGTGCATCAAGATCGAGGCCTCGAGATGTGTGTCCTAGACCTAGGGAAATCCCCAAAAGGTCCCTGAGTAGAGAATGAGAAGTGGAGAGCCCGAGCTTCACGGGGTTGGCCTTGGCTCATTAATTCATTCGCGTGGTTTACAGAGTGCTCGCGAGTTAGCATTTGGCTTGGAAGGTTTATCGCTCGAGCTGTGGAGCTTCAGGTGTCTCCTATCGTGAGGTTCTCACCTAGATGATTTTGCATTTCACTTGCCCCCTTGTGCATTTCATAGCATAGCTTGCTAGGTATAGGGTTAACCTTTTATGTGCGCGACAGCTACGCTAATGAATTTATGGAGCTCTCTCTCCTCTTGAGTTGTGTGAGAGTTGCGCGAGATTTCTTGGCTCATTTATGCATAATAGTCTCGTGAGACTACATGCACGACTGATATAAGACTTGATCCCCGTGAGAACTTCGCAAGTTGGATTTCTAAAGGTTTAATGTGTGACTGCTGCGCAAAGTCTTGAAGTGCTAAAAGCAAATCAAACGCGTGACTACTGCGCAAAGCAATTCCCTTAGGTTCATTCCTCCACTAGGCGCGGGAGTTCTTCACAAGTTTATTTATGCTACATGTAACAATTGCGTGAGGAAGCTTTGCTGTGGATTTTGACACGCGAGGCAGCATCTATGACTGTGCGAGAAAATGACTCTGCTACTCTGCTGCAATGCATATGTTGTTGGTACAACTTCCTCCATTCTCATCTATACTTCTCTCATCTGCTAGACTTCTTTGGTCCACCTTGACATGCAAACTATTCACTATGGTGTTTACCACCATGGCATTCAATTAGTCGTTGGCTCAACAGTCCTCTCTGATTTTAATTATTTCTCTTTTGGGCATGAAAGGCATGCACTTTGTAATAAGCTGCACAATTATTACTAACTACAAAAGAAGCTAAACAAAGAGTTATTAGTCAGCTTCAAGGTGTAGCAAAGGTTATGTTAAGAGGTGAAAAGTGATACTTTTTAGTGAATTACATACTCCCAAACCTAATCTTTTCTAGTCCTCGAGCAAAGTAAAATTTAAACAACTACTCTAGGAATGTAAATACCACTTTCGTAGGGAGGACGGATGCATTTAGCTTATGCATCAATCCTTTTTAACCCCTAGGTGATCCCTAGTGGAGAAGTGAATTCTCCTAAGGGTTTTCAGTGAAGGTACTCACAAACTTCTCAATGAAATAGTTAATAAAAGTGCAACATTCATCACACCAGCTTTCAATAAACAGAGCATCAGTCAACCCTTGATTCTTTTCAAAATGTGAGGAATTTAAACAAATGAAATGTACAGACCATTTAGCATGAACAACTCATACATGTATGCACATCATTTCCAATCAGCTTACCATAAGAAAAACAGCAAGTATATGTCACTACTGAGCTCACCATCAATTCAAAAATTAAGTTTAGGCAATGCCCAATACATTCAATGTCTGACCCAATGCTTACCAGGGCAATCTCTCATAAATAAATTTGAGGGTTTTCATTTTCACACAAGCTCAAGATTAGTTACAGTCCCCAAATGGGTCTGTGTGCATGAGCATAGGTAAGGCCTCTAAATTCTGACATCATTAAGTATTTCTCACCATAGGTTGGACAACTCCTTATCTCCACAAAACAACTCATTCAACTTAGGAACACAAGGTCTTATGACTGGGTTGTAATGTTGATTTTGGGTATAGGTTACAGAGAATGGAAGGGTGAAAAGGATACAAAATTGAGAAATCAGCAGGTGGAGGAGGTGATTCATGACTTCACCTTCTTTTACTTTCAGCATATTCAATCTTCTTTGATATTTTTCAGACTTAAAATGGCCAACTTCTCCAGTTATTTTTACTTTTTCCAACGAAATTCCCTCTTGACTCCTCTCTATTCCTTTTCATTATATATATATATTTTTTATTTTGCATACATTTTTCTTTTCTTTTTTATTTTATTTTTATGAAATGCCACCCTCTTCTTCCCAGCTGCTACACTATTGTCCTCATTGTTGTGTTTCTTCCCCATTCACCAAATGTTGACCCTAGCTTGTCCATCTTCAACTCCTTCTCCTTTATCTTCTGAATTCTCAGAGTGGGGGTAGGTTTGAATTAGGTCCATAGGTTTAGGTGCAAATACTCTAGTGTATTTTGACGAAAATTGACAATTAAGGCTCAAAAGGTGTAAGCACAAGGGCAGTTTACTAGGTTTGGTATCTTTAAGCTCAAACTATCCAACAAAAGGCCTTCATCCTTTCCTAAATGTCATGGGTACTTTAGCTGTTTCAACTTGGAGATGCCTAACTTCTAGTGAGGAAATAGACTCAGCCAGTCCTTAGAGCAAAAAGAATTGCCAAACACACTCCTCAAAGAGAAAATTTTTTGTAGTCCCAAATCTCACTAGGTATGATCTTCCATTGAACTCATAGGCATGTCCTTACCTTTTTTTCTCTTTGATGGTTCACTAAGTGTTGACACAAATGAGTTTTCCCTAATGTTCACCTCGTGAAAATGTTAAAATTTAAAAGCTTTTAATGCCTACAGGTCTGCAGAATTTTGACATCCCTCATTTTCAAAGTTTCATAGGTGACTCAGCTCTATTTTTGTCTTACTCACTTGATTCTGCTGCACTTAGGTTAACTCCATCATTGACATACCCTGCCACACCCCCAAACCTATGAGGAACAGTGTCCTCATGATTCAAGGAAAAAGGGCCTGTGCAGCAGGATCTTTTTATAAAAATAAGATAGCAAACAAGGTAAGTAAAAGTAACAAACTACACTCACACAAACAAGTAAAACAAACAAACATACAGCAGAAATAAAGTAGCAAACAAACATACAAAAGCTAACAAAAAGGATTTTCATTAATAAGTAGTAATAATGTACACTGTTATTGAAAATAACTACAAAAAGATTATACAAAAATAGCCCAAATAACTATATGTACAAAGTCTAATCATCTGAATTTCCTGTTGCATCAGCCTTGTCTTGGACACTTTTGCCTTTGGCTTTCTTCAGAGTAGCGGTAGTGGACTAGGATATCTTTGAAGTAGTCCTCTGCTTGGTGCTGCTTCTCTTCTTGATAGTGGGCTCAGGCTTCAATGCAGGCTCTTTGATGTTGATTCCTAGCTTTACTTTTCTTGGCTCTTTTGGGGTAGGGGCAGTTGGCAGGGGAGGGGCAGCAACAGTGAAGAGTTTGGCAGCTGCATCTGCTAAGTCTCTATCACCAATATCAGACGAGGTTTGCTCTAGTGCTGCAATAGTCCTAGCATAATCATTGGCCCTCTCCTCCACCAATCTCAAGGCCACCTACAGATTCTTGATTACATCCTCCATCCCATCAGCTCTATTCTTCTCTTCATTGTATTTCAAAAGGGTCTCCCTTCATCCATGTTTGATTCTCTTTTTTTTCTTCTTATGAGTGAGTTCTAAAAATTTGATTTGATCCAAGAGTGGCTGCTTAACTGTGGTTATGAGACCAGCCATGCCTCTAATCACATCCCTCTTGATGTATGCCTTCTCCTTCATGGTTTTAAGGACAGTAGAGTATGGAGGAATAGGATTGAAAGAGGCAGGTAGTATGGGCTGCTCAACAGTGGGTGGAGGGTCATCCAGCAATTGGGATTGGGTGGATAAAGATGAAGGGATGGATGATGGTATGGGTAGGGTGGAAGTAGAGGGTATACGCTTGGGGACTTCAAATTCAGGTAGGGTGAGGTCTATTAATTTATGGTCGATTTTGGTTGGAATGGTAAAGGTGGGGTTAGGTTTTCCACATCTGTGATAACATTAGATGTTGCTATTGCAGCTGGTGTGTCAGGTTGGGATTGTGGGAAAGTGAGTTCCAAACTTGGGGTAATAATGGGTGGCTATGGTTAGGTTGAGGTTCAGGGTCAGTTTGTGTTGAGACATTGGTAAATGTAATTGGAGGGGTTTCTGTAGTAGGTTCAATGTGTGTAGCAGCAACTGTTGTTGCTGCTAAGCTTAAGGGTTGGGTAGATGGGGGTGGTGTAGATATATGGATTGGTGGAGGGGTAAATAGTTGTAGGAAAGTTTGGGTTAAAGTTGGTAAGGTTGATTGGATGGCTTGTAAACTGGTTTGAATGGAGGCCTTATTTTGGAGGGTGGAGTCCATGGCTTGAAGGGAGGCCTCAATGGATGTTTGGGATTGGGTATTGGCCATCACTTGGGTTTGAAGGGAAAAGAGGGGGTTAAGGGTTTGGGGTAAGGGATCAACTATGATAAGGGCTGAGGGTTGGGTGGTTGGAATTGGTTAAAATGGTGAAGTGGGTGCATGATGGAAGTTGGTTGGTTGTGGTGAAGTAGGGGTAGGGGTAAAGTGATGGGGTTGTGGTGAATCCGGGTGAGGGGCGAACTCATAGTTGATGTCCCCTATGATAGAATCCATCATTGCTGAGTACCCCTCTGATGAGAAGGGGTCTTGGTCATGGGAGGGGGGATAAGGAATGGATTGGCCCAAGGGTTCAGTTTTAGTGTTTGTAAAGGTTCTAATGGGCTGAGGTGAGAAAATAGGAGAGCTGTGTGGGATGTCAGGAATTTGAGGCTCAGGTTCAGCATAGTAGAATGGAGATGGAGGTGATGGTGATGGTAGATCAATGGTGGCTGGGGGCTCTTGAATTTGAATGGACTGAGGTGAGGGGGAAGGGGCTGATAAGGTAATGGGCTGTGGAGGTTGAGTAGGGGCTTTGGTGGTCCTGAGGTGTTCCTTTTGGTGTATGTGATTTTAACAATTGCGCTAGGGTGCGCAGGAAAAATGGGTAGAATTGGTTCAGGGATGGTTGATGTAGGTAATGTAGTGGTGGTTGTGGGACTGGTAAAATTGGCTGAGGGAGAGATGATGTATGGGGGGTTGTTGAGGTAATGAGGTTGCTATTGTTGAGGTACTGGGAGTATGAATGGGTGGTACAATGGCTGGCAAGGGAATAGGGGTGGGTGTGGAAGTACTACTGACAATTGATGATGGTGGAATGGGTTGTCATGGTAATGGGATGCTGGGGATAGTTGGGTTGAGAGCTGCAGGAGCTGAAGTAGTGATTGCTGCAGAGGTGGCTTCTTGAAGAATAGCAGTAGAGCTAGTGGGTATAACAGCTACAGAAGTGGCAACTCCCTCTTGAATTGTGGGGGCTGCTTGAGCTAGCAGCTCCTCCGTCTTGTTTTTCTTCTCAATCATGGTACCACTATTCCCCCACTGCTTCTTGCCACACTTGTTGGGGGCCAAATTGAGAGTTTCCTCATTCTTGTTGAAGTGGTAGCCTCCCACCTACAGCAGGGCTGTAATGAGCCTGCAGTAGGGCAAGGAATGAGGTTTTTGCTCCCTCTTCACCTTTTCATGTATATCCTTCATTCCTTTAAAAGTGAGCTTTACAACATCTATGTAGTGGTTGTAATGGAAGGAGTAGAGGGCATCAGCAATGGGGAACCTCTTCTCCTGTTGGTGCCTAGAGCAATAGACATTCTTTCTCAGCACTCTATCTATAAATCTTAGACTAGGGTGCAAGTCTCTCTTCCTTATTGATACCCCAGAGGCTATAATCCCTCCAGTGAGCTCCTTGGTAATTTCTGGGATTGTGGCTGTCAAAGGAGGACACAAGCCACACTTTAGGCTGTATTTGACTAGAATACAAAGAATTTCTGCAATGGCTGCTTAGTTAAACAACATTTCAAATTCATCTATCAATACCAGCATTGCAGGATTCCCATCATCCCCAATCTTCACTCTAATGTTTTGGTAAAATAACTGCACTAGTCTAGGGAAGACTAGCTGCAGTGGGGGGACTGAGAGGGGGTAGCAGTGTGGCCTTGGTTTGGTATTCAATTGAAGTAGTTGTCTCTGGCTCATCCTCAAAGAAGGCCTTGTCAAAGGCAGTCTCTGCCTCAATCTTAATTACAACCAAAAACTTAGAGGGGATTCTGAGTGACTCATCATCAGGTTCATCCTCTTCGGCAGCCACAGGGATCTCAGGGGCTACTTCCTTACCCTTCTTTTGTTTTTTCTTTGGTTTCACAGGGTTTTTAGCATGTGGGTGTGCTCTGGCCCTCTTCTTAGGCGCAAATTTCTTCTTTGGAGCAGGGGAATCAGAGGTTACATATTTGACCTTCTTCACAAGGGCAGCCTTTTTCTTAGTTAATTCCACTTGGGGCTCTATAGATGGTGTAGGTACCTCAGAGGTCTCCACAGTGGAGGTCTCAGCAATCCTTGCAAATTTTGTAGTGGCCACAGGGCTGCTAGTAGGTGAAGGCTTTAGCATGGCAACCAAGGTATTAAGAAATTTCCAACCCGTGGCCATGGCCACTCCAATTCTTAAAACTAGGGCTTTAGATTCAAAGTTTGGGTAGTTCACACTCTAGTGGAGGTAATGCCCACAAATTCCTCTTTATTCAACACTAAAATAGCCTACAAATTCAAACCACAGGGAGAGTGAGACAACTTACTAAACGAGAGCTAGGGTTCAACTTGAATTGTTGCACAGTGGATCAAATCGCTCCATATCACATGCAAAATAACCAGCAGGTGTTGTGGAACACAATGGTGAGAGAAAAATGGTTGAGTTGTAATGGTTTAGGCAGGAAAGAAGAAAGAAGGAGAGAGGAGCTCGGTGGTGTGAAATGGAAGCTAAGGCAAAGTGGGAGAATGGAGAAAATGAAAGAAATTCGCAAGGTATAAGTGGAAGATCCTGTGCCTCACGCGGTTGTCACCAGGTACTTGCGGGGCAACATCTTCTCGCGTGCGGAAGTGAGATAACACGAGAAATGAAGTCGCGGAGAGGAAATATGCCTCGCAAGGAATGGAATTTAGAAGACCTATGAGTCTCGTGAGGTCATTCGCAAAGCTAAAGTTGGGTCAAAGTGTGCGAAGCAATTTTGCATCCCTCGCGTAACTTAGCTATTAAGCTCGCAAGGAACAATCATTCAGAGCATCAAAGCCTTGCGAAGCAGATAACATTGCAAGCTTCAAAATTTTAACTCGCGAGGAAGCCCAAAAAAGGCTTGCGAATGTAAAATGGAGGCCATTTAGCCTCGCGACAAAGCATAATTCACTCTTTCTCAATGCTGCACACTGGCCAGTGCATCCATACTGACATACATTTTGTGCATTTGCACCAACTTCCTTCAAATTTAATCCATATCATTATGATACTTGTATGCCCATTACCAACATATGCACTGTAAAAATTTAGAATGCAAATGATTTTCAATTGTAGTAGATTCATGAACATTTACAGTGACAGCACCTCAACCATAGAATAGCAACAAAACATGCATATCGGGTCCATGTACATTAAAGTCAGATTACAAACATGCACCTCAACAACAACAAGTCAAACACGACAACACATAACAAAATATGCAAATCAATCAGCAAAATAAAACTACACATGACAGATTTTTAAACAAAATAACACGCAAATTCACAAAGTATGGTACATAGTGTACAGAGCTGTGGATCACTAATCAGTGGGAGGCTCATGAGGTGAATGGTTTGAGGAGGCTCCACAGAATTTTCTATACAAATTTTTTTCCTTTGACCATTCACTTCATGATCTTCGCAGACATGCGATCTAAGATCTCCACAACACTAGATGGGGAGGCATAGATGACAGTGTAAGGTCCATCCCATTTGGATTTTAACATCCCTGGAAAGAATTTTGATTTTGAGTTGAAAAGCCAAACATTGGAACCAGCATTAATGTCCTTCCTCATGAGTTTGTTGTTAAAAAATGCCTTGGATCTCTCCTTGTAAATTCTGACATTTGTATAGGCTTCCATTCTCGGCTCATCAAGCTCTGATAGTTGTAATTTCATGTGAGAACCAGTAGTAGTTAGATAAAAATTCAGTGTTTTAATAGCCCAATAGACTCTGTGCTCTAACTCCACTGGTAGGTGATAGGCCTGGCCATAGACCAGCCTAAAAGGGGACATACCAATAGGGGTCTTATAGGCAGTCTTATAGGCAGTCCTATAAGCCTACAAAGCATCATTCAGTTTCTGTGCCCAATCCCTCCTATCTGTCCTCGCAGTCTTCTCCAAGATTGTTTGATCTCCCTATTATAAATTTCAACATGCCCACTGGTCTGTGGGTGGTAGGGAGCTACAATCTTGTGTGTAACAGAGTACTTTTTGAGCAGATTCTCAAAAGGCTTGTTATAGAAGTGACTTCCCTCATCAATAATGGTAGCGCTGGGGGTGCCAAATCTAGGGAAGATATTATCCTTTAAATTTTTTATGGCAACTATGTGGTCATTTTTCCTTATGGCAATGGCTTCAACCCATTTAGAGACATAGTCTACTGCCACCAGGATAAAATTGGAACCCATAGAAGGAGGAAAGGGGCCCATAAAATCAATCCCCCATATGTCGAATAGTTCTACCACAAGGATGGGTTGCAATGTCATTAAATCTTTCTTGGAAATACCTCCCAACCTTTGACATCTTGCACAGGCTTTGCAATGTATGTGTGCATCTTTCAACAAAGAGGGCCAATAAAACCCACATTGCAATACTTTTGTAGCTGTCTTTTTGCCACTAAAGTGGCCTCCATAGGCCTTCTCATGGCACATAGAAAGAATGCTATGGAACTCACTATTAGGCACACATCTTCTAACAATCTGATCTGCACAATACTTATACAGGTATGGATCCTCCCACAGAAAATATTTGACCTGAGAGAAAAATAGGTCATTGTCCATCTTGGACCAGTGAGGGGGTATCCTACCAACAACAAGAAAATTCACAATGTGTGCAAACCAGGGCATACTAGACTGCATAACAAATACCTCCTCATCAAGGAACATTTCATTGATCGGTGCTGCTGCGCATTCTTCCAACACAATACTGGAGAGGTGGTCAGCCACCACATTCTCAATTCCTTTCTTATCCTTGATCTTAAGATCAAACTCCTGCAGTAGCAGGATCCATCTGATTAACCTTGGTTTGGCATCTTTCTTAGTCAATAGGTATTTCAGGGCTGAGTGATCAGTAAAAACAATAATTTTAGACCCAAGCAAGTAGGGTCTAAACTTGTCCACAGCAAACACCACAGCAAGCAGCTCCTTCTCAGTGGTAGTATAATTAGGCTGAGCCTCTACTAGTGTTTTGTTTGCATAACAAATCACTGCAAGCAACTTATCATTTCTCTATCCTAAGACAGCCCCTATGGCCAAGTTTGATGCATCACACAACGAGTGAGTAATCTGGGGGCCTGGATTATAGGAGAAGTAGTAAGGCACTGTTTTAAGACCTCAAAAGCCTCAAGGCACATAGCAGAAAATTCAAATGGCACATCCTGACACAGCAGGTGGCACAGTGGCTTTGAAATTCTGTTGAAGTCCTTAATGAACCTTCTGTAAAATCTAGCATGTCCTAAGAAGGATCTAATTTGCTTAACAGTCCTGGGTGGGGGCCGGTGTTAGATCAGGTCCACTTTAGCCTTGTCAACCTCTATTCCTCTGTGGGAGACCACATGGCCTAACACAATTTCTTATGTTACCATCAAATGGCTCTTTTCCCTGCTGAAGACCAAGTTGGTCTCTTCACATCTTTGTGAAACCAAGTCAAGGTGACTCAAGCACTAGCTAAAGCTGTCCCCATAAATAAAAAAATTATCCAAAAAGATTTCTAGAAACTTGTCAATCATATCAGAGAAAATGGCATACATGCACCTCTGAAATGTGGCTGGGGCATTGTACAGTCCAAAAGGCATCCTCCTATAAGCAAAGGTGCCAAAGGGACATGTGAAAGTAGTTTTCTCTTTATCTTGAGGATACACAGGGATTTGGTTATACCCTGAATATCCATCAAGAAAGCAACAAAATGCCTTCCCAGCCAATTTATCTAGGATTTGGTCAATGAAAGGGAGAGTGAAGTGGTCTTTCCTGGTCTTGGAGTTGAGTTTTTTGCGATCAATGCAAACTCTCCAGCTAGCGGTCTCCCTAGCTGGTATTAACTCTCTAGAATCAGAAGTAATAACTATTATGCTTGACTTTTTGGGTACCACCTGAATAGGTGACACCCACTCTGAATCTGAAATAGGGTATATCACCCCTACATCCAATAGTTTTACTATCTCCTTCAAGACCACCTCCTACATGTGAGGATTAAGCTTCCTTTGCATCTCCATAGAGGATTTTGCACCCTCTTCCAAGTAAATTTTGTGCATGCAAATTGAGGCATCAATGCCCCCTAGATCAACAATTGTTCACCTCATTGCCTTTGTGTGCTTTTTTAGAACACTCAATAATTCTTCTTCCTGCTCACTAGTGAGAGAGGAAGATATAATTACTGGAAGCTTTTCGTTTTGCCCTAAGAAGGCATACTTTAATGTGTCTAAGAGCTGCTTAAGCATCAGAATAGAGGGACTTTCAATGGAAGGCAACAAAGGTGTCTTAGTGGTTTGAGGAAGGGGCAATAATGTAGGTTTCCAGCTGGAATGCTGCACTAGGCCCACAGAAGAGTCCATTTTGGTGTTGTCTTCTGTCATGAGAACTTGGGCCTCCTTCTCAACCATACTCCATATATTTTCTAGGTCTTCAACAACATTATCCCAATCCAGTAGATTGGATAATTCTTCTTCCACAAGGCCATCTGGTACATTTATTGCACAACAGTCCTCAATGTCCATCTGAGGCTACCTAGCATCATTGTACATATTTAATTGAGCCTTCATGTTCCCAAAGGTCACCTCCATCACCCCTGACCTGCATTGAATGCAAGCATTGGCAGTGGCCAAGAATGGCCTGCCAAGAATGACATGAATTGGGATTTTACTTTTAGAAGGGTTCATGTATAAAACTAGAAAATCAGCAGGATAGTAGAACTTGTCCACCCCTATCAAAACATCCTCTACCACACCCACAGGTCTCCTCTCTGACCTATCAGCTAGCTGGAGCACAAATGATGTAGATTTTCTCTCCCCCAAACCCAGCTCCTCATACACATAATATGGGAGCAGGTTCAAATTGTCCCCTAAGTCCAAGAGGGCTCTACCAATGGTGTGGTTTCCAATTATACAGGGGATAGTAGGTACCCATGAATCCTGTAATTTCTTAGGTGTGGCTAAGGACAAAACTGATTCAACATGTTCAACATCAAAAACGTTTTTGGACAGCTGCACCCTTGCTTTTCTCTTCTGTGTGTAGAGGTCCTTCAAGAATTTGGCATAGGTAGGGACCTATTTTATAGCATCAAGTAAGGAAAAATTAATCTTGACTTGCTTGAAGGTCTTCATCATTTCCTCCATCTGAGCATTCCCCTTATCAAAAGGAGATGAGTCAGCAAATGCATGAGGAAATGACAGCTGTAGGACTGCTGGTGCCATTGCTTCATGCCTAATAACATCATGGTCAAATTTTAACTTTTTTCTCTTTTCTTCATTTATTGTTTGCTGTTGGGGCTTAACATCAGCCCCTTATTTTGCCTTTGCTGTTCTACAGCAGGGGATGATTTCATTGGTTTTTCAACACTCACATTTCTTTCACTTTCACTCTCCTTGACCTCCTCAGCTGCCCTGCCCACTAAATTGTCAATCACCCAGCCACTCCTTAGGGTAGTGATTACATTAGCCTCCTCATGGGTAGAGGATCCTTCTCCAATCATATACTGCCCTTTAGGGTTGGCCATGAGTTGACTAGGCAACTTGCCCTCCTCTCTCTTATTCAAATCATTGCATATTTGACCCAACTAATCCTCTATTTTTTTAATACTTTGCCCATGAGAGTTCACAGTTTACACCAAGTTTCCCATATTTTACATTGTTGCCAGCATTTGCTCTTCAAAGGAAGAGGACTTGGGCTATTGTGGGGCAATACCAACTGATTGGGTTGTGGGGCAGGCAATTAAAAATTCTGTTTTAGTGCATATCCTTGGTTGAATTAATGCTGAGGTCTGTATGGAGCTGCTAACTGCTGCTGCTGGGGTTGTTGGTATGTGTCTTGTCTCCACCTTAGATTTGGGTGGTTTCTCCATGTGTACCCAACAGGTCGTTGCCCATATGCTTGGGCAGCATTGGCATGCTCCATAACTAAATCAGGGAAATGGTTGGCTGATGGACATTCTTGAAATGAATGTGTGGGAGATTGGCATATCAGACATGCCTCTTCCACTTTTACAGCCATCCTAGGTTGCATCTCATTCTTCAATTTATCAAACTTTAAACTCAGATTGTCCACCTTCCTTTCCAATTTACTCTGCACTTTAACCTCATACATTCCACTTCTAGGGGTGGATTCTTCCACCAATTTTGCTGGGGTCTGGCTGTCATTGCGGGACAGTGACTCCTGTTGTTTGGAATTCTCACCAATAATGTTAAACAACTCCCATGCCTCATCAGCTATTTTGTGGAGGTTACTACCCCCATATGAGGCATCCACCATGTCACTACTCTTGGGATTAATTCCTTGGTAAAATACTTGCCGAAGTTGTCACTGTAGAATTTTGTGGTGGGGACATTGTTCTAACATTTCTTGAAACCTCTCCCATGCCTCATAAAAATCTTTAATTGAGGACTAAGAAATGACAATATGTTTGTCCTCATCTAACTAGTTTTCTTCATGGGAAAGAATTTTGCCAGAAATTGGCTTTGGTGGTCACTCAATGTCTGGATGTTATTAGCTGGGAGTTTTGAGAGCCAGGTGCTGGCTTTGTCCTTCAGGTCCCAAGCCAGCTATGTTAAATATGGTGCAAAGTGCTAAGAATTGGTCAATATGCTTGTAAGGATTTTCCTTAATGAGCCCATGAAAAGATGGCAGCATGTTAGTGGGGGAGGACTTGATTTCATAATTTCCCTCAACTGAAGGGAATTGTATGTAAAAAGGAGATGTGTAATCCCCATATGCATTATATCCCTTCAGAGTCGTTTGCCTCTCAGCCATTACAGCAGGCTTAGTTTCAACAGTAGGGGCTGGTGTGGTGTTTCTCATTCTAAGGACCCTTTCAACCTCAGGATTTGGAGGTTCCAACTCGAGGTTAAGGGACCTTTTACCAAGCATACACACACAGAATTAGCAGGTAAAGAAAATGCTCACAACACAAAAAATTTGCAAATAGAATTTACAACTAAACAGATCTACAACTAAACTATTGATAGAGAATTCAAAATAAATGGATAGAGTTTTAGGGCAAAAGAATTACAAACAAAGCTAGCTAAACTCCATCTGCAGCTCTAGCTTTTCCCTACTGCTGTTGTCCAATTCTGCAAAAATTCCATAAAAATCAATAGTACTTTTTATTCTATTTAAGGCATTGTTGTTGTTTTTTATTTCGAGACTCTTGCTACTATTTTATTAAGAACAATGGAGAGAATAAATTAAGAGTGGGGAATTGAGATGGGTCAGTACAATAAGTTTGAAATAAACACAGTCCTACAAGATACAAGCCTACTGTAGCAAGTTTTGATAAGTAAGAGTTTGTCCCACAGAGAGTATTGATCTGAGACGTCGAGGTTTGTATAGTAGTGTCCAGATCTAGCTACAGATCTGGCAACTCTAAAGAGAGGAATGTTTAAGTGTTACTAAGCTATATTAAAAACTAGGAAAAGACAAGAATAAACTACAACTAAAGAAAGGGATAGAGATGATGGTGATGGTGTGTGCCAAAATAAAATATAAAAACTATGAGAAGTAAGCAGGTTAAGATAGAGTTAAAGCAGTGATGTAACTCAGATTTAGTCTGTCTTTGCAGTGTTCCTTGTTGAGACGTTATTAAAAGCCTCAACAAGGTATAAGCTCCCAGTTTAGCCAATGCCATTTGGGGTGCTCTTAGGGCTATACTCTGTCCACTCCAATGGTCACAAGGTATCCGATGGAGTCTATCAAATCCCATTAGTTAAGCAAAAAATTTGCTAGTCTAATCCAGAAGAGTTGATCGATCATTTTCACAGCCACTGGACCAGCTCTAGCCATAAATACTATTACAGGACTATATAATGACAGTGCTACAAGCGCCCCAGATCTGCACACAGACCTGACTGACATGCATAGGTATTCCAACCCATAAGATCCTAAGTGCTTTGTTAAGGCTAATTACTCACTAGTGCCCACAAAAAGGACCATGCAATAGGTTAAATAAGGCTTTAGATTTAGCTGGTAATTGCTTCAAACGACATGCAATGACTCAGCCTCAAGCTGCAATTACTACAAAGAGACAAGATCTAACATCTGATGTCAGCTAGGTAAAATAGAGGGGAGCCAGTTCCTGTACAAACCTCCTCATAAGGCTCTAGAAGCTCATGTGTAAGGGAGAAGAATCCTTCTCAAACATGTGAATAGACACAACCTTTGGGCTATACTCTGTCCACTCGAATGGTCACAGGGTATCCCATTGGTCTGTCCATACCACAAATATCTCTGAAAGAATATGAAAACTGCTGCAACCACCATGGCCCACAAGCCTCCGAGCTCCCCAGATCTCACTACAGATCCAACATTTATTTTCGTGGGGCTATCGAACCAAGGGAAATCCGATGGTAAATAATAGATCTATTGAAAACTGAATGGGCTCGTCCCAAATACATGGATCCTATAGACATCTAAGGGAAGCATAAGATCTTTAGATTCAATTAGTCATTAAAACAACAATCCATTAATAAACGCTAAACTTACAATGAACTGCCTCTAGGCTGTAGCCTACACAACTGCTCATCAAAAATCCCAATGTATACAAAATCAATTACAAAACTGAAATAAAATTATATATAAATGCTTACCAAAGGTTTAGCTATCAAGTGCTGGGCTAAGAGAGAAGAAGAAAAGAAAAAGAAAACTAAACCCTAACCCTAAATGAACACAGGCTATTCCTGGTTTAGATCTCAAGATATTCCTGGATTTAAAACCCTAAGTGCACCAGGCTAATCCTGGCTCGAAACCCTAGATGAACACAGGCTATCCCTGGTTAGTTTACAAATATAGATAACAGTCCTTTATATAAGAAACCCTCGAAACCCTAATATGCATTAGCCAATCAGATTTGAGAAGGTTTGGAGTTGATTTCGTGGCCCATCTATGGCCCTTGGATTATTTGGGAAGTGTGGGACGTTGGAATGCGTGCCCTAGAAGGTGTGAAATACCCAAAATATCCTTGGGTGCTGAAATAGGCTACTGAAATTCATGTCTCGCATAGATGACAACTTCAGGTATGCATCTCGCTGAGTTCTCACTTAGTTGAAGCTTCAGAAGTTTGATCTTGCTTAGCTGAAATGCTTTAGAAGTTAAATCTCGCTGAGTTGAAGCTTCAGAAGTTTGATCTCGCTGAGCTAAAATGCTTCAGAATTTAAATCTCGCTGGGTTGAAGCTTCAGAAGTTTGATCTCGCTGAGTTGCAATACAGCAGGAGCTTAAATATCGCTGAGTTGCAATACAGCAGGAGCTTAAATCTCGCTGAGTTGAAATACAACATATTTCAGCAACTTAAATCTCACTGGGTTGAAATACAGCGTTTTTCAGCACTGCACCTATTCGACAGAATGCCTTAATAGCAAAACAACTCAAAGGCCTATATTTTTCAGCTCTACACCACTCGCCTTCGAGTCCACATTCCATAGGGATTCAGTTGATGTACTCGAGAGGTGCTCCACAGCTGCTCGAGTGCGCACAATAGCTGTTCGACAAAATGCTTTCAGCCTATAATAGAAGAATAAACCCTAATTTTAGGGTAGATGTGGCTTGGTTATAACCCTAGGATGCCTTGGCATGTGTGCATCGAGATCAGGGCCTCGAGATGTGTGCCATGGACTCGGGGAAATCCCCAAAAGGTCCCTGAGTAGAGAATGAGAAGTAGAGAGCTCGAGCTTCGCAGGGCTGGCCTTGGCTCATTAATTCATTTGCATGGTTTGTAAAGGCTCGCGAGGTAGCTTTTGGCTTGGAAGGTTTATCACTCGAGCAATGGAGCTTCAGGTGTCTCCTGTCGTGAGGTTCACACGTAGATGATTTCGCATTTCACTCGGCACCTTATGCATTGCATAGCATAGCTCCCTAGGTAGAGGGTTATGTCTTTTACGCGCGTAAGAGCTGCGCAAATGAATTTAAGGAGCTCTCTCTCCTCTTGAGCTGCGTGAGATTTCTTGACTCTTTTGTGCATATTAGTCTCGCGAGACTGTGCGCACGGCTGATATAAGACTTGATCCCCGCGAGAACTTCGCAAGTTGGATTTGTGAAGGTTTAATGCGCGACTGCTGCACGAAGTCTTGGAATGTTGAAAGTAGATCAAACGCGCGACTACTGTGCGAAGCAGTTCTCTAAGGTTCATTCCTTCACTGGGCGCGCGAGTTCTTCTCAAGTTCATTTATGCTGCATGTAACAGCTGCGCAAGGAAGCTTTGCTACGAATTTAGACACAAGAGGCAGCATCTCTGACTACACGAGAAAATGACTATGCTGCAATGCATATGCTGCTGTTGCAGCTTCCTCTACTCTCATCTATACTTCTCTCATCTGCTGGACTTCTTTGGTCCACCTTGACGTGCAAACTAGTCATCATGGTGTGTACCACCAAGGTGTTCCATCAGTCCTTGTCTCAGTAGTCCTCTCTGGCTTTAATTCTTTCTCTTTTGGGCACCAAAGGTATGCACTTTGTATTAAGTTGCACAATTATTACTAACTATAAAATAAGCTAAGCAAAGAGTTATTAGTCAGCTTCAAGGTGTAGCAAAGGCTAGGTTAAGATGTGAAAAGTGGTACTTTTTAGTGAATAACATTAGGTGATGAGATATGCCTTTCAAGGAAGACTGTGCATAAATTTTGGGAACTCGAGGCCCTGAGGATAGAACATGAGAGTGGTGAGTCTGTTAGGCTCGCCACGACGACATGGAACCTCACCGTGACGAGAAATCACCTGAAGCCCTCGTGGCGGTGAGATTTCAAGGCAATGTTGCCTCTGGAAAAACTTGCCACGGCGAGATCCTTGCTACATGTGGCACCTGATCAACTCGTCGTGGCGACCTTGTATCTCGCCACGGCGAGATGCTCTATTTTGGTGAGTTTTGGGGTGTGCGACCTAGTGTGCCTCGCAGGATTGTGACTTATGAGTAGCAGGGTTATGTAGTACCTAAAGACGCGTGTGATGTGTATTCTAGGCTATACATAAAGGACATTTAAGAAGAGTCTAGCTTCGATCCGTGCGTGTTTACTCACAAGGTCCGACACTTGAGGTAGGGAAGAACTACTGCCTGATTTACTTGTTGTCTCGAATTCTTATTATTGATGCACTCAGTACTTGCTTGAAATTTTCTAGAAATAATATACGATAAATCTTATCATGTTTTGAAGCCTCTAAATTGGATTTTTCATATGAAATGCATGTTTTCAATACACGACATCTTGTTATAAGCTCTTAATTGATTTTATAAGTTTCAAGCCTCTGTGTGTGAATGGTATCATTGTTAGCTGATCTGTAAACGTGTTTGATCTTTTATGTCTGGTGTGTCTCTGATCAAGTGACCCTGTTAACGTAGCTCAGGGGCTTGATGGTCTCAGTTCAAGTGACCCTGTTAACTTAGCTCAGGGGCTTGACGTTTCGGTTCAAGTGACCTTGTTCACATAGGTTAAGGACTTAACTTCTGGGTATCAAGTGACCCTGTTAATGTTGCTTAGGGGCTTGATAGCTTGATATGTAACCTTGTTTGTAACTCCTTGATACACGTTCTAATGGTGTACTTGTGACTTTCTTCCTCACTTCTGACATGGTTTACTTGCTCCTATTTGCATCATGTTGAATAATTGGATTTCCTGCATTCATGAAAGAATCAATTTATTTTACTAAAGACTTGCTAGTTTAACTCAATTTTCTTTATGCATTAAAATCTAAGAATGAGAAGGATAAATTATAGTTTAGCATTTGTTTTTCTCTATTGAGCTTGGATGAAATCTCACTCCTGACTATACGTCACAGTTGCAGGAATCCCTTTGGAGCAAGATCCGGAGCAAGAAGAGGATCCGGACTACAATCCTGCAAAAGAGGACTTGCCTGAGGAGCATTTCCCCTAGTATTGTTTGAGTGGAGCTTGGGTAGTCTTGCTGGGACATTTTGTTAAATGGTATATGGAAAATTTGTCAGTAAAAACTATACTATGCTTGATCCACTGTTTAGATAGAGGTCGACCTTCATCGATGGATGTTTCTTTTTGTGCATATGATAGTTTTCGTGGTTTATGCTGCCATTTTGTTATCGATGTATGCTCTCTATTTATTTTCGTTCTGCGCTTTGCTTCCACTTATGTAAGCTTACAATATTAGGATAGCCCGATCCTTCCTATTGTTAAGTGTGAGCAAAGATCGAGCTATCAGGAGGTGATGTTTACTTTCGATACCATAGCATCACTAAAATTTCGGATCTTCCGCATGATCTGATGGCACGGGTTTTTGGGTAAGGAAACCCGGGCAGTCACAAAAATGAACCTTTCTACAATGAGCTCCGGGGCCTTGGAATTCCTGTTTCGGGCGATGTTCACACCCTAAATATTTCCCATGGTAGACCCCGACATGCTTCAAAAGAATCAAAGGGAAATGCCTTGATCTAAGTAAAGGCACGGGAATCCATGCGATAACTCGATCCCTCGAAAAAAGTCAACAAGAGGGTGACCTCTTTTGACCGGTGAGGGCATATTGGGTGTCATAATGTGTGGAATCTATTGGAGGCATTAAGCTGCTAAGCGGGAAACTCAGGGGAAGTGAAAAGGCCTCGGATTCGAGCTGCCCAGCCAGACATATACCTAGCGTATGTATTATATATGCTAGGTTAGAAATCTGAAGATTTTGGCTTAGCATATATATTATACACGCTAGGCAAAATCTGAGGATTTTTGGTTTAACGTGTATATTATACACGCTAGGGTAGTTTTAGGGTTTTTTGGATTAGCGTGTATATTATACACACTTGGCAAAAACAGTGTATATAACATATTTTGACAGTAAACAGCAGGCCCGAATTGGTCAGATTCTTTTGGTTTTTCAAGAAGCGGTACTTTCGGGAACTGATTTTCTTTGTTGCAGCGGATCCCTCCTCTACGAACCTAGGGATACAAGGTTGATTCAGAATGGCTAATGCTCTCCCCCAAGGGTTTTAAGTTTCGTAACTGGTTCGGTCACCCACCCTATATACCTCCAGCGCAAGCGCTTTCTCAAGTACTAGATGGGGTGGTACTTTTTTAGAACATCACCACTAGGGGCTTCCACCGTACTAAGAACCGGGACGTTTGTTTTGCTCCTTAAATTCCTACCCTTTAAAATCTACCCAACGGAAAAATGAATTAAGTCCCATAGTTCATTTTTAAGGTTCAATTTTAAATTCACTTTTAAAAGAGGAATTTGCTTAGGTTCAAAAACGGGTTGTGATGATCCCGTGCCGCCTCTACGGGCTGAAGTCCACTGATGGTATATGAGTGCAATAAAGTAAGAGCTCAAGTAGGCTCGCTAAACAATAAGGCGTGTATATGCGCAAGTAAGCTCGCCAATCGGCTAAGGCATGTAAAATGACGGAAAAAATAGATGAAAGTAAAGGCAATGCTCAAGTAGGCCCGCCAATTGGCTAAGGCGTGTAAATGACGGAAAAGTAGGGGTAAATAAAAATAGACAGAATCGTAAGAGTGAGTAAAAAAAAATAATTAATGTTAGTGAAAATGAAGTAAAAACAATAAAAGAAGCCAAATTTTAAGGGGAATCACTACTAGCTACTCCCTAACAAAGTCGCCATTTGTGCAACCGTGAGTCGAATCTATACGTCGCGACGATGCGCTCATTCTAAAAAAAATAGAGTCGCCATCCAAAGCTTTTCGTGTCTTGGGAAACCTAAATCAATATTATAAGCACCGAAATATAAAAAATATGACTCTAAATCCGGTCTATGCCAAAGGCTCTCGGGTGGGGTCTTCGGTTATTGATCGGGAAGCTGTTAGGCACCCGATCAACCCGCTTGTAAGCGGTCTCTGCTTATAGCCAAAAGGAAAAAGAAAAGTAAAAAAAAAGCAGCACTTCCTCCTACCCGAAGAAAGTTCGATCCTATTTACGCCCCCCCCCCCTCGCAATCACCAAAAAGTCGACGACGTAACGGCGCAAATTCAAGGATAGAGAAAAGGCAAAGAAGGTATAGGAATAGAGGGGAGAGCCAGAGCTCTCGGGCCCTTGTAGCACAGTTGTGGACCTTCGCGTGCGTGCACTCGATGAGCTTCCGATGGCTATAGAGGTTGGAAGAAGGCTTCTAGCCTCTAAGGTTTGATAGCTAAGAGGTATAGGAAGAAACCTAGGGGGTAATGCTCACCTAGGCTAAAGGATTTTTTATGGAAGAGGGGATCTAAGGGATGGCTTTGAATTCTGGAATTTATATGGGTTTTTATGCACCAAAGGGGAGAAGGAGATCTCTTAATCTTTTTCTCTCTCTTGGAAAAATTTCAAGCCATTTGCAAAGGGGGGTGCCTCTTTATTTATAAGAAAGGAGAGGGTTAGGAGGGTACTTAAGAGCTAATGTGATTAACAATTAGGTAATCCTAAATCTAAGGATTTTGGGTTTTTCAAGGTCATGGATAGGGGTGAAGTTGGGTTCAATAGTAGATTATAGGGTGGGGTTTCAAATGACTAGGGGATTACAAATAGGTTAAATGGGGGTGCAACAGTCCTAAAGAAACCCATCCTAAACATGGGGATGGTCAACAAGTCAAAACTCCCAAAGTGAAATTCGGGCAAAATCTCATAGTTACTGTAGCTAAGCCTAGTGTGCATATTACACACGCTAGGCATACGTACAGTGCCTATGAGAATTTCAGAGCTTGTTGTAGGGCCCATTTGGCTTAGTGTGTGTATTATACACGCTAGGCTACAAATTCCTTCAAAAATGGCCTAGCGTGTATATTATACATGCTAGGCAAAATGCCCCCAGCCCTGGCCCAAACTCAAATCGCCATAACTTTTGATGCACAACTCGAATAGTGGTGATTCTTGGCTCGTTGGAAAGCTAGAAACCTCTGTGTTCTAATGGTGAATGATTCAGTCCCAACAGAGGTCTCAGTAAGCTTTGGCAATCCTATTTCCAACAATTGCTCGGGAGTGTTCGAAACTGATTTGGGAAGGGTTTTAGGGGTGTAGGGTTAACTCCCAAGGGTTGAGCATAGGCTCCGAAGGGTTGAGGCTGAGTTCTAAGGGTTTGGGAAGGTTCCCGAGGGTATAGGTGATGCTATCGGAAGCTCGGGGGGTGCCTTTCTGGAAGTATATTTCGATCAGACTTTGCGCCAAATTTGGGTTTCTACAACTTTCGTTATCGAATATGAGTACATCTCTCGGTCTACGTGGGATGGGTACAATCTCCGTCTGATTAGGTCTCACAAGAAGGTCTAATGTGTAGGAAGCTCCCCAGATCGAATCCCCGTAGAGATGATCACACCGGCCCTTTCACAGTTGAAGAGGATAAATTTAGGTTCCTAAATGTAAATGCCGAGTATGAGTGTAATGTGTGCTAAGAAGTGATAAGTTTTGAGAAGAATCATTTTTGAATTATTTAAAATGAGGCAACTCTAGCAAAATGAGTCCCACCGTCATCACCAATATGCTAGTATACGATTTTTAAGAACCCTCTCGGATTTGGAAAAATACTCCAAGTTGATCACTTGAGACTCGGTTACAGTAAGAGGCTGAAGGTAAACTAGCACCAAACAAACTTGCTTCTTTAAAGGTCCGGCTATCAACAGACTTGCCAGACCAAGCATTAATAACAAACAAACTTATTATCATTCAAATAAGGGTTATGCAGTACACAAACCTACAAAACCAATGTCAGTGACAAACAGACTCACTTTGACAAAATATTAATGATAATGCAGCAAACAAATCTACAAAAAAAAATGTTAGTGACAAACAAACTTATTAACGAATGAAGTATCTATCAAAAATAGGTGTTAGTTGCAAATAGATCTAATAACTAATATGTGATCGCCACCTACGAATATTTATCAACGTCGTAGATCGTCACTGATCGCTAGATTTACGTGGGGGACTATGGATTGGACTCCTATACTAAATTCCGATCTGCCGATTTTAGCAGCTAGAGTTGCCTAATTTTAACTAATTCGAAAATCTAAAAAGTTTTTAATTAAAAGGGATGTGTTAGCCCATTATGCACGGGAGGATCGAACCCGTTCCCGTGTACCCTCCATTGGCTCCCTTGGGTAAATCAGTTGAAAGCCTATAATATTTTAGAAATATGCAAGAGTGGTGTGGACCTAATTGTTGCTAGGGTTAATAATTTAGAAAAGGTATCCTAGGAGAAAGGTCTAGGATTAGCCTTATTTCTCTTTCGAAAGTACAAGAAGTTGAAATTTTTAGAAGAAGTTGAAATTTTAACCCAAACGTTTACTATTCAACTTTTTCCAATTCGAAATTTCATAGCCAACCTCGAAAATTCCAAAGAGAATAAGTGAATGAATGTGTTGAGAATGAGGGGGTGGGGAACTATTTATAGTTCAATTATACGCTATAATTCTAGTGTATAATTGGAAGGTCGGGTAGGAACTCGACTCCGTGAGCGAATCCTAGTTTGACTATATGTCTGCTTCCCAAGGGATTCTGGCCGCAGACAGACACACAGAGAAGCAGACATATTAATATGTAATATCATTTAAGTAAATGTTTCATTTCGATTTACTTAGGATATTACATATAAATAATGAAAT
This sequence comes from Chloranthus sessilifolius, assembly GCA_021018995.1. NCBI lineage: Eukaryota > Viridiplantae > Streptophyta > Magnoliopsida > Chloranthales > Chloranthaceae > Chloranthus > Chloranthus sessilifolius. Next base: position 103,172,889 of record CM037584.1, on the reverse strand, counting down.
ACCCCTCATTTGAATATAATAAAAATAGTCTCAGATCAAAATTCTCAAAGAATAAAAAGTCAATTTTCTAATTCAAGAACAAAATTTGATTTTTTGCAATTTAGTCAAATTTCTAAATTTCAAATGGCAAGTTTTTTTGCGAAACTTTAAATCCCATAAATTTTATTATATCAAAGCATTGCGAAAATACTCAAGCCCGATAAAAAAAGTTTACATCTTGACTTTCAAATGGGAAATATATTGTCACAGTTCTGATTTAACCTTTAACTCTCGGTCAACAGGACTTGGGGCCTAAAATATAATAGTTAGGATATCACATATCTAGAAAGGTGGAAAATGGGGTGTCTACAGTAGTGTCTTTTCACATTTCTCTCCGAAGAAGTGTCTTTTCAAATTTTAGTACATCTCTTCACGGTAAATTTGGAAGCACACAAGTAAAATCAATTATATCTCTTCACCGTCATCTGAAAATATACAATGGTTCGGAATTTTCTCTATAAATAGAGATAAGATATCTGTTAGAAAGACACAACAGATATAATAATCTTTCTCTCTTACATTTTTTTCTTTATTTAAAAATCTTTTTTTATATAAGAAAATTTGTGTGGTAGGTTCTTTTTCTAGAAAGTGCAATTTAGAAAATAATATACGATTATTACCAAATTCGGGATCTGTTGTATCTTGAAAGCAGATTCATTGGGAACCCAAATACATCTTTATTAATCCGACAGAGTGGGAGTGTCTATTGTCTTTAAGACAGCGTAATAAACTACGTAGCTCGAAGCTATTTTCAAATTATTTTTTTCAACATCCTTAGCACTAAAGAAATCCATTAAAATAACTTTTAACAGCATCTATTGACCATTGCGTGCCCCAAATGAAGAAAATCGTAGCTTCGCCCAACAAATCTCAAAATCTAGTTTCTTCCATTGGATGGCAAGAGATGCGCAGTCACTATTATTAATTGCTACACTAAGCATGCTACTATGGTCCATCACTTATAAAGTTTGGATGTCTTTTCTCATGAAGGGTGATTAAAAAAAATTTATATTATTAGGTCGTTGCTCACTTTGAAAAGAAAAAAGTCCACTCTTATCTCTATCCATGCCTATAGATTGATATGTATGAAACGGTAGGTTGGAGGGAGTCAAAGATGACTTGGAGCATCGGAATTAAGACCCATCTTAAGCAATCCAAAGAGAATAACACGTCAGCCTTAGATGCCATGCACCATTACAAAAGTACTATATATTCTAAAGCAAAAGGAGAATGAATCCACAACACAGTCCGTTTCCAATATATTTAAGGGTGCCTACGTCTCAATTCCCTTGAAAACTATTGATTCGGTCGGATCTTATGATGGATGTTATGTTTCACCCTTATATTCCACATAATAGATCTTAATTGATATCATATCACACTTATCAGACAGTCTGTTTTGTCCATGTGTCATAGATCTCTAAAAAAGAGCTCTAAATTCATATTTGAGCGTGATGTGTCATATGATTCAAGGACTATTTTTTGGGAATCTATGACACATGGGATAAAAAATTGACCGTCTGATAAATGTGATATGACATCAAGGTCTGTTGTATGGAATGTCGGGGTGAAACACGACCTCCATCATCTTATCTGAGGCAATTAATAGTTTTCAAAGGGTCTGCGTCGTGAGAGCTTTTAGAGAGTGCGTGAGGGCAAAGAGAGGTACCCTATATTTAATTCTCATAGAGGTTGAAAAACCGCTCAAACTCCCTCCAGATTGAGAAGAATATCAACTCTGCGATATTAAATCTTGGACTTGGATTTCATTTTTAAAGTCAAATTAACTCCCTCCAGATTGAGAAGAATATCAACTCTGCGATATTAAATCTTGGATTTGGATTTCATTTTTAAAGTCAAATTATCGTAATCGTTATCTCTTAAATTTATTTGTCAAAAAACTAACTCAATTTTAAAACGTATTTAATAAAGATAATAAACTTCCATCAATTTGTTCATTAATTAATGCTTATATTTTATATTTTCCTTGCACCTTGCTCTGGAGCTTGATTGTGCATTGGGTGAGTGTCACTTAGGTGCTCATAAACACTATTGGTACCTCTGAGTTCAACATTAACTAAAGTGAGTTTGAAGTTAAAGGGTAACTTTATTTTATGTCACGCCCGCATCCCCTAGCCCTCTCGTGCCCTGCACGTTACGGTCCACAAGCCGGGTCGGCGCGACATACGCTCCTTTAGTTTCTATTTCAATTAAAATATTATTTTTTTCTTAAAAGAAATTATAACAATAGTGAAAGCGTTTTGCAGAAGATTTCTTATTTTCGTTAACTTGATCGAGCTATTTCGGTGTCAAAATTCAAAATGTAAAAATCTTCCTTATCACGGAATTATAAGATATATGCAATGTAGTCAAAAGTTTAACTTTTAAAACCAAATATTGACAATAACTTCAATTACAAAATTTCATTAGTGATTTCAAAAGAACTGGACTTAACAAAAACAACTCAAAAGAAAATATCCAATAAAAATAAATATGTGAACCAGTCACATGTGTGTAGGTGTTGGTAGCTCTCTAGACAAAACGAGCTTAAAACTATCAGCTCGGTGATCGCTCATGGATCTCTCTTCATCTAGTTTCCCTAGCTCTGTCTAGGTGGCTGCTGGATTGCCTCTAGAATTTTTGGGCCATGAAAGGACCGTAAGCGGTGAAGCTTAATAAAGTCTTAGTTATTTGAAGTTACGATTTGCAGTATAGTTTAATGTAGCTAAGCTTATAGTTTACATACACGAGGATTTCACATTATTATTTGTACAATGTGAGGTTCACAACATGTCGTGATATCAACAGAATAATAAAGGCAATTCAATTCAATATTAATCAGGAAAGGTTCTAAGTATGATATACAAAGCACAATACACAGTTACCATCTACATAGGGAATATTTAATTGCAACTACTATTACTATAATGGAAAACAACACACTATAAAATTCAGTTTTAGCATAAATTATGGAATCATTAAGTTTATGAAGTTTATAAGGTTTGTAAATCAAATTATTTGTTCATTGGTTATCACTTTATTGGTTTATTAAGTGCCTTTTTAATTCATTTATTTATTGGTTTATTAATAATCAATTTATCGGTTTATTAAGTGTCTTTTAATTAATCCACTTAATGGTTCTTTGATTATCAATTTAATGGTTTATTAAATATCTTTTAATTAATTCAGTGTGATACTAAACACCAATCATGGTCTGACATCAATATCAATTACCAATGTCATGTAAATAGAGGTTGACACTCTTCGTCATTTAGTAAATCAAGACAAGGATCAATGACCTTAATGGTTTAACGAGACCAATGCTCAGTTGATATTTCAAACTCGTCTAAATATAAGTTGCTCATAACGAGCCCGTTCGCAAGAACAGTGGTCAGCTATGCGAGGTTCAATATTCAATGCAGTATCAACTTTTCACTTTTAGTTCTCCATATTCAATATTAATATTCGATAATTCGATTTCAAATCCGATTTCTTTAGTAAGATTTTGGTAATCGTTATTCGATTTCAATGTTCAATCATCAATGTCAGTTTCGGTAATTTCATTATCCTATTTCAATTCACTATAATTCAATTTATCCCATAATAGGGTTCAATTTTCAAACTGCTCTTTATTACGTTGTTATAGACATCAAAATTTGGCCCAAGGCCCAATCGACACGTACTTCGACAAAGGCGTACACCCGAGCTTCCAAAAGCACCTCTCAAACCCTTAGTGCTTAACTCCAAACCTCTAAAACCTTTCTCAGAACCTTACGAATCAACCCTAACACATAGAACCCTTCCAAGACCCATTTTGAACCAGCTAGAGCAGCGGATGGAAAGAGGAGTGTCGAAGTTTACATGGACTTCTACTAGAGCTGAGACCTATACCATTGAAAAGTAGAAGTTCCCAGCATTCCAACGAGCTAAGAATCACCTGATTCTGAGTTATATATCAAAAGTTATGAGATTTTGAAATATGTAAAAAAGTGTTGGAAATTACACTTGTGTATATATTATATACGCAAGGCAAATTTGGCTATTTTTCTCATAATTGAGCTTCAAAATGGGCTTTGAACTTCCCTATTTCCTCATAGAACACTGTTCATACGCCTAGCGTATGTATTATATATGCAAGGCTTAGGAATAGTATTTTTTGAGAAAATTGCCGAATTTCACTTTTGGGGTTTAACTTTTTTACCACCCCAAGGTTTGGGGTTGGTTTCTTTAGGACTGTTGCACCCCTCCTAGACTTAATTTTTAGCCTTTTTCCATTTAGAATCCCACCCTATCATCTACCATTAAACCCAAGTTCCCACCTATCTAAGCCCTAGAAATTTTAGAAAACCTTAGATCGCCATTACCGAATTACTAACCCAATTAGCACCTTTAATACTCACTAATCCCCTCTACTTCTATATATAGAGAGACACTCCCCCTTGCTTAGGGCTTAAAATTTTTTCCAAGAGAGAGAAAGCTCTAGAGATTTCTTCCCCCCCTTTTTAGCATTAATCCTCCAAATTTCCATAACTTAGGTTTACCATTCATACCCCATTTTTTATCATCAATCTCTTATCTTTAGTAAGAACAAGGCTTTATCCTAACCCTCCTACCCTCTAACTCCCAAGCCTTAGAGATCAAAACTCATTCCTTAACCCATTTGCCATTGGAAGCTCACCGGAAGCGCACTTACGCGGAGGTCTACAGCGATGCTATAAGGGCCCGAGAGCTCCGGCTCTCCCCTCTATTCCTCTCACTTCTTGTACTTTCCCTCTATCCTAGAATTGAGCCGTTACGTCACTCAAATTTCATCGCGTACAAAGGGCTTAATAGGATTGGAGTGCCTTCGAGCAAGGGGGAGTGTCGCTCATTTTTTCTTTATTTTTTATATTTGGCCATAAGTACAGATCGCTTACGAGCGGGTTGATTGGGTATCTAACACCTTCACGATCGATAACCGAAGCTCCTACCCAAGAGCCTTTGGCATTGATCGGTGAATCGGAGTCATATTTTTACACTTCGGTGCTTATATATCGATTTTGAGGTATTCTGGGACACCAAAAGCTCCGATGGCAATTCAATCTTTTTAAAAGAGTGCGCATTCTCGCAACGAACTTGCGAGAGCCCATGGTGACACATATGGTGACTTCGATGGGTATGTTGTTTTAGAGCTTCTACTTGAAGTTGACCCCTCTTCCATGTGTTTTTCCTTTTTTTAATTTTCTTTATTTTTGCTCACTTACCCCTACGATTCTGTCATTTTTATTTACCCTTACGATTCAACATTTTTTATACTTACCCCTATGATTCTGTCATTTACAGCCTTAGCCATTTGGCGGGCCTACTTGAGAATTTTTACTCACCCCTATGATTCTGTCATTTACTAGCCTTAGCCGTTTGGCAGGCCTACTTGAGCATTGACAATTCCGTCTTTACTCACCTTAGCCGTTTGGCTGGTTACTTGCTAGCCTAGCTTCATATTTCATCAATGGATGCTGGCCCGTAGAGGCAGCATGGGATTATCACCACTCGTTTTTAGACTTTAAAAAACTTCCTAAAATTGAATTTAAAATTGAACCAACAAGGGACTTAATTCAATTTGCTTTGCGTGGGTAGATTTTACAAAAGGGTGGAAAAATAGGTTACGATACATTTGTCCCAATTCCCGGTAGAGCGGCAACCCTAGTGTTGCTGATCTCAAAAGGAACCACCCCATCGAGTATCTGAGAAGGCCCTTGCGCCGATGGTATATTGGGTGGGTGACCGAGCTTGTTAGTTAGCCTAAAACCCTTGGAGAGCGCACTAGTGGAACTACCTCAGCCTTATATCCCTAGGCACAGAAAAGAGGAACCCGTTAAAACAAAGAAAAATAGTCCGAGGAAGCATTGCTTCTCAAAAGCCCCAAAAAAAATTTGACCAACTCAGGTCGGCTGCTGGCAAAAGATATATATATATATATATATAACTTTTAACCTTGTGCACATAAAATATACGCTAGGCTAAAATCCCCAGAAAATAGGCTTGCGTATATAAAATATACGCTAAGCTAAAAATTCGAAATTTGTTGCCTTGCGTATATAATATATACGCAACGCCAAACTTCTGAATTTTTTGCCTTACATATTTAATATATACGCTAGCCTATTCTTGTTGAGCAGCCCAAATTTGGGCCCTTTCTTCATAGTTTTCCGAACCCCCTCTTAGTGGGTGTAATACCCCAAATAAATCCCACACCATTGACACCCAAAATGCCATCACCTGTCAAGAGAGGTTACCCTCTTATTGACTCTTTTGAGGGATCGGGTCGTTGGATGGATTTCCGTACCTTTACGTAGATCAAAGGGTTCCCTTTGATTCTTTCAAAGTGCATTGGGATCCCTCCATGGGTGGCATTAGGGGTGTGAATATCGCTCGAAAAGAGATTTCCAAGGCCCCGAAAAAGAACCGTAAAGATCAAAGAGAAGGAAGTTCAAATTTTTATCCAAAATCGAAAAAATAAGAAAATCAAAAATCCAAAAAAGAGAGTTTGTGGTGCCGAAACCACCGCATCGCCTTACCTTCCATCATCCCATAAGGGAAGGAGAAAGAAAGTGTTCGGGCCTCACCCGAGGAATCCATACTCGACCCGCCACCAAACCATGTCTTAGGCGGTTGATCCGGCTTACGCCGATTCCGATTCATCCCCACCACATTCCCCATCACATTCCCATATGGAGGAGATACCCATCTCCAATTCCCCCACCCAAACATGATTCAATGTCACCGAACCTTCGGTGCACCCATTTTTCCATCCACCACCACTCAAAATCCACCCCATTTTCCACCTCAGTTTTCCTCCACTACCACCCAAAATTCACTCTCTTTTCCTTCTACAACCACTCCAAATCTCTCCCATTCTTTCCCATCCACCAAAATCATGCTTAATTTTTCCCCATCCAGAAAAATCATGCCCCATTTACCCACATCTACTCAAGTCATGCCCAATTTTCCCATATCTGCTCCACATACACCTCACTTTCTATGACAGCCTGGATTTCCTTATCCCAAAAGCTGTGCCGTCAGATCGTAGAACACAATCTGATTTAAGTGTTTTCCTTAGTATCAAGGTGTTTTGATACCTTTGTGACTTCTTGATCTTACCCTAAATGGATAATTGGAAAGATCGGGCCATTAAGCATTTGGTAAGTTTACATAAGTGTGAAAGCAAAGCCGTACAAACATATGACATTATAATAAAAAATTTCCATCATTCTACTATAAAACCCAAAACTATACAGACCACCGGTGACGGTCAACTATTGTTTATTTTTTCTTGTGCTTATTAAGATGCTAAAAACAATACTAAAAATAAAGAAGAAAATTACAGAAAATTGCACACAGAGAAAACGATAGTCCTGCACGAATTCAGGGTTGTTACAGCAAGTTTTAAAAGGTAAGTAGGGGTTGTCCACAAGGAAATGTGTTAGAGAATTTAGCAAATCTCCAGATCTGCTACAGATCTAGCACTCTATCCTATTCTACCTTAAAATAAAAAGAGAAAAAGAAAGAGGAGAGGTTTTTAGGTTTGTCACTTTAAACTAAAAACTAAAGAATATTAAATCAAATTATAAACTGATCCAGAGATGAGCAGGAAAAGGATTTTAAAGAAGAATTCAAATATGGAGAATAACAGCTTGGGATTAGTCTCACTACTCAATTGATTGGTTAGACAGCTGAGCAGAGGATGGATTTGCAGCCATCCTTCATTTGGCTACAAGCACAAATATAAGGTAAAGTAATCCAATTTAGACTAGAGGCTTGAATTGACCTTAAGGCTATGATTTGTCCACTTCAATGGTCACAAATCATCCAAGGGTTTTTATTCAGTCCAAAGGTTTCAATTAGAACAAGAAAACTACTACAGATGCTATGGATGCAAGGCTACAAGCTCAGGCATCCACAGGAGCATAAAACCTAGGAAAGTCTGATGGAAATCAAAGGATCTATAGATTGAATGAATTGGCATTCCTAGGAGCATAAATTCTATGAAAATCTAATGGAATCAAAAGACTTACAGATTCAATGAACTTTAAAACAAACAATTCATTGATTCAAAATAGCTTACAATAAATTGTTCTCAGATTTGCAGTCTCTGCATCATCCAGTTCTCTTACAAAGCTCTCACCACTCAATTTACAGATCAAACCTCACCCTAGTTGCTACAAGAATTTAGCCAACCATGGTTGGGCTAAAGAGGGAAATGGAGAAGAGGGAAGAAGGCTGAAATTTTTGGCGGGAAAAAGGGAATTCGGAAAATGGCTCAAACTCTAAATCTCTCCCCCCTCTCTTTGTTGTGTTTTCCTCTATTTATACTCTTCCCCCTCTATCTCAGATCTGTTTCAGCCAATCAGAACAAAAGGGAATAAAATTTTTTGATTGGCTTGCTGATGTGGCTAATTTCCTTCGAGAATCTTTCATGAATTGGTTAGAATTGGGCAGGCACACGTGAGGTAGTTAGGGAGGTTCTCATTCGTGCGCATATACTTCCAAAAATACCCTCCAAGGTTGTCAGCGTGCCTCTGGGCTTGTGCTGCAAGTCATTGAATTGATTTGCATTCTCAGCCGACTGATGGAAGTTCACAATTCATGCCTTGAGAGGTTCAGAGAACCTTTCGATAGGGTTTGGCTGCTGTTTTAGTCCATTCAATAACTTCAAAATATCTCCTCAACATGTTGTGGCAACCTATCAACTACTTTACATGCTTCAGCCATCTTCTCGACAGGTTGTGGAAACCTCTCGAGATCCAGTGTAGTCCAGGTGACTATTCGATAGGTTGGCGCCATCTGCTCGATAGGTTCAGGGAACCTATCGATAGGTTAGTTGCAGCTTTAGATCCTCTCGATAGGATGCTTTATACTGGTCGACAGGATCTTGCTTCAATATCAACTACTCAACAGGTTCAGTTTTTCAGCATAGAACCTCTCAATTGGTTCATTTATCCATTCAGACCTCTCGCTAGGATCCCTCTTGCTTATTCCACAGCTTGTGCGTCACTTGGGGTGCTGGATTTCATCTGTATAGTCCATTCTTCATCAAATGCAGTTGTTGTTGTTGTATAAACCTGCTCAAGCCTGTCTTGCTCAGGGGTGCACACATCTAGTGTGCACACAGCTGAATGAAGTGTAGCAGTTTGACATGCTTGAGTGCACAAAATTGAGCATGTTGCTGTTTTGCTGCCATGTGCACCCAGCTAGTATGATCTATTTGTGTTTCTTCTCTACAGATATCTCTCTTTTTAGCATTGGATGGATTTTTGCACTATGACTGACATTTATTGATAACTACAAAATAACACTCAAAACACATTATTAATCAACTCAATGGTCCATCAAAGGCCAGGTTAGGAGGTGAAAAATAGTATTTTTCACTGATTAACACTCCCCCAAACCTAAGCTTTGTTAGTCCCTGAGCAAAGGAGAACTTAAAAACAATTATCAAAAATAGAAAATGCCACTTTTGTAGGGAGCACAGATGCATTTAGCATATGCATCAAGCCTTTTAAACCCCTAGGTGATCCCTAGTGGAGGATTGAAGTCTCCTGAGGGTTTCCAATGAAGTTACCCACAAACTTTATTATAAACATAGTTAAATCAAGTGCAAATAGTGACAAGTTAGATTTCAACAAATTCAGCTTCACTTCATACCTTGCTCTTTCAAATTCAGGAGTTTTAAAATAGTAAATGTAAACAATTTAATACCTAAATCCTTATTCAAATCATCATAACCAATCTGAAATCATTAAGAGAGTAATATGTGCAAAAACAATATATAGTTCATCATTAATTTGAGAAACATGTTCAAACAATGCCTAATAAATCCAATCTCAGACCCAATTCTTTCACAGGCATACTCTTACAAATGAATTCAAAGGTGTTCAATGTCACTCAAGCTCAAGAGCAGTTACAAACCTCAAATAGGACTGAAAGCATGAGCATAGGCAGATGCTACTAATTCTTAAAATCCTGTAGTAATTCACCATAAATTAGACAGTTCCTTAACTCCACATGACAGCTCAATCACGCTTGAGATCAGTAAGGTCTTTTTATTAGGTCGTAATGTGGCTTATGGTTTGAGGTTAAAAAGAAAAAGGGTACAAAGAATTCAAAAATTGATAAATCAACAAGGTAAGGAGGTGATTTGCATCTTCACAACCCTCATTTCAACACAACTTCATTTTCGTTTTGATATTTTCAAATTCAAAGTGGCCAACTTCTCATTTTCTTTCAATTTTTTTTTTTTTTCAAATAAAGTGACTTCTCTTCCCTTCCTTTTTTTTTTTTTTTTCTTTTTTGGTTTTTTGTTTTTTTTTATATACTTTTCTTTGTATTTTTCTAATTTTCTTTTTTCACCTTTTTATAGGTTGGAATGCCACAACTACACCACTGATGCACACCTAACTGTTATCAAATGTCCTTTCTTCTTCGACAACCAAATGTCAAGCCAGCTCTACCTTCTTCAACTCCTTCACCTTTACCTTATGAAATCTTTGGATGAGGGTCAGGCTACATCAGGTCACTGAGGTTTTGGGTTCAAATTCTCTAATTTTTTGTCAAAGAAAGCTTGGATTTTTAAAGGCTCAAATGGTGTGTAGCAAAGCCAGTTCAAAGGTATGGAATTTTAGTTCAAACTGTCTAAAGAATGGCCTTACATCATATCTTCAGTGTCATGAGTTATGTCAATTTCTTTTAACTTGGAGTGAATAACTTTTAGTGAGAAGAACTAGGTTCAATCAGTCCTTAGAGCAAAAAAAATTACCAAAACACTCTTTAAAGAATTTTCTTTTTCAGGCAAACCTCATTGCGTATGGTCTTCCTTTGGACTCATAAGACATGTTCTTACCTTTTTCTCTCCTTCCTGATTCACTATACACTGATTATGACAAAAATTTCTTGATGATCTCCTTCATGAAAGTGCTAAATTTGCAAAAGATCCTAGCAGTAAACAGTTCACTATACATTTTAAATCTTCCTTTTTCAAAATTGCTCAATTTGAAATTTCTCTAAATTTAATTTACTCCTACTAATACCACTGCACTTGGCTTAACTATCTCATAACATCACAACTTTACCCTACCATACCCCCAAACCTGTGAGGAACAGTGTCCTCACTATTTCAGAGATAAAGGAATAGCAGGGTAAATACATGTAGAACACAAAACAAGAAATCTAAGTATAGCAAGCAAAAGCAATCAAGAGAAGAAAGTGCACGACCAAAAGCAAAAGAGATTTATATTCAACAACAAGTATTTACAAAGGCAACAAATTCAGAGTATATACAGCGCAGACAAATCCTAAGAACTGATGCAAAACAAAAGTTCTGATAGACACACATCCTAAACTATAGCCTAATCAGACTCAGAATCTGAACATGAGAAAGTCATTGGGTCCCATCCATATTTTCCAGCCATTTCAGCCATTTCCTTCTTCAGTTTCTCAATGTTGGCAGCACCAGCCTTTGTCCCTTTGGCAGATGACTTCTGAGGCTTGGTGCTGCCCTACTGCATGGTGGGCTCATTGATGGACACCCCAGCAGATGAGGGTAGTTTCCAGCCTAAGATGGTTGATTGTAGGTTGTTTGCCAGTTTAGCCAACAACTTAGCCTTCTGCTTCTCCTCTTCATATAAATTGAGTGTATGCCTATACAATTGCTTCCATTGCAGCTTCTCCACTCTATGATCCAGCTTCAGTTGGTCAATTTCAGCTACCTATGGGTACTTCACCAAAGTTTAAAGCTCAGCCAGCCCTCTGATGACATCTTTGTGGATATAAGGGTTGGCAGCCATGGCACATTTCAGTGTGGCAAATGGGGGCACAAGGTTGGAAGAGGCAGGGACCATGGTCCTCTCAGTGGGGTCATAAAAAAGATGATATGGAGTGGATGAAAATGATGGTAAAGATGGGGAAAGTGGGATGATAGTTGCCAGCTCCCCCTCAAGGTTTGTCTAGGTATGGGTAGAGGGGAAAGGGGGTTCTGATTGGGTGAAGGTAGATAGAAGTGTGACAGGGATTGATGCTATAGGGAAGTCCTCTCCCATAGGCTCAATGTGGGTGTAAGAGGTGAGGGTACAAGGAAGGATGGGTAGGTTTTCTAGGTTCAGGGTCTGTCTGAGTTACAACAGATGTTGTCAGCACAAAAGGTAGTGGCTGAGGGGAGGTAGGGGGAACAAGGATCATAGTTAGATCCTCAATATGATGGTCTGTTTGGGGGGCAAGGTGGGTTGTAGGTATTGGGTATGAAGGCTAAGGTGCAGGAGGGGCAGTGGGTACAGGTGTGTGTATAGATGTAGGTGGTTGGGTGGTTGAGGTAGTTGGGATTAAATTGGTCTAAATGGCATGAAGGCAAGTGGCCATGATAGACTAGTTGTCTGTATTGGTATGAAGCTGGGCTTGGATGGATGTGAAAAGGGAAAGGATTTGAGCAATAGAATGGTGTAGGATTGTGCTTGGGTAAAAGGTGAAATGGATGGAATAGGTGTTAAGACCTGAAAAGTACCACTTTTCACCCCTTAACTTAATCTTTGATTAGATCCTTAGCCACCTAATAAGTTCTTGTTAAGTGTTTTGTGTAGGTAATAATCAGCAGTGAAATAAGGCTAGGAATCCTGTTAGGAGCCTGCTTTGGCACCAGATATCCCTCAGAAGAATGAACTCTGAATCCAGACATGAAATGAGCCTCGCGCAGCTGACCCAAGCTTTAGAGGATTCAGGAGAAATATGCATCGCGCAGTTCAACTGAGCTTCCCAAGGCTTTACAGCAACCTCTCGCGCAAATGAATGACTGAAGAGCTTCAGAAGCTCAAACTCGCGCAGCTCTCGTGAAGCTCAAGAGTAGAACACATCGCACAGTGTCGTGCAGTTCAAAGCGGACCTCTCTCAATCTCGTGTAGTTCGCTCAGAACGGCTGAGGAGAGAGAGCTTCAGAAGATTCCTCGCGCAGCTGTCGCACAGTCGCCGCAGGATGCAATTATCAGAAGAAGAATGCCTCGCGCACTTCTCACGCCATTCAAGAAAGAAAATATCCTGGCAAAGGCAAAGCCAATCTCGTGAAGATCAAGTGAGACATAGAACCTCGCGCAGTTTAGAACTCAGAAGAGCCTTACGAAGTCCAAGTAAAGAGAAGTGCTCGCGAAGTTCTTGCACTGCTGCCCAGTGAAGACCGATCGACCACGTGACTGCTTGAATTTCAACCCCACGACACTTGAGACTGTGTTTTCTATTCAACCTCGCGAAGCCCAATCCAGCGAGAGCTCAACTCTCTACCGCGCGACTGCCTGAAGAGCAAACCAAGGCAACCTCGCGACGGCTGAAGCTTCAGTGTCAAATCATCCTAGCGAAGAGCAAAGAGCTACCACGCGACAAGTCTGGGAAACTACAACTACCTAGCGAAGCTCTGACCCTAAACTTCCATCTCTTCAATAGAGGACCTTCTGTGTATTTCCAGCGATTAGGGCACGCACTCCCACACTCAAATCTCTGTGCACGTGCCCCGAGGCATCCAAGGATCATTATCAGGCCACGTGGCATCGTTAAAATTAGGGTTTCCTAACCCTAATGCGCTACCACCCCACTGCTATATAAACCCATACTTGAGCTTAGGTTTAGGCATCTGGGAACCCATCTCAGATCGTTTTGTCTTTTGTCTTTCTTTTTAGCAGTAAGTAATTTTCTTTTTTTTCTTTCCTTCTCTCCATAGCCCAGCACTTGCTGGCTATGCCTTTGTATGTGTTTTTGAATTAGATCAATGGAAGTTCTGTAATAGAATCTGTACTTTATGGGATTCTTGTTTATGTGTGAGATGCTCTATGCAAGGCTGCTGCCTTGTGATCCGCCATTGCTTTGGCTGTGTTTCAAAGCAATGGAGGACTGATTCTAAGGGCCACTTAGATCCAAGTGACCTGTGTGTCTGGGCTATCATGATCCTACAGCCTTAGCCCCACCACATGACCCACTAGATCTGAAATCTCCATGGGAGCTTGAGCTGGTAGCCTTGTGAGCATGGTGGTAGCAGCGATAATCATGTTTTGTTTTGGGCTCCGTGAGGAGGATAACCTCTGAGATGGTCTGTGACCATTTAAGTGGACAGATTATAGCCTTAGGGTGATTCTGATTCACCGATCCAAGATGGATCCTTCTTCTTTACACCTGAGCTTGTAAAAGCCTGGTGAGAGATTGTACAGAGGCAGACTCCCCCATATTTGTATAGATCCGCCATTAGATGTTGGATCTGATTTGGTTATAGAGATTGTAGGCTGGTGACTGGACCATTGTAGTCTCGCTCAAGCAATGGACAACTAGATCGAAGGTTGTACTCAATCTCTTGCTGGTTCTATGTGTCTGGGCTATCATGGTCCTACAGCCTTAGCCCCACATATAGAACTTTAGAGGTTGAGGTTCCCTATGGATTCTTGAGCTGGTAGCCTGAATGAAATAGTGCCTGCAATGATTTACTTATTATGTTTTGACCCATCACTGGATAGTGGCTCCCCTATGGGATAATTTGTGACCATTCAAGTGGACAGGTTATAGCCTTAAGGGTGGAATCATGGCAGAGTGATGGGTTGGATCCTTTCTCCTCAGAGGTGATAATGTAGCCACTGGACAGGATTTCTATAACATCAGATCTAAATATGAGTTACAGAACTTCTCTGACCTTGGCTCTAAAACGTACTTCTCACCCTTTTTATACTCATTTTCCACACTCCATCCATCCTCTCAACACTTTATGTAGTTTAGATATTAGAATACTTAGAATAAGTGACCTTAAACTCCCTTCCTTCTAGGACTGCCAGATCTGTACACAGATCTGGAGGGACTACTAGAGACGGCTCCCTTGGAACTCTAGATCACCTTTCCCTGTGGGACAAACTCTTACTTATCAAAACTTGCTACAAAGGACCCTGTATCTTGCAGGTCTAGGACTTCTGAGTTGTGCTAGATTCACCCCCTGTTTTACTCTGTCTTTGATTTTTAAATAACTTTCATCACCAACCAATAATGAAAGCACACCAGAAGTCATCAACAAGTTTTTGGCGCCGTTGTCGGGGAGAGATGATCTATTAGTAGACCCTTAGTTTTTGTATTCTTATTATTCTTTGCACATGTGAATAATTGATACTGCTGAAATAATTTTAAACCTTTCTTGCAGATCTAGACAGCAGCAGTGAAGGATAGTTGGACTGTAATTGGAGCTTAGCTAACTCTTTTTGTAAACTCTCTGACTTTTAAAGCTCTGTCTATCTTTCTTAAACAATTTTTTTTTTTTTTTTTTTTAGCAGTATCTAGGATAGTTTAAATGCATTCTTTGAATAGCTGTAAACTAGTTAGATACATTTGTTAGTGTATAATTATTCTTTTGCAATGTGCCTGCAAGAAGCTTTCCTTGCTGTTGGTGTGCTTGTATGCTAGGGAGGAGATCCCTCAGCCCTGCTTTAGAGCCTCTTAACCCTGAGTTAGAAAGGGGAAGGAGACTTAGAAGAGACAGGCACACCACAGGAGAGCTCCCAAGTGAATCTGTGACAGCAATTATGGGTGAAAAACAACCCAGAACCCTCAAGGAGTTGAATGCTTCGGATGACTATAACTCCCCTTTTAGCATTCAATTCCCTGATGTTCAGGGGAACTATGAGATAAAAACTTCAATCATCCAGATGCTGCCAGCTTTCCATTGGCTTAGCAAAGAGGACCCTTACAAGCATATTTACCAGTTCTTGGCCCTGTGCACCACTTTTAATATCACTGGTTTGGGACCTGAGGCTACTAGGCTCAAACTCTTTCCCTTCTCTCTGAAGGATAGGGTCAGTACCTGGCTGACCACTCTTCCCAACAATAGCATTGCTTCATGGAAAGACCTGCAGACCAGATTCCTAACCAAGTTCTTCCCTGAGACCAAAACTAGCCAGTTGAGGAAAGAGATTCTTGCGTTTGCTCAATCCCCAACTGAGGATTTTAACCAGTCCTAGGATAGGTTTAAAGAGATGCTCTAACAATGCCCCCACCACAAGATCCGTGAGTGGCAACTTGTACAAAGCTTCTACAATGGGATTGATGAGAAAAATAGAGATATGGTCGATGCCTCTTGGGGTGGATCCTACATGCACAAGACTGCTGAGGAGGCATGGGAATTGTTTGAGGTGATTAGTGAGAATGCTTTTCAAAAGCCATCCCTGGCAAGAACTAGTCAGGAATCTGAGTCAAAGGTGGGGCCTGCTGCTGGATCAAAAGGAAAAATTTATGAGGTGTCTGGGAACAATGACCTGCAGCTGCAGATGGCAAACCTCTCTATGAAGTTTGATAAATTATTGATTGTGATGCAACCCAGAAGGGTTGCTCATGTGGCGGAGGCATGTCTGATATGCCAGTCCCCACAGCACATAGTGGAGGAATGTCCATCTACAAGACAATTTCTTAAATTGATGTTGGAACATGCTGCTGCTGCTCAATCTTATGGCCAGCAACAATCTGGGGGCTACAATAGGCAGCCATATGGATACCAGCACCAAAATGCTGGTTACCAATGGAGAGACCACCAAAATCTGAGGTGGAAGCAAGACAACTACATGCAGCCCCAGCAGATGTTGGCCTTTCCACAAAGGCCACAACAGCAGTTCAATCAAGGGAATGCCCCTAGGTCAACCTTCCAGCACCATCAGCAGCAAAATCAGTTGGTCTTACCCCCTTCTCAGCTTAGAAATGTTTCTTTTGAGGACAAAGTCTTGACTTCATTGCAAAACTTGGGTTCCTTGGCTCAGACTGTGGACTATCATTGTCAGAGCCTCCAGAAAATGGAAGAGCAACTGAGCCAAATGTCAAAAACCTTGGCTAGGAGAGATGAAGGCAGAGAGGGAACGAAAGAAGAAAGAAGAATAGGCTCTCCTGCAAGTGCATGCAAAGAAGATGGGCTGGGACAAGTTTTAAGACAGATTCTAACTACATTGTACCTAGGAATTTCTCTATTTCTTTTACAACAATTCTCTTGTATTTTGTACATTTCTAATTTTTCATAGACTTTTCCCCTATCTTTACTATCTTGCTTTGCCTGTGTGTGTTTTGTTCCCTGTTCTTTCCTTTTCTTTTAGCATCATTAGTTCTGCTGCACAGCCACCTTTGAACCAGTGAGGACACTGCTCCTCATAGGTTTGGGGGTATGGCAGGCAGACCCTGCCAATGGAATAGTTAACTTAAGTGCAGCAGACTCATCTGAGCAATATGGAAATGGACCTCTGTTCACTTAAGAATCATGAAATTAAGAAGTCTAAAATTTATGCAAACGTTGGACATTATAAACTTCTAATATTCCACATTTCCATGATAATATCACCAAGGAAACCTACTTGTATTAGCACTTAGTGAATCATTAGAGAGAGAAAAAGGTGAGGACATACTTGAAAGTTCAAAGGATGACCATAACCAGTGAGAATTGGGCCTACAAAAATTTTCTATTCCTTGAGGAGTAACTAAGGCATTTCTTTTAGTTCTAAGGACTGGCTGAGTCACTGTGCTCACTAGAAGTTAGGTAACTCCAAGTTGAAACAACTGACAGTACTCATGAGACCTAGGAAAGGATCAAGGCCTTCTCTTGGATAGTTTGAGCCTAAAAAGACCAATCCGAAAGCAACTGCCCTTGTCCATACCCCCTTTGAGCTTTAAATCCTAAATTTCTTCAAAATACACCTGAGTACTTGAACCTGAACCTATGAACCTGATTCAACCTACCCTCACTCTGAGAATTCAGAAGGTAAAGGAGAAAGAGTTGAAGATGGACTAGCTATGGTCAACATTAGGTGAATGGAGAAGAAGGATCTCAAAAATCTGGCAGTATGGTAACTGAGAACATGGTGGCATTTCTGAAAAGCAAAAACAAAATAAAAAGAAGGAAACTCCAGTGAAAAGAAACAAAAATAATAATGAAGAGGAATAAGAGAGAAGTCAAGAGGAAATTTCATTGGAAAATCAAAATCAAGAAGAGAAACTGATCACTTCAAATCGAAAAATCTCAAAGAAGATGAAGGGAGCTGAATTATGCAAGGTGAAGTCATGAACCACCTCGTGACTCTTGATTTCTCAAATTGGAACCCTCTTCAACCTTCCATTCTTTTTAACCCTACTCCATAAGCCACATTACAGCCCAGTTAAAAGCCCTTGTGATCCAAAGTTGAGTGAGCTGTCATGTGAAGATAAGGAAGTATCCGATCTATGGTGAGGAACTGACAATGATTTCAGCACTTAAGAACTCTGCCTATGCTCATGCTTACAAACCCAGTTAGGGGATGTAACTGCTCTTGAGCCTGTGAGAAACTGAACCCCTCAACAAACCTTTATGAGAGTATACCCTGCAAAGCTTTCTTTTGGGTCTGAACTTGAATGCATTATGCATGACCTTAACCTAATTTTCTGACATAAGGATAAGCTCAGTGCTGACACACACTTGTGCAGTTTTCTGTGATTGCAAACTATTTGGAAATGCTGTGCAATCATGAGAGTTTATGCTATTTAAGTTACTGTGCAACCAATGAATTAAATTTCTTTTATGTGTACTGATTCAAGAGTAGAGTAAATCTGATTCCTTAACTGCTCATTGGATGACATTGCACTTTTGTTAACTATTTCATTTGAGGAGTTTGTGGGTGTCTTCACTGAAAACCCTCAGGAGACTTCACTCCTCCACTAGGGATCACCTAGCGGTTTAAAAGGCTTGGTACATATGCTAAATATATCCGTGCTCCCTAAGAAAGTGGCATTTAATTTTAGAGTAGATTTAAGGTAGCTTTGCTAAGGGACTAGTAAAGATTAGGTTTGGGGGTGTGTTAAGACCTGAAAAGTACCACTTTTCACCCCTTAACTTAACCTTTGATTAGATCCTTAGCCACCTAATAAGTTCTCGTTAAGTGTTTTGTGTAGGTAATAATCAGCAGTGAAATAAGGCCAAGAATCCTGTAAAGGAGCCTGCTTTGGCACCAGATATCCCTCAGAAGAATGAACTCTGAATCCAGACCTGAAATGAGCCTCGCGCAGCTGACCCAAGCTTTAGAGGATTTAGGAGAAATATGCATCACGTAGTTCAACTGAGCTTCCCAAGGCTTTACAGCAACCTCTCGTGTAAATGAATGACTGAAGAGCTTCAGAAGCTCAAACTCGCACAGCTCTCGCGAAGCTCAAGAGTAGAACACATCACACAGTGTCGTGCAGTTCAAAGCAGACCTCTCTCAATCTCGCGCAGTTCACTGAGAACGGTTGAGGAGAGAGAGCTTCAAAAGATTCCTCGCGCAGCTGTCGCGCAGTCGCCGCGGGATGTAATTATCAGAAGAAGAACGCCTCGCACACTTCTCGTGCCATTCAAGAAAGAAAACATCCTGGCGAAGGCAAAGCCAATCTCGCGAAGATCAGTGAGACATAGAACCTCGCGCAGTTCAGAACTTAGAAGAGCCTTGTGAGGTAACTCGCGAAGTCCAAGTAAAGAGAAGTGCTCGTGAAGTTCTCGCGCTGCTACCGAGCAAAGACCGATCGACTACGCAACTGCTTGAATTTCAACCGCGCGACACTTAAGACTATGTTTTCTATTCAACCTCGCGAAGCCCAATCCAACGAGAGCTCAACTCTCTACCGCGCGACTGCCTGAAGAGCAAACCAAGGCAACCTCGTGACGGCTGAAGCTTTAGTGTCAAATCATCCTAGAGAAGAGCAAAGAGCTACCACGGGACAAGTCTGGGAAACTACAGCTACCTAGCAAAGCTCTGACCCTAAACTTCCATCTCTTTAGCAGAGGACCTTCTGGGTATTTCCAGCGATTAGCGCACGCACTCCCACACTCAAATCTTCGTGCACTCGCCCTAAGGCATCCAAGGATCATTATCAGGCCACGTGACATCGTTAAAATTAAGGTTTCCTAACCCTAATGCGCCGCCACCCCACTGCTATATAAACCCATACTTGAGCTTAGGTTTAGGCATCTTGGAATCCATCTCAAATCATTTTGTCTTTTGTCTTTCTTTTTAGTGGTAAGTAGTTTTCTTTTTTTTCTTTCCTTCTCTCCATAGTCCAACACTTGCTGGCTATGTCTTTGTATGTGTTTTTGAATTAGATCAATGAAAGTTCTATAATAGGATCTATACTTTATGGGATTGTTGTTTATGTGTGAGATGCTCTGTGCGAGGCTGCTGCCTTGTGATCCGCCATTGCTTTGGCTGTGTTTCAAAGCAATGGAGGACTGATTCTAAGGGCCACTCAAATCTAAGTGACCTGTGTGTCTGGGCTATCATGGTCCTACAGCCTTAGCCCCACCACAGGACCCACTAGATCTGAAATCCCCATGGGAGCTTGAGCTGGTAGCCTTGTGAGCATGGTGGTAGCAGTGATAATCTTGTTTTGTTTTGGGCTCCGTGAGGAGGATAACCTCTGGGATAGTCTGTGACCATTTAAGTGGACAGATTATAGCCTTAGGGTGATTCTGATCCACTGATCCAAGATGGATCCTTCTTCTTTACACCTGAGCTTGTAGAAGCCTGGTGAGAGATTGCACAGAGGCAGACTCCCCCATATTTGTATAGATCCGCCATCAGATGTTGGATCTGAAATAGTTATAGAGATTGTAGGCTGGTGACTAGACCATTGTAGCCTCGCTCAAGTAATGGACAGCTAGATCGAAGGTTGTACTCAATCTCTTGCTGGTTCTACGTGTCTGGGCTATCATGGTCCTACAGCCTTAGCCCCACATATAGAACTTTAGAGGTTGAGGTTCCCTATGGATTCTTGAGCTGGTAGCCTGGATGAAATAGTACCTGCAATGATTTACTTGTTATGTTTTGACCCATCCCTGGATAGTGGCTCCCCTATGGGATAATTTGTGACCATTCAAGTGGACAGGTTATAGCCTTAAGGGTGGAATCATGGCAGAGTGATGGGTTGGATCCTTTCTCCTCAGAGGTGATAATGTAGCCTCTGGACATGATTTCTATAACATCATATCTAAATCTGAGTTACAAAACTTCTCTGACCTTGGCTCTATAACGTACTTCTCACCCGTTTTATACTCATTTTCTACACTCCATCCATCCTCTCAACACTTTCTGTAGTTTAGATATTAGAATACTTAGAATAAGTGACCTTAAATTCCCCTCCTTCTAGGACTGCTAGATCTGTAGACAGATCTGGAGGGACTACTAGAGACGGCTCCCTTGGAGCTCTAGATCACCTTTCCCTGTGGGACATACTCTTACTTATCAAAACTTGCTACAAAGGACCCTGTATCTTGCAGGTCTAAGACTTCTGAGTTGTGCTGGATTCACCCCCTGTTTTACTTTGTCTTTGATTTTTAAATAACTTTCATCACCAACCAATAATGAAAGCACACCAGAAGTCATCAACAATAGGCTGGAAGGGTGATGTAGAGATATGTTGGAATGTGGTAGGTTGTGGAGAATCTGGTAAAGGTGTGTATTCATGCCCAACATCTTCCACAATGGAATCAATAAGGGATGAATACCCCTCAGAGGTGAAATGCTCTACATCTTTGGTATGGATAGGTGAAATGGAAGTAACAGGGTCAGACTCAAATGGTATATCAGTGGATGGTGGAGATGGGACATGGATTGGATGCTCTAAGTATGGGATGGAAGGGCTAGATATACTGGTTTCTGGATGAGGTTGTTTGGGTTTCCTCTGGTATGTGGTTTTAATGGTAGGTGAGGCAAGATCAATGGGTCAATGGTAGAGGAGCTGACACAAGGGTAGTTGTGGTGATGGTAGAAGATATGGATGTGGAATAGGAAGGTATGGGTGCAGGTATGGAAGTCATGGAAATGGAAGAGGTAAGACTGGTAGGATTGAAAATAGATAGGGCAGGTACAAAGCTGACAACAAAACTATCAGCAGAAGTAAGCACAGGTACTGAGCTAACTGATGGAACTGCAGGGGTTACAAGTGCAGCTGTTGAGCTGGGCACCTACGATGATTCGTTCTCTAGATTTTCAATTTGCTTCTTCCTTTTCGTAATTAAAGTCATGCTGGTGGACCAAGCTCTCTTCCCAAACTACTTTGGACTCAAATTTTTAGTTGGCTCATCTTTCTTCCCCACATACTTCCCTTGCCTCAGCAGAGCAGTTATGAGTCTGTTGTAAGGCAAGCCTGGCCCAACTTGGCTCTTCTTGATTTTATCATGTACGTCCACCATCCCCTCAAATATCATCTTAGGAGCATTGAAGAATTGACCCTTAGAGAAGAAATAGAGGGCATCCACTATCGGGGGTCTTCTCTCTTGTTGATTTCCAGTGACATACACATTCTTCCTCAAAATTGTATCCATGAACAACAACCTGGGATCTAAATCTCTTCTCGTCAATGATTCCCCAGATCCAACTATGCCCTGAGTCAAATGGTGGGCCATATCTTGAAAGGAAACACTGTCAGGACCCCCTAAACTACAAAATGGAGTAAACTGATATGGAATCCCCAATACTAATCCAATGTCTTTATAATCCACCACTATCTCCCAGTTACCAACCAGAACTACCATCACAGGGTCAGCTGCCCCTGGATTCTTTTTCACCCTTATATTCTGATACCACAATTTGACAAGTCTGGGATAAACTTTCTCCTTCAAGGGGATCAACAACGACTATAAAGAAGCCTTTTCCAAGTAAGCCGTGGTAGTACCACTCTCCCCTACCTTAGTAAAATAAGGCACAACAAATTTAGTCTCAGGTATCAAGCTCAAATTATCCACAAACTCATTAGGGGTAGTGAATGCATCATATTCAGACTCAGATTCAGGTTCAGGCATTTCCTCAGTAACCTCTTCAATGATCTTTGCTTTCTTAGCTTTTTGAGCCTTCTTAGGTTTGTCCATAGTTAGGTTCCTCTTAGCAGGTAGGCCTGCTTTGGACTGGGTAACAACTATCCTACTAGACTTCCTAGAGGATTTGGGAGTGGATTTGGAAGGGGATTGAAGTAAATTGGTCAAGGTATCCTCAAGTTCAGCCATTAAAACCTAAAATCCTAACAACACCTCTCCACAATCTCAGCACAACTCTCCTTCTCTTCAAATAACTTTCCACACAACGAAAATCCCCCAAAAATACAAAGCCAAAAATACTGAGAATTCACATGAAGTAAGGTGATGAAGAACTTACCCAAAAACCTAGGGTTTCATAGTAATTTACGTACAAAGCACGAAACTGGTAGAAAGCAGGTGCCAAATGTTGATGTTTCAGAGCTGGTCCAACTGGAACAAGGGCCGAATAATTGACACTGGAACTAGTGAGGTGGACAAGAAAATGGCAGAGGAGAACTCATGCAAATAGAACGCAGAGGTTTAGCACAAGGTATCGAATGCTCAAATTGAAACCTGTCAAAGGGGGTTTTAAAGGCACAAAATATGATTTCGACAGGATGGAAAGAGGCTTTCGATAGGTTGAGTCAACCAATCGAACAGTTAAAATCACACGAATCCAAACTGAAGGTCTCGAGAGGTACTTCAACCTCTCGATAGGTACACAGGCTTCAGAAAGCAGTTGTCGAGAGGTTTATCAAACCTCTCGACAAGTTCAAAATTTGTTTAGAAAATAAGACCTGAGACGTTCCTCACCTCTTGACAGGTCTAAAGAACCCATCGAATCCTCATTAAATTCCTTTAGTACCTATCGAATACTCAGTTCGTCCTATCGACAGGTCCTAGTACCTGTCAATTTCTCCTCAAATACCTTCAGAACCTGTCGAAGGACACTACCAACCTCTTGACAGGTCTCAGTCTTGTATCACAGCTTACCACACAGCAGTGTTCTTTCCATATTCAACACAGATGATCAATCCACCTCAGTTCCCTCTCATTCTGTAATCATACACATAGCTCAACAATCACAACAGCTCAGATAGTATACACTTTGAGCAACCAAACAAAAATTATAGACTTACACCAAGTAAAAGATAGAATTTAAAGATAGCAACAACACACTAATTGACAGCTATGGTACATACATAATGTACATTGTTGAAATTCATTCAAAATTTGGAGGTTCTTTAAGGTTAATGGTCACAATAGGCTCCACTACATTTTCATCACAAATTTTTAACCTTTGATCGTTGACTTTCATGATCCTTGCATCCTTGGGATCCATGATTTCAACAGCTCTAGATGGGGATACATGCATGACAATGTAAGGCCCATCCCATCTAGATTTCAACTTCCTTAGGAAAAAATTTAACTTTGAATTAAACAACCATACCTTGGTCCCTGCAACAAACTCCTTCCTCACCAGATGTTTGTCATAGAAAGCATTGGCCTTTTCTTTGTAAATCCTTGCATTGGAGTAAGCATCCAATCTTTGCTCTTCAAGTTCTGACAGCTGCAACCTCCTGTGCATACTAGCAACAGTTAGATCAAAATTCTATGCCTTAATGACCTAGTAGGCCTTATGTTCTAACTCTATTGGCAAGTGACAAGCTTTGCCATATACCAACTTAAAAGGAGACATACCTATAGGGGTCTTATAGGCACTCCTGTAAGCCCAAAGAGGATCCTGCAGCTTTAGGGACTAGTACTTCCTATCAGTTTTCATAGTTTTCTCTAGAATGTGCTTGTTCTCTCTGTTGGAAATCTCCACTTGCCCACTGGTCTATGGGGTGATATGGAGTAGCAATTCTATGTGTAACAGAGTATTTTCTTAGCAGTTTTTCAAAATGCCCATTGCAGAAATGGCTCCCCCATCACTAATGATAGCTCTGGGGTCCTAAACCTAGAGAAATATTGTCCTTTAAGAATTTTATAACAACATTGTGATCATTGGTTCTTGTGGCTATGGCTTTAACCCACTTGGATACAGAGTCCACAGCCACAAGAATAAAATTAAACCCATAAGTAGGGAAAGGTCCCATGAAGTCTATGCCCCAAATGTCAAATAATTCTATCACAAGTATGGACTATAAAGGTATGGAATCTCTCTTAGAAATACTTTCCATTTTCTGACATTTTTCATAGGCTCTACAGTGCTGCAATGCATCCTTGAGTAAGGTAGGCCAATAGAATCCACTTTGAAGTTTACAATAGTCTTCTTTCCACTGAAATGACCTCCATAGGCTTGTTCATGACACATAGTTAACATGTTGTGGAATTTATTTTTAGGCACACACCTTCTCACAACCTGGTCTGCATAGCTCTTGTAAAGGTATTGGTCCTCCTATAAAAAATATTTGATCTGAGAGAAAAATAGATCTTTATCCATTTTAGTCCAATGTGGTGGAATCCTACCCACTGCCAGATAGTTCACTATGTTAGCAAACCAAGGTACACTCATCTTGACAGCAAAAAGTTGCTCATCTGGAAAGGAATAATTCACAGGCAAATCACTAAACTCAGCAGCTAAGATCCTAGACAAGTGGTCTGCAATCACATTTTCAACCCCTTTTTTATCTTTAATCTCAAGATCAAACTCCTATAATAGGAGGATCCATCTAATTAATCTGGGTTTGGCTTCTTTTTTAGACAACAAGTACTGCAAGGACGAATGGCCAGTAAACACAACAATTTTAGATCCTAACACATAAGATCTAAATTTCTCCAAAGTAAAGACAATTGTTACCAACATTTTCTCAGTGGTATAGTTTAACTGAGCATCAATTAGTGTCTTGCTTGTATGAGTAACTACACAAGGTAATTTGTCCTTTCTCTGCCCCAAAATTGTACCAATTGTAAAATCTGATGCATCAAACATCAGCTCAAATGGTAGAGAATAATCAGGATCTTATATGACAGATGCAGAGGTCAAACATTTCTTTAAAACATCAAAAGTAGTGAGACATTCATTAGTGATCACAAATGGTACCTCTTGACACAGCAGGTAACAAAGAGGTTTGGAAATTTTACTAAAATCCTTGATGAATCTCCTATAAAAACTAACATGCCCCAAGAAGGATCTGACCTATTTGACAATTTTAGGTTGGGGCAGATGTGTAATCAAATCAATTTTAGCCTTATCAACCTCTATACCTCTATGGGAAACAACATGGCCAAGTACAATTCCTTGATTGACCATAAAGTGCCTCTTTTCCCAACTTAAGATCAAGTTGGTCTCTTCACATCTCTGCAGCACCAAGCTGAGGTGGTGTAGGCACTGGCAAAAACTGTCCCTAAAGACAGAGAAATCATCCATAAAGATATCTAAAAATTGGTCAATCATATCCAAGAAGATAGCATACATACACCTTTGGAAAGCTGTAGAAGCATTGTACAGTCCAAATGGCATCCTCCTATAAGCAAAGGTGCCAAATGGACATGTAAAAGTTATTTTCTCTTAGTCTTGTGAATATACAGGAATATGGTTATACCCAGAGTATCCATCAAGAAAATAATAAAAAGCTTTGCCTCCCAACTTATCCAAAATCTGATCTATGAAGGGCAGAGGAAAATGGTCTTTTCTGGTTTTAGAATTGAGCTTTTGAAAATCAATCAGAACTCTCCAACCAGTGGTCTCCCTAATTGGAATCAGCTCACCAGAATCAGATTTAACCACAGTGATTCCAAATTTTTTAGGTACCACCAGAGTAGGTGCCACCCATCCAAAATCTGAAATGGGATAGATGACTCTAGCATCTAACAATTTAACCACCTTGTTCATCACTACTTCTTGCATGTGAGGATTTAACTTCCTCTGCATCTCTCTAGAGGGTTTGGAACCCTCCTCCTAGTGAATCTTATGCATACAAACAACAGGACTGATTCCTCCCAGATCAGTAATAGTCCATCCTATTGCTCTCCTATGCCTTTTTAACACACACAATAGTTCTTTTTCCTGCTCCTCAGTGAGGGAAGATGAAATGATCACAAGCAACTTCTGATTTGATCCCAAAAATGCATTTTTCAAAGACTTAGGGAGTTATTTCAGCTCCAAATCAGGTGGGATTATGAGTGAAGGTAGCAAAGGTGCCTTAGAAGGTGAGGGAAGCGGCAGCACGACTGGTTTCCAATGAGGATGCTTTGCTGGCCCCACTTCAGAATTTAAGGTTTTCACCTCTTCAATCACATGTTTGGGGGCCTTCTCTTCTACAATTTCATTCTAAATTTATTCAAAAACATCAAACATGTCATCATAATGTAACAGCTTGGGTATAGTTTCTTCCACAAGCTCGTCAAGCAAATCAATCATGAAACAGTCCTCACTATCCAAGTGAGGCTGATTTACTGCTTGTAGACATTCAATTTCACTTTCATATTACCAAAATATACCTTCATTACCCCTGATCTATATTATATAGAAGCATTGGTAGTGGCCAAGAATGGCCTGCCAAAAATTACAGGAATGGAGGTAGTGCACTTGCTAGGTTCCATGTCCAGAACCAGAAAATCTGCTGGATAAAAGAACTTGTCTACCCCAACCAACACATCTTCAATAATTTCCACTGGCCTTCTTTCAGATCTGTAAGCCAGCTGTAATACCACAAGTGTGGGCTTCCATTCTCCCAAACCTAGCTTCTCATATACAGAATATGAAAGTAAGTTCACACTGGTTCCCAGATCTAATAATGTCTTCTCAACTGTATGATCCCCAATAATGTAGGGGATAGTGGGAACTCCAGGATCTCGGAGTTTTGTTGGGGTTGCAATGAACAAAATTTGATTCACTTTCTCAGTAGAAAAGATTTTCTTGGATAAATGAAGCCTAGACTGTCTTTTACAGGTGCACAAATCTTTTAAAATTTTGCATTGGCTAAAACTTGCATTATAGCATCAAGTAAAGGCAAATTGATCTTTACTCGTTTAAAGGTTTCCATAATTTCCTCAACTTTAGTATTCCCCTTATCAAAAGGAGAAGGTGCTTGAAGAGCATTTAGAAATGGAAAATGAGGGACTGGTCTGTCATCTGTAGCCTTAGCATTTTCATCAGTTTTTTCCATGTTTTTATTTTTAGTTTCTTGGTGGGACTCATCCACACCCCCTTTATTTATCACATGCTGCCCCTACTGCATATTTTTATGGGCTGGTCTCTTATTTCCTACACTCCTATCAGGCTCAACATCAACCTTGTTATCCACAAGCCTACCACTTCTCAAAGTAGTGATGGCTTTAGATTCTTCATGATGTGAAGAAGACTCACCCACCAAATACTGTCCTTTTGGATTGTTCATTGGCTGACTTGGCAGTCTACCCTCTTCTCTCCTAGTCAAGGTATTAGATAACTTACCAAGATGATCCTCTATCTTTTTAATACTTTGGCTCTGATAATTAACAGTTTGGGACAAAGGGCTCAGGTTCTGTAATGAAACCGGAACCTACTCAAATGAGGGTGCTCTAGCAGGTGGTGGGGTTGGTACATTTTAATGACTAGGTTTTGCCATTGGCTGTTGATACTGAGGCTTTGAATAAAAATTCTGCTGGTATGGTTGGGCAGGTCTATAAGCCATTGGCTACTGCTGTTGCTAGGTTTGAAAATTATCTTGCCTCCACCTCATATTGGGGTGGTTTCTCCATGGATAACCAGCTGCTTGCTGCTATCTAAAAAATTGAGCAGCATTAGCATGCTCCATGACCAAATCAGAGAATTGTGTGGCAAAGGGACAATCCTCAAGTGAATGAGTGGGATACTAGCGTATCAGACGTGCCTCTTCCACTTTGGTAGCCATTAGAGACTGCATGACTCCTATCAATTTATCAAATTTTTGGGTCAAACTATCTACCTTCCTTTTCAAATCATTGTATCCACTGACCTCATACATTCTTTCTCTTGTTGTGTTCTCTTTCATCAATTTAGCTGGAGTCTCAATGTCCCTAGACAAAGTCTCCTACTGCATTGAATTTTCTCCTATAACCTCAAACAATTCCCAGGTCCCATCAACTATTTTATGGAGATAAGTGGCCCCACAAGAGGCATCCACCATATTTATGCTTTTTGGATTAATTCCTTGATAGAAACTTTGCACAAGTTATCGTTGATGAATTTCATGATGTGAACATTTCCTTAACAGCTCCTTGAACCTTTCCCAAGCCTCATGAAAGCTTTCAGTTGAGAATTGAGAAAAAGATATGATGCTTTTTCCCAATTGACTTGTTCTAGACATGAGAAAGATCTTTGCTAGGAATTGACACTGAAGATCATTCCATGACGTAATACTATTGGCTAGAAGCATGGACAGCCAGGCCCTGGCTTTGTCCTTTAGTGAAAAAGGAAAGAGCCAAAACTTGGTTGCTTCTTCCCCCAAATCAACAATATTAAGAGTAGCACACAAAACAAGGAATTCATCAATATATTTGTATGGGTCCTCTTTACTCAACCCATGGAAAGAAGGCAACATTTGAATTGTTGAAGACTTAATTTCATAATTTCCCTGCACAGCAGGAAATTGTATACAGAAAGGAGAACTATATGCACCAGGTGCATAATATTCTCTTAACAATCTAGGCTGCTCACCCATTTGAGCAGTCACACTTTCAGCAGGTGTATATGTAGTTTGTCTAGATGAAAGAATCCTCTCAACTTCAAGATTTAAAGGAAAAATATTAGGGTTAAGAGTTCTTCTTCCAAACATACACCACTCAAAAACAAGGTGCAGCACACAATTACAGCATAGATAACAACAAACAAATACAAACACAAAACTACTACTGCAAATCTAAAAACTAAATTAACAAAAATGAATTTGTAATTGAAAGAGTAAAGAATGCAAACTCAAGCAAATTACTCCTCCTGCTTGCAAAATGTTCCTCTCAGACTATAGCTCCAAATCTATAAAAATTCATAAAACTACAAAAACTATAGGCAGCAATTAATCAAACACAACACAGACAATTACAAATCTAAAACTAAATTAAGAAAAACTTAGATCTACCAATTCTAAAAGCACAAATCCCCGACAGCAGCGCCAAAAACTTGTTGTTTATTTTTCCTTGTGCTTATTAAGATGCTAAAAATA
Source organism: Chloranthus sessilifolius (assembly GCA_021018995.1). Taxonomy (NCBI): domain Eukaryota; kingdom Viridiplantae; phylum Streptophyta; class Magnoliopsida; order Chloranthales; family Chloranthaceae; genus Chloranthus; species Chloranthus sessilifolius. The sequence goes on along the minus strand of CM037584.1, from coordinate 103,142,919 downwards.
ATACTAAAAATAAAGAACAGAAAATTGCACACTGAGAAAACCACAGTCTTGTAAGAATTTAAGGCTGTTGCAGTAAGTTTTAAAAGATAAGTAGGGGTTGTCCATAGGAAAATGTGTTAGAGAATTTAGCAAATCTCCAGATCTGCTACAAATCTGGCACTCTATCCTATTCTACCTTAAAATAAAGAAAGAAAAAGAAAGAGGAGAGGTTTTTAGGGTTGTCACTTTAAACTAAAAACTAAAGAATATTAAATCAAATTATAAAATAATCCAGAGATGAGCAGGAAAAGGATTTTAAAGAAGAATTCAAATATGGAGAATAACATTTTGGGATTGGTCTCACTGGTCAATTGATTGGTTAGACAATTGAGCTGAGAATGGATCTACAACCATCCTTCATTTGGCTACAAGCACAAATGTAAGGTAAAGTAATCCAATTTAGACCAGAGGCTTGAATTAATCTTAAGGCTATGATCTGTCCATTTCAATGGTCATAGATCATCCTAGGGATTTTATTCAATCCAAAGGTCTCAATTAGAACAAAAAAACTACTGCAGATGCTGTCATCCATAGGAGCATAAAACCTAGAAAAGTCTGATGGAAATGAAAGGATCTATAGATTAAATGAACTAGCATTCCCAGGAGCATAAAATCTATAAAAATCTAATGGAAATCAAAAGACCTATAGATTCAATAAACTTTAAAACCAATAATTCATTGATTCAAAATAGCTTGTAATAAATTATTCTCAAATCTGCAGTCTTTGCATCATCTAGTTCTCTTACAATGCTCTCACACCTCTCAATTTACATATCAAACCTCAGCCTAGCTGCTACAAGGATTTAGCCAACCATGGTTGGGCTAAAGAGAAATGGAGAAGAGGGAAGAAGGCTGGAATTTTTGGTGGGAAAAAGGGAATTCAAAAAATGGCTCAAACTCTAAATCTCTCCCCCCCTCTCTTTGTTGTGTTTCCCTCTATTTATACTCTTCCCCCTCTGTCTCAGATCTGTTTCAGCCAATCAGAACAAAAGGGAAAAAAATTCTGTTATTAGCTTGCTGATGTGGTTGATTTCCTTCGAGAATCTTACATGAATTGGTTAGCATTGGACAGGCACATGTGAGGTAGTTAGGGAGGTTGTCATTCATGTCCATATACTTCCAAAAATACCCTCCAAGGTTGTCAGTGTGCCTCTGGACTTGTGCTGCAAGTCACTGAATTGATTTGCATTGTCAGTCGATTGATGGAAGTTCACAATTCGTGCATCGAGAGGTTCAAAGAACCTTTCGATAGGTTTTGGCTGTTATTTTAGTCCATTCGATAACTTCAAAATATCTCCTTGACAGGTTGTGGCAACCTATCGACTGCTTTACATGCTTCAGCCATCTTCTCAACAGGTTGTGGAAACCTCTCGAGATCCAATGCAGCTCCAGGTGACTATTCGATAGGTTGGCACCATCTGCTCGATAGGTTCAAGGAACCTATCGATAGGTTACTTTATAGCATTAGATCCTCTCGACAGGATGCTTTATACTAGTCGACATGATGTTTCTTCAGTCTCGACCACTCGATAGGTTAAGTTTTTCAGCACAAAACCTCTCGATTGGTTCATTTATCCATTTAGACCTCTCGCCAGAACTCAGTAGGTCCATTCTTCATCAAATGCAGCTGTTGCTGTTGTAGAAACCTGCTCAAGCTTGTCTTGCTCTGGGGTGCACACATCTAGTGTGCGCACAGCTGAATGAAGTGTAGCAGTTTGAAATGCTTGAGTGTACAAAATTGAACATGCTACTATTTTACTGCCATGTGTACCCAGCTAGAATGATCTGTTTGTGCTTCTTCTCTATAGATATCTCTCTTTTTAGCACTTTTGGATGGATTTCTATACTATGGCTGCTATTTATTGCTAACTACAAAACAACACGCAAGACACATTATTAATCAACTCAAGGGTCCATCAAAGGCTAGGTTAGGAGGTGAAAAATGATATTTTTCACTGATTAACACAGACCATCACCTAAACAATGGTTTACAATTATGTAAAATTATGCAAACGATTTAATCCAAAGCCTATACCAAGTATTGAAAGTACTACTGTTCACACTCTGATAAAAGTCTAGAAGAGCTGATCAAGGAAATAATTCCTTACGTTGTTCTTCATCCTCTTCTGGATTATAATTAGGGTCCTCTTCTTGTTTAGGATCCCCTTCTAGTTCTAAACCTACAGCTGTGACATATAGTAGAGGGATGAGCTACAGTCCAAGCTCAGTAGGGAGAAAAATAATGCTAAATCACAGTTTATTCACATTGATTCATAGAACTGATACATAGATTGAAAATGATTCAAAAACTGACATTCATATCAAATACACATGTAAATATTTAACTAACTTAAAATTCTAAAACATGTCATATCATGATGCAGATGATGAGTGAAACAGACGCATATCAGATCAAGGAATCATGATAGAACACAACATGTCAAGCAAACAGAGTACATAAAAAAATAAACATATCAGAGAGCAAAGCACACAGAGCACGTAATATCATCAGAATTCAAAGCATTAGTGAGAGTATCCCATTGTGGGAACAGAGCATCCCGTAGCGGGAACAGGGTCTCAACCCCGAGGACACCACCCCTCTCTTGGAGACTCCACTCCTCTCTACACTAATGTGGTATCAGAATGTCACATACAGAAATCATGTCAAAGAATCCTGTAGCGGGAACTGAGCATCCCGTAGAGGAAACAGGGTCTTATACCACGGGGACTCCACCCCTCTCTTAGAGACTCCACTCCTCTTTGCACATGATCTCTAAGTCAAACAGATCATATATGCATAACACATGACATAAATCGGATCGTAGTTCAAAATTTTGAATTTAACGACTCAATGTATTAATATTCCAAGTTCAAGATGCTATGATCATGTGTAAAAAATCAAATCAATATGCAGGTACAATGCAGTGTTGAAAACACAAGTTCATTTATAGACCACATCAATAACCATGATTCACGGAAAATATAATCGCATTGAGATTTTCCCTACCTTAATATCAAAGTCGTGCAGAGATAATTGCATGAATCGAGGTGGAGATCCTATCTATGGTCTCCCATATTCACCCTAGAGCATACAATGTTCATGCATGATACAACAGTGACGAGAATTTTGGTATGAGACGGGTCCTTCAATCTTAAAATAGATCACACTTTACACATTCAGAATAGGGAATCTCACTGCAGCGTGCTCCAGGGTTGCTGCAGCGAGTTCTACAGAAGACACAAGACTCGTTGCAACGAGTTTTTCCAGAGCCGATTTGGCCTAGAATTCTCACTGCAGCGAGGGGCTCAGGAGGAACCTGGCTGCAACAAGCTTCCATGGTCGCTGCAGGGAGTTCCTCTAAATGCGCAGCTCTTTGTTTCTTCTTCTTCATCTGAATTTCTATTTTTCATCCCATAAACCTATTTCGAATATCTAATCTCATCCAATTTTATTATGAATCTTTACCTTAAAACATTGTGCATGCAACGTTCATGATCCTCGGAATCAGGGCAAATCGGCATCTATGTCTCTCACGTGTCTGATCCTCGAAGATTCTTGCATGAGACCCATAACCGAATAATCAGATTCTAAAATTGGAATTCTAGGTTTACCAGATCATAGGACATTTACCTTCTTAGATTTTTCTCATGCAAGGTCTTCAATCATCGGTATCGTACACGTGTACTCACCCGGTGCATTTGGGTCCAAAATTTCTAGGGTGCTACATCCTCCCCCCCTAAACAGAATTTTCGTCCTCGAATTGATGACGGCTAGTGGGGACGAAAGGTACGTCATTGGATAGTATCCTTATACTAATGATCTACATCATACCGTTAACATCTATCTATGAAGTTTTACAATGAGGGTGTGTGTGGCATCGAAAGGATAGGTCGTTCTCAACGCGTAATTTACTAATGTGGGGTTTCATGCCAGAACAACATTGGCTATTCTAGGTGAGTCCAATAATCACCAAAACCCTTGATAATGTTAGCTTATAATACGAGAAAGTAGTACTCTTAGCTACACAAAATTGATTTATCTATATGACAATCTGAAATCTTAACTAGCATATCGAATTATTTATCGAGATTAAAAGTCTTCAATCGACGGAACTGTTGGTGCTCGCTTTTTCTGTGTTCCTTTCGGTCCCCGGTAAATTAGTGGCCCAATTCTGTCCTGAGCGGACTCTGGCAATGCGGTGTTTTGGATGTTGAAAATAAAGGGGGATTCTAGGAAGATTCTTAGTTTGTTGTGATTGCCAGCTGCAGATATTTAACAACAGTGCAACACGTCAGTGATCACGCCTTGGAGCGGGTGTGGGTTACTTCTTTACTGAATTGTTGGCTTGCCGACATCAGCAACACTAGCTCTTCTTTATAATTTAGATAGTTTAGTTCTCCTTTCCTTATTATTGTTGAAATTCTAATTGGCTTAAGTTTCCTAGTTCTACTATGAGTCTAACTATATGAATCAGTTGTGGTAAGTTAATCTACTATTCTAATATCCTAATCCTAGGGTGGTTTTACTTGGTTTAAATATTCTAATCTTATTAGAATTCTACTGTGATTAGGTGTCCTGATTCTATCAGAAGTCTAATTAATTTTGTGCTTTAATCTTATTGAAAGTCTAATTAATTAAGTCTCCTAATCCTACTAGGAGTCTTATTAATCCGAATATTCTAATCTTATTTGGAATCTAATTAATTAAATTTCCTAATCTTACTAGAAGTCTAATTACTATTAGTCTCCTAATAGTACCAGGAATGTAAAGATGACAATTCTAATAAAACTCTACTTGAAGCAAGCATGCTAATTGTACTGAAATTCTAGTGGAAGCAAGTATACTAATTTTTACCAAAATTCTAGTTAAACTGAATATACTAATTGTATTGAACTTATAATGAAAGCAGTTATACTAATCCTACTGAAAATCTAATTAAAATAAATATATTAATTCTACTGAAATTCTAATTAAAACAAATATACTAATTTTGACTAAAATTCTGATTAAAGAAAATATACTAATTGTATTAAAAATCTAGTTGAAGCGATAAACTAACTTTGCAAAAATTCTAATTAAAGCAAATGGACTAATTTTCACTAAAATTCTGATTTAAAATAAAGGAACTACTTTTATTAAAATTCTAACTAAAGCAAGGAATTACTTTTACTAAAAATCTATGAAAAGAGGTTTTGGGCCCGCTATGCTAAGGAGGATTAGCCTCATTCCTGAGTACCCTCTGTAAGCTCCCTTGGGCAAATCGGGTGGCTGAGATTTAAATAAATTAAATTTTTTATTATAAGATAGTATTTTTTTGGATTTTTAAGGTCGATTTTAGATTATTTATGAATTAAATTATGAAACTAGAAATTAAGATAACTGAATTATAAATTGTGATTTTAAAAATCTTAGATTAAGGGATTAAAACTAGAATTTAAAATCTAGGGACTAAATTCGGGACCGAAATCAACAAAGCAGACCGTATGATTAAAGACTAGTTCAAGAAACTAAGAATTAGAACCATAGATTAATAATAGGACTGAAGATTAAGATTTCAGAACAAAATTAAAGTCTAGAGTCGGTGATTAGGCCGTCAAATTAAGGACTGGTTCTAGAAACTAAGGACTAGAACTAGAGATTGAAAATTACGGTCTAAGACTAAAAATTTAATATTAATATGTAAAACTAAAAAAAAAACCTAAATCTAAGAACTAAAAAAAAACTAGGGTTGGAAACTAAAGACAAGATTCTTACCAAAGGCTGGAGCTGCAGAGAGGTGTCTCGAATTCGAAGCTTGGATGCGGAGGACTTGAAGTTCGAATCTCGAAGTCATGGCTCTGTTGCTCTCTGTGTTCGCTCTCTAAATTTTCCAGTCTCTCCTTGGGGTCAAATTGAAAAAAGTCATTTATAGGGTTTTTCCTAATTAAACGCCCTGTTTCAGATGTTTAACTGAATTACGCATCGGTCGCCCGGTGCTTAATCGCTTTGGGTTGGTCACTAACTCAGTTAGCGACCGACTAACTGGCTTAGCCGAGTTTCCTAGTTCTAATCACGCTAAGGCTAATTGTGCGCCTTGTTTGAGGTATGCAATCTGATTAAGAATTTCACCTGAAGCGCTTAATCATGAAATCTTGGGGGTCAAGGACTAGGTCGGGCATAGGCGAATTGTGCAACTAAGGTGGGGCGCTCAATTTAATCGCGTGTACCATGTGGAGCACATAATCGAGTCTCGAGGTGGTACGGGGAAAGGAAGTCTTGTCTGAGAGGGGAATAATTGCACGTTTATGGTCTTGCATGCAATCGAATTACGTGCGTAGTTTTAGGCACGTAACTCAGGGCTATCCGAGTTCGGGTCTGAAATGCCAAACTATTATTTTAGTTTACATTTTGACTATATACTATTGTTTCAGTATATAGTCTCCCTACGTTGGGATCTGAGCCACAGAGCTATTATTTCAGCTTGTGTTTAGCCATGCACTATTATTTCAGTGCATAGTTCCCAATTTAGGGTTAGGAGGTCTGAAATGCTAGACTATTATTTTAGTCTGTATTTTGACTAGATACTATTGTTTCAGTATATAGCCTCCCTACGTCAGGATCTAAGCCATAGAGCTATTATTTTAGACTGTGGTCAGCCATGTACTATTGTTTCAGTGCATGGTTCCCACGTCGGGGTTAGGGGTCTGAGCCATAAAACTATTATTTCAGCTTGCGTCTAGCCATATACTATTGTTTTAGCATATGGTCTCACATTAGGATTGTGAAACTTCTAGGAAGGCAAGTCCTTTTCGAAAAGTCACGGGCAAGATAAAAGGTTGACCGAATAGATTTGTATTCCGAGAGGGTAAAATGGGGGTGTCTACAGATGCCCCTCTTCTGCGTGCTCTTGCGAAGTAAGAACGCGTTGAAGAAGTAGACACCCCTCATTCGAGGTGTCTTCTCGTTTCTCTTCAGAAATTACAATGTGAACTAGGGATGCTGACATGACATGCTTGGCTTTCTTATCTATCAGCGCAAGCTAAAATGAGGCATTTGGGGGCCCAGTGGTAGCTGTCGAAAGGCGTATTCTATGTCGTGGATGCAAGTGATCCTATCGCGTATCGCAACCCGCTGTCATAGACAGTCGACGGGGGAAGTCAGCATATCCTAATCTGAGGGTGTAAGGGGCATCTTGTCGTGTGGCGCGACCTGCTATGAGTGACAGTCAAACAGAAAGGAGAATCACCATAGCCTAATATGTAGGTGCAAGGGGCATCCCATGGCATGTCCCGACCTACTGCAAGGGGCAGTCAAACAGAGGGATATGACACAGTTGAGGTACTAGGGGGCATCATACAAACGTCTATGAATAAGGTTCAGAGACCGATAATAAAAATCATGTAATGTTGAAAGCTTTCGCAAGTCATGTCAAATCGGGCGGATCATTGCTCACACCAATGCGCGTTAGGCATTCCTTTTCCAATAGGAATTTGTAATTTCTTAGATTAAATATACTCATTGCTCAGTTTCTCAGGGAAATGGCAAGTTTGGACAAGTAATTGGGCTAGTATTGAAGTAAAATTTGGGTAGGTAAAGTCTCTTTATTTATTATTATTTTGGTTTCTTTTTCTGTTTTGGTTTTTTTTTGGTTTGTTGTTTTGGAAGTAAGGGTTTTTTGAAAATTCAGGGATTTAACTTAATATCAATTCGGTGGTAAATCTTTGGAAAACGTGACTTCCGAGACGTCGTTGAGCAGATCCATCCGTATGGGATTTATGGACCCGGCCATTTATGTGGTTGTTAAGACGACACTTGGCATGTCGGATACTCCATCTAATCTTCTCGGTGAATACTGATGATTGTCTCTTATGGGAGGACTACAGTGATTCGCGAGTCAAGAGAGATGGGTTTTGAAAATATTTGACTTAATCATAGATAGCTGTATTTTTAGAAGCAATATCAAGTAAAAGAGAGGGTGATACTTACCTGAAGTGGTGATGCTTACCTGTGTAGCTTGCGATGGGACTGATCGGTTGTTGGGATGTCACGATGGGACATTAGAAGGTTTCTGTAGTGATGTCACGATGGGACATGGTGGTCTTTCTTTCTTTTTCTTCATTTCCGCTGCGGCAGGGACTTGGTAGCCATTGCCGTGATGCAGTGTCTTGCGATGAGACACAAGGAACTCCTCTCTCTTGCTTCCTGTTATAGCAGATCATAGACGTGATGGGACATTGGGGGTCTACGTTAAGCTGGGGGATTACTGGTCGTAGGTCTGACAGGTGCATTTGGATCCTGGTGAGATTTTTATTTAAGATGTGATCAGATGTGGGAGGAGTCCCTCTTCTTCTGTTGGAGTCTAGCAACTAGTGCGTAGCTAGGGATTTGGGAGGTAGGCTCTCTGCTTCCCTGATGGGACATTGGTTGAGCATAGTTAGCAATGAGATTTTTAGAAGGTTTGACTCTATGCAAGGTTTTATGATGAGGATTTCGGGGAGGTGTGATTGGTGTCGGGGCTGGAAAACAAGACAAAGTTGTCATGTCGCGATGGGACAAGGGTGACGAGATTGAGTCGTAATTGTATCATGAGGGGCCATATTCATGGATGTGTGGTGGGGTTGTGTATGGATGTTTCAAGTAGTGATGTTTGTGATAGGATGTTGATGGGATATTTGAGTGATGGGTGTGTCATATTTCTTTCTTTAGCTGATCTTGGGCTATAAGAAATCACGTTGTGGTTGTGCCATGACGGGGCTTATATTTTGGCTTTTCATAGGGGATTTGTGGTGGCATAGCTGATTCAGGTCAGTGAGCTTAGGTATTGGGATGGCGTTGTATGTGTGCATCTTATCGCGATGGGATTCTCCCTCTCCAGTTGGATCGTGATGGGATGAAGGAAGGTGACGGTGTCACAATAAGGCATGTATGCCTTATCGCAATGGGACCAGGGGCGCAGTCAATATTTCCTGTAAGGCTATGCGATGGGATATGGGAGAAGAATCTTGGTCGAGATGGGATAAAAGGTGTGAGGGTGCAAATTCTATTTAAAGTTGGGTGTTACGCACCTAGTTCCCGGTCATTTAATCAAATTGCGTGCCTATTTTTGGGCGTTTGATTGTAAGTTTGACAGAGTATTTGCGCATTCGGATATCAATTGTGATTGTATTACACACTGTGTCATAAGTGCGTAATTCAAACGCCACCAAGTCACTGTGCGGGCGACCTTTCAAATTGCGCGGTGTAAGTGTGTCGTGTGATAGGATTGCACGGTCTATATTGAGCGCATGACAGGAGTGTCGCGCCATCTGTGTGGGCAATCGTTTCATTGCACAGTCTGGTCAAAGTGTGTGATTTAACTTGCGCGCGGTATGCTCTGCGCAGACTGCGTTGCGTGCATGTGTTATGGCGCATGATTGAGGCCATACTCTATATAAGCAAGGGAGCCTTCATTTGTTTTGCATCTCTCGGTTTAGTCTCGAGTTTTACTTTTTCTGGATTTTTTATGGTCTGAAATCTGTGTTTTGGTGATATTAGGTGATCTAACCATTTTATTGAGATGTCATTTCTTCCTATGTTCATGATTTCGCGCGATCTTCGCCTTGAGGTGATGCTCGGGGGTGGCATTATTCTTGGAATTGGCGGCATTGGGAAAGAGGATGCTAGTCTTCATATCGGCCCCTTTTAAGGAGCAGTGAAGGTAGCTCTGAGGAGGCAACGACGGAGGAGGTGAAGATGGCAGAAGAGAAGGTGTTATGAGTGGAGGGATGCATTTCCCAACCAATCCTTCCTGAAGCCTCTGATTGGATGCTCCAAGTCGGGCATTGCGCCTTTTGAAGCCTCCGATTAGACGCTCTGCTCCTTTGTTTGTGTCCATTTTGGGTCTCCAGTTTTCATTTTAGGTTGTAAACTAGATTTTAGGTTTTCATTTTGGGTTGTAAATTAGGTTCTAGGTTTTCATTTTAGGTTGTAAGTTCAGGAGGTACGCCTCCGGTGATACCTGTAAAATATTTAAGTTATAAATAAAGAGGTGTTTTTATTTATTGTACTCATTTATTGGTTTAAACTTATTAATGGATTAGTCAAGCCTATTTGATTTGTTCGATTTATTTAGGATTTGACTTAACTTAGAGTTTTAGGGTTAATTCCACACTTATTCAGGGTTTATCCCGAAATTAATCTACTTTATTGAGTTTTATTTATAGGGTTTACATGATTTTATTGGTTTTGTTGGGGGCATTTTTTTTATTAGGAGGATTATCTTAAGGTGACCTTCTGATCCAGATGAGTCAAGGTCTCAATTTAGAGAGTTTTTAAGGAATTTTAATTTTGTTATGTTTGTTTTGTTTAAAGTTGAAGGCATTTTGTTTTGGTCTTATGTTTGATTTGAGATGATACTTGTTAGAAATGTGTGAATTTCAAATTAAAATTTCTAGATGGGTGTTAAGTGCTTTAACCCTATTAGTTTATCTAGACTTGTCATGGATTGTGGTCTTTCAAGGGGGTATGTGTTTGGTTTAGATTTAATTAGATTGGAAGGGCTTTTTACATGTGGCACTTGCCACTCTATGGTTTAGGGGCTATAGTTTTTTTTTATAAGTGTGAGCCAAAGGCTTTGGGTTTTATTTTGAATTTTATTTCAAGGTTAGGATTAAAAGTTTTAGGGCATATTTTCGTCTTGTGATCTAAGGCATTTTTTCGCTAATGTCTTTTCTTCATTTCTATTTTGTATCCCGGGTGTAATCCAAAGAGTTGTAATTATTAAGTGAATTATTAGGAATGGACGGGATTTGGAATTCAGGGTGATGCTAGGGTTGGTGGTATCAATCCAACTCAAAGTGTCACCGCATTAGGAGAGAAGTGGAAGAGAAGAAGGTGGTAGAAAGGAAACCCAAGGATAAGGCGGGGTCAGAGTTCTCGTGACTGATGCCTATTTTTCCTTGGTAGGCTCTGTGGATTCAGCGTTAGTTACTCCTCCTTGTTATGCTTTCCAAGGTGAGCTCCCAAAGGTGGATCTCGCAGATCCTGGGTGACTTTCCGTGAGCCACTCTTTCTTTTCTGCAGGATCGGGGTGGGGAAAGGTTGTCATTGTCAGGATTCGTTCAGGGTGCGTTCCTTCTCCAAGCTCTAAGATTTCTTGTTCCCCGAATAAATTCGGATTTGGGCATTGCCTTAACGTGTTGGTTTTAGATTTCTTGTTTTAAATTATATATTCAGAGGGTATGCCCTCGGTGTATTTTATAATTATTTTTTCTATCTATAAAGCGGTTGTATTTTCAATTCCATTTGTGATTATTTAGTAAATTTTGGTTTGGTTTACTTTGTAGCTTACTTTATTTGTTTTGAGTGTGATATTTATTTGTTTAAATTTGGTTTGATCTGGTTTATTTATTTTGTTATGGGGTATGTTGGGGACATTTTTAGTTTAGTTTAGTTTGGCCTTAGTTGAAGTGCGTAAGTGATGGGGGGCAATTTTTTTAGTTTTCGGGGTGTATATTCTCTAAGTTAGGAGTATTTTTAGATTGGTCTTAGCGGGGGCGTAGTTTGGGTTGGTGATTAGTGTTGGAAATCCCTTAATTTTAGGCCTGTAAACTTGCTATTTTGGGCATATGTTTTTGTGTTGTACCTGGGGAATTACGCGCTTCACTCTAGGTGCATAACCAAATTGCGCGCCGGAATAGACGCACGCATTTTCGGAGGGCTATTACGTGTCAGTGATCAATCTTTTAACCAAATTAAACACATTTCAAAGGACGCAGGATTAGGGCGGCGCCTGGTCACTGTGCGGGTGACCTTAGGCATTTATGCGCCAGGGTGTAGGCGCTTGGGATGATTACGCATTTGGTGAGCAGCACGCAACCGGGGTGTCTGGTTAGTTTGAGCGGGCGATAATCTGTTTAGGCATTCAAGGCTAGGCTTGTAATCCAGATTAAGTGCGGGGAGTATGGTACGTAATTTGATTGAGCGCACCAGGTTACACGTGCCATTTGGCCGCACTCTATATATACTTCAAAATTCTTCCTTTTTTTTTGCTATCCATTTTTGTCTTCGATTCCTTATTTCCTTGTTTCCTTGTGCTCTAGTTTTCGTGTTTTCGCATTATCTTGCAATCCGACCGTCCGTTTTAGGCTCCATTTCCTTCTTTTTTTCTAGTTTTTTGAGCTCTTTCTTCTAGGATGGAGCCTTAGGGTAGTGGTAGACACGATCTTACTGCCTTTGAGTTGGAGAGGTTGATGATGGGGGAGACAGGTTGGACCTCCGAGGCTCGGGTCGGTGCTATCGCCATGGAGGAGGATATCAGGGAGATAGCTAGAGAGGAGGCACCAGAGGGTGACCAGGTGGTAGTCAGGGAGGAGGTACCCGAGATTGATCACGGTGTGGGAGAGAGAGTTGAGGGTGAGAAGCATCAGGGAGAGGCCGAGAGAGGTGAGGGTGAGGGGCACAAGGGTGAGGAGTGTCAGGCTTGCACACACTCCCCACTGGAGGATTTCTTCGCTCAAGGCTAGGTACCCGTAAGCAAGAGTGCCTTCGCTTTTCTATGCATTTAGGTTGTGACATAGACTTATTAGGCTCTGAAAACCCTTTTAATTTGTGTCAAACCTGTATCGATTATTGATTGTGTGCCCATTCGTGCCTCATGACTTCATTTAGTGATAGGTCATGCTTTCGTTTGGTTATTCTTGCCATGTTTTGCATCCTTGTTATGAATTGTTATTGAATGCCTTAATATACCTTATCTGCTTTTAGCTCTAGGTCTACTTGTCTCTCGTCGTAGGTATGCACGCTTGTCTTATTATATTTTTTGCTTATGTTTCATTCGATAGGAGCCCTCACTGCTGGCTATCAGCTTGGCATGGACTAATTCTCATACTTGGTATCATGCCTTGCCGGAGTTTTAACAGGCGTGATTGGTGTTTTCGACTTTGGGTCGATCCTAGATATGGAGTCCTTTCAGGTCAATCGTGGTCTGATTGGGGCGATTCTAGAGAGGTGGAGGGAGAAGCATCAGGCGCTTCTCTTTTTGGTGGGTATGTTGCTGCCGAGTCTAGAGGACAAGGTTCGCATCACTGGTCTTCTTATTTGAGGGTGAGCCGATCATGGGGTGGATGACAGGAGATTATCTGGGGGTGAGCGAGGAGATTTTGGGTGTGCCTTATAGATCTAGAGGATCGGGGCCGAGGGTAGTTCGTGTCACTTAGTTCTTTGACATGTTTGCGAGTGGCTTCATCCCTCTGAGGTGTCATTCAGAGCCGAGGGTGTCTAACGAGGCGCGTTGCGTGATGATGGTGAGTCGGGATCCCATGGTTGAGCCGAGTTGGCTATGGATAAGGCGCTTTGAGCATTCTTGATGCATTTTCTTGGTGCGGTACTCTTTTCTTCTTCAACTCAGGGATGCGTCCCCAAGTTATTTCTGATGGTTCTCAGGGACTTAGATCGGGTCCCTACCTACGCGTGGGGTGCGACCACATTGGTGCATCTCTATGAGCAACTTTATCATCGGGGATGAGGTGTTGCGACAATCAAAGGTTTCCTTCCCTTCCTCCAGGTGAATTTTGGTTCATTGGTGTCATAGTGTCTTTGGTTTTTATCATCTTTTTTTATCGTAGCAGCTATTCAACATTTCTTCTTTATGTTTTCTAGTTCTGGGCATATGATCACTTTCCTTTCTCCTTCCATGGGTCCCGACGGAGATTGCGTTCACGTTTCTACAGATGCATGTGTGGAGGATAGCGAAACAGGGTCGCCGTTGGTCTTCGGATCTTCAGACCGCACGTGGTCTTTTTGAGGACATGCATGAGGGGCAGGTATATATCATCGTGTACATATTTTGTTTCATTTTATTTTGGGGCTTTTAGGCTCTAAGGCTTTACTGATGGGTTGACTTACTTATTTGGGTTGTAGGTAATTTGGAGGCCATACGTGGCCGAGGAGGATGTCGGTGTGCCAGTGATTTAATTTGGCCAGGCCTTCTTCGATGTGGGTCCATTGTTTTGAGAAGGTGGAGAGGATCCACCTATCTTGAGTGGTTCGGCCGCGGGGGCTCGCTCAGGGAGTCCCTCTAGAGATTTGCCACAGAGTGGCGAAGTGGATGATCGGTCCCCCTGGTCGAGACTTTGAGAAGAAGATGGCTTTTCAGATGGCTGATTTTAGAGCTAAGGGGACCAGGGTGATAGGGGCGCGTGATGAGGAGGATGTCTGAGAGTATGTGAGATGGTTTGAGGCATTGAGTTATGGGTGCCTCTTCACGCGTCCCTTCCATGGGAGTCGTTCTTCTGCAGTCGACGGGCCTGATTCAACGTCGACATTGAGGGAGAGATTGGTTGCGTTGGAGCAAGGCCATCTCATGGTAGGTGTTCGGGGAGCATTAGATGCCCTTCATACGACGATGGAGCAGATGTGGTGCACTCCTCGTGCGGATGAGGAGATGCTGCACTCCCTCGCCTCCTTGGTTGCTCAGGCTAGGGCAGCTGAGGAGGAGTTGGGGATTCGGCTTGCTGCGGCTCGACGATCTCTGGTGAGTGTATTTATTTATGGGTTTCATCCACTTCTATGCTAGTGTGGTTGCGTTATCTGTTTCTCCTGTTGTTTGTCAGATTGAGAGAGAGGGAGAGCTCGCTCGCCAGGAGGCCTTGCTGGAGGTCTATCAAAGTCAGCAACAGGCTGATCGGGAGGTAGTGGCTAGTCTACGTTCTGAGGTTGATCGATTGGTAAGTGTCTGTATGAATATAGTTTTATTAATTGTTAGCATTATAAGCTTGCCAACTGATATGTTTATTGTTATCCGTAGAGAGGCAAGCTTGTTGCTGGAGATTCCGCTTCGGTATTTGATCCATCTTCAATTGCTTCCCCCAGTTGGGAGGATCTAGCGATGGCTCAGCTTCGGGCCTAACTAGAGCACTGGGTGAGTTTTTTTTTCAATCTTTTGACCCGTTTGTATAATTATAGTAGTTCGTTGGGTGTTATTGTTTCACATTTCTTAATAGTTTACTAATATCATGTGGTATTTCAGCGTTAGGTCACCGAGGATTTTTAGACGAGGGAGGAGACTGCTGCCTCTCTACACCCGAGAGTCAGGTGCAGTTTCTAGTTTGGTGTAATTTAGTTTAGACTATTTCATTTATTTTGTTCTGGCATATCTTGTGTTGGCTTTTGTGCAGGCTGTTCTGGACTCTGCTTGTGAGGCTCTGCCGCAAGGGTCTATCCCTATTCCTTCTCAGGTATGCTTTAGTTACTATGGTCTATAATTTATTTGTCATCATAGCGTTATCTGATGTATTTATTTATTCTCATTATAGCCGCCCACGTTTGTTGTTCCTTCCATGCCGCCTGCTGATCCAGTGACCGTTGCGACGGTTGAGCGCCTTCTGGGAGAGAGGGTGGATCTGGTATGATTCTCTTCTTTTTTTTCAATTTTTTTTTTTATGTTTATATATATATATATATTGGTTTTCTTTGACTCGATGTGGTAACGCAGGTACGTGAGCTTGAGGAGGCAAGTTTAGAGGCGGCGTGAGCATGTACCACTCCTGAGGTGAGACGAATCCTTAGGGAGAAGCAGAGCCGCGAGGACCTGTTCATCGAGATGATGGTTGCACAAAGGACTCAGACTGAGGCATTAGAGGTAGCTTGCTGTAGTATCGTTTGTCGAGGAGTGAGCGGGGAGTGCTCGAGATAGTTAGTCAACTTGCTGGATCGACGTCTAGGGCTACGGGCTCCTCGGTCGGGCAGGCTCGTCGTACTACATGTGATCGTGTCAGGGATTATGTTCACAAGGATTCAGTTATTTAGGAGTTTCTTGCTGGGTATCCTCCTTGTTCTCGATCGAGGAGGTCTGTTAGTTAGGCGAGTGAGGGGGATTCAGTAGTGAGGCTTCGTTGTCAAGAGGTTCCATGGACTCCAGGTGCAGGGATTAGAAGATCAGTCTACAGACCTTCAGGCTGATGATACTAGGGATAGCCGTGATTGACTATCCCAGTGATAGCGTAGGGAGTAGTGGTGTATGTGTATTTTTTTTGTGTTCATCATGCGTATTCATTGTATATATAGGGGGTATGCCCTTGGTGACAGATGTAAAAAAAAGAAACTTCGATATATGTAGAGATTTTTGGTTTAGATGTACTTGATTGGCTCCTTTTTTTTTAGTTACCTCTTGCATTTGTCTTTTGCTTTCAACACCGTCAGTTGTCATTGGGACTTGGATGCTTCTTGAGCTGGCCCGGTGGTGGTTGAAGGTTGCTTTATATCTGCGCATGTAAAGGCAAAGCATATCAATAATTTTTGTTCTCGCCCTTGCTAGTTGCCAAGGGGGGTAAGTATCTCAGACTGAGATTTGATAGTAAAAGATGGATATATATGCTCTCTTTTTTTTCTTTTCATTTTTTCTTTTTTTTTTCTCTTCTCTTTTTTTTTTCTTCTTCTTTTTTTCATTTTGTTTAGGAAATGAAAATAATGCAACAAGGAAAGCAAATAACTAAAAAATATATATATAAATGCTCCAGTGTAAGAGCGTGGTAGGATTGGCAGTATAGTATCTTCAGTAGCATTCTTCAAATGGGGACTTCGTTATTCCTCATCTTCTTTGGACGAGTCGACGCTTCTAAGGTGATTCTCCTTCTGACCAAAAAGTTTCCCCAGTGTCTAGATGCAATGGAGCTTTTCTGGGTTTTAGATGAGTACTTTAGGGTCTATAAGAAGTCATGGGTATTTGATGAGTTAGTTTTGAAGAAAAGTTCATCAGTACTGTCATCGAATCGGGGGAGGTCGTTTTGATTATGTCAGTTGTATACCGGGGTCTACCTTTGGGTGGTGGTCATCCTATCTCGTGGTTATTATCAGGGAGGGTGTGATAGGTATAGTAAGTGATTGCATTAGCCATCATTCATCAATTTTCAGTTTCATTCTTAGGAGTATCCTGTAAGGCTTTCGATTTATCGCCCGAAATAAAAAAAATAGAAGAGGGGTAAGGCTCAGTGATGTGGGGAGTAGTTTATAACTAACACTTTGCCAAAGGGATGAGTAACAATCTTCTTCTCAGAGGGATACGAGGTGCCACGATTGAGTCCTTCGTCATGTTTCAGTACCATCAAAATCTCACATTCTATGGTTAGCAGGAGTTTGTCCTCCTCCCGCCACCTTACAATGATATCTAGTAGTATGGGGACATCGGGGATGCCCTCGCAGCTTGCTTATATGTTTCTAGTAAAGTTATCGGATATGTCCTCACGGCTTGCTTATGCTTCCCTGAGCTCATTGACTTGTTCATTCGTCGTATTGCCCTCACTCGATTTTTTTTGGATATATATATATATATATATATATATATATATTTGAAAGCATCCTGCTAGCGTAAGAATAATGAGTTTTGATTGAACCTGACGTCTTCATTTTTTTTGCTCTAACGTCTCCTCCAATGGCGGGGGAAGGGAAATGAGGATCGGGTGTTACTTATGCTTTTGAAAGAGATTAGGTATGTCACTAGTCCTTTGATCAGATTGCTCGAATAAGAAAAGTGGGCGATAAACTGGAGGTCTTAAGGATATTTTGAGAGTTGATGACGTACGACCAATGAATGGGTCGTGACAACTACAAGGTGGTAAGTATAAGTATTTAACCACGGGATGTGATGATCACAAGGCTAAGGGTAGTATTTTCTAAGGGACATGGAGTTCCAAGGGCTAGGGAGTTCCTCCTCGTCTTGGTTCGCCAGTTTGTATGCATTCTCAAGGTATATGACTGTTATAACGTAAGGGCCTTCCCAGTTCGGTTTCAGTTTTCTTTTCGGATGGGCGTGCTTGGAAGGCATGATTTTCTTCAAGACTAATTCTTCAATATTAAAGGTTTGTTCGAGGACTTTCTTATATAAGCCATGACCACTCTCCTCTAATATACCTGAGCGTGTTCAGCTGCCCTTAGATGTGTTTCATTGAGCTGCTCTAGCTACATGAGTAGGGCAATTCTCCTCTCATCTAAGGATAGCTCATCATCAAGTTGAATCCGTAAGGATGGTACTTGTATCTCATATGATAAGACTGCCTCCATCCCGTAGGTAAGGAGGTAGAGAGTCTGGCTAGTGGTCGTATAAATAGAGGTTATGTAGGCCCAGAGTGCTTCTGGTAGTCGTTCGAGCTAGTCGACTCCATTGCTCGTCTCTACTATGTGTTTCAGAATTTGAATTAGCGTCTTGTTTGTAGCCTTTGCTTGTCAATTTCCTTGAGGGTAGAATGGTGATGAGTGGCATAGATCAATGCCTAACTTCTTGCATAACTTTTTTGTCTTCTCTGCTATGAACTGTGGTCCGTTGTCGGTGACAAACATCCTGGGTAGTCCAAACCTGGTGATGATATTTCGAATGATAATCCTCATGAGTGTTGAAGCGGTGATTCTGACGTAGGATTCAACTTCTGCCCATTTGGTGTAGTATTCGGTTTCCATAAGTATGAACACATGCTTGTGAGTGTTCCCAAGTGTGTCTGTGAAAGGCCCGATGATGTCGAAAGCCCACATAAAAAATGGCCACGACGAGGTCATAGTGGTCAATACAACTGATGGAGCTTTGATGAGTGCGACGTGTTCTTGGCATTGTTTGCAGAATTAGACGTAGAGGTGGCAGTCCCTTATCATCGTCGGCTAGAAGTAGCTCTGTCGTATGATTTGGACAGCGAATCTCTATTACCGGCATGAAGCTGCAGGCACTGGTGTGTGCTTCTCGGATGATGTATTATCCTTCGATGATTGTGACGCATCGTAGCAGTACTCCTTTGGTGAAAACTTCTTTGTATAATATTTCATCGAGTATGCAGAATCAGGCGCATCGGTTCCTTATAGTCTTCCATTCAATCTTCGTGGCATATGGAGGGATGTGTTGATGCCCCAGGATGTTCCAGATGTCGAAATACCATGGTTGTTCGTCGTCGATCAGTGATTTTGAAAATCTAAACATAGTGACTTTGGTTTCTAACTTGACGTAATTTTTCGGAGTGATTGCTTCATTTGGTCCCGTACTCATGGGGAGAACTGGTAATTCTCTCTTGACTGTCCATGCTATCTCGTGGGTGAGTACTGTCAGCTTTTCGATGAAGAAGGTCTTGGTAGTTTGTCCGATGGGTATATTAATTTCCTAAACAATGAAAAAAATAAATAATAAGTTGGAATTATGGAGAAAAAATTTGGAGTCACAGGGTGGTTTGAAAATTAGCAAAACAAAGACAGAATACATGGAGCGCAAATTTAATGAACATGATAGCCTAGAGGAGGATTTAGTAAGTGTCACCGAAGCTAACGTGGTAAGGGAGTCCGCGAGCTCATTCTCTAATCTAGGGATGTGTGTGAAAGAGATTCTTTCAAATTTCTTTATCAAATATTGAGCGGTTTCTAGATATGCCATCAATCTCCTTTCCTTGGTTTTCCATTCTCCTATAACTTGCGAGATTACGAGCTTAGAATCACCGATGGTTTTTAACTATTTAACGCCTAATTGTAGTGCTACTCGTAGTCCAGCTATGGAAGCTTCATATTTCATGACATTATTAGTGACAGGGATGTCTAATTAAAAAGCCTTAGGTATGACAACTTCTTTCAGGGTTAGCAGGGCTATCCCAATGCCGTTTCCTTTATGGTTGAGAGTGCCGTCAAAATAAAGGGTCCACGACATCTTATCAGGCTCTTCGTTATGAATTATGAGTTGGTCTTCATCGGGGAAATCCATGTGTATGGGCTCATTGCTCGGGAGTGGGATATCTACGAGGTAATCGACAATTGAATGTCCTTTGATCGACTTCTGCGTGACGTAAGTGATATCAAATTCTTGATATAGCATATGCCAGCGAACGATCTTTCTTGATGTCACGGGCTTTTCGAATACATACTTTAGAGGGTCCATTCGGGCTAGTACTAGTATCTTATATGCTCTGAAGTAGTACCATAATTTGGTTGAGGCCCACACCAATGCAAGGCAGGTCTTCTCCATTGAAGTGTATTTTCATTCGTACTCGACCATCATCTTACTAAGGTAGTAGATAGCCTTCTCTGTCTTTCCATCTTCTTCATATTATCTTAGAATTACTCCCATTGCTTTATCATTTGCTGAGAGGTAGAGGATTAGATTTCTTTCGAGAACTGGTGGCGATAGTATTAGCAGGTTAAGGAGGTACTTCTTGATATTGTCGAAGGCTTGCTGACACTGGACATCCCATTTGTACTCAGTTGCTCCTTTAAGTAGTCTGTAGAAGGGATCGTATATGTCTGAATGTTAGGAAATAAATCTCATGATGAATTATAATCTTCCTATCAGGCCTCGTAGTTCTTTGATATTACTGGGAGGTGGCATCTGAAGGATGGCTCTGACTTTTACAGGGTCGACTTCTATTCCTCGCTTGCTGACTATGAAAACGAGCAATTTTCTGGAGGTGACTCCGAAGATGCATTTCTTTGGGTTCATTTTTAGCTGATACTTCTTAGCTATTTCTAGCACCAGTCAGAGTGCTTCAATATGCCCTGCCCGCATTTGGGACTTTACTAATATGTCATCAACGTAAACTTCTACACATTTATGCATCATATCCTATAAAATAGCCATCATGGCGCGTTGATACGTGGCTCCTGCGTTCTTTACCCCAAAAGGCATAATGACGTAGCAGTAAGTTCACCATGGTATGTTGAAGGAAGTCTTCTCTTAGTCAGACTTTGCTAATTTGATTTGATTATACCCAGAGAAATTGTCCATAAAGGATAGCATCTTATGTCCAGCAATGTTGTCGACTAGAGTGTCAATGTGCGGAAGTGGGAAGTGGTCTTTCGGGCATGCCTGGTTGAGGTTTTGAAAGTCAATGCAAACCCATACTCTGCCATCTTTCTTAGCGATAGGTATTATATTGGAAACCCATTTGGAGTAGAGGACGACTCGGATGAATTTGGCTTTGTGTAACTTGTCAACTTCCTCTTTAACCTGAAGGGCTATTTACGGGTGCATCCTTCAGAGTTTCTGCTTAGCAGGCTTTGCATCGAGTTCCAAGACGACATGGTGTTCTACTAAACTTGGGTCGAAACTAGGCATATCTTCATAGAACCATGCAAAGGAGTCGAGGTGTTCTTGTAGGAATTATATGATTTGTTGATGTTCCTTGGAGTTAAGCGTTGCACTAATCAGTAGCTTCTTAGGCTTCTCTTCAGTGCCAAGTTGATTTCTACTGTAGGTTCCGAGGGCAGCTTGGGTTTGCTCGTCAAAACACTTGATGACCCGTTGGAAGTCCTGCACCTCCTCAGTGATTGGTGTTCCTTCTTCATCCTCGGTAAGCTCATATACTGTAAAATTGCTACATTGGGGATTTGATTTTGTGAAAGGTAGCCCTTCATCAGCACAATTTATGACTGAGAGATATTTGGTAAGGTGAAGATCAAGGCTATTGATCATTTTCTCAAAGTCACGGAGTATCTCATCTGGTATGATCACTGGCTTGTTGTTTAGCATGAACGCTTTACGTCTTTGTGCGGCAGAGGGGATAGTAGACTTAGGAGAAAAGTCTCCTTGTTGGTCGCGAGATCCATTCGGGACGAAGGGTTCCCTTCCTTTTCTGAGGTTTTCTGATTTTTTTAGATTTTGTATTTTTAAATTTTTAGGGTTTTCTGCTTTTTCTAATTTTTTTATTTTTGACAGTAGATAAGGTACAAGGTTGGTCGCCTCAAGAGGCGCCGGGAGGGTTGCTTCCTCTAACTGAGGGAATGAGACGACTGTCGAAGCCGTTCGGACAATTCTTCGAGAAATGTGGACTTGTTCTGAATTTGGCATTTTTTTTGGAGTCCTCATCTGATGAGATCCTTTGAATAAGCGACACCGGTGACAGTGGCACTGAAACTCAGATTTTCTCTATCACATTGATTGCCTCATCTTCGAAGAAGCTCTGGAAATCGTAATCGGTCGAACTATCATCCTTTGAGTTATAATGCAATTACTTCTCTTGTCGAGGGTGATCTCCTAAGGGATCTCCAAGGGTAGTGAGCTCTTTCCCTTGAACTTTATAGTATGTTATGATGAACACGCACGTTCGGCAGCGAGGTTGATAATGGTGAGGGGATATCCCCAAGGGCATTCCCATCCTTCTATGTCGGAGTCAGGGCTAGTATCGAACTCGTCTTCTCGAACTGACAATGCCTGGAGTCCTTGGTTGGCCTGCTCTGCTAACTCGAGTGCAGGGAGGTCTATCTAGTAGTCTTCGCCATCTCTCGAGGGAGGTTGCCACTATTCCTCAAGAGACTTCCAGAATATTTAGAGTTGTGCGCATCTGAGGATGGAGTAGTATCTAGTTCGATTTCCTATTCAAACTCTATGATGACGACGTGACTATTTTCTTCGGGGATGACTAGATGGTCGTTGGGATTTTCTTCTTCTTGTGCTGGTAGCCGAGTTGGTAGGTCATTACTTGCTTCTGTCGTTACGGGGTTGAAGTCATTCGATCCTACTATTACGAAATGTCAGATCTAGCTAGCGAAGCATTCTAGTATGCTAGTGCATGCCCTACAGTGGGGTTGGTATGGGTGAGTGATACGAGGAGAGTCCCACGGGCATTCCCATCCTTCATGGCCAAAGCCGAGGCGGATGCTATGCGAGCCAAGATCTTCTTGTGGGGTGTCATCCTCTTCCCATGTTAAGTGTAATTGCTCTTTATCATCTTGCAAGGCTGCTATATGAAAGTCTTCGTCGTCGGTGGATTCCCAATCTCCTACTTGTGGCTCGAGTTTTAGAGGTTCTTCCTTTCTCTCTTTTGTAAACTCCATAGTGTCAAACAAGGGTTTGATTCCCTTGGGTGGTTTATCGATATCATCATTCTGATTTGTTAAATGATTGAATGCTTTAGCCAGTCGTTCGATCTCCACTTATTGGGATTTAGTAAAGGACACTTCCTTCTGCCTTAGTACATCTACTTTCTCAGTGGTCCCGTAGATGAAGGGGTCATATAGAAACAATTTTGGTGAGGTAAGGAACAAGTCGACTTATGGGTCGTCCGATTGGTAACCTAACCCTATGTCTTTACGTATTTTCCTTGGGACGATAGGCCCTACACGACCTTACTTATTTTTATAGAGTCTGGTGTGGGGGACATACTCAAGCTGGTACACAAGGTCCCAACCTTTTGTCGTGGTCGGGTTGATGTCGTAGAGTTTGGCAAGGTCTGGGCCAACCTCTCTTCTCATTAATTTTTATTGACGTATTAGGGGAGATCTAGGAGGGGTAGGGGAACAGACTTCTACAATGGTTGCCTCATCAGGGATTTGGGTCTTCTGAATATGGCCTGTGTTCAACACGAAATCATGGGCTATTGGAATGCTTGCCGCGTAATCAGTATCCATCTCCTGGAGGGATGCATCAGCTTATACTGGGATGATGGAGTCCTCTTACAGGAATTTGACGCATTGGTGGTATGTAGATGTGATAGCGTTCATTGTCTCTAACTATTTTCTTCCTAAGATAAGATTGTAAGTACTGGAGGAATCAGAAACATGGAAAGTGGCATCTTTTATTACAGGTCCGAGACAAACCTGGAGTTTGATAGTTCCTTTGATGAAAAAACGTGAGCCGTCATAAGCTATAAGGGATAGTCCTGAGGGCCTGACATCCTGGTTCGTGTATTCGAGCATTTTTAACATTGTGATAGGGTAAATATTGAGCCCTGCTCCTGTATCGACTAACACATGGGGTACAGAGAACCCTCTAATTATAACTGTAAGGTATATGAGACTGAACTTCCTCGGGGTGACTCTTTAGGCATGTTTGCATCCGTGAAAGTCAGTGCCGTAGGTTGTGCCATGACCGAGGCAATCTGATGCAGCTCATCCAATGTTGTGTCCTCTTCCACTTGTGTGTCTCCAAGCGTCCTTATCAGTAGTCGGTAATGGTCAGGCAATTTCTTGATGAGTTCCAATATTGATATTTGGGTCGGGATCTTTTGAAGATGTCGTAGAAGGTCATATTCTTATCCTGGCTCGAGTGCAATTTCTTTGCTTGACCGATGAGCCTTGGGTGCGGGTGGTTGGAGTGGTTGACGTGCAAGCATTGGTGGAGGAATAATGTGAGGTGAGGGCAGCAAGTTAACTTATCTTTCTCTCATGTTCTCCTGTAGTGGTTGTGCATTTGCGAAATCCTTATTTCGAGGAAGAGGCAGAGGTGAGTAATTGGTTCCTGACTTAAGGATCGGGCAAGTCGGTT
The DNA here is from genome assembly GCA_021018995.1 of Chloranthus sessilifolius. Lineage (NCBI taxonomy): Eukaryota > Viridiplantae > Streptophyta > Magnoliopsida > Chloranthales > Chloranthaceae > Chloranthus > Chloranthus sessilifolius. Next base: position 103,118,704 of record CM037584.1, on the reverse strand, counting down.
GTTGACCGAACCCGGTGTCGCTCGACATTGATGTATCTGTGAAGTGAGTAAAATTCAAGGACGAAGTGCGTACTTGCTGTTATTCACTGAAATTACCACTTTTCACCTCTTAACCTAGCCTTTACTATACCTTGAAGCTGACTAATAACTCTTTTTTAGCTTATTTTGTAGTTAGTAATAATTTGTGTAGCTTACTATAAAGTCTATGCTTTTATTGCCAAAAAGAGAGAGAATTCAAGCCAAGGATGACTGCTGAACCAAAGACTGATGGAACACTATGGTGGTACACACCATGGTGAATATTTTGCATGTCATGATGGACCAAGGAAGTTCAGCAGATGAAAGAAGTATGGATGTAAGTGGAGAAGTCTGCAACAACAGCATATGCATTGTAGCAGAGGAGCAGAGTTGTTATTTCGTGCGGTCAAATTGCTGCCTCACGTGTCTAAATTTGTAGCAAAGCTTCCTCGCGCAGCTAATACATGCAGCACAAGTGAACTCACGGAGAACTTGCGCAGCTCTGTGAAGGATTAACCTTAGAGAACTGCTTCGCTGAGAAGTCGCGCACATGATTTATTCTTAACACTCCAAGAACTCACATAGCAGTCACTCACTAAACCTTCAGAAATCCATCTCGCGAATTCACGGGGGTTAAGTCTTATATATCAACCGTGCGCACAATTTTGCGATGCCAATTTGCACAAAGAACGCAAGCGAGCTCGCGAAGTTCTCACGTGGCTTAAGAGGAGAGAGAGCTCCAAAAATTTGCTCGTGCAGCTCTCGCGCGTTTAAAAGCAATAACCTCTACCTAGCGAGCTGTGTTATTCAATTGACATGAAGCCAAGTGAGATTCAAATTCCACTTCGCAAGACCCTTGCGACAGGAGGAACCTGAATCTCTGTTGTGCGAGCAAAGCCAAATCAGTGCAATTCGTCCTCCCGAGTGCATCTCAGGCCAAAGCAACTACGCGAAAGGTTAAAGTCTTTTGCGCAAGCAAGGAGCTTTCCAAGCCAAATGCTACCTCGTAAGTACTCTGCAAATCGCGTGAATGAATTAATGAGACAAGGCCAGCCCCGTAAAGCTCGGTCTCTCCACTTCTCACTCTCCACTCAGGGACCTTTTGAGGATTTCCCCAGGTCCAGGCACACATCCCAAGGCCCTGATCTCGATGCACACATCCCAAGGCATCCAAGGGTTGTAACCAAGCCATGTCTACTAGAAAATTAGGGTTTAATCTTCTCTTGACCAAGGCATTAGGGACTGAGTATATAAGCTGTAATTGTAACTTAGAAAAATATCTCTCCTTCAACCTCAGTCAGCTGTGAGCCCGAGCAGATTAGGGTTAGGGTTTGATCACCTCTTTTTCCATTTTTTTCTTCTTCCTTATTCCAGCACTTGTTGGCTATATCTTTTGTAAGTAATTAGGTTTAGTTTTACTCAATTTTTGTAATGGGTCTTTTGAACATGGGGGGTTGTTGATGAGCAATTATGCACAAGGCTGCTGCCTTGAGGACATCTCATTGTAAGTATTGGTTTAATCAATGAATGTCTATTTTAATGCTTTTTCAATTTGTTATTTTTCTATTTGCCCATAGTTTTGTTTAACCTATGTCATTCATTTAGGATTTGAGCTGATTTGAAATACCCATGGAGCTTGAGCATGTAGCCCTAGGACCATGGTGGTAGCAGAAATTTACATATTCCATCTCAGTCCTCTGTGGTGTGGATAACATCTGTGGATAGCCTGTGACCATTTAAGTAGACATACTATAGCCCTAGGATAATTCGAAGCCACATATCTGAGAAGGATTCTTCTCTTCTACACTTGAGCTTGTAGCCTTGTGAGAGGTTGTTGTAGGAATAAGCTGAGCCATTGCAAGCCTTTTGTGGCAATGATCAGCTGGATTTAAAGTCCCCAAATAACCTTTGAACAACTGTGGCTTCCACTGGTTTTTTAAGAGCTATTTGCCCCCATGTATGCCTGAGTTGGTAGCCTAGCAAACATGGTGTTTGCAATGGTTTTAATGTTCTAATTTGACCCATTGGGTGGAGAACATCTATTGGATAATCTGTGACCGTTTAAGTCGACAGGTTATAGCCTTAAGATCAGTCCATTCACTTAGATCAGATTAGTTTTCTGATTTAATTCATGTGGTTTGATCCTCTCTATTGGATAGCTTGTGACCATTTAAGTGGACAGGTTATAGCCTTAAGAGACAAGATCAAACCATATGGGTTGAGTTAGATACTTCTTCCTAACAGATGTGCTTGTAGCCATCTAAAGGACTGTTGCAGAGACAACCCTAAATTTGAGTTACATAACTGTATTAACCTTAGCTTAATTTCCTACTTCCCATCATTCTATCTTTATTTTAACCCAAACCATCACCACCTTCTTCATAACCCTTTCTTTAGGATAGGACTGCAGTTTATTTCTCTTATGTTAGTGATAGTTTAGTGTAGTTGCGACACCTAACTCCCTTTCTCTAGGATTGTCGGATCTGTAGCCAAATCTTGAGGCCTACTAATATAACCTATTTTGGGTTCTAGATCAATTTCTCTGTAGAACAAACTCTTACTCAAAACTTGCTACAATAGCCCTGTATCTTGCAGGCTGTGTATTTCAGATTTGTTGTTTTAAGCAATTTCCATTTGTTCACTTTTGATTTATTTTTTTTCACCACTGTTTTCTCACTAATAACAAGGCAGCACCTGAAAGTAAACCAACAAGATTTTGGCACCGCTGACGGGGATGTTGATCTTTTTAGTAGACCTGAGTTGTATTATATTTTAGTCTAGAAAATTCTTTGTAGCTGTGCCTTAAATAGAATAAAAAGTACTACTAATTTTTGTGGAGTTTTTACAGAATTGGACAACACTAGCAAGGAAATGCTAGAGTTTAGCTAGCTCTATTTGCACTTCTTTTACCCTAAATCTTAGTCGATTGGTGTTGAATTCCCTGTCATTAGTTTAGTTGTAAATCTATTTACTTGTAAATTTTGTTTGCAAACTTTTTGTGTGCTGTGACTATTTTCTTTACCTGCTGTTTTGTGTGTGTATCCTTAGTAAAAGGTCCCTTAACCCTGAATTGGAACTTCCCTGTGCACTGCACTAGTTCCTCGCTTATGACAGTGGCATGCATCCCTTCATGACATCCAAGCCAACCATCGTGTATGGCCCATGCGGCCAACACACTTGGAGTAGCATGCAGCTCTTCATGCTATCTCATCTTGGTCTTATTGTTGGTTGTCGTTCAGTGTTCAGACTGCTTGCTGCTATTTTAACCCTTGGATGCCTGGAGATATGCGCCTCGAAATCTGCACCTCAAGAAAGTGTACCCTAGCCTTGGGAAATTCCTAAAAGGTCCTTAAGTTAAAATTGAGAAGTGGAGAGCCTGAGCTTCGTGAGGCCGGCATCTGCATTAGTTCATTCGCACAGCTGCAGAGCCTTCTCGGAGTAGCCTTTAGTTGGTGAGTGGTGCTTACTCGTGCAATCAATCTTTAATTCATCGCGCAGTTCCTTTACGCTGTATTGCTTTTGCAGAGATGATCTGGAGCGTCAGGACTCTTCACGCAGATAAAGCTTCAGAAGCTCTCTCTCTCTCACTGAGTACTCGCACAGTAAGGCGCCTACTCTCTCATAGTACTGATTAGGCTCTAGGGTGCATGAGAGTTGCACGAGAGAAATTTTGGGCGTCTCTCTATTCTTTGGCCACGCGAGAACTCCGCGAGGTGACAGATTGTTCTTTGTACATATGAACTCGCTATGTTCTATGCGCTAATGCTTTGAGGGCAGATCTTTGCAAGAGCTTTGCGAGGACAAATTCTGAGAGTATTAAATTGCGAGATCTTCGCGATGTCTTTTCTGTTCTCCTCTTGACTGCGCGACCGATCTGCGCGAGGGCAACTTTCACTACATCTTTAGTTTTGCGAGGGGGATCCTCAACTCTGCGAGATGATTCTTTTGACACTCTGATGCATTGCACTTATTGCTGTTTGCAGCTTCCTCCATTCTCAGCTAACTTCTTCCGTCTGCTAAACTTTTGGTCAATGATGACTAGCAATTGAATCACCATGGTGAGCACTATCAGGGTGTTGCATTAGACTTTGGCTCGGTTGTCATCTTTACTTGTATTTTCTCTCTTCTTTCGGCCAATAAGTATGAATTTTGTATTAAGCTACACAGATTATTGCTAACTACAAAACAAACTTAAAACATGATTATTAGTTAGCTTCAAGGTCCAGCAAAGGCTAGGTTAAGAGGTAAAAATTGGTACTTTTCAGTGAATAACACACCCCCAAACCTAATCTTTGCTAATCCCTAAGCAAAGGAAAATTTAAACAACTACTCTAAGAATTTAAATGCCACTTTCGTAGGGAGCACGGATACATTTAGCATATGTACCACGTCTTTTAAACCCCTAGGTGATCCCTAGTGGAGGAGTAAAGTCTCCTGAGGGTTTTCAGTGAAGGTACCCACAAACTTCTCAACAAAATAGTTATAAATAGTGCAGTCAATGACAAAACAAATTTCAATGAATAAAGCCTCAGTCCACACCTATCCTTTAAAATCAGAGGAAATTACAGCAGTAATGCAGCCATTTAAAAACTCAAAATTCGCATGTGTTTGCATTACCACCAATCACTTTACATCAGGAATTCAATATGCAAAAATCAGTTCCAAGCTTGCCTTAAATTCAAAAATCAGGTTGGTTACAACCCCAATGAAGTAAAAATTCATACCCAATTCTCACCAGGGCATACTCTCAACAATAAAAATCAAAAGGGAGTTTACATTCTTATCAGCTCAAGAGAGTTATAGACCCCAAATGGGCCTGCAAGCATGAGCATAGGCAAAGCTTCTGATTTCTTACATCCTCATGACTTTTTACCATAGATTAGACAACTCCTCACCTCCACATGACAACTCATTTCACTTAAGATCAACAAAGTCTTTTGATGGGTTGTAATGTGGCTTATGGGTGAGGTTTGTAAAGAATAAAAGGATGGGATGGATAAAAATTGAGAAATCAGCAAGGTAAGGAGTGATTCATGACTTCACATCCTTCATTAAAGCACAACTTCATCTTCCTTAATGTTTATCAGAGTCAAAGTTGCCAGCTTCTTCTCTTCTTTTCAATTTTTCAGATGTTCTTCTCTTGACTTCTCTTCTCTTTTTTTTTTTTTCTTTTTTTTTTTTAAGCTGAACTGCCACACAAGAACGAATGATACACTGTTGCTCATATGTTGCTTTTCTTCTCCTTCCACCAAATGTTGGACCACCCTCATTATCTTCCACTCCTCCTTTACCTTCTGAATTCTCAATGTGAGGGTAAGGTTGAATCAGGTCAAGAGGTTAAGGTGCAAGTACTCCAGTGTTTGTCAAAGAAAAAAGTAGGATCTTTAAGGCTCAATGCGTGTATGCAAAAGGGCAGTTTTAAAAGGTTAGATTTTCATGCTCAAATTGTCCAAATGAGGGCCTTGGATCATTTCCTTTGTGTCATGAGTGCTGTCGATTAGTTTTGATTTGGAGGTGCCTAACTTCTAGTGAACATGTCTTGATTCAATCAGTCTTCAAAGCAGAAATAATGCTAAAAACACTCTTCAAAAGAAAATAATGGGTCCAAATCTCACTAGGTATGGTCCTCAAATTAACCCATGGGGTGTACTTTCACCTTTTTCTCTCCTCTTAGGTTCACTAAGTACTAATTAAAAAAAAAAAAAAAAATTTGATGTTAGCTTCATGGTGGTGCAAAGATGTTGAAAGTTTTAGTCTCTAAATTTCTGCAAAAATTTTAATTTTTCACAAATTTTCTCATTCTAACAAGTTAGGTGGGAATTGATTTTATTCATCCCAATTAAACCAACACTGCTGCACTAAAGTTAAATGCTTCATTGGCAGACCTAGCTTGCCACATCCCCAAACCTATGAGGAGCAGTGGCCTCACTGATTCAAAGGTGAGATGTGTAGCAAGTATAAAACATAGAAATTAACAGAGAAGAAAGTACAAGAGAGAAAAACACATAACAAACAATAGAAAAACAAACACATAGAAATAAAAACAGACAGATTGGAAACTAAACAAAATAGTCAAAGAGCAATATTATTATACACCAAAAGTATGTACAAAGTGGGTGGAAGTAAACTACACAAAAAAATGACACACCACTTCCAACTAAATACATGTGCAAAAATCATTATCCATCTCAGTCTATAGCTAAATATCTACTGGTTCATCTTTAATTTTGACTCCTTTCCCTTTTTCGGACTCCCCAATAGTAGGTGGAGGTATTTTCCCAGTCGCTTGAGCTAATTGTCTTTCCAGAATTGTAGCTTTTTGTTCCACCTATTCAGGTCGGGAGATAAGGAGCTCCCTGATATCCTTCGAAGCAGTCAACCTCTTCTCTAACCTATCGGCTCTCAATTTTTCTGTTGCAGCGGTCATTTTCTCTTGTTCTGCATTTAGCTTCTCTTGGGCAGATATCCTTTTTAGGGCTTTATATAAACGCAACATTTGTTTCTACCCTTTTGCCATGTCCCTTAGCTGCATCTTGAAATCCAATTTTAGGAAATGGATCCTTTCTTCATAGGGTATCCTAATTGATGATCTGATAACAGCCATCCCTCGAACGACATCCTTTTTTATATAAGGATTGGATTTCATTGCCTGAAGGAGGGTGGAGTAGGGGGGGATGGCAAAAGAAAATGCAGGAATCAGGGGCTGGTAGTCACTTGAAGAAGGGCCAGCCAGGAATGAAAAGGGAGTGGGTTGGGTAATTGCAGATTGAAGCTGAGGTTGGGGTTCCTGATTAGGTTCTATTTGGATTGACTTGGAAGAGGTGGGAATTAGGTCTTCCATATCTGTTGCAGCATCGGAGGTGGCTACAACAGGGGGAATGTCTGGGTCGGTTAATGTGGAGGCTTTAGTTTAAAGAGGATGGGGTGTTGTGGCTGCTAAGGGTAAGGATTGGGGTAAGGTAGGCAAAGTGGAGTGAATGGCTTGGAGGTAGGTTTCTAGAAAGGCCTGGTTTTGGAGAGTGGGGAATGTATGTCTCAATGGAGGCTTGGTTTTAGGTGCTAGCCAGCATTTGGGACTGTAGGGAGAGTTAGAGGTGTAGGATTTGGGGTAAAAGGTTCGGTATGGCATTGGGTGTGGGTTGGATAGGTGAAACTAGTTGGAAGGGAGATGTAGGTCTATGAGTGAAGGTAGTGGCATGTGGTGGTGTCGGATGTGGAGGGGTAAAGTGTGGAGGGTGAGGTGAGTCTGGGAGAGGTGTATACTCAAGGTTGATGTCTCCTAGGATAGTAGACATCATAGTAGAAAATTTCTCTCCTGAAAATGGCTCAATATCATGGGATAAGGGAATGGTTTGGTCTATAGCCTCCCTAGGGATAGGTACAAAAGGTGGGGAAGTCCCAATGGAATAATGTGGGGTTTCAACGATGTGGGCTTCAGGTGCATAAGGTGTGGGTATGGGTTCTGGAATGGTACTAGTTTTAGGGATTGGAAGTGTTTGGGTTATATAGGTGGGTTGGGGTGCAGTAGGGGTTTTGGAAGTTTTCCTTTTCTTCTGGTATGGGATCTTGACAGGTGGGCTAGGGTGGGCAGGAAAAATAGGTAAGGGGATAGACCTAGGTAGGGTGGCTGTGGCTATGGTGGTTGGTGGTATAAGGTCAGGTAGGGGTAGTGGGCATGTGATGGGTTGGGTGGAAGGTTGAAATAGCATGGAGGTAGAGGTAATGGATGAGGGGGTGAGTGTGGTGCTGGCTGGCACAAGTGAGGGAGAGGTTTTAGCAACTCCTCCCTCTTCTTCTTCCTCATCATCATGGTGCCACTGATTCCCCATTGATTCTTCCCACTCTGTTTGGGGTTCAGTGCCACAGTCTCCTCCTTCCTTTTGAAGGGGTATTTCCCCCACTTCAGTAATGCAATGATCAATCTGCAATAAGGAAGGACATGCGGTTTTTTGTTTATCTTCACCTTCTCACATAAATCCTTAATCTCTTCAAAAATTAACTTGGTTGCATCCAAGTAGTGATTTCTGTGAAATGAAAGAAGGGCATCAGCAATGGGGTACCTCCTCTCCTGCTCATGCCCAAACCAATATACATTTTCTGCAACACAATATCCATTAGCCTGAGGTTGGGGTGTAGATCCCTCTTTCGGATTGAGTCACGTAAGGCAGTGATCCCTCCAGTTAACTCTTTGGCTATCTCAGTAATGGTGGCTGCCAAAGGAAGACCCAAGCCCCACTCAGGGCTATACCTGGCTGGAATCCCTAGTATTTTTGTAATGTCTGCCTGGTTGAACAACATCTCAAAATCATCAATTAAAACCAGCAGTGCTTGGTTCTCATCATCACAAGTTTTTAACTTCATGTTCTGCTAAAATAACCTTACTAATCGTAGGAAAACCAGCTGCATTGAAGGTCTCAACAGGGGCAGCAGGGATGCCTTCGCCAGGTATTCAATGGAGGCAGAAGTCACAGGTAGCTCCTCAAAATAGGCTTTATCGAAAATGGTTTCAGCCTCCTGCTAAATTGCTTCCACAAATTCAGAAGAGACCCTGAGGTGTTCAATAGTCTCTTCTTCCCCAACCTTAGGGATCTCAAAAGCCACAACTTTACCATTTTTCTATTTCTTCTTTGATTTATCAGGGCTCTTAAATGGTTTGTGCTCTCTGGCCCTCTTCTTTGGAGCAGACTTCTTCTTTTCTTTCGGAAGGGAGGGCTCAACAACAGGTGAGGGAGCCTAAGAGGTCTCCAATGTGGAGGCCTCAACAATCCTACTAGAATTTCTAGTGGCCACAGGGCTGCCACTGACAGACAGATTTAACATCACAACGAGGGTATCAAAAAAATTTTAACCCGTGGCTGTTGGTGCTCAGATTAGCAAAATTTGGGTTTACACCTTTGAGAAAATACCACTCACTCAGAGTAGGCACAAAATCATCAAATTCTCCCCTTCTTATCTTCTTTTAACTAAATCAAGCACAAGGTAGAGAGAGAAATGGAGATCCTACCAGTTGAGAGCTAGGGGTTCTACTTGAAATTGTGCATAGTAGCTCAAATCCCCCCAAACCACATTCAAAGTAACCAAGAGTAGCTGGGGAACAAAATGATGGGAGGAAAATGCTTGAGGTAATGTGGATTACAAAGTAGTGAAGAAAGGAGGGGAAAGGGACGTTGGTTCTGATGCTGAAAAATTGGGGCAGAAAGAGGAAATGAAGAAAATGAGGGGCTTCGCTGAGTTTATAGAGCAAATCCCACGGTTCGCTGAGTTAGCAAGAGGAGCTCACAAAGTTAAATTCTCGTGCAATTGGCATTTAAGACCGTGAGACATTCTGTCGGGCTGAAGAACAAACTGCCTCGCACTGAAAACTCGTGGAGTTGAATCTTTACCTTTAGTGTGCGAGGCCATGTGTTGCTTCAAAAATTTATCTCGTGTGGTGCTCGCGCAGAACCACACTAAACCATGCTTCTCTTACAGCTTGAGCTCGCAGAGAAGAAAGGCAGCTCCGTGAGGCATTTTGATAGCCATTGCTCAGGCTTTTAGTGCGCGAGGAAGCCAAGTGATGGCTCGCATAGTAAATTAAAGACTTCTAGCTCTGCGGGACAGCATAACTTCTCAACCTTTACTCAACTCAGTGCAGCACAGTGGTCAGTGCATCCATGCTGTTGTGCACCCAACCATTGTGCATGGGCACCAAACCTCAAACAAGTAATTCACTTTAATAATGAAACACATATGCCTATTTAAATCAACAAATTCAGAAACATTGGAGGATTCTAAAGATAGTTTTTCAGATCAAGTTCAAAGCAATTATGATGAGAGCACCTCAACCAATCATCCACAATCATAAATAGCAAATTCCAATGACAAAAATGCACATGTATCCAACACAAAATTTAAAAACAAATAGATAAAGTAAGACAACCAAATCATCATAACACTAAAAACACCACTGACAGAATTCTATAGAACACAAATCAAAACAAATTTTCATACATATGGTACACTTATTACCAATGTTTGGATCACTGAGCACTAGCTTCCTCCTGAGTAGAGGATGCATCACCAATCATATACTTACCTTTCAGATTTGTCAGAGGCTGCCTAGACAATTTTTCCTTCTTCCCTCCTATTCAGAGCATTACAAATCTAACCCATCTGGTCCTCAATCTTCTTGATGCTCTATCCATGAGAATTGATTGTTTGCACCAAGCTCCCCAAATTTTGCATTAAAGCTAGCATCTGCTCTTCAAATGAAGAGGATCTGGGTTGTTGTGGGGACAGGGCCAATTGGTTAGACTGTGGGGCAGGTAACAAAAATTTTTGCCTCGATGGGTAACCTTGATTAAACTGGTGCTGGGGTCTATAAGGAGTTATCATTTGCTGCTGCTGGGATTGAGGATATGAAACTTATCTCCACCTCAGATTTGCGTGGTTCCTCCAAGAATACCCAGCAGGCTGCTGCCCCAGAGTTTGAGCAGCATTGGCATACTCCATAACAAAATTAGGAACTTGGTTGGCAGATGGACAATCATGAATAAAATATGTTGGAGATTGGCAAATCAGACATGCCTCCTCTACCTGTGCAACCATTCGGGGCTGCATCACATTCATCAATTTGTCAAACTTCCAGCTCAGGTTGTCCACCTTTCTCTCCATATCACCTTGCACCTTTACTTCATATATTCCACCTCTAGCGGTGGCCTCTTTCACCATCTTAGCTGGAATCTGATTGTCATTGTGTGACAGAGATTCCTGCTGCATGGAATTTTCTTCTAGTATGTCAAACAATTCCCATGCTTCCTTAGCTGTCTTGTGAAGGTAACTACCACCACAGGAAGCATCCACCATATCTCTGCTCTTGGCATTAATTCCTTGATAAAACACTTGGAGAAGCTGCCACATTAGGATTTGGTGGTGGGGGTATTATTTTAACATCTCCTGAAATCTTTCCCAAGCTTCAGAAAAATTCTCAGTTGAGGACTGAGTGAATGATAAAATATTTGTCCTCATCTAGCTTATTTTGTTCATGGGAAAGAACTTAGCCAGGAAGTTGGTTTGGAGGTCACTCCATGACTATATATTGTTGGCTGGGAGATTTGATAGCCATGTGTTGGCTTTGTCCTTTAGTGAGAAAGGAAAAAGCCTCAATTTAGTGACCTCAAGCCCCAAGCCAACAATGTTGAATGTAGTACAAAGTGCTAAAAATGGGTCGATATGCTTGTAGAGATCTTCTTTACTCAGCCCCTGAAATGAAGGCAGCATACTGATGGTGGAGGATTTAATTTCATAGTTCCCCTCAACAGAGGGAAACTGAATGCAGAAGGGGGAGGTGTACTCCCCTGGTGCGTTATATTCTTTTAATGTCCTTTGCCTCTTACCCATGATAGCTGGTTCAGTTTCAATAGCAGGTCCCTGTGGTGTGTGCCTAGGTTGAAGGATCTTTTCAACCTCTGGATTTGGAAGTTCTAGCTCAGGGTTTAAAAACCTTCTACCATGCATATACTCGCACCCACAATAAGTACAAAAAATGCTCACAAGCACACACAAAGAATATTTCAAACAAAAATCAATAGCTACTCAGATTTACACTAAACAAACATAGGGAAGTAAACATAAATAGACTGACATTTAGGGGGAAGGAAGTGCAAACAGAGCTAGCTACACTCCAGCAGCATTTTTAGCTTCTCCCTTCTTCTGCTATCCATTTTTGCAAAATTCCACAAAGAATCAGTAGTACTTTTATTCTAGATTAGTCACAGCTACAAAGAATTGGTTAGTCTAAATTATAATACAACTCATGTCTACTAAAAAGATCAATATCCCCGGCAACGATGCCAAAAACTTGTTGGTTGTCGTTCGGTGTTCAGACTGCTTGCTGCTATTTTATTAGAAATCAGTGGAGAAAATAAATCAAGAGTGGAGATGTGGAGATGGGTCATTACAACAAGTCTAAAACACACATAGTCCTACAAGATACAGGGTCCATTGTACCAAGTTTTGATAAGTAAGAGTTTGTCCCATAGAGAAATTGATCTAGAACCCAAAATGGGCTATAATAGTAGGCCTTCAGATCTAACAATCCTAAAGAAAGGGAGTTGGGTGTCATGACTACACTAAATTAATCCTAAAAATAGAGAAATAAAATGTTGCCCTATCCTAAAGAAATGGTTAAAAAGAAGATGGTGATGGTGTGTACTAGAATAAAATATAAAAGTTATAAGAAGTAAGCAGGTTAAGCTAGAATTACAGCAGTGATGTAACTCAGATTTAGTCTGTCTCTGCAGTGGTCTTTGCTGAGACGCTATCAAAAGCCTCAACAGGATAGGAATATCCAATTTAACCCATGCCATTTGGGGTGCTCTTAGGGCTATACCTTGTCCACTATAATGGTCACAGGGTATCCGATAGAGTCTGTCAAATCTCATTGGTTAAAGCAAAAATTGATAATTTGATCCAGAGGAGTGGACTGATCATTTCTCCAACCACTGGACCATATCATGCCATGAATACTATTGCAGCACTACGTAATGTCAGTTTACAAGTTCCCCAAATCTGTGCACAGATCTGGCTGACATCCATAGGTATTCGAACCCGTAGATCCTAAGTGCTTTGCCAAGGCCAATGGCTCACTGTGCCCATAAAAAGGACCATATAACAGGTTGAATAAGGCTCTAGATTCAGTTAGCCATTGCTACAAAGGCCTGTAATGACCCAACCTCAAGCTGCAATTACTACAGAGAAATCAGATCTAACCTCTGATGGCAGCTAAGTAAAACAGAAGGGAGCCAGTTCCTGTACAAACCTCCTCACAAGGCTCTAAAAGTTTATGTGCAGGGGAAAAGAATCCTTCTCAAACATGTGGTTGGACACAACCTTAGGGCTATACTCTGTCCACTGCAATGGTCACAAGGTATCCCATTGGTCTGTCCATACCACAAGGGTCTGATAAAGAACATGTAAATAGTTGCAGCCACCATGGTCCATAGGCCTCCAAGCTCCCCAGATATCACTACAGATCCAGCATTGCTTTCCATGGGTCTTTGAATAAGCTCAAATCCTAAATGTATGCAATAGCCCAAACAGAACTACAGACAGATAGGAGAATAATAGATTGAGTAAGCATTAAAACAACAATCCATTAATGAAAGCAAAACTTATAATGAATTGCCTCTAGGCTGCAGCCTGTACACAACTGCTCATACAAAATCCTAATGTATACGAAGCCAATTACAAAACTGTAATACAAATGAAACCTAGCTGCTTATAAGAGTATTAGACAGCAAATGTTGGGCTAAGAGAAAAGAAAAATAAGAAAAAGAGATAATCAAACCCTAACCCTAGCCTACTAGAGCTTGTCGTCGACAGAGGATGAAGGAAAGATGAAAATAATAAACTCTAAGTATAGCATATATACTCTGTCCATAAGGCTTTGGCTCTGAAGAGATTAACCCTAATTTTTCTAGCAAATGTGGCACTGTTTCAACCCGTGGATGCCTGAAGATATGCACCTCAAAATCCGTACCTCAAAAAGTGTGCCCTAGCCTTAGGAAATTCCCAAAAAATCCTTAAGTTAAAACTGAGAAGTGGAGAGCCCAAGCTTCGTGGGGCTAGCATCTGCATTAGTTCATTCACACAGTTGTAGAGCCTTCGTGGAGTAGCCTTTAGTTGGTGAGTAGTGCTTACTCGTGTAATCAATCTTCAATTCATCGCGCAGTTCCTTTGCGCTGTATTGCTTTCGTGGAGATGATCTGGAGCGCCCAGACTCTTCGCATAGATGAAGGTTCAGAAGCTCTCTCTCTCGCTGAGTACTCTCACAGTAAGGAACCTACGCTCACGTAGTATTGATTAGGCTCTAGGGTGCGCGAGAGAAATTTTGGGCATCTCTCTCTTCTTTGGCCACATGAGAACTCCGCGAGATGACAGATTGTTCTTTGTCCATATGAACTCGCTATGTTCTTGCCGCAACTGCTTTGAGGGCAGATCTTCGCGAGAACTTCACGAGAACAAATTCTTAGAGTATTAAACTGTGAGATCTTCATGATGTATTTTCTGTTCTCCTCTTGACTGTGCGGCTGATCTGTGTGAGGGCAACTTTCACAGCATCTTTAGCTTCGCGAGGGGGATCCTCAACTCTGCGAGATGATTCTTTTAACACTCTGATGCATTGTACTTGCTACTGTTTACAGCTTCCTCCATTCTCAGCTAACTTCTTCCATCTACTAGACTTTTGGTCAATGATGACTAGCAATTCAATCACCATGGTGAGCACTACCAGGTTGTTCCATTAGACTTTGGCTCGACTGTCATCTTTACATGTATTCTCTCTCTTCTTTAGACCAATAAGCATGGATTTTGTATTAAGCTGTATAAATTATTGCTAACTACAAAACAAACTTAAAACATGATTATTAGTGAGATTCAAGATCCAGCAAAGGCTAGGTTAAGAGGTGAAAAGTAGTACTTTTCAGTGAATAACACTCATCCGCGCCTACGGACTAGAAACACATTGGTCATTTGCATGGCTCCACACCAACGCCATCCATCACTATGCCGCTTCGCATGGTTCCACACCAACATAATATATCACTATGCATGCCCCACCCCAAGCATTAGTGATTATAGCTCGCTCTAGTACCTCTAAATCATGTGTCTTCACCCAAGAGTTCACCTAGAAAGCATTGCCTACAGCTCAACCTAGCTACAAGGCCCTCTTACCTTGCCTGCTAGTTGTTCGATGTGCATTGCTATGCACCAGGGTCGTGACCATGTCACATTCTCCCCAACATAATGCATTGACGTCCTCGTCAACATCTGAACTCCTACTTCAGTTCCATGGCACAAGTTTAGTCTTCACCCAAGCACAACTCACGTCTGAATCACAGTTACTCCACTTCACTTCTTTAATTCGCAATTCTGTGCTAGTACCTCGACCATTTTCTATGTCTTCACCCCACGTAGTGTTCTGAATAGCTTGGTAGGGTTTGTATTTCACCTAGGTATCCCATAATACCAGTTCCTCATACAACCAGAAGCAAACCGATCGTTAGCATCATTCCTGTTACCACTTGAATCAACTGCTGAAACCCAGTCAATTCTTGAGGTTGAAAGGGTCCTTAGACTGAGAAACACCACACAAGCCCATATTGTTGAAACTAAACCAGCTGTAATGGCTAAGAGGCAAAGAACCCTAAAGGAATACAATGCACCTGGGGATTACATATCTCCCTTTTGCATACAATTTCCATTAGTTGAGGGGAATTATGAAATCAAGTCCTCCACCATTAACATGCTGCAATCTTTTCATGGGCTCAGTAAGAAAGATCCTTACAAGCACATTGATCAATTCTTGGCACTTTGCACCATATTTAATATTGCTGGCTTGGGACCTGAAGCCACCAAACTTAGGCCTTTTCCTTTTTCCCTAAAGGACAAAGCCAGTACCTGGCTCTCTAAGCTCTCAGCCAATAGCATCCATACATGGAGTGACCTCCAAAGCTAATTTCTGGCAAAATTCTTTCCCATGAATAAAAATAGTCAGATGAGGACAAACATATTGTCATTTACTCAATCCTCAACTGAAGATTTTTATAAGGCATGGGAGAGATTTCAAGAAATGTTAAAACAATGCCCTCACCACCAAATTCCACAGTGGCAACTTGTGCAAGTCTTTTACCAAGGAATTAATCCCTAAAGTAGGGACATGGTGGATGCCTCATGTGGGGATAGTTACCCCCACAAGACAGTTGAGGAGGCATGGGAGTTGTTTGACATCATAGGGGAGAATTTCATGCAGCAAGAGTCATTGTCTCGCAATGACAGCCATATCCTAGCTAAATTGGTGAAAGAATCCACCCCTAGAGGTGGAATGTATGAGGTTAAGGTGCAGAGTGAATTGGAAAGGAAGGTGAACAATCTAAGTTTAAAGTTTGATAAATTGATGAATGTGGTACAGACTAGGATGGCTGCACAAGTGAAAGAGGCATGTCTGATATGCCAATCTCCCACACATTCACTTCAAGAATGTCCATCAACCAACAAATTTCCTTACTTGGTTATGGAGCATGCCAATGCTGCCCAAGCATATGGGCAGCAACTTGCTGGGTACACATGGAGAAACCACCCAAATCTGAGATGGAGACAAGACACATACCAACAGTCCTAGCAGTAGCAGTTGGCAGCTCCATATAGATCTTAGCATTAGTTCAACCAAGGATTGCCTGCCCCATAGTCTAATCATTTAGTCTTGCCCCCACACAACCCAGATCCTCTTCCTTTGAAGAGCAAATGCTAGCATCAATGAAAAATCTGGGAAACATGGCCCAAACTGGGAACTCTCATGGGCAAAGCATTAAAAAAATAGAGGATCAGTTGCGTCAAATCTGTAATGCTTTGAACATGAGAGAGGAGGGTAGGTTGCCTAGTCAACTATTGGCAAACTCTAAAGGGCAGTACATGATTGGAGAAGGCTCCTCTACCCATAAGGAGGCTAATGTAATCACTACCCTAAAGAGTGACAAGGTGGTTGATAATTTAGTGGGTAGGGCAGCTGAGGAGACTTTGGAGAGTGAAAATGAAAGAAATATGAGTATTGAAGAACCAATGAATTCATCCCCTACTATGGAGCAGCAAGGGAAAAATAAGGGGGCTGATGTTGAGCCCTAACAGCAAACAATAAATAAAGAAAAAAGAAAAAAGTAAAAATTTGATCATGATGTGGTTGGGCATGCAGCTGTGGCACCAGCAGTCCCACAGCTGCCATTTTCTCATGCACTTGCTAGCCCATCTCCTTTTGATAAGGGGAATACTCAGATAGAGGAAATGATGGAGATCTTCAAGCAGGTCAAGATTAATTTGTCCTTGCTTGATGTTATATAATAGGTCCCTGCCTATGCCAAATTCTTGAAGGACCTCTGCACACAGAAAAGAAAAATAAGGGTGCAGCTGTCCAAAAAGGTTATTGCTGTTGAACATGTTGAATCAGTGTTGTCCATAGCCACACTTGAGAAATTGTAGGACCTAGGGGTACCTACTATCCCCTGCATAATTAAAAACCACACTATTGGTAGAGCCCTCTTAGACTTAAGGGCCAGTGTGAACCTTCTCCCATATTCTATGTATGAGGAGCTGGGTTTGGAGAAGTTAAAATCCACATTAGTTGTGCTCCAGCTGGATGATAGGTCTGAGAGGAGACCTGTGAGTGTGGTAGAGGATGTTTTGGTAGGGGTGGACAAGTTCTACTATCCTACTGATTTCCTAGTTTTGGACATGGACCCTTGCAAAAGTAAAACCCCAATTCCTGTCATCCTTGGCCATTCTTGGACACTGCTAATGCTTGCATTCAATGCAGGTCAGGGGTGATGGAGGTGACTTTGGGAACATGAAGGCCCAATTAAATATGTACAATGCTGCTAGGCAGCCTTAGATGGACATTAGGATTGCTATGCAATAGATGTACTAGATAGCCTTGTGGAAGAAGTGTTATCCAATCTGCTAGATTGGGATAATGTTGAAGACCTAGAAAATATTTAGAGTATGGTTGAGAAAGAGGCCCAAGTTCTCATGACAGAAGACAGCACCAAAATAGTCATCTGTGGGCCTAGTGCAGCATTCCAGCTGGAAACCTACATTGCTGCCCCTTCCTCAAACCACCAAGGAACCTTTGTTGCCTTCCATTGACAGTCCCCATAATCTGGAGCTTAAGCAGCTCTCAGACATATTAAAGTATGTCTTCTTGGGGCAAAACAAAAAGCTTCCAGTAATTATCTCTTCTTCTCTCACTAGTGAGCAGGAAGAGGAATTATTGAGTGTTCTCAAGAAGCACACAAAGGCAATGGGGTGGACAATTGCTAATCTAGGGGGCATTGATGCCTCAGTTTGCATGCACAAAATTCACTTGAAAGAGGGTGCAAAACCCTCTAGGGAGATACAGAGCAAACTTAACCCTCACATGCAAGTGGTGGTCTTGAAAGAGAGAGTAAAATTATTGGATGCAGGGGTGATTTACCCCATTTCAGATTCAGAATGGGTGTCACCTATTCAAGTGGTACCCAAAAAGTCAGGCATAACAGTTATTACTTCTGATTCTGGGGAGTTGATGCCAGCCAGGGAGACCACTGGCTGGAGAGTTTGCATAGATTATAGAAAACTCAACTTCAAGACCAGGAAAGACCACTTCCCTCTCCCTTTCATTGACCAAATTCTAGATAAATTGGCTAAAAAGACATTTTACTGCTTTCTTGATGGATACTCAGGGTATAACCAAATCTCTATCTATCCTCAAGATCAAGAAAAAACTACTTTCACATGTCCCTTTGGCACCTTTGCTTACAGGAGGATGCCTTTTGGACTGTGCATGCCCAAGCCACATTTCAGAGGTGTATGTATGTCATTTTCTCTGATATGATTGACAAGTTCCTGGAAATCTTCATGAATAATTTTTTTATTTATGGGGACAGCTTTAGCTAATGCTTGAGTTGCCTTGACCTAGTTTTACAAAGATGTGAAGAGACCAATTTGGTCTTAAGCTATGAAAAGAGCCACTTTATTGTAACACAAGGAATTTTGTTAGGCCATGTCGTCTCCCACTTAGGTATTGATGTTGACAAAGCTAAAGTGGACCTGATCTCACACCTGCCCCCACCTAGGACTTTCAAGCAAATCAGATCTTTTTTATGACATGCTGGATTCTATAGGAGGTTCATTAAGGACTTCAGAAGAATTGCAAAGCCACTATGCCACCTGCTGTGTCAGGATGTGCCATTTGAATTTTCCGCTGAGTGCCTTGAGGCCTTGGAGGTTTTAAAAAAATGCCTTACCACTGCTCCTATAATATAGGCCGCAGATTACTCACTCCCCTTTGAACTAATGTGTGATGCATCAGACTTGGCCATAGGTGCTGTCCTATGATAAAGAAAAGATAAGTTGCCTGCAGTGATTTATTTTGTAAGTAAAATATTAGCTGAGGCTCAACTCAATTACACCACTACTGAGAAGGAGCTGCTAGCTATTGTGTTTGTTGTGGACAAGTTTAGACCCTACTTGCTTTCGCCTAAAAGTATTATTTTTACTGATTACTCAGCCCTGAAATACCTATTGGCTAAGAAGGATGCCAAACCAAGGTTGATCAGATGGATCCTCCTGCTGCAGGAGTTTGATCTTGAGATCAAGGATAAGAAAGGAGTTAAGAATGTGGTGGCTGACTACCTCTCTAGAATTGTGTTGGAAGAATGTGCAGCAGCACTTATCAATGAATTATTCCCTGATGAGCAATTATTTGCTATGCAATTTAGTGTGCCCTAGTTTACACACATTGTAAATTTTCTTCTTGTTGGTAGGATCCCCCCTCATTGGTCCAAGATGGACAAAGACCTATTTTTCTCTCAGGTTAAACATTTTCTTGGGGAAGGCCCATACCTTTACAAACATTATGCAGATTAGATTGTGAGGAGATGTGCGCCTGAAAGTCAGTTCCACAACATTCTTTTCGATGTGCCATGAGCAGGCCTGTGGAGGTCACTTTAGTGGCAAAAATACAACTGCAAAAGTATTACAATGTGGGCTTTACTGGCCCTTTTTGTTTAGAGATGCACACATTCATTTGAAAGTCTCTGCAAGAAGTCAAAGGTTGGGAGGCATTTTCAAGAAAGATTCAATGCCATTGGAACCCATCCTTGTGGTAGAACTGTTTGACATCTGGGGGATTGATTTTATGAGCCCCTTCCCTCCTTCTATGAGTTTCAACTTTATACTGGTGGCAGTGGACTATGTGTCCAAATGAGCTGAAGCCATTGCCACAAGGACAAATGACCACACAGTTGTCGTCAAATTTTTGAAGGACAACATTTTCTCCAGAGTTGGCACCCCCAGAGCTATCATTAGTGATGGGGGGAGTCATTTCTATAATAGGTCTTTCGAGAATCTGCTCAAAAAGTACTCTGTTACACACAGAATTGTAACTCCCTACCACCCACAGACCAGTGGTTAAGTTGACATTTCTAATAGGGAGATCAAGCACATCTTGGAGAAGACTATGAGGGCAGATAGGAAAGATTGGGCCCATAAACTGGATGATGCTTTGTGGGCTTATAGGACTGCCTATAAGACACCTATTTGTATGTCCCCTTTTAGGCTGGTCTATGGCAAGGCTTGTCACTTGCCAGTAGAGTTGGAACATAGAGCCTACTGGGCTATGAAAACAATAAATCTTGATTTAACTACTGTTGGTTCTCACAGGAAATTGCAACTGTCAGAGCTTGATGAGCTGAGACTAGAGGCTTATACAATGCAAGAATCTACAAGGAGAGATCTAAGGCATTCTTTGACAAGAAACTTATGAGGAAGGACTTAAATGTTGGTACCAAGGTTTGGCTTTTCAACTCTAAATTAAAATTCTTTTCAGGAAAGTTAAAATCCAGATGGGATGGACCTTACATTGTCATCCATGCCTCCCCATCTAGTGTTGTAGAGATCTTGGATCCCATTTATGGGAAAATCATGAACGCAAATGGTTAGAGGCTAAAAATTTATGTAGTAAATTCTGTGGAGCCTCCTCAAACCGTTCATCTGCATGAACCTCCCACTGATTAGTGATCCACAGCTCTGTACACTATGTACCATATTTGTTGAGTTTGTGTGTTGTTTTGTTTAAAAATCTGTCATGTGGTATTTGTGTTGTGTGTTGATGTGCATATTTTGTTTTGTTTTGTTTTGTGGTTGATGTGATGTGTATATTTTGTCATCTGAATTTAATGTGCATGGACCTGATGTTGATATGCATGTTATGTTACTGTTGAGTGGTTGACCTACTGTCATGTAAATGTTCATGAATCTGCTATAATTGAAAATCATTTGCATTCTAAATTTTTTTTGTGCATATGTTGGTAAGGGGCATACAATTATCATGATGAAATGGATTAAATTTGAAGGAAGTTGGTACTGATGCACAATGGCTAGGTGCATCTCAGTATGGATGCACAGGCCAATGTGCAGCAATGGGAAAGAATGAATTATGCTTTGTCGCGAGGCTAAATGGCCTCCATTTTACACTCGCGAGCCATTTTTGGGCTTTCTCACGGGGCTCTGTAATGAACTGTGTTGGTTCGTGAGAGACTCGCTAGCAAAATGCCTGAAGAAAGCTTGAGATTGAACCTCGCGAGCCCATTTCTTCTCCGTGACATTGAGTTGCGCAACAATTGGAATCATGTATGTTGTTCCTTGCGAGTGCCTCGCGAGCTAAAATTCTGAAGCCTGCAATGTTAACTGCCTCGTGAGGCCTTAATGATCTGAATGTTTGTTCCTCACGAGGTTAACAGCTAAGCTGTGCAAGGGATGCAAAATTGCTTTGTACGCTTTAACCCAATTTCAGCTCTGCAAGTGACCTCGCGACACTCATAGGTCTTCTAAATTCAATTCCTCACGAGGCATCTTTCTTCTCCGCGATTTCACTTCTCGCGATATCTCACTTTAGCGCGTGAGAAGATGTTGCCCCGCGAGTACCTAGCGAGAACTGCGTAAAACACAGGGTCACACACATAAACCCTGTAATTTTTTTCATTTTTCTCATTTCACTTCTTTGCCCTAGCTTCCATTGCACAACCACCGAGTTTCCTTCTCCATCCCTTCTTGTCTCCTACCTAAACCACTACAACTTAGCAACTTTTCTCTCACCATTGTGTTCCACAACCACTCCTGGTCATTTTGCACTTCATTTGGGGAGATTTGATCCACGGGGTTGCATTTGGACTGGTACCCTAGATATTGGTGGTAAGTGCTCACGGCCTTCCATTTCGTTTGATTTATCTACTTTAGTAGTGATTGAGTAGGGAGAATTGGTTGGGTAAAACCTTTCTTAGAGTGTGCACTACCCAAGTTGTGTGTTTAAAGACTCAATTTGAAGAATTTGTCTAGCCATGGCCACGGGTTCAAAGTTTGTTGATACCTTGACTGCCATGCTGAATCCTCCCCCTAATGGCAGCCCTGTGGCTACTAGAAAATTTGTGAGGATTGCAGAGGCCTCCATTGTGGAGACATCTGAGATTCCTACACCATCTGTGGAGCCCCAAGTGGAACAACCTAAGAAAATGGTTGCCCCTGTGAAGAAGGCCATGGTTGTGGCCTTTGATGCCCATGCTGCCAAAAAGAAGTCAGCCCCTAAAAAGAGAGCCAGAGCCCCTAAAAAGAGACCCTTGAGGTTACCCAAGAGGATGAATCTGATGATGAATCACTCATAATTCTCTCTAAGTTTGTGGCTGCAATCAAGATTGGGGCAGAGACTGCCTTTGACAAGGCCTTCTTTGAGGAAGAGCCAGAGACAGCTGCTTCAATTGAATACCTAAACAAAACCTCACTATTCCCCCTTCTCAGGGGCCCCCACTGCAGCTAGTCTTCCCTAGACTATTGCACTTATTTTACCAAAATATCATAGTGCAGACTGGGGATGATGGGAACTGCAATGCTGGTATTGATAGATGATGTTGAGATATTGTTTAACCAAGCAACCATTGCTGAGATTCTTAGTATTCCAGCCAAATACAATTCAGAGTGTGGTTTACCATTGACAACCACAATCCCATAAATTTCCAAGGAGCTCACTGGAGGAGTTACTGCATCTGGGGTGTCCATTAGGAAGAGAGACTTGCACCCTAGTCTGAGGTTTATGGATGGGGTGCTGAGAAAGAATGTCTATTGCTCAGGACACCAACAAGAGAGGAGGTCCCCCATTGCTGATGCCCTCTACTCATTCCACTGCAACCACTATATTGATGTTGCAAAGCTCATCTTTGAAGGAATGAAAGATATACATAACAAGGTGAAGAAGGAACAAAAACCCCATTCCTTGTCCTACTGTAGAATCATTATAGCTCTGCTGCAGTTGGGAGGATACCACTTCAACACGAATGAGGAAACTCTTAGTTGGGCCCCCAACAAGTTTGGCAAGAAGTAGTGGGGGATTAGTGGTACCTTGATTGAGAAGAAGGAGGAAGAGGAGTTGCTAGTTCAGCCAGCCCCCATAATTAAAGAGGTAGCTGTTGCTGCCTCTGTTGCTAGCTCAGTTGCTCTTTCTCAAGCAGCTACTTCCACTGTGCCAGCCACCCCTACCATACCTATTGCCACCATCCCATTACCATCTCAACCCATTCCACCATCATCAGTTGTCAGCACTTCTTCCACACCCACCTCCATGCCCTTCATAGCCATTTTACCAACCATCCATACACCAAGTACCTCAGGAACAACAACCTCATTACCTCAGCAGCCATCCATTACTTCATCACCCATAATCTCCATAATCACCTCCATTCCTATGTCAGTCCCTACCACCATCCAAACCCCACAGCCCTCCATAGTTACATCAGCTATAACTGTTCCATTACTCATTACGTCAGCCACAACTAGCTCAGCCATCCCAACCATACCTGTTGTATCATTACCATCACCACCCTCCATAGCCCATCCTAACCCACCTGTTAAAGTCACATACAAAAAAAGGAAACAATCCAAAGCTCCCACTGAGCCCCAGCCTACATATATATCCCAACCTATCCCTATCCCTGAAATAATAGCCATATCAGACCTAACCACAGATGTCCAACCACCCTCTACCACAATTGAACCTGATACACTTGAACCTTTAGGCCATTCCATTCCATTTTTCCCTTCGCATGACCAAGACCCTTTCTCAACAGAGGGATACTCAGCTATGATGACCTCTATTATAGGGGACATTAATTTTGAGTTTACCCCTCTTTCGGATTCACTACAGCCCCATCATTTCATCCCTACTCCTACTTCACCACAGCTAACTAACTTCCACCATGCACCCACTTCAACATTTCAACCAATTCCAACCAATTCCAACCACCCAAGCCACAGCCCCTATCACAGCTAATCCCCTACTCTAAATCCTTAACCTCCTCCTCTCCCTTCAAACACAAGTGGTGGCCAATACCCAATCCCAAACATCCATTGAGGCTAACCTTCAAGCCATGCACTCCACCCTCCAAAACCAAGCCTCCATTCAAACCAATTTATAAGCCATCCAATCAACCTTAACCCAACCTTCCCACCAGCCATTTATCCCTCCACCTACCCATATACCTACACCACCCCCATCTCCTAAACCCTTAGCCATGGCAGTAACAACAGTTGCTATCACACCAATTGAACCTGTTCAAGAAGCTCCTCCAATTACATTTACCACTGCCTCAACCCAAACTGACCATGATCCTGAACCTCAACCTTACCCTATACAACCACCTATTATTGCCCCACCTCTAGAACTCACTTACCCACAACCCTAACCTGCAACCCCACCTGCAGTAGCAACATCTGATGCTGCCACAGATGTTGATAACCTAATCCCTACCTCCTCAAAAGCCTCCCAAATAGACCCAGGGATAATAGACCTCACCCTACCTGAATTTGAAGTCCCCCAACCTATACCCTCTACTTCCACCCTACCATACCATCATCCATCCCTTCATCTTCATCCATACAACCCCAAATTCTGGTTGACCCTCCTTCCACAGTTGATGACACCATACTACTGTTGTCGCTCCAAGTGTGCCATAATTGTGTGCATTATGAATCAAAAATTAAAGAATTAAAGAATGCTAGGTTATATGGATGTTAACTTATGAAAGGGATATCAGCACATTGGGGCTAACACTGGCCTGCAAGATCAGGGCCAATTGTAGCAAGTTTTAAATGTAAGTGAGTAAAAGATCGTCCACAGGGAATTGATTTAAAATTTAAGATAAACCTCCAGATCTGTGCTACCAGATCTGGCTCTATAATTATCTAAAAAAAAAGAATAGATAAAAGAGAGTGTTGGATTGTGTCACATTTAACTATAAGCAAATAAAGAAGAGAACTAACTACATGATCCAGATCCGAGTTGGGGAGATGTTTAAAATAAGACAAATACAGAAATAATAGCTTCATGTACTTTAGCCTCTGAATTTTAATGGAGAATCTGTAGTTCAACAGAGCAGATTCAATCTTCATCTGGCTACCAAGACACGGATGTAAGAGAAATAAATCGAATTAAGGAATAGGTTTAGACTTATGGCTATGATCACATCCACTTAAATGGTCACAGATCATCCAATAGTTGTGGCCTATTCTTTAGTTCGAACATGAACATCACTTTGTAAATCTTGCTAGAATTAGGTTACCAACGCTTAATTCGCTAATTACAGGGTGATGAATTAAGGGAAGTTGCATGCGGATGAGTGAATCTAAAGAAGTCTAATGCACTAAGGTGAACATTCAGAACCCTCGACATGACTCCAATGGAGAAGACACAAATTACAAAGAACCTTTTAAAATCCAAAATTACAATTACAGAGCACGGCTTTAGAGAGCCCTCGGACTTCGATCTTGAATCCGAACTTGGAAGTACAAATCACTCACAATGGCTCTCAAAGGTAAACTACAAGAAGGGATTACAGGGGTTCAGAGCTATCCGACCTAATGAGGGAAACAGAGATGAAAACTCTAAAACTGGACACCCAAATTGGGCAAATGGTTCGTCTATTTATAGTTTTCCCTAAGCCATTCAGATGTGTATCAACCAATCAATTGGATAGATCAGTATCAACCAATAGGAGTCGAGCACGGGATCCGGATCTGTTTTGGCCAATCGAAATGCTTGATCTGGTTCACCAATCGTGAAGCAGAGGCATCAATTCTTATGTAATTCAAAAATCTGTTTGAGCTTCTAGAAGTTCCGCCAAGTAATTTCATCTTTGGGTGTTCACATGGGGTGGAATATGCCTTTGGTTCGTGCTCGTAATCTTCCTAATGTCCTTGGGTTTTAAAGTGCATTAGGACGCGTGCAACAGATTACTGAATTGCCCTTGTTAAAGCTGCGAATCTCCAGAATACCTTTTCGCAGAGTTCAGGGGCCTTTTCGCAAAGTTCAATGACTTTTGAAGCTCTATTCGCAAAGTTCAATCTTCTTTTCGAGGAGTTCGAGATGCTCTTCAAAGCTACACCGGAGTTTTAGTCCTTTCGTAGAGTTTAGGGCCTTTTCGTTCAATGACTTACGAGCTACGTTAGCAAAGTTCAATCTTCTTTTAAGTGTTTTCTTCTTTTCGCAAAGTTCAAGGTTCTTTACGAAAAGTGCAAGTTCTTTGCGAAAAGAACTCTGTAGTGCATTTCTCTGTTCGAAATGTTCCCTGCTTCTCTTACAGGTCTTTGCCTCTTCTATTTAGACCTTTCCACAGCTGATGAGGTTGTTTCTTCACTTCCTTCCTTTGGACTAACATGAATTGTCATCTTTTTGGCACTTTTGAGCTGCTTTTATGGTTAAGCATGTATTTATTGTTAGCTGCAACATAGGCACTTAAAATACTTATTTAGTTCTCTCAAGGGTCTATCAAGGCCCAGATTAAGGGGTGAAAAATGGTATTTTCCAGTTCTCAACAACTACCTGACCTAAGGACTGGCTGAGTGTATTTCCTCACTAGAAGTTAGGTATCTCCAAGTTGAAACAGCTGACAACACCCATGACATTTAGGAAAGGATCAAGACCTTCTCTTGGACAGTTTGAGCTTAAAAATATCAAACCCAGTAAACTGCCCTTGTGCATATATCTTTTGAGCCTTAATTTGCAGTTTTCTTCAAAATACACCTGAGTATTTGCGCCTAAACCTATGGACCTGATTCAAACCTACCCCCACTCTGAGAATTCAGAAGGTAAAGGAGAAGGAATTGAAGATGGAAAAGCTAGGGCCAACATTTGATGAATGGAGAAGAAACACAGAAGGAGGACAACAGTGTAGCAGCTGGGAAGAAGAGGGTGGCATTACAGAAAGATAAAAACAAAAAAAAAGGGGAAAAGAGAAAAATATATCCAAAAAAAATATATATATATATAATGAAAAGAAATAGAGAGGAATCAAGAGGAAATTTCATTGGAAAAAGTAAAAATAAGAGAAGTTGGCCACTTCAAGTGTGAAAAATATCAAAGAAGATGAAATATGCTAAAATTAAAAGAAGGTGAAGTCATGAATCAACTCCTTCACCTACTGATTTCTCAATTTTACATCCTTTTCACCGTTTCATTCTTTATAACCTACACCCATAAGCCACATTACAACCCAGTCATAAGACCTTGTGATCCTAAGTTGAATGAGCTGTTATGTGGAGATGAGGAGTTGTCCAATCTATGGTGAGAAATAGTCAATGATGTCAGAATTTAGAAGCCTTGCCTATGCTCATGCTTGTAGACCCATTTGGGGGTTGTAACTGCTCTTGAGCTTGTGTGAAGATGAAAACCCTCAAAGTTATTTATGAGAGACTGCCCTGGAAAGAATTGGGTTTGACATTGAATGTATTAGGCATTGCCTAAGCTTAATTTTTGAATTGATGGTGAGCTCAGTATTGACATATACTTGCTATTTTTCTTAGGGTAAGCTGATTGGAAATGATGTACATACATGTAAGAGTTGTTTATGCTAAATGGTCCGTGCATTTCATTTGTTTAAATTCCTCACATTTTGAAAAGAATCAAAGGTGGATTGATGCTCTATTTATTGAAAGCTGATTTGATGAATGTTGCACTTTTATTAACTGTTTCATTGAGAAGTTTGTGGGTTTCTTCACTGAAAACCCTTAGGAGACTTCACTCCTCCACTAGGGATCACCTAAGAGTTTAAAAGGCTTGATGCATAAGCTAAATGCATTCGTGCTCCTTACGAAAATGGCATTTACTTTCCTAGAGTAGTTATTTAAATTTTACTCTGCTCGAGGACTAGTAAATATTAGGTTTAGGGATGTGTTATTCATTGAAAAGTATCACTTTTCACCTCTTAACCTAGCCTTTACTACACCTTGAAGCTGACTAATAACTCTTTGTTTAGCTTGTTTTGTAGTTAGTAATAATTTACGTAACTTACTACAAAGTCTATGCTTGTGGTGCCAAAAAGAGAGAATTCAAGCCAAGGATGACTGCTGAACCAAAGATTGATGGAGCACCATGGTGACTATTTTGTATGTCATGATGAACCAAGGAAGTCTAGTAGATGAAAGAAGTATGGATGTGAGTAGAGAAGGCTGCAACAACAGCATATGCATTGCGGCAGAGGAGGAGAGTTGTTATTTCACGTAGTCAGGAGTGCTACCTAGCATGTCTAAATTCGTTGCAAAGCTTTCTTTGCACAGTTGATACATGCAGCACAAGTGAACTAGCAGAGAACTCGCACAGCTCAGTGAAGGATTAACATCAGAGAACTGCTTCACTGAGTAATCACGCACTTCATTTGTTCTCAACACTCCAAGAACTCGAGCAGTAGTCACGCACTAAACCTTCAAAAATCCAACTCGCGAAGTTCTCGCGGGGATCAAGTCTTATATATCAGCTGCATGCATAATCTTGCAAGGCCAATTTGCACAAAGAATGCAAGCAAGCTCGCGAAGTTCTCGCGTGGATTAAGAGGAGAGAGAGCTCCAGAAATTCGCTCGCGCAGGTCTAGCGCGCTTAAAAGAAATACCCTCTACCTAGCGAGATGTGTTATTCAATTGACATGAAGCCAAGCGAGATTCAAATTCTACTTCGCGAGACCCTCGCGACAGGAGGAACCTAAAGCTTTGCTGCGCGAGCAAAGTCAAATCAGTGTAATTCATCCTCGCGAGTGCATTTCAAGTCAAAGCAATTGCGCGACTAGCTAAAGACTTTTGTGCGAGTAAGGAGCTTTCCAAGCCAAATGCTACCTCGCGAGCACTCGACAAACCGCATGAATGAATTAATGAGCCAAGGCCAGCCCCACGAAGCACAGACTCTCCACTTCTCACTCTCTACTCAGGGACCTTTTGGGGATTTCCCCAAGTCTAGGGCACACATCCCGAGGCCCTCATCTCGATGCACACATCCCAAGGCATCCAAGGGTTATAACCAAGCCACGTCTGCTAGAAAATTAGGGTTTAATATTCTCTTGGCCAAGGCATTAGGGACTGTGTATATAAGCAGTAAATGTAACTTAGAAAAATATCTCTCCTTCAACCTCAGTCAGCCTGGCAAACATGGTGTTTGTAATGGTTCTAATATTCTAATTTGACCCATTGGGTGGAGGACATCTATTGGATAATCTGTGGCCATTTAAGTGGATAGGTTATAGCCTTAAGATCAGTCCATTCACTTGGATCAGATTGGTTTTCTTATTTAATTCATGTGATTTGATCCTCTCTATTGGATAGCTTGTGACCATTTAAGTGGACAAGTTATAGCCTTAAGAGACCAGGTCAAACCATAAGGGGTTGAGTTAGATACTTCTTCCTGACAGATGTGCTTGTAGCCATCTGAAGAACTACTGCAGAGACAGCCCTAAATGTGAGTTATATAACTGTATTAACCTTAGCTTAATTGCCTACTTCCCATCATTCTATCTTTATTTTAACCCACACCATCACCACCTTCTTCATAATCCTTTCTTTAAGATAGGACTGCACTTTATTTATCTTATTTTAGTGATAGTTTAGTTTAGTTGTACACCCAACTCCCTTTCTTTAGGATTGTCAGATCTGTAGCCAGATCTGGAGGCCTACTAAAATAACCTATTTTGGGTTCTAGATCAATTTCTCTATGGGATAAACTCTTACTCAAAACTTGCTACAGTAACCCTATATCTTGCAGGCAGTGTATTTTAGATTTTTTATTTTAACCAATTTCCATTTCTTCACTTTTGATTTTTATTCACCACTATTTTCTCACCAAGAACAAGACAACACCTAAAAGTAAACCAACACTTGCATTGTGCCGCTCCAAGGTGTGAGATATTGTGTGTAATCCTCTTTTTCTAGGAAAGCAGAGAACAACGTCTCACATGGGTCAGAATATTCTTCTTGTTCACTCTCTTCTATGTTTAGCAAACACTCAGTCCTTGTTTCATCTTCATGGCTTGGAGTGTTTCGGGTGACACTGTCTACCATGCGGTGATTTGGGCTGTGGTTTGAAGAACATGATCTTCATACTCGGGCTCTGAATCAGACGAGGGGAGTGGAATGGCATTGGTTCAAGATTTGGAGGGGTTGAAGGTTCTGGTGGGTGACTATAGAGGAATGGTCTTCTTGCCCTAAAGGAGTGGACTCGTATCTGAGTGAATTTTGGGTAAAGAGGTGGGCTCGACGGGGTAATTCAAGTGATCAAGGCCGAGGGGTGCGGGGGTCAAGGAGATCTCATAGGGGTGGAAAAAGCGTTGGAAGATTGGATGCGGGTGATTAAGGTGGAGGGTTGGAAAGAGGATTGACCGGGGAGGTCCACGGTGGTGACCTAGACTAGTGTTCCTTGGTTGTGGTTGGGCATAGGGTTATTAATGATTCCTAAGTTCTATTGGGGTTGGTTATTCTTAGGGTTAGGATTCCTGAGCGCTTCCCAGTCAATTTGGTTCTGATCATTCATATCATAGATTACATTCCGAAGGGCCCAGTAGTCTTCCAAATTATGTCCCGCTTACCGATGGAATGTGCAATATTTACTATAGTCTAGATTTGTCTGCCATGGTCTGGGTCTTTCCTACAAAAATTGGAGGAGATTCTAAGTGTTAAAGAGATGAAAGATGTTTGGGATTGTATCAGGTACAGGGGGATAGTGTTCCCACCTCCGCTAGTAGGGGCCTCTAGTTGGGTTGAAGTTTTGTGGTGGGGGCACATTATTATAACTTTGCGTGTGGGTTAGTCGATTCTGCGTTGTATTCTGGTTCTGGTAAGTATTGGGATATTGGTTTCTGTTCTGGTATTGACCCTAATTCTGGTTCTGGCCTTGGTTCTGATTCGTGTATCATTGTTGATTCACGCCTTGGTTTTGGTTTGTGTACCATTGTTGATTTTGATTTTGCCCGAAGTTTCTCAGTTGGAAGTTTCCATTCCCAGAGTTCTGCCCTTTGTTGACAACGGTGTTAACCTGCTCGGCTCCTGAGGCTTTCTTGTTATTCCTTGACTTTGATTCGCTGGAAGAGCCTACTCTCGACGTGACTAGGGATAGGGCGAGGTCTCCGCCTTTGATGTGTCACGCTAGTCGGGATGCCCGAGAGTGGAGTGCTGTGAAGTCAGGGTAATCACTTATGACAAGTGTGTTCTTTAATGGTTCTCTAGTATTATAGATGATAATGTCAACCGAGTCTTTCTCTTTCATTGAAGTGTCGATCCTGGCAGCGAGCTTCCTCCATCTGGCAACAAAGTTAGCGAACTCTTCATCTGGTCCTTGCTTTGTCACCATTAGATCATTGAGACTAATTGTCTCTTGGATCAAGTGCTTGTATTGGTCCAGGAATTGACCAACTAAATCATCGAATGTATTTATCTTATACAGTGGGAGTCCTGCAAACCAATCTAGGGCTTCTTCTATTGAGCGTTGGAAATAATGGCTGAGAAGTCCTTGATTATCGCGTATGGATCGACAGTCATTGCAAAAGAGGGCCAGGTGATGGTTTGGATTTCTCGTGCTATTGTACTTGGTAAATTTTAGCAGTTTGAATCCCATTGGTAAGTTAAATTTGGCATCCAGGCAAAACTTGTCGAACCCGAATGAGTGACCAGGGCATTCTCTCTTGGCCATGTATTCATCGAGCATCTTGGGGAGATCTTCGATCTTGATGGTGCCATCTTTTGGAGCAACTCGCGAGCAAACCTTATCTAAAGAATCATCATTGAAGACTGTTCGAACAAGTTGTCTCAATGGTGAGGCGCGGGCTGACACCGTGCTCGGGGTAGGAGGCAGCCTTTCCTGTCATTCTTGTTCTTCTGAATATTACGGTGCCCTAATGGTCTTGTATGCGGTAGCTAGTCCTTGAAGCAATTCCTTAGCGTCATCATCTCCTCTTTGTATTCTTTGGACACTGAGTTCTACGATTTGTTGGGCAGTGAGATTCTATCCCATATTACTATCTCTCTCTTTATGGTGATTACCGATATGTGAGGTAGAGAAGGGATTTTCTTGATCGCTAGCCATGTTAATCTTAGGTTGTCGTAGGCTTGAATCATAAGGTAATTCTTCTTCATATACGGGATTGTCATGATATCCCCACAACGACGGGTCTCCTAAACTCACTCTTCATATACCGGACATCTCAAATTTTTGACGAAGACTCATATATTCAAGGAAATTCGAAATGATGCAATGGAGAGAAAAAAGGAAGGAAAATAAAAACTAACTATCTACAAAAAAAAGAAAAGAAAAGTTTGACAAAAGTGTCCCATCGCAATCGCCAGTCTGTTGGTGCATGCTTTTTCTGGGTTCCTTCTGGTCCCCGGTGAATCAGTGGCCCAATTCTATCCTGAGCGGACTTTGGCAATGAGGTGTTTTGGATGTTAAAAATAAAGGGGGATTCTAGGAAGATTCGTAGTTTTTTTACGATCGCCAGATGCAGATATTTAATGACGCCGCAACACGTCAGTGATCACTCTTTGCAGCGGGTGTGGGTTAATTCTTTACTGAATCGTCGGCCTATCGACGTCAGCAACACTGGCTCTTCTTTGTAATTTAGATAGTTTAGTTCTCCATTCCTTATTATTGTTGTAATTCTAATTGGCTTAAGTTTCCTAGTTCTACTATGAGTCTAACTATATGAATCGGTTGTGGTAAGTTAATCTACTATTCTAATATCCTAATCCTAGGGTGGTTTTGCTTGGTTTAAATAGTCTAATCTTATTAGAATTCTACTGTGCTTAGGTGTCCTAATTCTATCAGAAGTCTAATTAATTTGGTGTTTTAATCCTATTGAAAGTCTAATTAATTAAGTCTCTTAATCCTACTAGGAGTCTAATTAATCCGAATATTCTAATCTTATAGGAATCTAAGCAATTAAATTTCCTAATCTTACTAGAAGTCTAATTAATATTAATCTCCTAATCGTACCAGGAATGTAAATATGGCAATTCTAATAAAACTCTAAATGAAGCAAGCATGCTAATTGTACTGAAATTCTAGTTGAAGCAAGTATACTAATTTTTACCAAAATTCTAGCTAAAACAAATATATTAATTGTATTGAACTTATAATTAAAGCAATTATACTAATCCTACTGAAATTCTAATGAAAACAAATATATTAATTCTACTGAAATTCTAATTAAAACGAATATACTAATTTTGACTGAAATTCTAATTAAAGCAAATATACTAATTGTATTAAAAATCTAGTTGAAGCGATAAACTAACTTTGCTAAAATTCTAATTAAAACAAATGGACTAATTTTCACTAAAATTCTGATTTAAAATAAATGAACTAGTTTTATTAAGTTCTAACTAAAGCAAGGAATTAATTTTACTAAAAATATAAGAAAAGGGGTTTTGGGCCCACTATGCTAAGAAGGATTAGCCTCATTCCCGAGTACCCTCCGTAAGCTCCCTTGGGCAAATCGGGTGGCTAAGATTAAAGTAAATTGAATTTTGGATTATAAGATAGTATTTTTTTAGATTTTTAAGGTTGATTTTGGATTATAATTATGAAACTAGAAATTAAGAAAATTGAATTATAAATTAGGATTTTAAAAATCTTAGATTAAGGGATTAAAACTAGAATTTAAAATCTAGTGACTGAATTCAGGACCGAGATCAGAAAATTAGACCGTATGATTAAGGACTGGTTCTAGAAACTAAGAACTAGAACCAGAGATTAATAATAGGACTAAAGATTAAGATTTCAGAACAAAATTAAAGTCTAGAGTCGGTGATTAGGCCGTCAGATTAAAGACTGGTTTTAGAAACTAAGGACTAGAACCAGAGATTGAAAATTACTGTCTAAAAAAAGGGGGTGCTACGGTCTAAGACTAATAATTTAATATTAATAGGTAAAACTAAAAAAAAACTAGGGTCGAAAATTAAAGACTAGATTCTTACCTAAGGTTGGGGCTGCTGAGAGGTGTCTCAAAATTCAAAGCTTGGATGCGGAGGACTTGAAGTTTGAATCTTGTAGTCATGGCTCTGTTTCTCTCTGTGTTCGCTCTCAAAATTTCCAGCCTCTTCTTGGGGTCAAATTAAAAAAAGTCTTTTATAGGTTTTTTCCTAATTAAATGCCCTGTGCTTAATCGCTTTGGGTCAGTCACCGACTCAGTGAGCGACCGGCTGACTGGCTCAGCAGAGTTTCCTAGTTCTAATCACGTTAGGACTAAGGGCGTGCCTTGTTTGAGGTACGCAATCCAATTAAGCATTTCACCTGAAGCGCTTAATTGTGGAATCTTGGGGGCCAAGGACTGTGAGACTAGGTCGGGCATAGGCCAATTGCACGCCTATGGTGGGGTGCTCAATCCGATCACGCACACCATGTGGAGCGCGTAATCAAGTCTCCAGGTGATCTGGGTAAAGGAAGTCTGGTCTGAGAGGGGACTGCTTGCATGTTTGTGGTCTTGCGTGCAATTAAATTACGCACATAGTTTTAGGCACATAATTCGGGGTTGTCCTGGTCCGAGCTTGAAATGCCAAATTATTGTTTCAGTCTACATTTCGACTATATACTATTGTTTTAGTATATAGCCTCCTCACATTGGGATCTGAGCCACAAAGCTATTATTTCAGCCTGTGTTCAGCCATGTACTATTGTTTCAGTGCATGGTTCCCACATCGGGGTTAGGGGTCTGAGCCACAGAGCTATTTGTTTCAGCCTGCGTCTAGCCATATACTATTGTTTCAGCATATGGTCCCACATTAGAGTTGTGAAACTTCCAGAGAAGGTAAGTCCTCTCCGAAACGTCACGGGTAAGGTCAAAGGTTGACCGAATAGATTTGTATTCCTAGAGGGAAAAATGGGGGTGTCTACAGGGTTAACAGAATTTTAACCCAAAATTTATAACCACACATTCACTGCTATTATTATCATCACAAAATAGAACAAAATGCATTGTAACTATCATCCATGCATTTACACTACAAACCCAATGTTTAAAGGTTATTACATGTCTATAACTGTTCTTGACCCAAAAAGGAACTCACAACCATAACATTTTTAACTGCTCATAACTGAGATTTAACGATACACAATTGACCATTGTTTATTGAGCTGTCATAATAGAAGAGAATAACTATTGTAATTCAATTGTGTCGTTCATAACTGCAATTTATAAGCAGGAATACATTAATCATGTGTAGTCATCTATGATAAAGAAATTTAACAGTTAATGATCACCGATTCTTCCATAATGAAGGGCATTTCAATGCTATACCAAAATTTAAAAATTTACCAAAAACTTTACTATTTTTCCTCATGACTGAAACCTTCATTTACACTATTAATAGCAATAGAATTAACACTTACACATATGAGTTAAATGTTGTTTTTAAAGTATCTCAGTGCCATATCCCAAAAAGAGAACTCATACACAAACTGCTCATCGATCAGTATGCTCACCACGTTGCTCTACTGGCTGCTGTTCACGACGTCTCACCCCCGAAGTAGATGGACTAGCTCCCGAACCAGATGCTCCCGTGGTATACTTCGTCATATCTCCCTTGCATGAGCTACGAATGGGGTGTAGTTGGTCGGGTATGCCTTCTCTATTAGGCGTAAGAGGATGTCCTCCTGGAAGTCTAGTCGCCAGTGAAGCAAATAATTCTGTTGGTGCATCACCTCCATTTGTCGATTGAATTCGGTGAGGATGAGGACATCTCCTTGTTGGACAGGTGGCTGTTGAGGTTGGACTGGGACTTGTTGTTGTGGCGGTGCTTGAGGTTGAGCTGGTTCTTCCTGATGAACACCCCCTGCCATTTGCTGAAGTCGTTGATTTCAGACACCGAGTTGGCACCTTTTGTAGGTATACATCCGAATGTTATTAGTGCTCCTCTCCTCGCCTGATGGCACTTCATACGGGTCGTCGTTTTCATCATCTTCATGACCCTCGAGAAGTCAGGAGATTAGGCAGGAGTATGGTATATGGGTTAAGGGTTTGGGGGTGGTATTCAACATCTGCTCATGGGCATAGGTGATGCCCTCCAAAACGACACGCGGTGCGTTGAACCACCGGTTGTCATGTATGTCCAATAAAGTTTGCAAGAGGGTGTCCCGCCTCTCTTGATCATGTTGGAGGGGATATAAATTTCCCCTAAAAACGTTGTCTAATCGCCACATTTTGGCCGATAATTGGGTACTTCTCATAGATTGACCGGAACCTTGTTCACCGCTAGTCATCTTAGTGATGATTAGTCATGAATCTGTGAGCATGCATCTCCATCAACAAGGAATCCACGATTTCTTCCTCGCACCAAGGTAAAACCCTAGATCCCTCCCCGATTCAAGTTGATTTCTTTTAATGTCTTCCAAGAAGAAGATCGTGTCTAAACTCCCAACTGTGAGGGCAAAATCATCTAAGCATTCAAAAAATGCTGCCCCATCAATTCCCGATTGTCCACCAATTCGGGAACAACCCATCGCATTGTGGAACAAGAAAGTGTTCCAACCAGAATGGCCCTTCGACCAAGATATGTTTATCGATGATGACATGACCGCATGGTCCATAAACTACCTTCAGGAAGCCCGACTTGAGGTGTTACTTAGACCCTTCCATGCGCATTATTATCCCCGGCTTGTCAAACTATTTTATCGAAACATTGAATTTGGGAAAGGCGATGAAGCTAGAAAAATGATCACCAAAATAGATGGCAGAACATTTTATCTAAATGTTCTTGACATTACCGAAGCCATAGGTTGTCACACATAATTCATTGAAAATCAGGGTCTATTACCACCTTGCCCCAACGAAGTGCCATTCCATCGAAGGTAACATGAAACAATCGCGTATTTGAAGGTAAATAGTGCTTTGTTTTTCATGGGAGAGAAGAGAAAGGAAAGCTTTTGGTTTTAAAATCGCGAAAATGACAAGTTTTGGGGGTTTTGGGCCCCCCTTTAAAGTTCATCAGTCGCTACATCGACTTTTAATCCTCATTCCAGCTCACCTTGGAGTTCTGAGGCTCTCACTGCAGCCAGCTTAAACCTCGCTGCACAAAATCTTGTGCTCTATAACCTCCTAATTTTCATCATACACTATTTCTCAAACACCCTCACATTGGATTTACAAAATTTGTATCTACCATTGCCCATTTACATTGATGTGATATAGGCACAGTTAATCATTTGAATTATACAAAATGTTCAAGTGTGGACATTAGTTAAACATACACGGAACCGCGCTCAACACTTGGCATAACAGCACTCTTAAAAGTAACTAACCTTAACCAAATAGACTCGGGTATTGGTCGTGAATTTTTGGCTCACGTTCCCATGTGGCTTCGACGGTAGAGTGATTTCACCATTGTACCAACACTAGTGGAATTCGTTTGGTCCTTCATATTTGTTCATTGCGATCCAATATTTACATCGGTTCTTTGATCAAGGTTAAATCGTCTTGGATCTCTATCGGCTGATAGTCAAATATGTGCATCAAATCCTTCACATACTTTCGTAGCATCGAAACGTGGAACACATTGTGCACACTTGACAATTACAGAGGCATAGCGATCCTGTATGTCACTTCGCCGACCTGGCCCAAAATTTTGAAGGGTCCAACGTAGCGTGGACTGAGTTTTCCAAGTCATCCAAAGCGCATAATGCCCTTAGTCAACAAAATTTTGATGAATACGTGGTCCCCTAACTTGATTACTTATGTGTATCTAATTAAGTCTTAACCTAGTGCAAGTGCATAATG
This sequence comes from Chloranthus sessilifolius, assembly GCA_021018995.1. Classification (NCBI taxonomy): domain Eukaryota; kingdom Viridiplantae; phylum Streptophyta; class Magnoliopsida; order Chloranthales; family Chloranthaceae; genus Chloranthus; species Chloranthus sessilifolius. Next base: position 103,081,058 of record CM037584.1, on the reverse strand, counting down.
GAAATCATAGTACTAGCAAATGATCGTTCTCACAGAGATCGGTTGAATAGATATTAATTCAATTTTTATGAAAAATTATATTTATCTTTTAAGATCCAAAGCTACTAGCGAAATATGAATAAAGAATTTGTTATTAATCTAAATGCATAAAATAAATCCTAATCTTCAAACTTCAGATTATGGTCGTCAATCACAATCTTCTGCTATCCAATATTTATAAAATTAAACAGCACTGTTACACTATATATCAAGTTTCCTAACAGTGGTCGTCAATCAATACTAAAATCCTATCAATACTGACTTAATCTAATCAACAATCTCCTAAAACTTGGGTGTCAATCAAACTTTAGAAAACTGAAGATGGAAAAGTAAAAACGGTTACACTAATCTACAAATCTCAACCTGAGTCATCAATTCAAATTAAAATCTGAAGATGTTTACAAAGCAAGAAATAAAAGAAAATAAAATTTAAACTAGAAAGTAAAGTAAATATATCCGTCACCCCTTAGCTGTAGTCATCAATTGCTTCTGAGAAACTATAGATATCGACATTAATCTTCAGCACCCAATAGCAGTCGTCAATTGCTATTGAGAAACCTTGGATATCTAATCTACAAAGTAATAAAAATCTACTCTAATGAACGGAAGAAAACCCAACCTCAATCGTCAATTGATGCTGAGAATTTCTTTGATGGTTTATTACTACACTGGGCTCTCTTATTTATAGATCATTAGGAGTTGATTTACAAGACTTCTAATTCTAATAAAAGAACTTAAACTATCCTAATATAATTATTCTTCTAATTTTATTCTTCCTTGCTTTGGATAGTTGATGCGCTTGTGATTTCTTCCTTTATTTTAGTATCAGAGTCATTTTGGAGTCTTCTTCATCAATCTCCTAGATCCATAATTAGCCAAACTTCTAATTAAAGAGTTCCTCTAATTATGTACATGGCGGTAGATATTCTCACGTGATCAAAAGCAACAACAGCAACAGGAAAGCTTCTATAATCATAATCGTAGATCATGATTATTCTTTTCTTCTCTTTCTTAGAAAATCGTAAATCACGATTTTCTGTCTTTTGTAGCTTCCTCATTGAATGATTTTCTAAAGCATGATTCCTTGCCTTTCTTCTATATTCCTTCTCTGAAGAGTCATAAATTATGATTTTCTATTGCTCTTCAGTAGTAACACTCAATCGTCCGCAAAATCGTAAAACACAATTTTTCCATTCTTCAGTAGGCGGTGAATTATCTTTTTACGCTTAATCGTCATTTATTACTCTTTTTGGGTTCACTTTGATAAAGATTAACATTATGGCTCTCTTTTGCTAGTTATCTTGAATATCTGCACATCATCAACTTATTAGTAGCAAACTAAGTCTCAGCATCATTAAGTTAAGGGTGAAAAAATGGTATATTCTGTGAATGATCATACCCCCAAACTTACGTTTTGCTAGTCCCTAGCAAACAAGGAAATATAAACTAAGAACTTAAATGCCACTTTCGTAGGGAGTAGGATTGCATTTAGCTGCAGATGCAACAAGCTTTTAAACCCCTAGGTGATCCCTAGTGGAGGAGTTGTAGTCTCCTAAAAGTTTTCAGTGAAGTTACCTACAAACTTTAAATATTTTTGAAATTTTCAAAATATATTTTTAAAATTAAAAGAAAACAAAAGTTCAAAATTTAAACTACTTTTATTTACTATTTAAATTAACTAATCTACCTAGATTATCTAATTATCAAATTGGTCAATACATAGTTTATTACGATTTTCTAACATTACCAATCCTTAATCTTTACTTTCCATTACAACAATTATCTTTGATTAGAACTCTAAAAATTTTAATTCATAATAAGCAGAAAATGTATATACATTAGTGAACAGTTTATTTTTCATAAATTTTTCTAAACTATAGATTTAAAAAATATTTTCATTCAAAAACTCACTATTGGCATACTCTCAAAAATATATCGAAACTTTTTGGGTTCTCTCAACATATATTTTTAGAAAAATTCAGTCAAAGATACTTGCAAAAATAATGAATCTCAAAGAAAGGATAATCTATTCTATTCTTACAATTCCCTGTATAATCTATAGTATCTATTATCCATATCTCTACTAAGCTTATGCTTTTACAAATCGTAAATCAAAAAGGTCTTTCCTTCGGCTTGTAATGGGGCTTTGGGTTTCAGAAGGTATCAAAGAAAGGTAGAAAAGGAATCAAAATTTTTCTGAGAATTTAGTTCTTCTTTCTCCTATCTTTTTCTGACTTCCATATTTTATTTTATTTTTCAGTAAGTATCCATATTTGGATAACTTCTTCCCATTTACTTTATTTTTTCCCATACATCCCAGTTCTTCAGTGAATCGCATTTTTATGATTTTTCTTCTCTTGAAAGTTTTTTGCTAAATCGTGATTTTTCTTCAAAAATTGTCTTTTTACGATTTTTCTCTCCTTTCACCATATTCTCTTGTTTCTTTTTCTATGGTACCTCTTCTATTTTTGTTTTACTCTTTTCACTCCCTCTTCTTCCCTTCTTTTAAACTCTAAAAAATTATAAGGATTAAAGGTAGAAAACTTTGGGTAGTATATATGATGATAAAATTCTGGTACAAAGAAATTTAGTTTAGGCTTCTAATATGGGTTCAAAGGGTGAAATGTTCTGAAATTTTGGCCTTTTGGCTCTGTTTTAAACAAAAGATAACCTTAAATTATCTTTACAATTTACTAGCATAGATGCTTTATTGCTTTGATATTTTTAATAGGTAGTTCTATACAAAAAATCAGTTCATCATATTCATAGAATAATTCGATTCTAAATTCAACAATATGAGACTTCATACATTATAGAAGTTCAAAGAAATTTTGATTGAATAGAAACAGTCTCTCTCAGAATTGAAGAGGAAATATAGCTCAAAATCTCATTGGTTTATAATTTTTGAAACTATAGTCTAAATTTTTGTAGTTTAGATCAATCTATTATTTCAAAAATCCATTCTAATACAGTGTTCAATGAAGTCAGCATGAATTGTACTATTCAACATTCTGATTATTAAACTTCTATTATAATGAATCGTAGTTTTTTGGATTTATAATTTTTTATATCATAATTTCTATGCGCTGATCAATTAAAAAAGGAAATTTTGAAAAAAAATTACAGAAATAAACTAACTAAAACTATTCTAATTATAAAACTATTATTATACACAAAAGTTTTGTATTCCCTCCAAACTTAAATCAGACAATGCCCTCATTGGCACAAAAACAGGGGACACTAGGAAATTTTCTAAAATTATTGATATACTGATTAGTTATTGAAAAAAATATGTTACCAGATATATACTCTCCCCCAAACTTGAGAGAAAATATTCGCAGCTTATTCTTGGAGTATCAATAACAAAAATGTTAGTAATGTTAGTAACAACACACACTATTAGTAAAAATTGAAAGTTAGTTAAAAAGAAAATTTCATATATTACTTACTAAATATTTACAATGAACAGAAAGAGAATAAAAACTAAAAACTACTGAAAAGGAAAAAAAAGAGTATAAACTTAGGAAAATCTAGTGGGTTCATACCTGTGAGGTTTGTATTTACTCACTTGATGAAGTATGATATGGTATACGGGTAGAACTGGTGGGGACATCTTCCCATTATGACACTTCATCTGTTGAATAAGCTTCTTTATCCTTTTCTATTGGTGAGTTCCCATGTACTGCCAGTTCGGCCTCTTCTGTGTTTCCCTTGTCTATAATTATTGGGCAAGAAGTTCCTTTCGGGCACTGTTTCTCTTTATCTACCTTTTCTTTAGCCTTGAGATTCGCAATCAGCTTCTTAATTTCAGCAGATTTTAGTCGAATTTCTGTTCTCAATTTTTCTTCCTTTGCTAATGCTGCGTAGTATTGTAACTCGATTATTTTCTTTTGTTTATCATTGATTGAACTTAAGGACTCTCTATCTTCTTGCAGTTGTGTTACTTTCCCTTCAGCTATAGTCAGTAAGTGATTCTTCTCACTTACCTATTGGTGGAGTGTTTTCTGGTAGTCCTTAAGGGCTTTTTGTCTGACAGTTTATGCATCATCGGGAACTACCATCAAGCTTCCAAACAGTTCAAGGATACTTATAATTTTCTCTTCATATGCCTTCTTTTCTTCTTCCCAAGCTTGCTAATTTTCACTCATTATTGTAGTCAGTTGCACCATTTGGGCTTGAAGGGTTGAAGTAGCATCCAAAACTCTCCTCTCTGTCTCTGTTGTCCATCTCGCACCTTGCTCTTGTACGGCTTTTCGTTGCTAGCTTTCCATTATCTTTGCTCGCTCTTGAGTTGTCAAGGTGGTATTAGAGATTCTCTGTTTTAGACTTTGGAATTCTCCCATCCACTTTCTCACTATACTTGGTAGTTGCGTCACTGGTGGGGCATTTGTAGAGATCCATTATTCCAGTTTCCTCACCCTTCGTAATTGTAGACACCCAAATTTGGCCCAAGGCCTGATCGAAACACATTTCGAGAGAGGCATGCTTTCGAGCTATTGATGGCACGTATGGAACCCTTAGGAACCACCCTGGAACCCTTAAGAACTCTTCCAAACCCTTAGGAATCATCCTAGATCCCTTAAGAACTTTCCCAAATCCTTAGAAACCAATCCTGACACTTAAACCCTGTTCCGAGCCTAGACCTAATCCTTCCAAGCCTTGGAAGAGGAGTGGTGCACTAGGACCAGCTACGGCCTTCTACTATGATCTAATCTCATACCATTGAAAAGTATAAGTCATCATCTTTCCAACAAATCAAGAATCGCCCCAATCGGAGTTATACACCAAAAGATATGGCTGTTCAAACTCGGAGGGCAAAAGAGTAATTTCAATTGGCCCCCTAGGGATTTGGCGCAACTAATAGTTGCACGAGTTATATTTTTACCTGGTGCAACTATTAATTGCGCCAAGCCACTTTCCCAGGATTTAAGCCTGGCACAATTAATAGTTGCGCTAGCATTGAAGTGGACCCCACCCTCGCGAAGCCAACTTCTAGGCTACTGTTTAGCACTATTTTACTATACATTTACTTGGCATAACTAATAGTTGCGCCAGGCATATGAACAGTAACCTCTGGTTTTGCCCTGAATTTCGTGTCTGGGGTTTGACTTGTTGACCACCTGGGTCTTTGGGGTGTGTTTTGATAGATCTGTTACATCCTTTTGCACCCTATTTGCAACCTATTAGGTGACTTAAGGCCCCTCCCTATTGTTATTCACTAAAAAGTATCACTTTTCACCTCTTAACCTAGCCTTTGATAGACCTTGAAGCAATGCAATAATCATTTGTTAAGTGTGTTTTATAGTTAGCAATAATTTGTACAGCTTAACATAAAATCCATCCTTATTGGCCCAAAGAAGAGGAAGAAGACATGCAAAGATGACAGTTGAACCAAAGTCTAATGGAATACCCTGGTAGTGGTCACCACGGTGACCAGGTGCTAATCATCATTGACGAAAAGCCTAGCAGATGAATGAAGTTGGCTGAGAATGGAGAAGCTATTAAAGCAGCAAGTGCAATACAACAGAGCATAGAAAGATAGATCTCGCAGAGTTGAGAAGCTCCCTCGTGAAGCTGAGGATGCAGTGGAAGATGCCCTCGCACAGTTAAGAGGAGAGATGTAAAGACATCTCGAAGATCAAGCGGATTAAAATCCTCAGAATTTGTGGTCGCGGAGATCTCGCAGAGAGCAGGTGTTAAAGCAGCCGAGCGAAGAACATAGCGAGTCCTTTTGTGAACTAGACTAAAATTCACCTCGCAGAGTTCATGCGTGGCTCTGGAAGAGAGAGATGCCTAAAATTCTCCTCGCATAGATCTCGTGAAGTCTGAAGCCTTACCAATTACTACGCGAGCGTAGGAGCATAACTGCGTGAGTACCTAGCAAGAGAGAGAGCTCTTGACGCTCTACTACGCGAGTGAGCACTTCCCACCAACCAAAAGCTACTCCGCGAAGGCCCTGCAACTGTGTAAATAAGTAAATGCATATGCCAGCCCCGTGAAGCACCGGCTCCCCATTTCTCAAGTTTAACTCAAGGACCTTTTGGGAATTTCCTAAGGCTAAGGCACACATCCTGAGGTGCGGATTTCGAGGCACACGATTTAAGGGATGTAACAGTGCCACGTTTGTTAGAAACATTAGGGTTAATCCCTTAAGAGCCAAGGCAGTATGGACAGAGTATATAAGCTACACTTAGAGTCTAGTTTTATCATTAACCCTTCTTTTAATCCTCTGTCGGCTGCGAGCTCCAGCAGGCTAGGGTTAGGATTGATCACCTCCCTTTCCCCTTTTCTTCTCTCTTAGCCCAGCACTTGCTGGCTAATCCTCCTGTAAGCAGCTAGGTTTAGTTTTATTTTAGTTTGTAATAGGTTTTGTATACATTGGGATTGTGCATGAGCAGTTGTGTACAGGCTGCAACCTAGAAACAGTTCATCGTAAGCTTTGTATTTATCAATGGATTGCTGTTTTAATGCCTAATTAGATCTAAAGATCTTATGGTTTCCTTAGATGTCTATAGGATCCATGTATTTGAGACTAGCGCATTCAGTTTTTAGTAGATCTATTGTTTACCATCTGATTTTCCTTGGTTTGATTGTCCCATGGAAAGCAATGTTGGATCTGTAGTGAGATCTAGGGAGCTCGGAGGCCTGTGGACCATGGTGGTTGTAGCAGTTTTCATATTCTTTCTTAGGCCTCTGTGGCATGGACAGACCAATAGGATACCCTATGAAAATTCGAGTGGATAGAGTATAGCCCTAAGGTTGTGTCCATTCACACATTTGAGAAGGATTCTTCTCCCCTGCACATGAGCTTCTAGAGCCTTATGAGGAGGTTTGTATAGGAACTGGCTCCCCTCTATTTTTCCTAGCCGACATCAGATGTTAGATCTAATCTCTTTGTAGTAATTGCAGCTTGAGGCTGATTCATTGCAGGCCATTTGTAGTAATGCCCAGCTGAATCTAAAGCCCTATTCAACCTATTGCATGGTCCTTTTTGTGGGCACTAGTGAGCCGTTGGCCTTAGCAAAGCACTTAGGATCTTACGGGTTTGAATACCTATGGATGCCAGCCAGATCTGTGCACAGATCTGGGGAGCTTGTAGCATTGGCATTACATAGTGCTGCAATAGTATTCACGGCTTGATCTGGTCCGGTGGCTGGGGAAATGATCAGTCCACTCCTCTAGACTAGATGAGCAACTTTTGGTTTAACTAATGGGATTTGACAAACTCTATAGGAAAGGTTGTGACCATTCGAGTGGACAGCCTATAGCCTTAAGAGCACCCCAAATGGCATGGGTTAAACTAGATATTTCTACCTTGTTAAGGCTTTTGATAGTGTCTCAGCAAGGAGCACTGCAGAGACAGACTAAATCTGAGTTACATTATTATTTTAACTATAAACTTAACCTGCTTACTTCTCACCATTTTTTATATTTTATTTTGGTACACACCATTCACCATCTTCTTCTTAACCCTTTCTTTAGGATAGGGCTACATTTTATTTATCTGTTTTTAGGATTAATTTAGTGTAGTCATGACACCCAACTCCCTTTCTTTAGAATTGTCAGATTTGTAGCAAGATCTGGAGGCCTATTATTAAAGCCCATTTTTGGGTTCTTGATCAACTTCTCTGTGGGACAAACTCTTACTTATCAAAACTTTATACAATAGGCCCTATATCTTACAGGTCTAGGAGTACTCAAGTTGTGCTGAATCCATTCTTTTATTTTATTTTGTTTTTAATTGGTTTCCACCACACAATAAACTGAAGCACAGCTGGACAACCCAACACCTATCATCCACCATTGGAGGTCCTTTTGACACCTTTCAAGGCTTCAAAAATCCTAGGAATCCTTAGATGAAAGATTACCTAATTACTAACCCTAATTAGCATTAAATGGTCTCCTAATCCACCCTATAAATGAGCCCCCCTCCCCTTGGATTAAAGGTTGAGAAATTTGCTTAAGAGAGAAAGAGCTGAAAGTGAGAAGTTCTTCCTCCCTTTTCTGCCTTATTTTTACATAAATTTCAGAATCTCCCAACCTCATTTCAAGCTTATTCTTGCATCCAAAACCCTTAGCCTATGTGTGTGCTACCCCTTAGACCCCTCACTCTATCTCTTAGCTTTAAGCCTTAGGAGTTAGAATCCCATCCCATACCATAAAAGGCCTTCAAAAGCTCATCAAAGCAAGCCACGCAAGGCTCTCCTACGCTGCTACAAGGGCTTGAGGGCTCCAGCTCTCCCCTTCCTTCTCTTATCTCTTTTTAGCATTTCCCATCCTCCCATTTGTGCAGTTACGCCGCTGAATTTTTAGTAGGAACGAAGGGACAAATAGGATTTAAGGCCCATTTAGGCAAGAGGAAGCCATTTTCTCTTCTTTTACTTTATTTTTGTTTTGGCCATTAGTAGAGACCGCGATAAGCAGGTTGATCAGGTGCCTAATACCTTTTCGATTGATAACCGAAGCCCCTACCCAAGAGCTTTTGGTGTGGGCCGGATTCAGAGTCATATTTTTAGCACTTCGGTGCTCATAAAAATGATATAGGTTTCCTGGGACACCAAAAGCTTCGGGTGGTAACTCTATATTTTTTGCTAGCGAGCGCATCGCCGCGACGGGATCGTCAAAAAACCCACGGTTGCACAGATGGCGACTCTGCTGAGGACAAATTTTAGAGCTTCTCCTTGAAATTTGGCCATTTCTTTTTATTTTATTAACTTTGTTTGCTATTTTTATTTTATTTTATTGTTTTTATTTTCTCACCCCTACTTTTCCACCATTTACATGCCTTTGCCAATCGCCGGGCTTAGTTGTGCATTGCCTTATTTTTCCTTATATTTTTATCTTTTTTAGTGCCTTAGCCGATTGGCGGACCTACTTGCGCATTGTCTTTTAATTCCCTTTAAATTTCCGTTATTTAAAGTGCCTTAGCCGATTGGCGGGCCTACTTGTGCACTCATATCTCAACAGTGGACGTCGGCCCGTAGTGGCGGCACGGGGTCATCACCCCCGGTCTTTGAACTAAAAAAAACCTCCATAAAAAAAAAGAGTTTTGAAAAAATTAAAATTGAACCATAAATAGGGAGCTTAATTAACTTGTTTTTACAGGGTAGATTTTAAAAGGGTTGGGTTTAGGCACATATACAACCACCCAGGTCTTAGTATGGCGGCAGCCCCTAGTGGTGATGATCCAGAAAAGTTTCATCCCACCTAGTATCTGAGAAGGCGCTTGCGCTGAAGGTATATCGGGTGGGTTCCCATTCCAAAGCTTAAAAACCTTGGGAAGCGCACTAGCGAGTTATACCGGACTCAAACCCTTTAGGTGCAGTGAGGAGAGAATCGATCACAAAAATAGCTCAGTTCCCGGAAGCCTAGCTTCTACAAAACCCAAATAAAAGAGCCATTTTCAAGCTGTTGTTCCCTACTGTCATATACTCTGAAGCATCATTTTTCCCTGGCGCAAGTATTAGTTGCGCCAGTACAAAAATCGAGAAATTATAACTGGTGCAACTAATAGTTGCGCCAGCTTTAAATTATCCACTTTTACCTTGGCACAACTAATAGTTGCGCCAGTGTAAAAAAGAGGCCCTACTACCTTGGCGCATGTATTAGTTGCGCCAAGTCTACCTGGATAGCAGCAGCCCGAAATCTGAGGCTTTCTCACCTCCCGAGTCCCCCGATTAGTGTGTTTAGTACCTCTGTTTAGGCCCTACCATCTCTGACACCCAATATGCCTCTACCGGTCAAAAGAAGGCAACTTCTTTTTGGCTCATTCCGAGGGATCGGGTTGCGCCAAGTCTACCTGGATAGCAGCAGCCCGAAATCTGAGGCTTTCTCACCTCCCGAGTCCCCCGATTAGTGTGTTTAGTACCTCTGTTTGGGCCCTGCCATCTCTGACACCCAATATGCCTCTACCGGTCAAAAGAAGGCAACTTCTTTTTGGCTCATTCCGAGGGATCGGGTTGTTTTCCTCGATTTCCATGTCTTCAATAGATTGAAGGTCCTCCTTTGATTCTTTCGATGTGCGTCTTGAATTAGGATACGAGAGCCACCCAAGCAGGGAATTCTAAGGCCTTGGAACCTTTATTTTTCAAAATTTTCTCCAAAAATTAAAAAATAAAAAAATAAAAATCAAATCAAAACCTAAAAATAGAGTTCTAGTGGTACCGGGACAATGGCATCATCTTGCCCTCTGTCGACCCGTAGGGGAAGAAGGAAGAGGATTTTTGGGCCTTATCCAAGGCACCCTTATCCAACCCATTCCCGTAGAATGTTGTGGGTAGTGGACCCGGCTTACGCCGATCCCGACTCATTCCCGCCACACTCTCCAACTCACTCCCATTCGGGAGACATTTCCACATCCATCCCCCTCACCCAATAACCCTTTTCCGTTACCGGCCCATTTGACACCCCCATTTTTCCAACCGCTACTTTCCAAAGTCGAACCCCCAACTCCCATTTTTTGCCCAAACCATGCCCATGCCAAATCCAACACCTTTCCCCTCCACATTCATGGCAAACACCCAAACCCATTATCCCAATCCACCTCCACGCCCCATTTCCCATCTACCCCTTATAGGCCTGATCCACCCACATTCACATACACCACTTCCGCCTTATCCAACCCCCACAAATCCCCCCATCTATCCAGGTCAAGCCCATTTTTTTCGGGGCCATGCATGATTTTTCTCACCCCTCCACACCATACCCCCCTTCATCCCAAAACATACCCCATACATCCCCTCATCCATCCAATCCACCCCATATTCCCTCACTTACCCGGGTCATGCCCAATTTTATCGGGGCCATGCCCAATTTATCCTCCACATCCATCCCATCTATACCCCATCACCCCTTAAATCCACTACCACATCCGACCCTCCTTCCATGACCATGATAGAGGAGATGTTCCAAGCCTACTCCATGTGGAAGGCTTCCCAAAACGCCTCCTCTCCTCCACACCCCATGTCCATAAACCCATCTCACACCCTAGCTAATCTCCATGCCTCACTCCCCCATCGGACCCCCATAATTCATACCATCCAAACCCCCATCTCCCACATGCCCCAAGGCCCAATGGCCCAAACCCCCATCTCCCACATGCCCCAAGGCCCAATGGCCCAAACCCCCATCTCCCACATGCCCCAAGGCCCATTGGCCCAAAACCCCACCATTCACCAAGGCCCGTTGGCCCAAAAGCCCACCATTCACTAAGGCCCGTTGGCCCAAAACCCCACCACCCATGAACTCCAAGGCCCAATGGCCCAACACCCCATCACCCATACTCAAGGGCCCATGGCCCAAAATCAACAAGGGTCCATTGCCCAAACACATACCCAAGGGCTCATGGCCCAAACCCATCTAAGGCCCATGGCCCAAGCCCACACACTCCAAGGGCCCATAGCCCATACCCATCAATGGCCCATGGCCCATACCCCCTCAAAGCCCACTGGACCAGGCCCATTAAGGCCCACTGGGCCAACCTATATAGGGCCCATGACCCAAACCCACCAAGGCCCATTAGCCCAGACCCACCCAGGGCCCACGGTCTAAACCCACCAATGGCCTATGGCCCAAACTTATTATGACCAAGGTTTCATGGCCCAAGCCCAAATCCCACACTCATACCTCCCTCAATACCCCCAACATTTTCCCCAACCTTCACACCTAGGTCAAACCCATTCTATACCCCAAACCCAATTTTGCCATGGCCCCATACCCTAAGACCATCTCCAAACCACTCCCCATGCCCAATGGCCCCATCAGGCCCCACCCCAAAACCAAACTTCCCAGTCATCCCATTGTCCAACAAACTTTCACTCACCCCCAATGGGCTCACCCAACCCCTGCTCATGCCATTCCCATCCAACCCATGCAACACCAATAAGAGAATCCTGCCCTCGCTACACACTATGCCGACCAGCAGTATGAGGAGGACGAGATTAGGAATAGTGGAGCCTATGCTAGGGCATTGACCAGCCTTAACCCTCCTCCCATAACTGCCCACCCCTTGGTGGCCCAAAGTGAAGTCCAACCAACGGCCGAGAAAGCAAACCCTGTATCAAAAGAGTCAGAACAGCTGAAAGAATAGTGGGACAAAATACAAAAGTAGTTGATGAAAATATGTGGTGCTAAAATCCACACCACTGATTTCACAGGTTTATGCCTATTTGCTGAAGTCCCCCTACTCCCAAAATTCAAATGTCAGCGTTCGACAAGTACAATGGCACGGGCAACCCGATCGCACACCTCAAGTCCTATTGTGGGGATATGTGCCAATACGGGGGTGATGACAGACTGCTAATAAAAGTCTTTCAGAAGATTCTAACAGGTCTAGCCCTGAGATGGTTCACATCCTTAGAACCATCCATGATGAAGACGTGGAAAGATCTGACCCACTTATTCCAAGAGCAATATGTTTACAACATAGATATTGAGCCATGTAAGTCAGACTTAGCCCGTTTAAGGCAGAACCCGAACGAAACCTTTAGTGATTTTCTAGGGCAGTGGAGAGCACTAGCAGCTCAGGTTAGAAATAGAATACCTGATGATGAGCAGATAGAGATGATTTCCAAGAATACTCTACCAGTGATCTCTGACTTTTTGGTGTATCAACAACAGTCTAGTTTTGTTGATCAAGTGAGAAACGCCAATCGCTGTGAAGATGCCATCAGGGAGGGGCACCTAAACAAAAATGTACCAAGTGGAGCCAGTGGGATTAGGAGGTTTTCAGAATAAAGGAATGAGAAGAGAACAGGGGCCAATGTTCAGAACATTGCCAATACCAGGCCCAATAATAATATAACCCCATTTCAATTTCAGGCAGCCCATTCACCATCGAGGCAGAGCGGAGGAATACAAATGACTCCAAAACAAAGGAGAGCTCACTACGACCGAGTGTTTACACCCTTGGGACAATCATTAAGTATACTTTTACCGTTATTAATAAAAAAGGGATTAGTTACTATCCATCAACCGCAACCTCCTCCTCACCTGATCCTAAAGAACTATGACCAAAATACCCACTGTAATTTTCATCAGGGTCCTGGTCACCCGATTGATCACTGCTTCTTATTAAAGCACGTGATCCAAGATTTAATCGATGCTGGGAAGATCATTCCCCCTACACCCACCCAAGTAAACAAGCATCCGAATATCCACCAGGTGCCTTTGCCACCACATCCTATCGGAGGAGTAGGTCCAGACCCACCATCAGAATGGTAGAGGAATATGAGGAGGAATTTGAGTTTAACCCGTCCGATTACATTAGTGAGCGGGAGAGCTATGTAGTGCCATTGCTGAGAAATGTTGAAGAAAGGAATATCGAGGTGATTGAACCCCTGAATTTGTCAGATTATTTCCCCAACCCGACCCCACAAATTAAACCCTTGGATCTCAGGGCATACTTTCCATCACCCACACCCATCAATTATGTGCAGATAAATGCATATCAACCATACACCACCACCCCCATCAATTACCAAATGAACCAACAGGCCCCCAATCCTCGACTGCCAATAAACTACCAATGGCCTGCGCCCACCCCATTACCCCCAGTTCAATCACCTGTAAACTCCACCACCCCCGTCAATAACCTAATGGCGCATCAAACCCCCAATCCTCCACCGCCCATCAGCTACCAATGGCCTACTTTTACCCTTTTTCTCCCAGTACCACCACCCTCAAGCTTCACCACCACCATTTCGCCCAACCTAGCCACCCAATCCACTACCATCGAGATAAACCAAGTGTTGCCCACACCTCCTGAGCCATCTGTACATGCACCTCAAGTTCCAACAACCATACCATTCAAGCTCTCAGGACCAACCTAAGATCCACATCAGGTCCCACTGATCTACGAGCAAACCAATGCTAACACCGACAGCAGTAAAAAAGAGGGAGTCGTGGACTTTGTTACCAGGTCGGGGAAGATCTCTAAGCAGTAAGAATCACTGGTGGCAGTACAAACCCAGCCAGAGGGGAAGAAAGATAGCACAGTGAACCCATTCAAGAAAATGAGTCGAGAGCATATATTAGAGACTCCCCGCCCATATAAGCATATGGGATCTATTGATGATGTCCCCACTCCATTTCCAAGCATTAATGAGGGCGTTAAAAAATACGCATGTGTCTCTCCAAGTTGGCCCAGATGAGGTCAGGCAGATAATTGGTCAAGTGATGGCTCCGAATGCCATTTCATTTTCTGACGCTGACTTACCAGAGGAAGGAGGTAGCCACTCGAAGTCTTTGAATATAACAATCAAGTCTGAAAACATGGTAATCCCCTTGGTTCTAATCGATAATGGGTCTACATTGAATATATGCCCATTAAGAACCGCCACTAAGATCGGGGTCGATCCATGCATGTTGAGGCTCATGAGAACCAGCGCTAGAAGTTTTAACAATACCAGGAGAGAAATAATGGGAGAAGTTGATCTAGAGCTGCTAATCGGGCCAATGACATTTTCCATTTTGTTTCAAGTAATGGACATTAAATCCTCATTTAATCTATTGTTAGGACACCCGTGGCTACACGAAGTCAGAGCCATACCTTCCACATTACACCAGAAACTCAAATTATCATCTGGGCATAAGATCATCACGATCATCGGTGAGCGACAGAGTGAGAAAGAGAAGGCCACCAACAACGTGGAGAAACCCAATATGCTAGATATACCACACACCGTTGAGGATGTCGACCTCCACAGTTTCGAGTATGAAGTATCAGTGATACTCCCAGAGCCCATTGAGGGCATGATTCCTAAAATTGGAGGCGGAATGGTAACAGCGGTGGCTATGCTCCAAAAATAGGGAAATTAGAAAAGAAGGGGTCTGGGGCCCAAATTACAATGAAGGAAAGTGTCAGTCATTGCCAAGGGGCAAAAGGTCTAATTCGGGTTAGGTTACAAGCCCATGGAGGAAGAGGTATGAGAGGCTAAAGATAAAGTCAGGGTCGCCGAAGCTACGAGAGCTCGAGGAATCAACATTGAAGAGAAACCTCGCCCTAGGCCGCACATCAGGGATTCCTTTATCAGTGCTGGGATTATAAAGATCGATCGAAATGGGGTAACCCATTTGACCCCACACAAACTCATAGCCCCTGTCCATCCCACCAATCCCCACATCACCCTTCCTAGCTTGGAGATAGATTTGGCCGCGTTGTCCCTTTTCGAAGAATGATGGCCAGTACCTAAATAAACTCCCCTTATGGTAAATCACTACAAAACGGTATTGACCTTTGAGGACATCATCTCAGACGAAATGGGGATCAATATGATGGAGGCTAACTCTAAAAAGCCATATCAGTAAGCACCCTCCATCCAAAAAGGTAAAGGGGTAGCAAGTAAAGTATGCAATTGGGCATCTTTGTCCCAAACTTTGAAAGCAGGGAGTGGCCTACAATTTGGCACCTATTTCCCAAAAAATAAGAACCTATAAAAAGTGAGATAAGCCCTTGGCAGGCAATATTTGTATATATAGCAACCCACTTTGTTAAGGGACCGTCTCTGAAGAAAACAAAAAATCTCAAAAACATTGAAAAAATATAAAATCCCAAAATAATTGAAAAAATACAAAATCTAAAAATATTATCTTTTAAAATTCCAGATAAAGTCCCACAAAATGTTGCCTTAACCGAAATACCCATCCCACGTAAAATCGACCCCTTTCCTTTAGAAATACAAGAAGAGATAGGAGTTACGAGTCTGGACGAGGATAGTCCTTTGGAGGAGCTTCCCAATGTGCTCCTTGACCAGTTTGCTGAATTTGAGCATGGCCCTACCCCCATTGTCAAAAAGACCGAAGACGTTAATCTAGGGACTGAGGAGATTCCTCGAATTACCAAGATTGGAATATCGCTATCTCTCGAAGAAAGGAAAAGCATGATCAACTTCCTTCGGTCATACCAAGATGTTTTTGTCTGGTCGTACGAGGACATGCCTGGTCTAGACACTGATTTGGTCGAGCATGAGTTGCCTCTCTACCCCAATATGAAGCCGGTTAAGCAGAAGCTGAGATGTCTCCGACCCGAGTGGATGCTGAAAGTCAAAGATGAGGTCATCAAGCAGTATGATGCAGGATTTCTCATGGTATCTAAATACCCGTAGTGGCTAGCCAATATTGTGCTTGTACCAAAGAAAGATGGAAAGGTCTGCATGTGCATCGATTTCCATAATTTGAATAGGGCAAGCTTGAAGGATGATTTCCCATTGCCGTGCATCGACATCTTGGTCGTTAATACTGCCAAGCATGGGATGCTTTCTTTTATGGATGGATTCTCTGGATACAGTCAGATAAAGATGGCAGAGGTAAATCAAGAGAAGACTATGTTTATCATGCCTTGGGGCACCTTTTGCTATCGAGTCATGCCATTTGGGCTGAAGAACGCCAGTGCAACATACCAGAGAGCTATGACCGCACTGTTTCATGACATGATGCACCGAGAAATTAAAGTATATCTTGTTGATATGATAGCCAAGTCACCAGAGCTTTTGGCGCTATGTTCAGGAAATTGTTGAGATTCATCGCCAGCAGGAGAGGGATTGCGGTCGACACAGTCAAAGTTAAAGCTATCACATAAATACTGCCACCATCAACTGAGAAGGAAGTTAGAGGGTTCTTTGGTAGAATACAATATATTAGTCGGTTCATTGCGCAACTAACCCTAATCTACACGCCGATCTTCAAGCTACTTCAGAAGAACTCACCCATTGAATTGAATGACGATTGTCAGGCAGCGTTCGACAAAATCAAAAGCTACCTCCTTAACCCACCCATGTCGGTACCACCGAGCCCGGGAGACCACTCTTGATGTATCTCTCCACGACGGAAGTTTCGATGGGATGTGTCTTAGGGCCGCATGACGAAACATGAAGAAGAGAGCAAACCATTTACTATCTGAGCAAGAAGTTTACTGATTATGAAACGCATTATTCTCATCTGGAGAAAGCATGCCTGGCTCATGTATGGGCTACTTAGAGGCTCCGCCACTATTTACTATCTCAAGCCATTATGCTGTTGGTTCGAATGGACCCGTTGAAGTACGTTTTCGAGAAGCCAGTCCTTACTGGATGAACTGCACGCTAGCAGCTCTTGTTATCCTAGTTCATCATCACATACGTCACTCAAAAGTCGATCGAGGGGCAGGCATTCGCCGATCATCTTGTCGACAATCCTTTGCCAAATTATGAACCTTTGAGAACTGAGTTCCCCGATGAGGACATCCTTTTTATGACGGAAGACAATACTGAAGAAGCAGAAGAATCATGGGTAATGCACTTTGATGAGGCAGCAAATGTCGAGGGTCAGGGAGTTGGTGCCATCCTTATTTCGTCGAAAGGATCCCATGTACCAGTCTCTATCAAGCTTAATTTCCCATGTACCAACAACATGGTCGAATACGAAGCTTGTGCCGTTGGTCTACAGGCATCTCTCGATATGAATATAACTCACCTTCAAGTGTTTGGTGATTCACAGTTAATCATATGCCAGATGAATGGTGATTAAAAGATGAAAGATGAGAAACTGATCCCTTACCATGAGCACCTAGAGGATCTGATAGCTTGCTTTCAAGGTGTGACATTCTCATATGTCCCCCAAATAAGGAATTGCTTTACCGATGCACTAGCAACTTTGGCATCAATGATAGAAATTATGTATGGTGTTGAGATGAAGTCGATCATGATCAAGTAGAGGAATGAGCCGGCCTTCTGCCTTCAGATTGAGGAACCTATAAAGCCTGATAATGAGCACCTTGGTTCTCAGATATCAAGAATTTTCTCGAGACGCTAACTTTCCCTGAGGGTACATCCAAGACGGATCGACGAACCATCCAACATCTACCAGCAGGCTATGTCATTTGTAGGGAGTGCCTTTACAAGCGATCCTATAATAAAATCTTACTTAGGTGCCTTACAGAAAGTGAAGCAACCAATATTATGAAGGAGATCCACGAGGGAGTATCTGGAGCCCACGTCGGCGGTCACATGCTTGCTAAGAAAATTCTACGGTAGGGATACTTTTGGACCACTATAGAATCAGATTGCTACAAACATATCCAGAATTTTTACAAGTGTCAGTAACACTCCAGTCTGATACACGCTCCTGCCATTGATCTTCACTGTATAACCACTCCCTGTCCATTTGCTACCTGGGGCCCTGACGTCGTTGGAATGATTAATCCAAAAGCATTTAACGGACATCGGTTCATCCTCGTCGCCATTGAATACTTCATCAAGTGGGTAGAAGTGGCATCATATGCCAACATCATGGCCAGTCACGTCGAGAAGTTTCTCAAAAGCAATATTGTGTGCCAATTTAGAGTACCCAAGGATATCATCATGGACAATGGCATAAACTTTATAAATAAGCGCATTCAAGCCTTTTGCGAGCAATACAAAATCAAGCACCGTCGCTTGTCACCTTATCGACCTCAAACTAATGAAGTCGTTGAAGCTGCGAACAAGACGGTCATCTGCATCCTTAAAAAGATGGTCGTTACTTACCGAGATTAGAGTGAAATGCTACCATTTGCTTTGTGGGCCTATAGAACATCGATCCATACCGCTACAGGGGCAACACCGTTCTCCCTTGTATATGGAACCAAGGCCATCCAACCAGTTGAGGTTGAAGTACCCTCGCTCCAAATCCTTATGGAATAAGGCTTACCTAAAGCAGAGAGAGAGAGATCCCACTTCAAACAGTTTAACTTATTGGACAAGAAGAGACTCCTAGCCTTGTGTCACACTCATGTTTACTAGGGGCAAATCGCACGCGCTTATAATAAGCGTGTCCGCGGTTGAGATCTAAAGATAGGAGACACTATATTGAAGAGGTGTGTTCAAGCCGAACAGGGAAGGACCTTACGTCATTTGAGAAGTGCTACCAGGACACGCCATCTGCCTTGCCACAATGGACGGAGATCATCTTCCTGAGCCCATCAATGTTGGATACGTCCGGCGATTCTAGTCTTAGTCTATCGTGATAAGGTAAGTATTGGTCAAATAGATACATGACTGCTTAAGAACCACCCAAAAGAGGCCATCATTCCAAACACAGTAGCCAAAAAGCATCCCTAAAAATGATGATATCCTTTGCTACCCCATTTGAGCCTGGGCCTTTCTTTCAATAAACTCCTTTCCCAAAAAAAATGTGTGTACATATACAAAAAAAAGAAGTAAAGTTACCATCAAAATCTAAAAAAAATCAGAAAAACAAAACCTCAAAAAGAGTTTGTCTGAACGAAGATAAAGAAAAAATAGAAAAAATAGAAGAATCATGGGGCGTGTACAGTAAAAAAAACCCCAAGGAAGAAAGTATGTTGAGAAAATTGAAGCCGTATCAAGGAAACCCTTTTAGCCCAACATACCTTCAAATCGTAACCTAACCCATGGCCAAGCCATGCCCTGAAGGAAGCCCTTTTTTTAGGTTCACAAGCAGTCATAGTATCTATTAAAGTCAACACAAGCCGAGTTCTGAGATGACACAAGGACCCCGTCCAGCCGGCTATGGTGGAATCGACGTCTATGTTATGGTTGTTGAAAAAGGAAATGAAAAAAATAATAATAATAAACAAATAAATAATAAAATAAAAATACAAGCTCAAAGCAAGATGGACGTGGTGAAAACTCGAAAGGGTGCGGGTGCTACGGGTAAAAATAGCGAGTTTGTGCGGAGAAAGGTGTGATCTAATCCGAAGGGATTGACGTTCTAGTCTTGGTAAAGTTGTTAAAACTCACTCAAGATCCGACAACTTAAAGGGGGTTCAATCATGCCCAAAAAGAGGACCCGAGTTCTCACCCTGGGATTGAGGCATCAAACCAAACAAAAAGAGAATAAAGATCAGGGCGGAAAGCCCTCTTTGTTAAAGGGACCCATTAATCAAAAAAAAAAAGAAGAAAGAAAAAAGAAAGAAGAAAAAAAAGAGAAAAACAAACAAAAACAAAAAAAAAAAAGAGAAGAAGAGGAGTCTTTATAAATATAATAGATTTTCCTTTTCCATGTACAGAATGCACCGCTTACAACACGTCCCAAAAAAATAGTCGGTGTGATGTCCAGCTTTCTTTCTCTCCTTCTTTCTTTTTACAAAAAGAGCAAACAAACAAAAAAACAAACATAAAGAAAATATGTATACCAAAAATGTGTATATCTGTAAAGGGTTTCTTACGCCCCTTTTATGTGTATCTAATTTGTGCAAAAATTTATGTGTGTAAGAAAGAATTAGCAGCCCAACTCGCACTTCAAGGCACTAGTCTCAGCACGAAAATCATATTCTCGGGCATTTCGCTTAGTCAACCAACGACTATGCAAGCTCTTATACCTCTTCTGAGAAGTATCCGCAGCTCCAAGGGCAACACTTAAGGATCCTTTCAGACAAAGGATCTCTCCCTTTGCATTCTCTACTCTGACCTTTTCTTATGGTAAAAGCTCGTGCAAGACCCTCTTCTCATCTACTAATAGCTCAATGCGGGTTCGGAGTGCCGTCTCTTTCTTTGGCCAAGGGCCTCCGGTGTCAATACTCTCCGCTGAATCCAGACGATCAGCAATTGGCTGCTCAGTCAGTAGCCAGGCCTCATACTCAGGAGAAGACTGAACCAAATTTCCCTGCTCCATATCGCACATCAATGTCGACTAATGTGTACCAAAGAGCGGCGATCCGATCCATGTCCCCAGAGGACCCTTTAGAAAAGATCAAGTCACACAGAGAGGGTTTTGCCTCACAAGGCACTTGCTGAGTACAGCCAAACTGGTGCAACACCCAAAATGGGTAGTAAAGGTGTTGTCGGTTAACCCCAGAAGGGTGATGCCCTCGTGGTCTCTGGAACGAATCACAGGGAAGGTCCGCTCTAGCTAAGGAAGTCTCCATTTAAGATCCGCACCAGTCAGCCAAAGCTTCAATTCTGATAAATCTCCCTGGGGAATCATATGGCACCTGCCCAAAAAGCATCGGACCACCTCTCCCCAAGCAAGATGAAAGTGGGGCACTAGTCCCAAAATGGCAAGATACTCTCCCAACCAAACCTAAAGCAAAAGTGGGCAACCTCCAAGATTCCTGATCTTCCCAAGGGAAAATGCATTAAGGCACAGAAAAAGTTCGGCGAGTACCAAATGCATCATAGATCGGCCCGCCTCCAACTCGGTCAAAATATCACAAATTGCCAAGGAGAAACTCTCTCCCCCAGTAAAGAAAAGGATTTCTAACATAAGGCCAAGAGAGAATGTTTTCACGTTGAAGATATTCCGAGTCGGTAATTTTCAGAGACTTTCGTCACCAAAAAGTTCTTTCAAGAATTCCATTGAACACCTAGTGGGCCCCCCAATGAGACTTTTCTCATATTAATTTTTCTTCAAGCCCAAGGTAAAGTGAACGGTTTTAGCATAGCCTGACTTCGGCACAATCTTGGAAAGGCCCCTGTGAAGCCTCAAACCAGACAAGTTGGACAATTCCTCAAGAGTAGGAGTTATCTCCCGATTCCCAAATCGGAACACATGGCCATTCGGATTCTAAAAGGATGTGGCGGCATGAAGAAGGTCCCACTGGGGGGGATCCTTAAGAGAGGAAGGAAGGTGAGATAGCCCAAGGCGCTCCAAGTCAATGAGGTCACTCCCATTCAAGCTCCCAACCCAACTCGTTAGAAATTTGGGCCCCATGCACAAGGAGATGGGTAAATTGGTTCCGGGCCCTCTGCGTAAGGGAGGGTTGGAAGCCGGTCCATAGACGTACAAAGATCGCTCAAGAAGATAAAAATCGATGTATGATGATGGACCCGCCTTTAAAAAGTAGGAATAAGAAGAATCAGCCAAAAGGGCCAAGTCAAACAGAAAAGAAAGTGTTTTTGGACTGACTCGGGTATATAAGGACCCACTGTTCCCCAGGCTAAGGCTGGCGCAACTATTAGTTGCACAAGTTCATTTTGTCCCAAACTTTAGTCTGGCGCAACTAATAGTTGTGCTAGTACAATTTCCCATGGGTTTAGCCTGGCGCAACTAATAGTTGCGCCAGACTAAAGCTCCCTCCTCCTAAGCCATTTGGGGCCTGATTGAGGGGAATTTCGGTCTTTTTCTAGCCCTTTAAAAATCGGTCAAAACTGTTGGTAATCATGAACAAACATTCACCAATCTTTAGAAACCACTAATAGTTTGGAAACTACTTTATTTTTTTATGTGCAGGAGGGATCCTACATCAAAGCATGCGACCCAAAAGGTCACTTTCTGAGAGCGCTTGGCAGACACATCCTACAGAAAAATAGATACGGTACAGGGGAACCATGACATGCAATCAAGACAAAAGCACTAAAATATTTCCAAAAATCATCCACAAAGTGACACATCATCCATCCCAAGCTGTCTAAAAATTCAAGTCATCAATCCCAAAGTTAGTATGTTTAAAAAGGAGAAACTAAGGCCTATTCCTTATCCGCGCCCTTTGATTTCTTCCGACGATGAGCGGAGCTCTGGTAAGTCCACATATCCCCCACCCGGGACCAGGCTTGAGAAATCTAGCTAAGAAACGATCACGACTCCTTGGCGCGCGCACGCCACAAGTCATAGCCAAAATTAGAAATCGAGACCAATCAAAAAATGATGACGGAACCCACAGAAAAAGCATAGCAGCAGAGTACTCACCGTCTCCACATCCCGAAGCTTCGCGAGGTTACGATGATACGTCGCATATTCCATGACCGAGTCAAAGTTCTATATTTAGAAAGATGCAATGTCAGCTACCAGGACAATCATTAAAACATGTGCAAAAGGAGGCCAAAAAAGAGAAAGAGATGGGTCATTAGAGGTCTTACCCTAGGGATACCTCAGGAGGAGGGACACGAGCCGCTTCAGCAGAGAGACGTGCCTGCCTATCCACAACAACACACAGACCTGAGAGGAAACTATCATCAAGGCATCGAAAGGTCCCATAGACTACGGTCGGATCGCCTCCAGGGGCACCAGCCTAAGAAATACCCGATGAACCAAACACCGAAAGAACCCTCGTCGGATGGGCCCGCAATAGAAGGGTCAACGCCAGAAGGACTTGCCCCTGAAGTATCAGTTGTACCCGCCGTCGTCCCGCCTTCATCATCAGAACCGTCCCCTGGAGCAAACTGTAAATAAAATAAAAATTAGTTCAGAAAGAACAGAGGCCGAGATAAAACAAAAAGAGACTAATCTAAAGAGGAAAAGGTAATTACCTGCCCACGCGGGCCACCAAATGCAAGGAAATTGACACTAGGTACAAATCGTGGCAGGATAAATCGATATGGTAGGCACTCGTACCAAGTATGATAGTCTCCGAGCACATGAAGAGCATGGATAGGAAGCCCATTGTTGAGAAGGGCCACCATGAGTTCCTCAATGTTGCCAGTAGGACTCCAAACATCCGCAAGAGGGTCCACGGGAATGGCATAGTAGCTCTGGTACTGGTGCAACACCCGCTCTCCCAAATAGTAAGCCTTGGCCTACGCCCCATAAAAGAAAATGACACGATGGTTGTTAAACAGGCGAGAGGAGCCTACGGCTGCCCGATCCCAGAAGGGGGATGCGAGATACAGGTCATGGAGGATTTGTCCAGGTCTAAAAGTGGTCAGTCAATTAAGCAGGCGGTATACTAATTAAGAAGGATCTCCAAGCATTAGGAAACCAAGTTGTTAAGAGGGGCTTTACCTGCTCAGGAACCATCAGGTCAAGTTGGGACCTTGAACCCATCTCTAGGTGCTTCACGCCCACATCATGGTGCCGAGCTTAGTTCCAGTTACTAAGAAGAGGGTAAGTAAGTTCCTTCGAGTGGAGAAGCGGGCACCCAGGGTGAAAATGATGATATCCCCATACTTGAAATGAGCAATACACAGGAGCAGGTTAGTAGCATATAAAGATCTTTCAAGGAAAATGGCAAAAGCGAAAGAATGAGGGATTACGTCCAAGGCGGCCCAAAAACCAGCAACAAATTTAGAATCCCCGGTCGTGACCCGAGCTAAGTTAAACATCAGCCATGCATACCCAGCCCCGCCCTAGACATACCTATGGTAAAAAAGGTCTTACCCAGCAGGCCCAGAAGAGTAATGCAGGCCAAGACGACCGCCCACTCGGGCGTAATATAAAGCACCCTGTCTGCTTGCCCCAGGTCCACCAACTCGTCGGGCATGTAAAGCGTAGTAAGCCAGGTCATCGTGACCTCAGTACCATGTGTCTGCCTATGAAGGGGATAGGCCCCTATCAGTCGGATGACGTCCTCCCTACTCGGCACCGAGAGGCTGGCTATCGGTATCCCTCCCATCCTAATACCCGTAATCATTGCTCAATCAATAGGCATCAGGGTCATCTCGACGTATGGCATATGGAAGGTCATCGTCTCAAGGCGAAATCGTTCGATCAAGGCCTTTAGGTAGGCAGCATCAGCCTTCATAGCAGGCCAGGTAAGAAACTCCTCAAAGCCCACCTGCGCCAGTAGAAATTTCACTACGGGGGGACATAGAGGTAGAAGTCTTAGAAATCAAGCTACCCCCCACGGAACACAATAGAGGGCTAGTCCTGCATAAGAAGAGAAAAGTGCATCAGATCATGGAAAGAAAGAAAAGCTGCACAAAAGAAAGAAATATGAACCATCTTTTACCTAGCCCACTATGTCGAAATTTGAAATATGAGTATGCTGCTGATGTAGGAGGCCCACTTTCCTCTCTACCCAAAGGAACTGCTCCCCTCGTGGACCGTAGACTATCTCAGGCCCCTCCTCGTGGCCCTTTGCGGGAACATGCTCATCATCACCCGACATTTCTGAGGCAACAAAAAGCAATCACATTAGATCAGATCAATGATAAAGAATCATGATGTACTATGCTACAAAGGAAGGTAAGTATGTTCACCCTTTTCCTACTTATTTTAGAAATAAAAGATACACATGCACAAACAAAAAAAAATCCCTTTTTAGATTGAAAATGCAAAAATATCTCTTCTTCAAAAAAATAATAAATAAAATTTCCCCTTCCTATCTTCGGAAATAAAGCAAGTTCGAATCAAATAAAATCGTTCATTTATGTTTCTAAAATAAAGTAAAAAGCCCTTCTTTTACATTAAGAAAAACAAAAAATTATTCCTTTATGTTTAGAAAAACAAAAAAAATTATCATCTCCATGCTTCTAACAAAGCCATAAAAAATCTCTTTCTCTTTTCCTTAGGTTCAAAAAAAAGAGGGGAGCAAACAATCATTTTCTTTGTGTTCCCAAAAGCAAAAAAACCAAACCAAAAAAGAGAAGATCTCTTCTTTTACCAAAAAACAACTTAGTCTATGTCCACAAAACAAAAAAAATCCTTTACTTTATTTGCACAAAATAAAAACCAAAAGCAAAAAAGTTCCTTTACTTTATTTGCAAAAATAAAAACAAAACCCAAAAAAATTCCTTCACTTTATTTACGAAAATAAGAAAAAACAACAAAAAAATCCCTTTACTTTATAAAAACCAAAACCAAAAAAAATCCTTTACTTTATTTACGAAAATAAAAACCAAAAAAATCCTTTACTTTATTTGCCAAGATAAAAACCAAAAAAAAAAATCCTTTACTTTATTTGCAAAAATAAAATAAAAAAAACAAAAAAAATCCCTTTACTTTATTTGCAAAAATGAAAACAAAAAATCCCTTTAATATGCACAAATAAAAACAGCAAAAAAAAAAATATAATATGTGTATATATTATACAAAACCCATAAAACTACAAAAATAGGGCATCATTCATAAGAAACCATCCACACACCATCAATAAACATACATACCATAAAAGTTAACCATTACTCATCAAAGAATGTAAGATCATGATCTTATTTGCAAGAAAAAATAAGGAAAATCAAGAAAAATGAGTTTTTAATGGTTACCTTGTGAAGAGGATGGGGTCTTTGATCTAGCGCGGGCCGGCAATCGATCGACGCAAGCATAAACGAAAACGCGGCAATGGCCTAAGGAGGTCATTTTTGATTTTAAGGAGGGGAAAACTTTCACAAAAATGCCCTCATTAACCGGTGTTTACATTGCTCTCAAAGAAACTGGCGTAACTAATAGTTGCACCAGCAATTTTGAAACCCTATTTTGGCTTGGCGCAACTATTAGTTCGCTAGGAAATTTAGGGCCCTGTTAGCCTAACGCACTAATAGTTACTTGACCACATAGGTCGGTTTTGCTCCCCGCTCTCTTCATTTTGCTTACTCCTGGAAGATGCACGCGCTCCCAAGTGCAATGTCGACCCTCATTCGACCTATCCGGGAAGCTGTGCTAACAATAAAGTGGACCGAGAGCAATAGGCGTCCCGATCCTACATAGAAAAACATAAAAAGTCCAAAAAATAATATTAAAAAAATCCCACATAAAAGCCAAATAATAATAATAATAATGACTCACAAAAAATGTTAGAGTAATTCACATAAAATAATAACTCTAAAAAAACCAAAAGATAATACCCTTGAAAAAAAAAAAAAAAAAACGAGAAAAATCCATAAAGTAACAAATTTAAAAATTCACATAAAATGACAAGTTTGAAAAGTCCAAAAAAATCACATAAAATGACAGAAAAATCACAAAAATAAAGCAAATAATAACCTATTTGTGTTTCCCCACGGAGGGTACGCACATGCATAATGCGGCAAAACGTCAATGTTTTAGCAGTAATGCAGCAGTGCCATATTAAGTCCCGAGTCTAGGGTTCGCCTTGGACCATTGGATCCTTCTTCAAAGTAGGAGCAACGGCATCAATCCCGATCAAACAGTCAATGTTCTGATTAGGTTGACTCCACTGCTAAATCTTCAAGCTAAGCGCTCTGTTTTAGATTCATATGAACTTAAGTGTCTTAAGTTTCAGATTCTCCGTTGGAAAAGGTCAATCATTTGTTGAGGCCAACCTATTGAGAATGAGATTACGTATCAATCAAACTATGTCCAACCATGCATTCAGAAGGGTTTATTTTCCTTTTATTTTTTTATAGGCTTAAAACCTGTATGAGCAGCGGTATCCCTGTAAAGTGTACGCCATGCGTCTGGCTATCCGAATGATGGTCATTTGTCCCCGCAAATTATACCTGGGTGGGTCCGGGACGGGGTTTCCATTGCCTTTGTTGTTACTTATTGCCCCTGATGGGTGCATGATTACGCATAGTTAAATGATGTTTATGATCATTGTTGACAGAGACCGAGATTGGATGTCCCTTTAGGGAGACGCCCCAATGTTTGGTTGGATCTGTTCAAGGTAGTTGAAGCTGGATACTCTAGGTCATGTTGATCTAGGGCATGCTTTCAAAAATGGCGTGCCCTCCCCAAAAAGCGTTGTGACATCTATTCACTTTGCTCGATTAGTCATGCTGAATAAACTTCGGGATCGATGGGTTCGCCCAAAGACCTCAAATCCTGTTTTTAACAGGGGCAACCATGAATACTCAGATGGAGCAATCAAATGCCTCATAGGATTGGACACAAACTATGGAGCCTTGCATATGTTTACTTCGCACCTTGTAGACACCCAAATCCGGCCCAAGGCTCGATCAGTCTGTACTCCGAGAGTGATGTACCCCTATGTTTCCGATGGCACCCCTAAACCCTTAGGAATCACCCTAAACCCTTAGGAACCTACCCAGACCTTTAGGAATCACCCTGAAACCTTTTAGAACCATTCCCCCAACCCTTAGAGATAACACCTAAACCCTAGGATCCCTTCCCAGACTCAACTTAAACCCTTCTGAGCATTTGATGGGAGGAGAGCTACAAAATTTTACACGGATCATTGCCTAGGATGAGCCACATACCATTGGAAGGAGGACTTCTTCAGCTTTCCAGTGGGTCAAAGATCACTCAATTTGGAGTTGTGGTTCGAAAGTTATGGCCGATTGAAGTTTCACATAAAATCATAACTTTTGCTCAGGTGTATGTATTAGATATGCCCAGCAAACTTGGCCCCATTTTGGTCAGGCGTATATATGATATACACCTGGCATTTTTGGCCTAATTTGGTTGGGTGTATATAATACATACGCCCAGCATAGGTAGGGCCCACTGTGGACACCTACCTTTTCAAATCTCCTCTGGTTTTCATAGAAATCATTGTACATAAACTCGGCGTATGTAATATATACGCCAAGCTTAGCTATAGTAACTATCATCAAATGCTCGAAATTCCTTCATCAGGTTTGACCTTTTGACCATCCCTTTGGTTGAGGTGGGTGTCCTAAGGTTGGTTGCATCCTCTTTGAGCTTATATGCAACCCTTAAGTCACCTATGGTCTCACCCCATCATCTGCCATTAAAACCGGTTCCCCAAACCCCTAGGACCCTAAAAACCTAGAAAACCTTAGATGGGGGATTACCTAATTGCTAAACCAATTAGCTCTTAAGTAACCCTCTAACCCACCTCTTCTCTATAAATAGAGAGGCACCCCCTCTTTCCAAAGGGTTGAAAAATTAAGGTTGAAAGTTAAGCTTAAGAAAGAGAGCCCTAGTGAGAGAAAATTATATTTTATTTTGCATTCTTCAACCAGAATTCCAGCATGCTTAGTTCACCCCTTTCAACCCCTTTTAACCATTAGATCACTCTTTTTTTAGTCAAGTTTAGTCTCTAGCTTCATCCTACACTTCTCATCTACCAAATCCTAGCATTAGAATCCATTCCCCTACCGATTAAGTCATTTAAAACCATCAGAAGCACGCCAAAGCGAAGGTCTTCAATGGTGCAACAAGGGCCCGTGAGCTCCGGCTCACCCCTCTCTTCCTCTACCTTCTTGGTGTCTCCTCCGTCCAAGGATTCAAGCCATTACGCTGCCGAAATTTTGGTTTGGCTCAAAGCTTGATAGGACTGTATTGCCTTCGGGCAAGGGGAAGCTCCACTCATTTTATTTTCATTTTGTCCATAGATAGAGACCGCTACATGCGAGTTGATCGGGTGCCTAAACCCTTCCCGATCGATAATAGAAGCCCCTACCCTAGAGCCTTTGGCAAAAACCGGTAAATCAGAGTCATATTTAGCACTTCGGTGCTCAAAATATTGATTTAAAGGTTTTCCGAGTCACCAAAAGCTTCGGGTGGCGACTCTACATTCATTCCATCATGTGCGCATCGCCGCGACGGGTTCGAGAGAATCCATGGTCGCACACACCTATCTTTGAATGTGGGTCGATCACCCCTCTTACTTACGAAGCTATTGCATTCGAAATGAATCTTAAATATTAAATACCTTCAAAATCATCTCGAGAAGCGAATGTTTGGTCTGGCGTACAGGGCTTTTGCAACTCGTTCCACCTCAGTTATTCCCAGTAATGTTGCTAAGCCCATGGGGACCGATTACCTTGAGAAACAAATGTTTAGCCTGACATCCAGAGCTTTCGTTTTCTCACCATGTTACTCATCTAATGTTTAAAGTTTGTTCTAAATGCAGTGGACCCATCAGTAATGCCTTAGGCCTCTTTGGATGTCTCTTTTCTTTGGCATTCGATCATTAGTGATCGGATACCAAAGAGGGGCATCTGCAGACACCCAAATTTGGCCCAAGGCCTTATCGAAACACATTTCGAGAGAGGCGCGCTTCCGAGCTATTGATGGTATGTATGGAACCCTTAGGAACAACCTTAGAACTCTTAGGAACTTCTAAACCCTTAGGAATCATCCTAGATCCCTTAAGAACTTTCCCAAACCCTTAGAAACTAATCTTGACCCTTAAAACTCGTTCCGAGCCTAGACCTAACCCTTTCGAGCCTTGGAAGAGGAGTGGTGTACTAGGACCAGCTACGGCTTTTTACTATAATCAAATCTCATGCCATTGAAAAGTAGAAGTCATCAGCTTTCCAACAAGCCAAGAATCGCCCCAATCGGAGTTATACACCAAATGATATGGCGGTTCGAACCCGGAGGGCAAAAGCGTAATTTCAATTGGCCCCCCTAGGAATTTGGCGCAACTAATAGTTGTGCTAGACCATTTATCCCTAGAAATGGCTTGGCGTAACTAATAGTTATGCCAGTTATATTTTTGCCTGGCGTAACTAATAGTTGCACCAAGCCACTTTCCCAAGATTTAAGCCTGGCGCAACTAATAGTTGCATCAGCATTGAAGTGGACCCCACCCTCGTGAAGCCAACTTTTAGGCTACTGTTTAGTACTGTTTTACTGTATATTTGCTTGGTGCAACTAATAGTTGTGCTAGGCATATGAACAGTAACCTCTAGTTTTGTCCCGAATTTCGTGTCTGAGGTTTGACTTGTTGACCACCTAGGTCTTTGGGGTGTATTTTTATAGATCGTTGCACCCTTTGACACCCTATTTGCAACCCATTAGGTGACTTAAGGCCCCTCCCTATCATCCATCATTGGAGGACCTTTTCACACCTTTCAAGGCTCCAAAAACCCTAGGAATCCTTAGATGTAAGATTACCTAATTACTAACCCTAATTAGCTTCTAAATGGTCTCCTAATCTAATCATTTCCTATAAATAGATCCCCCTTCCCCTTGGATTAAAGGTTGAGAAATTTGCTTAAGAGAGAAAGAGCTCAAAGTGAGAAGTTCTTCCTCCCTTTTGTGCCCCATTTTCACATAAATTTCAGAATCTCCTAACCTCATTTCAAGCTTATTCTTGCATCCAAAATCCTTAGCCTAGGTGTGTGCTACCCGCTAGACCCCTCACTCTTCCTCTTAGCTTTAAGCCTTAGGAGTTAGATCCAATCCCATACCATACAAGGCCTTCAAAAGTTCATCAAAGCAAGTCACGCAAGGCTCTTCTATGGTGCTACAAGGACCCGAGGGCTCCGGCTCTCCCCTTCCTTCTCCTATCTCTTTTTAGCATTTCCCATCCTCCCATTTGTGTCGTTACACCACCAAATTTTCGGTAGGAACGGAGGGGCACAAATAAGATTTAAGGCCCATTTGGGCAAGAGGAAATTATTTCTTTTCTTTTACTTTATTTTTGTTTTGGCCATTAGTAGAGACCGCGATAAGCGGGTTGATCGAGTGCCTAACACCTTCCCGATCGATAACCAAAGCCCCTACCCAAGAGCCTTTGGTGTGGACCGGATTCAAAGTAATATTTTTGGCACTTCAGTGCTCATAAAAATGCTATAGGTTTCCCAGGACACCAAAAGCTCCTGGTGGTGACTCTATATTTTTTGCTAGCGAGCGCATCGCCGCGACGGGATCGTCAAAAATCCCACGGTTGTACAGTAATACTTCTAGTATTGGCATTAAATTTGGCTCATGTCTGAGTTGCCATTGTTCCACTGTCCTCAATCTCCTTTCTAACTCATGGATTGATGTGGTGGTGACTAGAGGATCCTCAGGGGGTACTTCTTCTTCATTTAATAATACTTCTTCTTGATTTAATAATTCTATAAAACTCCCTCTTGGTAATGCAGAGTTTGGTTCTTCTTCAACAACTTGAATTCTAAGGGTTTGTTCTGTATTGACTAAAAGTGTAGGTTGAGCAACAGTTTCTGCTGGTACAGGGGTATGGCTAAAAGTAGTCATTCTCATAGTCTATTGATCAATTGTGGAAGGGATTTCTTCTGAACTTTCGAGGTTTAGGCTCACAAGGTCTACTTTCGAGATGTCTGGCAATGCATCTGCCTCTGTTGGAGGGGGCATAGCAGGCCCTACGGGTGAGTCCAAAGGAGGGTCATAGAGGTTGGATTGGTCTACAACTAGGACTGCTGACTCAGTTATTCTTTTTGGTAATGGGGAGCTGATCTCAGCTCTCTCCTGAGGTTGAGTAAAAGCACTCACACCTTCTTCCACTCCTACCTCTGGAGCTACGATTTCTTCAATCTGCTCTATGGCAGTCTCTTCTCGGTCCTCTTGAATTTGTGGGACTTGTGGGACAGAGGGGGTACTTTTGGTGTGAGGAGGAAGTGGGATTTTCTTTTTATTTTCAGCACCTAAAGTTCTCCTATAGGTTGGGACTATTAAGCCTTCCTTTGGTC
This sequence comes from Chloranthus sessilifolius, assembly GCA_021018995.1. Lineage (NCBI taxonomy): Eukaryota > Viridiplantae > Streptophyta > Magnoliopsida > Chloranthales > Chloranthaceae > Chloranthus > Chloranthus sessilifolius. The sequence goes on along the minus strand of CM037584.1, from coordinate 103,049,103 downwards.
TCGGTAAAGCATTTTCCTTGGGGCCTATACTATACCCCACATTCATCAGTAGATTTATAATAAGGCCTTCAAATGGCAGGTTCAGCTTCTTCGTTTGGTATTTTCTTGACTCAGTTTCTCCCTCACGGTCATGATTACTTCAAAAAGGAAAGCGGGCACATTGAACTAGTAGTATTCGCCATAAAATACAATGCCTTGGCGAAGAGTGCACTTCTCTATGTTCCATGTCCCGTGGGGTGAATAGTCTTATGGATTAGCACATCGAAGAAGTGTAGTGATAAACTCCTCACTTCGAGGTCCTTTTGAAGGAAAAAGGACCTGTCCCGTGGAGGTTTTCCTAGTAATTTTGTTACCATTTCGATGAAATTAGGAGGGTCTCTGATGGCATCCTTAAAAGGTTGGCCTCTTGGTTATTTTGTGACAATTATGGCATTTCTAGGGGTGCATGCATCACCCTAGCGACCATTTCCTTTGTAATCTCAATCGGAAGTTCATTAATACAGGTGGAGAGAGTTGGGGATGGCCCTTTACTGCTTTTGGTCATATTTTTATAAAATAGCCTCACCAATCTAGGATAGACAGGTGTGACTCCTAGCTCTAAGAAATAGTTCAGCCCGACATCCTTAAAATATGTAATGGCTTCTCCACCCATCTCTAATTTTGATAAGGACTCAACTTCTACTGCAATTTTGGTTCCCACAATATGAGGTTTCATTGAAGTAGGGAGTTTATCTGTTGGCGTAGCAGAGGACACAAGTTCTTTCTCAGTTGTGTCTTTAGGAGTTTCTCTGATAACTATCCCTAAAGATTTGGTCTTCTTTTTGGGTGGGTTTGCTGCTTTTAATTTGGCCTTAAGGGCAGCAGACCGTGCGATACAGTGAATAATTGGGGTGATATTGGAACTATTACCTTCTTCTTCTTCCTCCTCTTCCCTTTGTCATTTGCTCTTCTCATTCGTCATACTTCCACTTTTCTTTGCAAAAATTAATCAACAACCATTAATCTAACTTTAAATTCTGTGTATAAAAATTTCTTGCAGATACCATTCCATTCTATTGTTAAAATCATTTCCTTACCTTCATCGATGATTGAAACCCTAATTTGAAATTGTATAATAGAATGTTCGTAAGATTCTTCGATATAAAATTGAAGAAGTAAGGTTTTTGGGAAAATAAATGGTTGGGTTGGTAGCAGAACGGTTAAGATTACGGGCAATTTAAAAAAGAGAGGGAAGGTAGGAGAGGAGAAAATGAAAAGTTTTGAAAATGGGACCGACATATCCCTTTTATGAATATGTAGGTCCTATTTTCAATGATGACTTGTTGAGTCGGTTATCACGTGAGTTTTCACCTAGAATCGTATGTTGATTCTAGCCTTCAGTGTATAAGAATCGCAATCGTTGCGCTTCTACTAGACACAATTAATCGTAAATCCATACGATTGTTTGTCATAATATACAGTAAGTATGAATTATGTTCTATCATTTTCCAACAATTTAGGTCGTATTATAATACATAAACTTAAAAAGGAAAAGAAAAAGAAATAGTTTACATAATTTTACAAATGATGCTACGGATGAGTCGGTAGCTCGATGATCCAAGAGGTTTTAATACTTAATTTTGGAGACACAATGTCTCCCCCATGAATACTTGCCCTCTAGGATTATTTACTGACTACATAGGCAATTGACCACTCTCCCTTTTAGCCACTTGAGAAGCCAGTTTGCCTATCTGGCTTTCTAGCTTCGAAATGGACTGCGTATGTGAATTAAGTACTTGGGTGAATTGAGAAAGCGTGTGTAAGTCTTTTAAATGCTGATGCGATTGTTGCTGTAAATCTTGAAGGATTTGAACAACCGTGGCATTAGGTGCATTGCTCTGTGGTACAAATTAGGGTTACGCGTCCAGTAGTTGAGGTCTTTGCTGGGAAATTTAAGTCTGGGAAAATCTGGGCTGCACAGCTATTGGTGCTAGCTGTGCTCCTCCCATGGAATCATAATTGATTCCAGGGTGGTTCCTCCACAACTGGTTATAGGTGTTCCCAAAATCTCCCCCCTGAAAAGCCATTATTTATTCATTTTTCACTGCCTCCTGGTATGGTGGCGTATCTAGGTTTTCAATAAAATTGTGAGACTGGCTATGTGAATAGCCTGCTACAGAGGTGTCTGGAGCGCTAGATTTGGCAGCCGTTAATGTAGCGATTTGATGTTCTAGGGCCATAATTTTTGCACTCATGTCTTCTTCCTTCTTTACTTTATCTGTGTTGATATCGTAAAGTCCACCCCTCACAAGCATGGTGTGGCGAGTGACATTTAGATCAGATCTAAGCAAAGTCTATTTCTGCTTTGATTTATTGGCCAGTTTCTCGAATAAATTCTAAGACTACTGGCCATTTTGAGCCATAAAGGCTCCTCCACTTACGTCATCAACTGTAGACTGGTTCCCACCTCTCATTAAATAATTCTCCTAGTTTTTGCCTGAAGTCTTGAATTGCCTAGCGAATTTTGTTAGTTTTATCAATTGGGAAGTTCTCGCCCAAGAACATGGATTGCAATTACACCCATGTGGTAATACTTCTAACAGATAATGAAATTAACCATGCATTCGCTCTATCCTTGAGAGAGAATGGGAACATACGAAGCCTCTTTATTGGCGTTTGATAATTGCAACACTGTGCAACGATCTATGAAGTCCCTTAGATGTTGGTAGGAATCTTCTCTTTCTAGCCCCATGAAAGGTTGGTACATATTGAAGTGTATTGTAACATCCCTAAAATTTCAGAACCGAATGTGCTCGACTACATGTGCGTGTTCGGCCTGGCGAGCAAAGATTCCTTGAACTTTGAGAATAAATGAATTATAGAAATTAAATGTGTGAAAAAGATGAATTTGAACCCTATTTTAACCCATCATGTAAAGTCGTACAGCGATGCACGGTGTGTATGCCTTGCACCTAATGAACTCCAAGTGTAAAGTGGGTATGGCTAACACCCAAAAAGGGTGTATGTGTTTTGTATGGGAACCAACCCCTTTGAGTTAAAAACATGCAAGACTTCCTTTAGAAGCCATAACCGGTTGCAATTTTGAGGGTTTAGGTTGAGAGAGGAGGAAGAGAGAAAGAAGGAGAAGAAGAACTCATTGGGATTTGTGTACTCCGAAGCTTTGGGATCTCATAAAAAAATTTGTGAGCTTGTGTAAGGAAGAGATTTGCCGTCGATTTCAACGATTGGTGAGTTGCGGAACGTGATTTGAAACTGAATGGGGTTTTGAAAACCCATTTTTCATACAAAGAGATTTGTGTGTTTTGTGAGCTGCTAAATTATAGCGAGGCTTGTACAAAGCGTGTGTGGAAGATCACTCTACGATTGTGTCGGCATCATAGTGATTATAGAGCTTGGAAAGATCAGTAGGGGTTTGGAAACCCATTTGCTTCCAAGGAAGAAGACGATCTGATCTTTAGGTTGAGAAATTGACACTCAAACTGTTTGAAAGTTATTATTAAATATTTAATGTAATGTGTGTGATGTATGGAGGAGATTTGGTGAAGATCGAGTTGGGGAAAAACTCAGATCTGAAGATTCTCTGGTTCTCGCGCACATGAGCTCCAGAGCTCACTCGTGCGAGAAACCTTTAGAAGGTATAAGCAAGCCCGTGGGGTTCTGTGACTCGCTCGCGTGAGGACTTAAGTGACTTGAGTCTCGCTCGTGCGAGGCCTCACGTGACCATCTGCAGCCAGCCAAATTTCAGTCGGTCGCATGAGAAAGTGCATGTTTTGGGCTCGCGCGCCCAAGCTCAAAAGCTTGCTCGCGCAAGAAAGAAAGTCAGATTTATTTTGATTCTTTTGATGTGAATTCTTTGGACATGTATATCTTTAGGTTTTCTTATGCATTCCTATGAGGTATTTGGATACTTTGAGTGTAGGATTAGGTGTTGAGCTTGCGTGTGAGTTCTCAGGAAAGCAATGCGTGGAATGTGATAAGCGTGAATTCAGGTAGGGGAACTTCAACACAAATTTACATGTTTGACTTTGATTCATAGTTCTTTGATATGATTGCATGAAAAATGTTAAGTTTGATCTTATGTGAACTAGCTTTTGAATTCTTTGAAACTAGAACTAGAATTTTATGAATTTGAATATGAACTCTAAAAATCTGTAGGTGAAATTCAATGCTTATTGCATTTAAATCATGATTTGTAAAGACGCATCTGATACTATTTGATTTTAAACAGCCTTTGAAATTATTTTGAGCTTTACTCGTACAATGAAGGTTAGATTGTGAAATGGTTTTTGAACTCGTTTGGGTTGCTTTGACTACCTTAGAAAGATGTGAATTATTGATGCTTGGAAATGTCGATTAACTCGACGCTTGGACTTTTGATGTGAAACATGCATTGTGAATCCTTTGGATTCTTTTGACTGCATCCTTTGGAGCTGGTACGGTGACATAATATGTACATGCATTCATACATACGCTGCATATGCATCCCTTGGAAACATCATTCATCCCTTGGAAATCATGCATCCCTTGGACAATCATTGATAACTTTGACACCCTTGGATACATTGTGACACTCTTGGAAACATTATGACACCCTTGGAAACATTGAGACACCCTTTGAAATGTTGAAACACCCTTGATACATTGTGGCAACCTTGGATACATTGTGACAACTTTGGAAACCCTTGCACCTCTTTTCGGTTGCAAATTCAATATTGTTTGCAAATATGCTTGAAACTTGGACAACCTTGGATAATTTTGACTATTTTAAAATATGCGTTTGCACCTACTATTTGATGAAACTCTGTTTTGAAAAGTATATGCTTTGAAAGTTCATTTTGAAATGAAAGAAAATGATAAATGCTTTGAAAATTAGTTTTGAAAGATGGTTTTAATTTCTGTCAATGAATCTATGATATCTTATGATAATATGCAAATTGATATTGAATGTCCTCTAATGAGCTTAGTTGTTAGCTCACCCCGACTATACGCCACAAGCACAAGTATAGGTATTGATCAAGACCTTGGCTTGAAGGAAGATTTAGACTATGTACTAGAAGAGAAGATCATCCACTTGAGGATTTTCTCCTTAGTTCTGGGATCGTAGATTGTGGGTTTGGTAAGCTGGGCTTGGTACATTCGTGATATTATCTATATATTGTACATCACTGTTTAGGTGATGGTCGGTCATCACCAGTGATTTAGTTTATTTCTTTTGGATTACGGGTTCCCTATATAGAAATGGAGATTTGATTAATTATGTCATATGTCTTATCTATTTTGATTTTTCTGCATGGGTGTGGATGTACCAAGTATCCTGTATCAGATTATGATCTACAATCTGGCGGTCCGAGTTTTTCCAGTTAGTTTTGGGTAAAGTTAAAGAAAAAAAATATTTCAGAAAATTCAGCTCGGGAAAATTTAGGCTGTCATAGTTGGTATCAAAGCTTAAGCTTTACATCTCATGGGGACTCAGAGTTGTGACAGTAGACCCAACTGTGACTCTATCACAGTTGGTATTAGAGCATAGGCTTTAGAAATTTCTAATGAGTCTTAGATTATATTAAACATTTAAGATTTTATTGGAGTATAGGGACCGTCTGTTAATGGAACTTTGTTTCATTATAACGGATTGAGATGTACCTGAGAAGTAGAGGATGACCTAGAGGCGGTCGCAATAGAAATCTGAGTGGGGATGAGATCCCTATGGGTTCTGGTAGAGATAAGAGAAATCCTCCTGGTGAGAGAGATCAGAGGGAGGAGGAGGTTGTTAGGATGGCATAGGCCATGGATGTTGTGGTTGCTACCATGGCTCAACAAGCTACTACCATGGCTCAACAGACGACACTACTGGCTGCCAATAATATGAACCATCAGCAGCCACCACCACCACCTCCTCCAGCACTAGTGCTCTCATCATTTGTTGACATTAGGAGATTAAGACCTCTTAGTTTCTATAGGCAGACGGATCCGCTTGAGGTAAAAAAATGGTTAAATCAAATTGAGAATCTTCTAAAGAGACTTCAGAGCACAGATGACAAGAAGGTTAGTTGGGCTTCCTTCCAGCTTGAGGGCGATGCCGATCCGTGGTGGAAATCGGTACTGAGGAAGAGAGAGGTTGAAAATCCTCACAGTCCATGGACTTGGGTGGAGTTTGTTGAGGTGTTCAACAAAGAATATTTTCCCAAACAACTGAGGAATCAAATGAAGAAAGATTTTGCTAATTTGGAGCAAGGAAGTATGACTGTGTGGAAGTATGGTACTGAATTTATGAGGTTATCGAGGTTCGCACCAAAAGTAGTGGCCACTGAATTAATGATGGGCAGTAAATTTGAAGAAGGCCTGAGGCCAGATGTGCAAGATAGGATTTCATTGTTCAAGCTAGAGACCTATGCTGAAGTGATGGGAAAGGCAATTGTGACCGAGAGAAATATAGATAATATGTATGAAAGGCGGGATCAACAGAATAAGAATAAGGCAGATCAAGAGCGGTCAAATACTTCTGAGCCGACAGACAAGAGACCAAAATTCTTGATGTCGACACCACCTCAATCTACTCACACTGCTTATTTAAGACCGTCCATGTCCACGCCTGCGGTGCCCCTTCGCCTTACAAATCCCATGCCCGTTGGGGCATCGCGAGTACAACAAACTTCCCACAGTTCCTCGTCCGCACCGAGTGAGTCATGCTCTAGGTGCAGGGAATGACATATGGCAGAGCGATGTAGGTGGGCTATGGGAGCTTGCTTCAATTGTGGCAGGATGGGGCATCAGATATGGTACTGCCCGGAGTCGAAGAAGGACAGGATGACATCAGAATGAGAATTGATCGATATATGCAAGTGTCGCATATATCATGTACGCGTGAGTTTCAGCGTAGATATGTAAATTTTCAACTTGTGAACTTTTAAGTTTGTGTAATTGAGAACAATTGGGTCTTGGGAGGCCTTCAACATCATTTTGTCGTGGGGGTCTATATATTTTAAAAAATTTAGCGTGTTGTTGTTGATCTTAAATTCAGCATGAAATTGTTTATGATATATGCGTGTGATTAGTACACGTGAATGCGTTGTGCCTACAAGACTTCAATTGGTGTTTGCATGGCTTAAATTCCTTTGTTGGGGGTATGGTCTCGCTTGGGATGAGACTTTTTGTAAAGATGAGTTCTAGAGGAGAGCTCGGTTTAAGGATTGGGTTCCTTTAGGGTTGAATCTTTGACTCTCTTAGGCATGTATAGAGCGTGTGTCATTACGCGACCAACGTGACACCCCTCAAATTTTGTAGACGAAAATTGGTTAGGAGGGAAGAATGTAATAACCCCAAAATTTTACGTGTAAATCATTTCATATTAGGATGTGAGTGTTCAGTTTGATGTGCATGGTAAGACCTCGTTACTTAGGTAAATTTTTGAGGACACAAATTCTATACGGCGGGAAGAATGTAGCATCCCAAAAATTTCGGTACCGAACATGCTCGACTACATGTGCGTGTTCAGCATGGCGACCAATGCCTCCTTGAACTTTGAGAATAAATGAATTATAGAAATTAAATGTGTGTGAAAAAGATGAATTTGATCCCTAATGAATAGCGATGCATGGTGTGTATGCCTTGCACCTAATGAACTCCAACTGTAAAGTGGGTAATGGCTAACACCCAAAAAGGGTGTATGCGTTTTGTATGGGAACCGACCTCTTTGAGTTAAAAACATGCAAGACTTCCTTTGGAAGCCATAACCTGTTGCAATTTTGAGGGTTTAGGTTGAGAGAGGAAGAGAGAAAGAAGGAGAAGAGGAACTCGTTGGGAATTGTGTACTCCGAAGCTTTGGAATCTCATGAAAAAATTTGTGAGCTTGTGTAAGGAAGAGATTTACCGTCGATTTCAACAATTGGTGAGTTGCAGAACGTGATTTGAAACTGAATGGGGTTTTGAAAACCCATTTTTCATATGAAGAGATTTGTGTGTTTTGTGAGCCGCTAAATTATAGCGAGGCTTGTACGAAGCGTGTGTGGAAGTTCACTCTACGATTGTGTCGTCATCATAGTGATTATAGAGCTTGGAAAGATCAAAAGGGGTTTGGAAACCCATTTACTTCCATGGAAGAAGACGATCCAATCTTCGAGTAAATCGTTGGATTAAAGGTGAGAAATCGACACTTATAGTGTTTAAAAGTTATTATTAAATGTTTAATGTAATGTGTGTGATGTATGGAGGAGATTTGGTGAAGATCAAGTTGGGGAAAAACTTGGATCTGAAACTTCTCTAGTTCTCGCGCGCACGAGCTCCAGAGCTCACTCGCACGAGAAACCTTCAAAAGGTATAAGAAAGCCCGTGGGGCTCTGTGACCTACTCGCACGAGGACTTAAGTGAATTGAGTCTCACTCGCGTGAGGCCTTGCTTGACCATCTACAACAAGTCAAATTTCAGTCGGTTGCGTGAGAAATTGCATGTTTTGTGCTCGTGCGCCTGAGCTCTAGAGCTCGCTCGCGTGAGAAACAGAGTCAGATTTGTTTTGGTTCTTTTGATGTGAATTATTTGGACATGTATTTCTTTAGGTTTTCTTATGCATTCCTATAAGGTATTTGGATACTTTGAATGTAGGATTGGAGTGTTGAGCATGCATGTGAGTTCTCAGGAAAGCGATGCGTGGAATGTGATAAGCGTGAATTGAGGTAGGGGAACTTCAACACAAATTGACATGTTTGACTTTGATTCATAGTTCTTTGATATGATTGCAGGAAAAATGTTAAGTTTGATCTTATGTGAACTAGATTTTGAATAATTTGAAACTAGAACTGGAATTTTATGAATTTCAATATGAACTCTAAAAATCTGTAGGAGAAATTCAATGCTTATTGCACTTAAATCGTGATTTGTAAAGACGCATATGATACTGTTTGATTTTAAAGAGCCTTTCATATTGTTTTGAGCTTGTCTCGTACGATGACGGTTAGATTGTGAAATGGTTTTTGAACTCGTTTGGGTTGCTATGACTGCCTTAGAAAGATGTGAATTATTGACGCATGGAATTATCAATTAACTCGACGCTTGGACTTTTGACGTGGAACATGCATTGTGAATCCTTTGGATTCTTTTGACTGCATCCCTTGGATCTAGAATGATGGCATAATTCGTACATGCATTCATACATATGTTACATATGCATCCCTTGGAAACATCATTCATCCCTTGGAAATCATGCATTCCTTGGACAATCATTTATAACTTAGACACCCTTGGAAACATTGTGACACTCTTGGAAACATTGAGACACCCTTGGAAATGTTGAAACACCCTTGGATACATTGTGACAACTTTGGAAACCCTTGTACCCCTTTTCGGTTGCAAATTCGACATCGTTTGCAAATATGCTTGAATCTTGGACACCATTGGATAATTCTGACTGTTTTAAAATATGCGTTTGCACCTACTATTTGATGAAACTCTGTTTTTAAAAGTATATGCATTGAAAGCTCGTTTTGAAATGAAAGAAAATGATAAATGCTTTGAAAATTAGTTTTGAATAATGGTTTTAATTTCTGTCATTGAATCTATGATTTCTTATGATAAAATGCAAATTGACATTGAATGTCCTCTACTGAGCTTAGTTGCTAGCTCACCCCGACTATACGTCACAGGCACAGGTAAAGCTATTGATCGAGACCTTGGCTTTGAGGAAGATTTAGACTATGTATCAGAAGGGAAGATCGCCTACTTGAGGATTTTCGGTTTAGTTCTTGGATCGTAGATTGTGGGTTTGGTAAGTTGGGCTTGGTACATTCGTGATATTATCTATATATTGTATGCCGTTGTTTAGGTGATGGTCGGCCATCACCGTGGTTTAGTTTATTTCTTTTGGATTACGTGTTCCCTATATAGAAATGCAGATTTGATTAATTATGTCATGTCTTATCTGTTTTGATTTTTCCGCATGGGTGTGGATGTACCAAGTATCCTATATCAGATTGTGATCTACGATTTGGAGGTTTGAGTTTTCCTAGTTGGTTTTGGGTAAAGTTAAAGAAAAAAAATATCTCAGAAAATTCAGGTCAGAAAAATTCGAGCTATCACATGTATGGAGCTTGATTTCATAATTTTAATCAGCAGGTACCTCTGGTATAACTATACAAGAGAGCTTGGTCAAAGCTATGGGGCTGAAATGTACCTGGATTGACAAATCGTCAGCCATTGGTAAGGATTCTCTTGTTGGAATTCGGTTTGATGCCAAATTACATCGAAGAGTCCTTTAAATTTTTGGATCACACTCAAAGAAATCTAAACTTCGAGATCGGGTGTGATGCAGAGGAAACTCTATTTTTGGTATATTTAGCTTTATTTAATTTTTATTCTAGAAGGCAGGGAAAGAGAACAAATCTGAGCATCGAGCTTTGCTGATCAGGAAAAGTTAAAATTCTGATTCGGCGCTCTGAATAAATCTGCGAAAGATTAAGAAGTGATCAAAGAAAATAAAAAAGATAAAGAAATGTAAAAAGAGAGATAAATACTTGTTTTCTTGAATTAATATATAACAACGCCGATCCCCGACAATGGCGCCCAAAACTTGGCTTGATTACTTATATATGTATCTAATTAAGTCTTAACCTATTGCAAGTGCACAATGAAAATCATAGTACTTGCAAAGGATTGTTCCCACAGCGATCGGTTGAATAGATATTAATTCATTTGTTATGAAAACTTATATTTATCTTTTAAGATCCTAAACTACTGGACAAATATGAATAAAGAATTTGTTATTAATCTAAATGTAGAAAACAAATCCTAATCTTCAAACTTCAGATTATGGTCGTCAATCATAATCATCTGCTATCCGATATTTATAAAATTAAACAGTACCGTTACACTATATATCAAATTTTCTAGCATTGGTCGTCAATCAATACTAGAATCTTATCAATACAAATTTAATCTAATCAACAATCTCTTAAAACTTGGGCGTCAATCAAACATTAGAAAACTGAAGATGGAAAAGTAAACACCGTTACACTAATCTGCAAATCTCAACGTGAGTCGTCAATTCAAATTAAAATCTGAAGATGTTTATAAAGCAGGAAATAAAAGAAAATAAAATATAAAGTAGAAAGCAAAGTAAATATATCCGTCACCCCTCAGCTGCAGTCGTCAATTTCTCTTGAGAAACCTTAGATATATAATCTACAAAATAATAAAAATCTATTCTAATAATCAGAAGAAAACCTAACCTCAGTCGTCAATTGATGCTAAAAATTTCTTTGATTGTTTATTCCTACACCGAGCTCTCTTATTTATAGATCATCAAGAGTCGGTTTACAAGACTTCTATTTCTAATAAAAGAAATTAAACTATCCTAATATAACTCTTCTTCTAATTTTATTCTTCCTTGCTTCAGATAGTTGTGCTTCTGACTTCTTCCTTTATTTCAGTATTAAAGTCCTTCTGGAGTCTTCTTCATCAATCGTTCAGATTCGTGATCAGCCAAACTTCTAATTAAAGAGTTCTTCCAATTCTATACATGGCAGTAGAAATTCTCACGTGATCAGCAGCAACAACAACAACAGGAAAGCTTCTATAATCATAATCGCAGATCACGATTATTCTTTTCTTCTCTTTCTTAGAAAATCGTAAATCACTATTTTTTATCTTTCATAGCTTCCTCATTAGATGATTTTCTAAATCACGATTCCTCGCCTTTCTTCTATATTCTTTCTTTGAAGAATCTTAAATTATGATTTTCTATTGCTCTTCAGTAGTAACACTCAATCGTCTATAAAATTGTAAAACACAAATTTTCCATTCTTCAGTAGGCGGTGAATTATCTTTTTATGATTAATCGCCATTTATTGCTCTTTTTGGGTTCACTTTGACAAAGATTAACATTGTGACTCTCTTTTACTAGTTATCTTTAATATCTGCACATCATCAACTTATTAGTAGCAAACTAAATCCTAGCATCACTAAGTTAAGGGTGATAAAATGGTATATTCTGTGAATGATCATCCCCACTTTGAAAAGAATATGAGCGTTAGAATGATGCACGGTTAATCGAAACCATAGGACAATAATTTGAGCCAAGTTCACCTGAAACTCGACGCTTGATATTTTTAGAACGGCATAGCTTTTCTGCCAGCTATGAGAGACTTTCAAATCTTTCATGAATGACTCGGATGGTCCCATTCGTGCTTTCAATAAGTTCCAGCCCCAACAGTAGTCGTTCTCCAACCTCTTCCCAATTGATCAAAGATTTACATCGGTGGCCATAAAGTGCTTCAAAAGGAGTCATTCCGATGCTCGCCTGATAGCTGTTGTTGTGTGCAAATTCGATCAAAGGTAAGTGTTTATCCCATGACCCTGGAAAGTCTAGCATACAGGCCCTTAGCATGTCCTCAATCACCTCATTCACCCTGTCAGTTTGTCCATCAGTCTGCGATTGAAATGTCTAGCTGATTTCTAACTTTGAGCCCATTCCTTCTTGGTAATGCTGCTAGAACTGTGATGCATATAGAGGATCCCTGTCTGACACAATGCTTGCAGGTATGCCATATAGTCTGACTATTTCCTTCAAGTACAACTCTGCGGGCTTGCTAGCTGCATACTGTATACTGTAGGGTAGGAAATGAGCGAACTTGGTTAATAAATCGACGATTATCCAAATGGCATTATATCCCTTCTACGTTCTCAGAAATCCAAGGATGAAATCCATGGATATGTTCTCCAATTTCCATTCAGGGATTGGTAATGACTGTAATAAACCTGAAAGATGGCGATGATCGACTTTCACTTGCTGACAAACCAGACATTTCACTATATACTCTACGACTTCCTTCTTTAACCCTTTCCACCAACAACTCTCTTTGACGTCTTGGTACATCTTAGTGCTCCCGAGGTGGATAGCGTATATGGACTTGTGAGCTTCATCTAATATTGCGTGTCGCAGGTCGGTGTCAGCCAGTATGCAAAGTCGGCCTCTGAATACTAAAGATCCATCTTCCTCGATGGAGAAGTCAGGTTGTTTCCTCTCCTCTACTTCTTGTCTGGTGGTCACCAATTCTTCATTGGCTAATTGTTGCTCGTGGATTCTATCGAAAAGTGTTAATCAAATTGTAAGGTTGGCCATTAAAGCTCCAGATTCCTTTCCATCAAATGTCATGTCAAATAAGGCTAAATCCTCAAGTAGATGCCATCTGCAAATTTTTATGATGAGGTGTGATAACAGAGCAGATGACTTTCGGCTCAACTCGTCTACTACGACATTTGCCTTTCCTAGATGGTATTGAATTGAGCAATCATAATCCTTAAGGAATTCCATCCATCTCCTCTGCCTCAGATTGAGGTCTTTATGGGTGAACAAATACGTGAGGCTTTTATGATCGTTGAATATTTCAAAAGTCTCACTGTAGAGATAGTGCCTCCAAATCTTTAAGGCAAATATGATTGCTGCCAATTCGAGGTCATGTGTGGGATAGTTCTTTTCATGGCCCTTCAACTGTCACGAACCATAGGCAATGACTTTATCATTCTGATTCAGCACACAACCTAGCCCACTATGTGACACATCACTGAACATTACGAATCTCCCACTGCCTGATGGTATGGCGAGTACTGGCGCGAAGGTCAACCTTCTTTTGAGCTCCTGAAAGCTCTCTTCACATGACTCAGTCCACTCAAATTTGGGATTCTTTCTAGTGAGTTGTGTGAGTGGTTCAGTAATTTTGGAGAATCCATCAATGAATCTCCAACAATAACCAACTAATCTCAGAAAGCTATGAATTTTGGTTACAGTTCTTGGTTTCTCTCATTTCACTACGGCCTCAATATTGGATGGATCCACTTTTATACCGCCTTCTGAGATGACATGTCCCAGAAAACTCACTTACTCCAGCCAAAATTCACACTTGCTTAGCTTGGCATATAAATTGTGATCGTAAAGCATTTGTAGAGATACATGTAAGTGTTGTTCGTGTTCTTATTTCATCTTTGAATAGATGAGGAAATCATCCACAGAGACCACCACAAACTGATTAAGATAAGGCTTGAAAATCCCGGTTCATCAGGTCCATAAAGGATGTTGGTGCATTTGTCAACCCGAATGGCATCACTTTGTAGAAGGCTATTTTCAGAATGTCTTCAGCTTTAACCTTGAGTTGATGGTATCCTGACCTTAAGTCTATCTTGGAGAAGAATCTCGCCCCTTGCAGCTGGTCAAAGAGGTCATCAATCCTCAGAAGTGGAGAGCAGTTCTTTATCGTCAGTTTATTCAATTACCGATAATTGATACAGAGCCGCATGGATCCATCCTTCTTCTTGAAAAATAGCACGGGTGCTCTCCATGGCGAAGCATTTGGCCTAATAAATCCCTAATCGAGCAGTTCTTGTAATTACTCCTTGAGTTCTTTCAACTCGGCTAGTGCCATTCAGTATGGAGCTTTCGGCACCGACTCCGTGCTTGGAGTAAAGTCTACTGCGAATTCAACTTCTCTGTCTGGTGGTAAACCTGGTAATTCTTCAGAAAATACTTCAGAAAACTCGCATGTGATAGGGATTTCGGTAATGTGAACCTTCTCTTCCATCTGTTCTTGTAAGAATGCCAAATACCCATTACATCCCTTGTTTAGTATCATTCAGCTTCAATAGTAGATATCAAGGGTGCGACAATTTGTTGGGTGTTGTAGAATTTGAATGATTTACCTTCCTAGGCGAAAGAGTAACTATCTTCCTATGACAATCAGCATTAGCCTACTGGGTGAATAACTAGTCACTACCAAAGATTATATTAAATCCTTGCATATCTAGTAGAATCAAATCAGCCGTTGTCTCGTGACTTTCAATATCAACGATGGCTGACCGAGACACTGTATTTGTACTCACAGAATTCCCCATTGGAATAGACACTGCTAGGATAAACTCTAGAGGCTCGGGAGTGACACTTAATTCTGCTACAAATTGAGGTGTGATAAAAGAGTGGGTAGACCTCGGGTCTATCAACACTCGTGCCTTATGAGAACAGATATCACTCTTCTGGTGTGAATGGTACCTAGTTTCATGCATATTATTTAATTAGATGTACACGCAAAATGTCAAGGCATTCAAAATTAGCAAATTCAAAGATCCTTTCATTTGGTGCACCTTCTTCATCTAAAATAAAAGAAATTAGAATGACAATCCATATGAAATCATACCTTAGATCACATCGTTGCTTGTTTGGGCATCCTGTGCCGAAACAGTATAAGCTCAACCTTGTACCGTAGGCCGTGAAGGTCTCGTATGAGTCGTGGCTGCGGTGGTTTCCTTCTTCACTTTGGGACATTCCCTGATTCTATGTCCCATTTTCCCACAATGAAAGCATGCTCCCGTAGCTCTCCTACATTCCTCAGTTTTGTGTGACTTCTCACACTTCGCACATGATTCTATCGATGCTGATGACGCGGCTTGGGAAGTCGGTTGGGCTCTCGACACCCCCGTTGTCGTAGGAATTGTAGGGTGAAAAGGCCTCGTGATTATAAGATTAGGTGGCCTCGACGATGCGGTTTGAGTAGGTGGCGGGGTTGGCGGCATCAATAACTTCGTTATTTTGTTAGCCTGCTCGGAGGCATAAGACTGTGCTTGACCTTGTCTACTCTTGTTTTGCTCTTCTCTTCGCTTGTGAATGGTCACAATGTCCCTTTTCGCAATAAGGGCTAACTCCATAACTTCGGTGTAGGTCGTTGCCCTAAACAAGGAGATTCTTTCTTTAATAGCAGGTTTCAGGCCTCGTTCGAACTTTTGGGCCTTCATCAATTCCGTGGCTACATACAATGGTGTAAAACGAGAGAGCCTAGTAAATTCAGCCTAGTACTCGCGCATTTTCGTTTGACCTTGTTTCAATGTCGTAAATTTCACTTCCATCTAGTATTTGACTTGTCGAGGGAAATACTGCTCATTAAACACTTCAACAAATTCTGCCCACTTCCATGGGACATTTGGTGTCGTTTGCACCCCTGGTCCCCTCGATGGATTTCCACCATGGGTTCGCTTCTCCTTGGAGTTGGAAAGAAGCCCAACTCACTTTCTCTTCCTCGGTGCACCTAACTCTTTGGATGATCTTTTCCATTTGGTTAAACCATTTCTCTGCTTCCAGCGGATCAGTCTACCCATAAAAGCTAGGAGGCTTGACGTCTCTCGGCAAGTATTGCCATGGTATTTACCATGGTTTCTAGTAACTACTGGTCATTCCCAGCATTGTTCCCTACTCCTGAGTTATTGCCGATGTTGTTCTCCACTCCTGAGACACTATTATTGTTATTATGGTTTCCTATGGGAATTGCATTTGGACCGGTGGTTATCCTTTCGCCACTTGTTGTACCTCTCGTGTACACGGTCCTTGGTCTTCCCCTTCTTGGAAGGATGTTGACCTGTCACGATCAACATCATATTTACTCAATACGATCGTGAAAATCCAGCCCCAAGGTTCGATGGAAAAACAAATGCCATATGCTTCGTACCTAAGCCATAACTCTGGATTCCCCATGAGACTTGCAGCCTAGGCTCTAATACCACCTGTGACAGCCAGGATTTCCTTACCCCAAAATCTATGCCATCAGATAGAAGAACACAATCTAATTTCAGATTTTTCTTTGGTATCGGGGTGCTTTGATACCTTTGTGATAGCTCGATCTTTCCCTAAATAGATAATTGGAAAGATCGGGCCATTAAGCATTCGATAAGTTTACATAAGCATGGAAGCAAAGACGTACAAACATATGGCATTATAACAAAAGATTTCCATCATTCTACTATATACCCCAAACTATATAGACCACCAGTGACGGCCGACCGTCACTTAAATAGTGGTTTAGAATTTTGCAAAATTATACAAATGATTTAATCCAAAAACTATACCAAGTACTGAAAGTACTACTGTTCACACTGATAAAAGTATAGAAGAGCTGATCAAGGAAAGAATTCCTCAGGTTGTTCTTCCCCCTCTTCTAGACTGTAATCGAGGTTCTCTTCTTGTTTAGGATCCCTTTCTTATTCTACACCTGCAGATGTGACGTATAATCGAGGGATGAGCTACAGTCCAAGCTCAGTAGGGAGAAAAATAATGCTAAATCACATTTTATCCACATTGATTCATAGAACTGATACATAGATTAAAAATGATTCAAAAACTCACATTCATATCAAACACACATGCAAGTATTTAACTGAAACAAAATTCTAAAACATGTCCTATCATGATGCAGATGATGAGTGAAACAGATGCATATTTGATCAAGGAATCATGGAAGAACACAACATGTCAAAGAAACAAAGTACATCGAAAAACAGACATATCAGAGAGCAAAGCACACAGAGCACGTAATATCATCGAAGTTCAAAGCATTAGTACGAATATCCCATAGAGGGAACAGGGTCTCAAGCCCGGAGACTCCACCACTCACTTGGAGACTCCACTCCTCCCTACACTAATGTGACATCAGAATGTCGCATACAAATATCATGTCAAAGCATCCCGTAGCGGGAACAAAGCATCCCGTAGCGGAAATAGGATCTTATACCCCGAGAACTCCACCCTTCTCTTGGAGACTCCACTCCTCTTTGCACATGATCTTGAAGTCAAACAGATAAAATATATATATATATATATATATATAACACAGGACATAAATCAAATCAGAGTTCGAAAATTTGAATTTAACAACTCAATGTATCAATATGCCAAGTGCAAGATGCTATGATCATGTGCAGAAAATCAAATTCTTAATCATTCCAAAGTTTCAATATGCATGTACAATGCAGTGCTGAAAACACCAGTTCATTTAAACACCATATTACTAACCATGATTTGCGAAAAAATATAATTAGCATTGAGATTTTCCCTACCTTAATATCAGAGTTGTGCAGAGATAATTGCGTGAATCGAGGTGAGATCCTATCTATGGTCTCCCGTATTCACCCTAGAGCATACAATGTTCATGTACGATACATCAGTGATGAGAATTTTGGTCTAAGACGGGTCCTTTTAGCTTAAAACAGATCACACTTTGCACATTCAGAACAGGGGATCTCGCGCCAGTGAGCTCCAGGGTCACTGTAGCGAGCTCTACAGAAGACACAGGACTCACTACAACGATTTTTTCCATAGTTGATTTGGCCTGGAATTCTTGCTACGGTGAGTTTTTCCAGAGCTGATTTGGCCTAGAATTCTTACTAGAGGGCTCAGAGGAACCTCCTCACTGCGGCAATGAGCTTCCATGGTTCTTGCCTTCTTCTTCATTCGAATTTCTATTTTTCATCCCATAAACCTATCTCGAATATCTAATTTTTAATCCATTTTTTTGCTACAAAACTTCAATTATGATTCTTTACCTTAAAACATTGTGCATGCAATGTCCGTGATCCTCGAAATCGAAGCAAATCAGTGTCTATGCCTCTCACGTGTCTGATCCTCGAAGATTCTTGCATGTGATCCATAACCGAATAATAAGATTCTAAAATTGGAGTTCTAGGTTTACTAGATCGTGTAAGGACATTTACCTTCTTAGATTTTTCACATGCAAGTTCTCCGATCGTCAGTATCGTACACGTGTACTCACCCGGTGCATTTGGGTCCGAAATTTCTAAGGTGTTACACTTTCCCTCCACATCCAATCAATATTCACCTCATTTCCACCCATCTACCCAAGTAGTGCCCAATTTTCCTCACCCATCTACCCAGGTCATGCCCAATTTTCCTCAGCCATCTACACAGGTCATGCCCAATTTTCCTCACACATCTACTCAAACCATGCCCAATTTTCCTCATGCACCCCCCTCATCGGGAGGGCCTTCCACATCACCTCCCATAGCCGATCCCATAACCATCAATGGATGACTTGGTGAGGACATACACTGCCTGGAAGGCCTCCCAAAGCCTTCTTCATCCACCCCAAATACCCAATCCACAACAAACCCTCAAAAGCCTTCACACCCCATTCCCCCAAAATCCTAATCAAACACTCATAATCCATTCCACCCAAAGCCCTTCCCATCAACCATGGGGCCCTCCGAGTGGGCCTCAAAGGCCCAATACATAATCCCAAGCCCATTTAGGCCCAAACCTGAGGGTGACATTTTCAAACCCTCCATCATTCCCTCAATTTCTCACATTCACCTACACCCAACAAGCCCCCATTCCCCCTCAAATGGCAAGCCCCTCTCATCCAATCCCACAAACCAGCATGAACCCTATCCATCCACACTCATCACCCAACCCAACATGGGAATCCCTCCCAAACCATCGACCATTCCCATTTCACCTCTCATCTAAATCCTATTCACCCACACCCTTCACAATATGGGAACCCATCTCAAAGCATCTAAATTCCCCAATTTACACATCCTCTTACCCCCTAACCAAATCATCCCACTCCTCATCAACCCCAATGGTCTCACCAAGCACCCACTCAACCCCTCCAAAATCCACAGTTCACCCATCCCCGAACTCCACAAATCAATCACCAAATCTTCAACCAAATGCAATGACCTCATCCGGCACCCACTCAACCCATTCAGAATCCGTCTAATAACCTCATCCCTCCTCCATTTATCGATGCAGGCCATCAACACGAGGAGGATGAAGCCCAAAATAGTGGGGCCTACGTGGGGACATTTACCCATTTAAATCCCTCACCACCCACACTCACCAACCAGCAGGAAGCCTAGAATGATCAGGGGCAGCCTATTGGGGAAGCTGCTCCAACATTACCATCTAGGGAATCAAAACTATTAAAAGAACAAATGGACAAGATCTAAAAGCAGTTAATGAAAATGGGAGGAACAAAGATCTATACTACCAACTTCTCAGATTTGTGCTTATTTGCTGAGGTGCCATTGTCGCCCAAATTCAAAGTACCGACATTCGATAAATACAATGGCACAGGTAACCCAATTGCCCATTGTTTTTGCTTCTTAGTGTGCTTGATTTATGTGTGTTTTGAAAACAGGTTTGCAACTGCTAAATTATACTGAATCTAGAATATTAAAAAGAGTAAAGAAATATCAGCACAGGTAGAAGTAAATTAGCCTGCAAGATCAGGGCCAATTGTAGCAAGTTTTAACTGTAAGTGAGTGAAAGATCGTCCACAGAGAATTTGTCTAAAATGCACGATAAACCTCCAGATTTGAGCTACCAAATCTGGCCTCTTATCCTATCTAGAAAGCACATAAGATGGGAAGTTGAATTTGTCACATTAACTAAATGATAAAAGTAAAAGTTGAACTAACTGATCCAGATCTGAGTTGGGGGAACGTTTGAGGTAAACTTACAAAAAATGGAGAAGTAATATCTAACTTTGATTTGGTCCTTGAAATCTAATGAGAATGACTGCAGCTCAACTGAGAGATGATCCAATCTTCATCTGGCTACAAGCGCAGATGTAAGAGAAATAAATCTAATTTAAGGATTAGGTTTAAGCTTATGGCTATGGTCTGTCCACTTTAATGGCCACAAACCATCCAATAGTCTTTAATCCAAAGCCTTAGTTTAGAACAAGAAGCATCACTACAAATGTCGTGAGAGATTAGGTTACCAACACTAATTCTCACAGGATTAATGAATCAAGGGAAATTGCATGAAAAACAGTAAATCTAAAGGAGTCTAATGTAATAAGGAGATCAGAGGGAACCCTTAACTTGAGTCCAATTGAGAATATACGGTTTACAGCAACCTTTTCAAATCCACCATTACAATTACAGAGCACAGCTTAAACAGCTCTCAGATTTGTAGTCTTGAATACAACTCTCTTTTGAATTACAGAAATATCTCACAGCTCTCAATTGCGAGTAAAAGTGAAGCTATTACAGGGATTTCAGACAAACTATCTGGTTTGGAAATGGGAGAATAGAAATGAAACTCAAAATCTGTATGCCCAAATTGGGCAAATGGTTCGTCTATTTATAGTTTTCCCTAAGTCCAGCTCAGATGTGTATCAACCAATCAGAGGTGCTTAGATCTATATTGACCAATGGTGGTCGAGCACGAGGATCCAGATCTGTTCTAGCCAATCAGAATTCCTCGATCTGGTTCAGCCAATTAGGTGAAAAAGGCATCAATTCTGTTATGCATTTTGAAAGTCTGTTAGAGTTTCTAGAAGTTCCCGCCAAGTTATTTCATCTCTGGGTGCTCACGTGGGGTGGAATATGCCTTCGCTTCATGCTTAGAATCCTCTGGAATGTCCCTAGATTTTTAAATGCATTGGGACGCATGAAACAGATTACTGAATTGCCCTTGCAAAAGCTGGGAATCTCCAGAATACCTTTTCGCATAGCTTAGGGGACTTTTCGCAAGGTGTTGTAACTCCTGAAGCTCTTTTCGCAGTGTTCTGGTTCTGTTTGAATTGAGTTTTCTTCTTTTCGAAAAGGTCAATCATCTCTTCGAAGAGTTTAGATGCTCTTCGAACGCTAAGCCTGGAGTTTTTTGTTCTTTTCGCAGAGTTTCAGGTTCTTTGCGAATAGTTCAGGTTCTTTGCGAAAAGTACTCTGTAGTGCATTTTTCTGTTCGAATTGCTCCATACTTCTTCTCTGGGTTGAGACCAAGTCTTTGCCTCTTCAATTCAGACCTTTCAACAGCTAGTGAGGTTGTTTCTTCTCTTTCTTCCTTTGGATTGACATGGTTTGTCATCTTTGTGGCACTTTTAAGCTGCTTTTATGGTTTAAGCCTGTCTTTATTATTAGCTGCAAAACCAGCACTTAAAACACTTATTTAGTTCTCTCAAAGGTCTATCAAGACTCAAGTTCAGGGGTGAAAAATGGTATTTTTCAGTTCTCAACACCCATCTAAAATCCTACTGTGGGTACATGTGTCAATATGGTGGAGAAGAGTGCCTCCTCATCAAGGTTTTTCAAAAGAGCCTTACCAGTCCTGCATTGAGATTGTTCAGTCTATTAAACCATCTATGCTGAAAACATGAAAAGACCTCACCCACCTGTTTTAAGAATAATATGAATAGACATCAAACCG
The DNA here is from genome assembly GCA_021018995.1 of Chloranthus sessilifolius. Lineage (NCBI taxonomy): Eukaryota > Viridiplantae > Streptophyta > Magnoliopsida > Chloranthales > Chloranthaceae > Chloranthus > Chloranthus sessilifolius. Next base: position 103,027,133 of record CM037584.1, on the reverse strand, counting down.
TGCAAATCAGATCAGGCATGGCTGAAAAAAACCTGATGAGAGTAATAACGAGTATCACGGGAGGTGGAGGGCCCTAGAAAAGGACTGAGAGAAGAGCAGGGGTAGAGGTCTAAGCCAAAATGACCACATAGCCCAGTACTAACATAGTACCATTTCAATTTGGGGCAGCACAGCAAGCCCCAACACTAGAAAATCTAGCTCCGAGACAGGGCAATGACCCATGGACACCAATGACCACCGAACAGAGAAGGGTCCAATATAACCGAGTGTTCACTCACTAGGGCAGTTCCTAAATGTCATTTTTCCCTTACAGGTCGAAAAAGGTTTGGTAACCATACTCCAGCCGTGACCTCCGCCAAATCTAATCCCGACAAATTATGATCCAAGCACAAATTGTAGCTTCCATTAGGAACCAAGGCACCCAACCAATCGCTGCTTTCCACAAAAGCATGCAATCTAAGACCTGATTGAGGCAAGGAAGCTCATTCCCCCAGCACCTCCCCAAGCTAATTTACACACCAACATTTATCAAGCTCCATTGCCAGCACACCCGTAGGGAGGAATGGGCCCAAGGGCCACCATTAACATGCCAGAGGAAGAAATGGATGAGGTCGACCCTTCCAAATATATCGGTAAAGGGGAAAACTATGAAACCCCAGGGTAGGGGAATTAAGAAGGAGAAACCATTGGGGTAGTCAAGCCTTTAAACTTAGCCGATTATTTCCCAAGCCCAACACCCTAAGCAACACCGCTAGATCTAAGGTTTTATTTTCCCACCCTTGCTCTCGTTACTTGCCTCCAGTATACCATCCCTTTCTGGCACCAACCCCCGTCAATTATATGGTGCCCAGTTTTACCTCACCCACAAGATCAATTCCCGTCAACCACGTTTTGCCCAATTTTTCCACACCATCATCAGCCCATCCACCTTCACCTCCCACACCAACCTAATATAGTTGTCCCACTACTGTCACACTTCAACTAGTATATTCACCTCCAACACCAACCCAATATAGTTGGCCCAATTTTGCCACATCATCATCAGTATAGCCGCCTCCTATACCAGTCAACCACATTTGGCCTAGCATTTCCACACCACTGCCGCCAGTTCAATCATATCCGACATCTCTATTCATCTCATTTCAAATTCCTGAAGCAGCATATGATCCCCATCAGGTTCCGTTCACCTACAATCAAACGGATGCCAATACAGACGGCAACAGAGAAGGGGTAGTTGGCTTTACAACCCGGTCAAGTATAATCTCTAAACAACCTGAGGTGCTCGTGCCAGCCCAGCCAAAAGAAAGAAGAAAACCTACAGCAGTGTGCCTGTTGGAAAAGATGAGTCGAGAGTATGCGCTAGAAACTCAGTTAAGGCAAACTCTGGCCCACACCACCATTTGAAACCTATTAATGATGTCTCCACCACACCTCAAAGCTTTAATGGTGGCACTAAAGGATGCCTATGTATCAGACAAGGTCTCCCTAGATGAAGTGGGGCAAATGATCAGACAACTATTGGCATGCCATCTTATTTTTAGACGACGATCTTCCAACAGGAGGGAACAACTCTAGGTCCCTCAATATCAAAGCAGAAACTAGGAACATGGTGATACCATTGATATTAATAGATAATGGATCGGTATTGAATGTGTGCCTGTTGAGAACCGCAACTAAGATTGGGGTCGATCCATCAATGTTTCAACCAGCCAGAATAGGAGCCTGAGGGTTCGATAATGCCAGGAGGAAAGTGTTGCTGCTCTAAGTGTGCATGATTTATTTGTATGTTGAAAACATACTTGCGAATGATGAATGCTACTGAATTTGGAAAATTAGAACGAATAAGGAAATATCAGCACTGAGAGAAGTTAATTAGCCTGCAAGATCAGGGTAAATTGTAGCAAGTTTTAAATGTAAGTGAGTAAAAGATCATCCACAGGGAATTTATTTAAAATATAAGATAAACCTCCAGATCTGAGCTACCAGATCTGGCCTCTGATCATACCTATAGAGCAAATAAGATGGGAGGTTGAATTTGTCACATTAACTAAATGATAAAAGTAAAATTAAAACTAAGTGATCCAGATCTGAGTTGGGGAGATTTTGATGTAAATTAATAAGAATGAAGAAATAATATCTAACTTTGATTTGGTCCTTGATGCACAAATGAGAATAAATGTAGATCAAATGAGGTGTGATCCAATCTTTATCTGGCTACAAGCACAGATGCAAGAGAAAGTAATCTAACTCAAGTGTTAGAGTTAAACTTATGGTTATGGTCTGTCCACTTCAATGGCCACAGACCATCCAATAGTCTTTAATCTGAACCCTTAATTCAGAATGAGAAACACCACTACAAATGCTGTGAGAGATTAGGTTACAAACACAAATTCTCACAGGGATAATGAATTAAGGGAAATTGCTTAAAAAATAGTAAATCTAAAGGAGTCTAGTGCAATAAGAAGATCACAGGGAACCCTCAACACGAATCCAATTGAGAACGTACGGTTCACAGCAACCCTTTCAAATTCACCATTACAATTACAGAGCACAACTTAAACAACTCTCGGATTTGTAGTCTTGAATACAATTCTCTTTTGAATTACAGAAGTATCTCACAGCTCTCAATTACAACTAAAAGCTAGACTATTACAGGAGTTTCAGACAAGCTATCTGAATTGGAAATGAGGCAATAGAAATGAAACTCAAAATCTGGATACCCAAATTGGGCAAATGGTTCATCTATTTATAGTTTCCCCAAGTCTAGCTCAGATGTGTATCGACCAATCAGAATTGGTTAGATCTGTATCAACCAATGGGAGTCGAGCACAAGGATCCAGATCTGTTTTGGCCAATTAGAACTGCTTGATTTGGTTCAGCCAATCAAATGACAGAAGCATCAATTCTGTTATGTATTTCAAAAATCTGTTAGAACTTCTAGAAGTTCCCGTCAATTGATTTCATCTTCAGGTGCTCACATGGGGTGGAATATGCCTTTGGTTCATGCTCAGAATCTTTCGAAATGTCCCTGGGTTTTTAAATGCATTGGGGCGTGTGAAAAAGATTACTGAATTACCCTTATAGATGCTAGGAATCTTCAGAATACCATTTCGCATAGTTTGGGAAACTTTTCGCATGGTACTGTGACTTCGGAAGCTCTTTTCGCATAGTTCTGGTGCTGTTCGCAAGGAGTTCTCTTCTTTTCGAATGGGTCTAAAATCCTTTCGAAGAGTTCAGGTGCTCTTCGAAAACTAAGCCAGGAGCTTTTAGTTCTTTTCGCAAAGTTCAGGTTCTTTTCGAAATGTTCAGATTCTTTTCGAAAATTGTAATGCATTCTTCTGTTCGAATAGCTCCACACCTCTTTCCAGGTTACAACCAGGCCTTTGTCCTCTTTAGTTTAGGCATTTTGACAGCTCGTGAGGTTGCCCCTTCTCTTTCTTCCTTTGGATCAACATGGTCATCATCTTTTTGGCACTTTTAGGCTGCTTTCATGGTTAAGCCTGTCTTTATTATTGTTAGTAACTTAAAACACTTATTTAGTTCTCTCAAGGGTCTATCAAGGCCCAGGTTAAAGGGTGGAAAATGGTATTTTCTAGTTCTCAACACACCCCCAAACCTAAGCTTTGCTAGTCCCTGAGCAAAGACAAAATTAAAAACAGAATAAAAAGCCACTTTTGTAGGGAACACAGTTGCATTTAGCATATGCAACAAGCCTTTTAAACCCCTAGGTGATCCCCAGTGGAGGAGTGAAGTCTCCTGAGAGTTTTCAGTGAAGGTACCCACAAACTTCTCCAATAAATCAGTTAATATCAATGCAATTCTGCTAAAGCAGACTTTTATCCAATCAGGTTATTCACACCTGCATCAGTCAAGCTGTAAAAAGATCTTCAAGAAAACATTAGTTTAAAACTAAAATTCAGCTGTAATTCCTTTTACCACTCACTCAGTTGGTGTTAAAAAGTTTTTATAAGAAAAATTAATGAAAAGCTTGCCTTCTATTTGAAAATTTAGTTTTGATGTTACCCCAAATAATTTGATTTCAAACTCAACTCTCACCAGGGTTTTCACTCACCATGCAAGTATGAGGGTTGTACTATTTCACACAGCTCAAGAGTAATTACAGTCCTCAAATAGGACTGTAAGCAAGAGCATAGGCATTGCTTTTTAGTTCTGAATCTACTGCTCTTTTCTCCATAGATTACATAAATCCTTATCTCCATGTGACAGCTCAATCCATCATTGATCAGTAAGGACTTTGACTTGGGTGGTACTGTGGCTTATGAGTGAACTTTATCAAGAATAAAGAGGTGGAATGGAATTCAAAATTGAGAGGTCAGTCAAGGTAAGAAAGTGGTAGACACATCTTCTTTATTCCAGCCCAATTTCATCTTCTTCTTTGAATTTTTAGAGCCAAAGTGGCCGTCTTTTTCTCTTTCTTGTTTCAAATTCCCAATGAAATGACTTTTTCGGACTTTTTTCGTTTTCAAAGCAGCATTGACTGGAGTGCCACATTTCTTTTGTTGATACATCATTGCCTTCAATTATTTTTCTTCTTCTTTTACCAAACTCTTACCCAACTCTCCTTTCTTCAACTTCCTTTCCTTTACCTTCTGAATTTTCAGAGTGAGGGTTAAGCTCGATGAGGTTGATTAGGTTGGTTGATGAGGTTACAAAGAAATCTTGGATTTATAAAGCTCAACTGGTGTGTATCAAAGGCAGTTTCAAAAGGTGGGGCTTTTTGAAGTTCAAACTATCCAAAAGGAGGCCTTGCATCATGTCTTTAATATCATGATTGTTGTCAAGTTATTTCAATTTGAATATGTGTAACTTCTAGTGATAGTAAGCAGGTTCAAACAGTCCCTAGAGCATAAAAAATTGCCAATTCATATATCCAAAGAATACATTTAAGGCCCAAGTTTCACTAGGTGTAGTTTTCGATCAAATTCCTGAGGTATATCATCACTGTTTTCTCTCTTTTTAGGTTTACTAAAACATCAATTTTATTTTGAAAATTTTCTGACATTCACTTCATGAAGGTATTGGAATTACTCTAAAAATCAGTTTTAAAAAAATAAATTTAACTTCCTCATTTTTCAAAACATTAGGTGTGAAATTACTTTACCTTCAAAAATTCTGCTGTGATCATAAGCTGCACTGATTTTAACTAAACTATTGGTAATTCTGCTACATCACCCCCAAACCAAAGATGAGCAGTGACCTCACTGGTCCGAAATACATTAGCAAAGAAGCAATCAAACAAAAAGCATAATGTCAGAGAAGAAAGAAAAGGAATGCACAGTAATTACTAATGAACAAAATTTTAACAGAAAACCAGAGGTACATATCACAGACCCACAAAACAAACATGTACAATGTAATCTAATAATTGGGGTCAAAATCTGTATCATAAGTTGGTTCAGAACTGGAGTCACTGTCAGAGTCAGAACTAGAATCAGTATTGGAGTCTGAACTCGATTTAGCCTTCTCCTGGATTGTGTTTTACAGCTCGGTGTATTCCTCAGATTTGATCTTTTTGGTGAGGCCAATATACTTTTCAAGTCTAGTAGCCCTCAATTTTTCCTGTTCAAGCTGTGCTTGCAACATGGTGACCTTGTGCTGCTCACTCCTAACCATCTGAAAAGTTTGACCCAACAGGTCCTGCATCTTTTCTCTCTCAAATTTCATGAACAACTCTAATTTTCGAATCTGGTCTTCATAAGGGGTTCTAATGTAAGCTTGCAGATCAGCTAACCCCTTGAGGACATCACGACAGATATAAGGGTTCTGTTCCATAGCCCTTTTGAGAGTGGAAAATCTAGGAATGGGAATGGAGTGGTAGGGGACCAAAGGTATGCCAGCAGTGGGAGAAGAGGAGTCCAAAAGTATGACCTCAGGGTCTGTTTGGGTGGCTTGATCAGTGACATTAAGGATGGGTGTAGGTGTATCCAAAGGTAGTGCCTCAGGTTCAAATTGGGTAGCATGATCAGACACAGTGGGGATGGGTGAATCTAAAACTATTACCTCTGGATCTGTTTGGGTAGCATGGTCAGCAACAGCAGATACAGTGGCTAAGGTGGTTGTTTGGGATGTGGAGGCTAAGGTTTGGAGAAGGGAATTTGTCATAGACTGATTATTTGTGTTGATTTGTAGTTGGGCTTAGATGGATTGGAGAAAGGTAAATATTTGGCTAATTGATTCAAGTGTGGGTGTGGTATGCAGAGTAGGGGCTGGTAAAATTGAAGTAGATGGTTGAGGTGCAATGGGTGAAATGGCTGTAAAGGGGGAGGTAGCCAAATGGGTGAAATGAGGAGGGTCAGGTATAGGTACAAATTCAAGCCCAATATTCTCCAAGATAGATCCCATCAATGATGAATAGGCCTATGTGGTGAATATCTCAGGTTCAGGGGTATGAGTTATTTCAGGTGTATGAGTTGAATGGGCAGGTGATCCTGAGAAACTTTGGAGAAGAGGAGTGCTAGGAGATTGTTCAACAAAATCTGGGGCTAAATCTTGAACATTGTTAGGAGAAATTGGTGGTGTGAGTATGGCTGGAGTGGTTGGTGTAGAGGGGGAGTCTGCAATTGGGATTATGTTGGTTATGGGAGATGGGACTGCTTGAATGGGTGAAAGAATAGGAGCTGGGCTAGGTGAGGTGGGTAAGATGATAACTTCTTCAACAATGGGTGCAGCTGAAGAGCTGGTCACCACAGGAAGGACAGTTTGTTCAATGTTAGCTGAAGTTGAAATAGGTGCAGCTAAAGAGCTGGTCACCTTAGGGTCTGGTAAAGCAGATTCTTGGGCAGCTGTAGGGGCTGGCGCAGGTATGGCAGGTTCAATGGCAGCTGCAGGGGCTGGCTCCACTTCTTCCCTCAATCTATTCAACATGGTTTGACTTGTAGTCCAAGCCTTTTTCCCAAAAGCATGAGGAGATATAACTTCAAATGGCTCTTGCTCATCAATGTCAAATTTGGCTCTTAGTAGGGCTGTGATCAACCTACCAAATGGTATTCCAGCTAACTTCTGCTCCTTTTTCAGCTTGGTACTAATATCAGCCATGGCTTCAAAAATCAACATAGGGGCATTGAAGAATTGCCCATTAGAGAAATGAAAGAGAGCCTCTAAAATTGGTGTCCTTTCCTGGCTGTGCCCAGTGACATAAAAACATCCCCTCAAAATAGAATCCATCAGCAAAAATTGAGGTGCTAAGTCTCTCCTCGTGATGGAGTGTCCAGTTCCAACTATGCCTTGGGTTAAATGTGCAGCCATTTCTCTAAAAGAGGTTGTTTCTTGTGTGTATGGAGATCATATTGAAATGGTATCCCCAAAGCATTTCCAATGTCTTCATAAGTGACAGTTAAATCGCAATCATCAATGAAAATTACAAGAGTAGGGACATCAGCATCCTTCTTTGTCACTTTTACCAAGTTTTGGTACCATAATCTCATCATTCGCGGATAAATTTTCTCTGGAAGAGGGGTTAGGATATTGCTCAGTGAGGCATCCCTAATGTATTTCAAAGATAACTGACATTCAGGTTTGTTGTAGAAAAAGGTCTCATCAACAATAAACTCTGGGATCAGCTTCTGAGCTTCAATGAATGGGTTTGGCAGTACCAAATGCATAGGGAGAGGAGGAAGCTCAGGCTAGGGTCAGCTGCTGGGATCGGTTCCTCATGTCTAACCTTCTTCCCCTTCTCAATTCTATCCGCTTTATCCATCGAAAGTTTTCTCTTGGCTGAGGTTTTGGCTTTTCCTTTTTTGGAGGGTTTGCTAACTTTCTTAGCAGAGGATTGTGGGAACATTGCGGCCAATGTTTTTTTAGTTTTCCCCATCTTAAAGTTTCATTTGAATCTCACACAATGAATGCTGATATCAAATTGAACTTTGCAAAACACAAATAGAGGCAATGCACAGAAAAATACCGAAATCTAGGGTTTGGGTTGAACTCTTTGAACGCTTGATGAGATCCACTAGAATCAGAAGCAAAATGTCCCTCTCTTCAAGCTTAATTAGTGGAACAAATATGAAACAAATTGGATCTGAACTTTAAAAGCACACAGAGATGGAACGAAGATGGGTTTTCTGTGAAACAGGACACTCAGGGAAGGCTTTCGAATATGAAATCCCTGCTTCGAAAGGGTTTAAATATGCTTAAAACGAGTTTCGCAAAGTATCTTTGAAGTTTTCGAAAAGTTCAAAACAGTCCTTTTTACAACAGAGAATGGCATCAGTACCATTCGAAAAGCACTTGGCTTCAGAAACAACATTTCAAAAAGCAAATAGCTTCAGAACTAACTATTCGAAAAGCAAATAGCTTCAGAACTAACTACTCGAAAAGCAAATAGCTTCAAAACTAACTATTCAAAAAGCAAATAGCTTCAGAACTAACTATTCGAAAAGCAAATAGCTCTTTTCGATCAGTTAGTTACAGGGCCAGATCCTTTTCGAATAGAAAATTAAACTTTTCGAAATGAATTTTTTCTTTGCGAATTCATTTTTCGCATATTATAAACTTCTCGAATTGAGTGTACACATGACTAAAAACAGAGAGAAGAAACTATGAAAAAAAACTACAAAACAAACACAGGTAAAATACATATGATACAGTTGTTTATCATCAGATATGTGGAGGTTCTTGGTGATAGATAGTCAGCACAGGCTCCAGAGTATTTGTGATACATGGTTTGAGCCTCGACCATTTACTTTCAAGATTCTCCATCACTTGGGTCTAAAAATTTCAACTTGACCCAGGAAGGAGATACATGAATGACAATATATGGCCCTTCCCATCTGGATCTCAGCTTTCCAGGAAAAAACATAAGTTTTGAGTTAAATAGCCATACCTTAGAGCCAACTATGAACTCTCTTCTCAACAGATTTTTGTCATAGAAAGCTTTAATTTTTTCTTTATAAGATCTTGCATTGGTGTATGTATCCATTCTCAGCTCCTCCAACTCAGCAAGCTGCAGTTTTCTGTGATTGCCAATAGTAGTAAGATCCATGTTCAAGGTTTTAATAGCCCAAAAGGCTTTATATTCTAACTCCACTGGTAAATGGCATGCTTTGCCATAGACCAATCTGAATGGGGACATGCCAATTGGGGTTTTATAGGCTGTCCTATATGCCCACAATGCATCATTCAGCTTAAAGGACCAATCCTTTCTGTCCTTCTTCACAGTCTTTTCCAGTATATGTTTGATTTCTCTATTGGAAATTTCCACTTGTCCACTGGTCTGTAGATGATATCGAGTAGCTACTCTATGAGTCACAAAATACTTTTTCATTAAAGCTTCAAAATGCTTATTACAAAAATGGCTTCCCCCATCACTGATAATAGCTCTGGGGGAACCAAACCTGGAAAAAATGTTGTCTTTTAAAAATTTCAAGACAACTCTATGATCATTGGTTTTAGTAGCTGTGGCTTCAACCCATTTGGATACATAATCCACAGCTACTAAGATGAAATTACAACCATTTGAAGGAGTAAAAGGTCCCATAAAATCTATCCCCCAAATATCAAACAATTCAACTACGAAAATGGGCAGTAAAGGCATTGAGTTTCTCTTGGAAATGCTGCCCAATTTCTGGCAATTCTGACAAGACTTACAGTGCTGTAGTGCATCTTTGAAAAGTGTAGGCCAATAAAATCCACACTTTGCAAAACCTTTGAGTTTTGTTTCCACTAAAATGGCCTCCCACGCTGTTCATGACACATGGAAAGTATGCTATGAAAGTCTTCTTGACACATCTTCTAATTATTTAGTGCACAAATCTTGAGCAGATGATAAGGATCCTCCCAAATAAAATGTTTAACCTTTGAGAAGAAAAGATCTTTATCCATTTTATTCCGGTGTTGAGGAGTTCTTCCAATAGCCAAAAAGTTGACTATATTTGCAAACCAAGGGTGTGTATACCTTTGATAGCAAAAGTTTCTCATCGTGGAAAGATTCATTTATAGGCGACCTATCAATCTCAGCAGATTAGAATTCTAGGCTGGATCACCACATTTTCCACACCCTTTTTATCTTTAATCTGCAAATCAAATTCCTGTAATAGGAGGATCCACCTGATTATTCTTGGTTTGGTATCCTTCTTAGACAGAAGGTATTTCAAGGCTGAGTGGTCAGTGAACACCACTATTTGTGAACCCAGAATATATGACCTAAATTTCTCCAAAGCAAAAACAATTGTCAGCAGTTCCTTCTCAGTTGTTGTGTAATTGAGTTGTGCATCAATCATTGATCTACTGGCATAAGCTATGACATGAGGCAGCTTATCCTTTCTCTGCCCAATTTCAGCTCCCAAAGCATAATCTGATGCATCACACATCAGCTCAAAAGGCAATGAATAGTCTGGAGACTGTAGTATTGGAGCTGAAATCAAACAATTTTTTAAGAATTCAAATGCCTTCAAGCATTCATTGTTAAAAACAAAAGAGACATCTTTGCACAATAAATGACAAAGAGGCTTGGATATTTTACTGAAGCCCTTAATGAACCTCCTGTAAAATCCAGCATGCCCCAGAAAAATTCTGATTTGTTTAACAATTTTGGGAGGTGGCAGATATGCAATTAATTCAATTTTTGCTCTATCCACCTCAATGCCCTTGTGGGAGACAACATGGCCAAGGACAATGCCTTGGGTGACCATGAAATGGCTCTTCTCCCAGCTCAAAACTAGATTGGTTTCTTCACATCTCTGTAACACCAAGTTGAGATGATGTAAACACTGGGCAAAATTGTCTCCATATATTGAAAAATCATCCATAAAAATCTTCATAAATTGGTCAATCATATTAGAGAAAATGGAGTACATGCATCTTTGAAAGGTAGCAGGAGCATTACAAAGACCAAAAGGCATTCTCCTATAGGCAAAAGTGCCAAAGGGGCAAGTGAATGTGGTATTTTCCTGATCTTGTGGATACACAGGAATCTGGTTGTAACCAGAGTAACCATCAAGAAAACAATAATAAGCTTTTCCTGCTAGCTTATCTAAAATTTGATCAATGAATGGAAGAGGGAAATGGTCTTTTCTGGTCAATGTGTTTAGTTTTCTGTAATCAATACAGACCCTCCAACCAATGGTTTGCTTGGTTGAAATGAGCTCACCAGAATCTGAGGTTACCACAGTGATCCCAGATTTCTTATGTACCACCTGTGTAGGTGCCACCTAAGCTGAATCTGAGATGGGGTAAATGACCCCTGCATCCAACAACTTAACAACCTCCTTCATGACCACATCTTGCATATGAGGATTCAGCCTCCTCTGTATTTCCCTAGAAGGCTTTACATCTTCTTCCAAATGAATTTTATGCATGCAAACAGCTGGACTGATTCCTCCCAAATCAGCAATAGTCCAGCCAATTGTCCTCTTATGTTGTTTCAATATAATCAACAACTCTTCCTCCTGCTCCTCGGTGAGGGAGGAAGAAATAATCACAAGCAATGTTTTATGGTCTCCTAAAAACACATATTTCTAATTTTCTGGCAACTGTTTAAGCTCTACATCAGGTGGGCTGAGAAAAGAAGGTAACAAAGGTACCTTGGTTGTTTGTGGAAGGGGAAGAATAGCAGGTTTCCATGAAGAGAACCTTGCTGATTGATCATGAGTTCCTTGCACAACATTTACTTCCTCAGACTTTGAGGTACAAAATGTTTCTTCCTCAGTATTTCTCCAAGCATCTTTAAAATTTGTGGGTAAATCTTCACACTGCAAAAACTGTGGTAAAGTTTCTTCTACCAGTTCATCCAACAAATCAATAAGAAAACATTCCTCGAGGGAATTGAAAGGTATGGCGCATTGTAGACATTTAACTTTACCTTCATATTTTCAAAGACACTTCCATAGTACAGATCGCATTGAATGCAAGCATTGGTAGCAGAATGGTCTCCCAAAAATGACAGGATGGAAGTTTTGCTTTTTGTAGGTTCCATGTCCAATACTAGAAAATCGTGGTAGAAAAACTTATCTACCCTACCAACACATCCTCAATCACCCCAACGGCTTTCTTCGGATCATGCGCTGGTTGTAACACCACATGAGTGGGTTTTAACTCTCCCAAACCTAGTTTCTCATATACAGAATATGGAAGCAGGTTGACACTAGCACCCAAATCTAATAAAGCCTTTTCAATGGTATGTTCCCCAATAATGCAAGAGATTGTGGGGATTCCAGGATCTTGGAGTTTTTGAGGTGTGGTAATGGACAAAACCTGATTAACTCTTTCCACAGCAAAGACCTTCTTGGATAATTGTATTCTAGATTGTCTTTTGTGAGTGCAAATATCTTTCAAAAATTTTGCATATGCTGGGACTTGTTTGATTGCATCAAGCAAAGGTAGATTTATCTTAACTTGCTTGAAAGTATCTATCATTTCATCTATTTTTGTGTTCCCTTTATCAAAAGGGTATGCAGATTTCATGGCATGGGGAAATGGTAAATGAGGAACTAGTCCTTCATTTACAGCTTTAGAATCATTATCAGAATCTTTTTTATTTTTCTGTTTTTCATTTTTTTGATTTTCTAAGGTACATCACCCCAATGCTAACATCATCTTTGCTCTGCTTTGCATATTTCTCTTTTCTTCTTCCTTTTCAAGTACCCACATTGTTATTTACAATTCTTCCACTTCTCAAGTAGTGATGCTTTTACTTCTTCATGTGAAATAGAAACTCTCCAACCATGAAGCATCCTTTGGGATTGTTCAAGGTTGGCTTGGTAACCCTTCCTCTCTTTTGGCCAAAGTATTTGAAAGTTGACCCAATGTTTCTTCAACTTCTTTATGCTCTGTGAAAGTTCTGATCGAGTTAAAGACCCTAAATTCTGGAGTGAATTTAGAACTTGGTCTTCAAAGAAGGGATCTGGAAGGGGTTTTTGAGCATTGTTGTCTGTGTTGTTGTGGAATGAATTCTTTGAAGATTTGGCTTGGTATAAAAATTCTTACTTGGTTCTTTGGTTCTTCTTCTTTGTTGTGATTGATAATTGCCCTAGCTCCACCTTAAATTGGGGTGCCCTCTCCATGCATATTCATTTGACTGCATCTGTCCAAATGATTGGGCAGCATGAGCTTGCTCCACCACTAAATTTGGGAACGGTGGTGCAGCTGGACATTGATCAAGAGGATGAGTAGAGGACTGACATATCATACATGCCTCCTCTACTCTTGCAACCATTGGATTTTTAAGTGAGTCCATCAATCTATCAAACTTTGTAATTAAATTGTCCATCTTTCTTTCCAACTCATTCACCTCATAAATCTTTCCCTTGGTGGTTTGCTAATTGTTCAACCGAGCAGGATTCTCAATATCTCTTGACAAAGATTCCTGTTGAGTTGAATTTTCACCAATCACTTCAAATAAATTCCAGACCTCCTCAACTATTTTTTGCAAGTAGGTGCCTCCACAGGAAGCATCTACCATATTCTTGCCCTTTTGATCAATTCCTTGATAGAAGCTTTGAAAAAGCTACCATCGGGGAATTTGATGATGAGGACATTGCCTTAAAAGTTCTTTAAACCTTTCCCATGCTTCATGAAAAGTTTTAGTTGAGTGTTGTGAAAAGGAAATAATATTTTGTCTCAACTGGCTGGTCTTAGACTTAGGGAAGTATGTGGCTAAAAATTGACATTGCAAATCATTCCAAGAAGTGACACTATTTGGTGCCAACATAGGCAGCCATGCTCTAGCTTTGTCCTTTAATGAAAAAGGAAAGAGCCTAAGCTTGGTTGCCTCTGGACCCAGTCCAGCTATGTTGAATGTGGTACAAAGAGACAGGAACTCATCCACATGCTTGTATGGATCTTCCATACTTAAACCATGGAAGGAAGGAAGCATCTAGATAGTTGATGATTTGATCTCATAATTTCCTTCAACAGTAGGAAATTGAATGCAAAATGGAGAATTATATGCACCAGGTGCAAAGTAATCCCTCAAAAGTCTAGGTTCTTCACCCATAGTAGTAGTCTCAGCAGAATTCTATGATGTTTGTCTAGTTCTTAGTAGCCTTTCAACTTCTAAATTCAGAGGGACAATCTCAGGATTGAGAGTCCTCCTACCAAACATACGACACAGAAACAAAGAATCAAATTATGCACAGCAAACCTTCAGTATTCCTTTCAAAGTATGTTTCACGCTCAAAGTGTATATGAATAATTGCACAGATTTAAACAATAGAACAGTTAGCACTGATGTAATAATAAAATAAAAACTTAGGTTTACCAATTTTAAAATAAATTCCCCGACAACGGCGCTAAAAAGTTGTTGCTGCTCTAAGTGTGCATGATTTATTTGTATGTTGAAAACATACTTGCGAATGATGAATGCTACTGAATTTGGAAAATTAGAACGAATAAGGAAATATCAACACAGAGAGAAGTTAATTAGCCTACAAGATCAGGGCCAATTGTAGCAAGTTTTAAATGTAAGTGAGTAAAAGATCGTCCACAGGGAATTTATTTAAAATGTAAGATAAACCTTTAGATCTGAGCTACCAGATCTGGCCTCTGATCCTATCTATAGAGCAAATAAGATGGGAGGTTGAATTTGTCACATTAACTAAATGATAAAAGTAAAATTAAAACAAAGTGATCCAGATCTGAGTTGGGGAGATTTTGATGTAAATTAATAAGAATGGAGAAATAATATCTAACTTTGATTTGGTCCTTGATGCACAAATGAGAATAAATGTAGATCAAATGAGATGTGATCCAATCTTCATCTGGCTACAAGCACAGATGCAAGAGAAAGTAATCTAACTCAAGGGTTAGAGTTAAACTTATGGTTATGGTCTATCCACTTCAATGGCCACAGACCATCCAATACTCTTTAATCTGAACCCTTAATTCAGAACGAGAAACACCACTACAAATGTTGTGAGAGATTAGGTTATAAGCACAAATTCTCACAGGGATAATGAATTAAGGGAAATTGCTTAAAAAATAGTAAATCTAAAGGAGTCTAGTGCAATAAGGAGATCACAGGGAACCCTCAACACGAATCCAATTGAGAGCGTACGGTTCACAGCAACCTTTTCAAATTCACCATTACAATTACAGAGCACAGCTTAAACAACTCTCGGATTTGTAGTCTTGAATACAATTCTCTTTTGAATTACAGAAGCATCTCACAGCTCTCAATTACAACTAAAAGCTAGACTATTACAGGAGTTTCAGGCAAGCTATCTGAATTGGAAATGAGGCAATAGAAATGAAACTTGAAATCTGGATACCCAAATTGGGTAAATGGTTCATCTATTTATAGTTTCCCCAAGTCTAGCTCAGATGTGTATCGACCAATCAGAATTGGTTAGATTTGTATCAACCAATGGGAGTCGAGCACAAGAATCCAGATCCGTTTTGGCCAATCAGAACTGCTTGATTTGGTTCAGCCATTCAGATGACAGAAGCATCAATTCTGTTATGTATTTCAAAAATCTGTTAGAACTTCTAGAAGTTCCCGCCAATTGATTTCATCTTCGGGGACTCACATGGGGTGGAATATGCCTTTGGTTCGTGCTCAGAATCTTTCGAAATGTCCCTGGGTTTTTAAATGCATTGGGGCATGTGTAAAAGATTACTAAATTACCCTTGCAGATGCTAGGAATCTTCAGAATACCATTTCGCATAGTTTGGGGAACTTTTCCCAAGGTATTGTGACTTCTGAAGCTCTTTTCGCACAGTTCTGGTGCGTTTGCAAGGAGTTCTCTTCTTTTTGAATAGGTCAAAAATCCTTTCGACGAGTTCAGGTGCTCTTCGAAAGCTAAGCCTGGAGCTTTTAGTTCTTTTCGCAAAGTTCAGGTTCTTTTCGAAATGTTTAGATTCTTTTCGAAAAGCACTCTGTAATTCATTCTTCTGTTTGAATAGCTCCACACCTCTTTCCAGGTTACAACCAGGGCTTTGTCCTCTTTAGTTTAGGCATTATGACAGCTCGTGAGGTTGTCCCTTCTCTTTCTTCCTTTGGATCAACATGGATCATCATCTTTTTGGCACTTTTAGGCTGCTTTCATGGTTAAGCCTGTCTTTATTGTTAGCTGTAACACAAGCACTTAAAAAACTTATTTAGTTCTCTCAAGGGTCTATCAAGGCCCAGGTTAAACGGTGGAAAATGGTATTTTCTAGTTCTCAACAGAAAGTAATAGGAGAAGTCGATCTTGAGCTCACCATTGAGCCAATGACCTTCTCAATCCCGTTCCAAGTCATGGACATTAAGTCATCCTTCAACCTACTGCTAGGACGACCATGGCTGCATGAAATCGGGGTGGTGCCCTTCGCCCTACATCAATAGCTCAAGTTCATCTCAGAGGAGAGAGTTATATCAATCATGGGGGAGGGGCGAGAAGAACGAGAGAAAATGGCCCACAAAATTGAAAATCTCAAGATACTAGATGTATCGCACATAGCTGAGGATGCAAAGTTTCATAGTTTTTAATATGATGTGTCAGCTGTAGTGGCGCCAGAATCCATCAAAAAGGTTACCAAAAAAACCGGACGAGGAATGATTGTGATAGTGACCATGCTCCAGAAGTGAGGCTACCAAGAAGGAAAAGGGCTTGGTCCTCGCTCACAAGGCAGAAAAGGCCCAATTAGAGCCAAGGACGGACAGTGAGTAAATTTTGGCTTAGTCTAAAAGCCTACCGAAGAAGAGGTCCAAGATGCCAAAGAGAAGGCCTGCACCCTCACCATTGTTAAATCCAGGGGGATAGACTTCGAGGATGAACCCCATTCGCTGTCTCACATTTGAAGCACATTCGTGAGCGCAGGGGTCATCAAAATTGACCAAAATGGGGCAACACAA
This sequence comes from Chloranthus sessilifolius, assembly GCA_021018995.1. Lineage (NCBI taxonomy): Eukaryota > Viridiplantae > Streptophyta > Magnoliopsida > Chloranthales > Chloranthaceae > Chloranthus > Chloranthus sessilifolius. The sequence continues at coordinate 103,010,344 of CM037584.1, read as the reverse complement.
TTGACCCCGCATAAACCAGTGGCTATCCATGAAACCAATCCCAAAATCATTCCCCTCGATACTAAAATAGGCCTAGCCTCCCTATCCCTTTTGAAGAAGGAGGTACCCCTACCTGTACCACAGCCTGCCATAACCCATCCCAAGCCCGTGTTAATGTTTGATGACCAGGTCCCAAACGAGCCAATGGTAAATATGATGTAGGCTGACTCTCGAAAGCCATCTCCATTAGCTTACTCCACGAGACCAGGTAAAGGTGTGGAACCTCAGATGAGGAATTGGGCTTTAATGCCCCTAACTCTGGAAGCATCAAATGGCCGTAAATATGGCACTAGCTTCTCAAAAAAAAAAATAACCTATAAAAAGTGAGATTAGCCCTTGGCAGGCAATACCATGTGTATATAAAATCCCACCTTGCCAAGGGCATTCTCTGAAGAAAAGAAAATTCCTAAAAACATGAGAAAAATATAAAAAGTTCAAAAATATTATCTTTTAAAATTCCCAAGAAAAGCAAAGAAAATGTTGCCTTAATTGAAAAGCCCATCCAATGTGAAGTCGATCACTTTCTTGTAGAAATGTAAGAAGAGGTACGAGTCACGAATATGGATGGCGAGGACTTATCCGAGGAGCTTCCCAATGAGCTCCTTGAGTGGTATGTCGATTTGAGCATGGCCCTACCCTGATCGTTGAAGAGACTGAAGGTGTCAATTTGGGTACCGAGGAGGTTCCTAGAATCACAAAATTTAGAATGCTGCTGTCTCCCGAGGAAAGAAAAAGCATGATTGATTTCCTTCGATCATACCAAGACGTCTTCGCATGGTCATACGAGGACATGCCTAGTTTGGACACAGATTTGGTCAAGCATGAGCTACCGTTATATCCAGATGTTAAGCCAGTCAAGCAGACATTGAGGTGACTCAGGCTAGAATGGATGCTAAAAGTGAAGGATGAAGTTATAAAGCAATATACTGCAAGTTTTCTCATGGTCTCCAAATACCCGCAGTGGCTAGCCAATATTGTGCTAGTGCCGAAGAAGGACGGAAAGGTTTGCCTGTGTATCGACTTCCAAAACCTCAACAAGGCAAGCCCGGAAGATGACTTCTCTTTGCCACACAATGACATCTTGGTCGATAACACTGCCAGGCATGGGATGCTCTCATTTATGGATGGATTCTCCGATTATAATCAGAGTAGAAGCAGACTGAGAAAAGACAGCATTCATCACTTCGTGGGGTACTTTATGCTACCAAGTCATGTCGTCCAGGTTGAAAAATGCAGGGGCAACATATCAGAGAGTGATGATCGCGTTGTTCCATGACATGATGCACCGAGAAATTGAGGTGTACATAGACGACATGATCACCAAGTCACCAAAAAGGAGTGATCATCTCATCAACCTCCAAAAGATGTTTGAAAGACTGAGGAGACGTCTAAACCCTCAAAAATGCGCATTCGATGCAATGTCAGGAAAGCTATTGGGCTTCATCGTTAGTAGAAGAGGCATCAAGGTTGACCCAATCAAAGTAAAAGTTATCGTTGAAATGCCACCACCATCTACCGAGAAAGAAGTCAGAGGCTTCTTGGGCAGAATAGAGTACATTAGTCAATTCATTGCATAACTCACTTCTATCTGTACTCCAATCTTCAAACTACTAAGGAAGGATTTGCCTGTCAAATGGAACGATGATTGCCAAGCCGCATTCAATAAAATCAAGGGTTATCTTCTCAATCCTCCAATTTTCGTACCACCAGTACTCGAGAGACCGCTTTTAATGCACCTCTCCACGACAGAATTCTTGATGGGATGTGTCCTAGTGCAGCATGATGAGACTGGAAGAAGAGAGCAGGCCATTTATTACCTGAGCAAGAAATTCACTAATTACGAGATACGCTATTCTCATTTGGAGAAAACAAGCATGCTTGGATCTTGTATGGAATACACAGAGACTCCATCACTACTTGCTATCTCAAGCAGTTCTCCTTCTGGCACGAATGGATATGTTGAAGTACTTGTTCAAAAAACTTCGACATCACATATATCACGCAAAAGTCAATTAAGGGGCAAGTACTCGTTGATCATCTTATCGAGAATCCTTTACCTAATTATGAGCCTTTGATAATTGAATTCCCTGATGAGGACATATTATTCATGATAGAGGATAATACAGAGGAGGCAAAAGAGTCCTAGGTAATGCACTTCGACGGGGCATTAAATGCTGATGGTCAAGGAGTTGGTGTTGTTCTAATTTTGCCAAAAGGGTCCCATGTACCAGTCTAAATCAAGGTCAATTTCCCCTGCACCAACAACATGGCTGAATATGAAGCATGCATAGCTGGATTACAAGTAGCTCTCGATATAAATGTAACTCACCTCAGGGTATTCGGTGACTCACAGCTGATCATATGCCAAACCAATGGAGATTGAAAGATGAAAGATGAGAAGCTAATCCCATACCATGAGCACCTAAAAGATCTAATTGCGTGTTTTGACGAGGTTACTCTCTCTTATGTCCCACGAGCAAGAAATCACTTTGCTGATGCACTAGCAACATTGACATCAAAGGTCAAAATTCCATATGGCGTCGAGATGAAGCCCATCATGATCAGATAAAGAAACAGGCCTACCTTTTACCTCCAGATCGAGGGATTCACAAAGTTAGATGATGAACCTCCATGGTTCTTAGATATAAAGAATTTCCTCGAAACATGAGCTTTCCCTGAAGGTACGTCCAAGATGGACATGCGGACCATCCAATGTTTAGCGGTGAATTACATCATCTATGGTGAGTGCCTCTACAAATGATCATATAATAATATCCTACTCAAGTGCCTAATTGAAACCGAGGCAGCCAACTCCATAAAGGAAATCCATGAAGGAGTATGCAGGGCACACGTCAACGGACACATGCTTGTTAAAAAGATCTTACAGCAAGGGTATTGTTAAGACCTAAAAAGTACCACTTTTCACCCCTTAACTTAATCTCTGTTAGACCCTTAATTATTTAATAAATGTGTTTTAAGTCTATTCTATAGGTAATAAGCAGCAGCTGTAAATAAACCCTTAACCATGCCAAGAAGCCTATTGTTGCCCCAGAAGCCTCTCAGAAGAATGAAGGTTGAACAGGAGAATTGGCTGTAGCATAGGCATAGTAAAGCAGAACTAAACTAAGAAGAATGTCTCACACAGATGTCGCAGGGTTCAATTGAACCAGTGAAAATTCCTTCACGCAGTTGTCGTGGGCTTCTGAAGACAACACAACAACTGGTCTCCCAGTCTTCACGCCGTTCTCTCGTGGTTTGATAACAGAAAGAATTGAAAAGCAGACTTTGCGAGGTTCTCACAAGTTTCAGTCATCAGCACTCACGCAGTCTCGCATAGCTCAAGAAAGGAGTCTTCAATCATCACGCGATTCACTGAAGAGAGAGAGAGAGCTCCAGGCACTCCTGCGCACAGCTGTCGCGCAGTGGCCGTGGGATACAAACCTTCAAGGAAATGCTCACGCGATCTATAGGCCTATGAACACTGCTTCTTCGCGAGGATCCTCACGAGATTCACCAAGGGATGAACCGCGCGCGTAATTCCCGCGCCATTCAAAAGGAAAGAGCAATCTCGCGACAGCCAGAAGTATCCCACGATGACTAAAGTATCAATCTCATGACTGCATGAGCTTCAAGTCAATTCAACCCCGCGACGCCAATTCTACCACACGGCAAGATCTGAAAATCTTTTCTACCCAGCGAGGATCGGGTTTTAACTTCTCCCCACTTCTGTAGGGGCAATCTGGGAACTTCCAGCAATTAGGGCATGCACTCCAATGCTCCAATCTTCGTGCACACTCCCCGAGGCATCCAAGGGACAGGAATGGGCCACAATAACATTAAAAAATTAGGGTTTTCCTAACCCTAATTCTGAGAGAGCCGACTGCTATATAAGCCTAAGCCTAGCTTAGGTTTAGGATATCTTTTTTGGGACTTAACTTCGGTATTCCTTCTTCTTGAAATCGACTGTAGAATTACAGTAGGCTAAGGTTAGAGTTTAGGAGTTTTCTTTTTCCTTTTCCTTTCTCTCCATAGTCTAGCACTTGCTGGCTATGCCTTTGTATGATTATTTGGTATAGTTTTAATGGAGTTTTATAATAAGATCTATTGCATGTATGAGATTGGTGTTTTGTGAGTTGTTCTGTGCAAGGCTGCTGCCTTGAGATCCTCCATTGCTAAGTTGTATTATAAGAAATGGAGGATTGTCTTTAAGGCTTTACTTAGATCCAAGTGACCTGTGTGTCTAGGTTAGGCACATTGCAGGCCTAGCTCCACCACAGGACCCACTAAATCTGAATTCCCATGGGATCTTGAGCTGGTAGCCTTGTGAACATGGTGGCGGCAGCAATATTCTTGTTCTATCTTAGACCTCTGTGAGGAGGATAGCCTCTGTGGATAGTCTGTGACCATTCAAGTGGACAGATTATAGCCCTAGGGTGAGGCCAATCCATAGAACTAAGATAGATTCTTCTTCTCTGCACTTATGCTTGTAGCCTTGTGAGAGATTGTGCAGAGACAGACTCCCTTGTATTTGTATAGACCCACCATCAGATGGCAGATCTGATCTGGCTATAGAGATTGTAGGCTTGTGACTGGATCACTACTGTCTTTCTAAAGCAGTGAACAGCTAAGCTTAAAAGCTAGTACTCAAATTCTTATGAGTTCTGTGTGTCCAGCCTAGTGCACATTGTTGAGGTTCCTATGGATTCTTGAGCTTGTAGCCTGGATGAAGTAGTGCCTACAATGATAAACTTGTTCTGACCCATCTCTGAAATGTGGTTCCCCTATTGGATAGTCTGTGACCATTCAAGTGGACAGGTTATAGCCATAAGGGATTGGATCATGGAATAGGAGTGAGTTGAATCCTTTCTCCTCTTTGGTGATAATGTAGCCATTGGATAGGATTTCTATAGCAGCAGATCTGAGTCTGAGTTATAAGACCCACCAGATATGTACCTAATAGCATACTTCTCACCCTTTTATATTTATTTTCTCACACTCCATCACTTTTCTCGACCCTTTCTGTAGTTTAGGCATTAAGGTACCTTAGGATTTAGACTATAGTGACCATAAATCCCCTTCCATTTAGGATTGCCAGATCTGTAGCCAGATCTGGAGGGCCTACTAAAGATAGCTCCCTTGGAGTTTTAGATCAACTTTCCCTATGGGACAAACTCTTATCAAAACTTGCTACAACAGGCCCTGTATCTTGCAGGACTGTGTATTTTTAGGCTTGCTTCTCTTCAATTCATTATTCATTTTCACTAACCCCATTCTTATCACCATCTGCAATAAAGTTAGCAGCAAGTACTTAAAATACCCCAACAAGTTTTTGGCGCCGCTTCCAGGGACCATTGATCTATTAGTAGACCCTATATTTTTTTATTCTTTATTCTTTGATAGCTGTACTTGTGAATAATTGATACTGCTGATTTACATTTGGAATCTTTCTTGCAGATCTGGACAGTAGCAGAGAAGGAGAGTAGAATTGCACTGGGAGTCTAGCTACCTCTGTTTGCACTTCTCTAACCCTTAAAACTTCAGTCTATGTCTACTTTGAAAATTCCATAGCAATTGATTAGGATAGTTGTAATTTTGTTAAGTGCAATGTGTCTGCGAGAAGTCTTCCCTGCTGTTGGTGTGTGCATGTTAGGAAGGAGATCCCTCAGTCCTACATTAGAGCCTCCTAACCCTGAGATAGAAAGGGGTAGAAGACCAAGAAGGCACATACACACCATAGTCGAGCCCCTTATTGAAATTGAGACAGCAGTTATGGGTGAAGAGCAACCCAGAACATTAAAGGAATTGAATGCTCCTGATGATTATAATTCTCCATTCAGCATTCAATTCCCAGATTTTCAGGGAAACTACGAGCTTAAAACCTCCATCATCCAAATGCTTCCCTCTTTCCATGGGCTTAGCAAGGAAGACCCTTACAAGCACATTGACCAGTTCTTGGCCCTGTGCACGACATTCCCTATTACTGGTTTGGGACCAGAAACCACTAGACTAAGGCTCTTTCCTTTCTCCCTAAAGGGCAGGGCCAACACCTGGTTGTCTACTCTCCCAAGCAACAGTGTCACTACTTAGAAAGACCTCCAAACAAGATTTCTGAGCAAATTTTTCCTAGAGACCAAAATCAGCCAGTTGAGGAAAGACATACTTGCTTTTGCCCAATCCCCAACTGAGGATTTCAACCAATCTTGGAACAGATTTGAGGAGATGCTCAAACAATGTCCCCTCCACAAGATCCCTGACTGGCAGCTTGTTCAGAGCTTCTATAATGGGATTGATGAGAAAAGAAAGAGACATGGTAGATGCCTCTTGTGGTGGAACGTACATGCATAAAACAGTTGATGAGGCATGGGACTTATTCGAGGTTATCAGTGAAAATGCTTTTCAGAAGATGTCCTCATCTAGAACTGTCCAAGAGCCTTCTCCTAAGCTAGGGCTGGCTAAAACCTCTAAAGGAAAGATGTATGAAATTAGGGGAAATGATGACCTGAGAATGCAGACAACAAATCTTTTGGATAAGTTTGATAAACTTTTAACTATGGTGCAGCCCCGAGTGGCTGCACAAGTGATGGAGGCATGTCTGATATGCCAATCTCCACAACACACAGTGGAAGAGTACCCATCTGCAGGGTAATACCCTGAGTACGTGATGGAACAGGCTGCTGCTGCCCAATCATTTTGCCAGCAACAATCTGGTGGCTACAACAAACAACCATATGGATATCAGCACCAAAATGTTGGTTACCAATGGAGAGACCACCCAAATTTGAGGTGAAGATAAGATAATTATATGCAGCCACAACAGATGTTGGCCTTACCTCAAAGGCCACAGCAGCAGTTTAACCAGGGATATGCCCCAAGGTCGAATTTCCAACATCAGCAGCAGCTCCAGCAGTAAAATCAGTTGGTAGTTTCCCCACCTCAGCCCCGAAGTGCTTCTTTCAAGGACCAGGTATGGACCCAATTGCAAAGCCTTGGACCTTTGAATCAGACTGTGACTTCTCACAGTCAAAGCATAAAAAAAATACAAGAACAGCTGGGCTAAATAGCCAATGCCTTGGCCAAAAGAGAAGAGGGCAAGTTGCCAAGCCAGCCAGTAGCCAACACTAAGGGCCAATATTCGATTGGAGAAGGCTCCTCAAATTTTGAGGGGGCTAATGCCATCACAGCCCAAAGGTCTAGCAGGCTGGTAGACAACCAGGTGGGACAGGAACAAGGAGAGGCCATTCCCAAAGAACTGTCGAGTGAAAGTGATAAGGATTTTGTTAGAGCACAGAGTCAAGAATTGCCTGCTACCCTTCAACAAGGGAAAAATAAAGAGGCTGTAGTTGAGCCTCAGCAGGAAATAAAAGAAGAAAAAAGAAAAAAAAAAAGTTCAATCATAGGCTTGCAGCTGAGGAACCAGCAGTCCCTCAGTTGCCATTTCCTCAAGCTTTAAGTGGCCCTGCCCCTTTTGATAAGGGGAATGCACATATAGAGGAAATGATGGAGACCTTTAAGCAGGTAAAAATCAATTTGCCCCTGCTTGATGCAATCCGACAGGTCCCCGCCTATGCAAAATTTCTGAAAGACCTTTGTACTCAGAAAAGGAAAACTAGAGGCCATTTGTCCAAAAAGGTCTTTGTAACTGATACAGTTAATTATGTACTAAGCATGACAATGCCTGAGAAGTTGCAAGACCCAGGGATACCCACTATTCCCTGTATAATTGGAGACGACACGATTGGAAGGGCCCTTCTAGACCTTGGAGCCAGTGTTAACCTGCTGCTATACAGTGTGTATTAGCAGCTAGGTTTGGGGGAGCTTAAACCCACCCCCATTGTGCTATTGATGGCTGATAGGTCTGAGAGGAGACCCATGGGAGTGGTCGAGGATGTCTTAGTGGGGGTAGACAAGTTCTTCTATCCTGCAGACTTCCTTGTTTTGGACATGGGCTGTAATAAGAGTACATCCCCGATACCTGTTATCCTGGGCAGACCATTCTTGGCCACTGCCAATACATGCATTCAATGCAGGTCTGGGATCATGGAGGTAACTTTCGGATATATGAAAGTTGAGCTCAATGTGTACAACAGTGCAAAGTACCCTCAGCTGGACAATGAGGAATGCTTTGCAGTGGATGTACTAGAAGAAGTTGTTGAAGAAGAACTGCCCACTCTGCTGGAGTGGGGCAACATTGTTACAAATTTAATTGAAGTTTGGAACATGGTAGAGGAAGGAAGCCCAACTTTAATACCAGAAGAACTGTCCATATTGAAGTCTTCTGTGGGCTTAGTGCAGCATTCCCTTTGGAAACCTACATTGCTACTCCTTCCTCAAACCAACAAAGCACCAATCCTACCATCTATCCAGCAAGCCCTTGATTTAGAGCTCAAGAAGCTTTTAGAGACATTGAAATATGCTTTCCTCGAGAAAGATGAAAAACTTCCTGTAATTATCTCCTCTTCTCTTACCAATGAGCAAGAGGAGGAATTGCTAACAATTTTGAGGAAGCACAAGAAGGCAATTGGCTGGACCATTGCTGATCTGGGAGGGATTGATGCATCAATCTGTATGCATAGGATCCATCTAGAGGAGGGCTCAACACACTTCAGGGAAATGCAGAGGAAACTGAATCCTCACATGCAAGAGGTGGTCCTAAAAGAAATCATTAAATTGCTGGATGCTGGGGTAATTTACCCCATTTCTGATTCTGAATGGGTGGCACCTATTCAGGTGGTGCCCAAGAAGTCTGGCATAACAGTGATAACAATTGAGTCTGGAGAGCTAAGACCAGCCAGGGAAACCACTGGCTGGAGAGTTTGCATTGATTATCGAAGCTCAACTCCAAGACCAGAAAAGACCACTTCCCTCTCCCCTTTATTGATCAAATTTTGAATAAGTTGGCTGAGAAAGCTTTTTACTGTTTTCTTGATGGGTACTCAGGGTACAACCAGATCCCTATGCATCCTCTTGATCAAGAGAAAACTACATGTACTTGTCCTTTTGGCACCTTTGCTTACAGAAGGATGCCTTTTGGGCTGCGTAATGCCCTAGCCACCTTTCAGAGGTGTATGTATGCCATATTTTCTGATATAATTGACAAATTCTTGGAAATTTTTATGGATGATTTTTCGGTTTATGGGGATTGCTTTGACCAATGTCTACATCACCTCCACCTGGTCTCACAAAGATGTGAGGAGACCAATTTTGTCTTAAGTTGGGAAAAGAGCCACTTCATGGTAACACAAGGTATTGTGTTGGGTCATGTAGTCTCTAAAGATGGAATTGAGGTAGACAAGGCCAAAGCTAACCTCATTGCAAATTTGCCCCCTCCAAGAACAGTCAAGCAAATCAGGTCCTTCCTTGGACATGCTGGATTCTACAGGAGGTTCATCAAAGACTTCAGCAAAATTGCTAAACCATTGTGCCACCTGCTCTGCCAGGATGTCCCCTTTGACTTTTCTACTGAATGTCTGGAGGCTTTTAAAACTTTGAAAATTTGCCGCACCTCTACCCCTGTACTCCAAACACCTGACTATACACTGCCCTTTGAGTTGATATGTGATGCATCTGACTTGTCAATAGGTGTTGTCTTGGGCCAGAGAAAAGATAAGTTGCATGTGGTCATTGCCTATCTCAGCAAATCACTTACTGAAGCTTAGTTGAATTATACAACAACTGAAAAAGAGCTTTTAGCAGTGGTTTTTGCTGTAGACAAGTTTAGACCTTACCTACTTGGGTCTAAAACTTTAATCTTTAATGACCACTGAGCATTGAAGTACCTATTGTCCAAGAAGGATGCAAAGCCTAGGTTGATTAGATGGATACTCCTGTTGTAGGAGTTTGACATCGAAATCAAGGACAAGAAGGGTGTAGAAAATGTGGTGGCTGACCACTTGTCCAGAATTGTTTTGGAGAAAGGTGTTGATGACCTTGCTACAAATGATGTCTTCCCAGATGAGCAATTGTTTGCCATCCAGTCCTCAGTTCCTTGGTATGCATATATTGTCAATAATCTAGTTATAGGCAAGATTCCTGCCCATTGGACAAAAATGGAGAAAGACCTATTTTTCTCACAGGTCATATTCTTTTTCTGGGAGGAACCTTGCTTATATAAGTATTGTGCATACCAGATCATTCGAAAATGTGTTCCAGAAACTGATGTCCCCAGTATTCTGGTCATGTGCCATGAAAATGCCTGTGGGGGTCACTTTAGTGGAAGAAAAACAGCTAACAAAGTCTTACAGTGTGGGTTCTATTGGCCTTCTCTTTTCAGAGATGCCAATACACACTGCAGAACTTGTGAAAGATGTCAAAAATTAGGAGGGTTGTCTAAAAGAAACTCAATGTCTTTATAGCCCATCCTTGTTGTGGAACTGTTTGATGTGTGGGGTATTGACTTTATGGGCCCCTTTCCTCCTTCAAATTGTTTTCATTTCATCTTAGTGGCAGTGGATTACGTTTCCAAATGGGTAGGATCAGAGGCCAGATCTGGTAGCTCAGATCTGGAGGTTTATCTTAAATTTTAAATCAATTCCCTGTGGACGATCTTTTACTCACTTACATTTAAAACTTGCTACAATTGGCCCTGATCTTGCAGGCTAATTATGTTCTAACTGTGCTGATATTTTCTTATTCTTTAAATCTGTTTTCAAAACGCAAATAAATCATGCACACTTAGAACAACAACAAGTTTTTGAGCTACCAGATCTGGCCTCTGATCCTATCTACAAAGCACATAAGATGGGAGGTTGAATTTGTCACGTTAACTAAATAATAAAAAGTAAAAATTAAACTAAATGATCCAGATCCGAGTTGGGGAAATGTTTGTGGTAAACTTATATAAAAAATGGAGAAGTAATATCTAACTTTGATTTGGTCTTTGAAATCTAATGAGAATAACTGCAGCTCAACAGAGGTGACCAATCTTCATCTGGCTACAATCACAGATGTAAGAGAGATAAATCTAATTCAAGGATTAGGCTTACACTTATGGCTATGGTCTGTCCACTTTAATGGCCACAAACCATCCAATAGTCTTTAACCAAATCCTCAATTCAGAAACATCACTACAAATGCCGTAAGAGATTAGGTTACCAACACTAATTCTCACAGGATTAATGAATCAAGGGAAATTGCATGCAAAACAATGAATCTAAAGGAGTCTAATGTACTGAGGAGATCAGAGGGAACCCTTGACATGAGTCCAATGGAGAATGCATAGTTTACAGCAACCTTTTAAAATCCACCGTTACAATTACAGAGCACAGCTTAAACAGCTCTCAGATTTGCAGTCTTGAATACAACTCTCTTTTGAATTACAGAAATGTCTCACAGCTCTCAAATGCAAGTACAAAGTAGGCTATTACAAGGATTGCAGACAAGCTGTCTGGCTGGGAAATGGGGGATTTAGAAATGAAACTCAAAATCTGGATACCCAAATTGGGCAAATAGTTCATCTATTTATAATTTTCCCTAAGCCAGCTCAAATGTGTATCAACCAATCAGAATTGGATAGATCTCAGATCAACCAATAGGAGTCGAGCACACCGTGATCCAGACTGCTCGCCAATCGTAATCCCTTGATCTGGTTTAGCCAATCAGGAAACAGAGGCATCAATTCTGTTATGCATTTTGAAAGTTTGTTAGAGTTTCTAGAAGTTCCCGCCAAGTAATTTCATCTTTGGGTGTTCACATGGGGTGGAATATGCCTTTGGTTCGTGCTCAGAATCTTCCAGAATGTCTCTGGGCTTTTCAATGCATTAGGGGCGTCGTGATTCGAATTGCCCTTGTTAAAGTCTGCTAATCTCCGAATACCTTTTCGCAGAGTTCAGGGGCCTTTTCACAAAGTTCAATGACTTTTGAAGCTCTGCATGAAGTTTAATCTTCTTTTCGAGGAGTTCGATGCTCTTGAGCTACACTGGAGTTTTAGTCCTTTTCGCAGAGTTTAGGGCCTTTTCGCAAAGTTCAATGACTTCAAGCTCATCGCAAAGTTCAATCTTCTTTTCGAGGAGTGTTTTCTTCTTTTCGCAAAGTTCAAGGTTCTTTACGAAAAGTGCAAGTTCTTTGCGAAAAGAACTCTGTAGTGCATTTCTCTATTCGAATTGTTCCCTGCTTCTCTTACAGGTCTTTGCCTCTTCTATTTAGACCTTTCCACAGCTGATGAGGTTGTTTCTTCACTTCCTTCCTTTGGACTGACATGAATTGTCATCTTTTTGGCACTTTTGAGCTGCTTTTATGGTTAAGCGTGTCTTTATTGTTAGCTGTAAAACAAACACTTAAAACACTTATTTAGTTCTCTCAAGGGTCTATCAAGGCCCAGATTAAGGGGTGAAAAATGGTATTTTCCAGTTCTCAACATGGCCACTTTGATTCTAGAATATATCAAGTAAGATGAAGTTTTGCTGAAATGAAGATTGTGAAGTCATGAATCACTCCTTACCTTGCTGATTTCTTAATTTGGATTTCCTTTTTACCCCTTCATTCTTTACATCCCTCACCCATAAGCCACATTACAACCCATTCAACAAGACCTTGTGGATCCAAAGTAGAATGAGCTGTCATGTGGAGATGAGGAGTTGTCCAATCTATGGTGAAAATTCATGAGGATATCAGAAATTAGAAGCTTTACCTATGCTCATGCTTGCAGGCCCATTTGGGGTCTGTAACTACTCTTGAGCTGTTGTGAATGTGAACACCCTCAGATTGTTAATGTTGAGAGGTAGTCCTAGTGAGAATTAGGTCTAAATTTTGACTTCATTGGGGTTGTATCCAACCTGAATTTTGAATTTAAGGTAAGATGGGTACTGATTTTTACACAATGAATTTCTAATGTTAGATGAATGGTGGTGATGCAAACACATGTTAACTTTTAAATTTTAAATGGCCTGCAACATTACTGCAGTTTTCCTCTAAGTGTTAAAAATGGATGTGGAATGAAGCTTTGTACATTTAAATCTGTGTTGTCATTAACTGCACTATACTTAATTGTTTTAATGCTGAAGTTTGTGGGTGTCTTCACTGAAAACCCTCAGGAGACTTCACTCCTCCACTAGGGATCACCTAGGGGTTTAAAAGGCTTGGTACATATGCTAAATTTACCCGTGATCCCAACAAAAGTGACATTTAATTAGTTACAACTTTGCTAAGGGACTAGCAAAGATTAGGTTTGGGGGTGTGTTAAGACTTGAAAAGTACCACTTTTCACCCCTTAACTTAATCTCTGTTGGACCCTTAATCATTTAATAAATGTGTTTTAAGTCTATTCTGTAGGTGATAAGCAGTAGCTGCAAATAAATCCCTAACCATGGCAAGAAGCCTATTGTTGCCCTAGAAGCCCCTCAGAAGAATGAAGGTTGAACCCAGACAAAGAATTGGCTGCAGGATAGGCACAGCAAAGTAGAACCAAACCAAGAAGAATGCCTCGCACAGATGTCGCAAGGTTCAATTAAACCAGTGAGAATTCCTTCGCGCAGTTGTCGCAAGCTTCTGAAGACTGCACAACAACTGGTCGCACAGTCTTCGCACCGTTCTTGTGCAATTTGATAACATAAAGAATTGAAAAGCAAACTTTATGAGGTTCTCGTGAGTTTCAGTCATTAGCACTCACGCAGCTCAAGAAAGGAGTCTTCAATCGTTGTGCGATTCACTGAAGAGAGAGAGAGCTTCAGGCACTCCTGCGCGCAGCTGTCGCGCAATGGCCGCGGGATACAAACCTTCAAGGAAATGCTCGTACGATCCATAGGCCTATGAACACTGCTTCTTCGTGAGGATCCTCGTGAGATTCACCAAGGGATGAACCGCGCTCGCAATCCCCGCGCCATTCAAAAGGAAAGAGCAATCTCGCAACAGCCAGAAGTATCCCGCGATGACCAAAGTATCAATCCTGCGACTGCATGAGCTTCAAGCCAATTCAACCCTGCGACGCCAATTCTACCACACGGCAAGCTCTAGAAATATTTTCTACCCAGTGAGTATCAGGTTCTTAACTTCTCCCCACTTCTGTAGGGGCCATCTGGGAACTTTCAGCAATTAGGGCACGCACTCTAATGCTCCAATCTTCGTGCACACGCCTCAAGGTATCCAAGGGACAAGAATGGGCCGCAATTACATTAAAAAATTAGGGTTTTCTTAACCCTAATTCTGAGAGAGCTGACTGCTATATAAGCCTAAGCCTAGCTTAGGTTTAGGATCTCTTTTTTGGGACTTAACTTCGGTATTCCTTCTTCTTGAAATCGACTGTAGAATTATAATAGGCTAAGGTTAGGGTTTAGGAGTTTTCTTTTTCCTTTTCCTTTCTCTCCATAGTCCAGCACTTGCTGGCTATGCCTTTGTATGATTATTTGGTATAGTTTTAATGGAGTTTTATAATAAGATCTATTGCATGTATGGGATTGGTGTTTTGTGAGTTGTTCTGTGCAAGGTTGCTGCCTTGAGATCCTCCATTGCTAAGTTGTATTGTAAGCAATGGAGGATTGTCTTTAAGACTTTACTTAGATCCAAGTGACCTATGTGTCCAGGTTAGGCACATTGCAGGCCTAGTTCCACCACAGGACCCACTAAATCTGAATTCCCATGGGATCTTGAGCTGGTAGCCTTGAGAACATGGTGGCGGCAGTAATGTTTTTGTTCTGTCTTAGACCTCTGTGAGGAGGATAGCCTGTGTGGATAGTCCGTGACCATTCAAGTGGACAGATTATTGCCCTAGGGTGAGGCCAATCCACAAAACTAAGACAGATTCTTCTTCTCTGCACTTGTGCTTGTAGCCTTGTGAGAGATTGTGCAGAGACAGACTCCCCTGTATTTGTATAGATCCACCATCAGATGGCAGTTCTGATTTGGCTGTAGAGATTGTAGGTTTGTGACTGGATCACTGCTGTCTTTCTAAAGCAGTGAACAGCTAAGCTTAAAAGCTAGTACTCAAACTCTTGCTGGTTCTGTGTGTCCAGCCTAGTGCACATTGTAGGCCTAGCCCCACACACAGAGCTTTAGAGGTTGAGGTTCCTATGGATTCTTGAGCTTGTAGCCTGGATGAAGTAGTGCCTACAATAATAAACTTGTTCTGACCCATCTCTGGATTGTGGTTCTCCTATTTGATAGTCTATGACCATTCAAGTGGACAGGTTATAGCCATAAGGGATTGGATCATGGCACAGGAGTGAGTTGGATCCTTTCTCCTCTTTGGTGATAATGTAGCCATTGGATAGGATTTCTATAGCAGCAGATCTGAGTCTGAGTTATAAGACCCACCAGATCTGTACCTAATAGCATACTTCTCACCCTTTTATATTTATTTTCTCACACTCCATCACTTTGTTCAACCCTTTCTGTAGTTTAGGCATTAAGTTACCTTAGAATTTAGACTATAGTGATCATAAATCCCCTTCCATTTAGGATTGCCAGATCTGGAGGGCCTACTAAAGATAGCTCCCTTGGAGTTTTAGATTAACTTTCCCTGTGAGACAAACTCTTACTTATCAAAACTTGCTACAACAGGCCCTGTATCTTGCAGGACTGTGTATTTTTAGGCATGCTGCTCTTCAATTCATCATTCATTTTCACTAACCCCATTCTTATCACCATCTCCAATAAAGTTAGTAGCAAGCACTTAAAATACCCCAACAGGTATTTCTGGACGTCTATGGAAACTGACTATTGCAAGCATGATCAAAAGTGCTACAAATGCCAAGAACATTCCAGTCTGATACATGCTCCAGCTATTGATCTACATAGCAAGACAACTCCTTAGCCATTTACCACCTAGGGCCTCGACGTCATCAGGAAGATCAATCTGAAAGCTTCTAACGGGCATCAGTTCATCCTCGTCGCCAATGAGTACTTCACCAAATGGGTAGAGGCAACATCTTATGCAAACATCATGGCCATTCATGTCGAGAAGTTCATCAAGAACATTATCGTTTGTCAATTCAGCCTACCCAAAAACTTCATCATGGACAATGGCACCAACTTTATGAACAAGGGCATCGGAGCCTTATGCGAGCAGTATAAAATCAAAAAGCATCTCTCGTCACCATATAGGCCCCAAACTAATGGAGCCGTAGAAGATGCTAATAAGATGGTCATCCGTATCCTTGAGAAGATGGTCGTCACATACCGAGATTGGAGTGAAATGTTAACTTTCGCACTATGGGCCTACCGAACGTCGATCCGTACCGCTACAGGGGCAACACCGCTATCCCTTGTGTATGGAACTGAGGTCGTGCTACCAATTGAAGTTGAAGTACCTTCACTCTGTATCCTCATCGAGTCTGATTTATCAAAAGTTAAAAGAGAAAGATTCCATTTTGAACAGTTAGACCTGATCGATGAGAAAAGGCTCCTAGCCTTATATCACACCCAGGCCTATAAGAGGAGGATCGCACGTGCTTACAACAAGTGTGTTTTCACTCGAGATTTGAAAGTGGATAGCACTGTACTCAAGAAAATCTTCTCGTCTCTCCACACCGATCCGAGAGAGAAATTTAAGCCCAACTGGAAAGGACTTTATGTCATCCGAGAAGTACTCCCTGGTTACGTACTCACCTCACCACCATGGACAGAGAACATTTTCCCGAGTGCATCAACGCTGGATACGTTTGACTATTCTACTCTTAAGTCTCCTATGACAAGGTAAGTATTGATAAAAAAGATATGTAACTACTTAAGGGCCCCTTAAAAGAGGCCATCATTTCAAAGTCATGTAGCCAAAAATCCCTTGAATGCTCATACCCTTCGCTGCACCCATTGAGTCATTAGCCTTTCTTTCATAAACCCCTCCCCAAAAAAAGAAGAAAGAAAAAGTGTATATATCAAACAAAACAAAAAGAAAAAGAGTTACCATCAAAATCCAAAAAAAATCATAAAAGCCAAATCCCAAAAAGAGGATGTTTGAAAATAATAATAATAATAATAATAATAATAATATATAGAAAAGAAAAGAGATAGAAAAATCATGGAGCATGTATAGTAAAAATCCTCCAAGGAAGAAGTGTATTATGACAGTTGGAACCAACCAATCAAGAAAAACCTTTAAACCCAAGAATACCTTCAAAATTTCTAACCTATCCCTTCTAACCCATGGCCACAATATATCCCTGAAGAAAGCCCTCTTTAAGGCCTACAAGCAGTCATAGTATCCGTTGAGTCAGCACGAGCCAAGTTGAGAGACAACTTAAAGAATTCCATCGAGCCGACTATGACAGAATCAACATCAATATTGTGGCCTTTGAAAAAAAAAGAAAAAAATAATATATACAAGCTCAAAGCAAAATTGGGCATGGTGAAAACTCGTAAGAACGCCATGGGTAAAAAGAGTGAGTTTATGTGGACTAGGAGAAAACTTGAAGAGGCGCCTGGGGTAAAAATGTAAAAACCCATGGACGTGGTGAAAAATCGAAAGGGCTATGAGTAAAAAAGAGGGCAACGAAGGGCACGGCGAAAACCCATCTTGGGCGATGTGAGTAAAAAAGGTTGAAAAAGAAAAAGAGAAAGTCATCATCGGTTACTCCCTTGGTTACAATTCCGACTTATCTGGTTGCCAACAGGGAAGCTCATGTTAGTTCAAATCAGGTCTTGATCAGGTAGATCTTTAGACCACACCATCAAATGTACGATCTAAGGTAAGGATAAAAGATTGATTCAATCCAAAGGGATAGGCATTCCGACCTTGGTAAAAATTTTGAACCTCACTCAGGTCCGATATCATGAACGGGTTCGACTATGCTCAAAATGAGACCCATTACTTCGTCTCACTGCTAAGCCATAAAAAAAATACTAAAAAAAAAAACAAATAAAAATCATCAAGAAAAATACAAATATATATATATATACTCCTTTTTATGTCCATATATATATTTACCGCATCGTACTTCCATCTCAAAATGAAGAAAAATAATAAAAAAACCTAAAAATAAAAATCCAAAAAATATATAAATCTTAAAAAATGAAAAAGTGTAGGTAAACTTTTGCTTCTCCTTCTATTATTTAGGATGCATATTTGTTATCTATATAAATAAAAAAGGGACTGACGTTTTCTTGAGAATGTGCAGGAACATCAAAATGGTCCAAAGACTCAAAGCAGACAACCTCTTAGTGATGGACAAATCAGATGAAGCATCTCACCACCGACGTCCGGTCTATTCAAAATGGAGAAAGCGAAAAAAAGAGAAGAAAGAAAATCATTTTGAAAAAGAAAAAATCACTTTTCGTGACACACAGCTACGCACATGCGTGCTTCAATGCGGTAAAATGTCAATATTTGACTGGTAATCCAACTGTGCTAAATTAATGTCCTAAATCTAAGGTTCGCCTTAGATCTTTGGATCCTACTTTAAAGTAGGAGCAACGGTATCAATCTCGGTCAGACAATCAATGTTTCGATCGAATTGATTCCACCGCTAAATTCTTTGTGCTGATCACTCGATTTTTGGATTCATAAAAATGTGAGTATCTAAGCTTCAGATTTATCACAAACTTTTTGGAGGAGTGGACTCTTGGTATGATCTGTCTGGACGTGTGCCCTATACGGGGTTTGAGGTCCGGGTAACTCCATTGGAAAAGGTTATTCGTTGGTTAAATACCAACCTATCAAAAAGGAAATTACCTATCAAATGACTATATTCAACTATGTATTCAAAAGGGCTCATTCTAGGGTGCAGGCTTAAAACTTGCATTTATATGGTATCCCTATAAAGTGTACACCATGCGTCTGGGTATCTGTTGGATGGTCATTTGTTCCCGTAATAGTACCCAGACAAGATATAGGCCAGGACTTCCATTCGCCTTTGTTTTTGTTTACCCCTGATGTGTGTACATTTTTGCATAATTGTTCATTTGTAATATCATCATTGGCGGAGACCAAGAATGAGTACCTTCTTCGGTAGACACACAATTTTAGTCAGATCTGCTCAGTATTATTTGAAGTTGGCCACTCTAGGTCATGATGATCTAAGGCACATTATCAAAAGTGGCACACACTCCAAAAAAGCATTGCGACATCAATATTTGATCCGCTCAGGTACTATGCTAAAGTAACTTTGAGGTTTTTGAGTTCACTCAAACATCTCGAACCCTACCTCACATAGGGGCACCCATGACTAATCAAAGTTGGAAAATCATTGCCTCATAAGATTGGACACAAGCCGTTGGATCTTCGCGTCATTGCTTTATGCCAACCTTTAAATATGGGTCAATCACCCTCCCTCTCATAGGGCTATTTTATTCAGAATGAAACTTGAACATTGAATATCACTAATCATTTCACCATCTCGGTTATACCTAGTAATATCGCTAAGCGCTTGGGGACCGATAGTCTCGAGGAACGAACGTTTTCCCAAGTGTTGGGCTTCTGCTACTCTCCATCTCGAGTGACGAACATTTTCTCAAGTGTTGGGCTTACGTCACTCTCCATATTTTTTACCTTTTTTGATGTTTGAGGTTCATTTTGAATACAGAGGACCCGATAGTGGTGCCTTGAGCCTCTTTGAATGTCTTTTTCTTTGGCATGCGATCAGTAGTGATCAAAAACCAAACAGAGGCATCAGTAGACACCCAAATTTGGCCCAAGGCCTGATCGACAAATACTTCAAGAAAGGCGTACACTCGAGCTTCCAAAAGCATCTCTCGAATCCTTAGAGCTTAACCCCAAACCTTTAGAACCTTTCTCAGACCCTTAGGAATTAACCCTAACCCATAGAATCCTTCTCAGTCCCATTTTGAACCAGCCAAAGAAGCAGATGGAAAGAGGAATTTCAAAAGTTATATGGATATTTACTAAAGCTGAGACCTATACCATTGAAAATTAGAGGTTTCTAGCTATCCAACGAGCCAAGAATCGCCTGATTTTGAGTTATATATCAAAAGTTATGGCGTTTTGAAAAATGCAAAAAAGTGCAAGAAATTAAACTTGCGTATATATTATATACGCAACGCAAATTTGGCTAATTTTCTCAAAATTGAGCTCTAGAACGGGCTCTGAACTTCCTTTTTTTCTCTGAGAACACTGTTCCTAAGCCTAGCATATGTATTATAAATGCAAGGCTTAGGAATAGTATTGTTTCGGAAAATGGCCGAATTTCACTTTTGGGGTTTGACTTTTTTACCACCCCAAGGTTTGGAGTTGGTTTCTTTAGGACTGTTTCACCCCTCCTAGACATAAGTTCTACCTTTTTCCATTTAGAACCCAACCTTGTCATCTACCATTAAGCCAAAGTTCCCACCTATCTAAGCCCTAGAAATCCAAGAAAACCATAGATCCCCTTACCTAATTACTTATCCAATTAGCACCTTAAATACTCACTAATCCCCTCTCCTTCTATATATAGAGCGACACCCCCCTTGCTTAAGGGCTTGAAAAATTTTCCAAGAGAGAGAAAGCTCTAGAGATTTCTTCCTTCCCTTTTTAGCATTGATGCTCCAAATTTCTAGAACATTGGTTTGCCATTCATACCCCATTTTCTATCATCAATCCCTTAGCTTTAGCAAGAACAAGGCTTTAGCCTATCCCTCCTACGATCTAGCTCCCAAGCCTTAGAGATCAAAACTCATTCCTTAGCCCATTTGTTATCGGAAGCACACTCACGCGAAGGTCCACAGTGGTGTTACAAGGGCCCGAGAGCTCCGACTCTCTCCTCTATTCCTCTACCTTCTTGTGCTTTCCCTCTATTTTAGAATTGAGATGTTATGCCACCTAAATTTCATTAGGTTCAAAGGGCTCAATAGGATCAGAGTGCCTTTGGGCAAGGGGGAGTGATGGTCATTTTTTATTTATTTTTTATATTTGGCCATAAGTAGAGACCGCTTACGAGTGGGTTGATTGGGTGGTTAACACCTTCCCGATCGATAATCGAAGCCCCTACCCAAAAGCCTTTAGCATTGACCGGTGAGTTGGAGTCATATTTTTACATTTCGATGCTTATATATCGATTTTGAGGTATCCCGGGACACCAAAAGCAACGGGTGGCAACTCCATCTTTTTAAAAGAGAGCGCATCAATGCAAGGGACTCGCGAGAGCCCACGGTTGCCCAGTTATTTTTCTTTGTACAATGTCAATAATTAGTTTTTGGTTCTTATTTGGTATCAATTTGGTGACTCTATCTTTGTGAGTTCGCCAATCATTTTTCAACGTATATTTCATTGCTCAATATCATTATCAAATGTCTAATATCAATCAAATTCTCAATCACCATTTATCTATATCAATCAATCGTCATTCAAAACTCAACCCTTAGGGAGGATTGGCATCGAATCAGCTCACACTATTTCTAGTGTTGCTTCAATTTAGAGTCCCTATTGGACTTATATTTGTTGTCATTCGTAAGAAAGATGTAATTATTCCTGTTGTGAATTATTTTCAAAGGCATTTGGATGCCATTGACTATGAAGAGTTCCAACTAGATTTTGCTAATATCTGAGTCGGGTCAACCATTGACCATGACTCCTATCGGTATGTTAGTTGATTATTTCCAATTAATTCTAATATTGGGGAACTAGTTACGATGCTCATCAAGTGTATACCCTCCTAATGGGTACACTAATTTATTCTCAAGTTTTCGCTTAATTACCAGGTCACTTGTTTCATTTATTTTCTTTATAAAATCTGGTTAAGTGCTCGTCGAGAAGCTCTTGGGTGGATTATAAGTGGTGACTATTTATTTCAGGTGAGGACATCGGTCCATACCTTTGTAATCAAGGACTCTAGAATTAATTAAGTTGGGCTTAGGACCCAACAAGATAAGATTTCAAGGGTGGTCCACTTATCTATTTGTAGTCTTTGCTAAGCATGAGGGTGCCAGCAATATAGCCTATATTAAGCTTCAGGCTAGGCCATCGGGCTTAATCTATTCTAAGTTCAAAACTTAGATGTTCATGGGTCATTTTCTAGGTCTCTTGGGCCTTTACTAGGTTCAATCTAGGTATACTGGCTTTTTAAAATGTCCGTGTCTACGAGTAGGTGTGCACAAATTCTGAGGGGTGTTTATTAATTTTTCCAAGGGTAACTTGAGTTAGACCATAAATTTCTTATTTCAACTGAAACTCACATTCACGGGGCCCTAGGCCGACCATCAGGTAATTAGTCTTAGTCAATTTTAGCAATCAGGCTCTTGGGCCTTCAAGAGGTCAATTCTTTGACTTAGTCAACCAAATCAACCTTTCCAAAGCTCCACAATGCATAATCAGTGGTCACTGTGATCTGACATTGCTTAAGAATATCATGGGATTCTAGGAAAAGTTAAGATTTTGACTCTTCCTATTTTTACAGATTTATTCTTAAGGGTATTGAACACCTTACAGTAAAATTGTCGCCATTTTCAACTTCGATCAAATTTCTCAGTCCTTTCAAAACTAGGTGAAGAGCACTGATAACTTCATCTTTCTCAGATAGTGACACTCAAAATTTTTATCAGGGTTGATCAGGGCCATCAAATTACAGAGATCTATTTTCTCCTTAATGGGTTATCAGACCAGATTCGGTGATCTCTGATGTCTGGTCTATATCTTTGGATGCCGATATCAAAATCGGACATTTAATAGCTTGTTTGAAGCTTTAAAAGTTATCTAAGATTCCCTTACATTTTTCTAAGGTAAAAAACTCACAGATCATTATGGAATCAAGTCCATCTGATTAGGGGTCAGTTCTAGTCAGAGGTCATGTGCCACTTGACACCATTCTTTGTCCCAAATTTCTGATATTTCTAGCCATCAAACCAAATGGAGATTTCCTGTGAACTTTAGTGAAGCATTGGGGCACAACTCAAACTTTAACCCAGAATTTTCATGGATTTATTCGAGGAGTCTTTTCACATAAAATCATAGCCTTTCCGAGGCACATATTTCTGGTGCAATCAGGGCAGATTTACTACCTTCTTCTCCGAACTCCATGTAGGTCAAACTACAGAAATTTGACTGGGTTATTGGGAACCCATTTATTTACCTAATTTAAAATTTCTAGATTTTTCATTGTCGATGGTATTCAAATTTTCATGATGACACTCCCATAATTTCATGAAAATTAGGGTCAAATGGAAGGTTATGATCTCCTGATCATCATCAATGGATGCGATTCAATCACACCTATTTTATTGGCCATCATTTGTCCAATCAAATATTGACACAAAACCAAAAGGTGTTTATTTAAAACTATAAGCAATAACTGTCAAATTCAGTTAATAAGCACCTCCTAATATACCAAGGAATTGAAAACACACTTATTCTTAAATTACGTAAAAAAATTATTTAAAACTCCAAATCTCAATTATGACCCTCGAATTTGACATGGTTAACAAAATATTAAATGGAGAAACAATTGGAGAAATAACGCAAAGAATTGATGGCTGAAACGACCGTAGGAATGTCCGAGTATGAAAAATGCAGGACAAGTCTTGAACGAGCAAGGGTTCGTTGAACCTCATTGAATCAGGATTTGCGTGTCAGTTGCGTTCTCCACGGGAAGTACTAGAATTTATACGCACACACACCAATACCTAATCCCCTATGAGACCTTTATGCTAGACAAATTTCCCTTCACAAAGAAGATATATCCTTCCATGCACTCATGCTGGAAGTAACAGAGAGAAATATTAGAGAAGCCGAACTTCTTGTACAACACGCTGAAATCACCTAGCGTATAGAAGATATAGATGAAATTTTATGTAAACATTGAAGATGAGTAGTTTATGTAATGAACTGTTAGGATCAAATCACCCTTACAATTTTGTAACAATGTAAGGTTGTTAACTAGTAAAATGAATGAATATCAGTTATGTATTGTTGAACCAAATTGAAGCTTGAAAAAAAATATGTTCTTGAAATTTAGTCAGTTGTGAACCCTAGAATTGGGAAATTGTAGTTTTTTTTTTAATTTGAAGTTGACTTGAAAACTTAAATTGTTCCAGATGAACTCAACACTTGGAAACACTTTCGTGATGTGCACTGAAAAAAAAAATATGATAGCTGATTACAATTTTCTAAGTGACTCCCTCCTTCAGACCAAGAAACTACTAAATTAGAATTTAATAGATGACAGCCAAATGCGCTACACCACCCAAGATTTGTTGAGCATCCTCCGAAATGACAAACTGAGGAAAACCCAACTCTTTACCGATTTGACTCGCATAGAAAATAACTATGCCTACGATCGTAAGGAATTGATCAAGGTCGAGAAAAGCATCCATCGCGTCACTACGGATATAGAAAGCCTACAAAGCAAAATTTTAACCTTCGATGAGTAGAAATGTTACCTAGGATTCCTATTACTTGTGTTGTGTCTTGATGTATGCTTATTATGAGTAGAGAGACTTACCATTAAATGAGTTCTTGATGTACACCTTCTGCCAGAAAGGCTTGTTTTAAATACTATGAAATTTTCTCGAATTATGAGTTTTCACATGAAAGTATATTGTCCAATGTATTGTTCGAAATTTTCTTAAAATAAATAAGAAAGCCAACAATCACTAAAAGCAAACTTCCTACATATGGAAGCCTATGCTAGAATTGCTGAGACACTAAGCAAGATCCAACAAGGGAGAAAGATGATACGTGGGTATTAATGGATGTACCTGCAACAAATAAAATATCACAAAAACATGCTAGCATGCATCCAATGGAAAATGTATGAAATCAAGGGGGAGAGATAGATCATTGAGCAATTCCTCCCAACTCCTTTGGCTTGTATTGGAGGACACTGATTGAGATTAGATGTGACCCTAATCAATCTAGAAATTTGTCAAGAGTGGGAAAGTCGATTTCAACACATGGAAGAAATCACGTATGCCAAAATGAAAGCGCTCATGAACAGGGCCCAACAACTCATCCATCTATACGGACAAGCCCTACGTAAGAAAAGGGAAGGTATAATTTACACCTATATGATCAAACCATATGACTATTAATCTCGATTGGTCACGATATGTGAGTTTGACTGAACTTTGCATCTTGATTTGTCTGTACATATTTGCATTGTTCGCTATTGTTACACTATCACTTGGAGACAATGATCCTTAAACTTGGTATACCTGGTGTTTCCACAGATAGAAAACAGCTCGATCCCCCATGTAACTTTGATTGAACTAAAATGCAAAAAGAAAAGGCTAGAACGAGAAGAACTTCTTTGCTTCCACCAATGTGCATTGCACAGAGCTTCGATCCATTACCTAGAAACATGAATAGCTCAACTGACCAGTGAGAGACCCTCTGTCTATCCGCATTTCGCTTCTTAGAGGAAACCCGCTAGAAAAGTGTGGTATGACAAATGGACGCAATCAAGCTAAGAATTCACACCTACAAGTAGCACTTTACTAAAGAAACAACCGAATTGGGACAGAGTGAAGGAATCCTGAGAACAATTCAAGAGGACATCGACGAGCTAGCTGCCCTTATCACCGAAATTGAACCCCCCCTGAACATATCAGGTTCCGAAACACTCTTGTAAGATCCAGTTCTGAGGACATAATCTATTTTTAAGGAGGGGATAATGTAACACCTACTGTTGTCGATTTCAAGTGTGCTTCCCTTATTGGTTGGTGGTGAAAGTATGTAAGAATCAAAAATAGAATGAAACAGGGGATGAATCAGCACAACCCGGAAATCCTAGACCTGCAAGATACAGGGTCTTTTGTAGCAAGTTTTGATAAGTAAGAGTTTGTCCCATAGGGAAAGGTGATCTAAGGCTCCAAGGGAGCCGTCTCTAGTAATCCCTCCACATCTGTCTACAGATCTGGCAGTCCTAAAAGGAGGGGAGTTTGAGGTCACTTATTCTAAGTATTCTAATAACTAAATTACAGAAAGGATTGAGAGGCTGGATGGAGTGTGGAAAATAATTATAAAAAGGTGAGAAATATGTTTTTGAGCCAAGATCAGAGGAGTTCTTGTAACTCAGATTTAGATCTGATGTTATAGAAATCCTGTCCAGAGGCTACATTATCACCTCTGAGGAGAAAGGATCCAACCCATCGCTACTGCCATGATTGAACCCTTAGGGCTATAGCCTGTCCACTTGAATGATCACAGACTATCCCATAGGGGAGCCACTATCCAAGGATGAATCAGAACATAACTATTAAATCATTGCAGGCACTATTTCATCCAGGCTACCAGCGCAGGAATCCATAGGGAACCTCAACCTCTAAAGTTCCATGTGTGGGGCTAAGGCTGGAAATCCATGATAGCCCAGACACATAGAACCAGCAAGCGGTTGAGTACAACTTTCAATCCAGCTGTCCATTGCTTGAGAGAGGCTACAATGGTCCAGTCACCAGCCTACAATCTCTATAACCAGATCAGATCCTGCATCTGATGGCAGATCTATACAACTATGGGGGAATCTGCATCTGTACAATCCCTCACCAAGCTTCTACAAGCTCAGGTGAAAAGAAGAAGGATCCATCTTGGATCGGTGGATCAGAATCACCCTAAGGCTATAATCTGTCCACTTGAATGGTCACAGACTATCTCAGAGGTTATCCTCCTCACGGAGCCCAAGACAAAACAAGATTATCGCTGCTACCACCATGTTCACCAGGCTACCAACTCAAGATCCCATGGGGATTTCAGATCTAGTAGGTACTGTGGTGGGGCTAAGGCTGGAAGACCATGATAGCCCAGACACGTAGGTTACTTGGATCTGAGTGGCCCTTAAAATCAGTCCTCCATTGCCTAGGCAATGGCGGATCACAAGGCAACAGCCTTGCACAGAGCATCTCACAAATCAACAGTAATCCCACAAAGTAAAAATCCTATTACAAAATTTCCATTAATCTAACTCAAATACATATACAAAGTCATAGCCAGCAATTGCTGGACTATGGAGAGAAGAAAAGAAAAATAAAAAGAAAAACTACATACTGCTAAAAACAAAAGAGAAAAGAAAAGCGATCTGAGATAGGTTCCCAGATACCTACACCTAAGCTAGGCCTGGTTATATATAGCAGTGGGGTGGCGGCGCATTAGTGTTAGGAAACCCTAATTTTAACGATGCCACGTGGCCTTCTACTGATCCTTGGATGCCTCGGGGCGTGTGCACGGAGATTTGAGCATGGGAATGCGTGCCTTAATCATTGGAAGTTTCCAGAATGCCCATTGCTGAAGAGATGGAAGTTTGGGTTCAGAGGCTCGCTAGGTAGCTGTAGTTCCCCAGACACCTCGCGTGGTAGCTCATTGCTCTTCGCTAGGATGGTTTGACACTGAAGCTTCAGCCGTCGCGAGGTTGCCTTGGTTTGCTCTTCAGGCAATCGCGCGGTAGAGAGTTGAGCTCTCATTGAATTGGAGTTCACGAGGTTCAATAGAAAACGTAGTCTCAAGCGTCGCGAGGTTGCAATTCAAGCAGTCGCGCGGTAGATTAGTCTTCGCTGGGAAGCAGTGCGAGAACTGTGTGAGCGCTTTTCTTTATTTGGACTTCGTGAGGTTCTTTTGAGTTCTGACTGCGCGAGGTTCTTTGTCTGACTCAATCTTCGCTAGATGGGCTTTGCCTTCTCCAAGATTCTTTCTTTCTTGAATGGCGCGCGAACTGCGCGAGGCATTCTTCTTCTGAGAATTGTACCGTGGTGTGTGATGCGTGAGAAATCTTCCAAGCTCTCTCACTCGGTCAGAAGCGATCCATGTGAGATTGAGAGAAGTCTGCCTTGAACTGCGCAACACTGAGCGCTATGTTCTACCTTTGATCTTCGTGAGAGCTGCGCGGAGTTGAGTTTCTGAAGCTCCCCAGTCATTCATCTGCACTAGAGGTTGCTTGTAAAGCCTTGGGAAGCTCAGCTGATCTGCACGAGGCTTTAAGGTGCATTCTTACTGAGGGGCATCTGGTGCCAAAGCAGGCTCCATAACAGGGTTCTTGGCCTTATTTCACTGCTGATTATTTCCTGAACAAAACACTTAAGAGGAGTTTATTAAGTAGCTAAGGGTCTAATCAAAGGTTAAGTTAAGGGGTGAAAAGTGGTACTTTTCAGGTCTTAACACCTACCCCTCAGAATCTATGTCAGTCAACCAGTTGATTGAGACCTGATGAGATCTGATTGCACCAGGTGACAGCCTGAGGCCAAGCCCTCCCAAAATATTAAGTACCCACCTACAGCCTGATGGGAAAGGGTTATTCCTAAAGGCACCCATAGGACCTCCATTTAAATAGATGGGTGTGGTAGCAATTAAATGAGCCACCCACCCTCCACTTGAGCCACACATGAGGACCCAGAATCACTTGTGCCTGATCTTGGGCCGAATTAGGACTAGCCAAGGTGATGATGTGGATATCATCATCAATGGTGCAAATTTTGATGATCATCTAAATGGTAATCAATAAACCAAGTCAAACTTTGACATCAAGATCCAAGGGAGCAAAAGGCACACACACACCTTGTTAAGTGTGTGAGCTTACACAGGGCAATGGCAATTGTGATAAATAGAAATGAACTCCAAGGGCACTTGTAAAGAATTTCTCTAACACTGTCCAACACTATCCAAAAGTTTGACCTATTCCCCAACACTATCAAAAAGTTCACAGTAATTTTCCATCAGGTTTGATGGGTAGAAATTCCATAAATGTGAGACTGAACTGTGTCAAGTGGCACATGACCTCTGACCAAAACAGACCCCTGATTCGATGGACCTGATTCCATCATGATCTATGAGTTTTTTACCTTAGAAATATTTAGAGAAAACTTGAATAACTTTTAAAGCTTTCCAACAAGCTATTAAGTGTCCAATTTCAATATCGGCAGCCAAAGATATAAACCAGACATCAGAGACCATCGAATCTAGTCTGATAACCTATTAAGGAGAAAACAAATCTCTGTAATTTGACTGCCTTGTTCAATCTTGATCAAATTTTTTAGTTCCACTACTTGAGAAAGATGAAGTTATCAGTGCTCCTTCACCTAATTTTGAAAGGACTCAGAAATTTGATCGGAGTAAAAAATGGCGATAATTTTACCATAAGGTGTCCGATACCCTTAAGAATAAATCTATAAATATAGGAATATAGTCAAAATCTTGACTTTTCTTGGAAATCCATGATAATCTTAAGCTATTCTAGATCACAGTGACCACTGATGATGCATTGTGGAGTATTGATAAGGTTGACTTTGTAGACACCCCGTTTTTACCCCCTCAGAGTATACAAAATATTCGATCAACCATTGACCTTGCCCATGATTTGTGGAAAAGCCAGCCTTCTCCAAAAATCCCTAAATCCTTTACCTCTGAGAATTTTACACTGGAATCCCACTGTGTATAATTGGACCCAAATCAATCTCGGTGTTGTCGTGAATTATACCCCTGATTGCAAGAGTATAATCGGTTATACGAAGGCACTTCTACGCATAATCCCCCGTTATAACACCAGGACTCTTCCTCTCAATCTCCAAATCTCCTCGGATTATACGCTGGAATCCCAACATATATTTCATTATATGCTAGTTTCCCTGTGTATAATCTATCCAATTTGGATTAGGTTTCTCTCTCTCAAACAGCTCCGACTTTCGGATTATACGCTAAACCTATAGTGTATAATTTTGGAAAGTCCTTCTCAGACTCCACCCTTCCAGACCGATCCGGTCATCCAGTCACCTGATTGATTTCAATCGGTGGCCGCCCGAATTATACGCTATGATCATAACATATAATTCATTATACGCTGGACTCCCAGCATATATTTCAGATTATTTGTCAGACTTCCAATGTATAATTCTGGATTATACGTTGGATTCCCAGCGTATAATTGGCCGTATACTGTAAATAGGGCCCTTGCCCTCCCATTTTCTACACATGAATTTTCAATTATTCTCTCTTTGAAAACTCAAGGTTAGGTCTGAGATTTCAAAATAGAGTAGAGGAGCACTCTAAGTATATGGCTCTTAGAACTGCAACTCTCTTCTAGAAGTCTCATAGAGCAGTCAAGCACTATGTGGTTGACCCACTATATTTGATTCTCGAGTGGCTCGGTTAGAAGAAAAGCTAGCCTTAGATCCAACCCCTGCAGAAAGTCTTAGCCTAGATCTAATTAGGTTCACACCACTCATCATATTTTCAAAACCAACCATAGCCATTAAACCGATTTGCCCAAGGGGTCCAACGGAGGGTAACCGGGAACGGGGTCAATCCTCCCGTGCATAACAGGCCAACACCCCCCCTTTTAGATTAGATTAATTAGGATAGAAAAACCCAAATTAGTTAAAACCCTAGGCAACCTTAGCTGCTAAAGCCAGCTGGCCGTTGTTTAGCATAGGAGTCCAACCCTAATTCCGCACCCTATCCTCACAATCAATGATATTCTACGTCGTCGATAAATCTGAAGATGGCGATCACGACAAGTATAATATTTAAATTCGGGTTGCAACTAATGATTTTCTGCAGGTGCATTTAAATACCATTTATTTTACTGTTTTATTACTTTTCACTCATCCCTTTGCAAACAGAGTCCCCTTCTGACCAATTTGGGCCATTTTTTCAAATCCAAGAGGGTTCCCGAAAATGCGTACCAACAGGTTGACGATCATGTTGGGACTCCTTTCGCTAGGGTTGCCCCTTTTTAAAGTAATTTGGGTTTTTGTTTATTTGCTTTATTTTACCACTTCTTTACACACACTTACACACATACTATCTAGAAACAACTCTCTATTACCCCTCTCTATTGTGAAAGGGATGGTGTGATCATCTCTTCAAGGATTCGATCCAGGGAACTTCCTACACTTCAGACCTTCCTGTAGGACCTAATCAAGCGAGGATTCTACCCATCCCCCTTAACCTGGACAAGAACACCATGCATACTCGATAAGGAAACATAGGAATCCGAAGTGGAGTAATATCTTTCCCCCTAGTTTCAAATCCCTGTGAGATTAAGAGTGCGTATGAACATTTTTCAAGAACTAGAAATGTCGGGAATCCACAAATTGAACCTTAATAATAATGACTCATCATTATGGGGCTACCACGATAATCCCAAGTATGACATTGAACCATCTCACGACTCAGTCAAAAGTCATCCTGAGATTAACATGGAAGGCAAAAATGAGGAAACACCCTTTACCCCTCCGATAAATATTGGTTGCAGCCTAGAAGGGAAAGTGGCATTGGCCAAAATTATACCACCAATCAAATCTTAGATCTCGCTTCCAATGCGCTTGCAAGAGGAGGAAAGGAAGGTGATGACATGTTGCTGTCAATGGCTAGCTTGTACCAAGCTGTTGTTAACCAGAAATTGGTAGATGAAGAAGGTATGGTTCTGGGCAATGAACAAAGTGAGAGGTCACCAACACCTCCACGTACTACAACACCTCATGTATCACCGCATGAGCGTGTTACCCAAATCTTCTTTCGTAACAGCAAGCGAGGTCGAATTCTCCCTTAAACTCCAAAAAAGGACACTAGTATAAGCATGGAGGACCTTTCTCGGGTTGTAGATAACTACATGGCTAAGAGAGAATGCCCCGGATACTCCTTTGCGTTTGATAAATTCTATCGAGATATTAAATTTACCATACCTGTTGGCCTCAAGCCTCCAAAGTTCACCAAATATAATGGTACAGGAAATCCAAATCATCATGTAATATTGTTCTTTAATGATTGTCGACCTATATGCGACAACCTAGGGCACCTAATCCACTACTTTCAGAGATCACTGGAAGGAGAAGCCCTTGAGTGATTTGCCAGTTTGCCATTCCATAAGATCAACGCGTTCGATGATCTAGTCAGTTAGTTTCTAGATCAATATAAACATCTGGTTCTTGAGATTGTTAGTCTCAACAAGTTAATGACGACAAAACAAGAGGTTGAGGAAGAGTTTGCGATCTTTGTTGGTCGTTGGAGAAGGATCACCCTCGAACTGGGAGTCAGATGAAAAAGAAGGATGCGATCGATATCATCATCAATAATGTCCAGGAGCCTCTTCAGAGTACCCTTCTCCTAAGTGATTGCCTAGACTTCGCTACTCTTCATCTGCGAGCCTCACGCATATAACACGTTAAGAATGGAGACTTCTCCTTCTCTATGTTAGCATCAAAGGGAGCCTCCTCTAATACCTCTAACACGAAGAACAAAAAGAAAGCCTCAGGCTCAGAGCAGATCAATGCGGTTACTAACCAAGGTGAGAATTCAAAAAATGGGAATTTTCAACCAGGATATCAGAATCTAGGTAGCCAATACCAAAACTAAGCCCAGTACCCAAACCAAGCCCGATACCCAAATCAGAACCAATATCAAAACCGAAACCAATACCCCAATCGAAACAAATACCCTAACCACTACCAAAATCTAAACCAGAGTTAAAACACAACCCAAAAGCAAATGACAAATCCCCCGAATTACAACAACGTGCCACCACTCCAGAACCTCAACCAACTGCTTAGAGTCGGAAACAATTGCCAACCAAAACGAGAACACTACCCACTACTACCCAACACTATCCCCAACATCTTTCTATCCTTAGTAACCAAAACTTGATTAGGTTCCCACGTGAAAGACCACGACCCTTGCCATCACACCTAGATTAGAGCAAATTCTACTCATTCCACTTATTTGCAGGACATACCATGGAAGAGTGCTGGATTTTACAGGACATGATCTATGACATGAACGACTGCAACCAGATTAATTGGGAAGCCAACCAAACCAATAACTAGAACAACACCTAGCATCCGCCAAACTTAGGGATCATTAACAACCCTATGCCCAACCACACTAACCAAAACCAAGCTCTCGTCTCCCATCTCACCACTGTAAACCACCCTAGTCGACTCATTGCTCACCCATCCACCCTGATTACCCGAGTCAATCCTCCAAGTCCTCTTATCAATCCAAATGAAATCCAAGGACTACCAAGCAATCACCAAACCCACCACCATACCCGACTTTTGCCCAATGAAGAATCCAGTCGTTTAGAGCTAGGATACCCAACCTACATACACATCAACTAGGACCTACAACTCCCCCAACTCATGAATGAACTCTCCTAACACTCCCCTTGTCTAATTCTGAACTCGAGAGAGAAGAGCCTGTTACTCAAATTTTTCCCAAGGTTAGTAGCTCGTCTAAGCATGCTTCTGATAAAGAAGCTAAGATAAAAACGAAACCTGAATCAAGTGTTGGTATCGACCATGAGACTAAAGAACCAAGTAAAGTTGAGACTCTAATTTCTACTTTTTTAGAGGAGGATTACACGCAGTATCTCCCTCCATGGAATGGCGTGAACAAGGTCCATATTCCCACCTCTAATTTTAATCTTGTTTATCTCAAATGTTTAAGGGAATCAACTAGGGCACATTACAGCATGGCTAAGAATTAAGCAGCCCCCGTGTCCTATCCTTAAGTCAGGGACGAACGATCCACCCCCGCCTTTTCCCGCCACTCGAAGGATTCTCCACCCTTTAGAGGTAGAAAAGGTGTAAGCACTCAACACCAAGAAAGGACAGTAAGGGATAGAGAAGTTAATCCAATCCCCCCGCCACATGTAATGTCTCCGCCGTAAAGCTCAATATTGCAACCACCTCCATCAATCATAAACAAAGTTCAAAGACCCAGGAAAGAACTAGTTTTGGAATCGGGAAAAGAATATGATCTTCTACAGCATCTCAAAAAGATCCTAGCTCAAATCTCAATCCTTGAGCTAACCAAGAAGTCTCTAGAGCATTATCATTTATTAATGAAAGTGCCTGCTGAGACTCAAGTAGCAGAAGATACAACTCCTGGAGGGTTACATGAGATTACCTCAATTATGGTTAAGCCCCCAACACTCATATTCACAGACACTAACATGCCAAAAGAAGCACTACGCGGAAGCTAGAGTTCCTATATACCTACTAGTAGTGATCAAAGGGTTCTCAGTTCCCCAAGTGTTGGTTGATACAGGAGATGGATTGAATATTTTTCCATTGATGACAGTCAAGACCCTTGAGTATACAGAGCATGACATACAATCGTCATCATTATCCTTAATAGCTTATGATGACACTCGATGTTTTGTCAAGGGGACCATTAAGCTTCAAGTTTGTCTCTGACCGGTAACCATGGACACCACGTTCCATGTATAGATTCATCCAGTACCTACAATTTGTTCCTAGGGTGAAAGTGGTTAGAATCAATGAAGGTCATTGTGTCTACTTACCATCAATGCGTCAAGTTTCTTTATGAGGATACCATAATTAGGATATACACGGATGCTCCATTCGAGAACATGGAAATTGATTACACCGCAAGTATCCTTACGGCGCATGATTCGATATTGTCCATGGGTTATACCTGAAAAATAGAGACTCCCCTCAATACATCAATAATGGAAATCAATCTCCTGTGGTCTTTTCTAGTACATCAGTGAAAGCTGTCAAAGAGGGTGACCAATCCTAAGCTGACGGGAATATACGATGCATCGCCAACCCCCAAAAAAGGGTTGGGACTTAATGAACCCATATTACCAGTCAAAACTTGCAAGCTCACCGGGGTAGGCTATCGCTTAGATGGTAAGGACACTGTTATCTAGGCCACCTCACCCAAATGGTCATTATATGACCATTTTGTATATGGGACTGCCCAAACGGCCAATGCACCGAGGAAAAGAGCAATTTTCACTGAGTCACAGCTCACGAAAGCTGAACACATGGTGGAAGCCTTCGCTAACCTGATGGACCCAAACCAAAACGAGGACATAGATGAAGCACTTGACAGGGTCAACCAACTATTTAAAAATGAAGAACTTATTGGCACATAAACTCCTAATGTCGGTCTTCAACACATGTCGCTTAGAGAACCCGAACCACTCATAGAGGATTGGGGGTCTCAAATGAGGAGGACTTCAACATTGCTGTCATAGAAGTTAAGGAAGAACTAGAGCTCGTCACTCCTCGATCTCTGAGTTCACCACAAGTTCTAATCTTCTAGAGATCTCTAGAAGAAGAATGGAAACCACCTATAGACACCCCATTTTTGCCCTCTCGGAGTATACAAACTTGTTCGGTCAACCATTGACCTTGCCCACGACACTCAGAAAATGACCAACCATCTCCGGGAGCCTCAAAACCCTAAATACCATAACACATACTGAAACAATAATATATGGTTGATTCCTAGGATGAAACAATAGCTCTGTGGCTCAGACCTGACCCGACCCAGGAAGATCCCGAATTAATCGCCTAAACTAGGGCGGGCAATTCAATTGCCCGCATGGATACAGAGGCGCAATTGGTCCCACTTGGACCAGGTTTTCTCTCCCCGTTGTTGGTTGATTTTAGGTTGTTGTCTTATTATTGGTGAGAAAATAGTGGTGAAGAAAAACATATAAAAAAGTGAAGAGATGGAGATTAGTTAAAACAACAAGTCTAAAAGACACAGCCTACAAGATACAGGGCTGTTGTAGCAAGTTTTGAGTAACTAAGAGTTTGTCCCATAGAGAAATTGATCTAGAACCCAAAATGAGTTGTATTAGTAAGCCTCCAGATCTGGCTATAGATCTGGCAATCCTAGAGAAAGGGAATTGGATGTCACAACTACACTAAAGTAACACTAAAAGAAGAGAAATAAAGTGTAGTCTTATCCTAAAGAAAGGGTTAAGAAGAAGTTGGTGATGGTGTATGATGAAATAAAGATAAAATTAATGGAAAGTAGGCAATTAAGCTAAGATTAATTCAGCTATGTAACTCAGAATTAGAGTTGTATCTGCAGCAATCCTTCAGATGGCTATAAGCACATCTATAAGGAGGAAGAATCTAACTTAACTCTTTTGGTTTGACCTAGTCTCTTAAAGCTATAACCTGTCCATTTCAATGGTCACAAGCTATCCAATAGAGAGGATCAAACCACATGAATCAAATCAAAAAACCAATCTGTTCCAAGGGAATGCACTGATCTTAAGGCAATAACCTGTCCACTTAAATGGTCACAGATTATCCAATAGATATCCTCTAACCAATGGACCAAATCAGAACATAAAATTCATTGCAGACACCATGTTTGCCAGGCTACAAGCTCAGGCATCCATGGGAGCAAATAGCTTTTGAAAAACCAGTGAAAACCATAATTGTTCAAGGGCTATTTAGGAACTTAAATGCAGCTGGTCATTGCTACAAAAGACTTGCAATGACTCAGCTCACAAGTCTGCAATCTCTACAGAGAAATCAGATCTAACATCTGATGATGGTCAAGTAAAACAAAGTGGAGCTTGTTCCTGAAAGGAAAAGAATCCTTCTCAGATCTGTGGCTTGAAATCACCCTAGGGCTATAGTCTGTCCACTTAAATGGTCACAGGCTATCCACATAGGTTATCCCAACTACGGAGGACTGAGATGGAGCATGAAAATTGTAGCTACCACCATGGTCCCAGGGCTACAAGCTCAAGCTTCCACGGGTATTTCAAATCAGCTAAAGTCCTAAATGAATGGTATAGATCAAAGAATACTATGGGAAAATAGGAAAAAAATAGATTGAATAAGCATTAAAATACAAATTTCATTGATTAAACAATACTTACAATTAAATTTCTCAAGGCAGCAGCTATTGATTATTTTCTAGAGTGTTGTCTTGTTATTGGTGAGAAAATAGTGGTGGATAAAAAATAAATCAAAAGTAAAGGGATGGAAATTAGTTAGAACAGCAAGTCTGAAATACATAGCCTGCAAGATACAGGGCTGTTGTAGCAAGTTTTGAGTAAGTAAGAGTTTGTCCCATAGAGAAATTAATCTAGAACCTAAAATGGGTTATGTTAGTAGACCTCCAGACCTGGCTACAAATCTGACAATCGTAGAGAAAGGGAGTTGGGTGTCACAACTATACTAACTTAACACTAAAAGAAGAGAAATAAAGTGCAGTCCTATCCTAAAGAGAGGGTTATGAAGAAGGTGGTGATGGTGTGTGAATAAAAATAAATCAAAAGTGAAGAAATGGAAATTGGTTAAAACAAAAAATCTAAAATACACAGCCTGCAAGACATAGGGCTACTGTAGCAAGTTTTGAGTAAGTAAGAGTTTCTCCCATAGAGAAATTGATCTAGAACCCAAAATAGGTTATATTAGTAGGCCTCCAGATCTGGCTACAGATCTAATAATCCTAAAGAAAGGGAGTTGGGTGTACAACTACACTAAACTATCACTAAAATAAGATAAATAAAGTGCAGTCCTATCTTAAAGAAAGGATTATGAAGAAGGCGGTGATGGTGTGGGTTAAAATAAAGATAGAATGATGGGAAGTAGGCAATTAAGCTAAGGTTAATTCTGTTATGTAACTCAGATTTAGGGTTGTCTCTGCAGCAAATCCCTCAGATGGCTACAAGCACATCTGCAAGGAGGAAGTATCTAACTTAACTCTTATGGTTTAACCTGGTCTCTTAATGCTATAACCTATCCACTTCAATGGTCACAAGCTATCCAATAGAGATGATCAAACCACATGAATTAAATCAAAAAATCAATCTGATCCAATGGAATAGACTGATCTTAAGGCTATAACCTGTCCACTTAAATGGTCACAGATTATCCAATAGATTTTCTCCACCTAATGCATCAAATCAAAAAATTAACATCATTGCAGACACCATGTTTGCCAGGCTACAAGCTCAGGCATCCATGAGAGCAAATAGTTCTTAAAAAATGAGTGGAAACCATAGTAGTTCAAAAGCTATTTGGGGACTTAAATGCAGTTGATCATTACTATAAAAGGCTTGCAATGACTCAGCTTACAAGTCTGCAATCTCTACAGAGAAATTAGATCTAAAATATGATGTTGGTCAAGTAAAACAAAGGGGAGCTTGTTCCTGCAACAACCCCTCACAAGGCTACAAGCTCAAGTGTGGAGGAGAAGAATCCTTCTCAGATCTGTGGCTTGGAATCACCCTAAGGCTATAGTTTGTCCACTTAAATAGTCATAGGCTATCCACAGAGGTTATCCACACCATAGAGGACTGAGATGGAACATGTAAATTATTGCTGCCACCATGGTCTTAGGGCTACAAGCTCAAGCTCACATGGGTATTTCAAATCAGCTCAAATCCTAAATGCATGGCATAGATTGAATAAAACTATGGGCAAATAGAAAAATAACAAATTGAATAAACATTATAATAGGCATTCATTGATTGAACCAATACTTATAATGAGATGTCCTCAAGGAAGCAGCCTTGTGCATAACATCTCTGATAAAATCCCAAAGGTTACAAGACCCATTATAAAAGTTGAGTAAAACAAGACCTAATTGCTTACAGAGGATATAGCCAGCAAGTGTTGGGCTAAGAGAGAAGAAAAAATAGAAAAAGAGGTGATCAAACTCTAACCCCAATTTGCTCGAGATCACAACTGATTGAGGTTGAAGGAGAGATGTTTTCTATGTTAAAATTATAGCTTCTATGCTCCTCTTGATGTTCTGGGTAAGAGAAGATTAAACCCTCATTTTAGGGCAGATGTGGCTTTGTTACAACCCTTGGATGCCTTGGAATGTGTGCCTCAAGATTAGGGCCTCAAGATGTGTACCCTAAACTTGGGGAAATCCCCAAAAGGTCCTTGATATGAAATGAGGAGTGGAGAGCCCGAGCTTCGCGGGGCTGACTCATGCTCATTGATTCTTTCGCATAGCTTGTAGAGTGGTCGCGAGGTAGCGTTTGGCTTTGCAAGTTCCTAGCTGACATAGGTGGACTTTGAATTATCGCTTAATTGCTTTACACTAGAATGTTGTCGCGAGGATGATTTACATTGATTTGGGTTTACTCGCGCAGCAAAGCTTCAGGTGATTTCTATCATGAGGTTCTCGCGAAGGAGACTTTCACTCTCGCTTGGCTTCATATGAATTGAGTAACACAGCTCGCTAGGTAGAGGGTTAAGCTGTCAAGCGCGCGAGAGCTGTGCAAGGAAAGTTTTGGAGCTCTCTCTCCTCTTGAGCCACGCGAGGACTTCGTGAGTTTGCTTGTGTTCTCTATGCACATTGTCCTCACGAGATTAGGCACGCGGTTGATATGAGATTTGTTCCTTGTGAGAGCTTCACGAGGATCTTAAGTGTTGATTATAGCTAAAGTGTGCGATTGCTACACAAGAGAGTGCTCTGGGATAATCCCTTCACTGAGCTGCGTGAGGACTTTACGAGTTCCCTTGTACTGCATGCAACATCTGCCCGAGGAAGCTCTGCTACAAACTTAAACAGTGCAAGGTAGCATTTCTACCGTGCGAGATAACATCTTGTCAGCTTCTCTACTATGCAGCTACTGCTGTTGCACATCTCTCCACTCACATCCACACTTCTCTCATCTGCTAGACTTCCTTGTTCTATCATGACATGCAAAATAGTTACCATGTTGTATACCACCATGGTGTTCCATCATTCTTTGGCTCAGCCGTCACCCTTGATTTGAATTCTCTCTCATTTTAGTACCAAAGGCATGGACTTTGTATTAAACTACACAAACTATTACTAACTATAAAACAAGCTAAACAGAGAGTTATTAGTCAGCTTCAAGGTGTAGTAAAGGCTAGGTTAAGAGGTGAAAAGTGGTACTTTTCAATGAATAACACACTCCCAAACCTAATATTTGCTAGTCCTCAAGCAAAGTAAAACTTAAACAACTATTCTAAGATTTTAAATGCCACTTTTGTAGGGAGCATGGATGTATTTAGCATATGCATCAAGCCTTTTAAACCCCTAGGTGATCCCTAGTGGAGGAATGAAGTCTCCTGAGGTTTCCAGTGAAGGTACCCACAAACTTCTCAGTGAAAACAATTAACAAAAGTGCAACATCATCAGATTAGTATTCAATAATTAGAGCATCAATCTACCCTTGATTCTTTTTAAAATGTGAGGAT
The DNA here is from genome assembly GCA_021018995.1 of Chloranthus sessilifolius. Taxonomy (NCBI): domain Eukaryota; kingdom Viridiplantae; phylum Streptophyta; class Magnoliopsida; order Chloranthales; family Chloranthaceae; genus Chloranthus; species Chloranthus sessilifolius. The sequence goes on along the minus strand of CM037584.1, from coordinate 102,970,564 downwards.
TTTAATAAATGAAATGAACATACCTTTTAACATAAAAAATCTTACATGTATGCACATCATTTCCAATCAGCTTGCACAAAGAAGAATAACAAATGCATGTCAGTAATGAGCTCACCATCAATTCAAAAATTAGGTTTAGGCCATGCTCAATACATTCAATGTCAGACCCAATGCTTACCAAGACAGTCTCTCACAAAGAACTTTGAGATTCATTTTCACTCAAGCTCAAGAGCAATTGCAGTCCCCAAATGGGTCAGCAAGCATGAGCATAGGCAAGGCTTCTAAATTATGGAATTATTGACTATTTCTCACTATAGATTAGACAACTCCTTATCTTCACATAACAGCTCCTCCAACTTAGGATCACAAGGTCTTATGACTGGGTTGTAATGTGGCTTATGAGTGTAGGTTATAAAGAATGGAAGGATGAAAAGGGTGCAAAATTAAGAAATCAGCTGGTGAAGGAGGTGATTCATGACTTCACCATCTTTCAATTTAAGCATATTTCATCTTCTTTGATATTTTTCAGACTTGAAGTGGTCGGCTTCTCCTCTTATTTTACTTTTTCCAATGACCTTTCCTCTTGATTCCTCTCTATTCCTTTTCATTATATATATATTTTTTCTTTTGGATACATTTTTCTTTTCTTTTTTTTTTTTTTTTTATGAAATGCCACCCTCTTCCCAGCTGCTACACTGTTATCCTCCTTTATCTGTTTCTTCTTCATTCACCAAATGTTGAACCTAGCTTGTCCATCTTCAACTACTTCTCCTTTATCTTCTAAATTCTCAGAGTGGGGGTAGGTTTGAATCAGGTCCACAGGTTTAGGTGTAAATACTCTGGAGTATTTTGAAGAAAACTAGAAATTAAGGCTCAACAGGTGTATGCACAAGGGCAGTTTAAAGGGTTTAATATCTTTGAGCTCAAACTGTCCAAGAGAAGGTTTTGATCCTTTCTTAAATGTCATGGGTACTGTCAGTTGTTTCAATTTGGAGATGCCTAACTTCTAGTGAGGGAATAAACTCAGCCAGTCCTTAGAGCAAAAAGAATTACCTAAGACACTCCTCAAAGAGAAAAAAATATATTTTATAGGCCCAAATCTCACTAGGTATGGTCTTCCATTGAATTCATAGGCATGTCCTTACCTTTTTCTTTCTTTGATGGTTCACTAAGTACTGACACAAATGAGTTTCGTTGATGTTCACCTCATGAAAATATTTAAATTTAAAAGCTTTTAATGCCTATAGGTCTACAGAATTTTTAAATTTCCTCATTTTCAAAGTTTCATAGGTGACTCAGCTCTATTTGTATCTTACTTCTTTGGTTCTGCTGCACTTAGGTTAACTACCTCATTGGAAAATCTTATCACACCCCTAAACCTATGAGGAGCAGTGTCCTCACTGATTCAAGGATAAAGGACATGTGTAGCAAGGTATTTTGGTAAAAATCAGACACAAAACAAGGCAAGTAACAAAAGCAAATAAAACTCATACAAACAACTAAAACAAATAAACACATAAATAACAGAAATAATGTAGACCAAATAAACTTCAGACAAAAGGTAACAAAAATATTTTTATTTATAAAATAGGGAATTGTACAATGCAAGTGAAAATAACTACAAAAGCATCCTAGCTAAATACATGTACACAATCTAATCATCTGAATTTTCTAATGCATCAGCTGTCTTGGACGCCTTTGCCTTTTACTTTCTTGAGAGCAGCAGTAGTGGACTTGTATCTCTTGGAAGATGTCTTTCTCAGCTTGGTGTTGGCCCTCTTCTTAGGAGTTGACTATGGCTTTGAAGCAGGCTCCTTTATGCTTATCCCAGGTTTGATCTTTTTGGGCTCTTGGGGGTTTTGGAGCAATTTCCCTTGGAGGGGCTTTAGCAGTGAAGATTTTGGCAACTGCTTCTGCTAAATCTCTGTCACCAATATCTGATAAGGTCTGCTGCAATGTTGCAGTAGTTCTAGCATACTCATTTGCCCTATCCTCCACCAATCTCAGGGCTACCTGTAGATTTTTTTATGACATCCTCCATCCCATCAACTCTATTCTTTTCCTCATTGTATTTCAGTAGTGTCTCCCTCCATCCATGTTTGATTCTCTTTTTTTCCATTTTATGAGTTAGTTCCAAGAACTTGATTTGATCTAGGAGTGGCTGCTTCACTGTGGTTCTCAAGTCAGCCATGCCTCTAACTACATCCCTTTTGATGTAGGCATTTTCCTTCATGGCTCTAAGGAGGGTATAATATGGGGACATGGGGTTGAAAGAGGAAGGTAGTATGGGCTGCTCAGGATGTGAAGAAGGGCCAACCAGTAATGATGTAGGGATGGATGATGGCATGGGTGGGGTGGAAATAGAGGGTATAGGCTGGGGGTGTGCAGGATCAGGAATTGTGAGGTCTATTACCTCAGGGTTAGTTTGGGTGGGAATTGAGGAGGTGGAGATTAGGTTTTCCACATCTGTAGTAGCATCAGTTGTTGCTGCTGTAGGTGGGGTTTATTGGTGAGTAATTTCCAAAGAAGGGGCAATAATAGGTAGAAGGTCAGGTTGAAGTTCAGGTTCAGAGTCGTTTGGGTAGAGGCATTGGTAAGTGTAATTGGGTAGATTTCTGGAATAGGTTCAAGGGGTGTAACAGCAACTGTTGTTACTGCTAAGGTTAAGGGCTGGGGAGATGTTGGTGGTGTAGGTAAATGGGTAGGGTGAGGGATAAATGATTGTTGGGAAGGTTGGGTGAAAGTTGACAATGTGGACTGGATGGCATGTAAACTGGTTTGAATGGAGGCCTGGTTATAGAGGGTGGAGTTTATGGCTTGAAGGTTGGCCTCAATGGATGTTTGGGAGTGGGTGTTGGCCATTAGTTGGGTTTGAAGGGAGAGGAGGAGGTTAAGGATTTGGGGTAAGGGATCAGGTATGATAGGGGTTGTGGGTTGGGTGGTTGTGATTGATTGAAATGGATAGGTGGGTGCATGATGAAAGTTTGTTGGCTGTGGGGAAGTAGGGGGAGGGGTAAAATGATGGGGTTGTGGTGACTCTGAGAGAGGGGTAAACTCATAGTTAATTTATCCTATAATAGAGGTCATAATAGCTGAGTATCCCTCCGCTGAAAAGGAGTCTTGGTCATGGGTAGGGGAATAGGGAATAGATTGGCCCAAAGGTTCAAGGGTATCAGGTTCAATGGTGATAGAGGGTTCAGTGGGGTGAGGTGAGGCTAGTGGGGAGCTGCGTGGGATGTCAGAAATTTGGGGCTCACTCTCAACATGGGGTACTGAAATGGCTTGGGCTGGTGAGGGTGGTTGTATGTCAATGGTTGGGTCTGGTATGGATGTTTTTGCAGGAGTAGTGATGGGTTGGGAGACATAGGTAGGTTGGGGTTGAGTGGGGGCTTTGGCTTCTTTCCTCTTACTATATGTGACCTTGACAGGGGGGCTGGGATGGGCAATGTATGTAAGTGCAGATTGAGTAGGTGGAGGTACTGGTATGGGCACATCAGGTATGGTGTGGATGGATGAGCTAGTTGTGGCTGAGGAAATGGGTAAAAGAATAGGTATAGTTGATGTAACTCTGGATGGCTGTGGGGTTGGTATAGTAATGGAGGTTGTTAGGGGTGGTGAGGTAATGGGTAAAATTGGCTGAGGTAAAAATGAGGTAACTATGGAGGGTTGTGAGGTTGGTGTGATGGTAGTAGGTGCAGAGGTTGGGATTGCTAAGGTTGCAATGGTGGGTGTTGTGGTAATGGGGGTGACTATAGGTGAGAGTATGGTAGTGCTGGTTGGCACAGTTGGTGTGGCTGCTTGAGAGTTAGCAACAGCAACATCAGTAGAGGCAATAGCGACAACAGCTGCTTCCTCAATTGTGGGGGCTGCATCAGCTAGCAGCTCCTCTTTCTTCTTCTTCTTCTTTTCAATCATGGTACCACTTATCCCCCACTGTTTCTTACCACATTTGCTGGGGGTTAGGGCTATAGTTTCCTCATTCATCTAAAAATGGTAGCCTCCTAGCTGTAGCAAGGCCGTAATGGGCCTGTAATAGGGCAATGAGTGGGGCTTCTGCTCCTTCACTTTCTCATGTATATCCTTCATTCCATCAAAAATGAGCTTTGCAGTATCAATATAGTGGTTGCAGTGGAAGGAGTAAAAGGCATCAGCAATGAGGGACCTCCTCTCCTACTGGTGCCCAAAGTAATACACATTCTTTTTCAGCACCCCATCCATGAACCTCAGGCCTGGGTGCAGGTCTCTCTTCCTAATTGACAGCCCTGAAGTTCTGATCCCTCCAATGAGTTCCTTGGCAATTTCAGGGATTATGACTGTCAAAGGGAGACCTAAGCCACACTCTAGGCTGTACTTAGCTGGTATCCCAAGTATCTCAGCAATTGCTGCTTGGTTTAATAACATCTCAAAATTATCTATCAGCACTAGCAATGCAGGGTTTCCATCATCCCCTGTCTTCACCCTTATGTTCTGGTAAAATAATTGCACTAGTCTAGAGAAGACTAGCTGCAAAGGGGGGCCTCAATAGGGGTAGCAGGGTGGCCTTGGTTAAATATGCAATTGATGCAATTGTCTCAGGCAGTTCTTCAAAGAATGCCTTGTCAAAGGCAGTCTCTGTCTCGAGCTTAATTTCAGCCACAAACTTAGAGGGTACTCTGAGGTATTCATTATCTTCCTCCTCAGGGGAAATTTCAAGGGCCACTTCCTTGCCCTTTTTCTGCTTTTTCTTAGATTTTTCAGGGCTCTTAGCAGGTGGGTGGTCTCTGGCCCTCTTTTTAGGTGCAGACTTCTTCTTGGCAACTGGGGCATCAGAGGCCACAGCATTGGCCTTTTTGATAGGGGCAGCCCTCTTCTGAATTTGTTCCACTTAGGGCTCCACATCTTGTGTAGGTACCTCAGAGGTCTCCACAGTGGAGGCCTCTACAATCCTCACCGATTTTTGTGTGTCCACAGGGCTGCTAGAAGGTGAAGGGTTGGGCATGGCAGCCAAGGTATCAATAAATTTTGAACTTTTGGCCATGGCTACTCCAATTCTTAAAATTAGGACTTTGAATTCAAAGTTTGGGTAGTTCACTATTCAATGGATTTAATGCCCACAAATTTTTCTCTACTCAACACTGAAATAGCCTACAAATTTAAACCACAAGGGAGAGTGAGAAAACTTACCAAATGAGAGCTAGGGTTTCACTTCAAACGTGGCACAGTGGATCTAATCACCCAAAACTGAGTTCAAAGTAACCGAGAGTTGCTGTGGAACTTAGTGGTGGGAGAAAGGTAGCTGAGTTGCAGTGGTTTTGGTGGTAGAGAAGAAAGAAGGGAGAAGGAAAATAGGAAGTGTGCAATGTAGGCTAGGGCAAAGAGAAGTGAATGAGGAAATGATAAAATTCATAGGGTATAAGTGTTGAACCCGTGTCTCGTGTGGTTCTAGCCAAGTACTCGCGGGGCACAGTCTTCTCACCCAACTGAAAAGGGATCTCATGAGAAATGTAGTTGCTAAGAAGAACAAAGCCTCATGAGGTATTCGCAGGGCTGATTTGGGGTCTGAGTGCGCGAGAGAACATTTGTGCATTTCGCGTAGCTGAGCTTTGACACTCGCGAGACTCATAAATTCTGATCCTCAAGGGCCTCGTGAGGTAGGTAGAAGTGTAGGCATCATAAATTCTCTCGCGAGGCACAAAATACATCACTTTCAAATATCACGTAGCTCAATGTCGCATAGAAGAGATAGGCTCGCGAGGTTCATTTACAGGTGTTCTGCAGATCTTTAGCTTGCGAGGTGCTCACGAAGTAACACAGCTTGTTACAAAGCCCTGCGAGAAAGCCCAAAAATGGCGCGCGAGTGTGAAATTAAGTTCATTAAGCCTCAAGAGGAGCCAAGTTCCTTCCTTCTCAGTGCTTGGATACTGGCCTAGGCATGTACACTGGCATGCACTATACCCATATCTACTAACACCACATTTGTCCAATATGAAACTAATTCACCATGATAATCACAATGCCCAATACAGACATGTTCACAAAGTAAAATTTCAGCATGTAGATGATTTTCAAGTATAGATGATTCAGGAACATCTACATAACAGCAGGTCAACCACTTAATCAGCAACAGAACATGCTTATAAATAGCAAGTCCATGCAAATCAAATTCAGATGACAAAACATACATATCACATCAACCACAACACAACTCTAAACAAACATGCATATAAACACACAACACCAATAACACATGACAGATTTGTAAACAAAACAATACACAAATTCAACAAATATGGTACACAGTGTACAAAGTTGTGGATCACTAAATAGTGGGAGGCTCATGCAGGTGAATGGTCTGAGGAGGCTCCACTGAATTTTCTACACAAATTTTCAGCCTTTGACCCTTCACTTTCATGATCTTCCCAGACATGGGGTCCAAGATCTCCACAGCACCAGATGGAGAGGCATGGATGACAGTGTAAGGTCCATCCCATCTGGATTTTAACTTTCCTGGAAAGAATTTTAATTTGGAGTTGAAAAACCAAACCTTGGTTCCAGTAGTGAAGTCCTTTCTCATTCTTTTCTTGTCAAAGAATGCCTTGGATTTTTCCTTGTAAATTCTTGCATTTGTATAGGCTTCCAGTCTCAGCTCATCAAGCTCTGACAGTTACAATTTCTTGTGAGAACCAGTAGTAGTTAGGTCAAAATTCTGTGTTTTAATAGCCCAGTAGGCTCTGTGTTCTAACTCCACTGGCAAGTGATAGGCCTTGCCATAGACCAACCTAAAAGGGGACATACTAATAGGTGTCTTATAGGCAGTCCTATAAGCCCACAAAGCATCATTCAGCTTTTATGCCCAGTCCTTTCTATCTATCCTCACAGTCTTCTCCAAGATGTGCTCGATTTCCCTATTAAAAATTTTAACTTGCCCACTGGTCTGTGGGTGGTAGGGAGTTGTAATTCTGTGTAACAACATACTTTTTTAGCAGATTATCAAAAGGCCTGTTACAGAAATCACTCCCCCCATCACTAATGATAGCTATGGGGGTGCCAAATCTGTAGAAGATATTGTCCTTTAAAAATTTAAGGATAACTTTGTGGTCATTTGTCCTTGTGGCAGTGGCTTCCACCCATTTGTACACATAGTCCACTGCCACAAGTATAAAATTGAAACTCATAGAAGGAGGGAAGGGGCCCATAAAATAAATCCCCCAGATGTCAAACAGTTCTACCACATGGATGGGCTGCAATGGACTTAAATCTTTCTTGGAAATGCCTCCCAACCTTTGACATATTTCACAGGCTTTGTAATATATATATGCATCTTTGAACAAAGAGGGCCAATAAAACCCACATTGCAAAACTTTTACAGTTGTCCTTTTGCCACTAAAGTGACCTCCACAGGCCTGCTCATGTCATATAGAAAGAATGTTGTGGAACTCACTCTCAGGCACACATCTCCTAAGAATTTGATCTGCACAATGCTTATATAGATATGGATCCTCCCACAGAAAATATTTGACCTGAGAGAAAAACAAGTCTTTGTCCATCTTGGACCAGTGAGGGGGGATCCTACCAACAATAAGAAAATTCACAATGTGTGTAAACCAGGGCACACTAGACTGCATAGAAAATAACTGCTCATCAGGGAACAATTTATTGACATGTGTTGCTGCACATTCTTCTAAAACAATTCTAGAGAGGTGGTCTGCTGCCATATTCTCAAGTTCCTTCATGTCCCTGATCTCAAGATCAAACTCCTACAACAGGAGGATCCATCCGATTAGCCTTCGTTTGGCATCCTTCTTGGCCAACGAGTATTTCATGGCTGAGTGATTAGTAAAAATAATAATTTTAAACCCAAGCAAGTAGGGTCTAAACTTATCCACAGCAAACACCACAGCAAGTAGCTCCTTCTCAGTGGTGGTGTAATTGAGCTGAGCTTCTGCTAGTATTTTGCTTGCATAATAAATCACTGCAGGCAACTTAGCTTTTCTCTGTCCTAAGATAGCACCTATGGCTAAGTCTGAGGCATCACACATCAGTTCAAAGGGGAGTGAGTAATCTGGGGCCTGAATTACAGGAGCAGTGGTAAGGTACTTTTTTAAGACCTCAAAGGCCTCAAGGCACTCAGCAAAAAATTCAAATGGCACATCCTAACACAGCAGGTGGCATAATGGCTTTGCAATTTTGCTAAAGTCCTTAATGAACCTCCTGTAAAATCTAGCATGTCCTAAGAAGGATCTGATTTGCTTGACAGTCTTGGGTGGGGGCAAGTGTGAGATCAGGTCCACTTTAGCCTTATCAACCTCTATTCCTCTGTGAGAGACTACATGGCCTAACACAATTCCTTATGTTACCATAAAGTGGCTCTTTCTCCAGCTTAAGACCAAATTAGTCTCTTCACATCTTTGTAAAACCAGGTTAAGGTGACTCATTCATTGGCTAAAGTTGTCCCCATAAACTGAAAAGTCATCCATGAACTTGTCAATTATATCAGAGAAAATTACATACATGCACCTCTGAAATGTGGCTGGGACATTGCACAGTCCAAAAGGCATCCTCCTATAAGCAAAGGTGCCAAAGGGATATGTGAAAGTAATTTTTTCTTAATCTTGAGGATACACAGGGATTTGGTTATACCCTGAGTATCCATCAAGAAAGCAGTAAAATGCCTTCCTAGCCAACTTATCTGGAATTTGGTCAATGAAAGGGAGAGGGAAGTGGTCTTTCCTGGTCTTGGAGTTGAGTTTTCTGTAATTAATACAAACTCTCCAGCCAGTGGTCTCCCTGGCTGGCATTAACTCCCTAGAATCAGAAGTAATAACTGTTATGCCTGACTTTTTGGGTACCACCTAGATAAGTGACACCCACTTTGAATCTGAAATGGGGTAAATCACCCCTGCATCCAACAGTTGTACTATCTCTTTCAAGACCACCTCTTGCATATGATGATTAAGCTTCATCTGCATCTCCCTAGAGGGTTGTGCACCCTCTTCTAAGTGAATTTTGTGCATGTAAATTGAGGCATCAATGCCCCCTAGATCAGCAATTGTCCACCCAATTGCTTTTGTGTGCTTCTTGAGAACACTCAATAATTCCTCCTCCTGCTCACTAGTGAGAGAGGAAGAGATAATCACTGGAAACTTTTTATTTTGCCCCAAGAAGGCTTACTTTAATGTGTCTATGAGCTGATTATGCTCCAAGAAGGCTTACTTTAATGTGTCTATGAGCTGATTAGGCTCCATATCAGGGGGCATTAAATGGAAGGCAACAAAGGTGCCTTGGTGGTTTGAGGAAGGGGCAGCAATGTAGGTTTCTAATTGGAATGCTGCACTAGGCCCACAGAAGAGTAAATTTTGGTGTTGTCTTCTGTCATGAGAACTTGGGCCTCCTCCTCAACTATGCTCCAAATATTTTCCAGGTTTTCAGCAACATCATCCCAATCCAGCAGATTGGATAATTCTTCTTCCACAAGGCCATCTAGTACATCTATTGCACAACTGTCCACAATGTCCATCTAAGGTTACCTAGCAGCATTGTACACATTTAATTGGGCCTTCATATTCCCAAAGGTTACCTCCATCACCCCTGACTTGCATTGAATGCAAGCATTGGCAGTGGCCAAGAATGGCCTGCCAAGGATGACAGGAATTTGGGTTTTACTTTTGCAAGGGTTCATGTCCAAAACTAGGAAATCAGCAGGATTAAAAAACTTGTCCACCCCCACCAAAACATCCTCCACCACACCCACAGGTCTCCTCTCAGACCTATCAACCAGTTGGAGCACAACTGATATGGATTTTAGCTCCCCCAAACCTAGCTCCTCATACACAGAATATGGGAGCAGGTTCACACTGGCCCCTAAGTCCAAGAGCGCTCTACCAATGGTGTGATTTCCAATTATGCAGGGGATAGTAGGTACCCCTGGGTCCTGTAATTTTTCAGGTGTGGCTATGGAAGGAACTGATTTAACATATTCAATAGTAAAAACCTTTTTGGACAGCTGCACCCTTGCTTTTCTTTTCTGTGTGCAGAGGTCCTTTAAGAATTTAACATAGGCAGGGACCTATTTTATAGCATCAAGCAAGGACAAATTGATCTTGACCCACTTGAAGGTCTCCATTATTTCCTCCATCTGAGCATTCCCCTTATCAAAAGGAGATGGGCCAGTAAGTGCATGAGAGAATGGCAATTGTGGGACTGCTAGTGCCATAGCTACATGCCTAACAACATCAGGGTCAAATTTTTATTTTTTTTCTTTTCTTCATTTATTATTTTTTATTGGGGCTCAACAGCAACCCCTTTATTTTGCCCTCGCTGCTCCACAGTAGGGGATGAATTTTTTGGTTCTTTAATACTCACATTTCTTTCATTTTCACTCTCCATGGCCTCCTCAGCTGCCCTGCCCACTAAGTTGTTAACCACCCTGCCACTCCTCAAGGTAGTAATTGCATTAGCCTCCTCATGGCTAGAGGAGCCTTCTTCAATCATGTATTGCCCTTTAGGGTTGGCTAAGGGTTGATTAGGTAATTTTCCCTCCTCTCTCCTGTTCAAAGCATTACAAATTTGACCCAGTTGGTCCTCTATTTTTTAATGCCTTGCCCATGAGAGTTCACAGTTTGGACCAGGCTTCCCAAATTTTGCATTGATGTTAGCATTTGCTCTTCAAAGGAGGAGGATCTGGGAAGCTGTGGGGGCAAGACCAACTGATTAGGCTGTGGGGCAGGCAATTAAAAAATTTTCCTTGGTAAATATCCTTGGTTAAACTGGTGTTGAGGCCTGTATGGAGCTGCCAACTGCTGTTGTTAGGGTTGAGGGTCTATATCTTGGCTCCACCTCAAATTAGGATAGTTTCTCCATGTGTACCCAGCAGGTTGCTGCCCATATGCTTGGGCCGCATTGGCATGTTCCAAAACTAACTGGTTGGCTAATGGACAATCTTGAAGTGAATGTGTGGGAGATTGGCATATAAGACATGCCTCTTCCACTTGTGCAGCCATCCTAGGCTGCATCACATTCATCAATTTATCAAACTTTAAACTCAGATTGTCCACCTTCCTTTTAAATTCACTTTGTGCCTTAACCTCATACATTTCACCTCTAGGGGTGGACTCTTTCACCAATTTAGCTGGGGTCTGGCTGTCATTGCGAGACAGTGACTCCTGCTGCATGGAATTCTCCCCTATGATGTCAAATAACTCCCATGCCTCATCAGCTATCTTGTGGAGGTAACTACCCCCACATGAGGCATCCACCATGTCCCTACTTTTGGGATTAATTCCTTGGTAAAAGACTTTCACAAGTTGCCACTGTGGAATTTGGTGGTGGGGACATTGTTTTAATATTTCTTGAAATCTCTCCCATGCCTCATAAAAATATTCAGTTGAGGACTAAGTAAATGACAATATGTTTGTCCTCATCTAACTAGTTTTATTTATGAGAAAAAATTTAGCCAGAAATTGGCTTTGGAGGTCACTCCATGTCTGAATGCTATTGGCTAGGAAGCTTAGAGAGCCAGGTGTTGGCTTTGTCCTTCCGGGGAAAATGGAAAAGGCCTAAGTTTGGTTGCTTCATGTCTTAGGCCAACAATGTTAAATGTGGTACAAAGTGTCTAGAATTGATCAATGTGCTTGTAAGGATCTTCTTTACTAAGCCCATGAAAAGATGGTAGCATGCTAATGGTGGAGAACTTGATTTCATAGTTTCCCTCAATTGAAGGAAATTGTATGCGAAAGGGAGATGTGTAATCCTCAGGTGCATTATATTTCTTCAGAGTTCTTTGCCTCTCAATCATGACAGTTGGCTCAGTTTCAATAGTAGGGGTGGTGTGTTGTTTCTCAGTCTAAGGACCCTTTCAACCTCAGGATTTGAAGGTTCCAACTCAGGGTTAAGGGACCTTCTACCAAGCATACACACAGAATCAACAGGTAAAGAAGATGTTCACAGCACACAAAAAAAAATTTGCAAACAAAATTTACAACTAAACTAATGATAGGGAATTCAACACAAATGGACTGAGTTTTAAGTGCAAACAGAGCTAGCTAAACTCCAGCTGCAACTCTAGCTTTTCCCTGCTGCTATTGTCCAATTCTGTAAAAATTCCAAAAATAATCAGTAGTACTTTTTATTCTATTTAAGGCACAACTACAAAGAATTTTCTAGACTAAATTAAAATACAACTCAGGTCTACTAAAAAGATCAACATCCCCGGCAGCGCCGCCTAAAACTTGTTGGTTATTTTCTAGAGTGCTGCCTTGTTATTGGTGAGAAAATAGTGGTGGATAAAAAATAAATCAAAAGTAAAGGGATGGAAATTAGTTAGAACAGCAAGTATGAAATACTAGCAAGTTTTGAGTAAGAGTTTGTCCCATAGAGAAATTGATCTAGAACCCAAAATGGGTTATGTTAGTAGGCCTCCAGACCTGGCTACAGATCTAACAATCCTAGAGAAAGGCAGTTGGGCGTCACAACTACACTAACTTAACACTAAAAGAAGAGAAATAAAGTACAATCCTATCCTAAAGAAAGGGTTATGAAGAAGGTGGTTATAGTGTGTGTTAAAATAAAGATAAAATGAAGGGAAGTAGGCAATTAACCTAAGGCTAATTCAATTATGTAACTCAGATTTAGGGATGTCTCTTTAGCAAATCCCTCAGATGGTTACAAGGACATTTGCAAGGAGGAAGTATCTAACTTAACTCTTATGGTTTAACCTGGTCTCTTAAGGCTATAACCTGTCCACTTCAATGGTCACAAGCTATCCAATAGAGAGGATTAAACCACATAAATTAAATCAGAAAAACAATCTGATCCAATGGAATAGATTGATCTTAAGGCTATAACCTGTCCACTTAAATGGTCACAGATTATCCAATAGATGTCCTCCACCCAATCCATCAAGTCAGAACATTAACATTATTACAGACACCATGTTTGCCAGGCTACAAGCTCAGGCATCCATGTGAGCAAATAGTTCTTGAAAAACCAGTGGAAACCACAATAGTTCAAAAGTTATTTGGGGACTTAAATGCAACTGGTCATTACTACAAAAGGCTTGCAATGACTCAGCTCACAAGTCTGCAATCTCTACAGAGAAATCAGATCTAAAATCTGATGTTAGTCAAGTAAAATAAAGGGGAGCTTGTTCCTGCAACAACCCCTCACAAGGCTACAAGCTCAAGTGCAGAGGAGAAGAATCCTTCTCAGATTTGTAGCTTGGAATTACCCTAGGGCTACTGTCTGTCTACTTAAATGGTCACCGGCTATCCACATAAGTTATCCACACCACAGAGGACTAAGATCGAACATGTAAATTACTGTTGCCACCATGGTCTCAGGGCTACAAGCTCAAGCTCCCTTGGGTATTTCAAATAGCCTCAAATCCTAAATGCATGGCATAGATTGAACAAAATTATGGGCAAATAGAAAAATAACAGATTGAATCAATATTACAATAGACATTCATTGATTGAACCAATACTTACAATGAGATGTCCTCAAGGCAGCAACCTTGTGCATAACAGCTCTCACAAAATCCCAAAGGTTATAAAACCCATTACAAAAGCTGAGTAAAACTAAACCTATTTACTTATAGTTGATATAGCCAGCAAGTGTTGGGCTAAGAGAGAAGAAAAAATGGAAAAAGAGGTGATCAAACTCTAACCCTAGTTTGCTTGAGCTCACAGCTGACTGAAGTTGAAGGAGAGATGTTTTCTAAGTTAAAATTATAGCTTTTATACTCAGTCCTTGATGTTCTGGGTAAGAGAAGATTAACCCCTAATTTTAGGGTAGATGTGGTTTTGTTACAACCCTTAGATGCCTTGGGATGTGTGCCTAGAGATCAGGGCCTCGAGATCTGTGCCATGGACTTGGGGAAATCCCCAAAAGGTCCTTAGATATGAAATGAGGAGTAGAGAGCTCGAGCTTCGTGGGGCTGACTCATGCTCATTAATTCTTTCGCACGGCTTGCAGTATGCTTGCGAGGTAGCATTTGGCTGTGCAAGTTCTTAGCTCACACAGGTGGACTTTGAATTAACGCGTAACTGCTTTGCACTGGAATGCTGTCGCGAGGATGAGTTGCATTAATTTGGCTTTGCTCGTGTAGCAAAGCTTCAGGTGCTTTTTATCGCTAGGTTCTCACGAAGGAGGCTTTCAATCTCGCTTGGCTTCATATGAATTGAGTAACATAGCTTGCTAGGTAGAGGGTTAAGTTGTCAAGCACGTGAGAGCTGCGTGAGGAAATTTCTTGAGCTCTCTCTCCTCTTGAGCCATGTGAGGACTTCACAATTTTCCTTGTGTTCTCTGTGCACATTGGCCTCGCGAGATTAGGCACGCGGTTGATATGAGATTTGTTCCTCGCGAGAGCTTCACGAGGATCTTAAGTGTTGATTAAAGCTGAAGCGTGCGGTTGTTGCGCGAGAGAGTGCTCTAGGATAATCCCTTAACTGAGATGCGTGAGGACTTTGCTAGTTCCCTTGTGCTACATGTAACATCTGCACGAGGAAGCTCTGCTATAGACTTAAATAGCGAGAGGCAGTATTTCTAGTGTGTGAGATAACATCTTGTATGCTTCTCTGCTACGTAGCTACTGCTGTTGCACATCTCTCCACTCACATCCACACTTCTCTCATCTACTGGACTTCCTTGGTCCATCATGACATGCAAAATAGTTACCATGGTGTGTACCACCATAGTGTCCCATCATTCTTTGGCTCAGCAGTCACCCTTGACTTGAATTCTCTCTCATTTTGGTACCAAAGGCATGGACTTTGTATTAAACTGCACAAATTATTACTAACTACAAAATAAGCTAAATAGAGAGTTATTAGTCAGCTTCAAGGTATAGTAAAGGCTAGGTTAAGAGGTAAAAAGTGGTACTTTTCAATGAATAATAGTAGCCTTGTGCATAACAGCTCTCAACTATTCCCAATGTATATAAGACCCATTATAAAAGCTGAATTAACTAAGCCTAACTGATTACAGAGATCATAGCTAGCAAGTGTTAGGCTAAGGAAGAAGAAAAATGGACAAGGAAGGTGATCAAACCCTAACCCTAATCTGTTAGAGATCACACCTGACTCAGGTTGAAGGAGAGATATTTTTCTAAGTTAAAATTATAGCTTATGTACTCAGTCATTGATGCCTTGGCCAAGAGAAGATTAAACCCTAAGTTTATGATAGACATTGCTTGGTTATAATCCTTTGATGCCTCAAGATGTGTGCATAGAGATCAGGGCCTCGAGATGTGTGCCCTAAACCTAGGGAAATCTCCAAAAGGTCAATGAGTATGGAATGAGAAGTGGAGGGCCCGAGCTTCGCGGGGCTGACTTTTATCCTTTCTTACAGTCACGCAGTTGTAGAGTGCTCGTGAGCTTAGATTTGGCTTGGAAAGCTCCTTGCTCACTTAGAAGGCTTTGAGTTGTCATGCAGCTGCTTTGCCCTAAAATGCTCTCGTGAGGTAGAATTTGCAATGCTTTGGCTTTGCTTGTGCAGTAGAGCTTCAGAAACTTCTATCGCGGTTTCACATGGAAGAGTTTGGATCTCTCCAAGCTCCGTGTGTAGTGCATAACACAGCTCTCTAGGTAGAGGTTTAGGCATTGATGCGCACGAGAGCTATGCGAGAGAATTTCTAAGGCTCTCTCTCTTCTTAAGCTACGCGAGAGCTGCACGAGCTGGCTTGAGTTTTTTTATATAACTTGGTCTCGTGAGACTGCGTGCACAGCTGTTTGAGACTTGATCCCTGTGAGAGCTTCGTGAGTTGGATTTCTAAAGGTTTTAGTGCGCGAGAGCTTTGCCAGGACTTTGAGTGTTGCTAGCAGATCAAGCACACGACTACTATGTGAAGCAGTCCTCTGAGGTTAATTCCTTAACTGAGTGCACGAGTTCAATTTGTGTTGTAGGTACTGACTTCGTGAGGTGGCTGCTATGGATTTGAAAAGTGCGAGGCAACCTTTCTGACTGCATGAGACAGCACCTCTACTCCTCTACTGTAATGCAGCTGCTGTTGTTGCAGCTTTCTCTACTCATATCCATACTTCCCTCATCTGCTTGACTTCCTTGGTCCACATTGACATGCAAACTAGTCACCATGGTGTGTACCACCATAGTGTTCCATCAATCTTGGGTTCAACAGTCATCATTTGCTTGAATTCTCTCTCTTTGTGGCACCAAAAGCATGGACTTTATGTTAAGCTGCACAGTTATTACTAACTACAAAATAAGCTAAAGAAAGGATTATTAGATAGCCACAAGGTGTAGTAAAGGCTAGGTTAAGAGGTGAAAAGTGGTACTTTTCAGTGAATAACACACCCCCAAACCTAATCTTTGCTAGTCCTTGAGCAAAGCAATATTTAAATACCTACTCTAGGAATGTAAATGCGACTTTCGTAGGGATCACGAATGCATTTAGCTTATGCATCAAGCCTTTTAAACCCCTAGGTGATCCCTAGTGGAGGAGTGAAGTTTCCTGAGAATTTTCAGTGAAGATACCCACAAACTTCTCAATAAAACAGTTAACAAAAGTGCACACATCATCAAATCAGCTTTTAATAAATAGAGCATCAGTTCACCCCTGATTCTTTTCAAAATGTGAGGAATTTGAACATATGAAATGCACAGACCATTTAATCATGAAAAACTCTTATATGCATGCACATCATTTCCAATCAGCTTACAACAAGAAAAACAGCAAGTGTCTATCAGTACTGAGCTCACCATTAATTCAAAAATTAGGTTTAAATAATGCCCAATGCATTCAATGTCAGACCCAATGCTTACCAAGGTAGTCTCTCTCAATTTAGTTTAAGGGTTTTCATTTTCACACAAGCTCAAGAGCAGTTACAGCCCCCAAATGGGTCTGCAAGCATGAGCATAGGCAAGGCTCCTAAATTCTGGCATCATTGACTATTTCTCACCATAGATTGGACAACTTCTTATCTTCACATAACAGCTCATTTCAATTAGGTTCACAAGGTCTTATGACTGGGTTGTAATGTGGGTTATAGGTGAAGGTTACAAAGAATGAAAGGGTGAAAAGGTTTACAAAATTGAGAAATCAACACGTGAAGGAGGTGATTCATGACTTCACCTTCTTTAATTCAGCATATTCCATCTTATTTGATATTTTTCAGACTTGAAGTGGCCAGCATCTCCTCTTATTATCACTTTTTCCAATGAAATTTTCTCTTGATTCCTCTCTTTTCCTTTTCATTATTTTTTTTGTTTTTCTTTTGGATACATTCTTTT
The DNA here is from genome assembly GCA_021018995.1 of Chloranthus sessilifolius. NCBI lineage: Eukaryota > Viridiplantae > Streptophyta > Magnoliopsida > Chloranthales > Chloranthaceae > Chloranthus > Chloranthus sessilifolius. Next base: position 102,953,341 of record CM037584.1, on the reverse strand, counting down.
TTCTTTTTATTTTTATTTTTCTGAAATGCCACCTTCTTCGCAGCTGTTACACTGCTGTCCTCCTTTTGTGTTTCTTCTCCATTCACCAAATGTTGACCCTAGCTTGTCCATCTTCAACTCCTCCTTTACCTTCTGAATTCTCATAGTGAGAGTAGGTTTGAATTAGGTCCACAAGTTTAGGTGCAAATACTCAGGTGTATTTTGAAGAAAATTGGAAATTAAGGCTCAAAAGGTGTATGCACAATGGCAGTTTACTAGGTTTATTATCTTTAAGCTCAAACTGTCCAAGAGAAGGCCTTGATCCTTTCCTAAATATCATGGGTACTGTCAGCTGTTTCAACTTGGAGATGCCTAACTTCTAGTGAAGAAATAAACTCAGCCAGTCCTTAGAGCAAGAAGAATTGCCTAAACACTCCTCAAAGAGAAAAAAAAAATTGTTGGCCCAAATCTCACTAGGTATGGTCTTCCATTGAACTCATGGGCATGCTCTCACCTTTTTCTCTCCTTAATGGTTTACTAAGTGCTGACACAAATGAGTTTTCTTGGTGTTCGCCTCATGAAAATGTTAAATTTTAAAAGATTTTAATGCCAAAAGGTCTGCAAAATTTTAAATTTCCTCATTTTTAAAGTTTCTTAGGTGAACTTAACTCTATCTCTATCTTACTCACTTGGTTCTACTATACTTAGGTTAACTACATCATTGGCGTACTTTGCCACACCCCCAAACCTATGAGGAATAGTGTCCTCACTATTTGAGAGATAAGGGACTTGTGCGGTAGGGTACATTGATAAAAAGAACACACAAAACAAGGCAAGTAAAATTAATACACAACAGAAATAAATAAATCCAAAGAGCACTGACACAAAAGCTACCAAACCAAAAAGAAATTTCATTCATAAACAGTAGTATGTACAATGTTAATGAAAATAACTACAAAAGATTCTAAGAAGCTAAAACATCCTAACTAATTACTTTGTACAGTTTAATCATCTAAATTTTCCTCTGCATGATCCTAGACAGATTTCCCTCTTTCCTTCTTGAGGGCAGCAGCAGTGAACTTGGATCTCTTGGAAGTAGTCTTTCTCTGCTTGGTGTTGCTTCTCCTTTTGGGAGTGGGATCAGGCTTTGTGGGTTCAAGCTCCTTGATCTTGATTCTAGGCTTTAATTTTCTGGGCTCTTGGGGTTTAGGAGTAGTTGCCATAGGAGGTGTTGCAGCAGTGAAGAGTTTGGCAGCTGCTTTTGCTATGTATCTGTCACCAATTTCAGATAAGGTATGTTGCAATGCTGCAGCAGTCCTTGCATAGTCATTAGCCCTATCCTTAACTAATCTCAGTGTTGTCTGCAAGTTCTTTACTACATCTTCAAGTCCTTCATCTCTATATTTCTCCTGCTGGTATTGGAGCAATGTCTCCCTCCAACCATGCTTAATCCTTTTCTTCTCTATTTTTTGAGTAAATTCTAGAAATTTGATTTGATCGAGGAGGGGCTACTTAACTGTAGTTCTGAGGTCAGCCATGCCCCTTATGACATCCCTCTTGATGTAGGAATTTTCTTTCATGGCTCTAAGGAGGGTGGAGAATGGAGGCATGGGGTTGGAAGAGGCAAGTAGGATTGAAGTATCAGCATTGGAAGAAGGGTCAGCCAGCAAATGGGGTGGCGTGGATGAAAATGAAGTGATGAATGATGGAATGGGTAGGTGTTATTCACTGAAAAGTACCACTTTTCACTTCTTAACCTAGCCTTTGATGGACCTTGAAGTAGACAAATAATCATTTGTTAAGTTTGTTTTGTAGTTACCAATAATCTGTGCAACTTAATAAAAAATCCCTACCTTTTGATCCAAAGAAGAGAGAGAATACATGCAAGGATGACAGCTGAGCCAATGCCTAAGGGAACACCTTGGTAGTGCTCACCATGATGACTTACTTGCTGGTCATTATTGACCAAAGTCTAGCAGATGGATGAGGTTAGCTGAGAATGGAGAAGACTACAATAGCAGCAAGTGCAATGCATCAGAGTATTAAAAGATAGATCTTGCAGAGTTGAGGAGCTTCCTCGCGAAGCTAAGGATGCAGTGGACGATGCCCTCCCGCAGATGGGGTGCTCAGTCAAGAGGAGAGATGTAAAGACATCGTGAAGATCTCACAGTTTAAAATCTTTAGAAGTTGCCATCGCGAAGTTCTCGCGAAGATCAAGCCTTAAAGCAGCCGCACGCAAAACTTAGCTAGTCCAGATGTATACTGCACAAAACATTACCTCGCAGAGTTATTGCGTAGCCAAAGAAGAGAGACACCCAGAATTCTCCTCACGCAGATCTCGCACACTCTAAAGCCTTACTAGTTACTATGTGAGCGCAGAAACATACCTGCGTGAGTACTCAGCGAGAGAGAGAGCTTCTGAAGCTCTACTACGCGAGAAATTCAGGCGCTCCAGATCATCTCCACGATAGCTTTACAGCACAAAGGAACTGCGCGATTAACTGAAGATATATTTCACGAGTAAGTAGTTCCCACCAGCCAAAGGCTACTCTGTGAAGATTCTACAGACGCGAATGAATTAATGCATGTGTTAGCCCCGTGAAGCACAGCCTCCCCACTTCTCAGTTTTAACACAGGGACCTTTTGGGAATTTCTCAAGGCTATGACACACTTTCTGAGGGGCAAATCATGAGGCACACATCTCAAGGTATTCAAGGGTCATAACAGTACCACGTCTGCTGGAAAAATTAGGGTTAATCCCTTCAGAGCCAAGGCCGTATGGACAGGGCATATAAGCAACACTTAGAGTTTAGTTTTAATCATCAATCCTTCCTTCATCCTTTGTCGGCTGAGAGTTTCAGCAGGCTAGGGTTAGGGTTAGGGTTTGATCATCTCTTTTTCTTATTTTTCTTCTCTCTTAGTCCAGCATTTACTAGCTAATCCCCTTGTAAGTAGTTAGGCTTAGTTCTATTTTAGTTTTGTAATAGGTTTTGTATACATTGGGATATTTGATGAGCAGTTGTGTGCATGCTACAGCCTAGAGGTAGTTCATTGTAAGGTTTGCTTTTATTAATGGATTGTTATTTTAATGACTAATTGAATCTAAAGATCTTATGGTTGTCTTAGATGTCTATAGGATCCATGTATTTGGGATGAGCCCATTCAGTTTCTAGTAGATCTGTTGTTTACCATCTGATCTCTCTTGGTTTGATAGCCCCATGGAAAGCAATGCTGGATCTGTAGTGAGATTTTGGGAGCTCGGAGGCTTGTGGACCATGGTGGTTGCAATAGTTTACATGTTCTTTCTCAGACCTTTATGGTATGGACAGACCAATGGGATACCCTGTGACCATTTGAGTGGATAGAGTATAGCCCTAAGGTGGAGTCCAGCCACATGTTTGAGAAGGATTCTTCTCCCCTGCACATAAGCTTCTAGACCCTTGAGAGGAGGTTTTGTATAGGAACTGGCTCCCCTCTATTTTACCTAATCGATAACATATGTTAGATCTGATTTCTCTGTAGTAGTTGCAGCTTGAGGCTGAGTCATTGCAGGCCTTTTGTAGCAATGACCAGCTGAATCTAGAGCCTTATTCAACCTGTTACATTATCCTTTTTGTGGGCACCAGTGAGCCGTTGGCCTTGGCAAAGCACTTAAGATTTTATGAATTAGAATACCTATGGATGTCAGCCATATTTGTGTGCAGATCTGGGGAGCTTGTAGCACTGAGATTACATAGTGTTGTAATAGTATTCATGGCCTAATCTGGTCCAGTGGTTGGAGAAATGATCAGTCCACTCTTATGAATTAGATTAGCAACTTCTGGCTTGATCAATGGGATTTGACAGACTATATAGGATAGGTTGTGACCATTTCAGTGGATAGCCTATAGCCTTAAGAGCACCCCAAATTGCATGGGTTAAGTTGGATACTTCTACCTTGTTAAGGCTTTTGATAGCATCTCAACAAGGAGCCCTGCAGAGATAGACTAAATATGAGTTACATTACTGCTTTAACTCAAAACTTAACCTGCTTACTTCTCACCATTTTTTATATTTTATTTTGGCACACACTATCACCATCTTCTCTTAACACTTTCTTTAGGATAGGGCTACATTTTATTTCTCTTTTGTTAGGGTTAATTTACTGTAGTTATGACACCCAACTCCCTTTCTTTAGGATTGTCAGATCTGTAGCCAGATCTGAAGGCCTACTATTATAGCCCATTTTGGATTCTAGATCAATTTCTTTGTGGGACAAACTCTTACTTATCAAAACTTGCTACAATAGGCCCTATATCTTATAGGTATGGGATTACTTTAGTTGTGCTGAATCCATTCTTTTATTTTACTTTATTTTTATTTTGTTTTCACCACACAATAATCAGCACCTGAAGGAATCAAACAATAAGTTTTTGGCAACGTTGCTGGGGACATTGATCTTTTTAGTAGACCTGAGTTATACTATAATGTAGATTTCCAAATTTTTTATTACTGTACCTAAACTGGAATAAAAGTACTACTGATTCTTTGTGGCAATTTGTAGAAATGGACAACAGAAGAAGGGAAAAGCTAGAGTTGCAATTGGAGTGAAGCTAGCTCTGTTTGCACTTCCTTTCCCCTAAATCTCAGTCCATTTATGTTTAATTCCCTATTATTTATTTAGTGTAAATCTATGTAGTTGTTTATTTTTGTTTGAAATATTCTTTGTCTGTGCTTGTGAGCATTTTCTATACTTACTGTGGGTGTGAGTATATGCATGGTATAAGGCCTTTAAACCCTGAGCTAAAACCTCTAAATCTAGAGGTTGAAAGGATCCTTAGACCTAGACACATCCCACAGGGCCCTGCTATTAAAACTGAACCAGCTATCATGGCTGAGAGGCAGAGAACATTAAAGGAGTACAATGTACCTGGGGAGTACACCTCTCCCTTCTGCATTCAATTCCCCTCTATTAAAGGGAATTATGAGATTAAATCCTCCACCATCAATATGTTGCCTTCATTTCATGGACTTAGTAAAGAAGATCCCTACAAGCATATAGACCAATTTTTAGCACTTTGCACTACCTTCAATATTTATTGGCTTGGGACCTGAGGCCACTAAACTGAGGCTTTTTCCTTTCTCACTAAAGGACAAAGCCAGCACATGGCTATCAAAGATCCTAGCCAATAACATACAGTCATGGAGTGACCTTCAAGCCAAATTCCTAGCCAAATTCTTTCCCATAAATAAAACCAGCCAGATGAGGACAAATATTTTGTCATTCACTCAGTCCTCAACTGAGGATTTTTATGAAGCTTGGGAAAGATTTCAGGAGATGTTAAAACAATGCCCCCACCACCAAATCCCAATGTGGCAGCTTATCCAAGTATTTTATCAAGGAATTAATTCCAAGAGCAGGGATATGGTGGATTCTTCCTGTGGTGGTAGCTACCTCCACAAGACAGCTGAGGAAGCTTGGGAGCTGTTTGATATAATAGGGGAAAACTCCATGCAGCAGGAGTCTCTGTCACGCATTGACAGCCAAACCCCAGCTAAGATGGTGAAAGAGGCTACCCCTAGAGGTGAAATATATGAAGTGAAGGTGCAAGGTGATCTAGAGAGGAAGGTGGATAACCTGAACTTAAAATTTGACAAACTAATGAATGTAATGCAGCCCTGGATGGTTGCACAGGTGGAGAAAGCATGTCTGATATGCCAATCTCCCACACAAATCTGAGGCAGAGACAACATTCATATCCTCAACCCTAGCAGCAGTAAATGGTAGCTCCTTACAAACCCTAGTACCAGTTTAATCAAGGTTACCCACCAAGGCAAAATTTTCTGTTACCTGCCCCACAGTCCAACCAATTGGCCCTGCCCCCACAACAGCCCAGATTCTCTTCGTTTGAAGAGCAGATGCTGGCTTCAATGTAAAACTTGAGAAACTTGGTCCAGATTGTCAATTCTCATGAACATAGCATCAAGAAGATTAAGGACCAGCTGGGCCAGATTTGTAATGCTCTGAATAGGAGGAAGGAAAATTGCCTAGTCATCCCCTAACAAATCCAAAAGGTCAGTATATGATTGGTGATGCATCCTCTACTCAGGAGGAAGCTCGTGCTCAATGATCAAAAGGTTGGTAATAAGTGTATCATATGTATGAAAATGCTATTTTGTTTTGTGTTCTTAGAAATCTGTCAGTTGTGTGATTAGAGTGATGTTGAATTGCTTATGTTGTTTTATCCGTGTTTACATTTTTGTGATTGAATACATGTGCATATGTGTCATCTAAATCTGTTGTGTGTTTGTTGATGAATGATTGAGGTACCCTTATCATAATTTGCCTAAAGTTGAGCTAAAAAATTATTTTTAGGATTCTACAATGTTGATCTGATGTTTGAAAATGGGCATATATTTTTCATGGTTGAAATGAAGTACCTGTCTGAGTGTTGGTGCTCATGCACAATGGTTGGATGCACAACATCATGGATGCACTAACAAATGTGCTGCACTGAGATTACAGAGTAAAGGTTGTGAAGAAATGTTGTCACGCAGATCTAGAGGACTTAAATTTACTGCGTGAGCCATCTCTTAGCTTGCTCACGTGCTAAAGCACCTGAGCAATGGCTGTAAAAGTACCTTACGGAGTTACTTTCTGCTCCGCGAGCCCAATCTGAGCGTAAAAATGTGTCATATGTGGTGTTCTGCGTGACTGTTGCGCGAGGTAATAATTCTGAAACTCTCGTGTGCCAAAGCCACTAATTCAGCTCCACGAATTTTAATGTGAGGCAGTTTGTTCTTCTGCGCGACAGAACGTCTCGCGGATTTAAATGCCAACTGTGCGAGAATTTTACTCCGCGAGCTCCTATTGCCAACTCCGCGAACCACGGGATTTTCTCTATAAACTTAGCGAATCCCCTCATTTTCTTCATTTCCTCTGTCTGCCCTAGTTTCCCAGCACAAAAATTGACATTCCCTTTCTCTTCTTTCTTCTCTACTTTGTAATCCACACCACCTTAGGCATTTTCCTCTCACCATTTTGTTCCCCAACTACTCTTGATGACTTCAAGCAAGGTTTGGGGGGAATTGAGCCATTGTGTACATTTTTAAGTGGAACCCTAGCTCTCAAATGGCATAATCTCCATTCCTCTCTTTGTTTTGTGATTGATTTATTTATTAGAGAAAAGAAGGGCATAAGTTTAAAGCTTCTGTGCTTACTCAGTGTTATCTACATTTTCTAAGATTGGTGAGCCCTAATTTTCACAATCTGAGCACCTATGGCCATGGGTTCAAAATTCATAGATACATTAGCTACAATGCTGAACCCATCTGCCAATGGCAGCCCTGTGGCCACTAGAAAATCCACAAGGATTGCAGAGGCCTCCACGTTGGAGACCTCTGAGGTGCCCTCACCTATTGTTGAGCCAACAATCCCAAAAGAGAAGAAAGCAGCCCCAAAGAAGAGGGCCAGAGAGCACCCACCTTTTAAGAGCACTGAAAAATCAAAGAAGTAACAGAAAAAGGGCAAAGTTGTGGTCCCTGAGGTTGAGGAGGAAGCGACTACTGACCACCTCAGGATCCCTTCTGACTTTGTGCAAGCAATCTAGCTGGAGGCTAAAACCATTTTTGACAAAGTTTATTTTAAGGAACTACCAGAGACCTCTGCCTCCATTGAATATCTGACCAAGGGACCTCTGCTGCCATAATTGAGACCCTCAATGCAGCTGGTTTTTCCAAGATTAGTAATATTATTTTATCAGAATATGAGGTTGAAAATTGGTGATATTGGGAACCCAGCACTACTGGTATTAATTGATGATTTGAGATGCTATTTAACCAAGCTGACATTATAAAAATACTGGGGATACTAGCCAGGTATAGCCCTGAGTGTAGCTTGGGTCCTCCTTTGACTACCACCATTACTGAGATAGCCAAGGAGTTAACTGGAGGGATCACTGCCTCAGGTGACTCAATTAGGAAGAGGGACCTGCATCCAAACCTCAGGCTCATGGATGCAGTGTTGAGGAAAAATGTGTATTGCTCTGGGCATGGGCAGGAGAGGAGTTACCCCATAGCTGATGCCCTCTTCTCATTTCACTGAAACCACTACTTGGATGCAGCCAAGTTAGTTTTTGAGGGGATTAAGGATTTATGTGAGAAGGTGAAAATCATGAAGAAACCTCATGCCCTCCCCTACTGCAGATTGATTACTGCATTACTGAAGTGGGGGAAATACCCCTTTAAAAGGGAGGAGGAGACTGTGGCTCTGAACCCTAAAAAGAGTGAAAAGAAATAGTGGGGAATCAGTAGCACCATGATGAAGAAGAAGAAAAAGAAGAGGGAGGAGTTACTGAGAGAAGCAGCACCCACCATTCAGGCGGCCGATGTAGTACATCACTGTCACGATCTTCTTTGCATCCTCCACCTCACTTGTGCCAGCCAGCACAACCATCACCTCCCCAGTCATTACCTCTACCTCCATGCCAGCTCCAACTCCCTTAACACCACCTTTACCTACACTCATTGCCACACCACCTCCACCTTCAACCCATACATCACAGCCCATCACAAGCCCACTACCCTTACCTGACCCTATATCACCAGCCACTAACACCCTACCCATTTCTACACCCCTACATATTTTTTCAACCCATCCTAACCCACCTATCAAGGCCCCATACTAGAAGAAAAAGAAACCTACAAAAACCCCTACTGCACCCCATCCCACCTACATCTCCCAAATAATTCTAATCCCTGAAACCACATCCATTCTAGACCCCATACCCACACCCTATGAACTTGCAACCCATACCTTTGAAACCCTACTTCATTCCCCACCTTTTATACCTATCACCGGTGAGCCTATAGACCAATCCATTTCCTTATCCCATGACCGTGAGCCATTTTTAAGAGAGGAATTTTCTACTATAATGTCCACTATCCTAGGGGACATCAACTTTGAGTATACCCCTCTCCCAGACTCACCTCACCCTTCACACTTCACCCCTCCACATCATCCATCACCCCAAGCCACTACCTTCACACATAGACCCACTTCCCCATTTCAACCAATCCCCCCTATCCAACCCACACCCACTACCATACTTGACCTCTTACCCCAAATCTTGTACCTCCTACTCTCCCTACATTCCTAAATGTTGGCCAATACCCAAACCCAAGCCTCTATTGAGACATATATTCAATCCCTAACCTCCACTCTCCAAAACCAGGCCTACCTAGAGACCTGCCTCAAAGCCATACAATCAACTTTGGCTACCTTACCCCGACCCTTATCCTTAGCTACCACCATACCCCTTCCTACTTACATTGAAGCCTCCACACTAACTGACTCAGATATTCCCCCTATTGTAGCCACCTCCAATGCTGCAACAAATGTTGATGACTTAATACCCACCTCTTCCAAGTCAATCCAAACAGACCCTGACCTAAAACCCCAACCTGAGCTTCCATCCACAATTTCACAGCCCACCCCTTTTTCATTCCTGGCTGGCCCTTCTTCAAGTGAGGAATAGTCTTTAATTCATGCCTCTTCTTTTTCCATCCCTCCATACTCCACCCTCCTTCATGCAATGAAATCCAATCCTTAGCTCAAAAAGGATGTCATTCGAGGGATGGCTACTATCAGAACATCAATCAGGATACCCTATGAAGAAAGAATTCATCGCATAAAATTGGATAACAAGAGTCAGCTGAAGAACATAGTAAGGGGATGGAAATAACTATTGCGTTTATATAAAGCCCAAGAGAGTATCGCTGCACAAGAGAAGCTAAATGTTGCACAAGAACAAATGGCTGTTGCAAGAAAAAAGCTGAGAGCTGATGGATTAGAGAGGAGGTTGACTGCCTCAAAGGAGATTAGGGAGCTCCTTATAGCCCAATCTAAATTAGCTGAACAAAAGGCTAAAATCTTGGAAAGGCAACTAGCTCTATCTACTGGGAGGGTACCTACCATAATTGATGGTCCTGCTCAAGAAGCTGCTGCTGTGAAGAAAGATAAAGCAAAAGGGGTCCAAATTAAGAAGGAACCAGCAGATGATTAGATGATTAAATTATGAACCTATATTTAGTTAGGTAGTAGTGTGTGAATTTTATAGTTTTTTCCTTTACTTTGTACATACTTTAGATGTTATAATGAAATTGCTCTTTGTTCTGTTTTGTTCACTATGTTTGTTTTTGTTTATTTGTTTTGTGTTTTGTGTTGTGTGTTTTCTTTTTCTGCTGTGTCATTTTCTTTTTCATACATCAGTTTTAAACCTACTGCACATCCAAATCTAACTTTGAATCAGTGAGGACACTGCTCCTCATAGGTTTGGGGGTATGGCAGGATCTGCCATTGAAGCAGTTAACCTAAGTGCAGCAAAATCAAGTGAGTAAGATAGAAATGGAGCCATGTTCACTTAAGAATTATAAAAAATTGAGAAATTTAAAAATTTTGCAGAACTATAAACATTACAAGTTTTTAAATTTTAGCATTTACATGATGTGAACACCAAGAAAACTCACTTGTATCAGTACTTAGTGAATCATTAAAGAAAGAAAAAGGTAAGCACATGCCCAACAGTTCAATAGAAGACCATAATTAATGAGATTTGGGCCTACAAAAAAAAAATTCCCTTTCTTTGAGGAGTGACTGAGGTAATTTTTCTAGCTCTAAGGACTAGCTGGGTCAATACCCTCACTAGAAGTAAGGCACCTTCAAGTTAAAATAACTGACAGAACTCATGATACCTAGGAAAGGATCAAGGCCTTTTCTTAGACAGTTTAAGCTCAAACAGATAAATCTTAATCAACTGCCCTTGTGCACACACCCTTTGAGCCTTGATTTCCAATGTTCTTCAAAATACACCTGAGTACTTGTACCTGAACCTATGGACCTGATTCAGACCTGATTCAAACCTACCCTCACTCTGAGAAATCATAAGGTAAAGGAGAAGGAGCTAAATATGGACAAGGTAAGGTCCACATTGGGTGAATGGAGAAGAGATACTTAAAGCTTAGCAGTGTAGCAGCTGAGGAGAGAGGTGGCAAGTCTGAAAAATAAAAATAAAAAGAAAAATGCATCCAAAAGGAAGAAAAACAATAATGAAGAGGAATAAGAGAGGAGTCAAGAGAAAAAGTTCATTGAAAAATTAAAAATAAGAGAAGCTGGCCACTTTAAGTCTGAAGAATTTTAAAGAAAATGAAAGGTGCTAAATTACAAAAGGTGAAGTCATGAATCACCTCCTTTACCTACTGATTTCTCAATTTTGAATCCCTTCTCAACCTTCCATTCTTTATAACCAATATTATAAGCCACATTACAACCCAGTCAAAAGACCCTGTGATCCAAAGTTGAATGAGCTGTCATGCAGAGACAGAGAGTTATCCAATCTATGGTAAGGACTAGCCAATGATGCTAGAACTTAGATGCTATGCCTATGCTCATGCTTACAGACCCATTTGGGGCCTGTAACTACTCTTGAGCTTGAGAGAAAATGGAAACCCTCAAAGTTCCTTGTGAGAAGTATGCCTTGGTAAGCATTGGGTCTGATGTTGAATGTATTGGGCATGACCTATAACCTAATTTTTGAATTAATGATGAGCTCAGTACTGACCTACATGTGATGTTTTCCCCTACTGTGAGCTAATTGGAAATGATGTGCATCTATGTAGAAGCTGTGATGATTAAATGTCTGTGCATATCATATGTTCAAATTCCTCATATTTTTGTTGAATCAAAGGTGAACTAATGCTCTAATTTTTTACTGTTAAGTTGATAATTTTGCACTTTTGTTAACTATTTTATTGAGAAGTTTGTGGGTATCTTCACTGATAACCCTCAGGGACTTCACTCCTCCACTAGGGATAACCTAGGGGTTTAAAAGGTTTGGTACATATGCTAAATGTATCCGTGCTCCCTACGAAAGTGGCATTTAAATTCTTAGAATAGTTATTTTAAATTTTCCTTTGCTCAGGGACTAGCAAAGATTAGGTTTGGGGGTGTGTTATTCACTGAAAAGTACCATTTTTCACCTCTTAACCTAGCCTTTGATGGACCTTGAAGCAGACTAATAATCATTTGTTAAGTGTATTTTGTAGTTACCAATAATCTGTGCAACTTAATATAAAATCCCTACTTTTTAGTCTAAAGAAGAGAGAGAATACATGCAAGGATGACAGCTGAGCCAAAGCCTAAGAGAACACCTTGGTAGTGCTCACCATGGTGACTTACTTGCAGGACATCATTGACCAAAGTCTAGAAGATGGATGAGGTTAGTTGAGAATGGAGAAGACTGCAACAGCAGCAAGTGCAATGCATCAGAGTATCAAAAGACAGATCTCAAAGAGTTGAGGAGCTTCCTCGCGAAGATAAGGATGCAGTGGAAGATGCCCTCGCACAAATGGGGTGCGCAGTTAAGCGGAGAGCTATAAAGACATCGCGAAGATCTTGTAGTTTAAAATTCTTAGAATTTGCCATTGCGAAGTTCTCACGGAGATCAAGCCTTAAAGCAGCCGCGTGCAAAATTTAGCGAGTCCATATGTATACTGCACAAAGAGTTACCTCGCGGAGTTCTTGCATAGCCAAAGAAGAGAGAGACGCCCAGAATTCTCCTCGCACAAATCTCGCACACTCTGAACCCTTACCAGTTACTACGCGAGTGCAAGAACATACCTGCACAAATACTCAGCGAGAGAGAGAGCTTCTGAAGCTCTACTGCTCGAGAAATCTAGGCGCTCCAGATCATCTCCGTAATAGCTTTAAAGCGCAAAGGAACTACGCGATTAACTGAAGATATACTGCGCGAGTGAGCAGTTCCCACCAGCCAAAGGCTACTCTGCAAAGACTCTACAGCTGCATGAATGAATTAATGCATATGCCAGCCTCGCGAAGCACGGCCTCCCCACTTCTCAATTTTAACACAGGGACCTTTTGGGAATTTCTCAAGGCTAGGGTACACTTCTCGAGGCATAGATTTTGAGGCGCATATCTCAAGGAATTCAAGGGTCATAACAGTGCCACGTCTACTAGAAAAATTAGGGTTAATCCCTTAAGATCCAAGGCCGTATGGATAGAGTATATAAGCTACACTTAGAGTTTAGTTGTAATCATCAATCCTTCCTTCATCCTCTGTCGGCTGAGAGTTCCAGCAGGCTAGGGTTAGGGTTTGATCATCTCTTTTTCTTATTTTTCTTCTCTCTTATCCTAGCATTTACTGGCTAATCTCTTTGTAAGTAGTTAGGCTTAGTTCTATTTCAATTTTGTAATAGGTTTTGTATACATTGGGATTTTTGATGAGCAGTTGTGTACAGGCTGCAGCCTGGAGGCAAGGTTTGCTTTTATTAATGGATTATTGTTTTAATGACTAATTGAATCTAAAGATCTTATGGTTCCCTTAGATGTCTATAGGATTCATGTATTTGGGATGAGCCCAATCAGTTTCCAATAGATCTATTATTTACCATCTGATCTCCCTTGGTTTGATAGCCCCATGGAAAGCAATGCTAGATCTGTAGTGAGATCTAGAGAGCTCCGAGGCCTGTGGACCATGGTGGTTGCAATAGTTTACATATTCTTTCTCAGACCTCTGTGGTATTGACAGACTAATGGGATATCCTATAACCATTTAAGTGGACAGAGTATAGCCCTAAGGTGGTGTCCAGCCATATGTTGGAGAAGTATCCTTCTCCCCTGCACATGAGCTTCTAGAGCCTTGTGAGGAGGTTTTGTATAGGAACTGGCTCCCCTCTATTTTACCTAACAAATATCAGATGTTAGATCTAATTTATCTATAGTAGTTACTGCTTGAGGCTGAGTCATTACAGGCCTTTTGTAGCAATGACCAGCTGAATCTAGAGCCTTATTCAACCTGTTACATGGTCCTTTTTGTGGGCACCAATGAGCCGTTAGCCTTGGCAGAGCACTTAGGATTTTATGGGTTGAAATACCTATGGATGTGAGCTAGATCTGTGCACAGATCTGGGGAACTTGTAGCACTTACATTACATAGTGCTGCAATAGTATTCATGGCCTGATCTAGTCTAGTAGTTGGGGAAATGATCAGTCCACTCTTCTGGATTAGATTAGCAACTTCTGGCTTGATCAATGGTATTTGACAGGCTCTATAGGATAGGCTGTGACCATTTGAGTGGACAGCCTATAGCCTTACTAAATCTGAGTTACATTACTGCATTAACTCTAAACTTAACCTACTTACTTCTCACCATTTTTTATATTTTATTTTAGCACACATTATCATCATCTTCTTCTTAACCCTTTCTTTAGCATAGGGCTACATTTTATTTCTCTTTTGTTAGGGTTAATTTAGTGTAGTCGTGACACCCAACTCCCTTTCTTTAGGATTGTCAGATCTGTAGCCAGATCTGAAGGCTTACTATTATAGCCCATTTTAGGTTCTAGATCAATTTCTCTGTAGGACAAACTCTTACTTATCAAAACTTGTTATAATAGACCTTGTACCTTGTAGGTCTAGGATTACTTTTGTTGTGCTGAATCCATTCTTTTATTTCACTTTGTTTTTAATTTGTTTTCACCACACAATAATCAGCACCTGAAGGAATCAAACAACAGTAGGGTGGAGGTAGAGGGTAAAGGTTGGGGTACTTCAGGTTCAGGTTGGGTAAGGTCTACTACCACTGGTTCTGTTTGGGAGGCAATGGAGGAAGTGGGGAATAGGTCATCCACATCTGTGGCAGCATCAGTTGTTGCTACTGCAAGTGGGGTTGGGAGCAGGATTTTCAGGTCCTTTATTGCAGGTTGGGGTTGTGGGTCAATAAAGGGTGGTTGTATAGGGTCAGGTTCAAGGTCAGCTTGGGTTGAGGCAGTGGTAAATTCAATTTGAGGGGCTTCTTGAACAAGTTCAATGTGGGTTGTAGCAACTGGTGTTGCTGCTAAGGTTAAGGGTTGCAGAGATGGGGGTGGTGTAGGAATATGGGTAGGTGGATGGATAAATGATTGTTGGGAAGGTGGGGTTAAGGATTGCAAGGTAGAGTGGATGGCTTCTAAACTGGTTTGAATGGTGACCTGGATTTGGAGGGTGGAGTGCATGGCTTGACGGTTGTCCTTTATGGATGTTTAGGTTTGAGTGTTGGCCATCATTTGGGTTTGAAGGGAAAGGAGGAGGTTGAGACTTTGGAGAGGGGATCAAGTGTGATAGGTGTTGTACGTTGGGTGGTCTAAATTGGTTGAAATGGGGAAGTGGGTGCATGATGGAAATTGGTAGGTGGTGAGGAAGTATGGGTAGGGGTAAAATGGAGATGTAGTGAATCTGGAAGATGGGTAAACTCATAATTGATGTCCCATATGATAGAGTCCATCATTGCTAAGTACCCCTCTGAGGAAAAGGGGTCTTGGTCATAGGAAGGAAAAAATGGAATTGATTGGCCCATGGGTTCAAGTATGGCAGGTTCAATGGGGGAAGACGCTTCAGTGGGCTGAGGTGAGGATGGTTGGATATCAGTGGTTGGGTTTTGTATGGCTGTTATTTCAGGGACAGGGATAGGCTGGGAGATATAGGTGGGTTGGGGCTCAGTGGGAGCTTTGGGGGCTCTCTTTTTTCGGTAGGTTACTTTGACAAGTGGGCCTGGGGTGGGTTGGGTAAGTAGGCACAGGTGTAGGTAGAGGTAAAGGTATGGTCTCAGCAGGTGTGGTGGGTGTAGGTGAGGTAGTTGTGGCTGAGGTAATGGGTAAAGGTCCAGGTATAGATGATGTAACTGTGGAGGTTTTTGGGGTTAGCGTTATAGTAGTAGCTGGCATGGGAATGGAGGTGAGTGTGCAAGGTATGTGTGTAGATGATCATGGTGAAATGGGTTGTGATCGGAATGGGATGGGGGAAGCAGGTATGGTAAGTGTAGCTGGCACAATGGAGGTGGCTGCTTGAGAAATAGCAGCAGAGCTAGTGGGTGTGACAGCTGCAAAAGTGGCAGCTTCCTCTTGAATTGTGGGGGCTGCTTTAGCTAGCAGCTCCTTATAGACACCCCCATTTTGCCCTCTCAAAATATACAAATTTGTTCGGTCAACCTTTGACCTCATAACCCTGGTGTGAGACCATATACTAAAATAATAGTATATGGCTGGACACAGGTTGAAATAATAGTTCTGTGGCTCAGGCCCCATACCCCCGACGTGGGAACCATGCACTGAAAAAATAGTACATGGTTGAACACAGGCTGAAACAATAGCTCTATGGCTCAGATCTCGATGTAGGGAGAATATTTACTAAAATAATAGTATATGGTCGGAATGCAGACTGAAATAATAGTCTCGCATTTGAAACCCCTAACCCTAATGTGGGACTATATAGTGAAACAATAGTATATGGCTGGACATAGGCTGAAACAATAGTTCTGTGGCACAGGCCCCATACCCCTGATGTGGGAACCATGCACTGAAATAATAGTACATGGCTAAACACAAGCTGAAACAATAGCTCTGTGACTCAGATCCCGACATAGGGAGATTATATACTGAAACAATAGTATATAGTAAAAATGCAGGCTAAAATAAGAGCCTAACATTTCAGATCCGACCCGAACAGCCTCGAATTAAGCGCCTAAAACCAAGCGCGCAATCAGTCCCTTCTCATACCAGACTTCCTTTCCCCAGACCAACTCGAGACTCGATCACGCGTCTATCATGAGACGCGCGATCGGATTGAGCGCCCCATCACCGGTGCGTAATTGGCCTATGCCCGGCCTAGCCTCACCGTCCTTGATCCCTAAGTTTCCTCAATTAAACGCTTTGAGAGTGGCGTTTAATTGGATTACGCACCCCAAAATGGGCGCGCAATTAGCTCTAACGCTATTAGGACTAGGAAACTCATTGAGCAAGTCAGCCTGTCGCTCACTGAGTCGGCAACCAATCTAAAGCGATTAAGCACCGGGAGACCGGCACCCAATTTAATTGAACACCTGAAATAGGACATTTAATTGAAGAAAAACTTATAAAAGATTTTTTCTTAATTCACCCGAGGAGGCTGGCAATTTTCGAGTGAGAACGGATTTTTTTTTGGGATTCTGAAACCAGAGAACTCTAAGGAAAAACCCATAGAGCAACCTAACTATGATTTCGAAATTCAAACTCCGAGCCTCCGATGATTTCCCTTCGCAGCCCCGGTCCTAGGTAAAAATCTTAGTTTTAGACCTAGGATCTTTCTCTTAGTTTTAATTATTAGTTTTAATTTTCAGTCCGAGACCGTAGCACCCTTTTTTAGACCACAAATTTTTATATCTAGTTCTAGTTCTCTGAATTTAAAACTAGTCCTTAATCTGACGGTCTAATTTATCGACCCTAGGCTCTAATTCCGTTCTAAAATCTCAATTTCCAATCCTATCATTAATTTATGGTTCTAATCCTTGGATTCTAGAACCAGTCTTTAATCATACGGTCTGATTTTCTGATTTCGAACCCGAATTTAGTCCTAAAATTTTAAATTATGGTTTTAATTCCCTATTTTAATACCTCCAAAAATCTTAAATATTAATTTTAGTTTCTATAATTCTAGTTTCTCAAATTAATTCACAATTATCACTCTGAAATCATTTCCAAAAATCCCAAAATACTATTTTATAATCCTAAATCCAATTTATCTTTAATCTCAGCCATTCGATTTGCCCAAGGGAGCTTATGGAGGGTACTCGGGAACGAGGCCAATCCTCCTTAGCATAGCGGGCACAAACCCCTTTTTTATAATTAATTCAATTTCTAATTAAAATTAGGATATTTAAATTAATTAGACTCCTATTAGGATTAGGAGACTTAATTAATTAGATTTCTAATAGGATTAAGACATTTAAATTAATTAGACTTTTAATAAGATTAGGAGAGTTAATTAATTAGATTTCTAATAGGATTAAGATATTTAAAATTCATTAGACTCCTAGTAGAATTGGAAGACCTTTTTTAAATTAGACTCCTAGTAGAATTAGGAGACCCTTTCTTAATCAGACTCCTAGTAGGAAGAGGAGACCAAGTTAAATAAAATCCCAGCAAGAATAGGAAAATCAAACTAGTTACACTAAAGGCAACCCACAACTGATGATGTTCGTCGGCGGACGATTCAATAAAGGAGTTCAACCTACAAGCCCCCGCTTCCCCTTAAAGCATGATCAGTGATGTGTTACAGCATCGACAAATATCTACAGCTGGCGATCACATCTTCTTAGGTATTCTTTATTTAGAATTTGCCTCTTTAATTTCAGCATTTAATATTTCTTAATTTATTACTCCATCATCGGCACTGCCGGAGTTCGCTTAGGACAGAATTGGGCCACTTATTCCGGGGACCGAAAGGAACCCAGAAAAAGTGCTCCCCAACAGACTAGCTATCGCGATGGGACTCTTTTTCGCTAAGGTTGCCCCGGTTTAATTAATTTGGTTTTCTATTTTCCTTACTTTATTTAATTTAGTTTCATATTTTTTGCTTTTTATTTTGATTTTTATTGTGTTTCGCTTTATCACTTTTCTACACAGTTGCAAATGGATAAACTTTTTCAAAAAAAAAAAAAAAACTATTTTAAAATGGCCGGTATCAGAAAATTGAACTTTAATGACAACAACCCACCCGTATGGAGCTCCCATAGCGACCTTGAGTATGACGTTAGGCCGTCTCCGTGGGTAGCCCAGCGTCGTGCTTGGGTAAGCATGGTTAATAAGAGCGAAAAATACCCTTTCGCTCCATGAAATACAAATCATAGTAATAGCACTGAAGAAAGTGGTACTGAGAGAAGCTACCCTGATAGTCGAGTTATGGACCACACTCCCAGTGCACTCACAAAAGGAGGAAAAGGAGTCGATGCATTGCTCCAGTCCCAAAAACAAGTTACTCCGAGGAACAGACAAGAGGAGAGAACGTCGATTCCTCCCATGCTCTGACTCCCCCGACACATAACACATACACCTCTACAACAACAACTGCTGAGGACAACCCTCTTCCAAGGCACCTAGAAAAGACAACGCCGTAAACATAAACAACCTCTACCAATTTCTAGATGACTACATAGCTAACAAAGAATGCTCTAGTCACACTTTTGGATTCGACAAATTTTGCCGAGACATCGACTTCACTGTACCCGCTAGTTTTAAACCTCCAAAATTCAACAAATATAACAGTATGGGAAACCCAAAGCACCACTTGGCCCTATTCTGCAATGACTGTCGACCAATCCGCACCAATCGTGGGCTCCTGATCCATTACTTTTCGAGATCACTAGAAGGAGACGCCCTTGACTGGTTTGCGGCCTTACCTTTAGCCAAAATTGAAGCATTCGAAAACTTAGCCGACAGATTCTTAGATCAATACCAGCACCTGACTCATGAAGAAATCAGTCTCGCTGACTTGATACACTCAAGACAAGAGAACAGTGAAGGCTTCTCGACATTCGCCAACCGTTGGAGAAGACTTGCTGTTTGAACGGGGAATCAAATAAAAGAAAGCGATGCGATAGAAATCGTGATTAGCAATACCCGAGAGCCTCTTCGGAGCATTCTCATCCTAAGCGACAGCTCTGACTTTACCAGCCTCTATCAACGAGCCTCACGCATAGAACGTCGACTGAAAAATGAAGATCTTAACCTCTCTACACTAACATCCAACGGACCCTCCTCCGACAGTCCCGAGACAAACACCCTAAACGAAGCCATAGACTCCGAACAAATCAATGTGAACCAAGAACAAAACCAAACTAACCCTCAACAACACCACCTATATGCCCAAGCTCAAGACCTCCACATAAACCTATACCCTGACTATAACCAACCTCTATACCTTGACCAAGACCAACCACTATACACCAACCAATACATGAACCCATACTATGACCAAAACTAGTGCCCCAACGACACACAAACTAACATCACCTATAACAACCCATTGTTCAATCAAACTCAACTCGCATACGAGACTGTACACTCATTCACCCCCGCCACATTCCACCCAGCTAGCCTGATCCGAAGAATTAGACCTCCCTCAGAGAAAGACCATACTATTCACTTACAACCAACCAACCCTATCCCACGCACCTATAAATGCGAAGTTACCTTTTGCCCTGAACCGGTTACCAAGATCACTAAAATCCAAACTATCACCGAATCCACCCCTAAACTAACTCAACCCATCACCAAACTCATCGTCGAGCTTAACGCACTTATCTCCGAACCAACTCAACCTACCCTTGAATCCAATAACCTACCAACAAACAAATCAACACATTCTCTAAGCAGATGCCTAAACCAATGACACAAACTACCCCCGAACAAACTCATGTGTCGACTCTAGGAGTAGCTTTCGAACCAATCAATCGGTATTATACGATGCCATTCATATTTAAACCAATCAAAAAACTACACTTTGAATCCAAACCCGTAATCCAATGTACCCTCAAAATCACTAGCCCTCTCACTTCCAAATCAACTCCAAACTAACCTCAGCATCGACTTTCGAATTAACTTCTACGCCCACTTTGAGACCCGAACTCACTATCACCTCACCTGCCACCAAACTAAACCCCAAACTCAAACCTATTATAAAATCTAAACTTATTGTCAAACCTAAACCTAAACTTATCATCAAAACTAAACCTATTATCAAAACTAAACCTATTATCAAACCTAAGCCTATCCTCGAACATGAATCTATCACTAAACCTATACCCATGATCGAACTTGAACCTGTCAATTAACACGAGACCAAATCGATCATTGAACTTAAACCAATTGTCGAACCTATCATCGACCTAGCACCCATCCACAAGCTCGAACCCTCCATCAAAGGCAAACCCGCCATCAAATCTGAACCCATTATCGAACCTAAACCTATCGTCAAACCTAAACTGATCACGGAATACAAACATGACATCCAACCTCTAACTATCAGCGAATCTAAATCGATTGTCGAACCTGAACCTATCGTCAAACCTAAACTGCTCACTGAACACAAACCTTTCATCAAACCTCAAACTATTAACAAATCCAAGCCCATCATCAAACTTGAACCCATCATTGAACTCCAGCCTATTATCGAACACGAACCTGATGCTAAAACTGAACCTATTCCTACAACACCAACCCCACTCACCTTTAAGCCTACCACAAAACCTATCAAGGAGTCGATCATCGCTCCCCAAATCAAACTAAACTCAAATCTTACGATGCCAATCACCATCCAAATCAACATACCTCAAATCCCATCAAAACATGAAATCAATGTCACAACTAAAATCACTTCTGATCATCAGATCCAAATCTCCGTGGACCTCACAATCAAAACCTTCACCGAACTCCAATCGGCGACAAAACTACTACGTCAAACTTCTGATACTCAACCTCCTCGAAAAATTATAAATAAAATTTTAAAACAACCTCATGATAAATCCAAAGTGTGAATCAAACCAAACAAGTATAATCAAACAAAACTGGACCACCCCACACGTAGGAAAGGCCAACCTTGGCCTACACCTTCACGTCTCCTCTTCCTACTCTACCTTTGCCTTATCTTATCACTACCTTTACAACACTCCGTCCCTCTCAAAGGTTTCCACTCCAACTTCACTTGCAAACAGCTTTCCAACCACCCGTAAATGACCCCGAAGAACTCTTTAACAACTCTATGCTTCATCTCTACGAGATGCCTCAATCCATCAAAAAATAAAAGAAAGTCCCTCCCGACAAAGAGGCCATGACCATAAAAGACTCATCAAAAGGAGTTAAAAGACACCATACCCACTTCGACAAATTTCATATCATCCAAAATATAAACCTAAACATGACCTCACTCTCATCCCTCATCGATCAAATCGAAAAGGATCGAAGACCCAGAAACAATATTATCTAATCAGACGGTCACTTCGACCATCCAATATGTCCCACCAAGCAGACTTCCTGAGTCAGTCCCCTGCCTGAGGAACTGATGTTGTACCGTAACACAATAGTAATAACAAACAAATAATACAAAAATATATATATATATATATAGAAAAGTACAAAAAAACTAAAAGTATAAATGCCCAAAACATAAATACTCGAAAATAAAAATACTCTTCTATGCCCCAAACCCTTCAGACTCATACTCGATCGAGAACTCAAAATCGAGGAGCTACTGCTAAGAAAAGTGCCTATACAACCGCCTCACTTGGAGAAAATCAAACCCATATGAGAAGTACTTATATTATCTCGGCAACATGCTCAGGAAACAACCACAGGGGAAGGACTTTCTGACCCTTGGAATCATAACTCAATGACCATCATGTCTCGTAGCCTAAACAAATATACTTATATACCTATCATCCTCATAGTCATCACAAGGCATTCGCCAGTCGTACGTCATTATTTTCAAAATCATTTTGGGTATCATTTGACTCATTGACCATTCTCCTACTCGGGCGAATTGATCGAAAGGACTAGTGGATCATGAAACTCTCTTTCTAAAATATAGAAAACATTGAATTCTCATACACCCCCTTCAGTCATTGGAGTCGATGTTAGAGCAGAAAAAAATGAAAATATAAGGTTCCATCAAACCTCACAATTCTTGCATTAGCAAGTTATTTAAAAAAAAATACACATAAATGAAACACAACCGAGCAAGAGCAATATGATGAATGAACAATCAATGAATTCAGGAAAGCATAAGCAAATTGTGAGGGCATTCCTGGTAATCTTCTTAGGAAAGTATAAGCAAACTGCAAGGGCATCCCTAACATCTTCACACTACTAGTTGTCATTGTACGGTGGCAGGAGGAGGACAAAACTCCTGCTAATCGTAGAATTTAAGAATTTGATGGTGTTGAACTGTGATGGATAGCTAAATTATGGCACCGCATTATCCACCCGAGAAGAAAGTAGTTGACTACTATTTCAAAATTTGGTTGAATAAGAAGCTACCCTCAGATCAATAAACCTTACCTCTGCTTCACCTTTAATTTTCTTTTCGGACAATGAGTCAAATGATTTTCAAAATCTCTTTCAAAATAAAACTAAAAACTTTCAAATGATAAGTGATGCAATCACTCATTATCTATCATACACCTCAATCTTGTTGGAAGCTATGATACATTATGATCGTTCAGCACATACACAATCAAGCCCGGCATGTGGGTAAACAGTTGAACTACTTCCCGACATGGGATCATTACTAACACACTCCAGGATATCTGAGAGGCTGATGAAGTCTCACCATCACTTCACACTAGGGCATTTTTTTTTAAGAGCTATAGCACCTTGATAGCGATACTCATGTCACAAGACCGATATCCCAAACTGGGGCATTTTTTTTTATTTTTAATTTAGTTTTTACTTTTCCATTGTGGATACCCCAAACTGGGGCATTTTTTATTATTATTATTGTTTTTTTAGTTCGTACTTTTCTGCCATGGGACCCTAAAATGAACACTTGAGACAGAACAACAGAGATACACTCAAAAAATAAACACCGTAATCTAATAATACCCACTCCCCCTCTAACGTAACATACAACTACAAACATAAACAAACATAAATGAAACAAGCACAATAAGAGAAAAATATCACTCATTCTCAGGAATAAAATAAAAAAATAATATAATTATAAACCTCTTAGGATTTAATACCCGGGATGCAAAATAAAAAGGAAGAAAAGACATTAGAAACTAAAAATACCCCAAACTTTTAAATCCTATGTTTAGAAATAAAATCCAAAACAACAAGGACCCAAAGCCCTTGCCTCACACATTTATAAACTATGCCTTCCTAAACCATAGAGTGACAAGTGTCACATCTTGAAAGCCCTCCCAATTCAATTAAATCCAAAACCAAACACATACCCCCTAAAAAACACCAATCCACTCAAAAATAGATGAACCAATAGGATTAAAATATCTAACACTCATCTAGAACATTTAAAAAATTAAATCCAAATTTACACCTATCTAACAAGTGTCATTCTAAATCCAAACATAAGAACAAAACAAACAAACCTTAATCCTAAACACAGAGATCATTCTCTCATCA
Organism: Chloranthus sessilifolius; assembly: GCA_021018995.1. Classification (NCBI taxonomy): domain Eukaryota; kingdom Viridiplantae; phylum Streptophyta; class Magnoliopsida; order Chloranthales; family Chloranthaceae; genus Chloranthus; species Chloranthus sessilifolius. The sequence continues at coordinate 102,929,379 of CM037584.1, read as the reverse complement.
TGATAATAAAAGTTAACCAATCACAAAATTAAAGGAATAAAGGAAACATAATAAATAAAATAACCCTTCATTTAATAAACTTATTTTTACACAATATCACCGGAGGCATACCTCCTGAATATATAATCCAAAAAAAAAACCTAAAACTTTAACCTACAATCCAAAACGAAGACTGAGGACCGGAAACGGACACAAAGTAAAGAGCAGAGCGTCCAATCGAGCCATTGAAAGAAGAGATGGAGGATTGGTTGGGGAACACATCCCTCCACTTTTTAATCCTCTTCTGCCATCTTCGCCTCCTCCGCCGCCGCCTCCTCTACGCTGCCTTCACTACTCCCTAAAAGAGATTGATGTGAAGACTAGCACCCTCATTCTCAATATCGCCCATTCTGAGAACAATACCATCCTCGAGCATCACCTTGGGACAGAGATCACGCGAAATAACAAACATAGGAAAAAATGACACCCCAATCGGATGATTAGATCGCCCGATATCGTTAAAAAATGAATTCTATAACACAAGATATCCAAAAAAGTTCAAAACTCGATACTAAACCAGAGAAAGAAAAATAAATAAAAACTCCCTCGCTTGTATGGAGTACGGATTCAATCACGCGCCAGAACACAGGCGCTTAACCAAATCACGCGCTAGGCACACGATGCGCATAATCCAAAATGCGCGCCCTAACCCAAGTGCTCAATGAAACCATCACCCGCGCCAACAGCACGACACTCTGATCGCGTGCACTCCATGAACCATGCAAATTTATCAAATGACACACTGCCGCCGCGTGACTTGAAAGGTCATCCGCACACTGACCTAGTGACGCCTTGATCACGCGCTACGGTTATAGCGCATAACATAATCACACACACACTCATAAATGAGTAAACGACCCCTCAAGCTTGCGATCGCACTCCCAAAAATAGGCGCGCAATTGTATTGAGCGACCGAAAACAAATGCGCAATACCTAACTTTGGACGAAATCTACACCCTCACACCTTTGTATCCCATCTTGGTCAAAACTCTTCTGTCCCATCGTGTAGCCTCATAGGCTGTTCTGGCAAAGAAAAAAAAGACTTACTCACTCGTCTCATCGCGTACCCTTACATGAGAAGGAAGCATTGACAGCACCCATCCCCATCACGATAACGTCTACACATGCGATATCACCTCAATATCATGTCTCATCATAATAAATTAACCATACCCTCATGTCTCATCGCGAGAAGCCGAAAGCAAATCTCCCTAGAACGCGAGTATGCCACCGCTAACTACGCTCAGTCGACATCCCATTGCAAACATCACTACCTGAAAAAAAAGAAAGAAAAAAGCTCCGACAGCTGATGCCATGTCGTATGGCAAAATGACGGAAAGATTGATCATGTCCCATAGCTAAGGCAAAGGGCTCTCTCTCCCGAATTGATCCCCACATCCCACCAGGACTGACCCAACATGCAGCCAAAGAAAGGGAGAATCCCCAAGTCCCATCATGACATCATTTCTCCCAAGACATCACATCACAACCGCCAAGCCCTACCATAGTAGACCTGAAGAAAAGAGAACAAATCTCCAAAGTCCCATCGCGACACTGTTAGGTTATTTTAGGTGCTTGCTGCTAACTTTAATGAAAACAATGATAAGAATGGGTTAGTGAAAATAAATCAAAGGTAGATTGAAAACTACAGAGCAGCAAGCCTAAAAATACACAGTCCTGCAAGATACAGGGCCTGTTGTAGCAAGTTTTAATAAGTAAGAGTTTGTCCTACAGAGAAAAATGGTCTAAAGCTCCAAGGGAGCCATCCATAGTAGGCCCTCCAGATCTGACTACAGATCTGGCAATCCTAAATGAAAGGGGATTTAAGGTCACTATTGTTTAATTTCTAAGGTAACCTAATGCCTAAACTGTAGAAATGGTTGAGAAGAATGATGGGGTGTGAGATAATAAATATAAAAGGGTGAGAAGTAAGCTATTAGGTACAAATCTGATGGGTCTTATAATTCAGATTCAGATCTACTGCTATAGAAGTCCTGTCCAATGGCTACATTATTACCAAAGAGGAGAAAGGATCCAACTCACCCGTGTGCCATGATCCAATCCCTTATGGCTATAATCTGTCTACTCAAATGGTCACAGACTATCCAATAGGGGAACCATAATCCATAGATGAGTCAGAACATGTTTTTCATTGTATGCACTACTTCATCCAGGCTACCAGCTCAAGAAACCATAGGAACCTCAACCTCTAAAGTTCTGTGTGTGGGGCATAGGCCTACAATGTGCACTAGCCTGGACACATAGGACCAGTAAGAGTTTGAGTAATAGCTTTAGATCTAGCTGTTCACTGCTTTAGAAAGACAGCAGTGATCCAGTCACAAGCCTACAATCTCTACAGCTATATCAGATCAGCCATCTGATGCTGGGTCTATACAAATATAGGGGAGTCTGTCTCTGCATAATCTCTCACAGGGCTACAAGCATAAGTGCAGAGAAGAATCTGTCTTAGATCTGTGGATTGGCCTCACCCTAGGGCTATAACCTGCCTACTTAAATGGCCACAAACTATCCACAGAGGCTATCCTCCTCACAGAGGTCTGAGACAGAACAAGTAGATTACTGCCACCACCATGTTCACAAGGCTACCAGCTCAGGCTCCCATGGGGATTCAGATTTAGTGGATCCTGTGGTAGGGCATAGGCCTGCATATGTGCCTAGCCTAGACACACAGGTCACTTGGATCTAAATAAATTCTTAAAAACAATCCTCCATTGCTTACAATACAACTTAGCAATGGAGGATCTCAAGGCAGCAGCCTTGTACAGGACAACCCTCAAACTTCAATCACATATATGTATAACATCCTATTATCAAACACCATTAAAACTGTTCCAAATAAACATACAAAGGCATAGCCAGCCAGTGTTGGACTATGGAAAGAAAAAAAAAGGGAAAAAGATGCTACCTAGATCCTAACCTCAGCCTACTGGAACTCTCCAGTCGATTCAAGAAGAACAGCCTCCTTTAAACTAAACTAAGCTTAGGCTTATATAGCAGTTGGATGTGGGAGCATTAGGGTTAGGAAAACCCTAATTTTAATGATGCAAACATGGCCCATTACTGTTCCTTGGATGCCTCGGGGCGTGTGCATGGAGATTAGAGCATTGGAGTGCATGCGCTAGTTCTGGAAGTTCTCAGACTGCCCCTACAGAAGTGGGGGAAAGTTAAGATCCCGAGCCTCGCTAGGTAGCAAGGACTTCCAAGTCTTGTCGTGTGATAGAGTTGTCATCACAGGATTGAATTGACTTAAAGGTCTTGCAGTCGCGGGATAAATAGTTTGGTCATCGCGAGATAGCTATGGTCGTCACGGGATTGCGCTTTCCATTTGAGTGGCGCGAGAATCGCGCGCGCAATTCATTCCTTGTTGAATCTCACGAGGATCCTCGTGAAGATGCAATTGCATCATCCTCTGGATTGTGCGAGCAGTCCCCTGAAGATCTGCATCCTGCGGCCACTGCGCGATAGCTGCACGCAGGAATGCCTGGAGCTCTCTCTCCTCAGTGAATCGCGCGAAGATTAAATGCTCCTCTCTTGAGCTATACAAAACTATGCGAGACTGCGAGAGTACTTACAACTAAGCCTCATGAGAACTATGCAAAGTCTGCTTTTTTAGCCCTTCTGTCATTAATCTGTGCGAGAATAGCGCGAGCAGTTGGTGTGCTGCCTTCAGAAACCCGCGACAACTGCGCGAAGCATTTTTCTCTGAAATAATTGAACCTTACGACATCTACACGAGGCTCACTTCTTGACTTGTTGCTACTGTGATTTGCCTATGCTGCAGCCAAGTTCTGTCTGGATTCAACTTCCTTTCTTCTGAGAAACTTCTGGGGCAAAAGTAGGCTTCTTGGCAGGGTTAGGGCCTTATTTGCAGCTGCTGGTTATTACCTACAAAATGGGCTTAACACACATTTATTAAATGACTAAGGGTCTAACAGAGATTAAGTTAAGGGGTGAAAAGTGGTACTTTTTAGGTCTTAACACACCCCCAAACTTAATCTTTGCTAGTCCCTTAGCAAAGCTTTAACTAATTAAATGCCACTTTCGTAGGGATCACTGGTACATTTAGCATATGTACCAAGCCTTTTAAGCCCCTAGGTGATCCCTAGTGGAGGAGTGAAGTCTCCTGAGGGTTTTCAGTGAAGATACCCACAAACTTCTCAATAAAAATAGTTAAAAGTGGTGCAGTCAATGGCAAAACAAATTTCAATGAATAAAGCATCAGTCTACTTTCCTTTGGAATTCAGAGGAAATTGTAGCAGTAATGCAGGCCATTTAAAACTCAAAAATTTTTTAACATGTGTTTGCATTTCCACCAATCATTTTACATTAGAAATTCAATGTGCACATATCAGTACCAACCTTCCCTTAAATTCGAAAATCAGATTGGATACAACCCCAATAAAGTTACAAGTCAGACCCAATTCTCACCAGGGCTATCTCTCAACAATGAATATCTATTGGTTTCATATTTAAAGCAGCTCAAGAGCAGTTACAGACCCCAAATGGGCCTGCAAGCATGAGCATAGGTAAAGCTTCTAATTTTTGACATCCTCATGACTTTTCACCATAGATTAGGCATTTCCTCATCTCCACCTGACAGCTCATTTCACTTTGGATCTTCAAGGTCTTTTGAATGGGTTGTAATGTGACTTATGGGTGAGGGATATAAAGAATAAAGGGATAAAAAGAAAATCAAAATTGAGAAATCAGCAAGGTAAGGAGTGACTCATGACTTCACTACCTTCATTTCATTCAGCGTACTTTATCTTCCTTGATATTTTTTATTTCAGATTCAAACTGGCCAGCTTCTCTTCTTTTCAATTTTCAGATGATGTTCTTCTCCAAACTTCTCTTCCTGTTTCTCTTTTTATTATTTTTCTTCTTTTTGTTTTTATGATTTTTATGATGAACTGCCACACAAATACCACCAACACACTATTATTCATAGGGTACTTTTCTTCTCCTTCTACCAAATGTTGGACCACTCTCACTACTTTCAACTCCTCCTTTACCTTCTAAATTCTCAAAGTGAGGGTAAGGTTGAATCAGGTCATGAGGTTAAGGTACAAGTACTCCAGTGTTTGTTAAAGAAAAATAAGACTTTTTTAGGCTCAAAGAGTGTATGCAAAAGGGGAGTTTTAAATGGTTGGGTTTTTAGGCTCAAACTATCCAAATGAGGGCCTTGAATCATTTCCTTAGTGTCATGAGCGCTGTCAACCAATTTTGATTTGGAGGTGCCTAACTTCTAGTAAGAAGTGCTAAGTCAATCAAACCTTAGAGCAGAAAAAATACCAAAACACTGTTCAACAGAAATTGATGGGCCCAAATCTCACTAGATATAGTCTTCTTTTTAACTCATGGAGTGTATTTTCACCTTTTTCTCTCCTCTTAGGTTTACTAGGTACTAATTTAACATTTCTGATGTTAGCTTCATGGTGGTGCCAAGATTTTAACATTTTCAGTTTCGAAATGTCTATAAAAATATTTTAATTTTTTTCACAAATTTCCTCATTGCAGTAAGTTAGGTGAAAATCAACTTTATTCATCCTAATTATACCACCACTACTACACTAAAGTTAACTATTCTATTGGCAGACCTACCCTGCCACACCCCTAAACCATGAGAAGCAGTGTTCTCACTGGTTCAAAGGTCAGAAAGTGCAGGGTAATAGTCATGAAGAAAAAAGTAAACACACATAGACAATATACACAAAGCAATATATAAAAAGAAATTCTATTATCTTAGAAAGAAATGTACAACTGTAATTACAATGACAAGAAAAGAAGTGGAAAGGAAAGAAAAGCCTAACTAGAATCTAGTTTAAGAGGAGGAGGACTCGAAATCTGAATCTGTGAACCAGTCCTAGCCCATCTGTTTTGCATGTTTCCTAAGTTTAGCTTTGTTCTCATAATTGGGCTTAGACTTGGTTCTGTCTGTGGGAGCTTTGGACTTTTTCTTCTTTGCTTTGCTCCCAGTTGGACTCTTTTTCTTTGGCTACCTTGGTTTCTTTGGTTGGGCTGGTGGTTTCTTCATGGTTGGAGCTTTTGGTGCCCTCACCCTCATTTTACTGGTCTTGGGTTCAGGATGGATCATAAGGGATTTTCCTTTATCTTGCTCAGGGGGGGCTACAGGGGACTTCCCTTTGTCTAGCTGGACATGTGGTTGTGCCTCCTCAGACTGGGCAGCTGGCTCTCTAATTTTGATAGAGGCTGTTGTAGAAGCAGTCCTCTTACCAGTGACTTTCTTCTGTTTAGGATAAGTTTGCTCAATAGGAGGTGATGAAGGAGGGGCAGCAGGGGTTTGGGTAGCTTGAGGCTTCGGTTCTGACATGAGTACAGAGAGTGGGGTGGGCTGCTGAGCTGCACTTTTGGCAGGAGCCAATGCAGCTTCCAAAGAGGCTATCTGGATTTGGGCTTTCAGGAGGTCAGTTTCATGGATTTCCTTTTGGAGTCGAAAGATTTTCTGGGCATTGTTGAGTCTTTTTTTGAACATTCTTGCTTTCATCCTCTCCACATTAGTATTTGCTTTCTCCAACTCCAGATTCATTTAATGATAAGTAGCCATAGTTTTCGCCTTCTCGTAGGCCTCCAAAATGTTAGTCCACCCAAGTGAAATACCCAGTAATTATTTTCTGTGGGCCTCCTCTAGTTCAGTGATCTGCTGCAGCAGAGGGGACTCTATGGATTGTCACAGTTGGGCCATGCCTCTCAGGACATCCCTCCTAAGGTAGGGATTGTCTCTCATGGCATTGAGGATGGTGAGGTAGGGAGGGATGTAAAAGGAGTGTTTGGGTGTGATAGGAAGAGAAGAAGTGGAAGGAGCAAAATGTGATTGGTCCTGAGTGGGGGAAGTGGTGTTATCAGTGGGTAAGTCTAGTTGTTGGGGGAGGGTAAAAGGTTATGGGCCAGTTTGGGTGGATTTGTCAGTGAATGTTGGAGGGGGTTGTATATGAGGTGGGATTGAAGGCATGGGGGGGAAAGAAAATGAGGTAGGCTCACTAGGAGTAGGTGGTGCTGGAGAAGGGAAAAAGGGAATGGTGAAGGGTATGAAAGAGAATGGTTGGGTTGTGGAGTCAGGGCTGGAAGGGGTAAGGACCAGTGGGGTTTGATTGGATTGTTGATGGATGGGTTGGTTTGTCAATGTCTGAAGTGTGGATTTGATGAATGTGATTTCTATTTGCATCTGGTCCTGTGTGTGTATTGTGGTGGACAGTTGTGATTGGATGTCTTGGATGAGGGAGAGGATAAGTGTAAGTGTGTCTGGGTTGGGAGGTTGAAATTGTGTAGAAGATGGAACAGGTTGAAAAGGGGAGGAAGGGGCATGATGGAAAATGGAAGGAGGAAGGAGGAAAGAGGAGGAGATTGGGGTTCTGGTGAGTGATGTGGTGATGTATTTGGGGAGTCCGGGAGGGGGGTGTAGTGGGTGGGCATGGTGTTAAGGAAACTAGCCATAAAGGCTTGGAATCCGGTGGTTGTGTTAAGGTTGAGGGCTATGTCTGTGAGTGGGGATGTAGTAGGCATGGCTGGAGTGGTCTCTTTATCAATATGAGGTGTGTCAGTGGGGATAAAAGGGATTGTGGGTGGGGGTAGGGACATGGTGGGGTTGTGTCTATGGTTTTCTTTTTCTTGTATGAGATCAGTGGAGGGCTGTCTAGGTTTTGTGAAGATGATGGGGTATGGGAGCTGTGTAGTAGGTAGTGTACGGGAAGGTGTGGGGCTGTCATGGGGGGTGGTGTCCTCTCAGGTACCAATCACAAGAAAAAGGGGTGTAGTGGAGGAAGGGAGAGATGTTGATGGTGTAATGGGATGGGATGTTGTCAGGATAGGGGATCCTGCAGTAAAAGGTGGAGGGGATATGGGGGGTGCTGCAGCAGAGGTAGTGACAGGATCTTGAATCACCTCTTTAGTAATAGGGGTGGGCCTTGTAACACCTGCCTCATCTGTTTGCTTAGGAGGGGCCTGAGCCTCAGCCTTCTTCTTCTTTTGGGTTTCCATCAGGCTCCTACTGACTCCCCATTGCCTCTTGGAAAAAGTTGTAGGGGTGAGGGTGGTAGTCTCCTCTCCTTTTGGTATTTTGTACCCCCCCCTCAAAAGCAGTTTGGTGATGACTCTGGCATAGGAGAGTGTGTGTGGCATCTTTTTCTGTCCTAGCTTCTCTACCAAGTCCTTCATTGCTTTAAAAATTAACCAGGCTACATGGAAGCCATGGCCCAGAGAGAAAGAGTAAATAGCATTAGCAATAGGAGCCCTCCTCTCCTGCTGATGGCCTGAGCAGTAGATGTTTTTTCTCAAGACCTGGTCAATGAAAAGGAGGCTTGGCTCCAACTATCTTCTTCTTATGGAATCCCCTGAGGCCTTTAATCCTCTAGTAAGAGCCCTCGCAATGGTATCAATTGAGGCACTCAGGGGAGGGTCATATCCACAGCTAGTGTCAAATGCAGCTGGGATGTCCAATACTTCTGCAATCAGCTTGGGGTTAATCAACATCTCGAAATCATCAATTAGCACGAGGAAGCCTGATTGTCCATCTTTGTCCTTGGTGACCCTGATGTGTTGATAAAAAAGTTGCACTAGCCTAGGGTAGGCTAGTGTTGGAATTCCTCTCATCAAGGATGTCAGACCAGCCTTGCTCATAAATTCAATGGCAGAGGCAGAGAGAGGCTCCTTCTCAAAGAAGAGCAGGTCGAAAGTTGTTTCAGGCTCCAAGGGGATTGAAGCCATGAGCGCAGAGGGTGTAGAAAACTCAGGGGTTGGCTCCTCCACCTCCTCAACCACATCCTTCCCTTTTTTCAGTGCCTTAGAAGTCTTGACCTTCTTAGGAGCGGGCTCAACAGGGGCCTTATCCTTGGCCCTTTTCTTTGGTGCACTCTTAGGGGCCATTATAAACTCTACTTTTGAAGATGAAAAAGGGGAACTGAGATCTAAGTGCTTACCCTAAAATCGTAGGGTTTGGTTCGATCTGACACACAGTGCGCCACGAGATCTCTGAGCAGAGGGCAACTAATGAGGGTGACGTTAGGAACAAATCTCTAGGATCCTGGTGTGAATAATGGGTTATAGAATGGACGCTGGAGGAGAGGTGGAAGAGCGCCAGAAGCTAGGGTTTCGCTGGATGGAGAAGAGAGAGAACTGGAAAAGGAGACAATCGCGAGTTTGGAATACTTATCGCTAGGCTTGGCGTGCTTTGGAACATATCCTGTTGCGGGATGGGAAATGAAACTGGCGACGGTGTAAATGCAACTTGGATTGCGCAAGAGTCTCCCAAGTTTACCTTTGAGCTCGCGACACCTAGTGAAGAATTCTATTTGGATTGCGTGATAGTCTCCCAAGGTTTACTTTGAATCTCATGACAGCTAGTGAAGTGTTCCATTTGGATTGCGCGAGAGGCTCCCAGGGTTTACTTTGAATCTCGTAATAGCTAGTGAAGTGTTCCATTTGGATTGTGCGAGAGGCTCCCAAGCCTCATTTTGGACCCCGCAACAGCAAAGCTTTAAACAAAGAGCATGCGCTCTTCATTCTGCCATTTCCATTTGTGCTGTAGCTGGTTCCTAGGTATAACTCACCACCAGGGGCACCCCCAGACACTTTAAACTCAAACATTCAAGCATAGGCAGCAAAAATCTTTATTCAACATCGTGCATTTAATCAAACACCACCAATTCAAGAGTAGTAATCATCAAACCAAGCATAAAAAGAAATCAGACCAGACAGATTCAGACTCAAGTGGGGCCACTAAAATTTCCTAAAAAATTTGAACAAAAGAAGGCAATACAAACCTAACAAAACCAAAGTACATATAATACAATATTGACACACCTGTGGATCAGTTTAATGACCACTTGAAAGTGAATGGTGTCCATAGGTTCAACAGATTTTTCTAAACAAGGCTTAAGCCTCTGACCATTCACCTTCAAGGTTTTCCCAGATTTGGGATCCTTGATTTCCACAGCACCAGATGGAGAAACATTCATGACAATATAGGGGCCTTCCCATCTGGATTTCATTTTGCCAGAAAAAAAATTTTAAGTTTGGAGTTAAACAACCAAACCTGATCACCAGCCATGAAGCTCTTTCTTAACAAACCCGGGTCAAAGAAAGCCTTGAACCTTTCCTTGTATATCCAGGCATTGGCATATGCATCCATCCTCAGCTCATCCAGTTCTGACAGCTGCAGCAACCTGTGATGACTAGCAGAAGTTAGGTCTAGATTTAAATTTTTTATGGCCCAATAGGCCCTGTGTTCTAACTCTACAGGGAGATGGCAAGCCTTGCCATAAATCAGTCTGAATGGGGACATCCCAATGGGAGTCTTATAAGCAGTCTTATAAGCCCATAATGTATCATTTAGCTTTTCAGCCCAGTCCTTCTTATCAGTCCTCACTGTCTTCTCAAGGATGTGTTTGATCTCCCTATTAGAAATTTCAACTTGCTCGCTGGTTTGCGGGTGGTAGGGAGTAGCAATCCTATGGGTGACAGAATATTTCTTAAGCAAGCTCTCGAAATTTCTGTTGCAGAAATGGCTACCCCCATCACTGATAATGGCTCTAGGGGGTGCCAAATCTTGAGAAGATATTTTTTACTTTACAAATTTTAGGACTACTTGATTATCATTGGTTCTTGTGGCAATAGCTTCTATCCATTTTGAAATATAATCCACTGCCACTAAGATGAAATAATAACCATTTGAAGGAGGAAAGGGGCCCATAAAGTCAATACCCCAGACATCAAACAGTTCCACAACAAGGATGGGTTGCAAAGGCATTGAGTTTCTTTTGGACAGCCCTCCTAATTTCTGACATCTCTCACATGTCCTACAGTGTGTATTGGCATCTCTGAATAAAGAAGGCCAATAGAACCCACACTGCAAGATTTTGTCAGCTGTTTTTCTTCCACTAAAGTGGCCCCCACAGGCATTTTCATTGGACATGGCCAGAATACTGGGGACATCACTTTCTGGAACACATTTTCGGATGATTTGGTCTATACAGTATTTGTATAAGCAAGGTTCCTCCCAAAAAAAGAATTTGACCTGTGAGAAGAACAGGTCTTTGTCCATTTTGGTCCAATGGGCAGGAATCTTGCCTATAACTAGATAATTTACAATGTGTGCATACCAAGAAACCAAGGATTGGATGGCAAACAATTGCTCATCCAGGAAAACATCATTAGTAGGGTCATCAATACATTTTTCCAACACAATTCTAGACAAGTGGTCAGCCACCACATTTTCCACACCCTTTTTGTCCTTGATTTCAATGTCAAACTCCTATAACAGGAGTATCCATCTAATCAGCCTGGGCTTAGCATCTTTCTTGGACAATAGGTATTTCAATGCTGAGTGGTCTGTGAAGATTACAGTTTTAGACCCAAGTAGGTAAGGTCTAAATTTGTCCACAGCAAAAACCACTGCCAGAAGCTCTTTCTCAGTTGTGGTGTAATTTAGCTGAGCTTCAGCAAGTGATTTGCTGACATAGGCAATGACCACTGGCAGCTTATCTTTCCTTTGACCCAAAACAGCACCTATTGCCAAGTCAGATGCATCACACATCAGCTCAAAGGGCAGTGCATAGTCAGGTGTTTGGAGTACAGGGGCAGAGGTGAGGCATATCTTCAAAGTTTCAAAAGCCTCAAGACATTCAGCAGAAAAATCAAAGGGCACATCCTGGCAGAGTAGTTGGCACAATGGTTTAGCAATTTTACTAAAGTCTTTAATGAACCTCCTATAGAATCATGCATGTCCAAGGAATGATCTGATTTATTTGACTGTTCTTGGAGGGGGAAAATTTGTAATGAGGTCAACTTTGGCCTTATCTACCTCAATCCCTTCTCTAGAGACTACATGGCCCAACACAATATCTTGTGTTACCATGAAGTAGCTTTTTTCCCAACTTAAGACCAGATTGGTCTCCTCACATCTTTGTAAGACCAGGTGGAGGTGTTGCAGACATTGGCCAAAACTGTCATCATATACAGAGAAATTATTCATAAAATTTTTTAAGAATTTGTCAATCATATCAGAGAATATGACATACATACACCTCTGAAAGGTGGCTGGGGCATTACACAGCCCAAAAGGCATCCTTCGATAAGCAAAGGTGTCAAAAGGGCAAGTAAATATAGTTTTCCCTTGGTCATGAGGGTGCACAGGGATCTGGTTGTACCCTAAGTACCCATTAAGAAAGCAATAAAAAGATTTTCCAGTCAACTTATCCATAATTTGATCTATGAAGGGGAGAGAGAAGTGGTCTTTTCTGGTTTTAGAGTTGATCTTCCAATAGTCTATGCAAACCCTCCAGCCAGTGGTCTCCCTGGCTGGTCTCAGCTCTCCAGACTCAGTTGTAATAACTGTTATGCCAGATTTCTTGGGCACCACTTGGATAGGTGTCACCCATTTAGAATTAGAAATGGAGTAAATTATCCCAGCATCTAGCAATTTAATAATCTCTTTGAGGACCACTTCCTGCATGTGAGGATTCAATTTCCTCTATATTTCCCTGGAGGGTACTGAGCCCTCCTCTAAATGGATCCTGTGCATACAGATTGATACATCTATCCCTCCTAGATCCGTAATGGTCCAACCAATTGCCTTTTTGTGCTTCCTCGAGACTCTTAGTAATTCTTCCTCTTGCTCATTGGTAAGACAAGAGGAGATAATTACAAGAAGTTTTTCACCTTTCTCAAGGAAGGCATATTTCAATATTTCTGGAAGCTTCTTGAGATCCAGATCAGGGGCTTGTTGGGTGGATGGCAAGATTGGTGCTTTGTTGGTTTGCAGCAATGTAGGTTTCCAAATGGAATGCTGCACTAAGCCCACAGAAGACTTCAATGTGGTCATGTCTTCTATCCTAACAGTTGGGCTGTCTTCCTCTACCATGTCCCAAACTTCAACTAAACTTTTGACAATGTTGCCCCAATCCAGCAGAGTGGGCAATTCTTCTTTAACAACTTCCTCTAGTACATCCACTATAAAGCTTTCCTCATTGTCCAGCTGATGGTACTTTGCATTGTTATACACATTCAGTTCAACCTTCATGTGTCCAAAAGTTACCTCCATAATCCCTGACCTGCATTGAATGCATGCATTGGCAGTGGCCAAGAATGACCTGCCCAAAATAACAGGTATATAGGGGTTATACTCTTGTTGTAGCCCATGTCCAAAACCAGGAAGTCTGCAGGGTAGAAGAACTTATCCCCTACTAAGACATCCTCAACCACTCCCATAGGTCTCCTTTCAGACCTATCAGCCATTAATAGCATAATGGGGGTGGGTTTTAGCTCCCCCAAACCTACCTACTGATACACACTGTATGGCAGCAGGTTTACACTGGCTCTAAGGTCTAGAAGGGCCCTTCCAATTGTGTGGTCTCCAATTATACAGGGAATAGTGGGCATCCCTGGGTCTTGCAACTTCTCTGGCATTGTTATGTTTAATACAGAATTAACTGTATCAATTACAAAGACCTTTCTGGACAAATGGCCTCTAGCTTTTCTTTTCTGAGTACAAAGGTCTTTCAAAATTTTGGCATAGGCTGGGACCTGTCTAATTGCATCAAGCAAGGGCAAATTGATTTTTACCTGCTTAAAGGTCTCCATCATTTCCTCTATCTGTGCATTCCCCTTATCAAAAGGGGCAGGGCCACTCAAAGCTTGAGGAAATAGCAACTGAGGTACTGCTGATTCCTCAGCTGCAAGCCTATGACTAAACTTTTATTTTTTTCTTTTTTCATCTTTTATTTCCTGCTAAGGCTCAACTACAGCCTCTTTATTTTTCTCTTGTTGCAAGGTAGCAGACAACTCTTGGCTCTGTGCTCTAACATATTTTTTTTCACATTCATTCGAAAATTTTTTAGAAATGACCTCTCCTTGTTCCTTTCCAACCTGATTGTCCATCAGCCTGCCAGACATTAGGGTTGTGATGGAATTAGCTCCCTCAAAACTTGAGGAACCTTCTCCAATCAAATATTGGCCCTTAGGGTTGGCCACTGGTTGGCTTGGCAACCTATCCGCTTCTCTTTTGTCCTAGCTGCTCTTCCATTTTCTTTATGCTTTAACTGTGAGAGTTCACAGTCTGAGTCAAGGTTCCAAGGTTTTACAATGAGGCCAAAACCTGATCCTCAAAAGAAGCATTTCGAGGCTGACTTAGGGGAACTACCAACTGATTTTGCTGCTGGGGCAGCTGCTGATGCTGGAAATTTGACCTTGGGGCATATCCCTGGTAAAATTGTTGTTGTGGCCTTTGAGGTAAGGCTAACATCTGTTGTGGTTGCATGTAATTGTCTTGTCTCCACCTCAAATTTGGGTGGTCTCTCCACTGGTAACCAGTATTTTGGTGCTGGTATCCAAATGGTTGCTTGTTGTAGCCAACAGATGGTTGCTGGCCAAATGATTAGGCAGCAGTAGCTTATTCCATCACATACTTAGGATATTGCCCTACAGATGGACACTCTTCCACTGTGTGTTGTGAAGATTAGCATATCAGACATGCCTCCATCACCCATGTAGCCAATCTAGGTTGCACCACAGTTAATAGTTTATCAAACTTATCAGAAAGATTGGCCATCTGCATTTTCAGGTCATTATTCCCAGTTACTTCATACATCTTTCCTCTGGAAGTTTCAGCTAGTCCCATTTTAGAAGAAGGCTCATGAACAGTTCTTGACAAGGACATCTTTTGGAAAGCATTTTCACTAATGACCTCGAACAATTCCCATGCCTCATCAGCTATTTTGTGCATGTAAGTTCCACCACAAGAGGCATCTACCATGTCTCTGCTTTTCTCATCAATCTAATTATAGAAGCTCTGGACAAGCTGCCAGTCAAGGATCTTATGGTGGGGACATTGTTTGAGCATCTCCTTGAATCTGTCCCATGCTTGATTAAAATCCTCAATTGGGGATTGGGCAAAAGCAAGTATTGCTTTCCTCAACTGGCTGGTTTTTGTCTCTGGAAAGAATTTTATCAAAAATTTGGTCTGGAGGTCTTTCCAAGAACTAATGCTATTGTTTGGGAGAGTAGCTAACCAGGTGTTGGCCATGTCCTTTAAGGAGAAAGGAAAGAGCCTTAATCTAATGGCTTCTTGTCCCAAACCAGTGATGGAAACTATTGTGCACAGGGCCAAGAATTGGTCAATGTGCTTATAGGGGTCTTCCTTGCTGAGCCCATGGAAAGAGGGAAGCATTTGAATGATTGAGGTTTTAATCTCATAGTTTCCCTGAACATCTGAGAATTGAATGCTAAATGGGGAATTATAATCATCAGGAGCATTCAACTCCTTCAATGTTCTGGGTTGCTCTTCACCCATGACTGTTGTCTCGGTTTCAATAAGGGGCTCAACTGTGGTGTGTCTGGGCCTTCTTGGTCTTCTGGCCTTTTCTATCTCAGGGTTGGGAGGCACTAATGTGGGACTGAGAGATCTCCTTCCTAACATGCACACACACCAACAACAGGGAAGACTACTTGCAGACACATTGCAATTAACTCAAAGAATTATCTAAACAAAATTACAACTATCCTAATCAACAGCTATGAAATTTGCAAAGGAGAAATAGGCTGAGTTTTTTAGGGTTAGATAAATGCAAACAGACGTAGCGAGACTCCTAGTGCAGTTCAACTTTCCCTCTCTGCTATTGTCCAGATCTGTAAAGAAAATTTCCAAATGTAAATCAGCAGTATCAGTTATTCACAAGCACAGCTACCAAAGAATAAAAATAACAAAAATCTAGGGTCTACTAATAGATCAAGAGTCCCCGGCAACGGCGTCAAAAACTTGTTAGGTTATTTTAGATACTTGCTATTAACTTTATTGAAAACAATGATAAGAATGGGTTAGTGAAAATAAATCAAAGGTAGATTGAAAACTACAGAGCAGCAAGTCTAAAAATACACAGACTTGCAAGATACAGGGCCTGTTGTAGCAAGTTTTAATAAGTAAGAGTTTGTCCCACAGGGAAAAATGGTCTAAAGCTCTAAGGGAGCCATCCTTAGTAGGCCCTCCAGATTTGATTACTGATTTGGCAATCCTAAATGGAAGGGGATTTAAGGTCACTATTGTTTAAATCCTAAGGTAACCTAATGCCTAAACTATAGAAATGGTTGAGAAGAATGATGGAGTGTGAGATAATAAATATAAAAGGGTGAGAAGTAAGCTATTAGGTACAGATCTGCTGCTATAAAAGTCCTGTCCAATGGCTACATTATCACCAAAGAGGAGAAAGGATCCAACTCACCCATGTGCCATGATCCAATCCCTTATGGCTATAATCTGTCCACTCAAATGGTCACAGACTATCCAATAGGGGAACCACAGTCCATAGATGAGTCAAAACATGTTTATCATTGTCTGCACTACTTCATCCAGGCTATCAGCTCAAGAATCCATAGGAACCTCAACCTCTAAAGTTCTGTGTGTGGGGCATAGGCCTACAATGTGCACTAGCCTGGACACACAGGACTAGCAAGAGTTTGAGTAATAGCTTTAGGTCTAGTTTTTCACTACTTTAGAAAGACAGCAGTGATCCAGTCACAAGCCTACAATCTCTACAGCCAAATCAAATCGTCCATCTGATGGTGGGTCTATACAAATACAGGGGAGTCTGTCTCTGCACAATCTCTCACAGGGCTACAAGCACAAGTGAAGAGAAGAAGAATCTGTCTTAGATCTGTGGATTGGCCTCACCCTAGGGCTAAAACCTGTCCACTTAAATGGCCACAGACTATCCACAGAGGCTATCCTCCTCACAGAGGCCTGAGATAGAACAAGTAGATTACTGCCCCCACCATGTTCACAAGGCTACCAGCTCAGGCTCCCATGGGGATTCAGATTTAGTGGATCCTGTGGTGGGGCATAGGCCTGCATATGTGCCTAGCCTGGACACACAGGTCACTTGGATCTAAATAAATCCTTAAAAACTATCCTCCATTGCTTATAATACAACTTAGCAATGGAGGATCTCAAGGCAGCAGCCTTGTACAGAACAACCCTCAAACTTCAATCTCATATATGTATAACATCCTATTATAAAATACCATTAAAATTGTTCCAAATAAACATACAAAGGCATAGCTAGCATGTGCTGGACTATGGAGAGAAAAAAAAGGGAAAAAGATGCTGCCTAAACCCTAACCTCAGCCTACTGGAACTCTCCAGTCAATTCAAGAAGAACAGCCTCCTTTAACCTAAACTAGGCTTAGGCTTATATAGCAGTCAGCTGTGGGAGCATTAGGGTTAGGAAAACCCTAATTTTAAGAATGCAAATGTGGCCCATTACTGTTCCTTGGTTGCCTCGAGGCGTGTGCACAGAGATTGGAGCATTGGAGTGGATGCGCTAATTCTGGAAGTTCCCAGACTGCCCCTACAGAAGTGGGGGAAAGTTAAGATCTCGAGCCTCGCTAGGGAGCAAGGATTTCCAGGTCTTGTCACGTGATAAAGTTGTCATCATAGGATTGAATTAAATTGAAGCTCTTGCAGTCGTGGGATAGATAGTTTAGTCATCGCGAGATAGTTCTGGTCGTCACGGGATTGCGCTTTACGTTTGAGTGGCGCGGGAATCATGCGCACAGTTCATTCCTTGGTGAATCTCGCGGGGATCCTCGCGAAGACGCAATTGCATCATCCTCTGGATTGCATGAGTAGTCCCCTGAATATCTGCATCCCATGGCCACTGTGCGACAGCTGTGCGTAGGAATGCCTGGAGCTCTCTCTCCTCAGTGAATCGTGCGAAGATTAAATGCTCCTCTCTTAAGCTGCGTGAGACTGCGCGAGCGCTTACAATTGAGCCTCGCGAGAAATGTGCAAAGTCTGCTTTTTATGCCCTTCTGTCATTAATCATGAGAACGGTATAAGCGTTGGTGTCTTTGCCTTGAAACCCAGAATGCTGAAGCATTTTTCTCTGAAACAATTGAACCTTGCGACATCTGTGTGAGGCTCACTTCTTGACTTGTTGCTGCTATGCTTTGCCTATGCTGCAGCCAAGTTATATCTAGATTCAACTTCCTTTCTTCCGAGGAACTTCTGGGATAAAAGTAGGCTTCTTGGCAAGGTTAGGGCCTTATCTGCAGCTGCTGCTTATTACCTACAAAATGGGCTTAACACACATTTATTAAATGACTAAGGGTCTAATAGAGATTAAGTTAAGGGGTGAAAAGTGGTACTTTTCAAGTCTTAACAGACACTATGGCACCACCAGACCGTACAAACTATGCACAATCCAGATAACTATCGCCCCCAGGTAAGTACTACCCACCTTTTCTTCAATTACTCAATATTCCTCATAAATATATTGTTAGCTATGATTAAATTAAATGTTTTCAAAACCCGTCTCTCTCGACTCACGAATCACTGTAGTCCTCCCATAAGAGATAATTATCAGTTCATGCTGAGAAGGTTAGATGGAGCATCCGGCATGCCAAGTATCATCTTGACAACCACAATAATGGTCAGGTTCATAAATCCCATACTGGCGGATCTACTCAGCGACGTCTTGGAAGCCACATTTTCTGTTGTTTTACCACCGAATTGATCTCAAGTTAAAATCCCTAAAATTTCAAATTTTCAAAACCCCTTACTTCACAAAACAAAAGCACTAAAAAAAAGAGAGAAGAGAAGAAGAATAAAGTAACAAGATAAATAGACCCAACTCACCTTTCTTTAAATACTAAAAAAAAAAACTGATTAAGCACCCCATCACCCGCTTACAATAAATTACACTTAAACCTGACCTCTAACTCCTAACACCCCTTCAACTCGCAATCAAGCACATATCCCACTGCACAGAATTGGATCAAGCGCATACTCCACTACGCAGAATTGTTTGTTCAGATGCATTAGGACTAGAATTCCCAACTTAGAGGCCGACTCCTGATGAATCAACTGCACACGCCATTGCGCAGAATTCAGTTGAGCACACCACACAAGACCCATACCTTAATTACCAGCCCAAACTGGCCATTCCCCTGGGAAACTGAACATTGAGTATATTTAATCTAAGAACTTACAAATGCCTATTGGAAAAGGAATGCCTGGCGTGCATTGGTGTGAGCAATGATGTGCCCAGTCTGACATGACTTATAAAAGCCTTCGATATTACATGATACTTCATTTTATTAATATCGGTCCTTGGACCTTATTTTGGATATTTGATTGACACCCCAGTACCTCGATTACGTAAAATCCCTCTGTTAGCCCACGCCATGCGACGGGATGCGCCATGCACCCACAAACCCAGAATATACCCTTCGACAGCTACCATTTGCCTTCAAAAGCTCCATTTTAGCTTGCGCTGATAGATAAGAAAGACAAACATGTTATGTTTGCATCCCCAGTTCACATTTGTGATATCCCAAGAGAAACGAGAAGACACCTCGAATGAAGGGTGTCTACTTCTTTGACGCTTTCTTACTTTGCAAGAGCACGCCGAAGAGGGGCATCTGTAGAAACCTCCATTTTGCCCTCTCAAAATATACAAATTTATTGGGTCAACCTTTGACCTCATAACCCTGGGGTGGGACCATATGCTGAAACAATAGTATATGGCTGGACACAGGCTGAAATAATAGTTTTGTGGCTCCAGCCCCATACCCCTGACATGGGAACCATGCACTGAAACAATAGCTCTGTGGCTCAGATCCCGACGTAGGGAGACTATATACTGAAATAATAGTATATGGTCAAAATGCAGATTGAAATAATAGTCTTGCATTTCCGACCTTTAACCTTAATGTGGGACCATATACTGAAATAATAGTATATGACTGGACACAGGCTGAAACAATAGTTCTGTGGCTCAGACCCCATACCCCCGACGTGGGAATCATGCACTAAAATAATAGTACATGACTGAACACAGGCTGAAACAATAGCTCTTTGGCTTAGATCCCGACGTAGGGAGATTATATACTGAAATAATAGTATATAGTTGAAATGTAGGCTGAAATAATAGCCTGGCATTTCAGACTCGACCCGGACATCCCCGAATTAGGCGCCTAAAACCAAGCGCTCAATTCGATTGTATGCCAAATCAGAAGTGCGCAATCAATCCCTTCTCAGACCAGACTTCCTTTCCCCAGACCAAGTCGAGACTCAATCACGCGTCTATCATGAGATGCGCGATCGGATTGAGTGCCCCATCACCAGCGCCCAATTGGCCTACACTCGGCCTAGCCTCACCATCCTTGATCCCTAAGTTTCCTTGATTAAATACTTTGAGAGTGGTGCTTAATTGGATTGCACACCCCAAAATGGGTGCGCAATTAGTTCTAAAGCTATTAGGACTAGGAAACTCACTGAGAAAGTCAGCCGATCGCTCACCGAGTCGGCAACCGACCCAAAGCGATTAAGCACCGGGAGACCGGTGCGTAATTTAATTAAACGCCTGAAACAAGGTGTTTAATTGAAGAAAAACCTATAAATATTTTTTTCTTAATTCGCCCAGCAAGGCTAGCAATTTTCGAGAGAGAACGGATTTTTTTTTTAGATTCCGAAACCAGAGAACTCTAAGGACAAACACATAGCGCAACCTAACTATGATTTCAAAATTCAAACTCCGAACCTCCGATGATTTCTCCCCGCAGCCCCGATCCTAGGTAAAAATCTTAGTTTCAGACCTAGGATCTTTCTCTTTGTTTTAATTATTAGTTTTAATTTTCAGTCCGAGACCGTAGCACCCTTTTTTAGACCGCAAATTTTTACATATGGTTCTAGTTCTCTGAATTTATAGCCAATCCTTAATCCGACGGTCTAATTTATCAACCCTAAGCTCTAATTCTGTTCTAAAATCTAAATTTCTAGTCCTATCATTAATTTTTGGTTCTAATCCTTGGATTCTAAAACCAGTCTTTAATCATACGGTCTGATTTTCTGATTTCGGACATGAATTTAGTCCTAAAATTTTAAATTATGGTTTTAATTCCCTATTTTAATACCTCCAAATTTCCTAAATATTAATTTTAGTTTCTATAATTCTAGTTTCTCAAATTAATTCACAATTATCACTCCGAAAACAATTCCAAATATCCCAAAATACTATTTTATAATCCTAAATTTAATTTATCTTTAATCTCAGCCATTCGATTTGCCCAAGGGAGCTTACGGAGGGTACTCGAGAACGAGGCCAATCCTCCTTAGCATAGCGGGACCAAACCCCTTTTTTCTCATTAATTCAATTTCTAATTAAAATTAAGATATTTAAATTAATTAGACTCCTAGTAGGATTAGAGACTTAATTAATTAGATTTCTAATAGGATTAAGATATTTAAATTAATTAGACTTTTAATAAGATTAGGAGACTTAATTAATTAGATTTCTAATAGGATTAAGATATTTAAATTAATTAGACTCCTAGTAGAATCGAAAGACCTTTTTTAAATTAGACTCCTAGTAGAATTAGGAGACCCTTTCTTAATCAGACTCCCAATAGGATTAGGAGACCAAGTTAAATAAAATCCCAGCAGGAATAGGAAAATCAAACTAGTTACACTAAAGGCAACCCACAACTACTGGCGTTCACCGACGGACAATTCAGTAAAGGAGTTCAACCTGCAAGCCCCTGCTTCCCCTTAAAGCGTGATCAGTGATGTGTTGAAGTGTCGATAAATATCTGCAGCTAGTGATCGCATCTTCTCAGGTATTCTTTATTTAGAATTTGCCTCTTTAATTTTAGCATTTAATATTTAATTTATTACTCCATCATCGCCATTGCCAGAGTCCGCTTAGGACAGAATTGGGCCACTTATTCCAGGGACTGAGAGGAACCCAGAAAAAGCGTGCACCAACACTCCTCCTTGTTCCTCTTCTTATTCTCAATCAATGTGTCACTGATCCCCCACTGCTTCTTTCCATATTTGCTAGGGGCAAGGTTGAGGGTCTCCTCATTCATATGAATGTGGTAGCCCCCCAGCTGCAGTAGGGCTATAATGAGCCTGCAATAAGGCAAGGCATGGGGCTTCTGCTCTCTCTTAACCTTCTCTTGGATGTCTTTCATCCCATCAAAAATTAGCTTTACAGCATCAAAGTAGTGATTAAAGTGGAAGGAATAGAGGGCATGAACAATTGGGGACCTCCTCTCTTGCTGGTGCCCCGAGCAGTATACATTTTTCCCAAAACCCCATCCATAAATCTCAGGCCTAGATGCAGGTCTCTCTTCCTAATTGACACCCCAGAGGTTGTGTTCCCTCCAGTGAGCTCTTTGGCAATCTCAGGGATGGTTGTAGTCAAAGGTGCACCCAAGCCACACTCTGGGTTGTATGTAGCTGGTATCCCAAATATTTTAGCAATTGCTGCCTGGTTGAACAGCATCTCAAAATTATCAATCAAAACCAACAATGCAGGGTTTCCATCATCCCCAGTCTTCACCCTGATGTTTTAATAAAATAATTACACTAGCCTAGGGAAGACTAGCTATAGTGGGGGCCTTAGCAGGGGTAGTAGTGAGGCCTTGGTGAGGTATTCAATGGAAGCAATAGTCTCTAGCTCTTCCTCAAAGAAAGCCTTATGAAAGGCAGTCTCAGCCTCTAGCTTGATGGCAGCCACAAACTCAGACGGAGTTCTAAGTGACTCATCCTCTTGGTCTTCCTCAGGGGCAACCTCAAGGACCACTTCCTTGCCCTTTTTCTATTTTTTCTTAGCTTTTTCAGGGCTCTTAGCAGTAGAGGGGTGGTCTCTAGCCCTCTTCTTAGGGGCTTATTTTTTCTTAATAGCAGGGGCAGCAGAGGCCACAGACTTGGCCTTCTTTACAAGGGTAGCCCTTTTTTTAGTCTGTTTCACTTGGGGCTCAATAGGGGGTGTAGGCACAACAGAGGTCTCCACAGTGGAGGCCTCTACAATCCTCACAGATTTCCTTATGGCCACAGGGCTGCCAGTAGGGGAAGGGTTCAACATGGCAGCCAAAGTGTTAATAAATTTAGAATCCGTGGCCATGGCTACACCAATTCTTAAAATTAAGTCCTTAAACTTACAGGCTGGGAGTTCACACTCCAATGAAGGTTTTGCCCAACAAATCCTCTCTACTTAACACTACAATAGTAGATGAATCAAACCAAAGGAAGGACTGAGAACACTTACCACCAAATTGCTAGGGTTTCGGTCCAAATGTTTCCCAGTGGATCAAATCTCTCCAAACCAAGTGCATAATGACCGAGAGGTATTGTGGAACACAATAGTAAGAGAGGAGTAGCTGTGTTGGAGTGGTACGGGCAGTAAAGAAGAAAGAGTGGAGAGAAAATGCCAAGGGCCTCATGAGGAAAGGTCCTTGCGAGGAAAATATATTCAGTGAACCAAGGGCTTCGCGAGGTATTTTTTAGTACAAGCTTCAGAAGTTATGCTCGCGAGGCTCTCGCGAGGTACATGCCATCCACTCATCGCACAGCTCTATGTCATGGAGAAGAAAAAGTCTCGCGAGGTTCATTTGCAGGCTTTCTTCAGGTCTTTAGCTCACGAGGCTCTCGCGAAGTAATAATTTTCATATCATAGCCCTGTGGGAGGGCCAAAAAATACTCGTGAGTGTGAAATGGAGGCCATTTAGCCTCGCGATAAAGTAATATTC
This sequence comes from Chloranthus sessilifolius, assembly GCA_021018995.1. Lineage (NCBI taxonomy): Eukaryota > Viridiplantae > Streptophyta > Magnoliopsida > Chloranthales > Chloranthaceae > Chloranthus > Chloranthus sessilifolius. Next base: position 102,905,781 of record CM037584.1, on the reverse strand, counting down.
GCTCTTCTCTCAGTGCCTGCACACTGGCCTGTGCATGTACTCTGTCATGCACCTTGCCATTGTGCATCAGCACCAACCTTGATCACATTTCTCCTCTGATAAACTCATGCCCATTACCAACCCATGCACAGAGTGAATATGCTAGCATTCAAATGATTTTAACTTACAACAGATTCATGCACAATTAAATGATAGCAGGTCCATGCACATTTCAAACACAGTAGAGAACATGCTCATTAAATTCAAATGACTAAACATGCACATCAACAACAACAACAAAACAAAACAAGATAAAAAATGCATATCAACAATAGAACACAGACAACACATGATAGATTTTTAAACAAAACAACACAAAAATTCAGCAAGTATGGTACACAGTGTACAGAGTTGTGGATCACTAAGCAGTGGGAGGTTCATGAAGGTGGATGGTCTAAGGAGGGTCCACAGAATTTTCTACACAAATCTTCAGCCTTTGACCATTCACTTTCATGTTTTTCCCAAAAATGGGATCCAAGATCTCCACAGCACCAGATGGGGAGGCATTGATGACAATATAAGGTCCATCCCACTTGGATTTTAACTTCCTTGGAAAGAATTTTAACTTGGAGTTAAAAAGCCATACCTTGGTGCCAGCCTTGAAATCCTTTCTCATCAGTCCCTTGCCAAAGAAAGCTTTGGATTTTTCCTTGTAAATCCTTGCATTTGTATAGGCCTCCAATCTCAACTCATCAAATTCTGACAGTTGTAATTTCTTGTGTGAACCGGCAATAGTTATATCAAAATTCAGTGATTTAATAGCCCAGTAAGCTCTATGATCTAACTCCACTAGTAGATGACATGCCTTGCCATAAACCAGTCTAAAAGGGGACATGCCAATAGGGGTCTTATAGGTAGTCCTATAAGCCCACAGTGCATCATTAAGCTACATAGCCCAATCCTTCGTATCTGTCCTAACTGTCTTCTCTAGGATGTACTTAATCTCCCTATTTGAGATTTCAACCTGCCCACTTGTTTGGGGGTGGTAGGGAGTTGCAATCCTATGAGTAACAGAATATTTCTTGAGCAAGCTCTCAAAATATCTGTTACAGAAATGGCTGCCCCCATCACTGATGATGGCTCTAGGGGTGCTAAATCTTGAGAAGATATTATCTTTGATGAATTTGAGGACAACCTTATGGTCATTTGTACTTGTGGCAATGGCTTCAACCCATTTGGACACATAGTCCACTGCCATAAGGATAAAACTATAATCATTTGAGGGAAGAAAGGAGCCCATAAAATCAATACCCCAGGTATTAAATAGTTCGACAACAAGAATGGGTTGCAATGGCATTGAATTTCTTCTTAACAGGCCACCCATTTTCTGACATCTAGCACAGGCTTTGCAGTGGGCATATGCATCCTTAAACAAGGAAGGCCAATAAAAGCCACACTGTAAAACCTTAGCTACAATTTTTCTCCCACTGAAGTGACCCCCACAAGCATTTTCATGGCACATGCTCAGAATACTGGGGATGTCACTATCAGGGACATATTTTCTTATGATTTGGTATGTACAGTCCTTGTATAGGCAGGGGTCCTCCTAAAAAAAAAATTGACTTGTGAAAAGAACAAGTCTTTATCTATTTTGTTCCAGTGGGAAGGGACCCTGCCAACAGCCAAGTAATTTATAATGTTGGCAAACCATAGCACAATGGATTGAGTAGCAAACAGCTGCTCATCAAGAAATAATTCATTGACTGGTGCAGCTGGACATTCATCCAACAAGATTCTAGATAGGTGGTCAGCCACCACATTCTCCACTCCTTTCTTGTCTTTGATCTCAAGATTAAACTCCTGTAGTAGGAGGATCCATCTGATCAGCCTAGGTTTAACATCCTTTTTGGCTAATAGGTATTTCAGGGCTGAGTGATCAGTAAACACAATAATTTTAGACCTAAGCAAGTAGGGTCTAAACTTGTCCACAGCAAACACAACAGCTGCAGCTCCTTCTCAGTTGTGGTATAGTTGAGCTGAGCCTCTACAGTGTTTTGCTGACATAATAAATCACTACTGGTAGCTTGTCCTTCCTCTGTCTTAGGACAACACCTATTTCCAAGCCTGATGCATCGCACATCACTTCAAAGGAGAGTGAGTAATCTGGGGCCTAGATTACAAGAGCAGTGGTGAGACACTTTTTTAAGTCCTCAAAGGCCTCAAGGCACTCAGTAGAAAATTCAAATTGCACATCCTGATACGGCAGGTGGCACAGTGGCTTTGTAATTCTGCTGAAGTCCTTAATGAACCTCCTGTAGAATCCAACATGTCCTAAAATGGATCTGATTTGTTTGATAGTTCTGGGTGGGGGCAGGTGTGAGATCAGGTCCACTTTAGCTTTGTCAACCTCTATACCTCTATGGGAGACCACATGGCCTAACACAATTCCTTGTGTTACCATAAAGTGGCTCTTTTTCTATCTTAAGGCCAAATTGGTCTCTTCACATCTTTGCAAAACAAGGTCAAGGTGACTTAAGCACTAGCTAAAGCTGTCCCCATGGATTGAAAAATCAACCATAAAGATTTTCAAGAACTTGTCAATCATATCAGAGAAAATGGCATACATGTACCTCTAAAATGTGGCTGGGGCATTACACAGTCCAAAAGGCATCCTCCAGTAAGCAAAGGTGCCAAAGGGGCATGTGAAAGTGGTTTTCTCTTGATCTTGAGGATACACAGGGATTTGGTTATACCCTAAGTATCCATCAAGAAAGCAATAAAATGTCTTCCCAGCTAATTTTTCTAGAATTTTGTCAATGAAAGGGAGAGGTTAGTGATCTTTTCTGGTCTTGGAGTTGAGTTTTTTGTAATCTATGCACACTCTCCAGCCAGTGGTCTCCCTGGCTAGCATCAACTCCCCAGAATCAAAAGTAATGACTTTCATGCCTGACTTTTTGGGTACCTCCTGAATAGGTGACACCCACTCCGAATCTGAAATCGGATAAATCACTCCTACATCTAACAGTTTTACTATCTCCCTCAAGACCACTTCTTGCATGTGAGGATTAAGCTTCCTTTGCATCCCCCTAGAGGGTTTTGAACCCTCTTCCAGGTAAATTTTATACATGCAAATTGAGGCATCAATACCCCCAAGATCAACAATTGTCCACCCCATTGCCTTTGTGTGCTTCTTGAGAACACTCAATAATTCCTCCTCTTGCTCACTAGTGAGACAGGAAGAGATAATCACTGGAAGCTTTTTATTTTGTCCTAAGAAGTCATACTTTAATGTGTCTGGGAGCGGCTTAAGTTCTAAATCAAGGGAACTTTCAATGGAAGGCTACAAAGGTGCCTTGGTGATTTGCGGAAGGGGCAGCAATATAGGTTTCTAGCTGGAATGCTGCACTAAGCCCACCGAAGACTCTATTTTTGTGTTGTCTTTTATCATGAGAGCTTGGGCCTCCTCCTTAACCATACTCCAAATATTTTCTAGGTTCTCAGCCACATTATCCCAATCCACAAGATTGAATAACCTCTACAAGGCCATCTAGTACATCTATTGCACAACAGTCCTCAATGTCCATCTGAGGCTGCCTAGCAGCATTGTACATATTTAATTGGGTCTTCATATTCCCAAAGATCACCTCCATGACCCCTGACCTGCATTGAATGCAAGCATTGGTAGTGGCCAAGAATGGCCTGCCAAGGATGACAGGAATTGAGATTTTACTTTTGCAAGGGTCCATGTCAAAAATTAGGAAATCAGCAGGGTAGTGGAACTTTTCCACACCCACCAAAACATCCTCCACTACACCCACAGGTCTCCTCTCATACCTATCAGCCAGCTGGAGCACAACAGATGTTGATTTTAGCTCCCCCAAACCCAACTCCTCATATACAGAATATGGGTGGCCCCTAAGTCTAAGAGGGCTCTACCAATGGTGTGGTTTTCAATTATGCAGGGGATAGTAGGTACCCCTGGGTCCTGAAATTTCTCAGGTGTGGCTATGGATAAAACTGATTCTACATGTTCCACAGTAAAAACTTTTTTGGACAGCTGCACCCTTGCTTTTCTTTTTTGTGTACAAAAGTCCTTCAAGAATTTGGCATAGGCAGGGACCTATTTTATAGCATCAAGCAAGGGAAAATTTATCTTGACCTACTTGAAGGTTTCCATCATTTCCTCCATCTAAGCATTCTCCTTATCAAAAGGAGATGGGCCAGTAAGTGCATGAGGAAATGGTAGTTGTGGGACTGCTAGTGCCACAGCTACATGCCTAGCGACATCATGGTCAAATTTTTATTTTTTTCTCTTTTCTTCATTTATTGCTTGTTGTTGGGGCTCAACATCAGCCCCTTTATTTTGTCCTTGTTGCTCCACAGCAGGGGATAAATTCAATGGTTCTTCAGCACTCACATTTTTTTCATTCTCACTCTCATGGTCTCCTCAGCTGCCCTGCCCACTAAATTGTCAACCACCCTTCTACTCTTCAGGGTAGTGATTACATTAGCCTCCTCATGGGGTAGAGGAGCCTTCTCCAATCATGTACTGCCCTTTAAGGTTGGCCAAGGATTTACTAGGAAACCTGCCCTCCTCCCTCTTGTTCAAAGCATTACAGATTTGACCCAGCTAGTCCTCTATTTTTTTAATAGTTTGCTCATGAGAGTTTACAATTTGTACTAAATTTCCCAGATTTTGTATTGATGCTAGCATTTGCTCTTCAAAGGAAGAGGATCTGGGCTATGATGGGGGCACAACCAACTGATTTGGCTGTGGGGCAGGCAGCTAAAAATTCTACCATGGTGCATATCCCTGGTTGAATTGGTGTTGAGGTTTGTATGGGACTGCCAACTACTGCTGCTGGGGTTGTTGGTATGTATCTTGTCTCCACCTCAGATTTAGGTGGTTTCTCCATGTGTACCCAGCAGGTTGCTGCCCATATGCCTGGGCAGCATTGGCATGTTCTATAACCAATTTAGGGAACTAGTTGCCTGATGGACATTCTTGAAGTGAATGTGTGGGAGATTGGCATATCAGACATGCCTCTTCGACTTGTGCAGCCATCCTAGGCTACATCGCATTCATCAATTTATCAAACTTTAAACTCAGACTGTCCACCTTCCTTTCTAATTCACTCTGCACCTTGACCTCATACATGCCACCTCTAAGGGTGAATTCTTTCACCAATTTAGCTGAGGTCTGACTGTCATTGCGGGACAGTGACTCCTGTTGCATGGAATTCTCACCTATGATGTCAAATAACTCCCATGTCTCATCAGCTATCTTGTGAAAACTACCCCCACATGAGGCATCCACCATGTCCCTACTTTTGGGATTAATTCCTTGGTAAAAGACTTACACAAGTTGCCATTGTGGAATTTGGTGGTGGAGAGATTATTTTAACATTTCTTGAAACCTCTCCCATGCTTCATAAAAGTCTTCAGTTAAGGATTGAGTAAATGATAGTATGTCTGTCCTCATCTGAGTAGTTTTATTCATGAGAAAGAATTTGGCCAGAAATTAGCTTTGAAGGTTACTCCATGTCTGGATGCTATTGGCTAGGAGCTTAGAGAGCCAGGTGACAGCTTTATCCTTTAGGGAAAAAGGAAAAATCCTAAGTTTGGTGGCTTCAGGTCCCAAGCCAACAATGTTAAAAGTGGTGCAAAGTACCAAGAATTGATCAATGTGCTTGTAAGGATCTTCCTTACTGAGCCCATGAAAAGATGTCAACATGTTAATGGTGGAGGACTTAATTTCATAATTATCCCCAACTAAAGGAAATTGTATACAAAAGGGAGATGTATAATCCTTAGGTGTATTATATTCCTTCAGAGCCCTTTGCCTCTCAGTCATCACAGCTAGCTCAGTTTCAACAATAGGGACTGGTGTGGTGTTTCTCAGTCTAAGGACCCTTTCAACCTCAGGATTTGGAGGTTCCAACTCAGGGTTAAGAGACCTTCTACCAAGCATACACACACAGAATCAGCAGGTAAAGAAAATACTCGCAGCACACTAAAGAATTTATAAACAAAATTACAGCTACATAGATTTACAACTAAACTATTGATAGGAAATTCAACACAAATGGACTGAGTTTTAGGGCAAAAGAAGTGCAAAAAAAGCTAGCTAAACTCCAACTGCAGCTCTAGCTTTTCCATGATGCTGCTTCCAATTCTGCAAAAATTCCATAAAAATCAGTAGTACTTTTTATTCAATTGAAGGCACAGCTACAAAGAATTTTCTACACTAAAATATAATACAACTCAGGTCTACTAAAAAGATCAATATCCCCGACAGCGGCGCCAAAAACTTGTTGATTGATTTCAGGTTATTATCTTGCTATTGATGAGAAAACAGTAGTGAAGAAAAATAAATCAAAAAGTGAAGAGATGGAGATTAGTTAAAACAGCAAGTCTAAAATACATAGCTAGCAAGATACAGGACTGTTGTAGTAAGTTTTGAGTAAGAGTTTCTCCCACAGAGAAATTGATCTGGAACTCAAAATGGGTTGTATTAGTAGACCTCCATATCTAGCTACAAATCTGGCAATCCTAGAGAAAGGGAGTTGGGTGTCACAACTACACTAAACTAACACTAAAAGAAGAGAAATAAAGTACAGTCCTATCTTAAAGAAAGGGTTAGGAAGAAGGTAGTGATGGTGTATGATGAAATAAAGATAAAATTGATGGGAAGTAGGCAATTAAGCTATGGTTAATTCAGCTATATAACTCAGACTTAGGGTTATATCTGCAGCAATCATTCAGATGGCTACAAGCACATCTGTAAGGAGGAAGAATCTAACTCAATTCTTATGGTTTGACCTGGTCTCTTAAGGTTATAACTTGTCCGCTTCAATGGTCACAGGCTATCCAATAGAGAGGATCAAACCACATGAATCAAATCAGAAAACCAATCTGTTCTAAGGGAATGGACTGATCTTAAGGCTATAATCTATCCACTTAAATAGTCACAGACTATCCAATAGATGTCCTCCAACCAATGGGTCAAATCAGAACATAAAATCATTGCAGACACCATGTCTGCCAGGCTACAAGCTCAGGCATCCATGGGAGAAAATAGCTCTTACAAAATTAGTGGAAACCATAGTTGTTCAAGGGCTATTTGGGGACTTAAATGCATCTAGTCATTGCTACAAAAGGCTTGCAATGACTCAGCTCACAAGTCTGCAATCTCTACAGAGAAATCAGATCTAAAATCTGATGTTGGTCAAGAAAACAAAGGGAAGCTTGTTCCTACAACAACCTCTCACAAGGCCACAAGCTCAAGTGCAGAGGAAAAGAATCCTTCTCAGATCTGTGGCTTAGAATCATCCTAGGGCTATAGTCTGTCCACTTAAATGGTCGCAGACTATCCACAGAGGTTATCCCAACCACAAAGGACTAAGATGAAACATGAAAATTGCAGCTACCACCATGGTCCTAGGGCTACAAGCTCAAGCTTCCATAGGTATTTTAAATCAGCTAAAGTCCTAAATGCATGGCATAGATCAAAGAATACTATAGGCAAATAGGAAAACAGTAGATTGAATAAGCATTAAAATACAAATTTCATTGATTAAATAATACTTATAATAAAATTTCTCAAGGCAGCAGCCTTGTGCATAACAGCTCTCAACTAATCCCAATGTATACAAGACCCATTACAAAAACTGAATTATCTAAGCCTAACTGACTACAGAGATCATAGCCAGCAAGTGTTGGGCTAAGGAAGAAGAATAATGGAAAAGGAAGGTGATCAAACCCTAACCCTAATCTGCTAGAGCTCACAGCTGACTCAGGTTGAAGGAGAGATATTTTTCTAAGTTAAAATTATAGCGTATATACTCAGTCATTAATGCCATGGCCAAGAGAAGATTAAACCCTAATTTTATGGCAGACGTGGCATAGTTACAACCCTTGGATACCTCGAGATGTGTGGATAGAGATTAGGACTTTGGGATGTGTGCCCTAGACCTGGGGAAATCCCCAAAAGGTCCCTGAGTATGGAATGAGAAGTGGAGAGCTCGAGCTTCACAGGGCTGGCTTTTATCCATTCTTGAAGTCGCGCAGTTGTAGAGTGCTCGCAAGGTCTGATTTAGCTTGGAAAGCTCCTTGCTCGCGCAGAAAGCTTTGAGTTGTCGTGCAGCTACTTTGCCCTAAAATGCTCTCGCGAGTTAGAATTTGCAAGGCTTTGGCTTTGCTCCCGCAGTGGAGCTTCAGAAACTTCTGTTGCGAGGGTCTCACGTGGAAGAGTTTGGATCTCACCAGGTTCCGTGTGTAGTGCATAACATAGCTCGCTAGGTAGAGGTTTAGGCTCTGATGTGCACAAGAGCTGCGCGAGAGAATTTCTAGAGCTCTCTCTCTTCTTGAGCTACGCGAGAGCTGCATGAGCTAGCTTGAGTTATTTTATATAACTTGGTATGGAGAGACTGCGCACGCAGCTGTTTGAGACTTGATCCCTATGAGAGCTTCGCGAGTTAGATTTCTAAAGGTTTTAGTGTGTGAGAGCTTCGCGAGGACTTTGAGTGTTGCTAACAGATGAAGCGCGCGACAACTGCGCGAAGCAGTCCTCTAAGGTTAATTCCTTCACTGAGCGCATGAGTTCCTTGCGAGTTAACTTTGTGCTATAGGTACTGACTTTGCAAGGTGGCTGCTGAGGATTTGAAGTCAGTGAGAAACCTTCTCGATTGCGAGATAGCACCTCTGCTCCTCTCCTGTCACGATTCTTCTTCTACTCATATCCATACTTCTCTCATCTGCTGGACTTCCTTGGTCCACATTGACATGCAAAATAGTTACCATGGTGTGTACCACCATGGTTTTTAATCAGTCTTGGGTTCAGCAGTCATCCTTGGCTTGAATTCTCTCTCTTTGTAGCACCAAAAGCATGGACTTTGTGTTAAGCTGCACAGTTATTAATAACTACAAAACAAGCTAAACAAAGTATTATTAGACAGTTACAAGGTGTAGTAAAGGCTAGGTTAAGAGGTGAAAAGTGGTATTTTTCAGTGAATAATACTCGTGGACCGCCTAAGACCCAATTCCATGCCCTTCACTAGGCGCGCAATTGATTACACGCCCCACCACTAATGCGTAATTGGTCCCCAGTTGGACCTGACCTCTAACTCTCTTGACCGCCCATATTTCTCAATTAAGTGCATATGACCATGCGCTTAAATTGATTACACGCCCCCCACAAGGCACGTAATTTGTTCCAAGTGAGATGGAACTAGGATTCCTAGCTGAGACAGTCAGCCGGTCACTCCTGAGTCTGTTACCAACTCAAATTGGATTAAGCATCCCAGACAGGGCATGAAATCCAATTATACACCCAGGACAGGGCACGCAATTTGAATCAATCAACCAATTGCGCACCTGCCCCAGGGTGCGTAATTACCCGTACACCTATAAAAAGGAACCTACCCCACAACCATTCAACACACCAATTTTACTATTTTTTTTTCTTTCTCAAGCTTCTCCCTTTGGGAAAAATTAAGGTTCTCTTTGGGGCTTCCAAAGAAAGGGGTTGAGCTGCTTTCTAGACTTCTAGAATTATAGACTCATCTCTAGGAGTCCCAGGTAGTCGAGCTAGCTGCACTGGCCTACTATCCTTGACTCTCGAAGGAGTATTGAAGGAGGGAGCGCTTAGCCTTAGATCCATTCCTACCCAGATCCTTAGCCTAGAACCAATAGGTCCCTAGCCTTCTCCAATTTTTTATCCTTAGCTACCCTGATTTGCCTAGTGGACCTTACAGAGAGTACCCGAGAATCGGGCTGATCCTCCTTAGCATAGCGGGCTAAAGCCCCCTTTTTAGAGTAGACCCCCAATAGGAAAAGGAAACCAAACTAGTTAGACCTTAGGCAACCTATAGCTACTGGAGTCGGTCGGTTAATGTTCAGTAAAGGAGCCAATCTGCATCTCCCCGCGCATGATCAGTGACGTGTTGCAGCGTCGATAAACATCTGCAGTTGACAATCGCATCACCTAGGTACTCTCCATTTAGAACTCACCTCTTTAATTTCAGCAATTAATATTTCTTAGTTTATTATTCTAGCACCCTCAGTCAGAGTCCACTCGGACCGAATTGGGCCACTTCTTCTAAGGACCAAAAGGAACCCAGAAAAAGTGCATACCAACATACTAGCGATCGCATATTCAGCTCTCTCAAAAAATAAAACTATTTTAAAAAATATCAGCCATCAAAAAATTAAACTTTAATGATATCGACCTACCCTCTTGGGGCCTCCCTAGCGACCCTGAGTATAACGTTAGGTCGTCTCCATGGACAGCCCAGTGTCATGCCCGGGTAAATATGGTTAGTGAGAGCGAAAAATATCCCTTCGCTCCACAAAATACAAATCACAGCAACAGCAGCAGAGAAAGTGGTACTGAGCGAAGCTACCCCACTAGCCAAGTTATGGACCACACTGCTAGCGCACTCACAAAAGGAGGAAAAGAAGTCGACGCCTTGCTCCAGTCTCTATCCGACTTATACAAAGCTATAAAAGATCAGAGACAAGTTAATCTAAAAAGCAGATAAGAAGAAAAGGCATCAACCCCTTTGACTCCTCCAACACATAACACACACGCCCTTCGTACCTCCTACGACAATAACTGTCGAAGACAGCCTTCTCCCAAGACGTCGCCATGAACCTAACCGATCTCCCTCGATTTCTAGACGACTGCATGGCTAAGAGGGAATGCTCAAGGCAGTCCTTCAGATTTGACAAATTCTCCCAAGACCTTGACTTCATTGTACCCACGGGCTTTAAACTACCAAAATTCAATAAATACAACGATACAGGAAATCTGAGCCATCCCCTAGCATTATTCTGCAATGACTACCGACCAATCCACACTAATCATGGGCTCCTCATCCATTACTTTCAACGATCCCTAGAAGGCGAAGCCCTTAATTGGTTTGCCACCTTGCCCCTAATGGAAATTGAGACATTCGAAGACTCAGCCAATAGATTCCTAGACCAATATCGGCAACTGACTCACGAAGAAATCAGTCTTGCCTACTTAGTGCATACAAAATAAGAGGACGACAAAGACTTCATGATATTCGCCAACCGCTGGAAGAGATTCACTGCCCGAATGGGGAATCAAATGAAAGAAAACAATGTGATAGATATCATGATCAGCAATACCCAAGAATTGCTCCAGAGCACCCTCATCTTAAGCAACTATCACAACTTCACAAGCCTTTATCGACGCGCTTTATGCATAGAGCATCACCTGAAGGATGGGAACCTTAATCTCTCCACACTAGCATCTAACGGACCCTCTTCCAATGACCCTAAGAGAAGCACCCTAAGCAAAATGTTGAGCCCCAAACAAATCAATGTAAACCAGATAAACTATCAATACACAGGCCTACACTCTATCCAAGGTCAACATCCATACTCCAACAAATATGCGAACTCACACTATGACCAAGACCTATACCCCTACCAAACCCAACACCTATATCCTAATAACGACTCAAATCCATACCCCAACTAGGATCAAAACCAACTCCCCAATGACACGTAGACTAACATCACCTACTACAACCTGTTGTTGGACCAAACCCAACCCGAGTACGATACCGTATACTCATTCACTCCTGCCCCGTTCCACCCGGCTAGCCTGATCCGAAGAATTGAACCTCCCTCGGAACACTTCCATACCATTCACTCACAACCAACTAACCCTGTCCCGCACACCTATAAATGTGAAATCACCTTTCGCCATGACCCGGTCAACAGGATCACTAAAATCCAACCTATCACCAAATTCACCCCTGACTAACTCAACCCATCCCCAAGCTCATCACCAAGCTCAACGCACTTACCCCTAAACTAACCCAACCTATCACTGAAATCATCAAACCCAATCTCGAAACAACTCAACCCATCCCCAAAATCAACACACTTACCCCCAAACTAACTCATCTTACCCTTGAACTTAATGACCTACCCACCAATGAATCAATCCACGCGCTCCCTCAACAAATACCCAAACCAACTCCATGATCAACCACTAAACAAGCTCACCTATCGGTTCCAAAAGCGATTCCCAAATCAATTTATCCATATACTATGACACCCTTCATACTTAAACCAATCACAAAGATAAACTTTGAACCTAAACCCATGATTAAATCTGTCCCTAAAATCACTAGCCTTCTCACCCCCGAGCCAACTGTCAGACCAATCACTCCATGAATTTTGAAACTAGATGTTGAACCTAAACTTGCAACTGAGCCCTTTCCTCAAATCGCCAGCCCTCTTACACCTGAACCAAAGTCGAAACTCAAACTCCTCGCCGCACCAACTTCAGAATCAACCCTCAAATCAACTTCTACGCCCACCTTGAAACCTGAACTCACCACTGAACCTGTCATCCCCCCAACTCCGAAACAAAAACTTGAACCCATCATCGGACCTATCACCTCACCAACTACAAAACTGAACCTCAAACCTAACTTGGTCATCAAACCTAAACCGATCACCGAACATAAGCCCACCATTAAATCTAAAATTATCGTCGAACCTGAACCTGACATCGAACTCGAATCCATCATCGAACCCATCATCAAACTCGAGCCCATCATCGAACTCGAACCTGTTATCGAACACGAACCCATTACCAAAACTAAACCTATCACTAAATCCAAACTTATCATCGAACCTACCCTTATAACACCAACTCCACTTGCCTTCAAGCCAATCACTGAACCTATCAATGAACCAATCATCCCTCCCACTTTCGAGACCAAACCAAGCTTAAATCTTACGACCCCGATCGACATAGCACCAAATCCTCGAACCTCACGACATAAAATTGACATCCTAACCAAGATCGCTTCTAACCCCCAAATTCAAATTTTCATAGACCTCACAATCAAAACCATCACAGAACACCAACCGGCAACAAAACCGCTGCATCAAACAGTCGACACTGAGCTTCCCCAAAAAATTATAAATAAAACTCTAAAACAACCTCACAACAGACCCAAAGTACGACCAAAGCAAAATAAGAAAAACCAAACAAATCTCAATGCCCCCAATCCAAGGAAGGGTCCACCATGGTCCACACTTCCTTGCCTTCTTTTCCTGCTTTGCTTGTCACTCTCCATACGATACAACCCAGAAACATTCTCCAATAACCACTAACTAAAAATGATAACACAAAAAACCTCATGTGAAGGACCTTGTCTCATGCCCTAACTTTATAATATGCCTCATTGTACTAAAAACCAAAGAAGGTCCCTCCCAACAAGGAGGCCCCGACCATAAAAAAAACTTATCAGAAGAAGAGATCAAACAATGCTACACCTATTTCGAAAAACCCCATATCATCTGAAACATAGACATAAACATGACCTCTCACTCATCCTAGGTCAATCAGGTCGAGAGGGATCGATGACCCCCTGCACTCCGTCTGACCTTTTTGAGTCAGTCTCCGCTTAAGGAACTAATGTTGTATCGTAACATAGAAATAATAACAACAAAACAAAAATATAAAAAAAAGTCACAAAAACCAAAAGAAAACAAAAATACTCTTTTATGCCCCAAACCCTTTGAACTCATACCCAACAGAGAATTCAAAGTCGAGGGGCTAGTGCTAAGGAACAATGCCTACACGACTGCCTCACCTGGTGGAACTCAAAACCCCATGCAGGAAGTACTCACATTATTTTGGTAGCATGCCCAGGAAACAACTACCAGGGGAAGGACTTCCTAACCCTTAGAATTATCATGTCTTGTAGCCTAAACATGCTTACTTATATATTTATTATCCTTGTAGTCATCACAAGGCATTCACCAGCCGTAGGTCATTATCTTCAAAACCATCTTGAGAATCATCTTCCTCATTGACCACCCTTCTACTCGGACAAATTGATCAAAAGGACTAGTGGATCATAAAACTCTCTTTTCGACATATAGAAAAATCTGGATTCTCATACACCTTTTCTGTCATTGGAGTCGATGTTAGAGCACAAAAAAATTGAAAATGTAAGGTTCCATCAAACCTCATAATTCTTGCGTTAGCAAGTTGTTTCAAAAAAAATATACATAGAAAATAAACACAACCGAGTGAGGGCATCCGATGAATGAATAGTCAATGAATTTAGGGAAGCATAAGCAAACTGCGAGGGCATCCCTGAAGTCTTCATACTATTAGATGTCATCGTACGGTGGCAGAAGGAGGAAAAAACTCCTGATAATCATAAAATTTGGTGATTTGATGGTGTTGGACCATGACAAAGAAGTCAAAAATAGCACTGCATTATCCACGCGAGAAGAAAGCAGTCAACTACTATTTCAAAAATCGGTTGAATAAGAAGCTATCCCCAGATCAATAAACCTTATCTCCTCTTCACCCTTAATTTTTTCTCTTCGAACAATGAGTCAAATGACTTACCAAAATCCCCTTGAGGATAAAACCGAAAACTTTCGAATGACAAGTGATGCAATCACTCATTATCCACCTTTCACCTCATCCGTGTTAAAAGCTTATATGATGATCGTTCAATACTTACAAAATCAAGCCTGAAATGTGGCCCATATAATCAAACTACTTCCCAACATGGGATTATTATAAGCACACTCTAGAATATCTGTGAGGCCGATAAAAGTCCCACCATCACTTGACATTGGGGCATTATTTTTTAAAGCACTAGCACTTTGGTAGCGATAATCAGGTCACGTGACCAACACCCCAAACTAGGGCACTTTTTTACTTTTCAGCCATAAGACCTCAAAAATAAACATGTCAAACAAACATAAGATAACAAAGATACACGTAACATACACCGAAAAAATAAACATATACCCCCGCATTATCCTAACACTGCCCTTTCACCCTCCAACGTAACCTAAGTAATACACAACAATAAACATGAACAAACACAATAAACAAACAACACCATTTTATTTATAACAAAATAAAATTCTTACAAGTGTCACCGAAGGCATACCTCCTGAACATACAACCCAAAACAAAAAAATGAAACCTAACCTACAACCTAAAATGAAAACACATAATCCAAAATGAACATAAAGCCCAAAACGTGTCGTGCGAGAGGTTTAATCAGAAGCAACAAAAAAGCGAGAGGAATGATTGGGTAACACCCTTTCCATCCATTTAAAGGACTTCCCTCCCGCCATCTTCACCTCCTCTGCCGCCCCCTTAAAGGTCGGGAGTCCAACCTTCTAACAATAATGATGGATGTATACCGCACCTCAATCCCAACACCCCCCAAGCCACAACGACACCACCAATTATGCTCCCATCGAAAGCCACTTCAGGGCAAAGAATGTGCAAAATGATGAAGATCATAAGAAACAACATCAAAATGACATTGAAGGCTCGGATTCAAAAACAAAGAGAAAAATAGAACAAGAATGAAGAAAACGAAGAAAATTCAGACATATATAGGCACTCATCAGGTTACTCTTCATGAACCCGACGCATAATCCAATCGTGCGCTAACACACATACTCATACCCTAAATTAAGCGACAGATTGGGCGTGCACAATTCAGTTTCTGCCACTGCAAAAGACAGGTCGAATCGATCATGCGACTGTACATCTGTGCACAATTCTAATCACATGCCTATAATACTATGTGGAATTTGAAAAGTCACTCGCACGCCCCCGCCTTGTAAACCGTTAACGCTTCGATTGCACATAGTACACCGCACGCAAAAGTGGATTACACCATCATAGGCAGCACACAATTAATTCACTGACCTTTCAATCACGCGCACTTGTCCCAATGTGCAATTTAATTAATCGCCCAGATTCACGTGCGCAATTCTCCAACCATAACACACACCTCAAACCAAACAAACACCTTGAACAAAACAAACATATGCCCCCAGCATAAACCTCAAACAAAACAAACATGCACAAAAATGAAATACGAAAGACAACATGTCCTATCGAAATAAGACACATACCTGATCACCTTGTCCCATCGTGACCAAAATCCTCCAATCGCACCGAAGAATTCAAACCACAACTAAAAATGATAATCACGACTAGCACCTGCACCACCATGACACTCTCGCCACATGATAATGAAGGAGAAACTATCTCCCCACGGTCCCATCGCGACTCAAAAATTCAGAAATCACTCCCTAATGACCATCACTCACTCCACTGCAACAAATAAACCAACAAAATCAAAACTAAAAAAAATAAATATAATAATAATAATAAAAATCTCATCGCACACTCACATACATGACAACCCGTCCCACTGCAATAAAAAAATGAACTGCCTCCCCGCTATCCCATCGTGTTACTCTAAGGGAGGGAGACACCAAGAAGGCAGCCCAGGAGACTATCCAGACAACGCATAAACCCCAACAAGAAGGCTTTCAGAAACAAAAAATGGCAAAGTCAACTGACGTGGATGATGTGGATGGTTGTGTGATTTCACCTCCCCCTGGAATGAGTAAAACCCTCTACCCCCTCCAAAGACCCTTGTCCCATTGTCTACCCTCGCAGATCACTGTCCCATTGCGTACCCTCTCACATCATTGTCCCATCGTGCACCCACAACATGTCTCGTCCCAACATGATGCACACAAAACCACCACCATTGCAATTCTTGAACTAAGCCAACCCAAACCCAGGTCCCATTGCGACACAACCCCGCTACCAAGCAAACCATCCATCCCCTTTACGTAACCCAAGATTTACCAAAGAAAGGAAACTAATCGAACACCAATGCCCCATCACATGCTTATAACAATACATTATAACAGTCTCGTCACAACATCAACAAATGGCAGGTCTCATCACAACATGATCACGATTGTCCCCATCACCGCAACCTACCATAACACGCAATCAGAAGAGGAGACTTAACCAAATATCCTACTATGACGATCAGCATGACCCATAGCGACAATCATCACACCTCACCACGCCAGCACTCATCGGGCCCTGCCACGACAACAACGGAAGGGGGGAGGAATATCTCTGATGTCCCATCGCACCCATCAATTATCAAGTCCCATAGACAACAAATCAGGTAAGCATTACCCCCTCTACTTGATATTCCCTATAAAAGTATAGTTAGCTAATATTAAGTCAAATATTTTCAAAACCCATCTCTCTCAGTTCGTGAATCAGAATTTGTGAGAAGGTTAGTCAGAGTATCCGACATACCAAGCTTCTCCTTGACAACCAAATAAAGGTCAGATCCATAAATCACATACCGATGGATCTGCTCAGCGGCATCTCGGAATCCACGTTTTCACCGTTTTACCACCGAATTGATCTTAAGTTTAAAATCTGAATTTTCAGAAATCCCTATCTATCAAACTTTCACTTCTCATCACCCGAATCCATTCTCTCCCCTAGGAAACCAAATACCAAGTATACTCAACTTTGACAAATCGCAAATGTCCACTACAAAGGGACTCCTGACACATCATTGGTATGAGCAATGACGCGCCCGACCTGACATGATTTGCGAAAGTCTTCGTCATCATATTATCCGGTCACTTGACCATGTCTCTGGACATTCATATGATTCCCCCTGATGCATCGATTGCATCAATTTCTTCCTGTTTAACTGCCACTTACAGCAGGTCGCGACATGCGACGAGATGCCACTTGCACCCGCGAATGAGGATATACCTCTTGATAGCTACCATTGGGCCTCCGAATGCTCCCTCTTCACTTGTCCTGATAGATAAGAAAGCCAACCATCTCATGTCAACTCCTTAGTTCACACTTATGATTTCCCAAAGAAATGAGAAGGCACCTTGAAAAGGGGGGTGTTTATTTCTTTGACGCATCCTTGTTCCACAAGAAAGCGCTGAAGAGGGGCATCTATAGACACCCCATTTTCGCCCTCTCAGAGTATACAAACATGTTCGATCAACCTTTGACCTTGCCCATGACTCTCAGAAAAGGACCAACCATCTCTGAGAGCCTTAAAACCCTAAATACAGGAACATATACTAAAATAATAGTATATAGCTTAATCCCAAGCTAAAATAATAACTTTGTGGCTTAGACCCGACCCGACCAGGGAATTTCTCAAATTAAGCAACTGAACCAGGGCACGCAATTCAATTTCATGCATGGATACATGCGCGCAATTGGTCCCACTTAGACCAAGTTTGCATTCCCCATAGACCGCCTAAGACCTGAATTTCACACTTAAGACAAGGCGCGCAATTAGATTACACTCAACACTTGTGGTGTGCAATTGGTCCTACTTGGACTAGACCTCCACCTTCCGTAGACCACCTGAAGACCCAATTATGTGCCCTTCACCAGGTACGCAATTGATTACATGCCCCACCACCAACCTGTAATTGGTCCCCAATTGGACCTAACCTCTAATTCCTTTGACCACTCAAATTCCTCAATTAAGTGCATATAACAATGTGCTTAAATGGATTACATGCCCCCCATAGGGCGCGTAATTAGTTCCAAGTGTGATGGAACTAGGATTCTTAGCTGAGCCGGTCAGCCGGTCACCCCTGAGTCCATGACCGACTCAAATTGGATTAAGCGCCTTGGACATGGCGCGTAATCAAATTACACGCCCAAGATAGGGGGCGCAAATGGAATCGATTAACCAATTACACAACTGCCTCAGGGCGCCTAATTATCCGTACACTTAAAAAAGGCCCCTACCCCACAACCATTCAACGCACATTTTAGGATCCTAGATTTCTAGTTTAAACTAATCCTTTGATTTCCAGACCTAAGCATGGAGAATAGTGCAAAAACTTTTCTAGGCAAGAAATTCAAACCAATGCTTAAATGTTTACAATGGAATTAATTATCCTAAACAATAGCAGTTTCATCATGGCATGAATACTTTAACTATTAAAATTTACATGCTTCATTGAATAGTTTAAAAATTATGCGAAAATAAACAGTGATGGTTTGAAAAACTATTTTCAATATTGTGTAACCGTGGGCTCCGCAAGTCCGTCGCGATGATGCTCTCTTGACTACAAATTTAGAGTGTCCACCTGAATCTTTTGGTGTTCCAGGATACCTAAATCGATATGATGAGCACCGAAGTGCTAAAAATATGACTCTGATCCAGTTTATGCGAAAGGCTCTTGGGTAGGGGCTTCGGTTATTGATCGGGAAGGTGGTAGGCACCCGATCAACCCGCTCAAATGTGGTATCTACTTATGGCCAAATGAAAGGAAAAAATAAAAATAAAAGGGAAGCACTTCCTCTTGCCTGAAGGCACTATGATCCTATCAAACTCTCCTCAAGCACCGAAAATTCGACGGCATAACGGCTTAAATCCTTGGATAAAGGAAAAGCAAAGAAGGTAGAGGAGTAGAGGGGAGAGCCAGAGCTCTCGGGCCCTTCTATCACAGTTGTGGACCTTTACGTGGGTGTACTCCAACGAGCTCCGGATAGCTTAAGGGGTGGGAAGATGAATTCTAACCTCTAAGGCTTGATAGCTAAGGGGTAGAGGAAGAAGGCTAGGGGGTAGATCTCACCTAGGCTAAAAGATTTTTGATGGAAGATGGGGTCTAAAGGAGGATTTTGAATTCTGGAATTTATATGGATTTAGTGCACCAAAGGGAAGAAAGAAATCCCTAATCTTTTTCTCTTTGGAAAATTTTTCAAGCCTTTGTAAAGGGAGGGGTGCCTCTCTATGTATAGAAAAGGAGAGGATTAGGTGGGTACTTAAGAGTTAATTGGATTAGCAATTAGGTAATCCTAAATCTATGGTTTTTGGGTTTTTCAAGGTTATGGATAGGTGTGAGAATGGGTTTAATGGTAGATGATAGGGTGGAGTTTCAAATGGCTAGGGGTTGCAAATAGGGTTAATGGGGGTGCAGTAGTCCTAAAGAAACCCACCCTAAACATTGGGATGGTCAAGTGAACCCCAAAAGTGAAATACGAGCAAAATCCAAAAGTTACTGTAGCTAAGCGTAGCGTGTATATTACACACGCTAGGCATAGCTACAGTGCCCAAGAAGTTCAGAGCCCACTGTGGACGCTAGGCTAATTCTGTCGAGGGGTGGTCTGCTCCCTTTTCTAGAGTAGAGCCGATTCAGGCCCGGATCTTTGGATCGCTGTAACTTTCGGTGTATACCTCGGATCAAGGTGATTCTTGGCTTGTTGGAAAGCTGGGAAAGTCCTCTTTTCAATAGTATAGGACTTAATTTGGGCAACTATCTATACAAATTTTAACACTCCTCTTTTCATCAGCTGTTTTGGAGGGTTCAGAATGGGTCTGGGGAGGGGTTCTATAGGTTAGGGTTGATTCCTAAAGGTTTGAGATGTTTCCTAAGGGTTTTAGAATGTTTCCTAAGGGATTTGGGATAATTCCTAAGAGTTCGTGGAATACTTTCAAAAGCTCGAGGGTACGCCTTTCTCGAAGTATGTGTCGATCGAGCCTTGGGCCAAATTTGGGTATCTACAGATGCCCCTCTTTGGTATTCGATCAGTAACGACCGTATGCCAAAGAAAGAGACATCCGAAGAGGCCCGAGGCATCCTAATGAGTCTGCTATTTTTAAAGAGAACCTCAAACATCAAAAAATAATTAAAAAAGGAAAAAAACTAAATGGAGAGCGACGTAAGAGAAAATGTGCGTCACTCGAGAGTAGCGGAAGCCCCAACCTTTAGGGGAAATGTCAATTCCTCAAGGCTATCGGTCCCCAAGTGCTTAGCGACATTACTAGGCATAATTGTGATGGTATAATTGAAGATGCACGATATTTGAGATTAACTTTGAACAAAACTATCCTATGAGCGGGAGGGTGATCGACCCATACTTTAAAAATTGGCATAAAGCAATGATGCGAAGATCCACTGTTTGTGCCCAACCCTATGAGGCATTGATTGCTTCATTTACTTAGTCACGGGTGCCCCTATACGAAGTAGGGTTTGAGATTTTTGAGTGAACTCATCAATCCTGAGGTGAATTTAGTACAACTACTCGAGCGGAGCGAATATTGATATTGCAATGCTTTTTGGGAGTGTGTGCCCCTTTTGATAATGTGCCCTGAATTAATATGACCTACAGTACCCAACTTTAAATAATACTGAATAAATCTAGCCAAAATTGGGTGCCTATTGAAGGAGACATCCAATCCTGGTCTCTGTCGATAATAAAATTACAAACGAATGACTATGCAGAAATATGCATCCATCAAGGGTGATAAATAGCAAGTCGATGAAAGTCCCGACCCAGAACCCGTCTAGTAACCATTTACAGGAATAGCGACCATCCACAGATACCCAGACGCATGGCGCCTATCTAAGGGACCATATAATTATAGGTTTTAAGCCCACAGCCGAGAATCGGCCCTTCTGTATGCATATTTGAACATAGTTATTTGATAAGTAATTTCCTTTTTGGCAGGTTGATCTTAACCAATGATGGGCCTTTTTTCTGAGGAATTTGAAGCTTAAGATACTTAAGTTCACATGAATCCAAAAGCGGAGCACACAGCGCAAAGATTTAGCAATGGAATGAACCCGATTAAAACATTGACTGTCTGACCAAGATTGACATTGTTGCTCCTACTTTAAAGCAAGATCCAAAGATCCAAGCCGAACCTTAGACTTAGGACATTAATTTAACACAGCTGCATTGCTGATAAAATATTGACATTTTACCGCATTGGAGCACACATGTGCGTAGCTGTGCGTACATAAATATCCTTTTTTTTCTTTTTCAAATGATTCCTTTTTCTATTTTTTGAATAGACCGACGTGAGTGGTGAGATGCTTCCTTTGCTTTGCCCATCGCCGAGAGGTTGTCTGCTTCGAGGCTTTGGGTCATTTGATGTTCCTGCACATTCTCAAGAAAATGCCAGTCTCTTTTTTATTTATATAGGTAACTAACATGGATCCCAAATAACAGAAGGAAAAGCAAACTTTTACCTGTACTTTTTTAAAGATTTATATATATTTTTGGATTTTTGTTTTTTAGATTTTTTGTTCATTTTCTTTATTTTGAGATGAAAGTATGATGCTATAAATATATACATGGAAAAGAGTAGAAATATATACATTTTTTTGTATTAGATTTCTCTTGATTTTTTCTTTTTTCTTTTCTTTTCCTCTTTTTTGTTTGATGCCTTAACAGTGAGACGAAGTGATAGGTCCCATTTTGAGCATAGTCGAACCCGTTCATGTGGTCGGACCTAAGTGAGGTTCAGAATTTTTACCAAGGTCGGAACGTCCATCCCTTTGGACTGAATTAACCCTTTATCCTCACCTCGAGTCATACTATTGACGATGCAGTTGTGAAGATATACCTGATCAAGACTCGATTTGAGCAAACATGAGTGGCCCAGTTGAGGATCAGATAGTTTGGTAATCAAGGGAGTTA
The DNA here is from genome assembly GCA_021018995.1 of Chloranthus sessilifolius. Taxonomy (NCBI): domain Eukaryota; kingdom Viridiplantae; phylum Streptophyta; class Magnoliopsida; order Chloranthales; family Chloranthaceae; genus Chloranthus; species Chloranthus sessilifolius. The sequence goes on along the minus strand of CM037584.1, from coordinate 102,883,457 downwards.
TCGATGACTTTCTCCTTTTCTTTTGAACATTTTTACTCACAACGCCCAAGATGGGTTTTCACTGTGCCCGTTGTTGCCCTCTTTTTTACCCGTAGTGCCCTTCTGAGTTTTCACTACATCCATGGGTATGCATTTTTACCCCAGGCTCCATTTTAGGTTTTCACCTGGTTCCCACAAGCTCGCTGTCTTTTACCCATAGCACCCTTGCGGGTTTTCACTATGTCCATTTTGCTTTGAGTATGTATATTTTCTTTTTCTTTTCTTTTCATTTTCAAAGGCCAAGATACGGACGTCGACTCTATCATAGCTAGTTGGATCGAATTATTTTGCTGTCTCTCAGGTTGGCTCATGCTAACTCAACGGATACTGTGACTGCTTGTAGACTTTTAAAGAGGGCTTTCTTCAGGGATGTATCTTGGCCATGGGATAGGTTAGGAATTTTGAAGGTATTGTTAGTTTAAGAAGGTTTCCTTGATAGGGTTCCAGTTGTCGCAATATACTTCTTCCTTGGGGATTTTTTACTGTACATGCCCCACTTTTTCTTTTCTATTTTTTTATTTGTTTTGCTTACCCTCTTTTGGGATTTTGCTTTTCTAATTTTTTTTGCATTTTGATGATAACTCTTTTTCTCTTTTATTTATTTGGTATATACACTTTATCTTTTTCTGGGGAGGGGATAATGAAAGGAAAGGTCAATGGCTCAAAAAGTATAGCAAAGGGTATGATCATTCAGGGACACTTTTTTGGCTACTTGGCTTTAAAATGATGGCCCCTTTTTTAAAGTATCCTTAAGTAGTCACGTATCTATTTTTATTAGTACTTACCTTACTGTGGGAGACTTAGGAATAGAATCGTCAGACGTATCCAGCATTGATTGGCTCAGAAAAATGATCTCTGTCCATTGTGGCGAGGTGGAGTGCATACCCCGAGAGTACCTCTCGGATCAGCGTGCCAACATCGCCCTTTGGTATGTCGCCCCAGCATTCTTCACATGACTTTTGGTGTTTCTAACATAATCGATGTTCGATACTAACATCAAACATATTGAATAGAAAGATGAAAGTTGCATTGGTATGTTTCGCGAGTAGTGCGTCAATTTCGTCTAATCTTAATGAGTTCATGATCATGCAAAAGTTTAACAATTGTAACATACATCTTCAATCGATTAGCGAAAGACATATCCACAACTACTTAGTAAAAACCCATCCACAACTCATCATGGAAAAACGTATCCACAAACAATTGGAATTCCTATTAACCATTAAGGCATGACACACACCTATACTAACTAGGAAATGGTATCCACAACGAAATAGGAAAATATATCTACAACTAATTAGAAATTCATAACCACCGTCAGAGTATAATAGCAGAAATGCTAATAGCCATTTAAAAGTAACATTAAAAATGCTAATCATCGTTGCCTCAATATTTCAGATCATCATCTAACAAAAGTTACCCATAAATCCACAACTAATCCAACGATCATATCCAAAACTAAATAGCAACCACATCCATAACAAATCAGGAATTCTGACCATTAATAAATAGCGTACCATCATCACAACGAAATTTAAACCATTGACTACAATCTCAACCTTCGATCTAAAATATGCCATCCTTACAAGGAAACCTTAAACCATCCACTACTCAAGGTTAAGCATAAATCAAAGCATACCATTATCACAGACCAAAGTTACCATTCATCAAAAATATACCATCAAACAAAAAAATTTACACCATTAATTAACAAGGTTAACCATTGTTCAAAATATCCCATCAGTATAATCCCAATTCAAACTGGTAACTAACCGACCATCACCACCCAAAATCTTAAACTATTGATCATCTTAAAATATGGCCTTACAAGTGCACAAGTCCGAATGTACTAGGACAAGTACAAGGGTGTCGAACCATAGGGATTTGTCGTTTATCTCTTATTTAACTTCTATTATCTGAAATATTTTATAACATTAGAATTCCTAATTTATACTAAAACAAATAAAAAAAAATCTAAATAGTTAGAAATAGGAGGAGAGAAGGCAGTCACAAATCTCTCTAGGATTTAAGATTAGCACCCAATAAAATCTACTACTTTCCTATAATACATCCCTAGTATCCTAGCTCTTGGCTACATGCTCAGTTGTATTGTTAATGACTTAGCGAGATCTAATCGCGAGTTAGATAACCTAATCATTAAGCATCATTGCACATAACCAACAAAAACTACCCTACAAGGCCTAGTTCGTCGGTGAATGTTCTACCTAATCCAACCCCAATCCCTACAAGGCCACTGAGGTTTCGTTAAATAGAAATAAACCTCTACAATCGCTCGTTCTCGATGACTCTTGGAACCTCCAACATACAATCATACCATTCTGGGGATTTAAAAATAGCAAAAAGAAATAACACTTTATTGAATACTCATCTGAAATTTACAAGAGATCCCTGGCCGAAACTTTACACATGCATCGATTCAGAGTTCTTCATCACTGAAGAAGACTCTAATCCATGATTACAATCAATCTCCCACCATTCCAGACTATTCCTAACCTAATCCACTGAAACTCACGTCAGAGCCCTCTAGAAAGATTTTGGCTTGCGAGTCCCCTAAAACTAAACCCTATGGTCCCTATTTATAGATTACAAGGCCCTAGAACAACTACACACAGAAAGGATTCTTTAGATCCTAAAAATCCTCCAAGGAAGATGAGTTTAGAAGGGAATCTGCGCGATTTGGAGTTATCCAGATTGTTTAGAAGAGATTTCTGGAGAGGATCTCGGAGTTTAGACGTCATCCACAGCTGTCCAACCTGATTTCTCACACAGAAACTTTGTTTCGACTGGTCAGTGTTGGAGAATCGACTAGCCAACTTTACTTTCCTTCTCTAGGTAGAAGAAGACCCCGTGAAGTTTGGGGATTCTTTATTTTCCAGGCCGATCGAATTAAGCTGGACCGGTCGATTAATTCCTCTGAGTATGTTCGCATTTTGCTCTTCTAATTTTGACCGGTTGGGTGAGTCTTGACCAATCTCTCTTTGCAATTCTGAAGTTTTTTTGAGCTCTAACCGGTCGAAAGTGATGCTTCGACCGGTCCATTCAGGCTCAATTCTCTTCAGCTAGGAACTCCTACTGCATTGTTTTGACCGGTTGAATTTATAGTTTCGACCAATCCATTTGACCTTGTGAATCACTTCTTTCAGCCATTCTTCCTTGGATCCTTGCCGTTTGCTTGGGTTTCTTCATATCTTTGCTCTTTTAGCCCTTTTTATGTTTATCCAGCTTTTGCACCTGTTGCAACACAACACGCACTAATAGCACACATTAGTAGTTAAATGAGGTCTAACAAAGCTGGGATTCAGGGATAATTTATACAATATTTTAATCCGATCAACTACCAATTTACAAACCATCACCATAAACCAAAAATTTAAACCATTACAAGCAAAAAAAGGTTTTACATGACCCAAATAACAAGAGTAACCAATTACTAGATGTCGGATCCATCATTGATCTACTTGCCCATCTGTCCAACTATCTCTCCTTGAATGCCCTCACCGGCCCCCGAGCTAGAAGCAATGGCGGTATACGCGCGGGCTCTTGAAATGTGCATGGTAGAGTCGATCGGAAACATGTGGCGCATCATCTCCATGAGCATCCCCTCATGGAACTCCATCCTTTGTTCAAATGGGTCCATTTGTCTAGTGAACTCCGCCTGAGTAACCATGTTTTCGTATGAGGTGGGTGGCGGTTGAGGTGGAAATTGTTGGTGCGGAGGCATCGGAGGTTGGGTGGTCGGTCCAGATTGTGTCGACCCCTGTTGGGCGAGCTCGACGATGCACTCAAAGTGTCTATCTTGTACACTCTGATTCAATTTATGGTAATTCAAACTCCAATCATCTACTCCGTAATTTTTTATATTATCGGTCTGTCGTTCCTCATTGGGCGGTATCTTATAATCATCATCCTCATCCTCGTATTCCTCAATCAGCCGGGATATTAAATGGGCATACGACATTGTACTCAATCGTCTCTTCTTCGTTTCTAACATCTGATCATGGGCGTAAATCAGCCCATTCCAAATTACTTCGAGAGCATCAAACCATCAGTCTTCAAAAGCAGAGTAAAGGGCTTGCTGAAGTACCCCTACCCTTACTTATTCATGCTTTAAGGGATACAAGTTACTTCTGAAAACAATGTCCAGCAGCCACATGTCAGATGGAAACTGCGATCTTCACACGGTTCATCCCAACCCATGTTCTCTATAGGTCATTCTTTCAATAATTTGGTGAAATGTTATCAGCTCAGGGTTTGGTGGTAGTAAACCTCGATTTTGTATAAAAATTGTAGAGCCACCCATTGTTGTGGCTATGTGACTAGTATTGAAATCGATCACCTTGCCATCGATATTTGTATACAATTTTCCGTCATTCTCACCCATTTTAAGGTTCTGGTAAAACAACCTTACCAGGCGTGGGTAGTAGTGGGTGTAAAAGGGTGAGCAACACCTTCAAGTTTGCTCGGGCAAGGTAATTGAACGACCATCGGGTCGTTTCTTGGCTATGGAAGAAATCCCGATCAAAGGACCATTCCGTTTTGAAGGCCTTTACGTCCCACCATGGAGTGGGTTGGTCCCGCCTTGGGGGTGGATTGGTTTTAGGCCACTTCGAAGATGCAACCTTCGATGTCGGGGTCTTAGAAGCAGTCTTCTTCGTGGATGCCATGAGGAAGATTCAAATATTTCAAGTAAGAAAGGTAGAGCTTACCTTTGGCGCGAAGGAACAGTGTGGAGTGGTGCACGAGAAGTCGATGGAGTTCTCACGGGAGAGAAGGAGCCGAAAAGTTGATTTTGGAAGAGATTTCATGAGAAAATGAGAGGGAATGGGCGTTCAACCCATATATAGTGTCAGACTCGCTCGAGTGATAACCAACCTTTGCTCAAGCGAACTCCAAATTTCAGAGGGCCGACGTATGATTCGCTCGAGCGAACACTGAAACTCGCTCGAGTGAATTTCAATGGAGCCTTTTAGCCATGGTTTTTGAAGGTATCGCTCGAGCAGTTTTGTAATTAACTCAAGTGAATTCGTGCAGCTGTCTTTGAGCTAAAACAGTCCATGAACTCTTCGATCATTTTTAAACCTGTTTCTTTCATCCTTACCTGCACTCTAGATTTTCAATCACAACAAACCATAGAAGGTATTCTCTTTGAGTGACAATGAACCACAATTATACCTACACAACCATTCATCCACAATTACATCAAAGCTTAAATTTAATGCAACAATTGATTCATCAAAGCTTAAAATTTAATGCAACAGTTGATCCATCGAAGGTTAAAATTTAATGCAATAGTTAATTCATCAAAGCTTAACCTCCCATAGCTGTACAACATTCATTCATTGCTACACAACATTCATCCACTATTACAAATCATTGAAGAGGTGCAGATACGCATCGCGTATATCCATTTCGCGTTCCCAGGTAGCCTCCTCTGATGAGTGGTTCTGCCACCTCACGAGTACTAATGGGATCCGCTTAGTTCATAGCACCTGTTCCTTACGATCCAAGATCTGCATTTATTCTTCCGTGATGGTCAAATATTCTTAGAGTTTGATGGGCTGATAGTCCAAGATATGAGTAAATAGTCATATCGAGTTTACCGAAAACTCGACGTTCGTCCTTTTGAGGTCAGTATCATATATAGATTAAGGGGAATAAAAGGTAGCAGTCGTATCGAGTTTACCTAAAACTCGACGTTCATCCTTTTGAGTCGGCATGGCTCTTTTGTCGGCTTTGTGCGATCCTTACTCCTTCATGGATTAATCGAATTGCTTCGGTCGTGCTTTCAGTCATTTCTGGGCCTAATGCGAATTTCTCTCTGACTTCTTCCCAATTGAGCGGAGACTTGCACCTCTGACCATACCATGCTTCGAATGGGGCCATCCCAATGCTTGCCTAATAGCTATTATTGTAAGCAAATTCGATCAGGAGTAGGTGCTTGTCCCATGATCCTTGAAAGTCTAGCATGCAGGCTCGAATCATATCTTCGATGATCTGATTCACCCTTTCTGTTTGCCCATCTGTCTGAGGGTGAAACGCAGAACTAAAGTCCAATCTGGATCCCATTCCTTCCTAAAATCTTTTCCATAATTTAGATGAATACATTGGGTCTCTGTCTGACACAATGTTTGTTGGGATGCCATGTAGTCTTACAATCTCTTTTAGATATAACTCCACAAGTTGACTGGCGGTATATCTCGTACCGTATGGTAGGAAGTAGGTAGATTTGGTCAAACGATCAATTATTACCCAAATCGCATTGTGACCTTTCACAGTTCTAGGTAATCCAAGGATGAAGTCCAAGGATATAGTCTCTCATTTCCATTCCAGTATTAGTAATGGTTGCAACAGCCCAGAGGGGTTCCGATGATCGACCTTCACTTGCTAACACACCAAACACTTTGAAACATATTTCGTTGTCTTTCTTCAAACCTCTCCACCAAAAGTTCTTTTTCAGATCCTGGTACATCTTCATACAATCAGGGGGAAGGCATACTTCGACTTATGGGCTTCTTCTATAACTGTGTGTCAAAGGTCGGCATTGGTCGGTACGCATAATCGGCTTCTAAAGAGTAACGATCCGTCCTCCCTGATGGGGAAATCAAACTGATTCCTACTAGTCACATCATGTCTAATGGCCATCAGATCATCATCGGTCATCTAAAGTTTGTGGATGTTGTCGAAGATTGTTGATCGGATGACCACATTGGCCATTAATGCTCCTGAATCCTTTACATCAAAGTTCGTATTATACAGGGATATGTCTTCGAACAACTTCCATCAGCTTATTCTTGTAACAAGATTGGACAATTGATGAGAGGACTGCCGATTGATATTTTAAAATTTCTTGATTCTTAACATCACCCCCTTAGTAATAGTCCTAAGAGCCAATCGTCAATAATCATTTCTTCTTATAACTTGATCATTCCTCAAAATTTATTCTCAAGGAAATTCATAGATCTCCTATCGGTAGGGTGTTATTCCACTCTTTCATAATCCTTAACTTTCCAAAACTCAAACTCGTGTAGCGTCTTAATTAATTCACTCAAACTTTACCATCACTTCTTAGAATCACTAGCTTCCGTTATAGGCTAATCCCTTCATTATCTCTCATTGACAATGTCATCTTCTTAACTGGATCAATCCTCAAACATCATTCTCAGAGAAATTCTTAAGTCCCATGTTTGTAGGATGATATTCTTCTCCTTGTAATCCTTAACCCTTCAAAGATCAATTTCTCAAAATCCCAAAAATTGATTCAAAATTTACTATCACTTCTAAACACCGATAAGTCTTAAAATTCTGCTGTAAGAAGTCATCCTTGTTACTTCTCGTTGACCTTGAAACATTCCAATCCAATCGAAAGTTGATGATAATAATATACTTTGCAATCATAAGTCACTTCTATTAAGTTATTCTTATAGTTGTCATCTCTGACAATAACGAAGATTTAAATCACATAATCATCAAGAATTTATCCTTTTTCCAGTTCCTCCTCGATCTACTACGAAATTCTCAAAAATCCACTTCTGATGTCTCTCACATGGTTTAAGCCTAAATAAGTTCTTCCTCAGATCAAACCTTAAGTCATTAATTGAACCCTCAAATCTTACATTATTGATCATCATAATTTCTTAAAATCCTTTAGTCTCCAAAAGATCTAAGGTTTAAGATCTATCTGAAATATTATCTCCTCAATTATCTATCAAACTATTTAGAATCTTCTTAATTCTCAATTCTTGACTTAATCATCAATGTTCATTTTTCAATTTTTTATCCCTAATGTAACCTCAAGTTCACAGGTTTCAAGTGATCATTCTTAGGAACATCTTTCTATCTTCCATAAACTTAACTCTATCGCCTATGTATCCTCAATCAAAGTTTTCAGTCCTAAGTCTTATATCCACAATCGTGGTACTTGCTTAATATCCTTCAATAATCCAAGTCGTTATCCTCAATCTAAGTTTTCTAATTCATAGTTCACAACCTAAGGTCACCATAAAAACCTAAAGCCCAAGTTCGACGGAATCTAATACCATAGCTCTGATACCAACTGTGACGACCCGATTTTCATCGCACGAAAATTTGGGAAGATCGAACCGTCTGATTCTCTGATACCAATTGTGATGACTTGATTTTCCTCGCATGAAAATCTGGGAAAACCGAACCGTCCAATGCTCTGATACCAATTGTGATGACCCGACTTGATTTTCCCGGCACAGAAATCTGGGAAAGCCGGATCGTCCGTATGCGAAAATCAAAATAGATATCATACATGGCAGTATACAAAATTTCATCTTCATGCGGAACATAATAACCAAACCAAAATGACCACCGGTGACGGCTGACCGTCACCTAAACAGTGGTATGAGTTACAAACATACATCAAATCTAAACACTAAGATGTACCAAGTCCAAAGTTTTTCTCAATACCAAGTCCAAATATCCAACAATCTATGGATACAAATCCTCAGGCGGAAGTTCCTCCTCTTCTTCAGGTACGTAATCAGGATCGCCCTCAAGCTCAAGATCCTAATCAGTTTCTGCACCTGTGACACAAAGTGTCGGGATAAGCTAACAATCTAAGTTCAATAGGAAAAAGATCAATACCAATTCACATCTTATCTTATCAATGCATAGATTCAATGACTATGATTCAAAGGCATTTTAATATTAAAACAGAAAGACATTTTCTTATCAAAACAGAGATTGATATATCTTAATTTTGAAATCACATAGTCTAAAGTGGGGTTTCATATATGATTCAATAACAAAGGTTCTGAACTTTCACATACTTCTGTTCACTTATTCATTTTCGCAATTTCCTTGCAACTTCTTAATTAATGGATAACTTAAATTCATAACTTAAGAAATACCAACGCGAATATAATTGTAAACACCCCAATTTTGCCCTCTCGAAGTATACAAACCTGTTCGATCAACCTTTGACCTTACCCACGATCTCCAGAGAAGGACTGATCTTCTCCGAAAACCTTCAAACCCTAAATGCAGGGACTATATACTGAAATAATAGTATATGATTGAGACCCAGGCTGAAACAATAGCTCTGTGACTCAGACCCATCAAGACTCGAGAAGATCCCTAATTCTGCACCCTTACCGACATACAAAATTCGATTGTACGCATCGATACATACGCACAATTTGTCCCACTTGAACTAGACTCGCTCTTCCCATGGACCGCCTTAGGACCCAAATTACGCGTAATCCACTATGCGCTTAATTCAATTGCACGCAGAGCATTCTGCGCGTAATTAGTCCTACTTGGACTGGGCACAGGCTTCTGTGCACCGCCTGAAATCCACGATTCCACACATATATACCTGCATGGAATCTATTCCACGTATAGGACCATACGCGGAATCAGTCTAGGAATAGACTGGGACTCTACTTCCTAAGACCGCCCGAACTCCATGATCTCGCGCATCTCTAGTGCACAAAATCGAATTCTACGCAGATACCCATGCGCGAAATTGGTTCCAAGACCTAATAGAACTAGGACACCCGGTCAGTCGGCCATCCTCGTGTCCATGACTGACTCAAATCGAATTAAGCGTTGCGAATCCTACGCTTAATTCAATTCCACTTAAAGCTCCATGCGCTCAATTGGTCAATTGCGCACATAGCCACACGCACGAAATTAGCCCGATACCTATAAAAACCCTCCTACGCTACACCCAAACACATGAATTTCAATAGCAATCTATCCTCTCTCAAGCTCAGGCCTCTCCCAAGCTCGAGTCTTTTCTCTTTGCAGCATTGAAAGGAGGAAGAAATGCTCAACTTCAGGTAATCTCTTTCTAGTTCTTAATTTCTAGTTCTAGTTCTTAGGTTTTAAATCTTCTAGTTCTAGTTCCTAGTTCTTAATTTTCCAAGTTCTAGATCTTAGTTATTACTTTCTAGTTCTAGTTCTTAATTTCTAGTCCTAGTTCTTAGTTCTAGTTCTAGTTCTTAATTCTTAGTTCTAGTTCTTAGTTCTTAGTTCTTAGTTCTTAGTTCTAATTCACATTTCTTACTTCTTAAATTCTTCGTTTTTAATCCTTAAACTCTTAGCTCTCAGTTTAAATTCAGTCTTTTAATCTCCAGTATTTATAAAATAGCCCTTAGCCACCCAATTTGCCCAAGGGAGCTTACGGAGGGTACCCGACAATGTAGCCAATCCTCATTAGCATAACAGGCCACCACCCACCCTTTTTCTTAGTTAGAATCAGAGTAGGATTAGGAGACCAAATTAGTTAGACCAGTAACCTAAGTTAATTAGAATCCTAGTAGGAATAGGAAAACCAAACTAGTTAGACTATAAGCAACCCATAGTTGTTGAAATCGGTCAACCGGCGTTCAGTAAAGAAGAGCCACACCCACTCATCTCCGCAAAGCGTGATCAGTGACGTGTTGAAGTGTCAATAAACATATGTAGCTGGCGATCGCATCACACATGTATTCTTCATTTGAAATTTGCCTCTTTGATTTTAGTAGTTTAATATTTCTTAGTTTATTACTCAATCGCCCTTAGCTAGAGTCCATAAGACTCTAGCTAAGGAATATTTAAACTAAGAAATAAATATTTTTTAGTTTAATATTTATTTTTATTTTTATTTTTGTTGCTAAGATTACCCCGATTTAATTAGTTTGGTTTTACTTTCCTTCACTTTGCACACACTCACACTGTATACTCAAGTTTTCAAAAAATAATAAAAATAAAAATAAAATAAAAATAAATAAAAATAAAAATGTCGAGCATCAGGATATTAAACTTTAATGATATTGACCCACCCTCATAGGGCCTCCCTAGCAGTCCCGAGTATAACGTTAGGCGGTCCCCATGGACAGCTCAACGTCATAGTCGGGTAAATATGGTTAATGAGAGCGAAAAATACCCCTTCGCTCCACAGAATACAAATCACAGTGATAGCAACAGAGAAAGTGGAAAGTGGTACTAAGTGAAACTATCCCACTAGCTAAATTATGGACCACATTGCCATTGCACTTACAAAAGGACGAAAAGAAGTCGATGCCTTGCTCCAATCTCTGATCGACCTATACAAAGCTGTAAAAGACCAAAGATAAGTTACTTTGAAAAGCAAACGAGAAGAAAGGACGCCAACCCCTTCGACTCCTCTGACACATAACCCACACACCCTTCGCACTCCTACAACAACAACCACCGAAGACAACCCTCTCCCGAGATACCTAAAAATGATACCACGATAAACCTGAACGACCTCCATTGATTCTTAGACAACTACATGGCTGAGAGAGAACGCTCTAACCAATCTTGTGCGTTCGACAAATTTTGCCGAGACATCGACTTCACTATACCCGCTGGCTTTAAGCCTTTAAAGTTCAACAAATACAATGGTACAAGAAATCCAAAGCACCACTTAGCCCTGTTCTATAGTGACTGCCTACCGATTCGAACCAATCATGAGCTCCTGATCAACTACTTTCAGAGATCACTAGAAGGAGAAGCCCTTGACTGGTTAGCTGCTTTGCCTCTTACAAAAATTGAGACCTTCGAAGACCTAGCCAATAGATTCCTAGACCAATACCAACACATGATTCATGAGAAAATCAGTCTCACCGACTTAATGCGCACAAAGTAAGAGGACGACGAAGATTTCATGACATTCGCCAACCGCTGGAGGAGGCTGTTATTCACTGAAAAGTACCACTTTTCACTCTTAACCTAGCCCTTGCTAGACCTTGAAGCTGACTAATAACTATTATTTAAGTGTGTTTTGTAGTTAGTAATAAATTGTGTAGTTTAACACAAAGTCCATGTCTTTGGTGCCAAGAAGAGAGAAAATTCAAGCAAAAGATGACAGCTGAGCCAGAGATTGATGGAACACCATGGTGGTACACATCAAGGTGACTATTTTTCATGTCATAATAGACCAAAAAAGTTCAACAGATGAACCAAGCATAGATGAGAGTGGAGGAAGCTGCAATAGAAGCATGTGCATAGCAGCAGAGGAACAAATAATCTATCTCGCACAATTGAGGTGCTGCCTCGCGCAGCTAAGACATGTAGCATAATAGAGCTCACAAAGAAGTCGTGCAGCTCAGTGAAAGAAGTACTACAAAGAAGCCTCTCGCGCAGTAGTTGCGCACTATAGCTGCCATCAACATGTAAAAGAACTCGTGAAGAGTCGCGCACTAAAACCTTCAGAAATACAGCTCACGAAGCTCTCATGAGGATCAAGCTTCAAAGCAGTCGCGCGTATTACCTCGCGAGACCAAATTGCACGAACAGCAGCCACAACCTCGAGAAGTTCTCGCATGGCTCTGGAAGAGAGAGGGGCCCAAAAGTTCTCTCGCGTAGCTCTCACGCAGCCCTCGCACGCCTAAAAATATGACCCTGTATCGAGCAAGATTGTGAAAGCATCTGCGCGAGTATCTCACGACAGGAGTTTTTGAAGCTCTACTGCGCGAGTATCTGCTTTATCAATCACTCTTTTCTTCAACCTCTGTCGGCTGAGAGCTCAAGCAGATTTGGATTAGGGTTAGGGTTGGATCACCTCTTTTTCTATTTTTTCTTCTCTCGTAGCCCAGCACTTGCTGGCTAAACCTTTGGTAAGCAATTAGCTATAATTTCATTTAGTTTTGTAATAGGTCATTTAAACATTGAGATTTTGTTGTGAAGAGCTATTGTGCACAAGGCTGCTGCCTTGAGAAATTTTATTATTGGTTATTTAGATCAATAAAATTTGGGCTTTAAATGTTTATTTAATCTGTTATTTTCTTATTTTCCCATAGTTTTGTTCAGGCTATAGCATGCATTTAGGATTTAAGCTTATTGAAAAGCCCATGGAAGCTTGAGCTTGTATCCCTAGGACCATGGTGGCAGCAACAGTTTATATGTTCCATCTCATCATCTGGGGTAAGGGAGCCTCTGTGGATAGCCTATGACCATTTGAGTGGATAGACTATAGCCCTAGGGCAAGTCTTGGTCACAAATCTGAGAAGAATTCTTCTCCTCTGCACTTGAGCTTGTAGCCTAGTGAGAGGTTGTGTAGGAACAGACTCCCTTCTGTTTTATTTGACCACTATTAGATGTTAGATCTGGCTTCCCTGTAGTGATTACAGACTTGTGGCTGGGTCATTGTAGCCCTTTCTTAGCAATGACCGGTTGTGTTTATGTCCCTATTCAACCTGGTGTTTTTCCTATGTGTCCAAGCATTGTGTTGATGGCCTTTGACACACACATAGGATTTTATGGGTTGGAACTCCTATGAATGCCTACCAGATCTGTAAACATATCTGGGGAGCTTGTAGCCTGACAAACATAGTGTCTGCAACGGTATTCATGGCCTGATTTAATTCATTGGTTAGGATCATTCTACTCCTTTGGATTAGGTTAGCTTTTCTGATTTAATCAATGGGATTTGACAAACTCTATTGGATAGTCTGTGGCCATTTAACTAGATAGATTATAGCCTTAAGAGCAGTCTAAATGCCATGGGTTAAGTTGGATTCTTCTACCTTGCTGAGGTTTTTGATAGCACTTCAGTAAGGATTTGCTGCAGAGACAGCCCTAAATCTGAGTTACATAACTGAATGAACCTTAACCTAAACTACTTACTTCCCATCCTTTTATCTTTATTTTAACACACCATCACGACCTTCTTCATAACCCTTTCTTAGGATAGGACTGCACTTTATTTCTTTTCTTTTTAGTAGGTAATTTAGTGTAGTTGTGACACCCAACTCCCTTTCTTTAGGATTGTCAGATCTGTAGCCAAATCTGGAGGCCTACTATTATAGCCCATTTTAGGTTCTAGATTAATTTCTCTGTGGGATAAACTCTTACTTATCAAAACTTGCTACAATAGCCATGTATCTTACAGGCTGTGTGTACTTTAGATTGCTAATTTCATAGCTATTTCACTCCACCTTTGTATTCTAATTTTTTTCATCTCATCATTTTAAATAACTTTAGCAGTCTAGGGAAACGAACCAACAGAGACTCCCTGCCCGAATGGGGAATCAAATAAAAGAAGACGATGCGATAGAAATCGTGATCGATAATACCCGAGAAGCCCTCCAGAGCACTCTCATCTTAAGTGACCATCATGACTTCACAAGCCTCTATCAACATGCTTTACGCTTAGAGCGTTGCCTGAAGAATGGAGACCTCAGCCTCTCGACACTAACATCCAATGGACCCTCTTCCAACAGCCCCAGAATAAACACCCTAAATGAAATGCTAAACCCCAGACAAATACCCGATAACCAAACAAACTACCAACAGATGAACTCACACTCCGACCAAAACCAACCTTTATACCCCAACCAATGCACGAATCCATACTATGATCAACAACAAACCCTATACCATAACCAAAGCCAAAAGCAATTTTCAAACGCTACGCGAACTAACCTCACCTATTACAACCCATTGTTCGATCAAACTCAACCCGTATACGAAACCTTACACTCATTCTCTCTTGCCCCTAGCTTGATCCGAAGGATTGAACCTCCCTCGGAGCACGTCCATGTCATTCACTCACAACCAACTAACCCTGTCCCACGCACCAATAAGTGTGAAATCACCTTCTGCCCTAAACCGGTCACCAAGATCACTAAAATCCAACCTATCACCGAATTCGCCCCTAAACTGACTCAACCCATCACCAAACTTAACACCAAGCTCAATGCACTAATCCAACCTACTGCTGAAATCACCAAACATATTCATGAAACACCCCGACCTATCACTTAAATCATCAAACGCGATCCCAAAGCAACCAAGTCAACCCTTAATATCAACCAATTAATGCCTGAACCAACTCAACCTATCTTAAAGCCCGATAGTCTACCCATCGGAAAATATATCACCACGCTCCATGATTCACACCAAAACTGACTTCACTATCAACCATTGAACAAACTTACATACCGATTCCAGAAGAAATTCTCGAACTAATCTATCCATATACTAAAACACCATTTATACTTAAACCAATCACAAAGATAAACGAACCTAAACCCATGATCGAATCTGTTCCTAAAAGCACTAACCTTCTCACTCCCAAACCAACTCTCGAGCCAATCATCCTGCTAACCCCGAAACTAAACTTTGAACCTGAACCTGTAATCGAATCAAAACCCCTAACTGAACCAACTCCAAATTTAATCCCCAAGCCAATCCATCAACACATCATAACGCCACCTATACCCAACTCAAAACTAAACTTCAAACCTACACCTCACAATCAAACCTACCCCTGAAATCACTAACTTTCTCACGTCAGAATCAGCTCAAAAATCAATCAGGCCTGTATGCATTACCGAACACATTATCGAACACATTGCCCCACAAATCTCAGAACCAACCCCCAAATTGATCCCTACACCTACTTTAAAACGTGAACTCAATGACAAACTCATCACCTCACCAACTTCAAAATAAAATCTCGAACCCAAATCTGTTATCAAACACACCTCTGAACCATCCATTTCACTCACTCCAGAATCAACTGTTGAATCGATCTCAAAACCAACTCACAACCCAACCTCTACACCCGCCTCAAAACCTGAACTCACCGTCGAACTTATCACCTCACCAACCATGAAACTGAGCCCCAAACTCAAACCTATTATCAAAACTAGACCCATCATCAAACTTGAACCCATCCTCAAACCTAAATCTAAAATCAAGCCTAAGACTACCATCAAACTAAAACCTATCATCAAGCTTGAACCTAGCATCAAACCCGAACATAAACCTATCATCAAACTTAAACTTGAACCTATTATCGAATGTAAACCTACTGTCAAACCTAAACTTGAACATGACACCAAATCGGAACTGACCAAATCCAAACATATCATCGAAGCTACCTCTACAACATCAATATCAACCATTGAACCTATCGATGAACCAATCCAAAAATCCATCACTCTTCCCACTCTCGAAACTAAACCAAGCATAAATCTTACGACCCCACTTAACATCCAAATCAACATACCACCTGATCCCCAAATCCCGTCAAAACATGAAATCAACATCACAACTAAAATCGCTTTTGACCCCGAGAGCCAAATCTCTATCGACCTCACGACCAACACTCGTACGGACTCCCGACCGACAGCACTACTACCTCAGACTTATAAAACCAAACCACATTAAAAGATCATAAGCAAAACTCTAAAACAACCTCGCGATAAGCCTAAAGTACGCGTCAAACTAAACAAGCATAATTAAACTAAACTAAACCTCCTCGCATGAAGGAAAGATCCACCTTGGCCCACACCCTCACGTCTCCTCTTACTCTACCTTTACCTCGTCCTATCACTACCTTTACAACACTATCTTCCCTCACAACGGACTCCCCTCCAACTTCACCCACAAACGACTTTCCAACAACCCGTAAATCACCCCCAAAATCACCCTAACAACTGTAAGCTCCATCTCTATGAGATGCCTCACCCTATCGAAGACTTAAAGAAGGTCCCTTCTGACAAGGAGCCACTGGCCATAAAAGACTTATCAAAAGACGTTAAAAGATACCACACTACTTTGACAAATCTCGTATCATCCAGGACACAAACCTAAATATAACATCTCTCTCATCCCAGTTCAATTAGATCGAGAGGGATCGATGACCACAAAGTAGATTATCCAACTGTTACTCCGTCCGACCTTTTGAGTCAGTCTCTCCTTAAGGAACTGATTTTGTATCACAACACAAAAAAATGCAAAAAACATAACAAAAAAATACAAAAATCACAAAAAACAAAAAAATATAAAAAACACAGAAAAATAACAAAACAAAAAAATACGAAAAACACAAACAACATAAAAAGTCACAAAAACCAAAAGTATAAATGCCCAAAAACATAAATACTCGAAAAGAAAAATATTTTTATCCAGCAATATCTCTGACTCACATTTTATGCCCAAGCTCTTCAAACTTATACCCGACCGAAAACTCGAAGCTGGGGGAACTAGTGTTAAGAAGCAATGCCTACACAACCACCTCGTTGTTAAGTAGTGAAAAATGCCAGTTTTCACCCCTTAACCTGACCTTTGATAGACCTGTGAGCACACTAATAAATACATGTTGAGTTTGTTTTGTAGATAGCAATAAAAAATAGGAATAGTGCAGAAAACTAGTCAAAAATGTTGCACAAAGAAGTTCATCTCTCAGTACAATGCAGACCCAGCAATGGCACATAAGAGGGGTTGCACACCATTAGCCACTTGGGGCGTGTGGCAACAGCAGGGCAGAGTTAAGGAAGTGAAAGCAGGCAGAAAACATCCTATCGAGAGGTTATCTGAAGGCTTCGATAGGAGCTGAGGGCTAAAAATGGAGGAATTCGTGCAGATGGAAGGGTTTCGATAGGATCTGAAGACAGAGAAAGGAAGAATTCGTGAGGATTGAGAAGCTCCATAGGATCCAAGAACCTATCGAGTAGCTGAAAGAAAGAAAGAAATCATCCTATCGAAAGTCTGCCTGAGGTGTAAAGGGAACCTATCAGATGGTTGCCTGAACCTATCGAGATGGAGAAGCTGGAGCTCAGACCTATCGAAAGGTACTTGAACATTTCGACAGGAGTGAGAGCAATCCTATTGAAATGCTGGCATGCAGAGCTGAACCTGTCGAAAAGCTTTCCCAACTCCGTCAATGCTCCGCATAAAGCGTAGAACGTCAAGCTTCAAGAGAAGGCTCATCCTATCTGAACCTATCGAAGAGATCTGAGAACCTAGTGAAAGGACCAAAAACCTCCATTTGAACCTATCAAAAGCTTCCTCAACCTGTCGAAATCGTGTGAAGAACTTCTCAGAAAATAGGTTGTTCACACGCTATAACTTG
This sequence comes from Chloranthus sessilifolius, assembly GCA_021018995.1. Taxonomy (NCBI): domain Eukaryota; kingdom Viridiplantae; phylum Streptophyta; class Magnoliopsida; order Chloranthales; family Chloranthaceae; genus Chloranthus; species Chloranthus sessilifolius. The sequence goes on along the minus strand of CM037584.1, from coordinate 102,865,558 downwards.
GTGACCTATTGCACGCAACCCGAGGCACTTTGGTGACCGGTACGATGACCCTGAAGATGCCCAAGGAAACCCTAACCAACCCCACATGCTCTGACAGAACTCTGAGGACCTTCTAGAAGGGAATATTAGCGGGAGAAATGGGAGGAGCAAGGGGTGAGGTCTTATCTGTAATTGGGTAGGGTTGAGAGTGTTATTTGTGGGTCAATTGCTGTACAGACTACAGATCTGAGAGCATTTCATCATAGAGTGAGTTTTATGCAATGTAAATGTTGATTTAATTGTTTTAATTAGATCTATAGTTCCCTTGGTTTCATTTGGTGCTCAATCGGATTTGTGTAGAGGAGTTTGCTGATCAGCTCACCCACTTAACTGTAGACCTCTTGGATACCATTTGATCTCCCTAGATCTGATATCCCTGCAATTGCCTGTGTCTGTAACCTGGTAATTGCAGCATCTGTAGTGGTTTTAATGCTCTGATTGAAACCGTTGAGTTGGAGGAAATCTATAGGATGGTCTATGACCATTAAAGTGGACAGACCATAGCCTTAAGATAAGTTCAATCTCTGGTTTCACTTGGATTCTTCCACCTTAAACCTTTGGATCGGATGGAGTCTATAGGATGGTATGTGACCATTGAAGTGGATAGATCATAGCCTTAAGATCAGTCAAATCCTTTGGTTTATAGTAGATTCTTCTACTCTGCAGCTGTGCTTTTAGCCAGTTGAGGGATTGGTGTGCTTTGAATCCCCTGTAACACGATTAGCTCAACCCAATTGTAGTAAGTCCAAACTCTAAGTTGTTCTTCTCCATTTCTATTTTTAATCCCTTCCAATTGTGAGATTTGAACTCTGGACTCGATCCCAGTTAATTTCACATTTTATTTGTAGTTTAGTTTAAGTGACAACCCTTTGAAAACGTCTCCCCTTTCTTTTACTAACCTAGTATTAGGTAGGGTGCCAGATCTCTTTCAGATCTGGAGATTTATCATATTTTGAACTCACCTCCCTGTGGACATTCCCTTACTTACTCTTTTAAAACTTGCTACAATAGGCCCTGAATACTTGCAGGTCTGTGTGTGATCTGCCTTGAATTGAGTGAATTTAAACCCCTTTTTGAATGCAAGGCAGTTCCCCAACACTCGCCTAGAGGAAATCAAAGCCCACGTGGGAAGAACTTATATTATTTTGGTAGCATGCCCAGGAAACAGCTACCAAGGGAAGGACTCGTAACTCAATGGTCATCATGGCTCGTAGCCTAAAGAGGCATAACTATATATTTATCATCCTCGTAGTCATCGCAAGGCATTCGCCAGTCGCAGGTCATTATTTTCAAAACTATTTTGAGAGTCATTGACTCATTAACCACCTTCCAATTCGGACAAGTTGATCAAAGGGACTAGTGAATCATAAAACTCTCTTTTTGAAATATAGAAAACTCTGGATTATCATACACCCTTTCCGCCATTGGATTTGATATTAGAGTATAAAAAAAAATGAAGATGCAAGGCTCCATCATATCTCATAATTCCTGCGTTAGCAGGTTGTTTCAAAAAAATATACATAGATGCTTCAAAAAAAAAAAGATAAAAAAGAGAGAATAGAAGTACAACTGAGCAAGAGCATGCGACGAATGAACAGTCAATGAATTCAGGGAAGCATAAGTAAATTGTGAGGGCACTCTTCGTATTCCCACTAAGGAAGCATAAGCAAAACCGTGAGGGCATCCCTGAAATCTTCACACTACTAGATGTCGTCATAAGGTGGCGGGAGGAGGACAAAACTCCTGCTAACTATAGAATTTAATGATTTGATGGTACTGGACCATGACGGAGAGCTCTCTTATGACACTACACTATCCACCCGAGAAGAACGTAGTTGACTACTATTTCAAATTTTGGTTGAATAAGAAGCTACCCTCGGATCAATAAACATTATCTCTTCTTCACCCTTAATTTGCTTTTTGGACAATGAGTCAAATGACTTTTCAAAATCTCATTGAGGATAAAATCAACCACTTTCGAATGACAAGTGATACAATCACTCATTACCTACCAACCGCCTCTATAATGTTACGATATATGATGATTGTTCAGTACTTACAAAATCAAGCCTGGTATGTGGCCGAAATAATCAAACTACTTCCCAACATGGGATCATTACAAGCGCACTCCAAGATATCTGAGAGACCGACAAAAGTCCCACCATCACTAGATATTGGGGCATTTTTCAAAAGCACTAGCACCTCCTTGGTAGCGATAATCAAGCCACGAGACCGACACCCCAAACTGGGGCATTTTTTTTTATTATTTTTAGTTTAGTTCTTACTTTTCCACCACTGGACCCAAAAAAAAAGTTAAACACATCAAACATCCAAAATAAGACAATAAAGGCATGCTCAACACACACACAGAAAATAAAAACCACCCATTCACCTTCCAACACAAACCCAAACATAAATAAATGAAAATTGAACACAAAACAACACAAAATTTTATTCATAATTAAAATTTTGTACAGGTGTCACCGGAGGCATACCTCCTGAACATACAACCTAAAACGAAAATACAAACCCTAAAACGGAGACAAAGCGAGGAGCAGCGTCAAATCAGAGGCAACAGAAAAGCAGAGGGAGAATTGGTTGGGTAACACCCTTTCCATCCATTTAGAGGACTTCCCTTCCGCCATCTTCACCTCCTCCGTCGCCGTCTCCTTCTAACAATAATGATGGATCTATGCCATCCATCGTAACTACCGCGTTGACCACGGTGGCACCTCTAAACGAACTCCTCGACCACAACGACACCTCCAAGTTATGTCAGCATCTTGAGTCATCCTAGGTCAAAGGATGTGAGAAATCACGAAGAAGGGAAGGAGAGACATCAGCCTTCGGAAGAAGGAAAGAGTAGGAAAGGAATGAAGAAAAATGAAGAAACCCCATCAATATATAGACACCCGGTGAATTACGCGTTGGGAGCCTTGCGCGAAATTCTATTAAATGTTGTTCCCACCATGTGGATTCGGAGTCACACGCAAACTCCAGTACGCGTAATTCAACCCCCGTCGAACAATGCATGTGACGATCCTATCTCATGCATGGCCTCCTATGCAGAATATAAAACGCACGATAACGATATCACGTAAAATCCAAACTGACGCTTGAAAGTCTACGCTATGTAATGCCTGACTTCTCAATCCCACACATCCATAGTTGCGCGAAATTGGATTACACGCAAGCACCAACACGCAGAATAACCCCGCTGACCCTTCAATCATGCGCAACTGAACCTACACAAAATTGAATTTCAAAATACCAAACCGGCGCGAAACTCCCCAATTATAGCCAAAAATATATACACGGACCAGCAGGGGCCAAACACCAAACTAAAAGGTTTAATCAGCCCTAAGAAAACACCTACAACCCAGATTTATAGAATAGACCCTATACCACTTTAAATACACTTTCCACCCATCGTACGCACTCCGAAAATTAGAAAAAGCCCTTACCCTTTTTTACATGCTCGGAACTTAACCATTAACTATGCCAATGCCAACCAAACTAAACCAAAACACACCTACGATCGAATCCAAATTAATTAGGCTAATCCAAACCAAATCCAACTAAGCCAGAATTTAAGAAACTTAAAATAAAGTCATAAAAATGATGGATAAATAAATTCACTTTTATAAATACGATAAAATTATTACAAGTTCCGAAGGCATACCCCTTGAATATACAAATTCGAAACGAAAGATGAATTTGAACTCAAGACAAACACTCAAAGACACCCGAGCTCACAAGCACTCGGGGAAAGCCGCCCGAGCAGCAGTACACAAGAGGGGGAGAGATGACGGGCACCCTCGAAGAGGAAGCATACGCTAAACCAGTTCTAACATAAATCTCATCTTCACTTCCTTTTCTCCTTGAGATGATGCTTATGATGCAATCTTTCAAGTCACATGATCGAGTGATAACATCTCAGAACCCCGTGCCAGCAGAGAAGAAAGAGTGACTCACAGAAGGTCACTCAGGATCTGAGGCATACACCTATGGAAAGCCGACTTGGGGACCCCCCCAAAGAAAGGCTGACAAAAGGTCCATCCATAGAGCCTACCAAGGAGCAACTGGGACCGATCACGAGAACTTTGATCTACCTTTTTCTTTGGTTTTCTTCCCTCCACCTTTAAATCTTCCATCTCTTCCCTCAAGATAGTAGCACTTCGAGTGCATCCCAATACCGCTCATTCTCAAAATAAATATATATAAATCACCATTACAAACCCCTTTGGATTTAACACCTGAGATACAAAATAAAATAGAAGAAACAACATTAAGAAAATAAAATACACCAAATTCTAAAATTACAAATCAAAATAAAATAACGAAATAAAGCCCAACCCCTAAACACCTATTTGTAACCTAAACCCCTCTTCACCGCAAAATGACAAATGCCCCATCCACAAACCCCCTTCATCTATCTTAATTAAAACAAGACACCTAGCATCTTAAATGAAACATCAATCCATAACAAACTAAGATGAATTAATAGGCATGCAACACTAAGCCCCCAAAATAAATACTAATCCATAACAATCTAAGATAAACCAATAGGCATAAGACATTTACCCCTAGAAGAAAGACAAATTCATGACAAATAGATAAGCCAATGGCATTAAGACACCCAACACACTAATCTAGAAATCCAAATTCACACATTTCTAACAAGTGTCATTCCAGATCAAACATAAGACCAAAACAAATACCTTAAATACACACATGGAATTTCCTCCTTGACCATGACTTCTCCAAACCCAAAACTAAAGTACCCAATAAACAAAATTTAATCTAAAAATAAATGCCCCAAAATGAAACCCGTCACTCATACTAGAGCCCTAAAGAGAGGACACAATAAAATAAATAAAACAAAATTAAACGAAACCAAATAAAATAAAATAAAATAAATGAGAAAATCACCCCCCCTACAGCCCCATCTCAACCACACTCGCTACTCACTCCATTACGGTAAATAAACCAACAAAATAAAAGCGAAATAAAATAAAATAACATCATCCCTCAGAGTCTCATCGCCATAACACAACCCAAAGATTTCAAAACACCTCCCACAATCAGAACCCCAAAAAAATAAAAATACAAATGCTAACAAGAATAAATGTCCCATCGCAACATAATAACGACATCTAAACTGGGATAAAGCAGCCATAAGACAAACCATTTCCATCGCACACCTGCTACCTGTCCCACCACGATCGAAATCACTCCCCCTTGTCCCATCATGACTAGAGAGGAGGTTGTCGACATCCCGCACACGCCCCCCAACCCCACCATACACCCATGAGCATACCATCACCGAAACTCCGCAACACCATAACGCTAAAGACAAGTTTCGTTACGACACAACTACAATCCGACCTCATCATATAACCCAAGATCTGCCAAAGAAATAAATAAATATAACAAACTCCATCGCATAACTATCAAACCCCACCGTGTGACCTCGCACACCATGTGACCAAAGGAAGGCTCAACCCATGTCCCGTCGCGAAAAAAAAAAAAAGAACCTCCCAAAGGTCCCACCACACCAACAATCTAGACCAACGTCCCATCACAAACACCAACAATGAAAAGTCTCGTTGCGATAAACTAAACCAGCCCACCACTAAACCCCTGAACTCGACAAACTAAAAGGGGAGGTTCACCAATGTCCCATCGCGAAAAGGCAGGTAATAAATCTGAACCCCCCAAATATCCCATCACGACAAATAGCACGTCCCATCACACAACTATCGGACCCCGCCACTGCAGAAACATAAGAGGAGAGGAAACCCTCTAATGTCCCATCACATGACCACCAAGAAATAACAACGCCCATCAATTATCAAGTCCCATTGCGAGCATCTCATCAGGCGATCTGGACATCCCATCGTGAGACAAATCAAGTAAGTATCACTCTCTCATCCACTCAATATTCTTGTAAAGTAGAATATAGTTAGCTAATATTAAGTAAAATGTTTTCAAAACTCGTCTCTCCCAATTCAAAGTAGAAAGTTAGACGGAGTATTTGGAATACCAAGCGTCGTCTTGACAATCAAGTAAAGGTTGGGTCCACAAATCCCATTCCGATGGATTTGCTCAGTGAAATCTCGGAATCCACATTTTCCAAAGTTTTACCTCCGAATGGATCTTAAGTTAAAAAACCTTAATTTTAAAAAAAACCTCTATTTATCAAACTTTCACTTCTCATCACCCCAATCCGTTCTTTTCCCTGAGAAATCGAACACTAAGTATACTCAACTTCAAGAAATCATAAATGTCCACTGAAAAGGAACCCCTGACACACCGTTGGTGTGAGCAATGATGCGCTCGATCATACATGACTTGTGAAAGCCTTCGCCATCATACTACATCATATTATCTGGTCACTTGACTTTGTCTCTGGACATTCGTATGATACCCCTCAGTACCTCAATTGCGTCAATTTATCTCTGTTTGACTGCCCTTGCAGCAGGTCGTGATATGCGATGGGATGCCACTTGCACCCACGCATGAGGATATACTTATCGACAACTACCACTGGGGCCCTAAATGCTCCCTTTTAGCATGCACTGATAGATAAGAAAAGTCAAGCACTTCATGTCAGCTCCCCAGTTCACACTTTTCATCTCCCAAAGAAACTAGAAGGCACCTCGAAAGAAAGGTGTCTACTTCTTCGACACATTCTTATTCCACATGAACACGCCGAAGAGGGGCATCTGTAGACACCCTAATTTTACCCTCTCAAAGTATACAAACCTATTCGGTCAACCTTTGGCCCTACCCACGATCTCCAGAGAAGGGCTGACCTTCTCTGAATACCTTCAAACCCTAAATGCGGGAACTATATACTAAAATAATAGTATATGGTTGAGACCCAGGCTAAAACAATATCTCTGTGGCTCGGACCCATCAAGACCTGAGAAGATCCTGAATTCTGCGCTCTTACTGACATGCAAAATTCGATTGTACGTGTCGATACACGTGTACAATTGGTCCCACTTGAACCAGGCTTGCTCTTCCAGTGAACCGCCTTAGGACTCGAATTACATGTAATCCACTATGCACTTAATTCAATTGCACGCAGTGCATTTTACGCACAATTAGTCCTACTTGGACTAGGCACAGGCTTCCGCGCACATAGTCACACACACGGAATTAGCCTGATACCTATAAAAACCCTCCTACCCTACGCCCAAACACATGAATTTTAATAACAATCTCTCCTTTCTCGAGCTCAAGCCTCTCCCAAGCTCGAGTCCTTTCTCTTTGCGGCACTGAAAGGAGGAAGAAGCGCTCAACTTCAGGTAATCTATTTCTAGTTCTTAATTTTTAGTTGTAGTTCTTAGGTTTTCAATCTTCTAGTTCTAGTTCCTAGTTCTTAATTTTCTAAGTTCTAGATCTTAGTTCTTACTTTCTAGGTCTAGTTCTTAATTTCTAGTCCTAGTTCTTAGTCCTAATTCTTAGTTCTAGTTCTAGTTCTTAATTCTTAGTTCTAGTTCTTAGTTCTTAGTTCTAATTCACAGTTTTTACTTCTTAAATTCTTCATTTTTAATCCTTAAATTCTTAGTTCTCAGTTTAAATTCAATCTTTAATCTCCAGTATTTATAAAATAGCCCTTAGCCACCCAATTTGCCCAAGGGAGCTTACGGAGGATACCGGGGAACGGGGTCGATCCTTCTTAGCATAACGGGCCACCACCCCCTTTTTCTTAGTTAGAATCAGAGTAGGATTAGGAGACCAAATTAGTTAGACTCCCAATAAGATTAGTAAGCTAAGTTAATTAGAATCTCAGAAGGAATAAGAAAACCAAACTAGTTAGACTATAAGCAACCCATAGTTGTTGAAGTCAGCCAGCTGGCGTTCAGTAAAGAAGACTCACACCCGCTCATCTTCGCAAAGCGTGATCAGTGACGTGTTACAGCGTTGAAAAATATCTGCAACTGGCAATCGCATCACTTCATTTAAAATTTTTCTCTTTAATTTCAGCAGTTTAATATTTCTTAGTTTATTACTCCATCGCCTTTAGCTAGAATCTACAGGACTGAATTGGGCCATTTATTTCGGGGACCGATAGGAACCCAAAAAAAGCACGTACCAACAATAGCATTTTTGAGTCGGATTACCGATGGGAATCCCCTCCTAACTATCGTCATTTAATGATTAATTTTCAGAGTACACGGATAACCCGCCGTGCCGGTCCAAAAATGTACGGATAACCCGTCGTACCGATCCAAATTACAGATAAATTGCCGTACTGATCCAAATTATGGATAAACTGCCGTACTGGTTCAGAGTTTAGGGGATTCGTTCATATGAACCTTAAACCATCATGCAAGTTCTAATACTTAGTAAGTGTCATTTGTTCATAATTAATATCTAATCCATTCAGAATTCAGAGTTCAGAGGATTCAAAGTTCATATCAACATTCGATCCAAGAGGATTTGTTATTCAGAGAAGTTGATATTCAGAGTTCATCTTCAGAGTTCATATTCAAAGTTCATCTTCAAAGTTCAAATTCAAATTCAAACTTCTAAATTCATATTCAGAGTTCAAAGTTCAAATTTACAATGATAAAAAATCCAATTATCTCTTATAAATCTATGAATCAAAATCAGAATGTAATTGTGCATTGAGTTTTTCCTACCTCGGTTCTGATGTTGCGAAAAGTCAAAGAGGTGGTTCTTATTTACGGCCTCTGGTTCACCTTCTACATTACACATTATGTTCATAAGTCATATGTCAATGAACAACGGATCAAAACAAATCAAAGCTCCTTTAAGTTTTCCCCAAAAGAAGGGTCAGAATAGCCAAAACAAAGCTAATTCTCTTGACCGGCTTTTTGATTCGCTCAAGCAAATTGCCACAATTCTGTGTGGCACATACTACCTCGCTCGAGCGACAGCCAAAATCGCTCGAGTGAGTTTCACCAGTGCGATTTTTGCCTGTTCTTGAGGCGATTTCGCTCGAGCGAATCACTATCTTGCTCGAGCGAGATAGTGTGATAATTCACTTCTTTCTTTTTTCTACAGAACCCGAATTCCCTCAAATTTTTCCAAAAATCACATCTTAATAAACCCTAATCAAGCCTAAAATCAATTTCATATCACAAATCTTACCTTCCTAAGCTCTGCATGCAGAGTCTATGATCGTCGATATAGAGAGAAATTGATGCCTAAGCGTAGCGTTTGTCTGGAGTTTCGATCTCCTCCTCTCTTCGATCTATCGGTGTTGAAATTGAAGGTTTCTTGTGATATGGAACAGAACAGAGGGTTTCTTGAGTTAAGAGAGGGATTTGAGGTTGGTTTTAACTACGGTGGCTCTAATTCGATGTTAAGCTGGTATACCAAAACAAGTGTTTTTTTTATATAGGCCTTTGTTTAAAGGTCCAAAAATGAAGTCCAAAATTCCCTCAACAAGTTTTGATCCCTGGACCACTTACTTACAAACCAAGCTTCTAACCGTGGTGCCATCACGTGGCATGCGTAATTATTCATGCAAATCTATATAAGAACCTTTTACACTCAGATGCGTACATTCAAAAGTAAATGGCTCGAAATTTCAAGATGTGTAGCATATTCCTTACTAGGCATGTACACATAATCGGGTGTATTAGTGTTCGGAAAATTCAGGACGTTACAATAGAGATTGTGTTTCACGCCAAATTCTTGACAATCTTCGATTGTGATGAATCTGATGATGGAGTTAATGTTCTGTATCAAATTTTTATACCAAAAATGCTTGTTTCTATAAATTATTTGGCTTGTGTACTTGTAAATGGTACTCATTTCACCTCTAAGCCACACATGACATATAGGATAAGGGAGCCATTACTTGCACTCAGAAATGTGGCCCTTGCACTGAAGTTAAAGAAAGACTTTGCATTTTAGGGACATGTGACATGAGAAAACACAATCTGAGCCGTCTGATTTAATATTTATGATCTATAGATCCTTAGTGGATAAGATTGGAGTAAAACATAATATCTATCATATGATCTATTGTTGTCAACCGTTGAATCAACTAATAGCTTTTGACACTATTTAATCACATGATGAATATTATATTTCATGCTAATCTTTTGCACTTAATATCTTTAAATGATGGGCTCCAAATCAAACGATTTAGATGGAGTTTTCATATAGCAGAGGTCGCCAAACTTGTAGGTTTTTGTTTTAAAGTCGGTGCAAGGGCCAAGTTTTCGAGTGCAAGTAATGGCTCCCACGGGATAATCATTCAAGAGGTCCATATAATGTCATTAGTGAAAAATAATCTCCATCATCAACGATTTAAACTTGTGAAATTGCATCAACATCTATATCATTTAAAACCCAAGATTAAATTGAGTCAACCAATGAAATCAAATCAGCCTGATAATGTTTTGGTTGGTGTTACCAGCACACCACTTTATGTTACAGCCACACCATTCAGTGAATAAAAACTGTTGAAAAGGAGTGGACATCTACGATCCAAGATGTGGTCAAACGATAAAAAATTCAATGCGCTATGATGTGTGAGGCAAGGCAGTATCCAAACTTTGGTTGAAGTTTAGACCACAAAAAAAAAATTAATTTTTTTTAATAGATGGCATGCGACACTGCACACGATCCCAAAAAAGGCACTATCTTGGAATCAGGTGTCACGTAGACCTTTTCCATTTTATAAATTTATTATTATTTTTAGGATTTTATAGAGCAACTCGTGCAAAGCACATGCATGTTTACTAGTTAATTAAAAAAAAAAAGTAATTTATTGCACATAACAAGGTTTGAACCTAGAATTTAACCTTCACAAAGTACTAAGTGAACCACCAGAGCAATTCACTAAGATATGTAAAGAGCAAAACACACTTAATACATATATAATTTTTTGGTCATTTTTGTGAATCATTTTTATGATATTGTAACTGTTTTTTAGTTTAGATGATCTTTTGTGGTATTATGGGTATTTTTTTGTTAGGATATGCTATTTTCTTACAATTTTCTGCATATGTATCCAAACACGGGATTTTGTTAATCCTGCGTTTTCCCAGCTAGCAATGTGATTATCCAAACAACGAAAAATAAATGAAAACAAAGGAATTTCATAGTTTTCTACAACTTAATTCTCCATGAGAAAATATAAGAATATTATTTTATTTTTCTACATTTTCTGTATTTTTATCCAAACAGACCCTTAAAGCTAAGAACCGGTCTTATGCTAGATGCCCAATCCAGAATATGCTGAGCCCCACACCCAGTACCAGCCGACCTTAATTGGATAATGATGGAGATAACTATAACATATTACCCTACGGTTTCCCCACACCTAGTACCAGCGGATCATTTCCTTATGAATATATTCAGTAAAACTTGCATAAAGAAAGGGTATCTTTATTTACAATCCGAGATTCTTGAGTCTTAAATCGGGTTTCTGATTAAAGTGTTGATTTCTTTGAATCAGTTGATAGAAATCATTTGTTGCCCCAATTTTTCATAAAATAGATCTTGAGATAATGGGTCTATCATCATACGGTTAGATTTTGATTCCACGGGACACAAATCTCAAAGAGTGAACATGCTCGTAGATATACATCAAATGCGGTTCTTGATGTATGTCATATGAAATTAAAATCCAACCATCTAATGGTAGGCCCATCACCTCAAGATCAATTGTGAGGAAGATTGGGCAGAAAAATATCTCCATCGTCATATTCAAAGCGATTAATGATTTAAGTATGTGAAACATAGGTTGAGAAGGAAGAATATTAGGTTGAAAATAAAGGTACCGTGGAAGAAATGCCTTTTACTTTTTGTATATAGCTACTTAATTAGAAGCTAATCCTAAGCTTGTGGGGTCCGGATTCGTGGATCTGCAATCAATCATGTATATGAAAGTCAGAATCAAACCGAAAGTCGTAGGCAAATTGAGGGGAGATCCCTAGGTTCCCTCACAACAATAATACAATAAAAGATGAGATGGAACCATTGCAAACGACGCATAAATGCAAGAGGGCATCATAAAGGTGCCACCCTTTATTCCTTCCTATTCCAACTTGTAACTTGTGTTCCTGTGAAAGATATCCATACAAAGAACAGTCATTTATTTTCTCAAAGTCAAAATATTTTATCACAAAATATTTGGGTGAAAAGTGTATATCTTTGATCCATAAATTAAATGAGGATAAAAATATCCAAAAAATAATAATAAATCTTAGAGAGACTAGTGGCCCCTTAGATGATATGGAATAACTCACGATCAAGTGTTATATGACACCTGATCTAACAATAAAAAAACACTGCCCAAAGCCGTGGTTCAAATGCATTTCCCATATTTATAAATGAAGCCTAGGATGCCAGTGTAAAGTGACATAGATATTCGAGTTATATAAGAAACTTCTGGCGAAGTATAAAAAATTTATATATAAATTATATTTAATATTTATAAAAATCTTATTTATCATTTTTAAATAGGTGAAATTAAAAAGAATTAATTAATGTAAAATTTTATTAATTTTGTCAAAATTAAAAATTTTGGTAATTTTAAATAAATCATCAAAATTTCATCGAAAATTTCTTCCGACCCATTCTTTAGATAAATTTCAGAAAAATTTGTCATTATGTAAGTTGCCCTAATAATTCATTGAAAAGGCCCTTGATTCCGGTTTAATTGAAATATTAAGCTAGGAATATTGTCCCCAAAACTCTCTGCAAATAAGGGACCTTACCTACAAGTCACTAAGATCACTTTTCATTAAAATATATTATATAAATGATTTAAATATGTAATATTCTGGTTTTATAATTCACCCTAGCTCTAGCGAATCAGAATTTCTTGGCACCGAAGACATAAATTTGACTGGTGGGGCCGCAGGTGCATGCTTTTGGAGTTTTGGCGGGTGCGAATAGAGCTACCTTTAGAATATTAGAAGAAAAATGTTGAAAAGAGCTTTTAAGGTCGCTGTCTCCGGCCAAAAGCTTTGGATAGGCTGTAGACTTTTTGGGCTTGTTCTTTTCTTTGATAGGTTTAGCGTAGGTGGGAGGCAGGGCCTCTTTATGGCATTTCCTTGCACCCGTTTTTATTGGGAAGAACAAAAACAAGAACAAGTAGTTTCCCATCATAAAAATAGTTGACTCTCCTGAATTAGACGACGGAGATTTTTTTTTTCCCCCAATCTTCCACGCAATACCTCTTGAGATCATCATGTACCTATTAGGCAATTACATATTGATTTCAGGTGGCAAACATCACCAAAAGTAATTGTGATTATTGTTGACTAGCTTATTTTATAAATTTTAAATGGTTAAAACAGCAAATTAAATGAACAAACTATAGTAAAGTGGGCTTAAGGCAAGCAAACAGTTTTGCAAGAACCAGGGCTTTTGCAACAAGTTTTATGTCACGACCCAGAATCCTTACCCGATATCGAGGGCCCAGAATTCCGTGTTATGACACCGCATGCTGGTTAAGGCAATAAGCGGACATACACATAATCTATAAATTGACTTAGCATATGGATTGAGGCATTTAAGATAGCATTAAAAATAATTTACTCATAAATTAATAACGAAAAACGTAGACAATAATAATGAAGTACTTAATCCTAACCATGAATCTAGGATATCAAATCAAAATCAGTTTCAGATAGGGTAAAACGGTCTCAAATGTAAACTCACACAATATATCAAGGCTAAAACAAGTCTCTCAAGAAATAATGAAAACTAGAGTAAAAGGGTTCTCAATGCTGGTAAAAATCTGCTGGATCTACGCTCTCATCAAGGTGGTAGCCGACATCCTTGTTTATATGAGCCATCTCCGGATCAGCAGCTTTCAAATCATCAAGGACGGGATAAGCAGAATCTTCACCTGAAACTGTTAGATTTTGGGAGGGGGGTGAGTTTACTCAATCACAGAACTTCGGCCGTTGCACAATCGATCCACCATAACTTACTCAGGTGGGCGTGTGTGCAATCGCTTGAATTGCGGTGCATTTTTAAAATATAACCAACATCTTCAATAAATGAAATAACTTATCCATAATTCATAGACTATCATAATCAAGACTGGAAAATATACTAATATAATATAAAGAGTGCATGATGCTTCTATTTTCTTATTTCTTTTCCTATTTATCTCATCAACTTAGCATACGTAACATATCGTAAGTCTTATTAATTACTCCATACGCTTACACAACGATTTCGATCTTATCTTATTTAAACGATCCATGCGCCGATCGCCGAAGCCTACCACGAGGTCCACGTGTAGATAACCACCTAACCTCCATATCATAACATAAACCACCATCCGGCCGATGAGGGATGTCCCTTAGTTCGAGACAAGGCTATAATGTCCTTAAGACCCGTCTTGGCTGCAGACGTTAAGCCCTTACGGTGGCTCGTAGGTATGGCACGTGTAGAAACTTAATTTATATTTAGCTGGCCTTCACAGCGTATCTTAACATATCATAACATTATTCGGTTCTGGGCTTAGGTCCCCGCCCCGATTTTATATTTCTGCTTAAGTCCCCACTTTCTTAATATATATGTGTCTTAACATATTCTTTTCTCATTTTTTCTTAAAACTTAGTTAGAATAGGCCACTGCATGCGATAGGCTTCACTAAACCACATTTTCCAAGGGACGGGTTCCGTAGTAACCTAGATGTACTTCGTGTGGTATCCCATACTACCATAGAGGGGTTGCATCCGTACATGGATGCCTACATTTCAAGTTCCACGTGACCGTGAAAGAAACCCCACCATGACGAAGGCTTAAGTCATGTGTCATATTTTATTCTTAACTTATATGCGTATGCCCTATCGTGATTTTTTATATGATGAATGTCATATGATAATGGTGAACATATATAAGAATGAATTATAACATAAACCTTAAACATTTCATATTTTTGAAGAAAATTAATAAAGAGCATAACATATGAAATATTAAAGTAAAACAGAAAATAAGAAATATTTAACTATATTTATTTTACAATAGTGTTGAAACTATACTTCATTAAAGTTAATTATATTCATGAAATTTGGTGATTGATTGGTATAGCGATCCAACATATTTTAAAATTCTAAAGGAGCGCATGTGTCAATTCAAGAATTGTATGAGGCTTAGAGGAGGTAATAGAATGGTAAGTATTGAAAAGCATCCATATTTGACCCCTTAAACTTATAGATTGTTATTCGATGCAAGCTATTTAATGTATTTTATTTAATCTTAGGGATTTATAAGTCTAGAGATAAGTTTAGCATAAAGTAGTCAAAGAGTTAAAAAAATAATGTCAAACCCGTGTAACCTTGGATCATCTAAAATGTATCCCGACTTGCAGCTCAATTTTGACCTTAAAAATATTAAATTCGTGAAATTGCTATTTCATACAAAGTTATAGATCTCGTTGTCTTCTTTCCAATGCCGCAAGAATCACGTCAATCCGAGTTCAGGATAAAAAGTTATGGCCAAAATACCGAGGCTGTGTCTGTTGAAGAGTTTGGCCGAATTTCACGAAAATCTGGGAAAAACGATCCTATCGAATTTGGGCCTAATTTCTATATTTTTAAGACCCGAAATTTATCAAAATTTAAGGAAAATTAGGGTTTTCTTTTTGAAATAACTAAATAATTTAAGATGGATTTAGAGGCACCCACATTGAGCGTGTTTGAATCCTACGATGATTTGGGTTGATGGAGATCGAATTGAGACGATATGCCCAGTCTTTTCGTGAGAATTCCTTTCTTACGATAAATTGGTTTAACGATGAGAAACTTTGATGGTATAAGATTCTCTGATAAGATCGAAAATCGATGGAGATCCGACGAGGAATTATGAAAGATGGCACTGTCAGAGCTTTTGCAGAGAAGAGGGAATAAAGAAAGACAACAAAGAGAAGAAGTAAATATATATCTAATTCCCTGTATAGGTTAACTCTAATTAAGACTTTCAGTATAAGATTTAATAAAATAGTAGTTTTACGCGCAAGTAGAATTCATACGTGACTTGAAAAGCTTGAGAAGAGGTTTTGCTCAGCGGTGATTCTCTCCCAAATTCTGATTGTGCCCTTTAACCCGCTTCACTCTTCAAACGGGCATAACTTTTTATATTCTTATCGAAAATCGACAAATTATATATCGTTGGAATCGTGATCGGCAAGTACTCGCATTGAGTCTAATATTGATATATAAAAAAATTAGACTATTTCTAAAGTGAGTATATTTCGGTGTGGGCGTTAGACCACGCCGTGTGGTACATCATCTAATACCATTAAATAAAATTCAAAAATCTGGGTTATTACATTCTCTCCCCTTATAATATTTTCGTCCCCGAAAATTACGTACCGATTATTCAAAAAGCTCAGGATGGTTTTCTTTGATGTCGTCTTCATTTTCCCAGGTCGCTTCTTTTGGCGTGTGATGTTGCCATTGGACCAACACTAATCTCATAGTTTTGTTTTTGAAGACTTGAACTTTGTGGTCAAGGATCTTGATCGGTCTTGCTATGGTAGTGAGATCCTCCTTTATATCGACGGGTTCGATCTCCACTATGTGTGATGGGTCATAGATGTATCTCCTCAGCATTGAGACATGAAAAACGTCATGAATTCCTGTATATTGTGGTGGTAGAACGACTTTATACGCAACCTCGCCCACACGTTTTGTGACCTCGAAAGGCCCTACATATCTGGGGCTTAGCTTCCCGCGCTTTCCAAAGCGCATGACTCCCTTAGTCGGAGAGACGCGAATGAATACTCGTTCGCCAACCTGTTAAACAAATTTTTGTGTTTAATCACGAATACAATTGCAATGAAATTTAAAGTTTAAAATTTTCAATGTGTTACCTCGAATTCTAAATTACGACGGTGAGGGTCGACGCAGTTGCTCTGACGATCCTGGGCTATCTTAAGTCGTTCACATGACGGTTTGACTTTCTCGGTAGTTTGGACTAATTCGGTCCAAGCATCTTCCTAACTCCAACCGTCCCAACACAATGGCGTTACGCAACTTCGCCATATAAAGCCGAAGGGGACATTCCTATCCTTGCCTGGTAGCTATTATTGTAAGAGAACTCGATCAGCGGGAGGTGATCGTCCCAGCTCCCTCGAAAGTCGAGCATACACGCTCGTAACATATCTCCAACTACTTGATTCACTCTTTCGGTCTGCGTCGTAAGGGTGAAAAGCGATTACTAAAATCTAATCGAGTACCCGAGCTTTTTGGAAGGTAAATTTGGAGTCTTGATCGAGACAATCATTTGGGACCCCATGTAGTTTGACAATCTCTTTCAAATATGTTTCTTGCAAGTTTGTTCCCATCGTGGTAGTCTTGAATGGTAAGAAATGAGTGACTTGGTCAATCATCACGATAACCCAGATTGCATCATTCTTCTTCATCGTCTTTGGTAGACCTACGATGAAGTCCATAGATATGTTTTCCCACTTCCATTCCGGGATGGGTAGGGGTTGTATAAGTCCGGCCAATTTTTGATGTTCTGCCTTGACTTGTTGACACACTAAACATCTCGACACGTATTCGGCTATTTCCCGTTTCATATTCGGCCACCAATACCAATTTCTCAGATTTCGATACATCTTCGTACTGCCTGGATGTACGGAGTATCCTGATTTGTGACCTTCATCAAGTATCTCCTTTTTCACTTGAGGGTCATTGGGTACGCACAGTCTTTGTCTGAAGAGTAACATCCCATCCGTCCTTCGGCTGAAATCGGGTTTCGATCCTATGGTTTCAATGATTTTGAGGATCTCTGGGTCTGTACGTTGTATTTCCCTGATTTTGTCTAACATGAACGGACTCATCACAATTCGTGCCAAATATACACCATCGTCAATCTCTTGGAGGTAAATGTCTTCTTCGGCGAGTTCATTGAAGGGCTTCCAAATTTTTAATCTGGCTAATAGTGCCAAAGATTTTCTACTAAGTGCATCAGCGACGACATTTGCTTTTCCGGGGTGGTAATTTATGGAGCGATCGTAATCTTTCATGTATTCCATCCATCTCGTTGTCTCAAATTCAGTCCTTTGTGAGAAAAGGTACTTGAGACTTTTGTGATCCGATAAATCTTGAGCGTCTCACAGAGAGATAGTGTCGCCATAGTTTAAGGCGAAGATGATCATGCGAGTTCAAGTCATGAACCGGATAGTTCTTTTCATGAGGTTTGAAAGTCTTGACCCATAGCGACAACTTTCTTACTTTGATCAAGCACACAACCAAGTCCCTGGCGAGATGCATCTGTGAATATTTCAAATTCACTAGTGTTGTAAGAGGAAGGTAGGGTGAGGATTGGTGCAGTAGTAAGCCTCTTCTTCAGTTCTAGAAAACTTGATTCACATTCATCGGTCACACAAATTTGACATTCTTACATGTGAGGCGGGTGAGTGGTAGAGCAATGCGTGAAAATCCTTCAATAAAGCGCGATAGTAACCCGCCAATCCGAGGAAACTCCTAACCCGGTAACACTCGTCGGTGCTTTCCACTCTGTAATTGCTTTGATCTTAGAAGGATCGACGGTCACTCCTTCTGCTGATACCACGTGTCCCAGAAAGGTTACTTGTTTAAGCCAAAACTCACACTTACTTAGTTTGGCATACAACTGGTGATCTCGGAGTGTCTGAAGTGCTAGACGCAGGTGTTTCTCATGCTCTTCCTCTGATCGTGAGTAGATGAGGATGTCATCTATGAATACAATGATAAATTTATCAAGATACAGCCTGAACACCCGATTCATTAGGTCCATGAATACAGCTGGGGCATTTGTTAGTCCGAAAGGCATGACTAAGAATTCGTACAACCCATTCTTGCAAGCGAAAGCCGTTTTTGGAACATCTTCTTCTCTCACTTTCAGCTGGTGATAACCCGATCTAAGATCAATCTTAGAAAAACACTTGGCACCTTGGAGATGATCGAATAAATCATCGATACGTGGGAGAGGGTATCGATTTCTGATGGTTACACTATTCAACTGACGATAATCGATGCATAGCCTCATCGAACCATCTTTTTTCTTTACGAAGAGGACTGGGGCTTTAAGAAATAACTAAATAATTTAAGATGGATTTAGAGGCACCCACCTGTTGAAGCGTGTTTCGAATCCTACGATGATTTGGGTTGATGGAGATCGAATTCGAGAGACGATATGCCCGAGTCTTTTCGTGAGAATTCCTTTCTTACGATAAATTGGTCGCGACGATGAGAAACTTTGATGGTATAAGATTCTCTGATAAGATCGAAAATCGATGGAGATCCGACGAGGAATTATGAAAGATGGCACTGTCAGAGCTTTTGCAGAGAAGAGGGAATAAAGAAAGACAACTGAGAGAAGAAGTAAATATATATCTAATTCCCTGTATAGGTTAACTCTAATTAAGACTTTCCGTATAAGATTTAATAAAATAGTAGTTTTTACACGCAAGTAGAATTCATACGTGACTTGAAAAGCTTGAGAAGAGGTTTTGCTCCAGCGCTTTGTGTAAGCACCAAGGTAAATGGTGATTCTCTCCCAAATTTACAGTTGTGCCCTTTAACCCGCTTCACTCTTCAAACGGGCATAACTTTTTATATTCTTATCGAAAATCGACAAATTATATATCGTTGGAATCGTATCGACGAGTACTCCGCATTGAGTCTAATATTGATATATAAAAAAAAATCAGACTATTTCTAAAGTGAGTATATTCCGGTGTGGAGCGTTAGCACCACGCACTGTGTGGTACATCATCTAATACCATTAAATAAAATTCAAAAATCTGGGTTATTACATTTTAATAAGTGATGGTAGGTCCACAAGAAAATATGTTTTGAAATGAGGTAAATCTCCAGATCTATGACAGATCTGTAAATCAAAACAGGAAAGAAGAGAGGTTTCTAAGATTTGTCATTTTACTAAAAAATTACAAAAATCAAATGCAAATGATTCAGACCTGATTAAACACAAAGTTAAAGGAAAATGGAGAAAAGGTTAAAATCAAAAGGTGGAGAGCAGCAGCTAGGGATTTTGGTCTTTACTGAAAATCAATTGAATCAAAGGCAGTGCATAGGACAGATTTGCAGTAATCCTTCATCTGGCTACAAGCTCGGATGCAAGGTATAAGAATCTAATCTCAACCAAAGAATTGAAGCAATCCTAAGGTTATGATCTGTCTATTTCAATAGTCACAGATCATCCCAGAGATTGTTCCAATTCTAGGATATTGATTGGAACATATAAACTATTGCAGATGTTGTGGGTGCCAGGCTACAAGCTCAAGCATCCACAGGAATATCTAATACAGGGAAATCAAATACGAAAAAGTAAAATATAGATCAGAATCACCTTTAAAAATCACATTACATTGCAATAACACAACTTACAATCCTATTGGGCTCAAATCTGCAATCTGTGTAACATACAATCCATCTACACAGCCTCTGAAACTCTCGATTTCCAACTCTCAACCTTACCCTAGCTACTAAAGGGGTTTAGCCAACCATGATTGGCTGAGAAGAGAATAGGGGAAGAAGGAAGAGAGAGAATTTTTGGAGGAAAAATGGAGATCAGATTTGGCTCTGGTTCTCTCAATTTCTGGATGCTAGCTCTGTAAATTCTTCAAGCTTTTATACTCTTCTCCTCTCTTCTCAGATTTGTTTTAGTCAATCAGAGCTCAAGAGAATAATTTTGTTATTATGAGCTGCTAATGTGGCTGATTTCTCTTCTAGAAGCTCTTTCCCCATTGGTCCAAAACTGGTAGGCCCATGTGATGCGGTTAGGGTTCCCATTCATGCTCAGTTGTGTTCCAAAAATGCCCCCAAGGGTCATTAACATGCCTTGGAAATCGTGCATAGAATTCTGAAGTTGACAACTGCTGTGAAAAGATTAGAGAAGTTCCTAATTCGAGTGTCGAGAGGTTCAGAGAACCTCTCGATAAGTTCTAAGTCTACTTGGTGTTCTCATCGACAGGTTGAAATGGCTTTCGACAAGTCTGGAGACTTCTCGACAGGTTCAGTTGACTAGTCGACAGGATTGGAGACATCTCGACAAGTTCATGTGAACTGGTCGACAGGATTAGAGACATCTCGACAGGTTCATGTGAACTGATAAATAGGATTGGAGATATCTCGACAGGTTCATGTGAACTAGTCGACAGGTTCATACAATCCATCTACACAGCCTCTGAAACTCTTGATTTTTAGCTCTCAACCTCACCCTAGCTACTGAAGGGGTTTAGCAAACCATGATTGGCTGAGAAGAGAATGGGGAAAGAAAGAAGAGAGAGAATTTTTGGAGGGAAAAAGGAGATCGAATTTAGCTCTGATTCTCTCAATTTCTAGATGCTGGCTCTGTAAATTCCTCAAGCTTTTATACTCTTCTCCACTCTTCTCAGATCTGTTTCAGTCAATCAGAGCTCAAGAGAATAATTCTATTATTCTGAGCTGCTAATGTGGCTGATTTCTCTTCTAGAAGCTCTTTCCCCAGCGATTAGGGTTTCCATTCGTGCTCAATTGTGTTCCAAAAATACCCCCAGGGGTTATTAACATGCCTTGGAACTCGTGCACAGAATTCTAAAGTTGGCAACTGCAATGAAAAGAACTGAGAATTTCCTAATTCGAGTGTCGAGAGGTTCAGGGAACCTCTCGACAGGTTCTGAGTCTGCTTGGTGTTCTCATCGACAGGTTGAAATGGCTTTCGACAAGTCTAAAGACTTCTCGACAGGTTCAATTGACTAGTCGATAGGATTGGAGACATCTTGACAGGTTCATGTGAACTAGTCGACAGGATTGGAGACATCTTGACAGGTTCATGTGAACTGATCGACAGGATTGGAGACATCTCGACAGGTTCATGTGAACTGGTCGGCAGGATTGGAGTGAATTCTCTCCTTCTGTCCAGTCTCATTACATCATCTCGACAGGTTATAGAAAATCCTGTCGACATCTTTGTAAAGCTCCCGTTGAGCTTTTGACAGGATGAAAATAGCGCTCGACATGTTGCTTCAACCTTGCGAGATTAGGTGCAGCTTCAGGTAAGCTGTCGACAGGTTGTATTGCACTGCTCCACAGGTTCGTTTGAACCTCTCGACTTCCCCTGCACCTTCAGGTATCCTCTCGACAAGTTCCACTACAGTACCTCTAACCTCTCGATAGGTACTGGAACCTCGCGAGAACTTCATATTGTCACCTCAGTACCCCTCGACAGGTAGGCCTATACTTCAAGAACCTCACGACAGCTTGATGGAACCTCTCGATAACTTGGCATCTGTCTCCAGAACCTCTCGACAGGTTCTACTTTTTGCTTCCACAGCTGGCACACATCTTTGATGTGTTGTTCTTCATTTGTTCACCACTCAGCAGCCTCTTGGTGGGTTCGATCTTCATTCCTTGCAACTACACTTAGTCTCAAGCATCTCCAGTTGGGCCCATGACCTTCTTATGAACTTCTAAAGCTCTATGGATCACTTGATTAGCTGGTCTTTGGGTTGTATGAACACATGTTGAGCAGCAGATTGCTTCTTTGACCTTTTTAGATGGATGTTTGCACTAAGGCTATAATTTATTGCTTATCTACAAAATAGACTTACAACACCTTATTAGTCAGCTCAAGGGTCCCTCAAACGTCAGGTTAGGAGGTGAAAAATGGTATTTTTCACTACTTAACACACTCCCAAACCTAAGCTTTGCTAGTCCTTGAGCAAAGGAGAAATTAAAAATAATTATTGAAAATGAAAAATGTCACTTCTGTAGGGAGCACAGATGCATTTAGCATATGCATCAAGCCTTTTAAACCCTAGGTGATCCCTAATGGGGGAGTGGAGTCTCCTAAGGGTTTTCAGTGAAGGTACCCACAAACATCTCCAATGAATCAGTTAATACCAATGCAACATGTTAAAACAAAATTCAAGCAACATAAAAATTCATCCCACACCTTGTCCATTGAATTTTAGAGGATTCCCAACAGAAACATGGCAGTTTGAAACTAAAATTCTATTGTAATTCCTTCACAGTCAATCAGCTCATGTCAAGACATTATTATGTAAAATTAATCCAGAGCCTACTATCAAATTGAGAATTATGTTTTGATAATGCCCCCAACAAACCTAATTTCAGACCCAAAGCTCACTAGGGCTATCACTCACAATAAACATGAAGGGTGTATCATTTCACACAGCTCAAGAGCAGTTGCAGTCCTCAAATAGGGCTACATGCATGAGCATAGGCATTGCTCTAATTTCTGAAAATTTTTTAACTCGTTTCACCATAGATTACACAAATCCTCATCTCCACATGACAGCTCAATCAATTTCAGATCAATAGGAGCTTTTTATTGGGTTGTAATGTGCCTTATGGGTAAAGTTTATAAAGAATGAAAGGATAGAATAGGATTCAAAATCGAGAAATCAATAAAGTAAGGAGGTGATTTGCAATTTCACAACCTTCATTTTAGCACAATTCCATCTTCCTTTTTTTTGAATTTTCAGAGCCAAAGTGGCCAGCTTCTTCTCTTCTTTTTCAAAATCTCCAATGAAATGACTTCTCTTTCTCATTCTTTTATTTTGTTTTTCTATTTTTCTTTTCTTTTTGTATGCTTTTTGTATTTTTATCTATTTTTCTTTTTATGGACTGGAATGCCACAACTGCCACCAAATGTGTTTTCTTCTGTTTCAACCAAATATCAAACCTTACTCCTTTACCCTCACTTTTCCTTTTATTTCCTGAATTCTCAGATTGAGCGTGAACTGAAATAGGTCAAGGGGTTTTGGGTTCAAATTTTTTTGTTTTTATCAAAGAAAAACTGGGATTTTTAAGGCTCAAATGGTGTGTATCAAGGGCAGTTCAAAGGTGGGACATTTTAAGCTCAAACTGTCCAAGGGATGGCCTTACATCATATCCTCAATATCGTGAATGCTGTCAAGCTGTTTCAACTTGGATTTACCTAACTTCTAGTGAGGAGAGTAGATTCAATCAGTCCTTAGAGCAGAAAAATTTGCCAAAACACTCCTCAAAGAAATTTTATTCAGGCCCAAATCTCATTGGGTATGGTCTTTCATCAAATTTTTGGGGTGTATCCTCACAATTTTCTCTCTTTTCAAGTTCACTAAGCATCAATTTTTGAAAATTTTTTACATTTGCTTAATGAAAAATGTTAGAACTACAACACATTTCAGTTTTAAAAAGTTTTTAATTTCCTCTTTTTAAGAAAAAAATCAGGTGGTCAAGTGGGAAATCACTTTATTTTCAAAAAAATTTCAACATAGTTGCACTAGCATTAACTTATTTCATTGGCACACCTGTCATACCCCCAAACTTATGATGAACATTATCCGCAATGCTTACACAATGAGTAGCCAGGGGCAACAGGGTAAAAATGAAACACAAAACAAAGGAAGTAACAACATCAAACAAGGCACACACAAACAATGAAAACACACAAAGAAACAAACATAAAGACATAAAGCAAATCACATAAAATATACTAAAGAGAAATTTTATTTATAACACAAAAAATATGTGCAATGCAAGGGAAAATAACTATAAAAAGCTTTGACAAAACATCCTAAGTAATTATATGTACAAAACTAATCATTTGGATTTTTTGTTGTCTCAGCCTTAACTTGGACTCCTTTTCCTTTTTCTTTCTTCATAGGTGAACTGGCTGGAGAGGCAGTGGCAAGAGGGGTAGTCTCAGCTACTTGTGCAAGCTCGCTAGCAGCCATTTTAGCAATTCTCCTTTCAAGTATTTCTACCTTCATTTTCGTAAGTTCACTCTACTTTCATACAGTTCTCTCGTGGATTTTGTGACCTCTTTGAAGGCAGTTAACCTTTTCTCGATTCCATCTGCTCTCAATTTCTCTGTTGTTGTTGTATTCTTCTAGGCTTCAAATTGAATCAAAATTTGTCTCCAACCCATTGATATTTTCAGCAACTCAACTCTGTAATCCAGCTCCATTTGAGTTATCTTCTCTTCAAAAGGTCTCTTGATTGAGGTGTTGAGGTTAGTCATGCCTCTAATGACATCTTTTTCAAGGTATGAGTTATTTTTCATGGCATGAAGGAGGGTTGAGTATGGAGGTATGGAAAAGGAAGAGGCAGGTAGGTTGGGTTGTTCAACACTGAAAGAAGGGCCAGCCAGCAATGGAGAGGGGATGGATGATGGCACGAGCGGGGTGGAGATTGAGGGTAAAGGGTGATGGACTTCAAGGTCAGGCTCAGGTTCTGTTTGGGAGGATTTGGAGGAGGTGGGTATTAAGAATTCTACATCTGTGACAGCATCAGATGTTGCTACTACAGGTGGGGATACAGGTTCATTTTCAGGCTCAGGGTCTGTTTGGTTGGAGGAATCTCTGGTAGGGGGTTTAAGGATTGGTTGTTCCACCTTAGTAGTGGAAACCACTACTAAAGGAGATGGAGTTGGGGTGGGTGTAGGAGTAGGGGTAGGAAGAGGTTGGGACGTAAGGATAACAGAGCTTATGGTTGATTGGATGGCTTGTAGGCAGGTGGCCATGGCAGCTTGGTTAGCTCTGTTGGTTTGGAGCTGGGCAAGGATGGTGGTGAGAAGGGAAATTATTTGGGTGGAGGCCTCAGGTAGGACTTGGGCTTGGGTAACAGGTGGAATGGGGATAATGGGTTGAAAGGGAGATGTGGAAGCATGCTAGAAAGGTGGGGCGACAGCATGCTAGTCATGGGTAGGTTGTGGGGAGTCAGGTAGGGGGGAATATTCATACCCAATGTCCTCCACAATGTAGTTAATTAGGGATGAATATCCCTCAGTGGTTAGGTGGTCTAGCTCTTGAGGATAGGTAGGTGAGAAGGAGAAGGTGGGGTTAGTGGTAAGAGAGGCTGATAGAGGTGTGGATGTGGTGATGGTGGAAAGGGTGGCAGAGCTGCTGGGAGGAATTGAAACTAAAATAGAAGGTAGGGGAGCTGAGATGAATGGTAAGAGGGGTTGGTAATATCAGGGCTGACAACAGGCATAAGCACAGCTGTGGAGGAGATGACTATGGGAGAAAATGGCACATTTGGAGGTACTGAGTTGGGGCCAACAAAAGTGGATGGAGGCTCAGATCTGACAGATGTAGAGGTTTCAGCTACAGAGCTGGAGATCTTAGGTGCAGCTGCTGAGCTAGCCACCTGAGGGGCTTCTCTGTCAGGACTCTCAGCTGATTTCTTCTTGCTTTTGCCAATCAAGGTCCTACTAGCAGACCAGGCTCTCTTCCCAAACACCTTAGGGCTCACCTTATCCACAGGCTCATCTTTTTGTAACACAAATTTTCCTTTTCTAAGCAAAGCAGTGATGAGCCTGCTGTAGGGTATTCCTGGCAAGGCTTGTACTCTTTTAATCTTATCATTCACATCTACCATTGCCTCAAATACCAGCTAAGCAACATTCATAAATTGGCCCTTGGAGAACCAATACAAGGCATCCACTATGGGGGTTCTCCTCTCTTGTTGATGTCCACTGATATACTTTGTTCTTTCTCAAAATTGAATCAATGAAGAGCATGTTGGGGTGTAAATCTCTCCTCATTAGTGACTCCCCAGACCCCACAATGCCCTGAGTCAGCTGCCTAGCCATTGCTCTAAAGGACACACTCTTAGGTTCTGCCAATCCATAAGATGTATCAAAAATAGAAGGGGCCCCTAATGCCAATCCAATGTCACTATAATCCACAACTAGTTCCCGACTATCAATTAAAATCACAAAGCAAGGCTCAGTTGACCCTGGCTTGGTCTTCTTCCTTATGTTTTGATACCATAGTTTGACCAGCCTAGGATAGGATTTTTCTTATAATGGGGTCATCAATGGGGTCAAGTCTGCCTTCACCAAGCAATCCAATGTATCCTTACACTCCTCTTCCTTAGAAAAATAGGGGAGGTCAAAATTTGTCTCAGGGATTAGGTCTAATGCATCCACAAATTCATTGGGAGTGGATAGGTTCACAGGGACTTCAAGTTCCTCCTCAGGGTTATGCTTAGGCTTAGGAATTTCAGGTACAGGGTTAGGTTCTATCTCAGGGACCTCCTCAATAATTTCTTCACTGATTTGGGCCTTCTTGAATTTCTTAGGTTTCTTAGGTTTGTCGGATTTCTCAGCTTTATCCATGACAAGATTTCTTTTGGCAGATGGGTTCTCCTTGGGCTGTATGGTTAGCCTATTGGATTTCCTAGTGGTTTCGGTGGCGGATTTGGAAGGGGCTCTGAAAAGGTTGGCAAGGGCATCTTCTTGGTCAACCATTAGACACTCAATTCACACAAATTATATCTCAACAATTCACAGAAATCCTCTTTTTCCCAAATGAATTACCACGCAAACTAATAATGAAAGTATTGAGCTTGGAAATCACAGGGTGAAGGTGAAGAACTTACCAACATAAACCTAGGGTTTCTCAGATCTTGATGTGCATGGCACCAAATCAGTCTCAAATAGGTGCAAAATGTAGCTTTCGAGAAATTGAAGCACTTGGAGAAATGGCAAGTTACTGGGAGTTTGAACCAGTGAGGGAGAGGAAGAAGAAGGAACTGCAAAATCGGCAGATAAGAGACAAAGCAGGCACACAAAAGCTGTTGAATGACAGAAATGAGTTGTCGATAGGTTTAAAACAATGACAATCGAGTTTCGACAGGATTGGGGGAAAGGTGTCGACAGGTTGCCTCAACCTGTCGAAGTGTGAAAAGTAGCTGAATATCTCGAGAGGTTCACTCAATCCTATCGTCGGGTTCAAGGCTTCAAAAACATTCACTTCGAGAGGTTCACTCAATCCTGTTGACGGGTACCCTGAACCTGTCAACAATGCACCCAAAAACCTTCAGAACCTGTCGACAAGTTCATGGACCCTATCGACAATGATATTTACACCTTCATAACCTGTCGAGAATTGACTCAAACCTCTCAACAGGTCCCAGATCTTGTTGAAATGCATACTGGGAACCTTCAGAACCTGTCGAACAACAATTTAAACCTCTCAATAGGTTGTTTTTCAGTTCAAGCGGCTTTTTAATTAGTTCTTAGTCCATCTATCACACAAATTTATCAACTCTATTCAGCTCCCATTCATTTCTCTAGCTTTGGAATTTTCAAACCTACTAACTACTGACTCATGATTTGTAAATGCAAACATTAAGCAAAATCTACCACAAGTATGTACACTACTAGACACATTTTAAAATAGCAAAATCACAGTTATGATACATAGTGTACATTGTTGAGAATTAGTCATATTTTGGAGGTTCTTGAAGGTGGATGGTCACCACAGGCTCCACCACATTT
Source organism: Chloranthus sessilifolius (assembly GCA_021018995.1). NCBI lineage: Eukaryota > Viridiplantae > Streptophyta > Magnoliopsida > Chloranthales > Chloranthaceae > Chloranthus > Chloranthus sessilifolius. The sequence goes on along the minus strand of CM037584.1, from coordinate 102,837,271 downwards.
TTAATAAAAAGTTTGAGCCTTTGACAATTCACTTTCATTATCCTACCATCTTTTGGATCCTTGATTTCAACAGTTTCAGATGGGATACGTGCTCTATCATGTAAGGTTCCTCCCATCTGGATCTCAACTTGCCTGGGAAAGATTTTAATTTAGAATTGAACAACCATACCTTGTTGCCAGCAGTGAACTCCTTCCTCAGCAAATGCTTGCCATAGAAGGCTTTGGTTTTCTCTATGTAGATCCTAGCATTAGAGTATGCGTCCAATCTTACCTCTTCCAGCTCTGATAGCTGGAGCCTCCTGTGCATGCCAGCAGAAGTTAAATCAATATTCAATGCTTTAATAGCCCAATAGGCTCTATGTTCTAACTCTACTAGCAAGTGATATGCCTTACCATACACCAGTCTGAAATGGGACATCCTTATTGGGGTCTTATAAGCAGTCCTATAAGCCCAAAGAACATCAGGTAACTTCAAGAACCAGTCCTTACTATCAACTCTCACAGTTTTCTGCAAAATGTGTTTGATCTCTCTATTAGAAATTTCCACTTGCCCACTGTTTTGTGGGTGGTATGGGATGACAGCTCTGTGTGTCACAGAGTTCTTTCTAAGCAAGTTCTCAAACTGTCTATTACAGAAATGGCTCTCCCCATCACTAATGATAGCACTGGGGGTGCCAAACCTGAAGAAAATATTGTCCTTCAAGAAGTTGAGGACAACTTTATGATCATTGGTTCTTGTGGCTATGGCCTCAATCCATTTGGACACATAGTCCACAGCCACAAGAATATAATTGTATCCATAGGAAGGAGGGAAAGGACCCATGAAGTCTATCCTCCAAATGTCAAAGAGTTCAACCACAAGTATAGGCTATAAAGGCATGAAGTTTCTTTTGAAGATACTTCCCATCTTTTGGCATCTTTCACAAGCTTTACAGTGATGCCATACATCTTTGAAGAGAGTGGGCCAATAAAATCCACTTTGGAGCACCTTGGCAGCAGTCTTGCTGCCACTGAAATGGCCTCCACAAGCCTGTTCATGATACATGGTTAGTATGTTGTGGAAATCCTCATGTAATGTTTGATTTGTGAAAAGAACACCTTGTCCATTTTGTTCCAATGTGGGGGAATCTTACCCACAACCAAGTAGTTCACAATATTTGCAAACCAAGGTGTAGAGGTGCTGATAGTGAACAATTATTCATCTGGGAATGAATCATTGACAGGCAGCCTATTAAACTCCTTAGTTAGGATCCTGGATAAGTGGTCTACAACCATATTTTCAACCCCTTTTTTATCCTTAATTTCAAGATCAAACTCTTGTAGTAGGAGGATCCATCTGATTAATCTTGGCTTTGCATCCTTTTTTGACAAAAGGTACTTCAGGGCTGAGTGGTCTGTGAACAGCACTATCCTAGATCCCAACACATAAGACTTGAATTTCTCTAAGGCATAGACAATTGCCAATAACTCCTTATCAGTTGTGGTGTAATTTAACTGAGCATCAATCATGGTTGTTCTTGCATAAGCAATCACACAAGGGGCCTTATCCTTCATTTGTCCCAAGACTGTACCAATAGCAAAATCTGATGCATCACACATCAGCTCGAATGGCAAAGAAAAATCAAGTGCTTGAAGGATAGATGCAAATGTTAAATAACCTTTCAAAAGCTCAAAGGCATGGAGACATTCATCATTAAATTTAAAGGGAACCTCTTGACACAAAAGGTGACAGAGGTTTTGTGATCTTGCTAAAATCCTTGATGAATCTCCTATAGAACCCAGCATGGCCCAAGAAAGATCTGACTTGTTTCACAGTTTTTGGTGGGGGCAAATGTGCAATCATATCAATTTTAGCCTTATCTACCTCAATGCCTCTTTGGGAAACCACATAGCCAAGGACAATGCCTTGATTGACCATAAAATGGCTCTTTTTCTAACTCAACACCAAGTTGGTTTCCTCACATCTCTGCAACACAAGGTTGAGATGGTGTAGACATTGGCTAAAGCTGTCCCCAAAAATAGAGAAATCACCCATGAATATCTCTAAGAACTTATCAATCATGTCAGAAAAGATAGCATACATGCACCTCTGGAAAGTTGCTGGGGCATTGCACAATCCAAATGGCATCCTTCTATAGGCAAAGGTGCCAAATGGACATGTGAAAGTTATCTTTTCTTAATCTTGTGGATAAACAAGGATTTGGTTGTACCCTGAATATCCATCAAGAAAATAATATAAAGCATTTCCTGCCAACTTATCTAAAATTTGGTCAATGAAGGGCAAGGAGAAGTGGTCTTTTCTGGTATTCAAATTAAGCTTTTGATAGTCTATACACACCCTCCAACCTGTGGTTTCCCTAGTTGGAACAAGCTCACCATAATCAATTTTAATCATAGTAATTCCAGATTTCTTAGGGACCACCTGAGTAGGTGCCACCCATTCAGAATCTGAAATAGGGTAGATGACTCCACCATCTAACAATTTGATCACTTCTTTCATTACCACTTCTTGCATGTGGGGGTTCAATTTTCACTATATTTCTCTAAAGGATTTGGAACCCTCTTCCAAGTAAATTTTATGCATGCACACAAAAGGACTGATGCCCCCAAGGGTAGCAGTAGTCCATCCTATTGCTCTCTTATGCTTCTTTAAAATACACAACAGTTCTTCCTCTTGCTCATCAGTGAGAGGAAGAAATGATCTCTGGAAACTTCTTGTTTGCCCCCAAAAAAATATACTTCAAGGTTTTTGGCAGCTGTTTCAACTCCACATCAGGAGGACATATAAGTGAAGGCAACAAAGGTGCCTTTCATGGTGGTGGAAGAGGCAACACAGCAGGTTTCCATAGTGGATACCTTGTTGCTGGCCCCATATAAGAAATTAAGGCTTTCACCTCTTAAACCATGGGTGTGAGGGCCTTCTCTTCCACAATCTCACTCCACACATTCTCAAAAACATCATAAAAATCATCACCATGCAGTAGCTTAGGCAAAGTTTCTTCCACAAGCTCATCAAAAACATCAATTAAAAAATAATCCTCACTATCCAAGTGAGGCTGATTGGCTACATTGTAAACATTCAATTTCACTTTCATGTTGCCAAAAGGCACCTCCATTACTCCTGATCTACACTGAATATAAGCATTGGCAGTGGCCAAGAAAGGTTTGCCCAAAACCACAGGAAAGGAGGTGGTACACTTGCTTGTCTCCATGTCAAGCACCAGAAAATCTGTTAGGTAGAAAAACTTATCAACCCCAACTAACATTTCCTCTATCATTCCCATAGGCCTCCTTTCAAATCTGTCAGCTAGTTGTAGCACCACATATGTGGGCTTCAATTCTCCCAAGCCTAACTTCTCATAAACTGAATATGAAAGTAGGTTTACACTAGCTTCCAGATCTAACAAGGCCTTCTCAATGGTATGATCCCCAATTATGCAGGGGATTGTGGGAACTCTAGGGTCTTGAAAATTAGTTGGGGTTGCAATGGACAGCAATTGATTCCTTTTCTCAGCACAAAAGACCTTCTTCGATAGGTGTATCCTCGATTGTCTTTTTTGGTGAATAATTCTTTCAAAAATTTTGTATAGGCTAAAACTTGCTTGATAGCATCAAGTAAAGGCAAGTTGATCTTTACTTGTTTGAACGTTTCCATTATCTCATCCACTTTAGCATTCCCCTTGTCAAAAGAAGAGGTTGCTTGAAGTGCATTGGGAAATGGCAAATAGGGGACTGATCTCCCATTTATTGCCTTAGCAAGCTCATCAGATTTTTCTTTGTTTTTGTTTTCAATTTTCTGTTGGGGCACATCAACACTCCCCTTATTTTTTATATACTGCTCCTGCTGCATATCATCATGGGTTACACTTTTCTCATCAGGTTCAGCACCAACTTGGTTATTAACCAGCCTTCCACTCCTCAAAGTGGTGACAGATTTAGCTTCTTCATGTGATAAAGTCTCACCCATCATGTACTGTCCTCTGAGGTTGTTCATGGGCTGACTAGGCAGTCTTCCTCTCTCTTAGTCAAAGCATTAGATAGCTGACCAAGGTGGTCCTCTATCTTCTTAATACTTTGGCTATGGGAGTTGACAGTTTGTAATAAAGGGCGTAAATTCTGCAGTGAAGCCAGAACTTGCTCTTCAAATGTGAGGGATCTAGAGGGTGCTAGGGCTGGTGCACTTTGATGCACAGGTTGAACCATTGGCTGGGCCATAGGCTATTGGTATTGGGGCCTTGGAAAGTAGTTCTGTTGGTAAGGCTGGGCATTCCTATAAGGCATGGATTACTGTTGTGGTTGTTGCTGCTGCTAATTTTGAAATGTATCTTGTCTCCATCTCAAGTTGGGGTGGTTTCTCCAATGATAACTATCAGTAGGCTGTTGTCCATAGAACTAAGCAGCATTCACATGTTCCATCACAAGGTCTAGAAATTGGGCAGCAGAGGGACATTCCTCAAGGGAGTGAGTGGGGGACTGACATATCACATATGCCTCCTCCACTTTGGCAGCCATTGAAGACTGCATTGCTCTCATGAGCTTATCAAACTTTTGAGTCAAGTTGTCCACTTTCTTTTCCAAATCATTGTATCCACTCACCTCATACATTTTCCCTCTTGTAGTATTTTCTCTCACCAACCTGGCAGGGGTCTCAAAGTCCCTTAAAAATGTCTCGATTTGCATGGAATTTTCACTAATGATATTAAACAACTCCCAAGCCTCATCAGCTATCTTGTGGAGGTATGTACCACCATATGAGGCATCCACTATATCCCTACTCTTGGGATCAATTCCTTGATAGAAACTTTAAATAAGTTACCATTCAAGAATTTGGTGATGGGGACATTATTTCAAGAGCTCCTTAAATCTCTCATGTGCTTGGTGAAAGTCTTCAGTTGGGGCTTAAGCAAATGAAATTATGCTCTTCCTCAGCTGACTTGTTTTGGACATGGGAAAAAATTTGGCCAAAAATTGATATTGAAGGTTATTCCAAGACTGAATACTATTGGTTGGGAGCATTGACAACCAAGTTCTAGCCCTATCTTTTTATGAAAAAGGAAAAATTCTTAACCCGGTTGCTTCCTCCCCCAAACCTGCAATGTTGAAAATAGTACATAGTCCTAGAAATTCATCAATGTGCTTGTATGGGTCTTCTTTACTCAAACCATAGTATGAGGGTAGCATCTCTATGATGGAAGATTTAATCTCATAGTTCTCTTGGACAATAGAAAATTAAATGCAGAAGGGGGAATTTTACATACCTGGTGTATTAAATTCTTTCAATGTCCTAAGTTGCTCACCCATTGTAGAACTATCACAATCAACTACAGGTGTGTGTATGGGTTACTTAGGTCTAAGAATTCTTTCAAATTCAAGAACTAAAGGAACAATCTCAGGATTAAGAGATCTCCTACAAAGCATACACACAGCAGAAACTCAATACAACACAAACAAAATATAGTACAGATTTCAGCAAAACAAATTCAAAAACACACAACTACTACTACTTATCTAAAAATTTATAGATCTATAAAAGTAAAGGAGTTAGGAAATACAAACTTTAGCACAACTTGCTCCTCCAACTAGCATAATACTCCTCTCAAAATAACAAATCCAGATCTGCAATCACAAAATTAGACTACAAAAAACTACAGCAACAATTAGTCAAACACAAAATAGGTAGGTAAAAATCTAAATCTAGAATGAGAAAAACTTAGATCTACTAATTTTAAGAATGCAGATCCCCGACAGCGGTGCCAAAAACTTGTTGACTAGATTACCTTACAATTATTAAATGGTTAAAACAGCAAATTAAATGAACAAACTGCAATAAAGTGGGCTTAAGGAAAGCAAGCAGTCCTGCAAGAACCAGGGCTGTTGCAGCAAGTTTTAATAGGTAAGTGAGGGTAGGTCCACAGGGAAATGTGTTTTGAAATGAGGTAAATCTCCATATCTATAACAGATCTGGCACTCTAACCTAATTTAGACTAAATCAAAACAGGAAAGAGGAGAGGCTTCTAAGATTTGTCACTTTACTAAAAAATTATAAAAATCAAATGGAAATGATCCAGATCTGATTAAACATAGAGTTAAAGAAAAATGGAGAAAAGGTTAAAATCAAAAGGTGGAGAGCAGCAGCTAGGGATTTTGGTATTTAATAAAAATTAATTGAATCAAAGGCAGTGCATAGGACAGATTTACAACAATCCTTCATCTGGCTACATGCTCAGATGTAAGATATAAGAATCTAATCTCAACCAAAGAATTGAAGCGATCATAAGGTTATGATCTGTCCATTTCAATGGCCACAGATCCTCCCAGAGATTATTCCAATTCTAGGATATTGATTGGAATAGGTAAACTATTGCAGATGTTGTGGGTGCCAAGCTACAAGCTCAAGCATCCACAGGAATATCTAATCCAGGGAAATCAAATACGAAGAAATAAAATATAGATCAAAATCACCTTTAAAAACCATAATTGCATTATAATAACATAACTTACAATCCTATTATGCTCAAATCTGTAATCTGTGCAACATACAATCCATCTACACAGCCTCTGAAACTCTTGATTTCTAGCTCTCAACCTCACCCTAGCTACTGAAGGGGTTTAGCCAACCATGATTGGTTGAGAAGAGAATGGGGAAAGAAAGAAGAGAGAGAATTTTTGGAGGGAAAATGGAGATCGGATTTAGCTCTAATTCTCTCAATTTTTAGATGCTAGCTCTGTAAATTCCTCAAGCTTTTATACTCTTCTCCGCTCTTCTCAGATCTGTTTTAGCCAATTAGAGCTCAAGAGAATAATTCTATTATTCTGAGCTGCTAATGTGGCTGATTTCTCTTCTAGAAGCTCTTTCCCCATTGATCCAAAACTGATAGGCTCATGTGATGTGATTAGGGTTTCCATTCGTGCTCAGTTGTGTTCCAAAAATACCCCCAGGGGTTATTAACATGCCTTGGAACTCGTGCACAGAATTCTAAAGTTGGCAACTGCAATGAAAAGAACTGAGAATTTCCTAATTCGAGTGTCGAGAGGTTCAGGGAACCTCTCGACAGGTTCTGAGTCTGCTTGGTGTTCTCATCGATAGGTTGAAATGGCTTTCGACAAGTCTGAAGACTTCTCGACAGGTTCAATTGACTAATCGACAGGATTGGAGACATCTTGACAAGTTCATGTGAACTGGTCGACAGGATTGGAGACATCTTGACAGGTTCATGTGAACTGATCGACAGGATTGGAGACATCTGACAGGTTCATGTGAACTGGTCGATAGGATTAGAGTGAATTCTCTCCTTCTGTCCAGTCTCATTACATCCTCTTGACAGGTTATAGAAAATCATGTTGGCATCTTTGTAAAGCTCCCGTTGAGCTTTCGACAGGATGGCAATAGCGCTCGACATGTTGCTTCAACCTCGCAAGATTAGGTGCAGCTTTAGGTAAGCTGTCGACAGGTTGCATTACACTAGTCGACAGGTTCAGTTGAACCTCTAGACTTCCCCTACACCTTCAAGTATCCTCTCGACAGGTTCAACTGTAATACCTCCAACATCTCGATAGGTACTGAAACCTCCCGAGAACTTCATATTGCCACCTCAGTACCTCTCGACAGGTAGGCCTATACTTCCAGAACCTCACGATTACTTGATGGAACCTCTCGATAACTTGGCTTCTGTCTCCAGAACCTCTCAACAAGTTCTGCTTTGTGCTTCCACAACTGGCACACATCTTTGGTGTGCTATTCTTCATTTGTTCACCACTCAGCAGCCTCTTGGTGGGTTCGATCTTCATTCCTTGCAACTGCACTTAGTCTCAAGCATCCCCAGTTGGGCCCATGACCTTCTTATGAACTTCTAAAGCTCTGTGGATCACTTGATTGGCTGGTCTTTGGGCTGTATGAACACATGTTGAGCAGCAGATTGCTTCTTTGGCCTTTTTAGATGGATGTCTGCACTAAGGCTGCAATTTATTGCTTATCTATAAAACACACTTACAACACCTTATTAGTCAGCTCAAGGGTCCCTCAAAGGTCAGGTTAGGAGGTGAAAAATGATATTTTTCACTGCTTAACAATCATGACAAAGGGTTCTCAAGTCACCACATGAAGTCAAGTTCAGACCGTCTAATAGGAGGGCTATGATATCAAGATCTAGTGTGGAAGATTGAGACGGAAAACACAATCTCCATTGTCTAATTCAAGGCTTTCAACCATTTTTTATGGTGGGAAACCGTATGTTCTTCATAGGAAAGAGGGGTGCAAATAACGTCACCCAAAAAGAATATCACATGAACATGTTTTGCCAATTTTAAATAGAAAAGTATTTGATTACAATTGGAGGTCGGGACTATACGCCAGGTGTAGAGAAATTGCTAGACCCAGCTTCAGTTGGCCATCAAGTGGCGTCCATCATGAGGATCGAATGCCACGGCAACTTAGGCAATGTTGATAACATCCCATTCAAAGAAATTTTGTTTTTATAACTTTTTCACCATTAAAAATATGGTCAAAGTTGGGAAAAATTAATACAACAAAGTTTTGAGGCGCTACCTTATCTTTGACTCATCAAATGGAGGGCCAAAAAGTCAAAAAAATAATTTTCTTTTTTAAATCATATGTCCCATGGCTAATCAACACAAAATGGGATTTGTCTTGTGTTGATCATGCCACCATTGCCACGTGGCATGTGATTTGGCCACTGGGTGCATAGGTCATCTTGTGTGTGTGTATTGTCGACAATGCCTTACAGTTATTACTTTCAAAATTGACATTATTAGTAACAATAGCGATGATAGTAATTATAAATAGGAAATTTTAGCAAAATAGGATTGATAGAGAATTGTTTTGAGCTATTATACTTTTCTCAAAAGTTTGAGCAAAAGAGGATCGACATGGAACTCAGAGCAGAATAACACAGATATTGGGGTTAGAATATGTGAAATGGCCAAATGGGGTATAAAGGAAATGGTTGTGGTGCCCTTTCATTGAAAGGGTGAAATTACCATGGCGCCCTTTCACTTAAACATAGAAACTTTTCAGATGAACAAAAATCCACTCTCATTTTCCAATTCTATATTGGTGATAACTGTAACTCCCTCTTTTGCTATAGGAAAATCGACTGTATCCACATGATCTTCCGCAAGCCACAAAAAAAATACAACAAATTTTTATAAAATTTGTGGGGCTATCCTTTCAATGATCTTCATTCTCATGGTGGAATGGGTGATTGTGGTTGGCTTTATTGACATAGCTAGACTTAATTGAGCTTTGGGGGCTGAAATTGAAGGACATGACTAAAAGAATGAATTCTCTCCATTAGGAAAAAATAATACCAATAGTAGACTGAATTCCAAAAAAATGGATTTGAATTCAAAAAGGTTATTGCATATTTAGGTTTTCATATGGGTTTTATGTAGAAGATGGTAAAGCTGATGATGAGAATGAATAAGAAGGTGTTGAATAAGGTTTAATCCCAACCACAGGTGTCAATCTATTGAGTTTGAGAAATCAATTGATTGACGTCTGGGCGGATTCAGAAACCTCTACAAATAGGCTCCAACCCTTTTGGCCACCGGGTTGGAGCCTATTTGTAGAGGTTTCTCTAGGGGTTCCAAGGCATTGTTAGAGAAAGTTTTTCATGAGAAAAAAACTGATGAGAATACTTAGAGAGAAAAAGTATTGAAGAATGGCTTGGGATTGAAGATCCAATTGAAGTCGTTCTTATGTCGGAATCGTTATATATTTCGGCAGATCTTTTCTCTGTTATTTGAAGGACTGCATCCTTATTTTTATAGTGTGTTGGCTGTATAAGATCGTGTTTGATCTTGATTGAGAGTGCACTAGAGAGAAGAGAGTGTGTGTGTATTGTAAAAGTTCATAAATAGTGCATATACTCCCGTGGACGTAGCCCTCGATTGGGTGAACCATGTAAATCTTTGTATTGTGTGTGTAATTGTTTCATTACCTAAGTCTTCTTATTTTTCTGCATTCATCGCGATAGAGAATTCGTAGTGTGGGTAGAATTCCTAACAAGTGGTATCAAAGCGAGGTTTATGTTATAATGGCGATGAAGGTCTCGAATGCACGATTCGAGGTGGAGAAGTTTTCTGGGAATAATAACTTCGCTTTGTGGCAAGTCAAGATTATAGATCTCCTTGTCCAACAAGGTATTAATGATGCTATACTTGGAAAAGAGATGGAAAAGAAAACAGAGATGTTCGATGAAGAGTAGAACTCTATTGATAAAAGAGTCGTAAGCATTATCTGATTATGCTTGTCCGATGAAGTTCTGTACAATGTTCTTCACGAAAAGATGATCGTGAATCTGTGGAAGACTATGAAATCTCTTTATATAACAAAGTCGTTGTCCAAGAGACTCTTCATGAAGAAATAACTCTACACCCTTCATATGAAGGTCGGTACACGTATTCATGACCATTTGAATTCATTTAATAAAAAGTTAGTGAACTATTAAGCATTGAGGTAAAACTTGAAGAAGATCTCACACTTCTCTTGCTCACCTTATTGCCTGCATCTTATGAGTACATTATTACCACATTAATTTATGGTAAAGATACTATTATCGTCGAAGAAGTGATTGTTGCACTTCTCTTCGACGAATTGAGAAAACAGTCTGAATCTAGCTAACTCTGAAAGGATTAGTCTCTTGAACGAAAGGGGTGAAAACCATGATCGCAAAAGAGACAAATCCAGAGGGGATAATAAATCAATGAGAGAGAACAGTAGGTTCAAATCTAGAGGTGACAGAAAGGATATTACCTTTTACTTTTGTAAGCAATCTGGACATATTAGCAAATATTGCAAGCAGAGATTGAATAATAATAAGGGTGATGAAGGGACTTCGCAAAAGGCTAGAGTTGCTAAGTCAGATTCTGGTGAAGACCTATTGTGTGTATTATTAAGCTCCAGTCAGTTTGATGTTAAACGGATCCTAGATTCAGGGGCATCATATCACATGTGTCCGTACAGGGATTGGTTTGACTAGTACAAGTTAGCCAATGGTGGGACGATTTTGATGGGGAATGATAGTGTATATGAAGCAGTAGGTATCGGTTGTATCAGAATCAAGATATTTGATGGTTATGTTCACACTCTTACTGAGGTTAGGCATGTGCCTGATTGATAAGATGTCGTGTTATCCTAGAATTCGAAAAACTAAAGATTGTACATAGTGCTATGACCTGAATGAAAGGAAAAAAGATAGAGAATTTGTATACTTTAGTAGGCAACACAATCAGCGACAGTAGTGTTGTAGCTATAAAAGATTCCAATGATCTTTCATATTTATGGCACAAGAGGCTTTGTCACATGAGTGAACGTGGGCTGACAGAGCTCATAAAGAATAAGGCGATTTCTGAAATTCAAACTTGTAAACTAAATTTTTGTAATGATTGTATCTTCAGGAAGCAAAAGAAAGTCAGTTTCTCTACTGAAAAATATACTTCGAAGGGGCTAATTGATTATATATATTCTGATGCATGAAGACTAGCTAAAGTCACTTCAGTAGGTGGAGCCAACTACTTTGTGTCATTTATAGATGACTACTCCAAGAAAGTTTGGGTGTATTCGATTAAAAATAAGTCGAATGTGTTTTAGAAATTTAGGCAGTGGCAGAGTATGGTTGAAAAGCAAACAGACAGAAAGGTGAAGATTTTCAGATCAGATAATAGTGGGGAATACTTGTCATCAGAGTTTAAATCTTACTGTGATAATCAAGGGATTATTAGGCACTTAACAGTTTCTGAAAATCCTCAGCAAAATGGTGTAGTAGAGAGGATGAACATAATACTATTAGAAAAAGCTTGGAGTATGTTGAACCATTCCGGCTTGAGTCATAGGTTCTGGGCAGAGGCAGTGAATACTACATGTTATATGGTCAACCGGTCACCTTTAGTGACATTGAACTCGCAAACTGCAAATGTGGTTTACTATGGAAGACATGGGAGTTACTCTCACTTGAGGGTGTTTGGATGTGCGGCTTATGCATTACTTTAGAGAAGTAAACGATCCAAGTTAGATCCAAAATCTAAAAAGTGTGTCTTGATTGGCTATGGAGAAGGAGTCAAGGGTTATCGTTTGTGGGATATACAATCTCACAAAGTGATAGTTGAAAGAGACATTACTTTCAACAAAGATGAGTTTCTGATGAAAAAGGCGGAAGACAAACCTCAGTCATCTGATGAACCTCAGGTACAAGTTGATGTTGAAAGACATGAGTAAGATGAGAAAAATAATGAAGACTTTGAGATAGAGGATGATGGCACAATTTCTCAAGACTTGTAGTCCAAGGTACCGGTTCAAACTACTTTGAGAAGGTTAGAGGATGAAGAAATGCCCTAAAAAGTTTAAGGATATGATTCCTTTAACACTTGCACTTATCACAGAGAATGGGAAACTAAACACAGTTCCAGAAGCTCAAGCGGATACAGATACAGTAAAGTGACAATTAGTTATGGAAGAAGAATGGTAGTCACTTTTGAAGAATGAGACTTGAGATCTCATAGAACTTCCTAAAGGGAAGAGAGTCATCGTTTATAAATGGGTCTTTCGAAAGAAAGAAGTTGATAAAAGTGAAACTTCAAAGTTTAAAGCAAGGCTAGTTGCAAAGGGGTTTTCTCAAAAAGAGACTATTGATTATAATGAAATATTCTCTCTAGTTGCAAAGCACACTTCGATTCACACGTTGTTGATTGTTGTTGCATAGAAAGATCTCAAACTAGAACAGATAGATGTGAAAATAATTTTTCTTCATGGAGATCTTCAGGAATAAATTTATATGAGATAATCAAAAGGATTTAAAGCAGAAGGGTCAGAATCACTCATTTGCAGATTAAAGAAATCCTTATATGGTGTCAAGCAGACACTTAGGCAGTGGTACAGGAAGTTTGATTCATATATGCTGGGCATAGAGTATCACAGGGGACAGTATAATTATTGTGTCTATTGGAAATAGTATGGTAAAGGGGAGAGAATCTTCCTAATTCTCTATGTAGATGATATGCTGATAGCAGTAAGAAGCAATATTGAAATCAACAAGCTGAAGCAATCATTAAGTCAGAAGTTTGAGATGAAGGATCTTAATTCCGCAAATAAGATCCTAAGTATGAAAATCACGAGAGATCGTGAGAAAAAGAGGCTTTAGCTTACTCAAAGGACCTTTGTCCAAAAGCTCCTTAAGAAATACAATATGAGTAACGCCAAGCTTGTATCAATTCCTCTAGCAGAGCATTTTAAACCCACAACGAAGATCTCGTCCACACATGAAGAAAGGGAATACATGAAAAATATTCTATATGCAAATATCGTTAGGAGTTTGATATATGCTATGGTGAGTACACGTCCAGATTTAGCACAAGCCTTGAGTGTGGTTTGCAAGTATATGTCGAATCCAAGTAAAAAACATTGGCTTACAGTGAAATAGATATTGAGATATCTGAAAGGTACAGCTGAATATGGTTTGATGTTTGAAGTTGGAGATACAAGCAAGTTAGATCTCTACGGGTACGTTGATTTCGACTATGCTGGTGATCTTGATAGAAGGTCTACCACGAGATACGCGTTCATCTTGGCAGGTAGAGCAATCAATTGAAAGTTTATGCTCCAAGGGATAGTTGCGTAGTCTACAACATAGGCCAAGTATATAGCGGCTACAAAAGCAGCTAAGGAAGCCTCGTGGCTTAAAGGTTTGGTTAGTGAATTTTGTGAGGTTGATAAAAGCACCGATATCTTCTATGACAGTCAGAGTGTCATTCACCTAGCAAAGAATCAGGTCTTTCATGTTGAAACAAAGCATATAGATGTCCGGTATTATTTTATCAGGGATATGATAGAAGATGGAAAAATATCGATTGAGAAGATCGATACGAAAGAAAACGCAATGGATATGTTGACTAAGCCGGTTATGCAGAATAAGTTTAGGCATTGCTTAAACTTGATTTGCATTTTTCAAAAATGTTGATGCCCGTTTGGGCGGTGACGTGGTTGGGATGAAACCTTGGTGGAGATTGTTGAATAAGGTTTAATCCCAACCACAAGTGTCAATCGATTGAGTTTGATAAATCAATCGATTGATGTCTGGGCGGATTCAAATCCACAAGTTTGAATATTTGGCTATTATGGGAAGATTGGTTTAGCCAAATTTTTCCTAATGTGATTTGGAGCTTATTAGGGAAACTGTTTTGAATACTTGACAAGTTTAGAAGATTTCTTTGGTCAAGTTTCCAAAAGGGTTAGAGCCTATTTGCAAAAGGTTTCTCTAGGGGTTCCAAGGCATTGTTAGATAAAGTTTTTCATGAGAAAAAAACTACTGAGAATACTTAGAGAGAAAAAGTATTGAAGAATGGCTTGGGATTGAAGATCCGATTTAAGTCGTTCTTGTGTCGAAATCATTATATATTCCGGCAGATCTCTTCTCTATTATTTGAAGGACTGCGTCCATATTTTTACAGTGTGTTGGTTGTATAAGATCGTGTTTGATCTTGATTGAGAGTGCACTAGAAATAAGAGAGTGTGTGCATTGTATATGTTCATAATAGTGCATATACTCCCGTGGACGTAGCCCTCAATTTGGTGAACCACGTAAATCTTTGTGTTATGTGTGTGATTGTTTCATTGTCTGAATCTTCTTATTTTTTCGCATTTATTGCGATAGGGAGTTCCTAGTGTGGCTAGAATTCCTAACAGAAGGATCCAATGAAAGGGATGATCATGGAATTCGAGTGAGCAATGATGTCAAGAAGTATTGCACATTTGCACTGGCAAGATTTCTTTGAGCAAAACAACTTTGATGATTAATAGCTTCAAACACTCGAATGGGAGATCGCTTTCGCCTACCTTGGGCGACTTATTTTTTCTCTGTCGTTCGTTGGACTAGGGTGTGCATTAGGACGAAGGGCAAAAGCGTAATATTATACAAGGATAATAAAGTAAAATCACATATACCAAAAAATTTCTTGGGTGCAGATTATCGTGAGAATCCCTAAAACCCATAATCTTTCAGAAGAGTATATGGCGCTGAAACTTTATAAAATGGATCCCTATTTTCCAAAGTGCCCCAATAAATATTAATAATTATTTTTTCCTCAAAAAGAAAAAAATATTAACAATTATTTTTTAAAAGAAAACGGGTTGATTACCATATACCAACTCAACCTTGTTAAATTAATAGGTTCTTGTAATTAATCTTGTCCATTGAGCATTCTCTCGATCCATTCTTATTCTACATCACTTTTTTCCTTCAATTTCTTGGAAATTTATACCTGGTTGATGTGAGGATTAGCCGGCTTGTGCTTTCATGAATCCATGTTTAGTAGATTTTTGTAGAAAGTACCTTCCCTAGGTCAATACATACACCCTATTGCATTAACCTTCCCAAGAACAGGCGTAAAGAGAAAAGAAAATAATGAAAAGAAGAATAGCATAAAAATCAAATCTAACTATGAAAAGGATGAGGCCCCTAGAACCTCGAAGCTTAGGAGTTAAAAAAACAAAAAATCTAACTAGGAAAACGTTAATAAACCTAAAAAAACGAAAATAGCAAAGAGAAATGGAAGGGGATCAAATCTACAACTACCAAATGTTTGTAAATTCAAAAGAAAATCTACCTAGGCTAGGAAACCGTAATGATAAAAAAATAATAAAGAAAAGTAAAGGATCTAAAAACAACCTTAGAAAGGGGATTTTGAGGGTCCTAATGCGCACGGGGTTCATTTTCAATTATCTGAACACCCCCACCCGTTTTGCTCGCAGGACCAACCTGCCAAATATAGGAAGGAGTAATTGCATGGTGCAACTACTTTCCAAAAACTGAAATTGGGTAATTTTTTTTTATTTTTTTGTGAAAGGAATTGGGTAATTGATCGCTACATGTGTTGCGTGCAATTACCTCCCAAATAAGTTTCAAATTTAATTGCACACTAAGCTACTGGCGCTCAATCCTTCAAGTACCTCCTTAGGTGTTGGTACATGTGGCTACGAGATCTCATCAATGGAGATTAAGAATTAGATTAGGTGTTGGTACATGTGGGTAGGAGATCTCATCAATGGAGATTAAGAATTAGAAAAGGCAACAAGTGCATGCTTGTGCACTTACCTTCTTGGACAGTTACTTGGCTTTAAAAGTGCTTTATAATGGATTTGGTTAAGAGTATAAAAAGGCATTTTCATTTTTTGTGTAACATTAAAATATGTAATGTAAGACTCTAGCTAATCCAAGTGCTATATATAGATAGAGAGAGCCGGGGATATACGCTTGGGCATAGAGATATCCACTATAAAAAATAAGATTATTAGCGGCGGCAAAAAACTGCCTGCTATTAATAAAAAAAAATATTAAAGACTAGCACTACAAAAAATAAGACTATTAGCGGCAGTTTTTTTAACAAAAAACTGCCGCTATTAATCCTGTCGCTATTAAAAACTGCCGCTATTAGTCTTGCCGCTACTAAAAAATGCCTTAATAACAAGTGCCGCTGAAACTCCTTATTTTTGTAGTGTAGTAAGACTATTAGCGACGAGGGTATTAGCGGCAGTTTTAGTTGACGCTAATAGTCTTATTTTTTGTAGTGATCTCTACGCATATTGATAGGAGGACAAGTAGCGCCTATGTCGCTCATGCGACAATCCCTCTTTTTCCTAATTTCACCGCGCTTTAACCATGGTTACCACTGACACTGACAGAATCAGAAAGGCAAAGCGTGGAGAGGTGCTGAGAGTCCGTACCTGACATCGTGATTTTGTCATGATTATATTCGAAAAGACATATGAGAAGACTACCTAATTCGAAGAGCTTACGTTTCTATGAAGGAGGCGATTGCGCTTCCTATACGACGCGCTATCGCAATATCTGACGTAATATTATTAATTAAAAGTGGCGCATGACTGCGTGATTCTCAATGGTAATCATTACCATTTGAATTGACTGTTTGAGAGACTCCTTCGGAGAGTCCATTAATTGGCGAAATGTTTAGCATTTATTGCTCAAATGTTGAACATTAATAGTGCTTTTGTCAGAGGGCTTCACTCCCCTTGAGAAGCACTAGCACTCAGGTAAGAAGCGCTAGGGCTATCTTCTATTAGCACTTCCATGATGAGAAGGAAGCGTTAGCTCTCCGTGCATGATACGAAGCGCCCCAAATTTTGACACGTAGCACTATTTTATGCGAAGCAATGCCCGAAAGTATTTCATTTATTAACATTGTCAGAACATTAAATAAGGAGGGGGGCAAGGTGGATAGGATTATGGTGTCTGACATCGTATTGTGCAATGGCCATCATTCCCTTTACAGAAAAATATTTAAGGCGAGAATTTTGTGAATTACAAATTCACAAATTACTTTTCACCTTCGCTCTCCCAATCTTCATCTTCTTAGAGCGCAGTAAGAAACAACAAAGCGGCGAAACCCTATTTCTGCATCTAGTAACAAGATGAGTGTCATTTTATTTCCGTCCCGTTTTAAAAATGGCAAATAGAAGTACCATCCCTTCCATAGATAAAGCATTTGTGCCCATATATGGAAGGGGGTGCCTCACCGCTTGGAGCGTCGGCGCTCCAACATTTGAGGTGCTTATGCCTCATATATGGGTGCGGGTGCCTCACTACTTGGAGCGTCGGCACTCCAACATTTGAGGCACTTGCGCCTGTACATGGAAGCGGCGCCTCTCCTATTATTAGTAGTTTCTTCTCTAAACAATTCCTTTTTTCTGTATCACATATTTTGAAGATGGTTCTCAAGACCCCAATGGCTAAGTGCACCATCAGAAAGTGTCGGGTCATTTATGGCCCAACATCTGAGCGGAGGAGAAATCTGCTTCAGGATTTGGTCTTCGATGTATTCTTTATGGCTACAAAGGGCATGATAAGCATTAACAACCTCTTGGGCGCAATCATCAAGTTCTAAGATCATGGCAACGTTTGGAATTTTAGGACTAGCAAGACTACCATTATCAGATTTCAAGCCCTTGATTTTACCTTGATAAATGGTATTGGAATGACCGACCCCGCCGATTACCTTCCGAAGGTGGAGATTCCTGAAGAATGGATCATTAGATATAGGTTTTTCAAGGGCCTTAAATATGTAAATAGGGCACACATCAAAGAAGCGATTGACAGTCTGGAGCAGGATGCTAACGAAGACTTTCTGAAACTCTATCTATTGTTTGTCCTCGCCACCGTCTTCTTCCCAAACATAAAATACTCCCTCGAGAACCCCCACCTCGACCTCATTGATGTTCTTCCCAATTTCAACGTATATCCATGGGGCCATCACGCATACAAACAATTTCTAATGTGGGTGGACAAAGCGAAGAGGATGAGGGATTTAGCTAAGAAATCAATCAAACCGTGTGCTGACCATATTTACGATTGCACTATTGCCCTACAGGTAATGTCATCTCCCAGAATGTCCTATTTTATTTCTTACAAAGCGATGACGATTACAAAAGTCAGCAAATATTTATTTTATTTTTCATAGATCTTAGCGTACAAGATTAACAGCAAGTGCACTCCAGCCAAGGTTGCTAGTGTCGTCCACTTCCCAAGGCTATTGAAATGGAAAGCAAATGACAAAATGACGAAATCGTACATTACAGAACCCGAGCATAAGGTAAATTTGAAACAAGACGATATCGCATCCAGATATAGGCGCTATCGCTACAATATAGAAGTGCAACCGCTTCAAAATGAAGCGATGCACATATAAAATATAAGATTCGCTTCTAAATGAGGCGATGACGCCTCTAATACGAGTGCAATCACTACGAAATGAAGCGATGGCGCCTCTATAACGAGCGCAATCGCTTCTTAAGAAAGTGGGCATGTATTCCCAAATTTTTAATCAGTCAAAAATAATATAAAATATCTATCATCTTGTAGGTCGTCCGCATCTAGTGATTGGAGGCCACACCCAATGAAAGCACCCTGCTTGTGGTAGAAGCCGTATTGAGAATAGGCAGAGACCTGCGGAATCGGGTGAAGGATAATTAGTCCCTCCCATTATTGTGTGGAGGAAGAAAATAGACATTGACGTTATTAGCATCTCGGATGAGGAAGTGGCAGAGGAGGAAGAAGAAGAAGAAGAGGAAGAAGTAGAAAAAGAAGAGGGAGAAAAAGAGGGAGAAGAAGAAAAAGAACCCAAATCCCGTTAGTCAGTGACAGCGGATTGATTGTTAATCAGTGAAAAATATCATTTTTCACCTCCTAACCTGACCTTCGATGGACCTTTGAGATGACTAATAATGTGTCTTAAGTGTGTTTTATATTTAGTAATAAATTACAGTCATAGTACCGAAATCCATCTAAAAATGCCAAGAAGAGACATGCTGCTTCAACATGTGCACATACAGCTCAAGCAATCAACCATCAAGCAAAGTCACAAAGCCTTAAAAATTCTATGGCAATGCCATGTGTCCAACTGTGTACACATGGGAGCAAACCAACAGGTGCATTTGATGAAGATTGAACCCCTCAAAGGGCACTGAGTGCTTGATAGATGAAAGCCAACACCCCAAGCTGTGTCAGCTATGGAAGCAAAGAACAGAAGCTGTCGAGAGGTTATTTCAACCTATTAAGAGGTCTGTGGGCTGAATTAAACCTGTCGAGAGGTTCCCATGAACCTATCAAGCAGTCAAAGCTATCATGTCGAATACTTACTTGGAGCTATATTGGACCTCGCGAGGTTGAATCATCCTATCGAGAGGATGGCTGAAGCCAGTGCAGCAGTTACACATTGAATTCATCCTGTCGAACAGTCAGAAGAACTTGTCGAAGGCTAAATCCAATCTGTCGAATAGAGCATCAAATACACTCAAAACCTGTCGAAAGGTTCTCTAAACCTCTCGAAGCACGATCTGGGAACTTCTTAATTTCAGCTAAGAATGCAGATCACTTCAATGCTCTGTGCACGTGTCCCAAGGCATGCTAGTAACCCTTGAGGGTCTTTTTAGAATACAAATAAGCACGAATGAGAACCTTCTAACCACCTCACATGTGCTTGTCCAATTCGAACCAATTGGTGGGGGATTCTAAAAGCAAAATCAGCCACATCAGCAGCTCAGAATAACATTATTATTCCCTTGAGCTCTGACTAGCTGAAATAGATATGAGACAAAGGGAGAAGGTATAAATAGAAGAGAAGTTTTACAGAAGAACCATCCAGAAAGTGAGAGAGCACAGAGACCAAATCTGAAATCCTTTTCCCTCTAAAATGCCTTCCTTCTTCCTTCTTCCCCATGCTCCCTTTAGCCCAACCATGGTTGGCTAAATACTTGTAGCAGCTAGGGTGAGGTGGATCTATCAATTGAGAGGTTGAGAGCATTTGTATGGAATTAGATGTTGCACAAACTATAGATCTGAGAATAATGTACTGTAGGTTGTATTGAATCAGTAAACTGTTGGTTGTAAAGTTAATTTGAATCTATAGATCTCTGATTGCAATCTAATTTCCCTAGATTTAATATTCCTGTGGATGCCTGATCTTGTAGCCTTGCATCCACAGCATCTGGAGTGATTTAATTGTTCTAATCAAAGCCTTTGAATCGGAGGAAGTCCCTAGGATGATTTGTGACTATTAAAGTGGACAGATCATAACCTTAAGATCAATTCAATTCTCTGATGTAGATTAGATTTTTCTACCTTGCATCTGTGCTTGTAGCCAGATGAAGGATTGTTGCAGATCAATCTCCTGCATTGCCTCTAAACTAATCACTTTTCAGTGAAGACCAAAATCCCCAGCTGCTATTCTCCACCTTTGATTTTATCTCTCAAAACCTTTTCTCTATTTCTTCAAATCGGTTTTCCACTCAGCTCTGGATCATTAGTCCTTAGATTTAATTTTCTATAGTTTTAGTAAAGTGACAATCCTTTAAAACCTCTCCTCTTTCCTTTCTTGCTTTATTTTAAATTAGGATAGGATAGAGTGTCAGATCTGTTCTAGATCTGGAGATTTACTATATTTTGAAACACATTTTCCTATGGACATACCCTTACTTCTCTCTTTAAAGCTTGCTGCAACAGCCATGGTTCTTGCAGGCTTGGCTGCTTACCTTGGTTCCATTTGGCTATGATTTTTTCTGTTAGTGTGTTGTTTGTAACCTCTTAATAATTACAAGGTAAGCAGTACAATATGTTTTTGGCGCTGCTGTCGGGGATCTGTGTTTTTAGAATTAGTAGATCTAAGTTTTTCTTATTTTAGAGTTTAGATTTTTAATTGCCTATTTAGTGTCTGACTAATTGCTTCTGTAGTTTTTTGTAGTTTTCTGAATTTATTCAGATTTTGAGTTGTGACTGAAATGAGCAATTATGAAAAAAGAAGGAGCAAGTTGTGCTTGAGTTTGCATTTTCTTTGCTCTTTTACATTTCTAGATCTGTGAATTTTTAGATCTGCCATAATAGTTTTTGTGTGTTTGTGTTGTGAGTGGTGTATGTTTGAAAGAAGAACTCTCAACCCTAAGATTTTACCATTAAATCTTGAAGTTGAAAGGATCCTTAGGTCTAGACAAACTACACTTATACCTGTTGAATCTGAAACTGCTGAAATGGGTGAGCAGCCTAGATTGTTGAGAGAATATTTTGCACTTGGTGCATATAATTCTCCTTTCTATATAGAATTTCCAGCTGTGGAGGAAAATTATGAGATCAAGTCTTCAACAATTCAAATGTTATCTTTTTTCCATGAGTTGAGTAAAGAAGACCCATACAAATATGTTGATGAATTTCTTGCTTTGTGTACTACTTTTAATATTACTGGTTTGGATCCGGAAGCCACCAAGCTAAGGCTATTTCTTTTTCATTAAAAGATAAAGCTATGGCTTGGTTGTGTACAAAGTTTATATCAAGGAATTAATTCAAGAAGCAGAAATATAGTGGATGCCTCTTGTGGAGGTACATACCTTCATAAAACAGTTGAGGAAGCACGGGAATTGTTTGAGGTTATTGGAGAGAACTCAATGCAGCTGGAGACCTTGTCTAGGGACATTGAGTCTCCAGCTAAATTGATGAAAGTGAACACAACAAGAGGGATAATATATGAGGTCACTGGTTATAATAATTTAGAGAAAAAGGTAGACAATCTGACTCAAAAGTTTGATAAGCTCATGGGAGCAATACAGTCTCCAATGGCTGCCAAAGTGGAAGAGGCATGTTTGATATGTCAGCTTCCCACTCACTCCCTTGAAGAATGTCCCTCTGTTGCACAATTTCTAGATTTGATTATGGAGCATGCTAATGTTGCTCAGTCCTATGGACAGCAGCCAGCTACTGGTTATGCTTGGAGAAACCACCCCAACTTGAGTTGGAGACATGACAACTTCCAAAACCAACAGCAACAGCCAATTCCCTATAGAAATGCTCGGCCTTATCAGCAGAATTTCTCTCGAAAGCTCCAATACTAGCAGCATATGACCCAGCCAATGGCACAACCTGTTCATCAAACTGCACCAGCCCCAGCACCCTCTAGAACACCTGCATTTGAAGAGCAGGTTCTGGCTTCATTGCAAAATTTGGGCTCTTTGTCTCAAACAGTGAGCTCCCATAGCCAAAGTATTAAGAAGATAGAGGACACCCTTGGTCAGCTATCCCATACTTTGACTAGGAAAGAAGAGGAAAGACTGCCTAGTCAGCCTTTGAATAATCCCAAAGG
Organism: Chloranthus sessilifolius; assembly: GCA_021018995.1. NCBI lineage: Eukaryota > Viridiplantae > Streptophyta > Magnoliopsida > Chloranthales > Chloranthaceae > Chloranthus > Chloranthus sessilifolius. The sequence goes on along the minus strand of CM037584.1, from coordinate 102,814,621 downwards.
GCAGTATATGGTGGGTGAAACTTCTTCATCACATGAGGAAGCTAAATCTGTCACCACTTTGAGAAGTGGGAGGTTGGTTGACAACAAGGTTGGTGTTGAGCCTGAAAGGAGTGCAGGAAATGAGAATACAGTCAATGATGATATACAGCAGGAGCAGCATATGATAAATAAGGGGGGCGTTGATGAACCCCAACAAAAAAATAAAAATAAAAATAAAAATAAAATTGATGAGATTGCTAAGGCAGCAAATGAGATATCAGTCCCTCATTTGCCATTTCCTAATGCACTTCAAGCACCTTCTTCTTTTGATAAGGGGAATGCTAAAATTGAGGAAATGATGGAAACATTTAAACAAGTAAAGATCAACTTGCCTTTACTTGATGCAATCAAGCAAGTGCCAGCCTATGTAAAGTTTTTGAAAGATTTGTGCACACACAAAAGATAATCTAGGATACACCTATCCAAGAGGTCTTTTGTGCTGAAAAAGTGAACTAAGTGATGTCCATTGAAACCCTAACAAAACTCCAAGACCCTGGAGTTTCACAATCCCTTCTATCATTGGGGATCACACCTTTGAAAAAGCCTTGTTAGATCTGGGGGCTAGTGTGAACCTACTTCCATATTCAATTTATGAGAAGTTAGGTTTGTGAAAATTGAAACCCACATATGTGGTATTACAGCTAGCTGACAGATCTGAAAGGAAATCTATGGGAATGATAGAAGATGTGTTAGTTGGGGTTGACAAGTTTTTCTATCCAGCAGATTTTCTGGTTCTTGACATAAAACCCAGCAAGTGCACTACCTCCAATCCTGTAATTTTGGATAGGCCTTTCAGTCCTGCTGTTTGTATGTATAAGATCCACTTGGAAGAGTTCCAAACCCTCTAGAGAGATACAGAGAAAGTTAAATCCCCATATACAAGAAGTAGTGATGAAAAAGGTGGTTAAATTGTTAGATACAGGAGTCATCTATCCCATTTCAGATTCTGAATGGGTGGCCCCTACACAGGTGGTACCTAAGAAATCTGGAATCACTGTGGTTAAATCAAATTCTGGTGAGGTAATTCCAACCAGGGAAACCACTGGTTGGAGGGTGTGTATTGATTATCGAAAGCTCAATTCAAAAACCAGAAAATACCATTTTCTTTATCTTCCATAGACCAGATTTTGAATAAGTTGTCAGGAAAAGCTTTTTATTATTTTCTTGATGGATATTCTGGGTATAACTAGATCCCTGTGTATCCACAAGATCAGGAGAAAATAACTTTCACATGTCCATTTGACACCTTTGCTTATAGGAGGATGTCATTTGGATTGTGCAATGCCCCAGCAACTTTTCAAAGGTGTATGTATGTCATCTTCTCGGATATGATTGATCGGTTTTAAGAGATATTCATGGATAATTTTTCTGTCTTTGAGGATAATTTTAGTTAATGCCTACATCACCTCAGCCTAGTGCTGCAGAGATGTGAAGAGACCAACTTGGTCTTAAGTTGGGAAAAGAGTCATTTTATGGTCAATCAAGGCATTGTCCTTGGTCATGTTGTTTCCCACAGAGGCATAGAGGTAGACCAGGCTAAAATTGATTTGATTGCACATTTGCCCCCACCTAAAACTGTCCAATAGGTCAGATCTTTTTTGGGGCATGCTGGTTTTTATAGAAGAGTCATCAAAGATTTTAACAAAATCTCAAAACCTCTTTGTCACATGCTATGCCAAGAGGTTCCTTTTGTATTCAATGATGAATGTTTCACTGCTTTTGAGTTTTTGAAAGGATGTTTGACCTCTGCACCTATCCTACAAGCTCCTGATTACTATTTGCCCTTTGAGCTTATGTGTGATACATCAGATTTTGTAATTGGTGCAGTTTTGGGGCAAAGAAAGGATAAAGTACCTTGTGTGATTACTTATGCAAGCAAGACAATGATTGATGCTCAGCTAAACTACACCACAACTGAGAAGGAATTGTTAGCCATTGTCTATGCTTTGAAAAAATTCAGGTCTTATGCATTAGGATCTAGGATTATGGTATTTACAGACCATTCAATGCTGAAATACCTTTTGTCTAAAAAGGATGCCAAGTCAAGATTAATCAGATGGATCCTCCTATTACAGGAGTTTGATCTTGAGATTAAGGATAAAAAAGGGGTTGAAAATGTGGTTGCAGACCACTTATCTAGGATCCTAGTTACTGAGTTTGATGGACTGCTTGTCAATGACTCATTTCCAGATGAGCAGTTGTTAACTGTCAGCATGATTGCACCTTGGTTTGCAAACATAGGTAATTATTTGGCAGTGGGTAGGATTCTCTCACATTGGAACAAAATAGATAAGGATCTGTTCTTCTCTCATATCAGATATTACATGTGAGAGGATCCATACCTCTTCAAGAACTGTGTAGACCAAGTTGTGAGAAGGTGTGTACCTGAGAATGAATTTCACAGCATACTAACCATGTGTCATGAACAGGCTTGTGGAGGCCATTTTAGTGAAAACAAGACTGCTACAAAAATACTTCAAAGTAAATTTTATTGGCCGACTATCTTCAAAGATGCATGGCAGCATTGCAAGGCTTGTGAAAGATGCCAGAAAATGGGAAGTATTTTCAAAAGAAATTTCATGCCTTTACAGCCCATACATGTAGTTGAATTGCTTGGCATTTGGGAGATTGACTTCATGGGTCCTTTCCCTCCTTCTTATGGGTATAATTTTATTCTTGTGGCTATAGACTATGTGTCCAAGTGGGTTGAAGCCATAGCCACAAGAACCAATGATCACAGAGTTGTTATCAATTTCCTGAAAGACAATATTTTCTCTAGGTTTGATATCCTCAGAGCCATCATTAGTGATGGGGGAATCCATTTCTACAATAGACAGTTTGAAAACCTGCTTAGAAAGTACTCTGTGACACACAGAGTTGCCACCCCATACCACCCACAGACCAGTGGGCAGGTAGAATTTTCTAAGAAGGGGATCAAACACATTCTAGAGAAAAATATGAGAGGAGATAAGAAGGATTGGTCCCTAAAGTTGACTAATGCTCTTTAGGCTTATAGAACTGCCTATAAGACCCCAATAGGGATGTCTTCCTTCAAGTTGGTGTATGGCAAGGCATTCCATTTACCAGTAGAGTTAGAACACAAAGCTTATTGGGCTATTAAGTCATTAAATTTTGATCTAACTGCTGCTAGTATGCACAGCAGGCTGCAATTGTCAAAAATTGAAGAGCTGAGATTGGATGCCTACTCCAATGCAAGGATCTACAAAGAAAAGGCCAAAGCTTTTTATGATAAGCATTTGCTAAGAAAGGAGTTTACTACAGGTAACAAGGTATGTCTGTTTAATTCAAAATTAAAAATTTTCCCAGGCAAGTTGAGATCTAGATGGGAGGGACCTTACATTGTAATGCATGCATCCCCCTCTGAAGCTGTTGAAATCATGGATCCAAAGGATGGTAGGATCATAAAAGTCAATGGTCAAAGGCTTAAAATCTTTGTTGAAAATATAGTAGGGCCTGTGGTGACCATTCACCTTCAAGAACCTCCAAAGTGTGACTGATTTTCAACATTGTATATTATGTATCATAACTATCAATTAGATTGGTGTTGCTATTTTCAAATCTGGCTGTCATTTTATAAATGCTGTAATTTTTGCTTAATTTTTCATTCAATATAATAAGTCAGCTGTGATAAGGGTAGAAAGCTCTATCTCCAATGCATGAGAAATTAGATGGGAACTGAAGAGGAGTGATAAATATGTGTTGAATATGGACTGTGAACTGATGGAAAGCAAATTTGGATTGCAAATGACCTGTCGAGAGGTGTGAGGTGATTTTCAACAGGTACTGAAGGTGCCTCTTGTGAAATTCGACAGGTACTGAGACCTGTCGAGAGGTTGAGAGAGGAAGTCGATAGGTACTGAAGGTGTTGGCTGCATTTTCGACAGGTTCTGTGTACCTGTCTAGAGGTTGAGAAACCTCTCAGAACTCTAAATGTTAGAAATTGGTAACCGGTCGAGAGGTTGGGTGAACCTCTCAAATTGCAAATTCTGAAGGCTGTGTACTTGTCGAAAGGATGTATGAACCTATCGAATTGAAATTTCTGAAGCTTGTTACTTGTCGAGAGGTTTGAACAGCCTCTCAAAGCCTTCAGCATGAGAGACTTAAATTTTCAAATGGTTTTAACTGTTCGACAGGTTGCTTCAACCTATCGAAATCTTCTTTCCAATCCTGTCGAAATAGTATTTTACTTGTTTTAAACCTTTCGACGAGTCATTTCATCCATTCGACACCTTCTGCTACAAGTCTGGTTCCTCCCCTACCCAAGTTATCATTTTCTTCTTTCTCCTCCATCTCATTGGCTCCAATTCCAAGTACCTTGCCATTGTTCCAGTTGCATTAGCTTTGCAAGGTCGACATTTCACACCTGGATTGTCTCGATTTGGTACTGTGTGCTGCAAGCTCTGAGAAACCAGGGTTTTTGAGTAAGTTCTTCTTCAATCTCAATCTTATGATTTTCCAGCATTATAGTTCCATATTTTGAGGATTTTTAGTGTGTGTCGTTAATTGAATTGAAAAAGGAAGATTGTTGTGGCTTTTGTGAAGTATTATGAAGATTTAGAGTCCCAATGGCTGAACGTGAGGATACCCTAGCTGATTTATTCAAACCCCCTTCCAAATCTGCCCCAAAATCCCCCAGGAAATCTAGTAGGATAGCTTCACAGCCCACAGAGGACCCACCTGCTAAGAGGAAGCTAGTCATGGACAAACCCAAGAAGGCACAGAAGGCCCAGAAAGCCAAGAAGGCCAAAATTGTTGAGGAAGTACCTAGACCTGAACCTAACCCTGAGGATGAGATACCTATGGCCGTAACAACTCCCAATGAGTTTGTGGATGCCTTAAGTCTTATTCCTAAGACTATCTTTAACCTACCTTATTTTACTAAGGTGGAGGAATGTAAGGACAACTTGGCCTACTTGGATAAGGCATCCTTGAAACCTCTGTTGATCCCATTACAAGAAAAGGTCTACCCAAGACTAGTCAAGTTATGGTATCAGAACATCAGAGAGAAGAAGCAGCCAGGGTCAACTGACCCTACCCTTGTGGTTTTGGTTGACAATTGGGAGGTAGTTGTGGATTACAATGATATTGGGTTGGCATTAGGAGTCCCTTCCATATATGACTCAGCTTATGGTTTAGGAGCACCTGATATGTGTCCTTCCGAGCAATGGCCAGACATTTGACTCAAGGCATAGTTGGATATGGGGAGTCTTTAATGAGGAGAGATCTAGACCCTAACTTATTTTTCATAGATTCAATCTTGAGGAAGACTATCTATGTCAGTGGGCATCAGCAGGAGAGAAGAACCCCCATAATGAATGTCCTTTACTTCTTCTCCAAGGGCCAATTCTTTAATGCCCCTCAGTTGATATTTGAGGCCATGGTGGATGTAAATGATAAGATCAAAAAGGGTCAAGTGTTGTCAGGATTGCCCTACAGCAGACTCATTACTGCTCTGTAAAGGCAAGGAAAATTTGTGATAAAGAAGGATGAGCCTACTGAGGATCTGAGCCCCAAAGAGTTTGGGAGGAGGGCTTGGTCCACCAGCATGACCTTTATTGGGAAAAGCAAGAAGAGTCCAGCTGAGAGTTCTGAGAAGGAAGCACCTCAGGTGACCAGCTCAGCAGCTGTACCTATGATACCTACAGCCCCTTCAACTAGCTCAGAGCCCCTACCTACCTCTACTGCTACGAGCTCAGTGCCTCTACCTGTGACCTCTGCATCCATATCAATCCCTTCTACTGTTGTGACCTTGCCCATTGTTAGTTATATTGTTGCCAGCATCCCCATTCCATCACCTTCCATACCATCCATTTCTATCCTCATCCCATCTAGCAACTCATCCATTCCCTCTCTCATCACCACCATCACCCCTGTGTCAACTCCTACCACGGACCTAATTTTCATCTTACCTTCCCCATCCATACAAACCACCTACTAGAGAAAAACCAAGCCAGCCACATCCACAACCCCTCCAACTAGCCAATCCATTCCAAGCCTAGAACCCTTACGCCCTGAACCAACAGCTCCACTCCCATCTACATCAGCTAACCCAGTTCTTTCATCTCCACCATCCCTATCTTTTGAGACTGGCCCCACTACTTCCATGTCACCTATCCATACCCATGAGCTGGAACACTTCACCATAGAGGGGTATTCATCCCTAATAGATTTTATTATGGAAGATATTGGGCATGAGTACTCCCCTTTACCTGACTCCACATCCTATCCCTTTCCACCATGTTTCCACTTCACCTTTCTAACCCATTACAACCATTCCACCTGCTACCCAGACTCCTGTCTTACCAGAGGCCTCTGCACAAATCCTTTCCCTTCTCACATCCATCCTAGCCCAACTGCAAACTAACACAGCTAACCAATCTGTGATGGCACCTGCTTACATGCCATTCAAGCCACCCTACTTCCATCTTCCTCAACCTCCTACAACTCCCATCCTTCCACCCATTCTTGTACCCACTCCACCTCCATCTCCTCAGTTTTCCGCTAAACTTGCTACCACTGCTAAGGTGGAAGAACCAATCCCTAAACCTTCTACTCAAGACTCTTCTACCCAAATTGACCCTATGGAAGATGACCTACACTCTCTACCTTTTACCTACCCTTCCACCCCACCACCTGAGCCAATTATTGTGGAAGAGGAGCTACCACTTACCATCATCTTACCTTCACCACCACCACCCGAGTTGCCCATTACCCCTTCCTCCATGGATGACCCTCACCATTGGAGCATTGTCCCATATGGAACCAACACCTTTTCACCCTTGCCATCCCTCACCAAAGCCATCGAGCACAACCCTTATGTTGGAGAGGATGTCAAGTTTCTAGTGGATGCAGTCCTGACTTAGCAACAGCAAGCCCATGAAGAGGAACTTGACCCAATTTTGGAGGCTCACAGGCAGGAAGAAAGGAAACTATGGTAGATGGTTCTCAACTCCCTTGACCTGCACAAGATCTATAGGATAAAATTTGACATGCTTTCCAAAATTGTAGAGACTTTATCCCTTTATCCTTCCCTAAAAGCTACTGAGTCAACTAGCATTTCCATCAAGGAGCCTAGACCAAAGCCAAAGAAGAAGAAGGAGCCAGCTGCAATCAAATCCACACTTGATGCTTCCAGTGCAGAACTAGTAAAGAAGGACAAGAATCCTTATGCAGAAAAATATGCCTGGGACCCTCCTTTTGTTTTAAGTTCAGATACTGAGTCTGATTAGGTATAGAGTAGTTGGTGTGTTTAGATTCTAGTTCTGTTGTTCTAGGTAGTTTGGTTGTACATAGTTTTCATTTTATATTTTGTCATCTTTATAACACTTTTGTATACAGTCCATTGTAATGAAATGTTCCTTTTGTGTGCAAATTGTATATATCTTTATTGTTCATTTTTATCTTCCTTTGTGTAGTTTCATTTTGCTTTTACCCTGCTATGTTTAGTTGATATATTTCTGAAACAGCGAGGACACTATTCCTCATAGGTTTGGGGGTATAGCAGGGTAATTTTGAAAATTTGAAAATTTAGGAAATAATTAAGCCAAGTGCAATGGTGTGAGTAAGATTAAAACAAATTTAGAAAATTTTCAAACTGAGCAATTTTGAAAAAGGAAGGTTTGGAAATGTATGAAAGACTGATTAATGTCTGGATCTTTTTGAAAAATTCATTATTTCTATGAAAGATATCATCAATGAATTTTTGTCAAAGATTGTATGTAGTGATCCATTAAAGAGAGAAAAAGTAAGAACATGCCTTGAGAGTCCTAAGGAAGATCATACCCAGTGAGATTTGGTCTTGTAAAATTCTATTTGAAGAGTGTTTGGCATTTTTCTGCTCTAAGGACTGTTTGATTTTAATTCTTTCTCACTAGAAGTTATGCACTCCAAATTGAAACAAATTTATAGAACTCATGACATGGAAGACATGATGTAAGGCCATCCTTTGGACAGTTTGAGCTTAAAAACCCCTACCCTTGGAACTGCCTTTGTATACACCATTTGAGGTTGAAAATTTCATTCTTCTTTGACAAAAACTAAAATATTTTTTTTTCCTAAACCCCTTGACCTGTTTCAGTTCACCCTCAATATGAGAATTCAAGAAGTGGAGGGAGAAGTGAGGTTAGAGGAGCAAAGTTTGATATTTGATAGAAAAAAAAAGAAGAAAATCCAAGAAAAATAGTGTTCAGTTATGGAGTTGTGGCATTGTAGCACATATATATAAAAAAAATGCAAAAGAAAAACATACAAAAAGAAGAAAAACAAAAAAAAAAAATACAGAAAAGAAGAAAAAGAGAAATCACTTCATTTGAAAATTGCAAGAAGATGAGAAGCCGATAACTTCAAATCTGAAAATATCAAAGAAGATGAATTGTGCTGAAATGAAGAGGGTGATGTCATGACCACCTCCTTACCTCACTGATTTCTCAATTTTGAATTCCTCTTTACCCCTTTTATTATGTATAAACCTCAACCATAAGCTACATTACAACTCAATAAAAAGACCTTACTAATCTGAAGTTGATTGAGCTGCCATGTGGAGATGAGGAGCTGTGCAATCTATGGTGAAGCGAGTTAGAAGATTTCAAGAACTAAGAGCACTGCTTATGCTCATGCTTGCAGTCCTATTTGAGGACTGTAACTGCTCTTGAGCTGTGTGAAATGATACACCTTTGAAATCATTTGTGAGAGTATGCCTATGAGATAATTGGGTTTGAAATTGGACTTATTTAGGCATTGTTTGAACCTGATTCTCAAATTAATGGTGAAGTACATACTGTTCTGCACATAGTTTTCCCTTGATGATATCAGATTAGTATGACGAGTTTGAAAAAGGACTTAGGTATTAAATTGTTTACATTTAATGTTTTAAAACTTTTGAATTCAAAAGGGTAAGGTATGGAATAAAGCTGAATTTGTTGGAATCTAACTTGTAACTAGTCTGCACTTGATTTAATTATGTTCATATTGAAGTTTGTGGGTAACTTCACTGAAAACCCTCAGGAGACTTCACTCCTCCACTAGAGATCACTTAGGGGTTTAAAAGGCTTGACGCATATGCTAAATGCATCTGTGCTCCCTACAAAAGTGGCATTTTCTGTTTTCAATAATTGCTTTTAATCTCTCCTTTGCTCAGGGACTAGCAAAGCTTAGGTTTGGGGGTGTGTTAATCAATAAAAAAATATCATTTTTCACCTCCTAACCTGACCTTTGATAGACCTTTGAGATGAGTAATAATGTGTCTTAAGTGTGTTTTATAGTTAGCAATAAATTGTAGTGATAGTACATAAATCCATCTAAAAATGCCAATAAGAGACCTGCTGCATCAACACGTGCACATACAGCTCAAGCAATCAGCCATCAAGCAAAGTCACAAAGCCTCAAAAATTCTATGGCAATGCCATGTGTCCAACTGTGTACACATGGGAGCAAACCAATAGCTGCATTTGAAGAAGATTGAACCCCTCAAAGGGCACTGAGTGGTGGACAGATGAAAGCCAACACCCCAAGCTATGTGCCAGTTGTGAAGCAAAGAACAGAAGTTGTTGAGAGGTTATTTCAACCTATTGAGAGGTCTATGTGCTGAATTAAACCTGTCGAGAGGCTCCCATGAACCTATGAAACAGTCAAAGCTATCATGTCGAAGACTTACCTGGAGCTGTATTGGACCTCGCGAGCTTTAATCATCCTATCGAGAGGATGGCTGAAGCCAGTGCAGCAGTTACACATTGAATTCATCCTGTCGAATAGTCAGAAGAACCTGTCGAAGGCTAAATCCAACCTATCAACCAGAGCATCAAATACACTCAGAACCTGTCGAAAGGTTCTCTGAACCTCTCGAAGCACGATCTGGGAACTTCTCAGTTTTAGCTGAGAATGCAGATCACTTCAGTGCTCTGTGCACATGTCCCAAGACATGCTAGCAACCCTTGAGGGTATTTTTATAATATAAATGAGCATGAATGAGAACCCTCTAACCACCTCACATGTACTTGTCCAATTAGAACCAACTGGTGGGGGATTCTAAAAGAAAAATTAGCCACATCAGTAGCTCAGAATAACATTATTATTCCCTTGAGCTTTGACTGGCTGAAACAGATCTGAGACGGAGGGAGAAGGTATAAATAGAAGAGAAGTTTTATAGAAGAACCATCCAGAAATTGAGGGAGCACAGAGACCAAATCCGAAATCCTTTTCCCTCCAAAATGCCTTCCTTCTTCCTTCTTCCCCATTCTTCCTTTAGCCCAACCATGGTTGGCTAAATACTTGTAGCAGCTAGTGTGAGGTGGATCTATCAATTGAGAGGTTGAAAGCATTTGTATGAGGATTAGATGTTGCACGAACTATAGATCTGAGAACAATGTACTGTAAGTTGTATTGAACCAGTAAATTGTTGGTTGTAAAGTTAATTTGAATCTATAGATCTCTGATTGCAATCTGATTTCCCTAGATTTAATATCCATGTGGATGCCTGAGCTTGTAGCCTTGCATCCACAGCATCTAGAGTGATTTAACTGTTCTAATCAAATCCTTTGGATCGGAGGAAGTCCCTAGGATGATCTGTGACTATTAAAGTGGACAGATCATAACCTTAAGATCAATTCAATTCTCTAGTGTAGATTAGATTTTTCTACCTTGCATCTGTGCTTGTAGCCAGATGAAGGATTGTTGCAGATCAATCTCCTGCATTGCCTCTAAACCAATCACTTTTCAGTGAAGACCAAAATCCCCAGCTGCTATTCTCCACCTTTGATTTGATCTCCCAAAACCTTTTCTCTATTTCTTCAAATCTGTTTTCCACTCAGCTCTAGATCATTAGTCCTTAGATTTAATTTTCTGTATTTTTAGTAAAGTGACAATCCTTTAAAACCTCTCCTCTTTCCTTTCTTGTTTTATTTTAAATTAGGATAGGATAGAGTGTCAGATCTGTTCTAGATCTAGAGATTTACTATATTTTGAAACACATTTCCCTGTGGACATACCCTTACTTACCTCTTTAAAGCTTACTACAATAGCCCTAGTTCTTGCAGGCCTGGTTGCTTACTTTGGTTCCATTTGGCTGTGATTTTTTCTGTTAGTGTGTTGTTTGTAACCTCTTAATAATGACAAGGTATGCAGTACAATATTGATGAACAATGGAAGCAGTCTGCCGATTCAAAAATTACAGACTGTGAGAGGTCAATGAGATAGTGGAGCAAAGACTTGGACGACTTTTGTGTAAACATTTTTCAGCTGAAAAAGGAGAACCAATAACTGAGTGTAAAGGTTCTTCAGTTGTAACAAGAGAACCAGAAACTAAAGAGTCAGAATGCCCTTATCTAGAAGGAACAGACGCATATTAAGAATCAGTTCACCCTCTTCCGGAATCAACAAGCATGTTTATCCAAGGTATCCTTCTAAACTATATTGGATAAATGCTGACCTTGAAGAAATCCAATAATGAAGCACAAACGCTTCTCTGTGATGCGTCGACGCTTCGACTATGAAGCGGCGACCCCTCCATATCTAGCGCTGACGCTTCAACAGGAGGCGACAATGCTTTTGTATGATGCTCGATGCTTCAGATATGAAGCGTGAAAGCTTCTTCATGTTAACTATATTTTAAACATGAACTATATTCTTATCATGTTGCAGGCCCGCAGTGTGGCAGGAAGTCTGCTAGGCCTCGATGGGGATTATCAAACATGTGTCCCCCAAAGCTAAAGGTCTGCCTCAGCCCGAACCCCAGCCCCAACCCCACACACAACCACAATCACAACCACAGTCCTAACCCCAGCCCCAACCCCACGCAATACCACAACCCCACCCAGAGCCCCAGCCCCAGCCAAATCCCCAGCCCAAGCCCAAGCCAAAGCCCCAACCACAACCACAGCCCTAGCCCTAACCACAACCAAAACCACAAACCAAGCCCCAACCCCAACCAAAACTGAAGCCCTTACCAAATTGAAAGCCCTTCCTCCTCCACCACCACCATGGAAAAAAACCCAACCTCCTATAAAGGAGAAACCCCATCCCCAACTACAATCTCTGCCTCCACCACCACTGCCTATTGCGTCTCCTAACGAAGGTCCTGAGAAACCCCTTACACAACCATGTACTGAGGAGAGGTCTTCGATGCGAGAAGTGTAAGAAGAAGTGGAGGACGAAGTCCCATTATCTTTCAGGAGAAGTGAGAGGACCCGGGCTAAAGGCCTCATGATTCCTCCCTCACAACTCACTCTAAAAAAAAGGTAGAGCTTGTCTCCCAAATGCATAAAAAGAAGGCCAAAGCAAGGGATTTACCGGCCGCTGATGCACCACTTCAGGCCTATATGAATGCTATTTGGGAAATTCCCAACAAAGAGAACGAGTAAGTATATTCTCTCCATACAACTTTTAACATGCCTTTCGAAGTGTCAACGCATCGTTGTCGAAGAGTTGTCGCCTTTAGGTGAGAGCGTCAGCACTTTGTAAAATAAGTGTTAATGCGTCTACTTCGAAGCGCTGGAGATGGATCCACTTATGTTTTAATTTGAATGTAGGACTATCATCTCGACCATTGGGTCCCAGCATATTACCGTCGAGTTGATGCGCTGCCTATAATCCAAATAGGAAATAGATGACCTAGTAAGTATTAGTCCCTATTCAACCCTGTCGCTTCCCTGATTCCATATTGATATTTACACTTTGGTATACAGATAATGACTGCGTACTTTAGGTTCATGGACAAGCATTAGACACTTTCCGAATTGCCACCATTGGACTCAACTGCATGAGCACGGATTTTAGAGATTTTGAGAATTAATTAACGAGAGTGGTCCACACGCGCCCCCCGACATGGAGGGATGGAGCACATACTATGCTGATTTTTTTTAGTGCACAATGGAACACCGCCGTTATAGCATTTCGTTATAAATAAAAAACGTGCCTTGAATGCGATTGATTGTGAAATTTTTTTTATTCTGATTCACACCAAGGAGCCAGGACACTAGGCGCTTGCTGTGGCGACCCCCTCAGCTCATAAAATTGATGTCCTTGACCCCCTCCCAGATCGTCCTCCGAAAAACAAATTTCACGAGGCAATAAGGACACTAGCAAGCTACGCTAGAATACTCTCAAAAGTAACATCGAAATTGCTTATCACTCTTAGAGGAAGCATTGTCACATTTAATATGGGGCGTAATCGCTTTGATAATTGTGCGTCAATGCTTTGACAATGGGGCGTCAGCACTTTCAAAATGGAGCGTCAGCGCTCTGACGCTCCATTTTGTTGTCAGCGCTTTGGTAATGGGGGCCATCAACACTTTGACATTTTTCTATCAACACTTTGGCATTTTGTTGACAACGCTTTGGCAATGTCAGCCCTTTAACATTGGTGCATCAGCGTTTCGAAAATGGGGCGTTAGTGCTTTGACATTAGTGCGTCAGCACTCCCTTCTATTTTCTAAATGCATGTGTAACTAATATTTTACTTTTTCTTTATTGACAGACACATTACCTCCCAGCCCTGCTTCATATGAACGGCGGCCTGGCTTCTGTTTTTGAAAAATGGCCTTGGGACAATAAGGCTGTCAACAATGCACCAATCTAAAAAACTGATACTGACTGCAGGATTTTTGTGATGAAATACATGGATTATTTAAGCAGGGAACTCCAGCTAGATTTCAGGCAAGAAGACATTGAAACTTTCAGGGTGGAGATTGGGAATGCCATCGGTACACACAAGAAAGAGAATTGGGATGCCACTGATGATGTGGAATCGCTTCTATAAATTTTTTGTTATACAAAAATGTATAGTGATTTTTTTTACGCGAGAATTTTTTAATATACGGGATTTATTCATAGTGGCTTGACATAGAGGCGTCAACGCTTTGACGATGGGGTGTCAGTGCTTTGAAAATGAGGCGTCAGCGCTCTCACAAATGAAGCGTTAGTGCCTCCATTTTCTTAATGCATTTATAACTTATATTGTACTTCAACAGACATATTATCCTCTTGGTGAAATTAAACGAAAGAGTTTGTATTCATATAATTGTGACTAATTAAAAAAATGAACTGTACAAGAAGGAAAGGAAAACGTAGGATAAAACTAGTTAGACAAATGAGAAAAGTTGTGCGTCGTCTTTAAAATTTATCCTGCTAAAAAGAGCGACTCCTCTCAACATCAAGATGTCATCAACTTGCCGTCTTCAGGAGGGTAGGGGTAGGTGAAGATGGGGAAGGGGGTGGAGAGCTAGGATGGGGTGTAGGGCGAGGGGGGAATGTGGTAGATGACTCAGTGTCGTACACAATGCGTCGTTGTTGGCAAAATTGCCTCTCCTTCTTGGTCAAAATTGTTTCAAAGCGTGGCCGTCTGCCTTTGAATCGCCTCTCCTTCTTGGCCAAAAGCACGTATATCTCGTACTTTTCCCTTTTGATAAGACAATCAAGGGTTTTATTTATCTCGGACCAACGGGGTTGTTCTGCCATGTTTTAGGGTTTAGAGAAAGGGGTTTTGGAGATAGAGGGCAAAAGAAAGGATATGGTCAACATGAATAAATGGTTGTACTATAAAACCACTTTTTTATTTGATTGGAATACAAAAAGTCATTGCTTCTGTAATATTCGAAAAGACTGCGTGAAAAGAATCATATTTACTGGGATACGAACAGCCGCTGTAATAAATAATATTAGAAAAGAATGCGCGAAAAGACAACACAATCCACAATTTCAAAGTCCTCGAAATTCCTAATAAATGAAACCCTACTTAAGTCAAGAAGCATCACCGACTATGATTGAAGTGATGACGCCTCGAATTAGAAGCAATGACACTTCAAATTAGAAGCGATGAGGCTTCGAATTAGAAGCGATGATGCTACCAATTAGAAACGATGACAATTCGACAATTGTCTGACCGAAGCGCTGATGCTGCTATGAACAAGCGCCATGGGGAAAATCAAACAACGGCTCGGTATTTGAGAGAAGTTCCTCCACCAACCTTCAAAATTTATTTCGAAGTGATGTTTCAAACCCTAGTCATTTTCCTTATAAGCCACGTCCCACCACAAACCCTTCCCATTTCAAACCCATCGTCTTTCTCCGTCTCCTAGCCCTAACCCTATGGCGGAAGAACCAGACCATGACGAGCTAAGTAGAAGGCTTAATTGAATCCTTGCAAAGCAAAGGACCGAACTTCTGGCTCCAATAAAGAGATTAGAAAAGTTGAAGTGCCAGCAACCCATTCCAGACGCTGAATCCTCTAACGATACCCCTCGTTGCCATAAACCTCGTCCTAAATCGACCCTTATTTCCAACTTCTCACCTTCCCCCACTTCTTCACAATCCCACCAATATCACCATCAAATGTTGCATCTTCGGTGCGAGTTCCTCTATGAGGATGGTGGGTTATAAATTTACAGCAAAAGGGAGCCATCTCTCTTGACGGAGTCAAAAATGTGAAGACCCGGAGAGCGATCTCCATCGTAAAGGGCCCTTCCTCGCTCCTCCTCCCTTCATTCCCTTCTTCTTCCTCGACCTCAGCCTCCTCGTCTCCACTATCTCGGCATATCTTTTGTGGTATTTTATCGACAGTGTAATCCTTGCTCCTACGGATCCTTGCGGTCACCTCATCACTAGCTGAATAAGGGAGACATCTCTCTTGATGGAGCCAAAAATTTACAACAAACTACGAGGATGGTAGGTTGGAAATTTACAGTAAAATGGAGCCATCTCTCTTGACGGAGCCAAAAATTTGAAGACCCCGAGACAGATCTCCATCGCAAACTTTACCATGTCAGTCCTAGTCTAGATTTTTCCTAGGTTTATCATTTATGTAATCAGCTTCTTGGTTTATTTTTCCTAGGTTTAAACAAAAGTTAATTCGTGTAAATATTTCTTTCCATATTAACAAAAAATTTCTATTTATGTATAACACATTTTTTCGTGCAAAGATTTTTCTTCTTGGTGCTGATTTTAAGTGATTGCCCAAGGTTAAAGAAAGACTTTGTATTTTAGGGACATGTGGCATGTGAAAACAGAATCTAGGCCGTCTGATGAAGATATTTAATCAAATAATAGCATTTGACTATATTTAATCACATGATGAAGATTATATTTTGTGTCAATCTTATCCACTAAGGATCTATAGATCCTAAACGTTAAATCAGACTACTCAGATTGCATTCTCACGTGCTCCCTTATTTATTTGAGGAAAAAGGCATTTTTATTGGGATACGAATAGCCACTACAGTAATTTATGTTGAAAAAGACCGCGTGAAAAGACAACACAATTCATGATTTCAAACTCCTCGAAATTCGAGATAAATGAAACATCGATTATCGTCAAGAAGCATCATCCCCCTAGATTGAAGCGCGGACGCTTCAGATTAGAAGCAATGACGCTTCAAAACTGAAGTAATGAGGCTACAATTTAGAGATGATGACACTTCGAGAAATGTCTTATTAAAGCGCTGAAATTTATTTAGGGCTACTAGCACATCGAAAATCAGAGAGTGTATTAATTTAAATGAAAAAAGAAGAGATTATATTAATGTATTCATATATTAAAAAAAAGAACAACAAACTATACATGACAACGAAAAGAAAACATAGGAAAGAGGAAGGAGAGACATCAGCAAAGCCGTCTGAAACGCCTTCATTTAGGGGTAGACGACTCCCCCTTCGGACTACGTCATATTTTGCGCAGCCGCCCCTCAAACCTGGCAGAAATGTCTTCAATAACGGTTATATCTACTTCAATCTCATCATTCATCCTTTGAAGTCGAGCCTTCATCTCAGCCAGAAGCGCGAACTATTGTTTCAGAACATCCGCCTTTAAACATTCAATAATACGATCAAGGAATCTGAAGGCTTGGATAATCTCGGAGTTGATTTTTTCTGCCATGGTGGAGGGGGTTTAGTTTGGGGACAGAAGGCAAAAGAAAAGATATGGTCAAAAGATTAAACGAACGAAGGGCTAAAAGACGTTTTTATATTTTTTGAGAAATAAGGCATTTTTATTAGGATACGAACAGCCACTGGAATAATTAATGTTGGATACGATCAGGTGAAAATACAATAGAATCCACAATTTCAAGCTCCTCGAAATTCATAATAAATGAATCACTGATTACCATCAATTTATAAGTGATGATGCTTTGAGAATCATTTTTACTAGGATACGAACAGCCGCTGCAATAAATTATATTGGAAAAGACTGCGCGAAAAGACAACACAGTCCATAATATCAAAGTTCTCGAAATTCATAATAAACGAAACGTCCCTTACTTCAAAAGTGTCCCCGCTCGTAAATGAAGCGATGATGCTTCAAATTAGAAGTGATGACGCTTCGACAATTGTTATGGTGAAGCGTTCATGCTTTGAAAAAATAAGCATCAAAGGTAACATCATACAACGGAGCGCTTCTTATCATAATTCGAGAGAACTTCGTGGAATACCCTATCTGCCACCGACCCTCGATATTTATTTGAAAGTGATGTTTCAAACCCTAGCTTTTTTTCCTATAAAAGATACGTCCTGTCACAAACCCTTCCCTTCCAAACCCATCGTCTTTCTCCGTCTCGTAACCCTAACCCTAACCCAATGGCGGAAGAACCAGACCATGACGAGCTAAGCAGAAGGCTTGATCGAATCCTTGAAAACTAAAGGGTGGAGCTTCTGGCCACAATAAAAAGACTAGAAAAGTTGAAGCGACAGCTGATCAATCACATAATTTACCATTTTATCACCCTTAACTTAGTGGTGCTAGGACTTAGTTTGCTACTAACAAGATACTGATGTGCAGATATTAAAGATAAGTAGTAAATCAGAGTCTAAATGTCAATCTTTGTCAAAATGAACTCAAAAAGCAATAAGAAAAATGATTGAGTGAAAAAGACGATTTGCCGCTACTGAAAGTCAGAAAATCGTAATTTACGATTCTTCAAAAGAGACAAAAAGAGAAAAGCGATAAAGTGTAATCCAGAGAATCGTCAACTATGAGGAAGCTTACTGAAAATAGAAAGTCGTGATTAACGATTTTCCAAAGAAGAAGCTATGAAAGAATGAATCGCTATTTATGATTTCCTAAGAAGAGAAGCTTTCCTACTACTGTTGTTGTTGCTGATCACATGAGAACTATCACCGCCATATCCAGAATTAGAAGACTCCTGTAATTAGAAGTCTGATGAACCACGAATCTTAGAAGATTGATAAAAATCTAATCCGAAGGATTCTGCTGCTGCTCGATAAAGAACACTCAAGAAGTGTATCAACTAAAGGAAGCAAGGAAGATAAAATTAGTAATTAGAGTTATATTAGGATACTTTTGTTTTTAGTAGTTTCTTTTATTAAGACTAGATCTCTGTAAACCGACCCCTTATGATCTATAAATAAGAGGGCTCGGCATAGGAATAAGCATTGAAGAATTTTAGCATCAATTGACGCCTGAGGTTAGATTTTCTTCCAATCAGTAGTGTATGCTAGTTAGAGTAGATTAGATATCAATTGAATGCTGAAGATTAGTGTAGATATCTATAATTTCTCAGGAGCAATTGATGACTGCGACTAAAGGGTGAAGGATATATTTTACTTTGCTTTCTAGATTAGATTTTCTTTGCTTTATAAACATCTCCAAGTTTTAATTTGAATTGACAACTCAGGTTAGAATTTGCAAATCTGTGTAACGGTTTTTACTTTTCCATCTTCAGTTTGCTAGAGTTTGATTGACACCCAAATTTCTGGTTAATTGTTGATTAGATTAAATCTGTGTTGATAGGATCTTAGACTTGATTGACGACCAATGTTAGGAGACTAGAAATATGGTGTAACGGTCCTATTTATTTTCATAAATATTCGAAAGCTGAAGATTGAGATTGACGACCTTAATCTGAAGAAGGAGGATTAGGATTTATTTTTATGTACTTTAGTTTAGAAAAATATTCTTTTATTCATATTTCTCCAGTAGATTAGGAAATCTTAAAGATAAATAGGAGTTTTTAAGATAAAGATTTAGATAGAAGATAGAAATAGGAATTAATAAGATAATGAACTTCCTCGTGAGAACGATCCTATGCTAGTACTATAATTTCCATTGTGCGCTTGCAATAGGTTAAGACTTGAAGTTAATATAATTATAATATACAATAACAGACAAGTCAAGTTTTTGGTGCCGCTGCTGAGGAAGCAGATTTATCCAATTCTTTCAAGTTTTTATCTAATATTTTATCCTTTTAGAAACCAATATTTATCTTTCTCTTTTTATATTTCTTTATATTTTTATTTTTTGTTTGATCTCTTCTTGGTCTTATGTAGGTTTATTCGAAGCAGCGAATCAAAAGATTTCAACTTCTGCCAGCCACAGAATTTAGAAACTTAGATTTATTTCTTTCCCTGCTTTCTAGAATAAAAATCATATAAATTTAAACTAAAAATAGACATACAATATTCTAGCCAACCTACCTCAATTCTAAATCAATATGGATCTGGCAGGAGTAAACCAAGGTAACGCTAGAACAATGGGGGAATACTATGCATTGACACCTCTCACACTACCCCCATGTATTCGCACCCAGATTGCTGGTAATGAGTCTTTCGAAATCACGCCCAATGCACTCCAAATATTACCTATCTTTCACAGGCTGATAGATGAAGATCCCTCGTTGCATCTAAATAAATTCGTAGAAATATGCACTATTATCAGGATCACGAATTTGCCTAACACACATATCCGTTTGAGGTTATTTTCATATTTTCTCTGAGACGAAGCAAAGCAGTGGATACACTCTTTGCCTCGGAATTTGATAGTTGATTGGGAAGAGTTGAAACATAAATTCCTTATGGAATACTATCCCACATACAGAGCAACTCGAATTCGGTATCTGATCTTAACGTTTCAACAATTTTCGAATGAATCTCTTTAGGAGAGTTGGAATCGCCTCAACGATCTGATGCATAGGTGTCCTCACCACGAGGTCACGAAAGGGCAAATAGTACTTTCCCTCTACGAAGGACTTGATACTGCAACCCGACATATGATTGATGTTGCCTGTGGTGGTATGTTTCGTGAATTAGCAATAGAAGAAGCTTGGAAACTCTTTGAGACCCTTAGTGAAGAGCCAGTGTAAAACCATGCATCGGGTGAGATTGACTCGGAGACTTCAACACGTATGCTTCCTAAGCAAGGAAAACTTTACAAATTAAAGTCAATGATGAATTGCTTTCCAAAACTACAAATTTGGAAGACAAACATTCAATCTCTGGTGGGTATAAAATCATACCCAACATCCTAACAAGGAGAAGCCTGTGGTCCTAACCATGGCCCAACTCAATCAGTCTCCTGACTTTCCTCTATTCCTTCTTACCACATAGGAGCCCATTGCCACACTACTACAGAGGATACTCTAGTGCACAAAGCCTACTATATGATGAAACAAAGTCATATCCAGACACAGTTACTTAATCATCTTGTATTGGAAACTCAATTTGAGCAGCTATTACCTTCTGATAGAGAGAGTAAATTATCACCTTCGCATGTAGTTGGAATATCTAAAGGACGCATATTCTTGGGAGGCACATCAATGTTGGGCTATTTTTTAAGTACTTGCTACTGATTTTATTGGAGGCAGTGATAAGAATGGGGTGAATGAAAATGAATGAAAGGTGGATTGAAAATGACAGAGTAGCAAGCCTAAAATATGCACAGTCCTGCAAGATACAGGGCCTGTTGTAGCAAGTTTTGATAAGTAAGAGTTTGTCCCACAGGGAAGGTTGATTTAAAGCTCCAAGGGAGCCATCAGTAGTAGGCTCTCTAGATCTGACTACAGATATGGCAGTCCTAAATGGAAGGTGATTTAAGGTCACTTATTTCTACATTCTCTGGTAATCTAATGATTTAACTACAGAAAGGGTTGAGAAGAAGGATGGAGTATGAGAAAATAAATATAAAAGGGTGAGAAGTAGGCTATTAGGTTCAGATCTGATGGGTTTCATGACTCAAATTCAGATCTGCTGCTATAAAAGTCATGTCCAATGGCTACATTGTCACCACTGAGGAGAAAGAATCCAACTCATCTCTGTGCCATGATCCAATCCCTTTATGGCTATAACCTGTCCACTTAAATGGTCACAGACTATCCAATTGGGGAGCCACAGTCCAGAGATGGGTCAGAACAAGTCTATCATTGTAAGCACTACTTCATCCAGGCTACAAGCACAAGAGTCCATAGGGAAGCTCAACCTCTAAAGTGCTATGTGTGGGGCTAGGCCTGTATGGGAGCATGTTAGCCCAAACACATAGAACCAGCAAGAGTTTGAGTACAGTCTTAGGTCTAGCTATCCACTGCTGTAGAAAGACTGCAGTGATCCAGTCACAAGCCTACAATCTCTAGAACCAAACCAGATCTGCCATCTGATGGCGGGTCTATACAAATACAGGGGAGTTTGGCTCTGCACAATCTCTCACAGGGCTACAAGCACAAGTGCAGAGAAGAAGAATCTGTTTTGGATCTGTGGATTGGCTTCACCCTAAGGCTATAACCTGTCCACTTAAATGGTCACAGACTATCCCAGAGGTTATCCTCCTCACAGAGGGCCAAAACAGAACAAGAACACTGTTGTCACCACCATGTTCACAAGGCTACAAGCACAAGCTCCAATGGGGATTTTAGATCTAGTGGATCCTGTGGTAGGGCTAGGCTTGTATGGGAGCATGTTAGCCCAGACACACAGGTCACTTGGATCTAAATAGGTCTCTAAAAATAGTCCTCCATTGCTCATAATGCAACCTATCAATGGAGGATCTCACGGCAGCAGCCTTATACAGAACAACTCAATCTCAAACTTCAATCCCATACATGTAAAACACCCCATCATGAAATTCTATTAATTCTAAACCAAATAAGCATACAGAGGCATAGCCAGCAAGTGCTGGGCTATGGAGAGAAGAAAAAGTAAAAATAAATCTACCTAAACCTTACTAGAGATCTACAGCTACTGCAAGAAGAAGATAGACAAAATTCTATTCTAAGAGAGGCTCCTAAACCTAAACCAGGCTTAGGTTTATATAGCAGTCAATTTGGCGGTGCATTAGGGTTAGGAAACCCTAATTTTAATGATGCCATGTGGCCTAATACTGTTCCTTGGATGCCTTGGGGTGTGTGCATGGAAATTGGAGCGTTGGAGTGCGTGTCCTAATTGCTGGAAGTTCCCAGAATGTCCTCTGCAGAAGTGAGGGAGAGTTATAGTTCAGAGCCTCGCCAGGTAGCACTGGTTTCTAAGACTGTCACTTGGTAGCACGGTCTTCGCGAGATTGGATTAACTTGAAATTCTAGCCGTCACGGGGTTTTCTTAGTTTACAGCTTAAGCAGTCGCGCGATAGAGCATTGAATCCTCGCTGGATTGCTCTGGTCTTCACGGGATTGCACTTTCCTTCTGAATGGCGCAGGAATCACGCGAGCAATTTGTTCCTCAATGGATCTTTGCGAGGATCCTCGCGAGGGCGTGATGTGCATTGGTCTCTAATCGCATTTGGTAGTTCTTCTATAGTTTTGCATCCGCTCTTCACGCTGATAGTCATGCACAAAAATACCTAGAGCTCTCTCTCTCCTCAGCTATTTTGAGTGAACTGCGCGAGGTTTTGAGTGCTACTTTCTTGAGCTGCACGAGTCATGATTCTGAAGCCCTTCTATCATTAAACTGTGCGAGAACAGCACGGACACTTGGTATGAAGTCTTGGGAAACTCACGAGGACTGCGCGAGGCTTACTTTCTGAATCCTTTGAACCTTGTGGCAACTGCGTGAGGCTCATTTCTTGCTCTGTTGCTGCTGTGCTTTGCCTTCATGCAGTCAAGTTCTTGTCTGAATCTAGCTTCTCTTCTTCTGAGAGACTTCTGGGGCAAAAGTGGGCTCCTTAGCAGGATTAAGGCCTTATTGCAGCTGTTGTTCATTACCTACAGAACAGGCTTAAAACACTTTTATTAAATGATTAAGGGTTCAACAGAGATTAAGTTAAGGGGTGAAAAGTGGTACTTCTCAGGTCTTAACACACCCCCAAACCTAATCTTTGCTAGTCCCTTAGCAAAGTTGTAAACGTCACTTTCGTAGGGATCACGGATACATTTAGCATATGTACCAAGCCTTTTAAACCCCTAGGTGATCCCTAGTGGAGGAGTGAAGGCTCCTGAGGGTTTTCAGTGAAGACACCCACAAACTTCACCATTAGAGTCAGTTAAGTATAGTGCAGACAATGACAACACAAATTTGAATGTTTAAAGTTGCATTCCACGGTAAACTTATTTAACACTTAGAGGAAATTGCAGCGATTTTGTAGGCCATTTAAAACTTAAAAGTTAACATGTATTTGCCTGACCATCATTCATTTAACATTAGAATTTCAATATTTAAAAATTAGTACCCAGCTTGCCTTTGATTCAAAATTTAGGTTGGATACAATCCCAATGGGGTTAAAATTCAGACCCAATTCTCACTTAGGCTATCTCTCAACATTAATATCCTGAGGGTGTTCACATTCTTAACAGCTCAAGAGCAGTTGCAGACCCCAAATGAGTTTGCAAGCATGATCATAGGCCAAGCTTCTAATTTCTAACATTTTCAAAGATTTTCACCATAGATTGGACAACTCTTCATCTCCACATGCCAGCTCATTTGACTTTGGATCCACAAGGTCTTTTTAGAATGGGTTGAAATGTGGCTTATGGCTGAGGGGTGTACAGAATAAAAGGGGTAAAAAGGGAATCCAAATTGAGAAATCAGCAAGGTCAGGAGTGGTTCATGACTTCACGACCTTCATTCAAGTAAAAACTTCATCTTTCTTTTCTATTTCAGAGACAAAGTGGCCAGCTTCTCCTCTTCTTTTCACTTTTCAGATGATGATGTTCTCTAGACTTCTCTTTCTTTTCCTCTTTTCCTCTTTTTATTTTCTTTATTCATTCTTTTGATGAAATGCCACTCAACTACCATTGATATACAGCTGTTCAGAAGATGTTTTTCTTCACCTTCCACAGAATATTGGACCATTCTCAGTATCTTTTCTTCCTTCTCCTTTACCTGCTGAATTCTCAGAGTGAGGGTAAGGTAAACTCCGGTAATGAGGTTAAGGTGCAAGTGTTCTGGTATTTGTGAAAGAAGAGTATGATTTTAAGGCTCAATTGGTATATGCAAAAGGGCCGATTTTAAAAGGTTGGATTTTTAGGCTCAAACTATCCAAATAAGGGCCTTGAATCATTTCCTTAGTCTCATGAGTGCTGTCAATTAGTTTTGACTTGGAGTTGCACAACTTCTAGTGAAGAAGTCTTGATTCAATCAGTCCTTAGAGCAGAAATAATGCCAAAAACACTCTTCAAAAGAAAATTTTGAGCTCAAATCTCACTAGGTATGGTCTTCACATTTAACTCATGGGTTGTATTTTTGTCTGTTTCTCTCCTCTTCGGCTCACTGAGTACTTAACTCAAAAAATTTCTAATATTAGCTTCATGGTGGTGTCAAAATTCAACTTTTTGTCTCCAACAGTCTGCAAAAATGTTTAAAATTTTTTTACATGTTTTCTCATTGTATCAAATTTAGTAGAAATTAGCTTTATTCATCTCAGTTATGCCACCATTATTGTACTAAAATTAACTATTCTATTGGCAGACTGCCACATCCCCAAACCATTTGGAGTAGTGTCCTCACTGGTTCAGAGGTGATAAAAAGCAGTAGAATCCAAGCAGTCAGACAAAAATAAATACAGAAGAAGTTAGAGAAACAGAGAATGCAAACTGCACAGTATAGAAGTAAAAGAAACTTTCATTGAAATAAAAAGAAAATATGACAAAAAGATGGAAAAAAGAAAAGAGAAAATGGGGGGGGGAGGGTTAATGTGTAGTCGGGGGAGGGTTGGAGGAAGATGGAGGGGGAGATGCAGGTGGTGCCATTTTTCTCTTCTTCTTTTTCTCTCGCTTCTCTCTTTTTTTTCTTTTTCTTTTCCTCCTTGGCCAGGATCCGCTGGACCTCGTCATACTCATCCCAGAGAAATTACAAGGGGTCCGGCTCCTTTAGTGGTGGGGGATCGTCCCAGATGGGGTAAAATTTGATTGGAAAGCCAAAAGGGCAGTCATCCGCCATTTGTGTGAGGAGGTATGGACTTCTATGGTTAGAAGAGGAGGAATGAGATGAAAAGAGACTGAGGGCCGGTTTAAAAGAGAGGGACAAGGGAACATGAATCGGCGGAATTGAAATTGCACCCCTTTTCACACTTGGCAATAAATGAGTGTTGTGTGGGGAAAGAAAAAAATACACAACTGGCTCTTTGGAAAATAGAAGTAGCATTAAATGAATATCCAAAGAGAGGCATGGTATTTAAAGAGGTAAGTGTATCGCGCGGGGATCCTCGCGAAGAGCAATCAGTGATGAGTGAAAGACATGTCTCAAGTAAATGAAATGGGATCTTCGCAAGGTACACTGCACAGGGCACATCAATTTGAAGAGGAAGCCATTGAAAATCCTAAGGTAGGTATTGCACAAAACTTATTCAGCCACCAACGACATCTATCCGCTACATGGATTACTGGTTCAATGAAAAATATCCTCCCAAAAACTCTTCTCCCATGAATGGAAAAAAGAACAAAATCAAAAGTACCAAACAATCAGAAAGAAACACACAAAACAGAGCAATAGATAAAACTAGACTTTCTATTAAAGTGTAATAAAAATAGTTACAAGTGGAATTACAAGAAGAAAAACCTAAGATACAATCTAGAAGCTAGGATCTAGTTTGAATCAGAATCTGTAAGGAAATCTCAGCCCATCTGTTTAGCCTTTGCCTTAAGGGCAGCTCTATCTTGTTTCTTCTTTTCCTCCCTCTCCTTCCTTTCGGCTGGTGTTTTCACTGCAGATGGAGCTTTAGGTGCCCTCACCCTTACTTTTGGTGCATTGGGAGCCTTTGGTTCCTTGGGTTCTTGAGGGGCTTTTCCTTTACGCTTAGCAGGGGGTGGCAGGAGATTTTCCTTTGCCTTTTCTTTTGGCTTCAGCTTCTGCATGGGGGACCACTGGGGATGTCTCTTTTCCTTTAGCTCTGGGTTTCGCAGTGGGGACCACTGGTGACTTTCCTTTATCAGTGGACTCAGGTTTGGCAGGGGACTGTGCCTCTTCAGACTGGGCAGCAGGCTCTTTGCCAATTTTTAAGGGAACAGCTTTGGGAGCAGACCTCTTGGCAGTGACTTTCCTTCTTTGAGGATAAGTTTGCTTCTATGGTGGTTCAGCAGAGGCCGTGGTAGGGGTAGGTTGCTCAGTAGATGGAGGCTGCTCCTTAAGAGCTGAAGCAGGAGCTTTGCCTTTGTCTTTCTGGGGCTGAGGTGGTGCCTCCTCAGACTGGGCAGGTAGAGCTGGAGTAGTAGTAGGCACAAGCACGTGAACAGAGATGGGAGTCGGATGGTAAGGTTCATTACGGGCAGCAGCCAAGGCGGATTCCAATGAGGCTATCTTGATTTGAAATTTGAGGGCGTCAGTCTCATGGATCTCCTTTTGAATTTTTTGAATTTCCTGGGCATTGTTAAGGCATTTTTCAAGCATTCTCGCCCGGGCAGTCGCTGCAGCTACATTTGATTTCTCATACTCCCAATTGATTTGATGGTAAGTAGTTGTAGCCTTAGTCTTCTGATATTCCTCCAGGATATTTTGCCACCCCAAGGAGATGCCCAGTATTTATTTTCTGTGGGCCTCCGTCATCTCATCAATCTTCTCCAGCAGGGGGGTCTCAATTGATTGGCATAGCTTGGCCATGCCCCTGAGGACATCCTTCCTCAGGTAAGCATTATCCCTCATGTGATGGAGGATGGTGAGGTAGGGAGGACTATAAAAATGATGTTTTGGGGCAATGGGAAGATAAGAGGTGGAAGGGGCAGAATGTGCTTGGTCCTGGAGGGGAGGAGGGGGGATGGAAAATTGGAAAGGTGAAAGGGAGTAAAGGATATGGGTGGGGAAGAGGTAATGGTGATGGTGGGGGGATTAATGATTCAGGAGGGAAGTCGGTTTGGGTAGTTTTGTCAGTGAACAGGACCAAGGGGGTGAAGTGGGTGGTGGGGGGATGGGTGGAGTGGTTAAGGTGTGTAGGGTGGATTGGATGGAGGTGAGTTCAGCCTGCATCTGATCCTGTTTTTAGGTATTGGTGGATAATTGGGCCTGTATGTCTTGGTAGGACGAGGGTGAGTGTGTCAAAGTTAGGAGGTTGGGTTTGGGAAGAAGAGGGTACTGGTTGGAAAGGGGAGGAGGGAGCATGATGGAAAGTGGAGGGAGGGGAAGAATGGGGTTATGGGGAATGGTGTTGTGAGATAGTTGGGGAGTCTGACAGAGGGGTGTAGTAGGTAGGCATGGTTTCAAGGAAGGTGGAGATGAAGGCTTGGAAGCCTATGGATGTGTTGAGGGTTAGGTCAATGTCTGGGAGAGGGGATGTAGTGGATATGGCTGGGGTGGTGGTTTCTTCAAGGTGGGGTGGGTCAATGGGGATAAAAGGGATTGAGGGTGGTGTCTGGGAGATGGTTGGAATGGTCTCAATGGTTTTTCATTTTTTGTATGAGATGAGTAAATGACAGTGCTTAGGTGGAAATGAGGGGAATTGTATGTGTCGAGGTAAGGTAGGGGATGGTGAGTCCTCCCAGGAACCAAGCACAGGTGAAGGGGGAGTGGGCATGGAGAATGGAAACAGAGGGGGTGAGAGATGGATTCTAGAGGGGTAGTGGATGCAGAAGTAAAAGGTGGAGAGGGAATGGGTTCTGCTGCTTTGATGGTACTGACGGGCTCTGGGGGCACTTCCTTTGTAGCAGGGATGGACCCTGATCCGGCTCCCTCTTCTGCTTGCTTGGGCAGAGTCTGAGCCTCAGCTTTCTTTTTCTTTTGAGTCTCCATCAAGCTCCTGCTGATTCCCCATTGCCTCTTAGCAAAGATAGTAGGGGAAAGGGTTGTGGTCTGCTCATTCCTTCCTATCTTGTATCCCCCCTTGATCAGCAGCAAGGTAATGATTCTTGCATAGGGTAGAGTGTGTGGCTTCTTGTTTGATCCTAACTTCACCACTACGTCCTTCATTGCCTCAAAAACTAACCATGCTGCATGGAAGCCATGGCCCATGTGGTAGGAGTAGACAACATCCGCAAGGGGGTTCTGCTCTCCTACTTATGTCTGTTAAGAACTGGAAAATACCATTTTCCACCCCTTAACCTGGGTGTTGATGGACCTTTGAGAGAACTAAATAAGTGTTTTAAGTGCTTATTTCATAGCTAACAATAAAGGCAGGCTTAACCCTGAAAGCAACCTAAAAGTGCCAAAAAGATGAGAACTCCGGTGAAACTAATGGAAGAAAGAGAAGGGACAGACTCACTGGCTGGCAAGATGCATAAACCAAAGAGGACAAAGGCCTAATCTCAACCTGGAAGGAGGATTGGAAGCTATTCGAGCAACAGAAGGCAGTACAAATTACTTTTCGAAAAGAACCTGAACTTTTCGAAAAGAACCTGAAATCTGTGAAAAGTACTAAAAGCTCCAAGTTTAGTTTTCGAAGAGAATCTGAACTCTTCGAAAGGATTTCTGAACTTTTCGAAAAGAAGAGAACCCCTTACGAACAGCACCAGACCTGTACGAAAAGAGCTTCAGAAGCCACAGAACTTTGGGAAAAATTCTCCAAACTGTGCGAAATGGTATTTTGAAGATTCCCAGCATCTGTAAGGGTAATTCAGTAATCTCTGCACGCACCCCAATGCATTTAAAAACCTAGGGACATTTCAGAAGATTCTAAGCACGAACCAAAGGCATATTCCACCCCATGTGAACACCCGAAAATGAGATTACTTGGCGGGAACTTCTAGAAGCTCTAACTGATTTTTGAATTACATAACAGAATTGATGCTTCTGTCACCTGATTGGCTGAACCAGATCAAGCAGTTCTGATTGACCAAAACAGATCTAGATCCTTGCGCTCAACTCCTATTGGTGGATACAGATCCAACCAATTTTGATTGGTTGATACACATCTGAGCCAGACTTGGGGAAAACTATAAATAGATAAACCATTTGCCCAATTTGGGTATCCAGATTTTGAGTTTCATTTCTATTCCCCCATTTTCATTTCAGATAGCTTGTCTGAAACTCCTGTAATAGCCTAGCTTTTATTTGTAATTGAGAGCTATGAGATAATTCTGTAATTCAAAGAGAGAATTGTGTTCAAGACTACAAATCTGAGAGCATTGTTTGAGCTACTCAGAATTGTAATGGTGAATTTGAAAAGGTTGTTGTGAACCGTATGTTCTCAATTGGATTCGTGTTACGGGTTCCCTGTGATCTCCTGATTGCACTAGACTCCTTTAGATTTACTGTTTTTCAAGCAATTTCCCTTAATTCATTACTCCTGTGAAAATTAGCGTTTGTAACCTAACTTTTTCACAGCATTTGTAGTGATATTCTCGTTCTGAATTAAGGGTCTAGATTAAAGACTATTGGATGGTCTGTGTCCATTAAAGTGGACAAACCATAACCATAAGCTTAACTCTAATCCTTGACTTAGATTACTTTCTCTTACATCTGTGCTTGTAGCCAGATGAAGATTGGATCATATCTCATTTGATCTACATTTAGTCTCATTTTGCACCAAGTACTAAATCAAAGTTAGATATTATTTCTCCATTCTTATTAATTTACATCAAATCTCCCCAACTCGGATCTGGATCATTTAGTTTAATTTTTACTTTTATCATGTAGTTAATGTGACAAATTCAACCTCCCATCTTATGTGCTTTATAGATAGGATCAGAGGTCAAATCTGGTAGCTCAGATCTGAAGGTTTATCTTACATTTTAAATCAATTCCCTGTGGACGATCTTTTACTCACTTACATTTAAAACTTGCTACAATTGGCCCTGATCTTGCAGGCTAATTAAGTTCTCTCTGTGCTAATATTTTCTTATTCTTTTTAATTTTCCAAATTCAATACAATTCATCATCTGTAAGTCTGTTTTCAAAACACAAATAAATCATGCACATTTAGAACAGCAACAATGTCCTAAGTAATATATGTTCTTTCGCAGGACTTGGTCGATGAACAATAGTTCAGGTTCTAGTTCTCTCCTTCTGATTGAGTCCCCAGTGGCTTTTAATCCTCTAGTTAGGGCCCGTGCAATTGTATCAATCGATGCTGTCAGAGGGGGGCCATATCCATAGTTAGGTTTGAATGCTGCTGGGATGCCCAACACTTCAGCGATCATCTTAGGGCCCACTAACATATCAAAGTCGTCAATCATTACCAGCAAGCACCCTTGTCCATCATTGTCCCTCTTGACCTTGATATGCTGATAAAACAGCTGCACTAGCCTGGGGTAGGCTAGTGCTGGAATTCCTCTCATCAATGGCATCAGGCCCGCTTTTCTCAGAAATTGTATTGCAAGGGCAGAGAGTGGTTCTTTTTCAAAAAATGGTACATCAAAGGTTGTTTCAGGCTCCATTAGAATTGACTCCATGAGCTCAGAAGGAGTAGAGATCTTTGTGGTTGGTACCGTCGCCTCCTCAACCACTTCCTTTCCTTTTTTGGGTGACTTTGAAGTCTTGGCCTTTTTAGGGGTGGTCTCTGCAGGGTCCTTGCTCTTCCCTTTTCTCTTCTGTGCAGATTTGGGACCCATATCTAACTCTTTCCTAAAGTATGAGAAACGGGGGCTGAAATCTAGGGTTTGGTTTGATTTGATGCACAGGGCACCTCAAGATCTTTGAGCAGAGGGTAATGGGTGGTGGTGATGTCAAGAACAACTCTGTAGAATTGTGCGGTGAATGATGAGCTGTAGGAGTGATGCTGGAGGGGGAGAGGGGACAGCTCGAGAAGCTAGGGTTTCGCAGAGGGAAGAAGGATGGAAATAATGAAGAAGGGACAAAGCGCGGGGTTGAAATACTTATCGCGAAGCTCGGCGCGCTTTGAAACATCTGGTCGTGGGCTTGTAAATGAACCTAGCGAAGGTGTGGATTAAATCTGGATTGTGCGACAATCTCGTAAGTTATCCTTGGAGCGTGCGACAGAATGAGATTAATTTATGTGAATCGCGCGAGCGGCTCCTAGGTTTCTTTTGGATTACGCGAAAAGCTCAAAGTTTCATTTTTGAATCTTGTGACAGACTTAGAATCTCGCGATAGGAAATGAAGTATTTATGTTGAATTGCGCGAGAGTCTCCTAGTTTACCTTGTGAACCTCGCGACAGCCTGAAAATCTCGTGAGAACTACTGAATAGCGCGATGTGAACCGCGCGAGAGGTTGTCAGGCACACATGAAACTCGCGATAGGCATTGAATGTTTCTATGCAAACTGTGCGACATGCTCCCAGGCTTCCTTTTGAACCTCGTGATAGCTTTTGAATCTCGCAATAGTCTCCCAGACTTTTATTTTGGACCTAGCGACAGTAAGGAATAAAACAGAGAGCATGTGCTCTCTGTTCTGCCCCTTTTTGCATGTTTGCTGTGGTTGAATCCTGGGCATTACCCTCTCCTACGACTGTCTTTAGACACATGTAAACTCAATCATACACTTAAGGACAACAAAAATGACCTCCCACCTTAGGTATTCAACAGAAGCTATCAATTCAAAAGCAGTAAGAATCAAGGCAAGCATCAAAAGTTCAAAACAGATAGGGCAAAATTCAGATAAGGCCACTAGCAAATCCTAGAGAATAGAAACTAAAGACAGCAAGATAAATCAACCAAAAATAAAGTACATATGATACAATAATGACACACCTGTGGAATCAGTTTGAAGAAGGGTCCCCTTGACAGTGAATGGTGTCCAAAAGGTCGGCAGGTTTTTCAAAATAAGGCTTAAGCCCCTGACCATTCACCTTCAAGAGTCTCCCGGACTTAGGATCCTTGATTTCCATAGCACCAGATGGGGAAACATGCATGACAATGTAAGGACCTTCCCATCTGGATTTCAATTTGCCTGGAAAAAATTTAAGTTTGGAGTTAAACAATCAAACCTTATCACCAGTAATGAAACTCTTTCACAAAAGCCCTTTGTCAAAGAAAGCTTTGGACCTTTCCTTCTAGATCCTGGCATTGGCATATGCATCCATCCTTAGTTCTTCCAATTCCGACAGCTGCAACAACCTGTGATGACCAGCCAAAGTTAGATCTAGATTTAAATGTTTGATGGCCCAATAGGCCTTGTGTTCTAACTCCACTGGGAGATGACAGGCCTTGCCATAGATCAGTCTGAAAGGGGACATACCGATGGGGGTATAGGCAATCCTATAAGCCCACAGTGCATCATTAAGCTTGTCAGCCCAATCCTTCCTATCAGTCCTCACAGTCTTCTCAAGGATATGCTTGATCTCCCTACTTGAAATTTCAACTTGCCCACTGGTTTCTGGGTGGTAGGGAGTAGCAATCCTATGGGTGACAGAATATTTCTTGAGCAAGCTCTCAAAATTTCTGTTGCAGAAATGGCTCCCCCTATCACTGATAATGGCTCTAGGGGTACCAAATCTGGAGAAGATATTATGCTTTATAAACTTGAGGACCACCTGATTATCATTAGTTCTTGTGACAATAGCTCTACCCATTTGGTAACATAGTCTACTGCCATTAAGATAAAATGAAAATCATTTGAAGGAGGAAAGGGGCCCATAAAATCAATACCCCACACATCAAACAGTTCTACAATAAGGATGGGCTGTAAAGGCATTGAATTTCGTTTAGACAGCCCTCTTAGTTTCTAACATCTTTCATAGGTCTTGCAGTCTATATTGGCATCTCTGAAAAGAGAAGGCCAATAGAACCCACACTGCAGCACTTTGTCAGCTATTTTTCTCTCACTAAAGTGACCCCCACAGGAATTTTCATGGCAATGGCCAGAATACTGGAGACATCACTTTCGGGGACACATTTCTGAATGATTTGTTCTGCACAATACTTGTACAAGCAAGGTTCTTCCCAGAAAAAGAATTTGACCTGTGAGGAAAATAGGTCTTTATCCATTTTTGTCCAATGGGAAGGGGTCTTGCCTATAACTAGATAATTGACAATATGTGCATACCAAGGAATTAAAGAGTGGATGGCAAATAGTTGCTCATCCGGGAAGACATCATTTGTAGCAAGGTCATCATCACCTTTTTCCAACATAATTCTGGACAAGTGGTCAGCCACCACATTTTCTACCCCCTTCTTGTCCTTGATTTCGATGTCAAACTCCTGCAACAGGAGTATCCATCTAATCAATCTGGGCTTTGCATCCTTCTTGGACAGTAGGTACTTTAATGTTGAGTGGTCAGTGAAGATGACAGTTTTAGACCCAAGTAGGTAAGGTCTAAACTTGTCCATAGCAAAAACCACTGCCTTAAGCTCTTTCTCAGTAGTTGTGTAGTTCAGCTGAGCTTCAGCAAGTGATTTGCTGAGATAAGCAATGACCACATGCAGCTTATCTTTTCTCTGACCCAAGACAGCATCTATTGCCAAGTCAGATGCATCACACATCAACTCAAAGGGCAGGGTATAGTCAAGTGTTTGGAGTACAGGGGCAGAGGTGAGGCAAATTTTTAAAGTTTCAAAAGCCTTCAGGCATTCAGCAGAGAAGTCAAAGGGCACATCCTGGCAGAGCAGGTGGCACAATGGTTTAGCAATTTTGCTGAAGTCCTTGATAAACCTCCTGTAGAATCCAGCATGCCCAAGGAAGGATCTGATTTGTTTGACTGTTCTTGGAGGTGGTAAATTTGTAATGAGGTCAACTTTGGCCTTGTCTACCTCAATTCCATCTTTAGAGACCACATGGCCCAACACAATTCCTTGTGTTACCATGAAGTGGCTCTTTTCCCAACTTAAGACCAAATTGGTCTCTTCACATCTTTGTAAGACTTGATGGAGGTGTTGTAGACATTGGTCAAAGCTATCCCCATAAACCGAGAAATCATCCATGAAAATTTCCAAAAATTTATCAATCATATCAGAAAAGATGGCATACATACACCTCTGAAAGGTGGCTGGGGCATTACACAGTCTAAAAGAACAAGTAAAAGTAGTTTTCTCTTGATCCAAAGGGTGCACAGGGATCTGGTTGTACCCTGAGTACCCATCAAGAAAATAGTAAAAAGCTTTCCCAGCCAACTTATCCAAAATTTGATCATAAAAGGGAGAGGGAAGTGGTCTTTTCTGGTCTTGGAGTTGAGTTTTTGATAATTGATGCAAACTCTCCAGCCAGTGGTCTCCCTGGCTGGTCTCAACTCTCCAGAGTCGGTTGTGATCACTGTGATGCCATACTTTTTGGGTACCACCTGGATTGGTGCCACCCATTCAAAATCAGAGATGGGGTAAATTACCCCAGCATCTAGCAACTTAATGATTTCTTTCAAAACCACTTCTTGCATGTGAGGATTCAATTTCCTCTGCATTTCGCTGGAGGGTGTTGAGGCCTCCTCTAAATGAATCCTATGCATACAGATTGATGCATCAATCCCTCCCAGATCAGCAATGGTCCAGCCAATTGCTTTCTTGTGCTTCCTCAGAACTATTAGCAATTCCTCCTCTTGCTCACAGGTTAGAGAAGAGGAGATAATTACAGGAAGTTTCTCTTTTTTCTCGAGGAAAGCTCATTTTAATGTCTCTGGCAGCTTCTTGAGCTCCAGATCAGGGGCTTGTTTTATGGATGACAGGATTGGTGTATTGTTGGTTGGAGGAAGGGGCAGCAATGTAGGTTTCCAATTGGAATGCTGCACTAAGCCCACAGAAGACCTCACTAGGGGCATGTCTTCTGGCATTAAAGCTAGGCTTCCTTCCTCCACCAAGTTTCAAACTTCAGTTAAATCAGTGACAATGTTGCTCCACTCCAGCAGAGTGGGCAGTTCTTCTTCAATAATTTCTTCTAGTACATCCACTGCAAAGCATTCCTCATTGTCCAGATGAGGGTACTTTGCATTGTTGTACACATTAAGCTCAACTTTCATATGCCCGAAAGTGACCTCCATGATTCCATACCTGCATTGAATGCATGCATTGGCAGTGGACAAAAATGGTCTGCCCAAGATAACAGGTATCGGAGATGTACTTTTGTTACAACCCATGTCCAAAACAAGGAAGTCTGCAGGGTAGAAGAACTTGTCTACCCCCACTAGGACATCCTCAGCCACTCCCATTGGTTTCCTCTCAGACCTATCAGCCATCAATAGAACAATGGGGGTGGGCTTCAGCTCCCCTAAACCTAACTGCTGATATACACTGTATGGCAGCAGGTTAACACTGGCTCCAAGGTCCAAAAGGGCCCTTCCAATCGTGTGGTCACCAATAATACAGGGAATAGTGGGTATCCCTAGGTCTTACAACTTCTCAGGTATTGTCATAGTTAATACTGAATTAACTGTATCAATTGCAAAGACTTTTTTAGAAAAATGGCCTCTGGCCTTCCTTTTCTGAGTACAGAGGTCCTTCAGAAACTTTGCATAGGCTGGGACCTGTCGGATTACATCAAGCAAGGTAAATTTATTTTGACCTGCTTAAAGGTCTCCATCATTTCCTCGATCTGTGCCTGACCCTTATCAAAAGGGGCAGGGCCACTCAAAGCTTGAGGAAATGGCAGCTGAGGTACTGCTGGTTCCTCAGCTGCAAGCCTATGGTTTACTTTTTATTTTTTTCTTTTATCTATTTTTATTTCCTGCTGAGGCTCAATTACAACCTCTTTATTTTTCCCTTGTTGAAGGGTAGCAGGCAGTTCTTTACCTTGTGTTCTAACAAAGTCCTTATCATTTTCACTTCATATTTCCTTAGGGTAGACCTCTCCTTGTTCTTTTCCTACCTGGTTGTCTACCAGCTTGCCAGACCTTAAGGCTGTGATGGCATTGGCCCCCTCAAAATTTGAGGAGCCTTCCCCGATGGAATACTAGCCCTTGGGGTTGGCTACTGGTTGGCTTGGCAACCTGCCCTCCTCTCTCTTAGCCAGAGCATTGGCTATTTGGCCAAGCTGCTCTTCTATTTTCTTAATGCTTTGACTGTGAGAAGTCACAGTCTGATTTAAGGGTCCAAGGCTTTGCAATTGGGCCAAAACCCGGTCCTCGAAAGAAGCACTTCGGGGCTGAGGTGGGGGAACTACCAATTGATTTTGTTGCTGGGGCTGCTGTTGTTGGAAATTTGACCTTTGACCATAACCTTGGTTAAACTGCTGCTGTGGCCTTTGAGGTAAGGCCAACATCTGCTGTGGCTGCATATAATTGTCCTGCCTCCACCTCAAATTTGGGTAGCCTCTCCATTGGTAATCAGTATTTTGCTGCTGGTATCCATATGGTTGTTTATTGTAGCCACCAGATTGTTGCTGTCCAAAAGATTGGTCAGCAGCAGCCTGTTCCATTACAAACTCAGGGTATTGCCCTGCAGATGGGCATTCTTCCACTGTATGCTGTGGAGATTGGCATATCAGACATGCCTCCATCACTTGTACAACCATTCTGGGCTGCACCACAGTCAAAAGTTTATCAAATCTTTCCGTAAGATTGGCCATCTGTATTCTCAGGTCATCGTTTCCTCTAACTTCATACATCTTTCCTTTATAAGTTTCAGCTACCCCCAGCTTAGGAGAGGGCTCTTGAACAGTTCTAGATGAGGACATCTTCTGGAAAGCATTTTCACTTATGACCTCGAATAAGTCCCATGCCTCATCAGCTGTTTTATGCATGTATGTTCCACCACAAGAGGCATTTTCCATGTCTTTGCTCTTCTCATCGATCCCATTGTAGAAGCTCTGGACAAGCTGCCAGTCAGGGATCTTGTGTTGAGGACATTGTTTGAGCATCTCCTTAAATCTATCCCAGCATTGGTTAAAATCTTCAATTGGGGACTGGGTAAAAGAAAGTATGCCCTTCCTCAGTTGGCTGGTTTTGGTCTCTGGGAAAAATTTAGACAAAAATCTTGTCTGGAGGTCTTTCCAAGTAGTGATACTGTTGTTTGGGAGAGTAGACAACCAAGTGTCGGCCCTGTCCTTTACGGAGAAAGGAAAGAGCCTTAGTCTAGTGGCTTTTGGTCCCAAACCAGCAATGGAAAATGCTATGCACAGGGCCAAGAACTGGTCAATGTGCTTGTAAGGGTCTTCCTTGCTAAGCCCATGGAAAGAGGGAAGCATTTGGATGATGGAAGTTTTGATCTCATAATTACCCTGAACATCTGGGAATTGAATGTTGAATGGAGAATTGTAATCATCCGGAGCATTCAATTCCTTCAATATTCTAGGTTGCTCTTCACCCATAATTGCTGTCTCTATTCCAATAGGGGGCTCGACTGCGATGTGTCTGTGCCTTCTCGGTCTTCTACCCCTTTCAATCTCAGGGTTAGCAGGCTCTAAAGTAGGACTGAGAGATCTCCTTCCTAATATGCACACACACCGCCAGCAAGGGAAACAGTTCGCAAGCATATTGCACAAAAGAAAATTACAACTATCCTAATCAAATGCTTATGGAATCTTCAAAGGAGAAAGAAACTGAGGTTTTGAAGGTTAGAGAAGTGCAAACAGAGGTAGCTAGACTCTCAATGGAGTTCCAGTCTCCTTCTCTGCTACGGTCTAGATCTGCAAGAAAAATTCCAAATGTAAATCAGCAGTATCAATTATTCACAAGTACAGCTACCAAAGAATAAAGAATACAAAATTCTAGAGTCTACTATTAGATCAAGATCCCCGGCAACGGTGCCAAAAACAAGTTGGGCTATTTTTTAAGTGCTTGCTACTGACTTTATTGGGGGCAGTGATAAGAATGGGGTGAATGAAAATGAATGAAAGATGGATTGAAAATGACAGAGTAACAAGCCTAAAATATGCACAATCCTGCAAGATACAGGGCCTGTTGTAGCAAGTTTTGATAAGTAAGAGTTTGTCCCACAGGGAAGGTTGATATAAAGCTCCAAGGGAGCCATCAGTAGTAGGCTCTCCAGATCTGACTACAAATCTGGCAGTCCTAAATGGAAGGTGATTTAAGGTCACTTATTTTTACATTCTCTGGTAATCTAATGATTTAACTACAGAAAGGGTTGAGAAGAAGGATGGAGTATGTGAAAATAAATATAAAAGGGTGAGAAGTAGGCTATTAGGTTCAGATCTGATGGGTTTCATGACTCAAATTCAGATCTGCTGCTATAGAAGTCCTGTCCAATGGCTACATTGTCACCACTGAGGAGAAAGAATCCAACTCATCTCTATTCCATGATCCAATCCCTTTATGGCTATAACCTATCCACTTAAATGGTCACAGACTATCCAATTGGGGAGCCACAGTCCAGAGATGGGTCAGAACAAGTCTATCATTGTAAGCACTACTTCATCCAGGCTACAAGCACAAGATTCCATAGGGAACCTCAACCTCTAAAGTGCTATGTGTGGGGCTAGGCCTGTATGGGAGCATGTTAGCCCAGACACATAGAACCAGTAAGAGTTTGAGTACAGTCTTAGGTCT
Source organism: Chloranthus sessilifolius (assembly GCA_021018995.1). NCBI lineage: Eukaryota > Viridiplantae > Streptophyta > Magnoliopsida > Chloranthales > Chloranthaceae > Chloranthus > Chloranthus sessilifolius. The sequence continues at coordinate 102,776,174 of CM037584.1, read as the reverse complement.
AGTCATCAGAAAAACTGCAGTGATCCAGTCACAAGCCTACAATCTCTAGAACCAAACCAGATCTACCATCTGATGGCGGGTCTATACAAATACAGGGGAGTTTGGCTCTGCACAATCTCTCACAGGGCTACAAGCACAAGTGCAGAGAAGAAGAATCTATTTTGAATTTGTGGATTGGCCTCACCCTAAGGCTATAACCTGTCCACTTAAATGGTCACAGACTATCCCAGAGGCTATCCTCCTCACAGAGGGCCAAAACAGAACAAGAACACTGCTGTCACCACCATGTTCACAAGGCTACAAGCACAAGCTCCAACGGAGATTTCGGATCTAGTGGATCCTGTGGTGGGGCTAGGCTTGTATGGGAGCATGTTAGCCCAGACACACAGGTCACTTGGATCTAAATAAGTCTCTAAAAATAGTCCTCCATTGCTCATAATGCAACCTATCAATGGAGGATCTCAAGGCAGCAGCCTTATACAAAACAACTCAATCTCAAACTTCAATCCCATACATGTAAAACACCCAATCATGAAATTCTATTAATTCTAAACCAAATAAGCATACAGAGGCATAGCCAGCAAGTGCTGGGCTATGGAGAGAAGAAAAAGTAAAAAGAAATCTACCTAAACCTTACTAGAGATCTACAGCTACTGCAAGAAGAAGATAGACAAAATTCTATTCTAAGAGAGGCTCCTAAACCTAAACCAAGCTTAGGTTTATATAGCAATTAGTTTGGCGACGCATTAGGGTTAGGAAACCCTAATTCTAACGATGCCATGTGGCCTAATACTGTTCCTTGGATGCCTCGAGACACGTGCACAGAAATTGGAGTGTTGGAGTGCATGTCCTAATTGCTGGAAGCTCCCAGAATGTCCTCTGCAGAAGTGAGGGAGAGTTAGAGTTCAGAGCCTCGCCAGGTAGCACTGGTTTCCAAGACTGTCACGTGGTAGTACGGTCTTCGCGAGATTGGATTAACTTGAAATTCTAGCCGTCTCAAGGTTGTCTTCGTGAGGGCATGATGTTCATTGGTCTCTGAACTGCGCGAGAAGTTTTTCTTCAGTTTTGCATCCCACTGCCACTGCACGATAGCTGCCCGCAGAAATACCTGGAGCTCTCTCTCCTCAGCTGTTTTGAGTGAACTGTACGAGGTTTTGAGTGTTGCTTTCTTGAGCTGCGTGAGTCATGATTCTGAAGCCCTTCTATCATTAAACTACGCTAGAACAGCGCGAACACTTGGTATGAAGTCTTGGGAAACTCGCGAGGACTGCGTGAGGCTTACTTTCTGAATCCTTTGAACCTTGTGGCAACTGCACGAGGCTCATTTCTTGCTCTGTTGTTGCTGTGCTTTGCCTTCATGCAGTCAAGTTCTCGTCTGGATTCAGCTTCCCATCTTCTGAGAGACTTCTGGGGCAAAAGTGGGCTCCTTAGCAAGATTAAGGCCTTATTGTAGCTGTTGTTCATTACCTACAGAACAGGCTTAAAACACTTTTATTAAATGATTAAGGGTCCAACAGAGATTAAGTTAAGGGGTGAAAAGTGGTACTTCTCAGGTCTTAACAATCAACTCCCTCTGTTCTTACATAACTACCTCTAGAGCCCGTCGAGCTACCGACTCACCCGTAGCAAAATTTTGTAACATATGTATATTAGCATTGTTATTATTTATTTTAGAAGATTTTCATATGATTCACAAAGCATAAGATACATTCAATCGTATGAATATTTTTATAACTATTTGAACGTATGGATTTACGAGCAATAGTGTTAAATCGTAGCGAATGTGATTCAACTGAAGAGTCTTCTCAGCAATTCACTTTTAGCTAGAATTGTAAATGATAATTCTAGGAAACAGGCAATTCTAGTGATCTATCTTATCAGTTACATTGGATTTCGAACCCATTCAATTCGTATGGGAATCAAATAACTTTTGCATTATAGCCCACCACTTCCCAACCACCCTAGCCTAGGAACCTACACAGAGACATTTACTCGAAGTGACGGTTCAAAGCCGAGCCTTTCCCTATAAATCCATACATATCCATTAACCAAAACTAGTTTATAACTTTTCTTCTTCCTCCGTCTATAACCCCACACCCCATGACAAAATAACATAACCAGAACGACTTCAGCAATAGACTTGATAAAATTTTAGAAAAATATAGAGCTGAGCTCCTGGCTGCACAACATAAAGTAGAAGATCTGAATTGCCAGCGATATGTCTTTAATGCTGAATCATCCACCGAGACTACCATTGATCCTAAACCTAAACCAAATTTGAAACCATATACTAGGAGCCCATTTTTCCCACTTCCTAAGCTTTACACCATCACAACCCACCCCGAATGCAAACTCCCATATAATGATGGTGCGTTGAGCCGTCCCTCACCACCTTTCTCCGTCACTTATCTTCTACCTTCGCTTGCGCTACATTCCCTTTACATAGTTTTCATAAGGGAGCAGTATAGGCAAAAGATGATTCAAAGAGGTTTTCACTTCCCACTCTTCGACGAAATTCTACAGTGGCTTACATTTCTTCTCAAAAAGAGAAATGTGACATGCATTGTTCTGCGGAACTTGGAAGACAGAGGATGTGACCCTACAAAGGCATGGATATGCCTTTGGTGGGAAGCGATGCGAGACTTTGATTGAAGGTAGTTAGAAGTCCTTCTTTGGGACATTGCTGCTAGTGTCATAGTTTAGTGTGTGTCTAGATTTTTCCTAATTTTATACTTTTTTATGTAATTAGTTCTTATATTAGATTTTAGTTTTTATTTTCCCTTCTACTCATTGTAAATATTTCGATATATATATATATATATATATATATATATATATATAATTTTCTTTTTACTAACTCTGCAAGTTTTTTACTAACAGCGTGTGTTACTAACATTACTAACAATATTTTTTTCTAATTTTTTTAGTTCCATAAAACTGGAATTATTTTTCTCCTAAGTTTGGGGGAAAGATTTTTTATTCTTTTTACAGATTATATACTCGGTTACTAACATAGTAAATAAAATAGGTAAATTTTTCTGTATGTCCCCTGCATTGTACAATGAGGACATTGTCCTATTTAAGTTTTGGGGGGATACACCACATTAGTTTATACATCACATTAGTTTAGTTTTCTTTTTTGTAGAAATTTTTAAATTTTTAAATTTTTTTTTTTTTTTAGTGAATCATTATATGCAATTTATGAAAAATATATAAAAATTCAAATTTTTTAGCAAACCATCATAGTAGTAGTTCAAAAATCAAAATAAAGATAGTTACAATTCAAAGTTAATCATCTCTAGAACGTTGTATCAGAGAATGTTTGAAACTATACGATTGATCTGAACTGCATATACTTTAGATTATAGTTTCAAAATTATATAACCAGTGAGCTATAGAGCCTATTTCCTTTTTATTCTGAGAGAAAGAGAGACTATTTTTATTCATGCCTAAATTTTCTTTGAACTTCTCTACTATCTGAAATCTCATATTACAAAATTTAGAATCAATATATTCTATGATTATAATAATTTATTTATTTAGAACTATGTATTAAATATATCAAAGCAATAAGACATTCATATTAGTAAATCGTGAAAATGACCGAAGGCCATCTTTTTTCTAACCAGAGCCAAAAAGCTAAAATCCCTGAATATTTTACCATTTGAACCCATATTAGAAGCCAAAAGACTAAATTTCTTTATACCAAAATTTATAAACCCTTAACCATATGTACTGCCCAAAACTTTTTATCCTTAACCCTGTGCAACCGCAGATTTTTGACATTCCCGTCACAATGATGCGCTTATTATAAATGTTTAAAGTCGCCACCCAGAGCTTTTGGTGTCCCGAGAAACCTAGATCAATTTTATAAGCACCGAAGTGCCACAAATATGACTCTGAATCCGGTCTATGCCAAAGGCTCTTGGGTGGGGCTTTGATTATCGATTGGAAAGGTGTTAGGCACCCAATCAACCCACTTAATGCCGTCTCTACTTATGGACAAAATAAAAATAAAAGAAATGAAAAGGCATTCCTCTTGCCCAAAGGATCTTAAAATCCTATTTGTGCACCTCCGTTCCTACCGAAAATTCGGCGGCGTAATGACACAAATGAGTGGATGGAGGAAGAACCGAGAAGGTAGAGGAATAGAGGGAGAGTCGAAGCTCTCAAGCCCTTGTTGCACCGCTATGGAGTCTTGCGTTGGCTTGATTCGGTGAGCTTTTGAAGGCTTGTATGGTTAGGAATGAGGTTCTAACTCCTAGGGCTTGATAGCTAAGAGGTAGAGAGGGAAGGCTAGGGGGTAGCACATACCTAACCTAGAGCTTTCTCGTGAAATGCTAAGGTATAAAGAAGATTTTAAAGTTCTGGAATTTATATTGAAATGGTGCACTAGAGGAGAGAAAGAAGGGATTCCTTAATCTCTTAATTGCAAATTTTTTCAAGCCTTTGTAAAGGGAGGAGCGCCTCTCTATTTATAGGGAAAAGAGAGGTTAGGGGGGTGTTTAAAAGCTAATTAGGGTTACCAATTAGGTAATAGGCAATATAAGGTTTCTTAGGGTTTTTAGAGCCTTGAAAAGTATGAAGAGTTGCTCCAATGGTGGATGATAGGGTGGGGCATTAAACCATTGAAGGGATTACATATAGATAGTAAATGGGTGCAACAGAACTAGCAAAATATACCCCAAAGGTCAAGATGGTCAATAAGTCAAACTCCAATCTTGAATTTTGAGGCAAAAACCTAAGGTTACTGTTCATAAGCCTGACGCAACTAATAGATGCGTCAGGCTTAGGAACAGTAAAACAGTGTTTCTTCAGTGGCCTGGAAGTTGGTTGCCCACGGGGGGACCCAATCATATGTGGCGCAACTATTAGTTATGCCAAGCCATTTCTGAGGAGAAATGGCTTGGCGCAAGTAATACTTGTGCCAAATCCTAAAAGGGGTTCTCAGCATTTTTACCATTTTGCCCCTAAGCTTTGGAGCGCGATATCTTCTCGTACACAGCTCCGATTGGGGTGATTTTTAGCTTGTTGGAAAGATGAGGACTTCTACTTTTCAATGGTATGAGATTTGATTATAGTAAAAGGCCATAGCTAGTCTCATTATACCACTCCTCATCCATTGCTCAGGAAAGCTAGGTTTAGGTTCAGAATGGGTTCTAAGGGTCGGGATGGATTTCTAAAGGTTCGAAATGGTTCCTAAGGGATCTAGGGTGATTCCTAAGCGTTTGGAATGGCTCCTAAGGTTTTGAAAAGGTTCCTAAGGGTTCCATATATGTCATAAAAAGCTCAAAGATGCGCCTCTCACGAAATATGTTTTGATCGGGCCTTGGGCCAAATTTGGGTGTCTACAGATGCCCCTCTTTGATATCCGATCACTAATGATCGAATGCCAAAGAAAAGAGATATATGAAGAGGCCCAAGGCATTATTGAGTATTCAGAATGAACTTCAAACATCAGATGAGTAACATAGTGAGAAAATAAAAGCCCTGTATGTCGAGAAAAATGGTCGTTTCTCAAGGTAATCGGTCCCCAAGCGCTTAGAGACATTACTAGGCATAACCAAGGTGGAATGAGTTGCGAAAGCCTAATAGCTAGGAAAAATGGTCGCTTCTCAAGATGATTTGAAGGAGTTTAATATTCAAGATTCATTCTGAATATAACAGCTTCGTAAGTAAGGTGGGCGATTGACCCATATTGGAAGATAGGTACAAAGTAAGTACGCAAGGCTCCATAGTTTGTGTCTAATCATATGAGGCATTGACCGCCTTATCTGACTAGTCATGGGTGCTCCTTCTTGAAGCAGGGTTCAAGGCCTTTGGACAAACCCATTGATCTCGAAGTTTATTTAGCACGACTTCCTGAGGGGAGCGAATAGATGTCGCAACACTTTTTGGGAGTGCGTGCCATTTTGATAATGTGCCCTGGATCAACATGACCTAGAGTACTCAACTTTAAATACCACTGAACAGATCTAGCCAAAATTAGGTGCCCATCGAAGGGGATGCCTAATCCTGGTCTCTGTCGACAATGATCTTACAAATCATTTAACTATGCATAAACATGCACCCATTAGGAGCAATACGCAACAAAGGCGATGGAAGTCTCGACCCAGATCCCGTTCGGGTATAATTTACGAGAACAACAACCATCCTACGGATATCCAAATGCATGGCGTACACTTTACAGGGATACCGTGACAATACAGGTTTTAAGCCTACAAAAATAAGGGAAATGAACCCTTCTGTATACATGTTTGCACATAGTTGATTGATATGTAGTTTCATTTTCAACAGGTTGGTCTCGACCAACAATTGACATCTTTCTGAGGAATCTGAAGCTTAGGACACTAAAGTTCACATGAATCCTAAAGACAGAGAGTTAGCTCAAAGATTTAGCAATGGAATCATCCTGATCAAAATATTGACCATTTGATCGGGATTGACACCATTGCTCCTACTTTGAAGTAGGATCCAAAAATCCAAGGCGAACCTTAGACTTCGGACATTAATATAGCACAGCCACGTTGTTGATAAAATATTGACATTTTACCGCTTCAAAATACGTATGTGCATAGTTTGTGTCCAATCATATGAGGCATAGACCGCCTCATTTAACTGGTCACAGGTGTCCCTACTTGAAGCAGGGTTTGAGATCTTTGGGCGAACCCATTGATCCTGAAGTTTATTCAGCATGATTACCCGAGTGGAGCAAATAGATGTCGCAATATTTTTTAAGAGTACGTGCCATTTTTTTTTTCAAAACACATATTTTTTGCTATTTTATGTGGAACATTTTTTAATTTTTTTATGTTTATCAATTTATGTGATTTTTTTTAATTTATCATTTTATGTGATTTTTATCTTTTAAGTTATTATTTTATGTGATTTTTTTTTGTTTTTCAAAGCTATCATTTTATGAGATTTTTTGGCTTTTCAAAACTATCATTTTATGTGATTTTTTGGTTTTTCAAAACTATTATTTTATGAGATTTATTCTATCATTTTATGTGACTTATTTTTGGCTTTTTATGTGGGATTTTTTCATCATTTTTAGACTTTTTCACATTTTTCTGTGTAGGATCGGGATGCATATTGATCTTCATCCATTTTATTCTAGCACGACTTCTCGGGCAAGCCAAATGAGGATCGGCATACCATTTGGGAACATGTGCATCTGCCGGGAGCAACAAAACAAAGAGAGGGGGGGGGGCTATGCCTATGACCGCACCAGGCCCAAAACCCGACTCATAAGTGGCTGGCACAACTAATAGTTGAGCCAAGCCAAATCGGGGCTCAAAATAGCCTAGTACAACTATTAGTTACGCCAGGCATGGCTGGGTTTTGAATTTAAAGCGCCCATGTTCAGGCAGCAAGGGCATATTTTCGAAAATATTCTCTCCCCCTCTTTAAACCAAAAACCGTCCTCCCCTAGGGTTTCTTTGCATCGCCTCTACGCGTGCCTCGTTGCTAGAATTTGCTTACGCCCATTGATCATCCGTACCGCGCTAGATCAAAGACTCCGAGTATCCATCTTCAAATAAAACATAACAGATCCGACCAAAATTGGGTGCCTTCTAAAGGAGGTGCTCAATCTTGGTCTCCGTCAATGATGATCTTATTATCGAGCAATTATGTAAAAACATGCACTCATCAGGGGTAGATAAAAACAAAGGGAAATGGAAGTCTCGACCCAGAACTCATCCGGGTATAATTTACGAGATCAGACAACCATCCAATGGATACTCAGACGCAAGGCGTAGACTTTACAGGGATACCGTACAAATGCAGGTTTTAAGCTTGCACCCTAAACTGAGCCCTTCGGAATGCATATTTGAACATAGTCGTTCGATAGGTAATTTCCTTTTTGACAGGTTGGTCTTAACCAACGATTAATCTTTGTCATAACGGAGTTGCCCATACCTCAAACCCCGTAGGGTGCACGCCCAGACAACACAAACCAAGAGTCCACACCTTCGAAATAGCTTGTGATAAATATGAAGTTAGACACTTATGTTCTTTGGAATTCACAAACAGAGTGCTCATCGCAAAGATTTAGCAGTGGAGTCGACCCGATCGAAACATTGACCGTTTAACCAGGATTGACACTGTTGCTCCTACTTTAAAGTAGGATCCAAAGATCCAAGGCGAACCTTAGACCTAGGTCATTAATGTAGCACAGCTACGTTGCTGATAAAATATTGACATTTTACCGCATTGAAATACGCATGTGCGTAGTTGTGCGTGACGAAAGTACTACAAATATATGGCTATCTTTTTTCTTTTTCAAAATGATTTTCTTCTTTTTTTTTAATAGATTGGACATCGATGGTGAGATGCTTCTTCTGATCTGTCCATCGCTAAGAAGTTGCCTGCTTCACTACTTCGGACCATTTTATGTTCCTGCACATCTTGAGAAAACGTCAGTCCTTTTTTGTTTATATAGGTCACAATATGAATCCTAATTAACAGAAGGAGAAACAAACATTTACCTACATATTTTCAATTTTCAAGATTTATATTTTTTAGATCTTTATTTTCAGAGATTTTTTGTTCTTTATTTTGAGATAGAAGTATGATGTTGTATATATATACATGGACATAAAGAAAGTGGGGATATATGTATATGTATTTTTTGAATTTTTAATTGATTGATTTTTTTTGTTCTTTTTCTTCATTTTTTGAAATGGAAGTACAATGTTGTACATGGAAAATAGTAGAAATATATACAATTTTTTTGTATTTAAATATTTCTTGATTTTTTATTCTTTTTCTTCATCTTTTGAAATGAAAGTACGATGTTGTACATATGGAAAAAAGTATAAATATATACATCTTTTTTGTATTTAGATTTTTCCTGATTTTTTGTTCTTTTTATTGATGGGTACCTTTTTGGAATGTGCACAGCCTTGGCATGGAAATAGAAAAGGAAAATCGTTATCTTTAACAAAAAGGGCTTCCCCTCCCAAGTGCACGAAGTGTAGGTATGAAAGTGGAAAAGGGAAATTATTATTTTTGGCAAACGGGGCCTCCCGCCCTGTCCTTTATTCTCTTTTTGTTTGGTTTGATGCCTCAATCGCGGGGTGAGATCTCGGGTCCCCTTTTGAGCATGGTCAAACCCATTTAAGTGATCGGATCTGGGTGAGTTTCAACAGCTTTACCAAGACTGGAATGTCAATCCCTTTGGATTGATTCAAACCTTTCTCCTTACCTTGGGTCATGCGTTCGACGAAGCAATTTCACAAAGAAAATTCTGGTCAGGGCCCGATTTGAACTAACATGAGCGACCCAGTCGAAAAAAGGGTAACAAGGAGAGTAGCCAAAAGGGCTCCTCGAACGTCAATCTAATCAATTCAAACCTTTTCTTTTTCAACCTCTTTTTAATCCTTTTTTATCCACACAAACTTATTATTTTTATCCGTAGCGCCCTCTCAGATTTTCACTACGTCCATCTTACTTTGAGCTTGTATTTTTATTTTATTTTATTCTTTTTATTTCTTTTATTTTTTGAAAGGCCACGACATAGATGTCGATTCCATCATAGCCGGCTAGATGGGGCTCTGGTGTCGTCCCACAACTCGGCTCGTGTTAATTTAACAGATACTATGACTGCTTATGAACCTAAAAAGAGGGCTTTCTTTAAGGTATAACTTAGTCATGGGTTAGGTTAGGATTTGAAGGTATGTTGGGCTAAGAAGGTTTCCTTGATACGATTTCAGTTTTTCACAACATACTTTCTTCCTTGGAGGATTTTACTGTAAATGCCCCATGGTTCTTCTATTTTTTCTTTTTCCTCTGTTTTATTTTAGGCAATCTCTTTTTGAGCTTTTGCTTTTCCGTTTTTTTTTTTTATAGTAATTCTACTTCCTCTTTTTTTTGTATGTACACACTTTTCTTTTTCAGGGAAGGGGTTTATTGAAAGAAAGGTCCAGGCTCAAATGGGGTAGCAAAGGATATCATCATTTTTAGGGATGCTTTTTTGCTACTGTGCTTAGAATGATGGCCTCTTTTGGATGGTTCTCAAGCAGTCACATATCTTTTTTACCAACACTTACCTTGTCGTGATAGACTAAGAGTAGAACCGTCAGACGTATCCAGCATTGATGGACTCAGGAAGATGATCTCCGTCCATGGTGGCGAGGCGGATGGCGTATCCCGACCACACTTCTCGGACGACGTAAGGTCCCTCCCAGTTCGGCTTGAATTTTCCTCTCGGATCGGCATGGAGGGATGGAAAGATCTTCTTCAGCACAATGTCTCCTATCTTCAGATCTCGACCACGGACATGTTTATTATAAGCATGTATTATTCGCCCCTAGTAAACTTCAGTATGACACAAGGCTAGGAGTCTCTTATTGTCTAATAAGTTCAATTGTTCAAGGCGAGATCTCTCTCTCTCTACTTCGGGTAAGCCTAATTCCATGAGGATTCGGAGCGAGGGTACTTCAACTTCTATCGGTAGGACAGCCTTAGTTTCATACACAAGGGAGAACGGTGTTGCCCCTATAGCGGTACAGATCGACGTTCTGTAGGCCCATAAAGAAAATGACAGCATTTCGTTCCAATCTCGGTAACTGACAACCATTTTCTCCAGGATGCGGACGACTGTCTTGTTCGCAACTTCCACGGCTCTATTAGTTTGAGGCCGATAAGGGGACGAGCGATGGTGCTTGATTTTGTATTGCTAGCAGAATGCCCAGATGCACTTATTGGCAAAGTTTATGCCATTATCCATGATAATATCTTTGGGTACTCCAAATCAGCACACAATATTACTCTTGAGAAACTTCTCGACGTGACTGGCTGTGATGTTAACATATAACACCACTTCTACCCACTTGGTAAAGTATTCAATGACGACGAGGATGAATCGATGTCTGTTTGATGCTTTCGGATTAATCATTCTGACGACGTCAAGGCCCTAGGTAGCATATGGCCAAGGAGTGGTCATATAGTGAAGATCGATGGCAAGAGCATGTATCAAACTAGAGTGTTCCTAACACTTGTAGTATTTTTGAACATGTTTGCAGCAATTCGATTCCCTAGTGGTCCAAAAGTATCCCTGTCGTAGAATTTTCTTAGCGAGCATGTGACCGCTGACATGGGCACCGCATACCCCCTCGTGGAGCTCTTTCATAATGTTGATTTCTTCGCTCTCAGTAAGGCACCTGAGCAAAATATTATTGTAGGATTGCTTGTAAAGGCAATCCCTACAAATGACGTATCCTGCCATTAAATGTTGAATGGTTCGTCGGTCCATCTTGGACATACCCTCAAGGAAAGTTAGTGTCTCGAGAAAATTCTTGATATCTGAGAACCAAGGTGGCTCATCATCAGGCATTAGAGGTTTTTTTATTTGGAGGCAGAAGGTCGGCTCATTCCTTTGGTCGATCATGATCAGCTTCATCTTGGCACCATACGGGATTTCTATCATTGATGCCAAAGTTGCTGGTGCGTCGGCAAAGCGATTCCTTATCCGGGGGACATATAAGAATGTCACGTCTTTGAAGCAAGCTATCAGATCCTCGAGTTTCTCATGGTAAGGGATCAATTTCTCATCTTTTGTCTTCCAACCTCCATTCGTCTAGCATATGATCAACTACGATTCGCCGAACACTCGGAAGTGAGTTATATTCAGATGGAGAGCCGCCAGCAAACCAATGACACAAGCCTCATATTTGGCCATGTTGTTAGTGCAAGGGAAGTTGAGCTTGATAGAGACTGGTACATAGGATCCTTTTGGTGAAATCAAAATTGTGCCAACTCCCTGACCCTCGGTATTTGTTACCCTGCCAAAGTGAATTACCCATGAGTCTTCTGCTTCCTCAGTATCATCTTTCGTCATGAACTGGATGTCCTCATTGGGAAACTCAATTCTCAAAGGCTCATAATCTGGCAAAGGATTGTCGGCAAGATGATCGGCGAGTGCCTGCCCCTTGATCGACTTCTGAGTGATGTACGTGATGTCAAACTCAGACAATAAAAGTTACCATTGTACGGTCCGTCCAGTGAGAGCCGGCTTCTTGAACATGTATTTCAACGGGTCCATTCGGGCCAGGAGTAGAACGGCTTGGGATAGCAAGTAATGGCGGAGCATCTGAGTAGCCCACACAAGAGCTAGGCATGCTTTCTCCAGATGAGAATAGCGCATTTCATAATTAGTAAACTTCTTTCTCAGATAATAGATAGCCTGCTCTCTTCTTCCCGTCTTGTCATGCTGACCTAATACACATCCCATCGAGACTTTCATCGTGGAGAGATACATTAGGAGTGGTCTCCCCAGCTCAGGTGGTACCAAAAAAGGTGCGTTAAGGAGGTAGCTTTTGATTTTATCGAACGCTGCCTGACAATCGTCGTTCCATTCAACGAGAGAATTCTTCCTTAGTAGCTTGAAGATCAGCGTGCAGCTTGGAGTTAGTTGTGTAATGAATTGACTGATATATTGTATTCTGCCCAAGAACCCTCTAACCTCTTTCTCAGGAGATGGTGGCGGCATTTCTGTGATAACTTTAACTTTGATTGGGTCGACCTCGATCCCTCTCTTGCTGACGATAAATCCCAACAGTTTTTTGGACATAGCACCAAATGCGCACTTCCGTGGATTCAGACATAACCTACACTTTCTCAACCTCTCGAACAGCTTCTAGAGGTTTACCAAGTGATTGCTTCGCTTCGGTGACTTGACTATCATATCATCGATATATACTTTAATTTCTCAATGCATCATGTCGTGGAAAAGCGCCATCATAACTCTCTGGTATGTTGCACCGACATTCTTCAGTCTGAATGGTATAACACGGTAGTAAAAGGTTCCCCACGGAGTGATAAATGCAGTCTTCTCTCGATCTGCCTCTGCCATCTTGATCTAGTTGTATACTGAGAATCCTTCCATAAAAGAAACCATCCGATGCTTAGCAGTATTATCGACCAAAATGTTGATGTGCGGTAACGGGAAATCGTCCTTTAGGCTTGCCTTGTTAAAATTTCAGTAATTGATACACATGCGGACCTTTCCATCCTTCTTCAGCACAGGCACGATATTGGTTAGCCACTGTGGGTATTTAGATACCATGAGAAACCCCATGTCATACTGCTTGATGACCTCGTCTTTGACTTTCAGCATCCACTCGACTCGGAGACGTCTCAGCTTCTGCTTAACCGGCTTCATATCAGGGTAGAGAGGCAACTCATGCTCGACCAAATCAGTGTCCAGACCAGGCATGTCCTCGTATGACCAGGCAAAAACGTCTTGATATGACCGAAGGAAGTCGATCATGCTTTTTCTTTCTTTGGGAGATAGCGACGTTCTGATTTTGGTAATTCGGGGAATCTTCTCAATCCCTAGATTAACGTCCTCAGTTTCTTCGACAATGGGGGTAGGGCCATTCTCAAATTCGGCAAATCGGTCAAGGAGCTCATTGGGAAGCTCCTCCAAAGGGATATCCTCGTCCAAACTCGTAACTCCTACCTCTTCTTGTATTTCTATAGGAAAGGGGTCGATTTTACGTGGGACAAGTATTTCAATTAAGGCATTTTTTTATGGGATTTTGTTTGAAATTTTAAATGACAATATTTTTGGACTTTGTATTTTTTCAATGTTTTTGGGTTTTTTATTTTCGGAGATGGACCCTTGGCAGTGAGAAGCTGTGTATATAGAAGGTATTGCCTGCCAAGAGCCTATCTCACTTTTTATAGATTTTTTTTTTTTTTGGAAATGGGTGCCAAAGCTTAGGACACTGCCCGCTTCCAAGGTTTGGGGCAAAGGTGCCCAGTTGCATACCTGAGAGACCGCTCCTTTACCTGTTTGGATGGAGGGTGCTAATTGATACAACTCTTCTGAGTCAGCCTCCATCATGTTGATTCCCATCTCGTCTAAGATGATGTCCTCAAACATTAACATAGTTTTGTGGTGCTTCACCATAGGGGGAGTTTGTTCAGGTACGGACCGTCATTCCTCAAAGAGGGATAACGCGGCCAAGTCTATTTCTAGGCTGAGAAGGGTGATGTGGGGATTGGTGGGGTGAACCGGTGTTGTGGGCTTATGTTGGGTTAATTGGGTTACCCCATTCAGGTCAATCTTCACAACCCCAACAGTCACGAACGATTCTTTGATGTGAGGCCTGGGACGGGGTTTTTCCTCTATGTGTATCCCCCTAGCTTTTGTAGCTGCTGTTGCACGGGCTTTTTCCTTAGCCTCTCGCACTTCTTCCGTGGGCCAGTAACCTAACCTAAATCTGACTTTTTGGCCCCCCTTGGCCGTGACGGGCTCTCTTCTGCCTTGCAATCTGGGCCCCAGCCCCCTTTCTTTTTTATAGCCCCCCTTTTGGAGCATGGCCAATGCCGCTACCATTCCACCTCCGGTTCTTGGAACGATTCCCTCGATGGGCTCTGAGAGTATTGTTGATACTTCGTACTCACAACTGTGGAGGTCGACATCCACAGCTGTATGCGGCACGTCCATCACTCTTGGTTTCTCTATGCTATTGGTGGCTTTTTCCTTCTCACTGTGCCCTTCACCAATGATAGTGATAATCTTATGCCCGGATGCGAACTTGAGCTTCTGGTGTAGCATGGATGAAATCGCTCCAACTTCATGCAGCTATGGGAGCCCTAATAGTAGATTGAACAAGGATTTAATGTCCATCACTTGAAATAATATGGAGAAGGTCATTGGCCCAATCAGTAGCTCAAGGTCAACTTCCCCCATTATCTCTCTCCTAGCATGCATGGATCCACCCTGATCTTGGTGGCGGTTCTTAGTAGGCATATGTTTAACGTAGACCCATTATCGATTAAAACCAAGGGGATTATAATATTTTTGGACTCAATAGTTATATTTAAGGATTTTGAGTGACCACTTCCTTCATCTGGTGAATCGGCTCCGAAATTGAAATGGCATTTGGAGCCATCACTTGACCAATTATCTGCCTGACTTCATTTGGGCTAACCTGAAGTGATATATGTGTATTTTTTAACACCCCCATTAAAGTTTGAAAATGGAGTGGGGACGCCATTAACGGATCTCATACAGTAATATGAGCAGACATTCTTCTCAACTGAGTTTCCAATATATGCTCATGGCTCATTTTCTCAAAAGGATTCACGGCGCTATCTTTTTTTCCCTCTGGTTGGGCTTGTGCTGCTGCTGGTGTTTTCGATTATTTAGAAATCTTCTCTGATCGAGTAACGAAGTC
Source organism: Chloranthus sessilifolius (assembly GCA_021018995.1). Lineage (NCBI taxonomy): Eukaryota > Viridiplantae > Streptophyta > Magnoliopsida > Chloranthales > Chloranthaceae > Chloranthus > Chloranthus sessilifolius. The sequence continues at coordinate 102,760,980 of CM037584.1, read as the reverse complement.
CACTGCCCCTTCTCTGTTGCTGCCAGCATTGATATCTATTTGTTTATACCTCAGCGGGACCTGATGAGGATTGTAGGTTGGTCCCAAAATCTGAAATGGTATAGCTGCCGGTATCAAAGGTACTTGCACTGCAGGCTTCAAAGGGGTTGGGTAACACTTGATTCACTTCGGTGATAGATGGTTGGGAGGCAAAATTGGGCTAGATGGGGGTAGCAAAGCTTGTGGGTAGTTGCGTCGAGGGTAAAGGGGTAGGAGTAGGCCATTGGTAGCTGACAGGTGCTGGCAGGGAATTGGGGGTATGGTGGGCTATCGGGTAATTGATGGGGGTGGTAGAATATGGTTGATATGTATTTATGTGCACATAATTGACTGGTGTGGGTGATGGAAAATAAGCCCTAAGATCTAAGGGTTCGATTTGTGGTGTTGGGTTGGGAAAATAATTCGATAAATTCAAGGGTTCAATCACCCCGATATTCCTTTCTTCACAATTTCCCGACAATGGTGCCATATAGCTCTCTTGATCACTGATGTAGTCCGACAAGTCAAATTCAAATTCCCCCTCACATTCTCCTATCATCCCGATGGTGGGTCTGGGACCTACTCCTCCGGAAGGATGTGAGGGTAATGGCACCTAATGAATATTTGCGTGTTGGTTCACTTGAGAAGGTGCAAGTGGAATGATTTTTTTGGCATCAATTAAATTTTGAATCGTGTGCTTCAATAGGAAGCAGCGATCAGTCGGGTGACCCGGATCCTGATGAAAATTATAGTAAGTATTAGGGTCATAATTCTTTGGGATTGGGTGCGAAGGAGGTTGCGATTGACGAGCAGTAACTAATCCCTTTTCTATTATAAAGGCAAAAGTACACTTAATGATTATCCTAAGAGTGTAAACACTCGATCGTAGCAGGCTCTCCTCTGCTCCGGAGTCATCTGCATTCCTTGTCCATTCCCTGCTTAGTTCTGACAGGTGATGGCTGGGCTGCTTGAAATTGAAACGGGGTTATATTATTATTAGGCCTGGTGTTGGCAATGTTCTGGACATCGGCCCCTGTTCTTTTCTTGTTCCTCTGTTCAGAAAACCTTCTAACCCCACTAGCTCCACTCGGTGTATTCTTGTTCAGGCGACCTTCCCTGATAGCATCTTCACAGCGATTGGTGTTCCTTACCATAACAGCAAAGCTGGACTGCTGCTGGTATACTAAAAAGTCCGAGATCACCGGCAGGGTATTTTTGGAAATCATTTCTATTTGTTCATCATCCGGTATCCTATTTCTAACCTGAGCTGCCAATGCTCTCCAATGCCCCAAATAATCACTAAAGGTCTCATTCGGGTTCTGCTTCACACGGGCCAAGTCTGACTTGCGCGATTCAATATCTATATTGTAGACATATTGCTCTTGAAATAAATGTGTCAAGTTCTTCCAAGTTTTCATCATAGATGGTTTCAAGGATGTGAACCACCTCAAGGCAGGACCAGTTAGACGCTTTTGAAAAACCTTTATTAGCAGTCTTTCATCCCCTCCATACTGACACATGTCCCCACAATAAGACTTAAGGTGAGCTATAGGATTGTCGGTGCCGTTGTACTTGTCAAAAGCCGACATTTTAAATTTTGGAGGCACGGGGACCTCAGCAAACAAACATAAATCTGAGAAGTCTGTGGCGTGGATTTCAGCACCACCCATCTTCAACAACTGCTTTTGGATTTTGTCTAATTGCTCTTTCAACTGTTCTGATTCCTTGGATATGGGGGCCACTTTCTTAGTAGTCGGCTAGACTTCACTCTAGGATACTAGGGGGTGGGCAATTATAGGAGGAGGGTTAAGGTTGGTCAATGCCCCAACATAGGCTCCACTGTTTCTAATCTCATCCTCGTCATACTACTGGTCTATATAAGGTGTAGTGAGGGCAGGATTCTCTTGCTGGTGCTACATGGACTGGGCGGGAATGGCATGAATGGGGGGTAGGTGCGTCCATTAGGGATGAGGGAAGGTTTGTTGGGTGATGGGATGAGTGGAAATCAGGTTTTAGGGTGGGGCCTGATGACGCCATTGGGCATGGGGAAAGGCTTGAAACTGACTTTGGGATGTTGGGATATGGGTGAATTGGGGTTGATGTAAGACATGGGTTTGACCTGAGTATGAGGGTTGTGAATGGGTGAAATTTAGAGGAATTGTGAAGGGTATGGGTATGAGGCTCCGAGGTTTTGTTGCGCTTGGGTTTGGGCTATGAAGCCTTGGGAGGGTTGGGCTATGAAGGTTTGGCCCATGGGTCCATGGGAAGCTAGGGCCACAAAGCCTTGGTCATGACAGGTGTGGCCCAAGGGGCCTTGATGGGTTTGGGTCATGGGCAATTGATGGGTTTGGGCCATGGGCCCTTGGTGGATTTGGGCCATAGGGCCCTGGTGGGTCTAGGTCATGGGCCCTTGATGGGTCTGGCCCATTGGATCTTGGTGGGTCTAACCCATTGGGCCTCGATGGATCTGTCCCATTAGGCCTTGGTGGGTCTGGGTCATGGGCCCTTGGTGGGTCTGGGTCATGGGGGCTTGGATGGTGTGGATGATGGGCGGTTGATGGGGGTCATGGGGGAATGAGGCATGGAGGCTTAATAGGGTATGGGATGGATCCATGGATATGTGGTGTGGATGAGAGGGGATGTGTTGGGAGGCCTTCCACCTATTGTAAGTTTGGAGCATCTCCTCTATCATGGCCATGGAAGGGGCGGATGGAGATGGGTTATTTGAGGGTTGGAGGGGTGTGGATGGAGTATGTGAAGAGGGAAAATTGGGCATGGCCCTAGTAAAATCGGGCATGACCCAGGTAAGTGGTGGGATATGAGGTGGGCTGAAGGAATGAGGTGGGGCATTGGTGGGTGGATTAGGCATGTATGTATGGGGCATAGAGGTGGAGAATAAGTGGAAAATTGGCCATGGTTTCGGAAAAGATGGGCATGACTTGGGTAAATGAAGGGATATGTGGGGGATTGGATGTGGTATAGATGGATGTGGGTGGATTAGGTTGGGCAGATGAAAATAGGGTATGTTGGTGAAGGGGTGTGGAAGGAAGGTGAGATGGGTTGGAGATGGCCATGGACGAAGGCATGGCTTGGGAAAATAATAGGAAATTTAGATTTTAGGTATTTTAGAAAGTGGTGGAAGGGAAAATAGGGGCACCGAACAAGCCGATTATGGTGAGGGTTGATTGGATGAGGGGGGTGGAAGTAAAAGCTTCTTCGGTATGGGAATGGATTGCAGAATGTGGTGGGGATGAATCGAGATCGACATAAGTCGGGTCCACAGCTCACGACATAGCTCAGTATCAGGTTGGGTACCGATGCCTCAGATGGGGCCCATAAAGCTTCCTCCTTCTTTTCCAACGGGATGATGGAGCGTACGATGATGTCATTATGCCGGTACCAATCAAAACTCTATTTTTGGGTTTTTTAATTTTAATTTTTTTTAAAATTTTTATAAGTGAAGAGAAATGAGGATTCCAGGGCCTTTTTTAAATTCCCTTCTCGGGTAGCTCTCGTACCCTAAATAGGTCCCGCTGTAAAGGTTTCGAAGCGCTTCGGAAGAATCAAAGGAAAACCCCTTGATCTATTGAAGGCACGAAAACCAATGCAAACAACCTGATCCCTTGAAACCAATTGAAAAGAAGTCACCTTCTTTTGACCGGCGAAGGCGTATTGGGTGTCGGAGATTGCGGGGCCTAAATAGAGGCGCTAAAGGCATTGATCGGGGAGTCCGAGGTGTGAAATAGGTCACAGATTCGGATTGATGTTGTGTAGAACCAACCTGGCACAACTAATAGTGGTGCCAGAGCAAAAAAATTCCAGACTAAAGTTGGCGCAACTAATAGTTGCGCCAGTGTTCTTTTGGGGCCATTTGCATTGCTGCAACTAATAGTGGCGCCAGACTAAAATGGTTTTCCAGATTTCTTGACAGCAGCAACTTCAGTCCGAAATGGGTCTCGAAACTAGTTTTTTGTGGAAGCTAGGCTTCTGGGGACTAACTGTTTATATGATCCGTCTCTTTCCTCACCGATCCTAAGGGTTTAAAGGCCAATTTGGGTTCACTATCACTCTTTTTTTCTTGGGTTTTAAGCTTAGTAATGAGAAGGTTACCCACCTGATACACCTCAAGTGCAAGCACTTTTCTCAGGTACTAGGTGGGCTAGGACTTTTTCGGATCATTACCACTACGGGCTGTCGCAGTACTAAGACCAGGGAGTTTGTATGTGTGCCTAAATAATCCAACCCTTGAAAATCTACCCCGCAAAAATCAATTTAAATCTCCTTTGTTGGTTCAATTTTATTTTTTACTTTTAAGAAAATTTTCTCAAGTTCAAAGACCGGGGGTGAGGATCCCGTGCCGCCTCTACTGGCCGGCGTTCACTAGCGGAATATGATTCTAGAATTAAAAGCGCAAGTGGGCCCGCCAAACGACTAAGGCACTTGAAATGACGAAAATATAAGAAATTTAAATGACAATGCACAAGTAGACCCGCCAATTGGCTAAGGTGCTTGAAATGACGAAAATGTAAAGAAATTGAATGACGGTGTGCAAGTAGGCTCGCTAATTGGCTAAGGCTCATAAATGACGTAAAGTAGGGGTAAGTAAAATGACATAATCAGAGGGGTGAGTAAAAAAAATAATAATAATAATAATAAAAGGGTTAGTAAATTAAAAATAAAGAGGTCAAATTTAAGGGGAAGCTCTACTAGCTACTCCCCAGCAGAGTCGCCATTTGTGCAACCGCGGATTATTTATGATCCCATCGCGACGATGCGCTCGTTATAAATGTTTAGAGTCACCACCCAGAGCTTTTGGTGCCCCGGGAAACCTAGATCAATTTTATAAGTACCGAAGTGCCACAAATATGACTCTGAATCCGGTCTATGCCAAAGGCTCTTGGGTAGGGGCTTCGGTTATCGATTGGGAAGGTGTTAGACACCCAATCAACCTGCTTAATGCGGTCTCTACTTATGGCCAAAATAAAATTAATGTAAAAGAAATAAAAAAGTCTTCCTCTTGCCCAAAGGGTCTTAAAATCCTATTTGTGTCCCTCTGTTCCTACTGAAAATTCGGCGGTGTAACGGCACAAATGAGTGAATGGAGGAAGAACCGAGAAGGTAGAGGAATAGAGGAAAGAGCCGGAGCTCTCGGGCCCTTGTTGCACCGCTGTGGAGCCTTGTGTTGGCTTGTTTCGATGAGCTTTTGAAGGCTTGTATGGTGAGAAATGAGGTTTTAACTCCTAGGTCTTGATAGCTAAGAGGTAGAGAGGGAAGGCTAGGGGGTAGCACACACCTAACCTAGAGATTTTTGGTGAAATGCTAAGGTCTAAAGAAGATTTTAAAGTTATGGAATTTGTATGGGAATGGTGCAGTAGAAGAGAGAGAGAGAGAGAGAGAGAGAGAGAGAAGGGATTCCTTAATCTCTTAATTACAAATTTTTTCAAGCCTTGGTAAAGGGAGGGGTGCCTCTCTATTTATAGGAAAAAGAGAGGTTAGGAGGGTGTTTAAAAGATAATTAGGGTTAGCAATTAGGTAATGGGCAATCTAAGGTTTTCCAGGATTTTTGGAGCCTTGAAAAGTGTGAAGAGTTGCTCTAATGGTGGATGATAGGGTGGGGCTTTAAACCACTTAAGGGGTTGCACTTAGATAGTAAATGAGTATAACAGAACTAGCAAAACACACCCCAAAGGTCAAGATGGTCAACAAGTCAAACCCCAATCTCAAATTTTGAGATAAAAACTTAGGGTTACTATTCATAAGCCTGGCACAACTAATAGATGCGCTAGGCTTAGGAGCAGTAAAACAATGTTTCTACAGTGGCATGAAAGTTGGTTGCCCGTAGGGGGACCCACTCATATGTGGTGCAACTATTAGTTGCACCAAGCCATTTTTGGGGAGAAATGGCTTGGCGCAAGTAATACTTGCACCAAATCCTAAAAGGGGTTCTCAGCATTTTTACCATTTTTCCCCTAACCTTCGGAATGCGATATCTTTTTGTACACAGCTCCGATTGGGGTGATTCTTAACTTGTTGGAAAGTTGAGGACTTCTACTTTTCAATGTTATAAGATTTGATCACAGTATAAGGTCACAGCTAGTCCCAGTATACCACTCTTCATCTATTGCTCGGGAAAGCTAGGTTTAGGTCCAAAATGGGTTCTAAGGGTCGGGATGGATTTTTAAAGGTTTGGGACAGTTCCTAAGGGATCTAGGGTGATTCCTAAGGGTTTAGAATGACTCCTAAGGTTTCAGAAAAGCCCTTAAGGATTCCATATATGTCATCAAAAGCTCGTAGATGTGCCTCTCTCGAAATGTGTTTTGATCGGGCCTTGGGCCAAATTTGGGTGTCTACAAACCCTTACAATTTTTGAGAGTTTAGAATAGAAAAGGAGGGAAGAAAAGGGAGTGAAAGGAGTATGAGTTAATAGATAAGGGATCTACTGAAAATGGTACAACTGAAAAAGAAATATAAATGTATAAAAATATGAGAGAAAAAAGGAAAAGAAAAAAAAAGAAGAATGAAAACTCATAAAAGACGATTTTATGAAAAGAGAAGCAAAAATCTTCCAAGCTGAAAAGAAGAAAAATGGGATTTACACAAGAAAAAGAAATGGAAAGAAGTTATCAAAAAAAAAGGATACTTACTAAAGCTGAAAAATAGAAGAAGAAGAGAAGGAAGAGCTAAACTCTTGGAAATAATTTTTAATCCGCTTTACCTTTTCTTTTGAAACCTTCTGAAAACCCAAAGCCCCATTACAAGCCGAAGGAAAGACCTTTGTGATTTACGATTTACAAAAAAATATGAGTCTAGTAGAGATATATGAGATAGATACTATGAATAAATAAAGAAATTATATGAAAAGAATTGATTATCCTTTACATGAGATTTATCTTTTTAGGTGATTCCCCTTTAAATTTCACGAGCATATCATAGTATGAGAACCCAAAATTTCAATTATTTTGAGAGTATGCTGATAAGTGAGAGTTTGGATCAAAATATTTTCTAAAACTGTAGTTTAAAAAAATCAATAATGAATAAACTTTTCATTGATATGCATACACTCCACGCTATACAAGAATTGAAATTATTGAGTCCTGATCAAGGATGATTGCGATGATGGGAAGCTAAGGATAAAAGATTTGAAATATTTTAAAATAATGAACATATAATGACTAGCTGACTAATTAGTAATATATCTATAAATATAATAATAATTTAATTTATATTTTGAATTTTTAGTTTTGAAAAATCTAAAAATATTTGAAGTTTGTAGGTAACTTCACTGAAAACTTTTAGGAGACTACAACTCCTCCACTAGGGATCACCTAGGGGTTTAAAGCCTTGTTGCATCTGCTAAATGCAATCATGCTCCCTACGAAAGTGGCATTTAAATTTAAGTTTTAAATATTATATGTTTCCTTGTTTACTGGGGACTAGCAAAACTTAAGTTTGAAGGTGTGATCAGTCACATAATTTATCATTTTATCACCCTTAACTTAGTAGTGTTAGGACTTAGTTTGCTACTAATGAGATACTGATGTGCAGATATTAAAGATAAGCAGTAAATCAGAGCCTAAATGTTAATCTTTATCAAAATAAACTCAAAAAATAATAAGAAAAATGATTGAGCGAAAAAGACGATTTGCCGCTACTGAAAACCCAAAAATCGTAATTTACGATTCTCCAAAAGAGATAAAAAGAGAAAAGCGATAAAGCATAATTCAAATAATCGTCAACTATGAAGAAGCTTACTAAAAATAGAAAGTCGTGATTAAAGATTTTTCAGAGAAGCTATGGAAGAAGGAATCACTATTTACGATTTCCTAAGAATAGAAGCTTTCCTACTATTGTTGTTATTGTTAATCACGTGAGAACTATCACCGCCATATACAGAATTAGAAGACTCCTACAATTAGAAGTCTGATGAACTATGGATTTAAGAAGATTGATAAAGATCTAATCCGAAGGACTCTGCTGCTGCTCGATAGAGAACACTCTAGAAGCGCATCAACTAAAGGAAGCAAGGAAAGATGAAATTAGTAATTAGAGTTATATTAGGATACTTTTGTTTTTAGTGATTTCTTTTATTAGATCTCTGTAAACCGACCATTATGATCTATAAATAAGAGGGCTCGGCATAGGAATAAGCATTAAAAAATTTCAGCATCAATTGACGTCTGAGGTTAGATTTTCTTCCAATCAGTAGTGTATACTAGTTAGAGTAGATTAGATATCAGAGATTTCTCAAGAGCAATTGACAACTGTAATTGAGTACTGAAGATTAGTGTAAATATCTGTAATTTCTCAGGAGCAATTGACAACTGCCGCTAAGGGGTGAAGGATATATTTTACTTTGCTTTCTAGATTAGATTTTCTTTGCTTTGTAAACATCTCTAAGTTTTAATTTGAATTGACGACTCAGGTTAGAATTTGCAGATTAGTGTAACGATTTTTACTTTTCCATCTTCAGTTTGCTAGAGTTTGATTGACGCCTAAATTTTTGGTTAATTGTTGATGAGATTAAATCTGTGTTGATAGGATCTTAGACTTGATTGACGACCAATGCTAGGAGACTAGAAATATGGTGTAACGGTACTATTTATTTTTATAAATATCCGAAAGCTGAAGATTGAGATTGACAACCTTAATCTGAAGGAGGATAAGGATTTATTTTTATGCACTTTAGTTTAGAAAACCATTCTTTTATTCATATTTCTCCAGTAGATTAGGAAATCTTAAAGATAAATAAAAGTTTTTAAGATTAGGATTTAGATAGAAGATAGAAATATCAATTAATAAGATAATGAACTTCCTCTTGGGAACGATCCTATGCTAGTACTATAATTTCTATTGTGCGTTTGCAATAGGTTAAGACTTGAATTTAATATAATTATAATACACAATAACAGGCAAGTCAGCAGCGAGCCATTCCAGACACTGAATCATCTACCTAGACTCCCGTTGCCATAGACCTCCTCCCAAACCGACCCTTTTTTCCCAGCTTCTCACCTTCCCCCACTTCTTAACAATCTCACCATCAAATTCCCACCTCCATGACAGTTCTTCTATGAGGACGGTGGGTTGGAAATTTCCACGCCACCCCCTCCATTGCAAAATTTCTTCCTAACTGAATTTTATTATCTTCACCGGCCAGTTAGGGATATTTGGAAGACAAGGGGTGCAATCCCAGCAAGAGGGAGCCATCTCTCTTGACGGAGCAAACAAATTGAAGTCCCCGAGATCGATCTCTATCACAAACTTTAGCGTCTCGATGGTCTCTACCGGTGTCCGTGTCTAGATTTTTCCTTGGTTTATCTTTAATATAATCAGTTTATTAGTTAATCTCTGTGAATATTTCTTTCAATATTAATAGAAATTTCTTTTTATATATATTATTTTCTTATGCCCAGTGCACTCGACACTAGGATAAATTTTGGGGTATCCCCTGGTTTGTTTTTGTTTTGAGTAATATAAATGTAATTTCATAGTCAACGAAGCGACAGAGCTCTGAATGTTAGGGTTTGCCCTTCGACCAAGCGGCATGAATATTAGGGCTAGCTGAGGCGCTGTCGCTTCTAACGACGCTTCGATTTAGAAGCGTCGACGCTTCAATTTAGAAGCATTGATGCTTCTACCATAATTGTTATGGCTATCTAAGGCGTTGACGCTCAAAACAATAAGCGAAATGCACCACATCATGAAGTGACAGCAGCATTTTTTATTGGGATACAAACAGTAACTTCGCACAGAAAGGTGCTACGTGTTAATACTCTGACGATGGTAATAAATGAAGTAAGATTGGTCATCGCTTCGCACAGAAAGGTGCTACGTGTCATATCACACAAAAAAGGTTCTGTGTTAATACTCTGACGATGCTAGTAAATGAAGGTTGGTCGTCGCTTTGCACAAAAAGGTGTACGTGTCAACTTACACTTGTACATTTAAGAAGCGGTGACGCTTTTCCTAGGATTTCCCTTGCTTGTAACTCGTTTTTCACGTAATTTATTTTGAATGTAATGTATATATTTCGTTTGCTCGTTTGGAGACATGTTATTTTCTTGTTATTCTTTCCAATCTCTTCATATGCACTCGATGCAACAAATATGGATTGTAAATAGATCAGAATTACCACCCCTTGCACAGTTAAAAAATGATGACGCTTCAATTTAAAAGTGACCACGATCTAATTAAAAAGTGCTAACACTTGAATTATAAAACGATGATGCTTTAAGTTAGAAGTGATGACGAATCATGTTTGAAGCAATGACGCCTCGAGTTAGAAGCACTGACACGTCTTATTGAAGCGAGCTGAGTATTAAGGCTAGCTGAGGCACTGATGCTTCAAGCAGTTAGTGATGGACGGCAAAAGAAAGGATATGTAGTGAAGATGTAAGGGACGGAGGCTAAAAGGCATTTTTATTAGTTCGCGAAGAGCCGCAGTATTAAATAATGTTAGAAAAGACTACACAAAAAGACAACACACTCCATAATTTCAAATCCTCAAAATTCAAAAAAAATGAAAAGCCGCTTACTGTCAAGAAGCGTCATAGCAAGTAATTGAAGACTGACGCTTCTATTTAGAAGCGATGATGCTTGTATTTAAGAGCAATGACACTTCTATTTAGAGGCGATGATGCTTCTATGTAGAAGCGATGACGCTTCGATTTAGAGGCGATGTCGCTTCTAACGATAAGCGTCTTTGGTAATAATAAATAATGACACACTTCTTATCATAATGACTGTAACAGTCTATTTAATAAAGTTTGTGGAATACACACGGCTGATGTAATAAATAAGAAGTGCAAAGATTTACGAAATCCCTCTATGACAGCAATGCACCATAATGATTACAACAGTCTATTTAATAAAATTACATGACAAATTGCTATTTAAAGGGCATCATAGCGCCCAAATTTTTTCATCTTCTGTATCTCCTTGGATTACCATTTCATCTTCCTCAGCCCAGACCAAAATGAATCGTAACATTTTTAGGAGGAACCACTGTATCGTGTGCTAGCATTTTATCAGTTCCAACGATGGTTCGATTATCGACATCGCCGACGACAACGAACTAGTTGTCGTCCCCGACAACAAGCATGTGGTTCCCCCCATGAGTCAAAATATCATCCCCTCACCGATACGATACATTCAAGGTATCGTATCGGTGCCTCCCATGAAAATTTTTAAAATTTCGGATGATACTTTCCAATGTATCATCCGAAACCGATACATATCGTCCAATACATATCGGTTTTGGGGCTGGACAATACGTATCATTTTTTCAAGATTTTAACCCATGGTTCCCCCTCCCCTGAAGAAGTTATCGTCATTTCGGATGGTGACGAGCTTCCCGTTATATTGCCAGTGGTGGGAGACCCAGAGCCCCTTCTTCTCCTGGCTCCGCGGATGATTCTTCTTCTTCTGCTTCCACTTCTTCCTCTTCCACCCCAGCTGCAACCACCGCCACCATCTCCAACTCAACTTCCTCATCCACCACCCCCAGCATAACAAACTCCCCACATCCGCCTACACCTTTACCTCCATTTATGCCACCATTTCCACCTCTACCTCCACCACTACCTCCTCCACATCTGCCTCCTCCACCACCGCCTTCCTCACCGCATGCGCCACCACCTTGTCGACCTGTCACCCATCCCCTGCCACCACCTCCAACTTTTCTATAAATGTAACATTCTAGTAGGAATCCTTACGATAACCTCATCAAGGGTTAAATCAGGGTTCGTTAGATCATCCAATGCATCAGAATCATATTCAATTTCATCATATCCATTTAGGATAAAGAAAGACAGTGTAAAAGAAGGCACTGTAAAGAAAGACAGTGTAAAGAAAAATAATGTATAGAAAGTATTTTGATGTAAAGAAATAATTTTGATTTATGAATGAAATCTTTTAGCATGATTAGTAAATTATTTTTACTTGATAAAAAGTTCTGAGTAATAAAAAGGCCAATCCACAAGAATGTGTTCACGAAAAAATTACATATTCAATGGTGCTAGGTTGAAGCACACTCGCTTCATACATGTAGTGGCTTCGCTTCGTGAGAAAGCGTTGTCAGTCAAAAGGAAAGCGGCGTCGCTTCCTAAGGTTAGCGTCAGTGCCTAGCGTATAGGTCTTCATAAAGCGAGTGTCATCGCTTCCATCCCGAAGCCTCGTTCCTTCGGAATGATGGTCATAGAATGTTGAAATCATCCCTTAATGATGGAATGAATGTATAAATAATAATAAATTCAACACGTTAAAAGATTACCATAGGCTATCCACATGATTCTAAGTACAGTTCTGGTCAGATAGGCACAATGGCTACATAAAGAAGTGTCAATGCATCGAATATGAAGCGTTGACGCATAAAATACGAAGCGACTTCAACGCATAGACTGTGCCTCCTACTCTAGTTCAAACTATACATGATAGGAGCATTTGATGGCATAAATTCAGCTGTGCCTCCTACTCGAAGCGACTGCGCTTTTTATAAAAGAGGCAAACTTTCAAAACTCAGAGTGGAATCTATCCAACATGATTCTCGTATACACAGTAGCGACATGCTTCTCGATTGAATTTCTGAACAAGAACTCCGGTGTCATAGACATTGACACGAGATCCTCTCTATTTTCTTTATCGCGACGAGATTGGAGGGCAAGATCATATTCCTTGACAAATTTCGTCAAACTCGTCTGGGCATTGACATAGGTATCGAAGAAAGAATTTATACTTTCCCTGCGTTGCATAGTGGTCATGCCAGTCCAAAAGGTATCGCTCAATTAACATGAAATCTATTTCCTTCTAAGAGTGTATATTTGTTTCAACCAAGCATTGTCGTACAATTGAAACTCCTCGACGAGTTCTGCCCATCTCCTTTCAAAATCATCAACTATATGACTAAACTTGTACTGATTGTACTTTCTCAAAAAATTCTCAAACTTCACCTTCAGTTGAGAGAGATGGTTCAATTCATTTCTCCCTGTGTGCCACATGCAGAGCCGGTGTGTGGTCCTCGAAGGAACTTTGGAGATGTCCTTGCTCATCTCATTGCATTGATTAGTGATGATTGTATTAAGTTTTTTATGACACATATACTTCAGCCACGTATTAAACAACCAAATAAATGTCTCCTCCATCTCATCCATGAGTAACGCACATCCAAAAGGTGTCGTCTTCCAATGATGGCTAACCCCCATGAATGGAGTGAAAGGTAGCAGCAACTTATTTGTTTTGTAAGTGGTGTTGAATACAACCACATCACCGAAATGTTCATAGGCAATTTGTGACCTGTGATCAGCCTAAAATATACTACACATACGATATTCTTTGTCTAGTTCGACTTCAAAGAAGAAACCATCTCCTTTGTTCTATCTATCAATGAAGGATTTGATCACATTCATGCACATCGGATGAATGTTACTCTCCTTTCTAACCTTCTTTAGGCAATCCCAAGTTTGTTGAAGGCTTACCGTCACCCCAGCCTCTCCATCCAAACTCGACAAAATAGTAGAAATCTTAGAAGGAGGAATTATGTCATCAAATGCTCCTATCAATGATTTACTTTCCCTAATCATCTTATTATGTGATCGTAGTTCCTTCACCTTTGTAGGTGTATACAACTGATGATTATGTTGCTCTCTAAATTCCATTACATCCCACAACTTTTGATCGTCGATCCTAATCTTCAACCTTACCTCACATCCACATCTATTATCTTTTGAACACTTTATATCGACATGTAATTTGTCCTTGTTAGGCTACTTGAACCCTTCGATCAAACATACATATTTTCTCTTTATAATCTCTCCCTTTGCATATTTGTAAGTTATACTTTTCCTAACGCTGAAACCAACTTTCCTGACGTATAAATTATAGAAGTTATATGCCTCATCTTCAGATTTGAATTCCAAGCCGACAAATGGCTTCCATTCCTCACTGGCATTCTCGGACCCTACACAACTATTCAGCATTTCCATATGACTATCACAACCAAGTGAAACTCCTTCTAAAGAAACTGTCTCAGGGGTGAGATTTAAATCAACAACACCTACATTGAATCCTCCAATCAAGTCCATTACAGGCCATGCATTAGACGAAAATCAAATCAGCTATGGGGTCCATGAAAATGATTCACAATGAAGCGATGACGCGACCATAAAAAGCATCGGTGCTTCAATATGGAAGCGATGGCGCTATGATTGAGAAGCATCATCGCTTCCTAGCGCTTCACATATGAAGCGTGTGCTTCTACGTCGATTATAATTTATATATTTTTGAATCCCTCCCAATGTTATGATCTCCACCTTGTAAATAAGTGAAGAGATCCATCAACTACGAGCAGATGAGGAAATCGCTTCACATATGAAGTGATACCGCCCGGGCGCAGAAGAAAAGATGCATCTATAACATATATATTTGAATATTTTAAGTTTACAATTTGAAAGCTAAAAATAATACACATAAACGTCCAAACTTATTTCAAATGTCACTCCTCTGTGCTTCTATCGAGTAGGAGCTCCAGAAAAAAGAGAAAGTTATTTCTTTTGTGCTTCTATCTAGTCAGCACTCCAGGAAAAAAAGATAAAGTTGTTGCTTTTACCCTTCTATCCAGTCAGCACTCTAGAAAAAAAAAGTTGTCTCTTCTACGCTTCTATCCAGTCAGCGCTCCAGAAAAAAAGAGAAACGTGTCTCTTCTGAGCTTCTATCCAGTACGAGCTCCAGAAAAAAAAAAAAAAAAAAAGTAGAAAGTTGTGCGCTTTTATAACGTCAGAGTGAGAGAGAGACTGTGCAGAGAAGTGCAAGAAAAAGAACACGCAAGAGAAAGAACCTGAAGAGGGTGTCAGAGTGAGAGAGACTGTGTAGAGAAGCATAAGAGAAAGAACCTGAAGAGGGAGGGAAAGCGAGTTTGCGAAAGAACTTGAAAAGGGAGGGAAATAGGAGGAACCTATACCATTTTTTGAAATGTAATTTACCGCCACATCACGACAAGACCTTTCCATTAGGGCCTGCGCTTCCTTCCTCCGTCATGTATAGCCTCCACTTCCTACCAACTACCTACTTTACCTACGACTGTCAGTAGGAAAATCACGCTATGGCTAACCCGGGTTAGTGCAAAAGTACTTTCCACATGTATGCTTCCCATTGGGGGAGCGTAGAGAAATCTCTACCCCTGAGCGCATTTTCCCCTTTGCCATATATATATTAGCCAAAACTAAACTAAGACAGTGTTCCTTGGTTGACATTTGGTATAGCTGCTTATATCACTATTACAATGGATTGGCCTTAATCGTTGTTGATAATGTAACCTCTATACACACTTTAATGTCCATCCCTACAATAATTATGGAATATAATATTTCTTTATCTATGAGTATTGAATATTTCTCACCATTCACTACAACAAAGAGTCCTACACCGACGGCTTTATACGATGCCATCAGCGTGTATAACCTTACACCGGCAACTAATATAACAACCAGCCGTCGGCACAGAGAAAGTGTATATAAATCACTTTTTTCCCACTCAAACTCATCTCCGTTCTCACGAACTCACCTCCTTCCCTCTCGCTCAAACCCTAAATCCCTTTCGCTCAAACCCTAAATTCTTCTCACCCAACCCTAAATTCTTCTTGCTCAAACCTTGGAGAGAAATCGACGATGACTGCAGCTACAGTGGCTTCTAATCATAAGAGCCCTCCGTTCATATCTGAGATCGAGCAGGCTCCTAGTGAAGTGGTTTCGATTACTTCCTTCAGATTTTGGAGATTTCCAGTAGCTTTAATGGAGACGAGGCGGAAAAGGAGATTTTCAATTGGAATGATGTGTCTGATGGTTTTAACGGTTTTGTAGTTGCTCCAATCGAATTTGTCGTGTTAGATCCATCGGCAAGTAGGTTAAATCAGAGGGAATCCGTAAATTTTAGTATTTTTGGAATGATTCAGCGGTTTAGGGTTTTGAGTGCTCCACTGCTAATCAAGAAAAAGAGATCTCCCAATCTCGAGGTGAAAAGCAAAGAAGCCATGTATGGTTTGCAGGCATCACCGAAAGACCTCAATGTTTCATTTACCACAAATTTCAAACCCTCAAAAGAGGAAGCGAGGGAAACCGATATCCCCCACCATCTCCATCATCACGATCAACTGAACTCTACTCTGCTGCGGTATCGCTCCGCACCAACCTCGCTACTTACGAACTTCATGGACTGTCATGATTTCCTCCCTTGATCGTCCAGCCCCGAAGCAGAGAGCTTGTTCGCGAGGTTCATGTCCAGCATCGGCGGAAATACTGGAAATTATCTAAATCTCCATGAGATTGGAGAGAAATCGACGGTGACTACAGATGCAGTGGCTTCAAATCATAGGAGCCCTCCGTTCATTTCCGAGATCGAGCAGCTCGCAGCAACGGCAGAGATACTTCTGCAACACAGCGGATATTCTTCTCTAAAAATGATATATGGAGCTGCTTCTTCGATGCTGAATCCTAGTGAAAGCCCTTATAGGGTGGTGAATTCAATGGCCATCAATTCACCCTTGTAAAGCAATGGGGGAAATTGGTCGAATTTGATCAGGCACAGTAGCTCTCCAGCGATGGCTTTCATCTTTTGCAACCAAACTTCTCCCAAGGAAGAGGTTGAAAGTTGTGGAGATGTCCGTCACATGGAATGTGGTGGTCCCCATTTTCCTTCCCATCTCTTGCACCGTCCATTTAGCTCAATCGTAGGCTTCAATAGAGAGTGGTGTGGATGATAATTCATGATCTCATCATAGGTTGAGCGCAAGGAACATTGGAAGTGGGAAAACATCCGGTGCAACTCCTATATCTATCAAAACATGTGGCATACCCTTTGATGCTCACTTTAACGTCAAGCTATGGGATGCTTCCTTTTGGATGCTGAGGCGGGTGATCGCCATCTAAAAATTTGATGATCATTCTCGTTGCCATCGTAGCTACTACCCCCTATGGATTCTCTGGGGATGTCCCTAATGAGACTTTTTTTCTAACAAAACCTTCATGATAACCTCTCGGAGAACCAAAGATTTCATAATCAACTGGGGGATGGTGATGTTAGTACACATTTTCGGAAACCCTTTCGGATTCAGGAAAATGGCCCAATGTGGTCACTTGGGACTCAATTTGTAAGAGGGTGAAGGTACACTAACAACAAAAAGACTTGCTAACGGGTGGTTTGGCAATAAATAAACTTGCCGAACTGAGTGTTAATAACAAACAGACTTATTAACTATCAAATAATGGGTAATGCAGCAAACAGGCCTGCAAAACCAATGTCAGTGACAAACATACTCACTTTGACGTAAAATATGAAAAAGATGAATTAGCAACAAACAAACTTGCTAATAAACCTACAAATAAAGATGTTAGTGACAAACACACTCATTAATATCCTGCAAAAAAGACGTTAGTGACAAACATGCTCACTATCAAATTTAAAGGAGTTAAGCAACAATCGACCAGCAAAACAAAGGGTCAGTGACAAACTCACTCACTAACAAAATAAAGTATCTTTAAAAAGGTAGTAGCAAACATACCTACTAACCTGATTTGTGATCGTCACCTACAGATATTAATCGACGCAGTAGAACGTCACTGGTCTCGAGGTTTGGGAGATTATGGATTAGACTCCTATTCTAAACACCAGTTTGCCAATTTTAGCAGTTAGGGTTGCCTACTTTTAGCTAATTCAAAAATCTAACCAAAGAAATCTAACTAAAAAGGAATAAGTTGGCCAGTTATGCGTGAGAAGATTGATCCCGTTCCCGAGTACCCTCTTTTGGCTTCCCGTGGGCAAAATAATTTAGAGGCCATGATGTTTTGAAAATATGTAAGAGTGGTATGAACCTAATTGGATCTAAGTTTAATAATTTCAGAAGGGGTGTCCTCAGGGAAAACTCTAGGGCTAATCTTATTTCTCTTTGGAAAATGCAAGAAACAAAGTAGAAGGGCTAATCCCAACTAGAACGAATACTTAGCGAAATTCCTAGAAGAAAGTCAAAGTTCTAAACTCAGACATTTAGTGTTCAATTTTTTCTAATTTGGAATTTCAGAGCCAACCTCAAAAAGTCCAAAGAGAATAGGTGAATGAATGTTTTTTTTTAATGAAGGGGGGAGGGACCTATTTATAGTATCAGACTAATTATACGATGGGAGACTGGCATATAATTGGATTATATGTTGGAATTCTAGTGTATAATTCAAGAGGAGGTTAGGAACTCGGCTCATGGAGTTACATTCTTAGTCCAAGGCAGACTAATTATACGCATGGGAACCAACATATAATCTAATTATACGCTGGTTGCATGGGAACTAGCATATAATCTAATTATACGCTAGGAAACCAGTGTATAATTTAGAACTCAATCAGGTCCGAGTCTGAGTCGACTTGAATTATACGTTGGAATTCCAACGTATAATTCAATTATACACATGGATTCATGCGAATGAATAATTGCCAAACCGAGGGTTTTTGAGAATTCTACTAAAGTTTGACTTTTGCAGAATTTCTAGGGCAGGCGAGATGGTGACTGAACATTGTTGTATTCTCCCGAGAGATTGAAAATGGGGTGTCTGCATGTGATATTCAGTAAACTTTGCTTAATTTCTCAATGAGGTCGTACTCCCTTCTGATCTGGACATCATATCCCATTTTTTGATTGTTTGCCCTTGCAACATTAATTGTTGTATACATTGAGGGGATGGGGGATGACGACTGGATAAGGTGACTCGACCGATATAGAGAAAGTGTTTCTTTCAGGTGATTTGTGAACAAGGTTCCTGACCTCATAACTGGAGTGGCTTTGATTGTCGATGGTGTGAATGTTCGTCTGATGCTTGGTTTTGTGTACACAAAAAACTCACGAGGACCACATGCCCTTAAATAATTTGGATTTGGCACACCAACTCTTTGTGATTCTATTGTTAGAAGTTTCTATTTTTGGTTGCCATCACTATGGTCAACCCGTTGATCGGTGAATGGTCTCAGATCAATCTTGAGATGTGTAGTTGCTAATTCGGTGAGTTTGAAGAGAATAAGCAACTAATAGGTAAGTCTTTTAGTTATGGTATGATTGTGAATTCTAATCACAATATAATTAGTAATTTAAGTCTTCAATGAGAAAGGACTCTTTGGTTATAAATATAAGGGTACTTGGTCCCAACGATTGCTCGACACAATTCAATCCTCCCTATTAGCAAAACATCCCCATTGTGCTAGGAGATATTGAGAGCGAAAAGATCGTTGAAGATCGGCAACCCACCATTAATGACTCATACTCAAGGTGCACACATATATTTAATTTATAGATTATTGGTTTATTGTTTCCAATTGATCATGCGCCTAGATCCTAAGGCTTATTTTGGATGGTCGGATCGATAGATCCATACCGATCCATCAATTGGTATCAGAGCCAAGTTTCGGCATATGATTAATCGGAACATATATGCTTGTTTGGAAATTCTCAAAATTATGATATTTGACTTCGGATTGCGAAGGCCGTTTTGGAGTTTTTGTTTCCAAAATGACATAGGTATTGGATTTTATTACTTCTATGGTTTCAAAACAATTTTTCAAACTTGTTTGCAAGACTTTTGAATAAGATAGCCGACTTTCAATTAATATTATATAAAATAAAACTATAAGAGAGGCATATCCTCTCTGTTTATGCTTTGTTTCAAGAAGACATTAACCTTGCTGCGTTTCTAAGCATGACGAGTCTCATGGCACTAGACCCAACCAGGCTTATGGACAAATATCTACAACAAAACCGACCCATCCTCAATTACACGACCCGGCCCATGGACCCATATAGGCCCATTACCCAACGAAGCTCGATTCAGTCCATGATGGTACTCGGGCCATAACCCGATCCAGCCCATGGTCTGGTCCAATCCATTCTCGGCCCATGATTCATGACCCGATTCGACTCGTTAAACACGGACCGTTTGTCCTTGAGGCCCAATTGTGACTCATATTATTCCTTATTCTTTTCGAGCTATTTCTAAGCTATTCATAGGTTCGATTTTCGGATATTATATATGGATTTTGACTTTCTCGAACATTTCGGATCTGTTTTTGAGTTCTATTTTTAAAAATGAATTCTCTGTTGTAACATCTTCATGACCTGATGTTATTTTAATAATTTTAAATTGGATAATTATTGTTTATTTGAGTACCTTTAATTAGAGTTGGGTATTGGAGGTTGTGCTCTATCACCAAGGCTGGTACTTACACATTATTACACTCGATTATTGTTAATTTTTGACACTTACTCACAACACGAGTTGGACTTGATTTATTTATTTTATTTTCTTTTATTGATTAATCACTTTTATAACCATCTAAAATATTATCAAATCAAAATTGAGAACATGGCTTGGAAGGATTCTTCTGTCCAACGGTGATGATCTTTCCTAGTGCTGTGATTTTCAAAGTGGGATTCGTTTTCATAAAAGACAGAGTTACAAATTCAATGAAAGTGTATAATAAACGTTGACGTCACAACTTAAGGGATTCTTCTGCCCAACGGTGATGAATCACTTAATATTGTGTGATGGTTGTGTTTTACTATTCATTGTTTTGTGAGTAGGTAATGTTAGCGTGTTGTGACTCGACCCAACGGAGGGTCACAACGATGTAATTAGTACCACAATCAATAAAATCGATTGAGAAAGTAACTAGTGTGTTATGACTCGCCCAACGGAGGGTCATAATGATACATATTGCTTCTCAATAAAATGACATTGGTTTATTTATTTCTTTATTATATTCCTTACCATAAGTAAATCACTTTAAACATATCCTTGTGAAATGGATCGTTATTATAGTTGTATGTTGACATAATAAAGCCCTTAATAATTGTGCAGCATTGAACCTGTCTTTTATTACTAATATGATTGGTGGAATTAAACTTTTGAGTGGCTCAAATTATGGCAAATGAAAGGAACAAGTTGCAATTATTCTAGGCTCCATGGATCTTGACTATGTTATACGATCCCAAGGTACTCACCGCTGATGCCTCAGCTGATGATCTGACAATGAACAATACAGATTTGGAAAAATGGGATAGATCAAATCGTATGAGCCTCATGATCATAAAGAGTTCTATTATTGATGCGATCTAAGAAGGTATTCCTGACTCGCACAATGCAAAGGAATACATGCAAGCCATTCAGGAATAATTTCAGGGGACTTCTAAGGCACTTATCAGTAGTCTTATTGTTAAAATGGGAACCATAAAATATGATGGTCATAGTGGCGTACAGGAGCACATTATGAGAATGAATGGCATGGCGACTCAATTGAAAGAAATGGACATGAGTTTTTTTTAGGGTTATCTTGTTCACTTTATTATGACTTCTCTTTCTGCACAATTTGGCTCATTCAAGATTAATTATAACACACAGAAAGAGAAATGGAAGATGAACGAGCTAATTGCTCACTGTGTCCAAGAAGAAGAAAGACTTCGGACTGAAAAACCTGAAAGTGCTCATTACGCCACTCTTGGACCATCGAATAGAAATTTCAAGCGACAGAAAGGATCATATAAAGAAAAGAACATGAAAGCTTCTCCACCGGAAACCAAACAAGGAGAAGCTAGCAGATCTACTTCTGGCATCAAGTGTCACTTCTATAAGAAAGTATATATCAAGAAAAATTATCAGAAATACAAAGATTGGCTAGTTAAGAAAGATAATGACCTAGTCTTTGTGTGTTTTGAATCACTTTATGTTGATGCTCCACGCAATATTTGGTGGATAGATTCTGGTGCAACTATTCACATAAGTAATTCAATGCAAGGATTTCGATCCAACAGGAAGCTAAGTAAAGGCGAACGAACCATCAAACTCAAAAATAAAGTAGAAGCAGACGTGGAGGCCATTAGGACTCTCCGTCTTATTTTAGATAGTGGTTTTATTTTGGATTTAGTTGATAATATTTACGTTCCAAGTATCACTAGAAACCTTATCTCAATTTTTAAATTAGATTCATTAGGTTTTGAATTTAAATTTGGACATAATATTTTTGCTCTATTATTTGATTCCGATATTGTGGGTGGTGGCTCATTAATGAGCATCGATTATATCATCTTTAATTAACCTCTAAGGATAGAATGGAGAGGTTAATTAAAGATGATATAATCGATGCACTCGATTTCTCTGATTTCAATACTTGTATTGATTGCATTAAAGGGAAACTCACAAAAACTAATAAGAAATGAGCTATCAAGAGCACGAGTTTGCTAGAAATAGTCCACACTGATATTTGTGGACCGTTTTCAACTCCTGCTATTGATGGTCAAAAGTATTTTATTACCTTCACTGATGATTATTTTTATTTTGTTTATCCATTTCTCATTCATGAGAAATCTGAGGCCCTGGATATGTTTAAAATCAATAAAGCCGAAGTTGAGTTACAACTCAATTCAAAGATTAAAATTATGAGATCTGATAGAGGCGAAGAGTACTATGGTAGATACTCTGAAACAGGTCGTAATCCAGGACCATTCGCTCTATATCTACAAGAGCATAGCATTGTTGCTCAATACACCATGCCGGGAATACCTGAACAGAATGGTATAGCTGAGCGACAAAATAGTACTCTTATGGATATGGTGAGAAGCATGTTGTGCAATTCTAAGTTGCCTATGTTCTTGTAGGGAGAAGTCTTAAAAATAGCGGTACATATCCTGAATCGGGTTCCTAGTAAGGTTGTTCCCAAAACTCCTTATGAGCTATGGGTAGGAAGAAAATCGACTGTAAGATATTTATACATTTGAGGTTGTTTGGCTAAAGCAAATGTGTACAACCCACAATTAGAAAAATTAGATCCTAAAACTATAAGTTGTCATTTCATTAGTTACCCTAATAGGTCAAAAAGCTACAGATTTAATTGCCCCACTCATAGTATCCGGATTGTTGAGACAAGATATGCAAAATTCTTTGAGGATCATGAGAACAGTGAGAGTATTGAGCCTAGGAAAATCACTTTTGAGGAGAATCGGGTTATAATTCATATCCCTTTTATCCAAGAATAAGTGGCACCAACACCAGTTATTCAAGCAAGTGTTGATTGTTGTGGATTTTCAGTGTGCTGATTTATGGTGTAAAAATCGGGAGAAAATAGAGATGGATTCAGCACATCTAAAACATCCTAGACCTGTAAGATACAGGGTCCTTTGTAGCAAGTTTTAAAAGCAAGTAAGGGAAAGTCCACAGAGAGGTGGTTTGGAATTGTGTAAATCTCCATATCTATAAGAGATCTGGCACCCTAGCTATTACTAATTTAGCTAAAAGATAGGGGAGAGGTTTGGATCAGGTTGTCACTTAAACTAACTACACTTAAAATACATATTGTCTTAGATTTTATCTGGAGCCTCAGATCTTACAGGTGGAAGGTTTAAAAACTCAGAAGATGGAGAAGAACAGCTTGGAGGTTGTCTTCACTGCAATCAGGTTGAGCTAAGCATATTACAGGGGTTCAAAAGCACACAAGTCCCTCGGCTGGCCACAGGCACTATCCGTAAGCACAGCTGCAGGGTATAAATTTCACTTCAAATCACAGGATCCACCTGGCCTTAAGGCTATGATTTGTCCACTTTAATAGTCACAGACCATCCTATAGGCTTTATCGAATCCATGGATTGTAGCAGATGAATCTAATTGAGGGCTGAGCTCAGATTTACCTTAAGGTTATGATCTGTCCACTTTAATGGTCACAGACCATCCTAAAGTTCTCCTACAAAGCCAGAGCCTCAATTAGAACAATTAAAACCATTACAGATGCTGCAATTTCCAAGTCACAGACGCAGGAAATTACAGGGATATCAGATCCAAGGAATTCAGATGATATCCAAGAGGTCTACCAGCTAAGTGGGTAAGCTGATCAAGCAACTCCTCTACACAAATATGATTGAGCACCAAAAGGAATCAAAAGAGCTTTAGATCTAATTAAAACATTGAAAACAATATTTACATTGCAAACAAGGTCACTCTTACAATTGAATGCTCTCAGATCTTTAGTCTGTGCAGCAATTAACCCCAGCAACACTCTTAACATTACCCAATTAGAGATCTAACTCACCCCTTGCTGCTCCTAGGGAATTAGCCAATCATGGTTGGGCTAAAGAAGGGAAATGGAATCTTGCTGCAAGCTCTGATCTCCAGGAAATTGTCCAGAAATTCGATCCTCCCTAATGACAATTGGAGATCTCAATATATAGCTTTCTCCTCTATTTTTCCCACCAAAAATGCCTTCTAGAAGGTTGTCAGAGTTTGTTAGAGTTCTGTTAAAGCACGTGGGTCGGTTAGGGCTTCCTAGGACATCTTCTAGAACATCGTGCCAGTCACCACAGTGTCTCGATTTGCATGCAGCAGGTCACCAAGTCACAGTGTGTGCATAACATAGTTTCTGAGAAGTTCAGCACACGATTTCCACAGGTTGGAGAAGCTTCCGATAGGTTAAAAGTAAGCTTGTAATTCCTTTCGATAGGTTCCCTGGTGTCTTCAATAGGTACCGATAGGATGAGTTTTCTCTTTGAAGCTTCAGGGTCCTCAGCCCAATATCTGGAGTATTCGATAGGTTGACTGAGTAGTTCGATAGGTCCAGGGGTCCTTTTCGACAGGTTCAACTCTGTGTGCCGTCATCCCGATAGGTTGGCTCTCATTCCTATCGAAAGGCTTAAGCATCCTTCGATAGGTTCAATTTCAGCATCTTCATTTCGATAGGTTCAGGGAGCCTTCGACAGGTTGGAATCGAGCATTTTAGTCCTTTCGCTAAGTTCTCAGATTCGTTCGATAGGTTCCTTTGACACTTCAAGCAAGTTTTTGATAGTATAGTTTCTTCTTTCCTTTCTTTGCTCGATAGGTTCTGAAATCCTATCGAACTCCTCAATCCATACGAATTCATCCTTCTTCTGCCTTCGGATCCTATCGAACCCTTCTCCAACTGCACGAATTCTTTCCTTTTAATCCTCAGCTCCTATCGAAGTCTTCAGACATCCTCTCGATAGGATGTTTTGGACCTATCTTCACTTCTTTCTCCTTGTTCTGTTGCTGGGTCTGCATGATGCTGAGAGATGACTTCTTTGTGGGCATTCTTAAGTGATTTGCTGCATTATTACCAACTTTCCTTGCTATCTATAAAATGCACTCAACAGAGGATTATTAGTGTGCTCGCAGGCCTATGAAAGGTCAGGTTAAAGGGTGCAAAGTGGCATTTTTCACCACTTAACACACCCCCAAACCTAAGCTTTGCTAGTCCCTGGGCAAAGGAGAATTCAAAGAAAAATAAAATGTCACTTTTGTAGGGAGCATAGATGCATTTAGCACATGCACCAAGCCTTTTAAACCCCTAGGTTATCCCTAGTGGAGGAGTGAAGTCTCCTTAGGGTTTTCAATGAAGGTACCCACAAACTTCTCCAATACACTTAGTTAATAATAGTGCAACCTGTTAAAGCAGAGTTTAAGCACATCAAATAAATTCACATCATGCCCCCTCATTAAAGGAAATTCAACAGAAAAAAAACACCCATTTGAAAATATGAAAGTTTGTTGAAATCTCTCCGTCATCACTCAGTTTGTGTCTAGGCATTTCTTCTGAAATTTTATGCATAACTCACCATCAATTTGAGGATCCTGCTTAGATACTTCCCCCATCAACTGGATTTCAGACCCAAGTCTCACTAGGGCTGCTCACTCATTAGTACAGAGAAGAGGGGTAAATCATATCACTCAGCTCAAGAGCAGTTACAGCCCTCAAATAGGACTGCAAGCATGAGCATAGGCATTGCTTGAATTTCTGACTTTTCTAGCTCTTTACACCATAGGTTAAGCAAATTCTCATGTCCACATGACAGCTCAATCCACTTTCAGATCAGTAAGGTCTTTTTATTGGGTTGTAATGTGGCTTAGGGATGAGGTTTGTGGAGAAACAAAAAGGGATAACATAATTCAAAATTGAGAAATCAGTAGAGGCTAGGGGGTGATTCATGACTTCACCTTTAATTTAGCACAATTCCATCTACTTTTTTTTGAATTTTCAGAGCCAAAGTGGCCAGCTTCTTCTCTTCCTTTCAGTTTTTCCAATGAAATGACTTCTCTTTCTCATTCTTCTGCTCTTTTTTTTTTTTATAATGTAATACCACAAATACCACCAACTGCATTTCTCTTTCTTTCAACCTGATTTGGGACCTTGCTCCTCTAACCTTTCTCCTCCTTCCTCTTCCTGATTTCTCAGATTGAGGGTGAAATGAAATAGGTCAAGAAGTTTTGGGTTTAGAATTTCTGGTTTTCATCAAAGAAAATTGGGGCTATTAAGGCTCAAGTGGTGTGCATCAAGGGCAGTTCGATGGTGGGGAATTTTAGGCCCAAACTGTCCAAGAGATGGCCTTACTTCATGTCTTCCATGTTCTGAGTGCTGTCAAGTTGTTTCAACTCGGATTTGTCCAACTTCTAGTGATCCAGATTAGGTCCAGTCAGTTCTCAATGCAGAATGAATTGCCAAGACACTCTTCAAAGAAGTTTTTCAGGCCCAATTCTCACTGGGTATGGCCTTCCATCCAATTTCTCGAGAGTATCTTCACAGTCTCTTCTCGTTGCTGGTTTATCACGCATCAAAAATTTTCTGCAAAAATTCTTGACATTTTCTTTTATGAAAAATGTTAAAACTTCAGTTGTAAATGGTTTTTAAAATTTTCTTAATCAACAATTATGAGGTGAATTCGTTCTCATTTCGATTATTCCTTTTTAACTTGGTTGCACTAAAATTAACTCGTTTATTGGCATACATGCCACACCCCCAAACCTAAACTAAATAGTGTCCTCACTGGTTTGAGCAGAATGGGTTTAGTTGTGTAGACATCCAGAGAAAATAAATTGAATAAGAAATAAATTGGGAAACAACAAGTGAAATGAACAAAATATTTTATTATAAATAATCGCAAAACAGACATGTGGACAACATATCCTATGAAGAAAAAAAACGTCCCTCCAGGCTCAAGGATATCCTCAGCCGGCGTCAGGTGGAAGAGGAACTGCAAGCCAGGGGTGGGGGAGAAAAGAAAAAAGAGTGGGATCAGGGGACTGGGGGTGGGGTGGTGGATGATGATGAGGATGACGGGGGGGAAGCAGCCGGTGACTCGGTCTTCTGCCTCTTCTTCTCTCTCTTTAGGTTTTTCTTTTTCTCCTTAGCGAGGATTCTCTGGACCTCGTCATATTCATCCCAAAGAAATTGAAGGGGACCAGGCTCGACCGGTGGAGGTGGTGGTGGCCAGACTGGAAGAACTTGATAGGCAAATCTTGAGGTTTGTCGTCTGCCATGAGTGGGGGCTGGAAGAGTTGGGCAGATTAAAGGGGAATGGATGTGGAAGGACTGAGCTAAGCGAATATTTAAGGGACATGGGTGCCGGAATATGAAACGATGCAATAAAAGTGGCGCAGTCGTCGAGGCGTGGGAATTGAAAATGAAAGGCTGGAATACAGGGAGTGGCAGTCGCTGGGTGGGAATTGGAGCGTCGACTGCATGATGGACTAAATTTAGGAGGGAAGATTAAGTTAAGGTGGCATGCGTCATAAATGTTGAAGTACTGAGAGAGGGTTAGGTATTCGGGAGGTGCACAGGACAAGACTACCTTATCGATAAGGGTGTGAAAAATGATTTCGATAGGAAGACAAGAATGGTGGCGATAGGTCGATGTGTCCTATCGAAGGCTTGGCAATCAAAGCTTACAAAAGGTAAAATTCGATAGGATATCGACAGGAGGAACCTTCCTTTCGATAGGTTGGATTTTGGCATGATTCATCATTTCGATAGGTTCCGATAGGTACCCAGAACCTATCGAAGAGTGTCTGTTGCCATATCTAACCTATCGAGGGGTTGCTTTCATCTATCATCAAGGCTCAGTGCCCCTTGAAAATGTCTATCGAAACCATTAGATATCTTGTCGAAATCACCATGAAACCTAACGAAATGTAGATTAGGCCTATCGAAGGCTCCAAAACCCAGATAGAGCTGCCTTTCTGGGCACCCTTAGCTTCAGCACTTATCAGGCTCTGTTGATGTGCGGCCCTAAGATTGGATTCTTATGTGGATGAGCTCCCATTATCTTAGAGCAACTAGCAAATTTGAAAAGGCGACCCACTAGAGAACATGGCATATTTATTGCAAAAGAATTCTACTAGAGATGCAAAGTAAAAAAAAAAATCTAAAACAGAAGCAAAATATGGTACATATGATACATACTCAACTGCAGGTGCTAATATGGAGGATCTTGAAGGTTAATGGCCTCCCCATGTTCCTTGAACTTTTCATCCTTCTTGGATCCATTCCTCAACAATTGTTCAACCCCTGGTTGCAATTTTGTCTCTATAGGCCAATCATTATTTTGCAGTAGCTGTTGAGGATTATCATGCAGAGCCTCCTCTAGACCTGCAATGGAAAAACAGGTTTCATCAAAAGGGGGTTGAGAGCTGGTGCTGTACACATGCAACTTTACTTTCATGTTGCCAAAGGAGACCTCCATGATTCCAGATCTGCAATGCGTATGCGAGGCAAAGGCCAAGAAGGGCACATCCCGTAATCACAAGGATAGAGAAAATACCTTTACTTGGCTCCATATCTAATACCACAAAGTCAACAGGGTAAAAAAAACTTGTCAACTCCCACCAGGACATCCTCAATGACTCCCATAGGCTTCCTTTCAAACCTGTCAGCCAGTTGCAGAACCACAGGTGTGGGCTTCAAGTCTCCCAGGCCCAATTTTTCATAGACTGCATAGGGCAGCAAGTTCACACTGGCTCCTAGGTCCAATAGGGCCTTCTCAATTTTATAATCCCCAATGATGCAGGGGATAGTGGGCACTCCAGGGTCTTGAAGTTTGGTGGGGTTTGCAATAGACAGAATGTGTTTTACCTTCTATGCTGAAAAGACTTTCTTGGACAAGTATGTCCTAGACTGTCATTTATGGGTGCATAACTCCTTCATAAATTTGGCGTAGGTTGGGACTTGTTTAATGGCATCAAGTAAAGGCAGATTGATCTTTACTTGTTTGAAAGTCTTCATCATTTCCTTAATTTTGCCCTGCCCTTTGTCAAAAGGGGAAGGTCCTTGCAATGCCTTGGGAAATGGCAAGTGTGGGGGTGCTCCCTCACTTGCAGCCTTAGCCAATGAGGGTTCTTTCTTTTTATTTTATTTTTTCTTTAGGATCCATATCATCCTCTTTATTAACACTGGGTGGTTCTGTCAGGTCCACCACTGGTGGCCTTTGTTGTGTTCTTGGAAAACTCCTTCCATTCTCTTCCTTCAAACTTCTCACAGGTTCACAGCCCACCTGATTGTCCACTAGCCTACCACTCCTCAAAGTTGTCACAGATTTGGCTTCCTCATAGGTGGAGGAAACTTTACCTACTACAAACTATCTTCGTGGATTATCCTGTGGTTGGCTAGGTAACCGTCCTCCTTCTCTCCTAGTCAGAGCATCAGACAGTTGACCAAGCTGGTCCTCTATCTTTTTGATGCTCTGGTTGTGAGAGTGCACAGTTGGGGTTAAGGTGTTCAAGTTCTGTAATGAAAATAGAACTTGTTCCTCAAAAGATGGTGTTCTCACAACTGGAATAGGTGCAGCTTGCTGCACAAGAGGAGCTATAGGTTGGGCCATGGTTTGCTGATATTGAGGTCTTGGGGCATAACCTTCTCGATAAGGCTGAGCATTTCTGTAGGGCATGGGCTGCTGGGGCTGCTGCTGCTACTGACTGGGGTATCCATCTTGTCTCCACCTCAGATTTGGGTGGTTTCTCCATTGATACCCAGCAGCAGGCTGCTGCACATAGGCTTGAGTTGCAGCCACATACTCTGTTACAAAATTAGGAAATTAGGCAGCTGATGGGCATTCATCTAGGGAGTGAGCAGGGGACTGGCATATAGCACATGCCTCCTCCACTCTAGCAGCCACAGGTGACTGCATTGCTCCCATCAGCCTATCAAATTTCAGAGTTAAGCTGTCCACTTTCCTTTCCAACTCACTGGGCACACTCACGTCATATATCTTTCCTCTTAAGGTGTTCTCTTTCATCAATTTAGAAGGGTCTAGATCTCTTGCTAAGGTTTCCTTTTGCATAGAGTTTTCACTGATGATGTCAAAGAGCTCCCATGCCTCCTCAGCAATTTTATGGACGTAGGTGCCACCACAAGAGGCATCTATCACATCTCTGCTTTTAACATCAATTCCCTGGTAAAAACTTTGAACCAATTGCCATTCAGGGATTTGATGGTGGGGGCATTTCTTGAGGAGTTCTTTAAATCTCTCCCAGGATTAATAAAAGTCTTCAGTTGGATCTTGGGTAAAAGAGATGATACCCTTCCTCAACTGATTGGTCTTTGACATAGGAAAGAATTTGGCCAAAAACTGATATTGGAGATCACTCCAGGACTGTATACTGTTAGGTGCTAGCAGAGATAACTAGGTCCTGGCTCTGTCCTTTAATGAAAAAGGAAAGAGTCTCATCCTGGTGGCCTCCTCCCCCAAACCTGTGATGTTGAAGGTGGTGCACAGTCCTAAGAATTAATCTATATGCTTATAGGGATCCTCCTTGGTCAGGCCATGAAATGAGGGTAACATTTGAATGATGGAAAATTTAATTTCATAGTTTCCTTGAGCAGCAGCGAACCGAATGCAGAAGGGGGAATTGTAGACTCCTGGTGCATTGAATTCCTTGAGAGTTCGAGGTTGTTGCTGCTCACCCATTTCGACAGATTCAATTTCAACAGCTGTGGACGTAGTTGGTCTAGTTCTGAGAAGTCTTTCAACCTCTGGATTTAGTAGAATAATCTGAGGTTGCAGAGTTCTCCTACCAAACATACAACACTCACAACTGAATGCAGAGTAAATCCTCACACAACAAATAGCAATAACACAATTTATTAACTAATCTAAAAATCAGCAGATCTGAAAATAAATAGGGGAGAAGGGAATGCAAACTATAGAGCAGCCTCCAGCACAGTTCTCCTCTCACTCTATACTCAGATTTGGTGAAATGGACACAAAAATACTGAAAAATAGAAAAACTCATAAATGCAGTTAGTAGAATCAAACACACAGTTACAGATTTATAAAACAAAACTAGATCTATCAAATTCACAAATACCTCCCCGACAGCAGCGCCAAAAACTTGTTGTGGATTTTCAGTGTGCTGATTTATGGTGTAAAAATCAGGAGAAAATAGAGATGGATTCAGCACATCTAAAATATCCTAGACCTGCAAGATAAAGGGTCCTTTGTAGCAAATTTTAAAAATAAGTAAGGGAAAGTCCACAGAGAGGTGGTTTGGAATTGAGTAAATCTCCAGATCTATAAGAGATCTGGCACCCTAGCTATTACTGATTTAGCTAAAGGATAGGGGAGAAGTTTGGATCGGGTTGTCACTTAAACTAACTACACTTAAAATGCAGATTGTCTTAAATCGAATCTGGAGCCTCAGATCTTGCAGGTGGAAGGTTTAAAAACTCAGAAGATGGAGAAGAACAACTTGGAGGTTGTCTTCACTGCAATCAAGTTGAGCTAAGCATATTACAGGGGTTCAAAAGCACACAAGTCCCTCGGCTGGCCACAGGCACTGTCCGTAAGCACAGCTGCAGGATAAAAATTCCACTTCAAATCACAGGATCAACCTGGCCTTAAGGCTATGATTTGTCCACTTTAATGGTCACAGACCATCCTATAGGCTTTATCGAATCCATGGATTGTAGCAAATGAATCCAATTGAGGCCTGAGCTCAGATTTATCTTAAGGTTATGATCTGTCCACTTTAATGGTCACAGACCATCCTAGAGATCTCCTACAAAGCCAGAGCCTCAATTAGAACAATTAAAACCACTACAGATGTTGCAATTTCTAGGTCACAGACGCAAAAAATTACAGGGATATCAGATCCAGGGAATTCAGATGATATCCAAGAGGTCTACCAGTTAAGTGGGTGAGCTGATCAAGCAACTCCTCTACACAAATTTGATCGAGCACCAAAAGGAATCAAAAGAGCTTTAGATCTAATTAAAACATTGAAAACAACATTTACATTGCAAACAAGGTCACTCTTACAGTGGAATGCTCTCAGATCTGTAGTCTGTGCAGCAATTAACCCCAGCAACACTCTTAACCTTGCCCAATTACAGATCTAACTTACCCCTTGCTGCTCCTAGGGAATTAGCCAACCATGGTTGGGCTAAAGAAGGGAAATGGAATCTTGCTGCAAGCTCTGATCTCCAGGAAATTATCCAGAAATTCGATCCTCCCTAATGACAATTAGGGATCTCAATATATAGCTTTCTCCTCTGTTTTTCCCGTCAAAAATCCCTTCTAGAAGGTTGTCAGAGTTTGTTAGAGTTCTGTTAAAGCATGTGAGTCAGTTAGGGATTCCTAGGGCATCTTTTAGAACATCGTGCCGGTTACCACAGTGTCTCGATTTGGATGCAGCAGGTCACCAAGTCACAGTGTGTGCATAATATAGTTTCTGAGAAGTTCAGCACATGATTTCGACAGGTTGGAGAAGCTTTCGACAGGTTAAAAGTAAGCTTGTAGTTCCTTTCGATAGGTTCCCTGGTCTCTTCGATAGGTACCGATTGGATGAGTTTTCTCTTTGAAGCTTCAGGGTCCTCAGCCCAATATCTGGAGTATTCGATAGGTTGACTGAGTAGTTCGATAGGTCCAGGGGTCCTTTTCGACAGGTTTAGCTCTGTGTGCCGTCATCCCGATAGGTTGGCTCTCATTCCTATCGAAAGGCTTAAGCATCTTTCGATAGGTTCAATTTCAGCATCTTCATTTCGATAGGTTCAGGGAGCCTTCGACAGGTTGGAATCGAGCATTTTAGTCCTTTCGCTAGGTTCTCAGATCCGTTCGATAGGTTCCTTTGACACTTCAGGCAAGTTTTCGATAGGATAGTTTCTTCTTTCCTTTCTTTGCTCGATAGGTTCTGAAATCCTATCGAACTCCTCAATCCATACGAATTCATCATTCTTCTGCCTTCGGATCCTATCGAACCCTTCTCTAACTGCACGAATTCTTTCCTTTTAATCTTCAGCTCCTATCGAAGTCTTCAGACATCCACTCGATAGGATGTTTTGGACCTATCTTCACTTCTTTCTCCTTGTTCTGTTGTTGGGTCTGCATGGTGCTGAGAGATGACTTCTTTGTGGGCATTCTTAAGTGGTTTGCTGCATTATTACCAGCTTTCCCTGCTATCTACAAAATGCACTCAACAGAGGCTTATTAGTGTGCTCGTAGGCCTATGAAAGGTCAGGTTAAAGGGTGCAAAGTGGCATTTTTCACCACTTAACATTGATGCACATGTGACTATGTCTATTAAAACACCCTACATTGAGGAGGTTCTTGCTCCCATGGCGACTACCAATGATCAATCATTGCATAGATCAGAGAGAGTAAAGAAGTCAGTCATTTCTTATGACTATATCGTCTTCCTCAATGAGAGTGAGTATGATTTTGGAAAGAAATTAGATCATGTTTCCTTTAACCAAGTTATGAAGAGTGACAAATCCACTCAATGGCTCGAAGCTATAAAAGATGAGTTGGAATCAATGAAACATAACTCGGTCTGGGATCTTTGCGAGTTACCTGAAGGAGTTAAGCCTATAGGCTGTAAATGGATATATAAAACTAAACAAGACTTCAAAGGTAATATAGAAAGATATAAGGCCAGGTTAGTCGTTAAAGGGTTCACTCAAAAGGAGAGAATATACTATAAAGAGACATTTTCTCCTATTTCTAGAAAGGGATCCTTTCGGATAGTCATGGCATTAGTAGCTCATTTTGACTTAGAATTGTATCAAATGGATGTTAAAACTACTTTTCTAAATGGTGACTTGCATGAAGATGTCTTTATGACATAACCTGAAGGTTTTCAGGTTGAGGGGGAGAGCCATTTAGTTTGTAGACTCAAAAGGTCTATATATGATTTAAAGCATGCATTTTGACAATGGTATTTAAAATTTCACGAAGTCATTTCAAATTTTAGTTTTAAAGAAAATACTGTGGATCAATGCATATATCTTAAAATCAATGAGAGCAAGTTTATCATTATTACTTTGTATGTTGATGATATATTACTTGTGAGTAGTAATTTGAGCATGTTACATGAGACAAAGAACTTTTTATCGAAGAGTTTTGATATGAAAGATCTTGATGAAGCTTCTTATATGATAGGAATTGAGATTTATCGAGATAGAGTCCGTGACATATTGGGATTGTTTCAAAGAGCTTATATTGATAAAGTTCTCAAAAGGTTTAACATGTATAATTGTTCCGCTACTGTTGCCCTTGTCATTAAGGGTGATAAATTTAGTCTACTTCAGAGTCTCAGGATCGATTTAGAGAGAAAGCAGATGGAGACAATTCCCTATGCATCAGTAGTTGGGAGTCTCATGTATGCACGAGTCTGTACTCATACAAACATAGCGTATATAGTTGGCATGCTTGGTCGGTATCAATGTAATCCTGGTTTGGATCATTGGAAAGCAGTCAAGAAGGTTTTTTGCTATTTACAAGGGACTAAAGGACACATGCTCACGTACAGAAAGTCGAATAACCTTAAAGTTATTGGTTATTCTGATGCCGACTATGTTGGGGTGTTTCAATAGGTATAGCCACAGGTGCATCAATACTATCTTGAATGACAGGTGTTGGTGCCACCTTTTCTTGGATAAAAGGGATAGGAATTATAACCCGATTCTCCTCAAAAGTGATTTTCTTAGGCTCAACACTCCTACTGTTCTCACGATCCTCAAATAATTTTGCATATCTAGTCTCAACAATCCGGGTACTATAAGTGGGGCAATAAAATCTGTAGCTTTTTTATCTATCAGGATAACCAATGAAATCACAACTTATAATTTTATGATCCAATTTTCCTAATTGTGAATTATACACCTTTGCTTCAGCTAAATAGCCTCAAATGTATAAACATCCTAAAGTCGATTTTCTTCCTACCCATAGCTCATAAGGAGTTGTGGGAACCGCCTTACTAGGAACCCGATTCAGGATATGCACTGCTGTTTTCAAGGAATCTCATGGTGCCATGCACAGAGTAAATCCTCCTCCTCAATCATGCCTACATGGATTACCTCTGACTCAAAGGCTCTCGATCGGGTGTTGTCGAGGCTTTGGGATGGTGAAGGGTGTTTTAGGTTTAGGGCTTTTTTTTGTTTTAGGCGGTGTAGTGGGAGGTTCTGGTGGTCGGCTCTAAAATCTTTTGATTCTAACGACCGAGAACTTTGTTGCAGGTATTGTTTTGGGGTTGATTTTTATAACACCCTAGAAAATTTATCTACCATAAATTTTGAAGGGTCAACCATTTGACCCATATCCATGGTCTTGGATCCACTAACCCTCATTTTAAGGTATTAGGGTTCGTTTGGAATAGGTTGGTGGCAACCTAGGGTAAATTCATGAAACTTTAACGGTCATAAATAAGAATTAAAATTAATTTAAATTTTAATTATGAATGTCTAAGCAAACTCATCATTAATTGGGAAGACCAACATTTGACTAAATGTTTACCATTGGATTGTGAGACTATTTGAATCTCATTGATATTTCTGTTGACTAGTAATTATGAGTTATAAATAATTGTGGGCCATTGATTTTATGGACCATGCTAGGTTAACCCTCACCATCAGATTTGTCATAGTTAATCTAAGGGTTAGGAATACTTCCAGCAAAAGACCCTTACATGCATCATAAACCATTTTGGTCATGAGAAAATGCGTTTATACAAGGATAGTTAGTATACTTGCAAGTTCTGTAATTCAATTTTTTTTTAAGTTTCAACATAGATTTGAGGGAGGTTAAAAACTAATAAATACTAAACGAGTTCAAATTTAAAAAAATTACGACACGTGTATGGAAACTAGGTAGCTCCACACAAAATTTGAGAACCAAATTCGAAGTGGTTAGCCCTAGAACAATTATGGACTAAACCCCGATCAAGAATTGGTCTTGGCTTAGATCTGTCATATTCCAGAACAGATGTCTTCCCTAAGATCAGAAAATTCCTAGAAATCTATTATCTTGGAGGAATCGAATAAATAAAAGTTGTAGATGACTTAAATATCTTTTCGACCATATAAAATATGTGTCATTTGGTTATGTAGTTAGGAAGAAAACTCCAAATTTCAGAGATTGACCAGGATTCTGTAACTAAAAACTACATAAAATTGGGTCCTTTTGTCAAACCTAGAGAGAGAAATCTAGATGAGATCTCTGGATGATTTCACTTGGAGATGGTGCTCCTATCAGTCCCCTTCCATTAGGATTTGGAATCACCCAACGGTATTACCTGGATGATTTTGGGTGAATGTTTTACTGATCAAGTGTCACCTGTAAAATTGAAAAGTTGTCATTTGATTACTTACATCCCATCAATGTTATGGATACACCCTCAAATTGCAAACATTTCGGCCTTGGATCATCAAATGATTTTAAATTTGTACCCTATGACTTGCTGGATATGCATTTGAACTGGATTTTGTATTTTAACTGGACCTTATATAAAATTAGACTTCTATTTTTGAACTGAACCTTGTATTTGAACTAGACTTTCAAATTAGGCTTGGACTCATTAATGTGTGTTCAATTTGAATTAGACCTGGATCTTTTGAAATACTTCGCACTTGAATCGAACTTGGACTTTTGACTAAAATCTTGAACCCATTGAGCATATGGGTATTGATAAATTTGGCTCTTGAACTTTTGAACTCATTCACATGAGTACTGATAAACTTGACTCTTGAACTCTTGAACCCATTAAAAGCATATGGGTATTGAACCCATTGAACAAATAGGTTTGATGATTTTGACTATTGAACTCTTGAACCCATTGAACATATGGGAATTAATATATTGAAAATACGGGATTTGACCGCATTGCCTTTTGAGTCTGTTGAACGTATATGAGTATTCAAAGAACCTAACTCGTCTTAAAACAAACGAACTTTGATTAATAATGATGTTCTGATGAAGGAAATGTAATCTGCATTGTCTTCATTGAGCAAGATTGAACTTGGATACTGTTGAAATCTAAGGAACCCCATAGGATTCCTTACGTTTAACTGTGACTTAGAGCCTTTACTAAGCCTAACATAAAGTTAAAAAGTGAAAAGATGATATCTTTGAACATTGAACTTTATCCACTGCGCGTTGTCCTGTAGGTCGGCTCGAAATGAGCAGCCAAATCTTCAAAAGGGTTATGGAAATGGTTGTGGGTAAACTGGTCTGATCATGACTGATTAAATTGGGGTCGAAATGATCATTGTCTTTATAAACAGAAGTGGGGGGAGAGTCCCCTACTATTGCTTGCATGCCGCTTTGGCAAACCGCAAACTACCCCGATGAATCTTTAGACAACTTATATATCGAACATAGGGTATGAAAAACTGCCACGAACCCCTTTTTTTCAATCAGGCGGCTAAAATTATTTTGAATTTATTTATGATATTGTAAGTGTCTTTTTTCAAATCTAATTGGAGGTTCACTAATGGTTAATCACATAATTTTTTTTGTTGATTTGATTTCTCTAAGTATTATGACCATTGACTTAAAGGGCACTTTTTATGATAATAATAGTATTTCAGATTTATACGTTATGATAAAGAGTAATCCTATATAGGTTTACGTATTTCGCTCAATAGTTGGCAGAACAGCGAACCAATTTACGATTTGGTTTAGTTTTAATGCTACTACTAAAGTTTAATTCTCAGTAAGTAGATTCTAACAATTGTTGCATACCTTTTAAATAATGAAACCAAAAGGCCTTGAATCTTTTGTTTAAAAATAATGTGTACATATACACATATAAGAAATGAGAAAAACATTCATGTGCAACCTAAAATAGTTGCACATGGGCGCTAGATCACTTGCCATATGACCCGTAGTCACGAGTTACACCATATCCTCTAAGAGTTTATAATCCCTCTAGGGTTTTAGAAAAGAATAAAAAAAGACTTTTTTGCCCTTCATTTAACGGGTCAAAGATATGAGTTTCATCTAAAACTTTTTCCAATGAAAATTTTCACCTTTGTTTGCAAAATCAACATAGTACTTTTTTGCACCTCTCTCTCTCTCTCTCTCTCTCTCTCTCTCTATATATATATATATATATGATATTTTCATTCAAAATTCATTTTACGCTTGATGAATGGGGGTTGCTCGACAATCAGAAGCACAAACTGCGAGCTCGAATCCAAGCAGAGCAAACTAGTAAATCAAATGACATTGATCCAATTTGTCGAATCACTTGAAAATGTTTTTATTATATATGTATACATACTGGAGGAATAAAAGTAATATAGTGGATGCTATTTTTATGCCCCCGAACTTAAATTTGATGTTATAGTGAATTTGAAACACTAATTTTGAAAAACATAACAAGATCCTAATTCTTTAAAGTGAACCGTTTGTGGATTAGATGACAACAAACACATTAGATGACATGATCTGTAAAAAGAGAAGTGAATAAGTACGAGGGAAATTACTTTACCATTTCCATTGTTGTCACTATCGCCATCTAATGCCAAGTAAATTTTTTAAAACAATAGAGAGAGAGAGAGAGCTACACCAGTTAGAGTTGATTTTGAGGTTGTAGTGTAGAAGAAATAAATGAGAAAGAGAGAGAGTGGGAAAGGGAAATGAGTAGGAGGGAAATAACTATTACCATCACCATTGTCCAGATTCTCTCTATCGCTAAATGAATTTTTTTTGTTAAAAAGCGTTATGTCTAATGGAGGTAGATTTCAAAACCTTCTCTCTCTACGAATTATAGCCGGGAAGGAGTAGAGAGGCATTCCTATTATAGGTCTAAAGTCCATAAATGTAAATTTCCATATAAAGTTACCAATGTTAATATTTATAACTAATTGCACTCAAATACAATTATAGTCATCTCTAGTGCCCCTATAGAGAAAATTTAAAAAAAAAAGACTACTTGAAGAAAGTTTTAACGTATTATACTACTTCATAAAGTTTAAAAAAAAAAAAGAGTTGTCATGATTATCACAGTCCTCATAATTTTATTCGGTTAATGTGAGAGGGAAAAGGGTGATTTAAAATTACAAAAAAGGTTCTGAAAAAACTATTCGATCAATGTGTGAGAAATATTTATAGTTGAAATTATGAAAATACCCTTCTACAAAATGTCATATAACACAAATGTTAATGTATATTTGATTGGGAAGAAGGGTGTTTCGATAATTTTAATTATAAGTGTTTCTCACATGTTGACTAAATGCCTTATTGGGAACCCACAAAATTATAATAATCCCCTTTTCCTAAATTTTTTGAAGTAGTATAAAATGCCAAAACTATTTACAAATAATCCTTATTTTCTAGAAAGTACACACATATATTCTCATAATTGATAATTATAATAGTCTTTCGAATAACTTTGAAAACAATGACTTAAGAATCAATCAATCAATTGAACTTGAGCACCCCTTGGATAACATTGAAAACAAAAGTATTATTAGGAAAGCTCTATTTGTGTCTATTAAAACTCTAAGAGCACCCACCTTTGCTCATTTAGGGGTGCCGCATGTTCGTAGTGCAAGGTGGGTAATTTACAATATTAGTAGGTGCAAATAAAGTTATTCTTATTATTACAGCTATGTCGAGTTCCAATTAGTTGAATTTACATGTGGTTCAACTGATTTTAGAACCCTTAAGAAGGATTCTTGTGTGATAACATTTTCACGTCAATCTATGAAGTTGTGGTGTCTGGGAAAGTCAAAACTTTCTTGTAAAAAAGGTTGAACGCATTTCGATAAGGTTGTCAACAAGTTGGGTTGGGCCGCGTCAGGTCAACCCAAAACCATGGTTGCTCGACGGGTAAAGGGCATATGCCCGACTCAACCCGCCCTGACGGGTCAAGGGTATACGCTCGACCCGACTCAAAAAATTTACTCAATGCTCCACTGAAAACCCAAACCCACCCAGTTAAAAGCCCCATATTTTTGTTGACTTTATATATAAATTATCAGGTTGGGTTCACCCAACCCGATTCGATTTTTGCTCGACTGGATTTGACTTTTGAGTCGACCCAATCCGACTTGAAGGTCGGGTCACATGCTTCATGCTTGACTCAACTTGGTGGGTCAAGTTTTTGTGCTCAACTCGATAAAAAACCCGGGTTAGGGATTGGGTTTTAGGCCGACCAAGTCGTTGACAACCCTACTTATAGAGTTCAATTGGATGTATATGAAAAGAAACCCTTATTAGTAATAGTACCAATTGTAACATTTAATGAATACAAATTTTATTATGTTCCAAAGCCTAAAGGGAGCCATTACTTGCTCAAAACAAAAAGACAATATTTTGGGGACCTGCGCCATGTGAAAATACCATGCAATCCCTCTAATTTGAAAGCCAAGATATAAAGGTCTGGAATAGAAAAAATTGGCATGAATAATGATCTACATTATATGATTAAATGTAGTCAAAGGCTATGCTTTGATACAACAGTTCACTTCACTGCATTGAATGAGATGATAGAGATTGTGTTTTATTCCAATCTTTTGCATGAGATCTTTAGGTCATGACCTTCAAATTAGATGACTTAGATGGTGTTATCGCATGTCTCCAAAATACTAAGGCTATATATGACATAGCTCTCTGCTAGCCCTTGACATATCAGAGTTCACCTGCTTTAATTGGTTCTCATTCTCTTTTCTAACTCTCTCCAAATGAGGATTTACCTACTTTAGCAGCAACCTCCTCACTCTCTACTAACTCCTTACCAGAACAAATAAAATCTGCTCTGGCAAAAAGTGAGTAAAGAGGAGGGTAGAACTGCTGAACATGTAAATCTTGCATAAAATTTTGCTATGCAAAGAGTTATTAAGGAAAAGGGGAATCTGCTAAAGCAAGTAGCAAGATGTTTGAAAAAAGAATTGGAACCTGCTAAAGCAGGTGCACTCTGCTATGGCAGGGGCTAGCAGAGAGATATGCCATACACAACCTAAGTCTTTCTTTTAAAGGTGATTTTGGTTGTGCTCACATTCTGTGAAAGCGCCCATGTCCAAGACCCCTTGAAAATCATTGATTGTTTCGGATAAGATGATGGAGATCGTGTTTCACCCTACACAATGGATCTTGAGATCATGTCGCACCTATTAGACAATCAATTTTTTATTTCATGTATCACAGATCCCCCAAAAATCACCTTAAAATTCATATTTGAGCATGATGTGTGTCATATGATTCAAAGGCCATTTTTTTGGAATCTGTGACACATGGAATAAAAAACCGACCGTCTGATAGGCGTTCCATGATCTCAAGATTCATTATGTGAAAGATCGGGGTGAAACATGATCTCCATCATCTGATACAAAGCAATCAATATTTTTTAAGGGGTCTAATAGGTGGGAGCTTTCAGAGAACACGTGGACGCGAAGAGAGGCAAATCATGGGAAGGGCCAATTTCTTGAGTGCAAATAATAGCTCCCAAATCTAAAATGTTCACAACTAATTACTATCGTTAACATCAAGGTATAAAAAATTGGCCGAAATCGGTACGTATTGGTATCCCGTATCGTGCGATACGGGCCCGTTTCGGCCGATACGTATCGAGTATCAGCCAATATGTCTCGATTTCAAACGAGATGTTGAGTTTTTATTTATTTATTTATTTTATTTTTAAATAGGTCGATACGTATCGGCCAAGTCGTATTGGTCTCGGACAAACTGATACTCGAGACTGATATCGATTTTGATACTTTGATTAACATAGAGTATATACATTTTTATTATTATTATAACTTAAAATTTAAATGAAATGGTTAGAATGCAGCGGAATCTACAAAGTCAAATAGTAAAACTATATATGTTTTCATCGATGGAGTCAAATAATAAAATTATTGAGACTGTTACGTGGCCTTGTGCAACAATAGAGGCGAATATGACAATCTCCCTTCATCAACCTTGAGAGTTGCACGTATATTTTTGAACTCGAGATTAATTAAAGTTGAATGGTTAACAAACTTATGTGATCCTAAAAGATGTGTGCGTTGTCAGACCACTCCAAGAAGGTCTGCTCATCGCACACTAAATCATCTATTACTAGCTATGTTTTTACAATCTGACAGCGACGGTTGAACTAGCTTGACTCTTTTTAGGGTTTGTACTCAGATTTTAAAAACATTGATCAATAGCAAATTAAGGTTGACTGAGTCCCTAACACGACACACCGATATATAGCATCATCATACTGACACGTTTAAGTGTTTAGCCAATGTGGTGTACCATGGGGCATCCCATCATCAAAGGGTAAGAACATGTAAATTAGTGGTAGCTCTATTTGTACCCACCAAACCTCTAAAGCGCTCACATGCTCCCACTTGTCAACCCATATTGAAGTGAGGCAAGGTGGGTGTTTTTAAAGTTTTGGTTGTGTAAACTGCAAAGAGAGGTACCCATAAAATAAGCTCATAAAAAAAATATGCGAATTAGAGTTTTATACCATTCAATCAGATTGCTTCCAAAAGAACCATTGCAATAAATACAAGAGACTCTATATCAAAGTGTGTGGATGGAATGGTTTGAATCTTATAATGAAGACTCCTTTTATTCTTGACATGATCAAATGACAATCACATGTCAAAAATGGACTCACATAAAATAAGTCTCCAATGATGCTTGCTTTTTTTTATATATCTGTTGGTGTTTGGGTCAGCTTGCGCGCACCTTGACTAATCCTACGAGACTCTAGAGCTAATGATCGAATAATATTCCAGTGACCCTGAAGGGACTCGAATTGGTGACCATTGGGGAGCAAATCCAAGGCCTGACCAACTAAGGTACCCCTCCGGGTTGATGATGAGATCATATTATAATAGTATTTTTGCCACTTAGGTTATTTGGATTGGTCAAAGATATGTGCTAAGTGACAGAAGAGGTGAGCTGATGAGGGTTTATATGGCAAACATGTTTTGTGTAGGCGGCTGATGTGGTACAATGCAATTGGCTGCAAGTGCAGTTTGCAAGTTGGGGCAGCCAATCACATCACGCCACATCAGTTGCCTGCAGTTTACAATTTTCTGTTTATTAAATGAGTTAGTTTACAATGAGTGTCCATGGGTGGACACATGCACTTTATATATTCGTGTGATTGGATGACATGCACGAACTTCTAATACATGGAATTCCGTGCATGCCATGTCTCAGGTTACACCGTGGGAGGACACCCATTCTAGACTAACTCTTAAGAGGATTTTTTTTTTTTTTAAATAGAAGAGGAGTTTTTTTTTTTTTGATAAGATTAGGAGTTAAAGGTTGATGATTAGTTAAGACAAGGAATTATATATATATATATATATACCTTTATTCGCTAGGGACCCTATATCTTCACCTTTAACCAAACCAACTAGCTCCAAGCCGAGTTAATTCCAACTAGCACAAAAAATTATAAATACTCTTTATTACACTTTTTTTCATTCTACATAGTTTAAAATTTTAAATATTTGCACTTTTTTATATTTACGCGATGTGAAATGAGATCTATGTCATAAGATTTGAAGGCTACAATATAAAATCGATGGTGCCAAAGATAGACACAAAAAAAGGTAATATCGCTTTAAAAAAAAAAAAAAAAAAAAAAATTTTAAAGAGTCAATGCCGACTCTTTAAGCGATAACATCGATATCATTGTTTAAAGAAAGCGATGACTCTTGTTTAAATAGTCGATCTGACTATAAATAGTCGCCATCATTTGTTTAATCGATCAAATAGTCGCTATTGACTATTTAAATTTTATTTATTATTTATTATTATTATTTTTTAACAGTCGATGGCGATTGTCTAAACAGTCGATGGCAATTGTTTAAAGAGTCGCCATCGATTGTTTAAATTTTTTTATTTTTATGTTTTTTAAAGAGGCGATATTGCTTTTTTTCATGTCAATCTTTGACACCCTTGATTTTATATTGTGGCCTTCAAATCAGACACTATAGATTTTATTTCACATCGGATAACTATAAAAAAGTGAAAATATTTAAAATTTTAATCTATGTAGAAGGAAAAAAAGTTGAAGAATAGGTATTTTCTGACTTTTTGTGCTAGCTGAAATTGGCTCGGCTTAGAGCGGGTCAGTTAGGTGAAAGGTGAAAATATAGGGTCTCTGACGGAAAAGGTAAATCTGACAGGGTCGATTTGAGAAATTTCCCATATTTATATATATATATAAAAGGAGTTATATATCATATATAAAGCTATAACAACTTGCTCCTATAGTTTATATATTTAAATAATAGAAATATATAATAATAATATTTAAATACGAAAACACTGAAAACCGGAGAGCATATAACGAAGTGGCCCGTCGCTTCTTCCCTTCTCTCTCTATATATCTATACAAACAAAGGCTCCTTTCATCTCTCCATCGCTTGCTCTGTAACCAA
This sequence comes from Chloranthus sessilifolius, assembly GCA_021018995.1. NCBI lineage: Eukaryota > Viridiplantae > Streptophyta > Magnoliopsida > Chloranthales > Chloranthaceae > Chloranthus > Chloranthus sessilifolius. The sequence continues at coordinate 102,716,505 of CM037584.1, read as the reverse complement.
GTCTCCTTCTTTAAACCATGACTAGCTCTTCTGCCCCTTCTCGCAAGGTTCTTATCCTCTACTCTCCCCTAATTTTCTCCTAAATTTCCCCTAATTTTGACCTTACGTTCCCCTAATTTTGACCTACCCTGCCCTAACTTTGCACTTCTTTTCCTTAATTTCGATCTAGTTTCTCCTTGGTTTCCCCTGATTTCTCCTTATTTTCCTTTAATTTTCCTCACCCTATACCCCCAATTTTCCTTCAAATTTTTTTGCCTGATTTCGCTCATTTCGCCTTCATTTTATTTTCAATTTGCCCTAATTTCTAATTTTATGTTCCAATTTATTTACAGGCTCTGACTTCTCCTTTTTTTCCCTAATTATTATCAACTTATCTTCGATTTTCCCTCAAATTTGTGTTAAAATTTCCCCTCTCAATTTTTTTTTCTATAAGCCCTAATATCTGATCCTCTGTGTTTGAATTTATGTACAGGCTCTTAGCAAGATCGCTTGCAACAGACTCCAGAAAGAGCTGGTCGAATGGCAGGTCAATCCCCCCTCTGGATTCAAACACAAGGTCTCTGATAATCTCCAAAGGTGAGCATTTGATTGATTAGGGTTAGGGTTATGGTTTCTTTTATTGATTGATTTAATGTATTATCTTTTTTGATTGATTTAACATTTGGTTCTGTTTGTTTTGATTATATATATGTATATGTGTATATGTGTATATTTCTGAAGGTGGGTTATCGAAGTTAATGGAGCTCCAGGAACGCTCTATGCTTCCGAATCTTACCAGCTTCAGGTCGATTTTCCTGAGCATTACCCTATGGAAGCTCCACAGGTGATACAGATTTGATTTCGATCACAGATTTGTTGTTAAATGCATGTATATATAAGATTGAAAATGCACAATGGTTGGCTGGTTAAGAACTGCACAAGCATATATTTTGAACAAATTCAAGATTACTTTTTGCTGATATTCTTTTACAACAAAGCTTTAGTATAAATTATTTGTGGTTTTGGTGTGGAACATATAAGTTAAATGGGCAAATGCAATGGTCATACAGCCACAATGAGCGCTAGGATGCTCGGGAAGGGTGCAGTTATCAAATGCTTCACCCAAGCCAGATGGGCGCCATGTGCACCAAAAGCATGAGATAGATCATCTAAAAAAAGAAGTTTTTTTTAAAAACATTGACCATCATAGATATAACAGTGGTCAATGGTATAAAAATGAAAGCAAAACATTTCATCAATTTCACTGTTCATTTTCAATCCGTTAGATTGACAGCAGGTATATATATATGTGTGTGTGTGTGTGTGTGTGTGTGTATATATATATATATTTATATTCTAAAACCTTTAGGGTGGGATGAACACTAGAGGGGATAAGGGGACTGGTCTAGTGTTGGCACACTGGACTCAGTCCAGCGTCCCTTTATTCAGTTACAAATCATGGCGCGTTGTAAGAATGCTGAAAAAGGATTCATCCTCGGTTTCTCTTGAGCCATATGAATATGTGGCCATAGCAAATGCGTATTTTTTTAAAAATATATCCTTTTTGCAGAAAATTCTAGTAATCTGATTTGTTGTACATTTTTCCTTCATTTTGCTTGTGATTCTTCATTTCAAAATGCAGTTTGGATTTTTGATTCTTCATTTCAAGGTTTAGTTTTGCTTTTATTTTACTTTTGTTTTGGTAGGTTATTTTTCTCCATCCTGCACCTCTGCATCCTCACATTTACAGCAACGGTCATATCTGCTTAGGTAATCTTTGCGTTTCTGTATCTCGTTTCTTCAGTTAATAAATTATCCATTGATTACTTTTATAAAAGAAGTAAACTTTAGGGCCTGGGTTCCTGAGTTCTTTATGCAGATTTTATTTGTTATTTGTTGATTTGTTTATTATTGAGTGAATATTTCATATATTGAATAGTTTTACATGGTTGGTAGAAAGAGTCAGTGATCTAATTTTTCTGTATTATTATATTTCCTGATATAATGTTTGAATGGAATAATTTCCTTTTCTAGTAACAAAAGTATTGAATTTAGGTGACGGCTATCTCTATAAGTTTGTGTCTTATCAAATGTGAAACATTAATATCTATGGACACTTTGCTGCATTTTATATAATTAAGTGATTTTTTTGTCACACTTAGTGATTTTGATCTTCTTTTCCCTCCTGGCAATGCGGGTGTGTTTAGTGGAATTGTAATTCTTCCATTTTGGTCAGTGAATCAACTGAGTTCTGTTCATGGTTTTAACAGCATAATATGTGTGAACAGTCTAATGTTTATAATTTTTTAAATTTTATAATTCAAAAAATTGATTTCAGACTGTATTACTAATAGGAATCTGATACATGGTATTCTCTGAGTCGTAATGATACCAGAGGGCCAAGTTAGCTTTCATTGCTGAGTAATGAAGCCTTGGCTGTATTTGGAAGTACATTTTTTTTTGTTTACCTATAAAATGGTTATATTTTTGTATGCCTCTTTTCATAATTTATTTCTTTTTCCTATTGACATATGATGGAAAATACTCTAAATGGGGCATACATAATTGAGTTATGAGTTGTTTAGCTGCTGAACGTTGAATGGTTTTATTGTCCACCTAATTACTCTCAGGATGGTTTTGCATTTTATTTGGTTTCTCACTGAAGCTGTATGAATCATAGCTGTATGGACTTTTGAGGGATATTTAGAGATCTAGATTTAGTGCAAATCGTGCACACTAAGAGTTAGGAGGTATTAGTTTTCTTTATTTTGGTAATTATGAGAGGCTCGTCTGTTAGTTTTCTATTTAATGTAAGTTTATTTAGAGAAGGAATTAAATTTTGACTAAGATTTCTATTTTAAGAATTGTAAAGCTATTTAAAGGTCCTAGTTTTGTAATTGATCGTCTTTTAAGAATCAATATTACTAAATTATGCTGAACTTTTAGCCCTAGTTGATTGAGGCCAACTATTGGTGTGCCTGTGATAGGTCGGTCACCTGTAGAGAAATTTGATAGAATATTACTTAATCCAATAACCCTAAAAGACTCCTCCAGTCTTCTTGAAGATTTTACTGGTTTAAGGCCAAAACCAGATCAGTGCATTCAGAGTGGCATCACTTGTGTTGCATCAACATCACCAAATAGGTATGATGAACAGAGAGATGGAGGTCGAAAGGAAGGTGGTTAGAAGGTTAGGATGTACAGGTTGGCTTGACATGGCCATGTTATTGCTCGAAGTCTGATCCATGTGGTTTTTTTGTGGTTCGATAGGGTATTAGCTGGTTTCTCATATTCCGGAGGGGAGGACCTCCTTTGGGAGGAGACCAAGGATCATTATGTCTCTCCTAAGGAAGTCTTTCTTAGGCTGTTGGATTGAATTGGTAGGGACTGCCCTCTCATTTGCAATGAAGGACACTCCATAGTTGGAGTGCCTGTAAGTCCTAGTACCCCATTATATTGCCTGCATGCATCCAGTCGTGTGCACCCCATTGAGTGTGGTTTAGTGGTCTGCCTATTAGTGTTAATAAGGTTGGCTTTCCCACTGAGAAAAAATAAAAATGAAGAAAGAAAGGTCGGCTTTTCATTTCCTGCTGTTATATGACAGGTAGCTGGTTAAACTATACATAAATTTCTTGGTTGGTGAAAAAGAAGACAAGTAGGTGGGCCATAGCTCCTAGGTCCGAAAACGTCGCTACTGCCTCTTATCTGAATGGAACTTTGGATCATTTCTCTTCATATATCAGCTTTGAAGAAACCTTTTATCTTAATTTGGCCTCAGTGCATTCCATTTCAGATTCTTGCATCCAAGTTGTTGATTGCTGCAGACAAAGATCCTCCTTGTTCATTCATGATTTGATTTGCAAAAAGTTGTTTATGCAATAAATAATTTCTCTTGCTCCTCTCACCATATTTTTTATTTTTATTTCTATTATTAGATTTTTTAAGGAGTGGTTAAGGTGGTATCCATTTTATTTTTATATTATAGTTGGTACAACAGATTGTAAATACTGCTGTTTTTATTGTTATTGTTTTTAATCTAATTTACCTTATTTGTTTTGAATTATTCCTTTTTTTTAGGGATTGGTGAAGTAAATATATTAACCAAAAAGAATTCCAAGCGAGGTGCTTAGCATTTTAAAACAAAACAACAAAGTCTATAAACTACTACCCCATCAATAAAACAAGGCTGCCAAAGCCCTGACAGCCACGTCTCCCTCTTTCAAACCTATCAGCCCCCTGAAACATATCCCAGCTGATCACAATAATATCAGTGGAAGCATTCAAGAATCAACTACACTACACAGCCCACCCCAGGATGTACTCATACACCATCATGCTCATACATATGAGAGGTCTGTAAGAATCCCTGAACGCCCTACCATTTATCTCCAGCCAGATGGTCCAACTAACACTAAATGGAGCCCCTCTTCAAGATGCAAACAGCTCAGAACATGAACTTGGCATACACTCCATGCCAAAGGAACTGTTAAACAGTGATCCATACTGAATGCCAGTGTAGTCATGGTGTTGCTATAACATATGGTGACCCTGACCGCCGTTAAAACACGTATAGCGGTAACATGTCCACCCCAAGGAACTATTTAATAGTTTATTCATTTAAAAAAGGAAACCATTTAACAGTACTCCATATGCTACAACGTATGGCGACCCCGGTCGCTATAAACACATATAGCTGGCATTTTATAAATAGCGCATTATGGTGTCGCCATACTTCCACAATGCCACCCCAGCCGCTATAAGCACACATATAGCTGCCATTTTATAAATAGCGATGTTATTGTATTGCCACAATTCCACAAAGCCATGGTGATGCCATGGCGTTATTTTAAGATCTTTTGTCATAAAATTATTTTAGGAAGGGCTTTTTAGCCATATGTTTAATTATATGATGGCAGTTTTGTCATTAATGTTAGAACTGAAAGAACTGAAGGTTTAAAGCCTCTTATGGTTGCAGCAAAACCGTAAAAACCCTCTTGTTGCTGTCCATTTTTCTCTTTCGGGTCGAGTCTCTTGTCTCTCTCTCTTTCGCGCGGGGGGAGCACTAGGAAAACCAAGCAACGACTGACAACTACATGTTTGAGAGCTCATCTCAAATGTCAACTAGATCTCCCTCACATTCCAACACGACCAATCCAAAACCGAATTGCTTATATTACGGATAACAAAAACAGTAGGCTTCCGCACTCTATGAAACAACGTATCATTCCTTCCAAGCCATACCTCCCCCCTCCCCCCCCCCCCCCCCCCCCCGGCCGCAAGACGGCAAAGACGGTCGCCCTCTAGAAACCCCTTTAAAAACCCCATAATCCAAAGTAGCAATTGGATCGCTTAAGATCACAGAACCGCCCAACTGACCTCAAAGATTTTGAAGAGCGTCACCCTCCAGAAAGCCCTTTTAATCCCCAATAAACCCATGAAACAATGAGATCCCTAGAGGATCACCGAACCACCCAGCTAACCCCAAAGATTTTGAGTCCTCCAAACCTCCCTAGAAAATCAACAATGTATAAACAAATGAGCTGCCAATTCATGATCTTGAAGACGCATAACACATTGGTTATATCGACTGTGGGAATCTGACCCCAGGCCTGAAACCACTCAAAAAACTGAACCACAACCCGTCCAAACCGTCACCCAAGTAGGACGCAACAACAATTGCCAAATTACAAAAACATAGAGAATGACCTAACCTAAAAAAGTCCCTTGTCTTCTACCATCTTGAAGCCTCCTATTCAGCCTACATTTAGCAATGAGATCCAGGATTTCAACCAACATGACCAACTATTCATCCCGAAGATTCCTATATATGCAGATGCCCCAAGCAATATCATTCCCTTGATTGCTATAGGTATTGCTCACTTTGCACCCTCAGGTTCTTTTATATATATATATATATATATATATATATATATATATATATATATATATATATATATCCAAAAAATGGGAATATGCATGCGAATGCACGACGGTGACCATGCACTTGAATGCTAGATAGTGTGCCTCGTGGCAAATGATCGTGAGTTACACCCATTCTCTAAACAGTTAGTCTACAATGGTGTCACTGCAGTCCACACGTCTGTGTGACTGTGTGATGCACACGGACTTCCAATGCATGGAAGTCCGTTCACGTCACACAGACGTGTGGACTGCTTTACCACTCATGATGGGTGGACACCCATTGTAGATCAACTCTTCTCTAATTCACCCAATCCCTTAAGGTTTTAGGGATTTTTTTTAAATTTTCGGAACATTTTGTCCTTCAAATCCCAAGTCATAGTTTCTATCTGCCGCCTGAACCTGTTGCATTGAAATTTTGCGCCTTTGACCAACATTTGAACTGTGGATAAGTACCCTTTGTTTTTTTTTTTCCCGGATGGATTTGATCGACTTAAGCATGAGGCACCCAGCTGGTTCAAACGAACGGATGATTCGTGCACCCAGGCCATATATGCATAAGGAAACCAAATCTTAAGAGCCACCTCACCACTGAGACATTTTCCCAGAAATAGATTATATCCCGCATCCCTCAATTAAATCCATTGCATAGTTTGAACTCTTTTTGACCGAACACACACCTCTCCACCATGCAGGAGCTTTACTCCTACTGGCTACTACGTATACCCCAACTGTTGGTATCCATCCCATACTTAGCATCCAAAACCTTCACCCACAGAGTTGCCCCTCCGACCCGATTCTCCAAGCCATTTCCTCAAGAGGGCCTTGTTCATTTCACAAAGTCTGCGAATATCCAAACCTCCCTCCAACTTTGAAAAGTGGCTCACCTCCCAATTTGTTAGACGGTATTTTTTTCACATCAACTCTTCCCTCCCACAAAGAAATCCTCTCAATTTCTTCTACACAATCAATGATAGCTATAGAGCACCTGAACATAACCATGAAATAGATAGGTAAATTTGTAAAGGTTGCTTTGATGAGGACATGTTGTAATGATATGATGAATGATCCATTTAAATATGAAGTCCATTAATATCACGGTAGGCTTCCTACCAAGCCATAATATTCTAATCAAACAATCCTACAGATTAAAATTGAATGTACAACTTGTAATTATGTTTTCTATTGACCGCCCAAACAACACCAAAGGTGTAATTTTATAAAAACGAGTTTTAAAAGAATACAAACGTTTTCAGCATTACAAAAGTTAAAATTTATGGTTAAGTCTGATGATATCCAAACTGGCTCTATATCAATTCAGATGAATCAAAGATATAAACACCCAAATAGCATTGGTCATGAAACTCCTTAAAGAACTCCATCAGATCCTCCCAAAAAACTCTGAAGAATTCAATTATAAATCCTGGTGCCTTATTTTTTTCTTTTAACTTCTTCCACCTTGAACTCTCTGTCAATACCACATCTATCATTCTGGCAGATAGAATCAAAATCATGACTATTGACCATAGTTCGCAGCCACCCCTCATCTTTATGCAAATTTCGTAAAAAACAAACAATTTCCAATCCTATCTCATTACCTCCTATTCTAAATTTCTAACCCCATTTACAACAAGGTGTTGAATGGTATTATTCACCTTTCTCCTTGCATTTGGCCATATAGTGATATTATTTTGATTATTATCCCCCACCTTAAGCCAATTTCCCTTTGATTTTTCCTCCAAATATTTTTTTTCCTCAAGGCATTTATTATTTTACCTCAATTTAATCCGACAATTCTTAGGTCTCCTTTCTTCAACCACATCTAACCTCTAGATCAGCCAAGTAACTCATCGTTGATATTTATAAGGACCCCAAAATTTTCACTGTTCCAATTTTTGTCTTATCCTTCAATTTTTTTTAGCTTTGAAGTCAACCTATATCCCATAGTACCGCTGACTCTTATCTTTCCTCCACCAGTCATCAATCAAGACCTTAAGCTCCTCTTCTTTCAACCACATGTTTTCAAAACGAAAAGGCGAAGTGCCCTTCCTATTGGTTTAACACTTCAACTGAATCGGAATGTGGTCCATAACCGGTCTTGCCAAACCCTCCAACATAGCATTGATAATAAAGCATCCCATGAATTTGAATAAAGAGATCTATCAAGCCGGCACATAATTGGAACCTCCTGAAGATTAAACCACATGTAGCAACACCCTCCCAAAGGGGATGTCCATGTGCCTACACTCCCTAGCAAAATCTGCAAACCCTCTCATTCCAACCCTATCCAGGTTTCTCCATTTTTATGATCAAACCTGATTACGTTAAAGTCCATCCCCAAGCACCATGGAACCTCCCGCCACGAAGAAATGCCCCCAAGCTCATACCAAATTCATTCCTTCTAGCTTCCTCATTGGGTCCATACACCCTTCTAAAAGCTTACTCAGCCCCATCATCTTTTTTTTTTTGATAGGTAAGCTGGACTTGAACCTACGACATTGAGGACACGCAGCTCCATCATCCTTATTATGAAACAACACCAAAACAGAGAAGTCCCCCTATTTCAAACTCCATACCCTCCATAGGCAAAGAATTCCAAGCCACAACAATCCCACCTGAAGCACCTAAGGAATCGAGACCCAGCCAACCAATCCCATTTATTGCCCCCCAACACAGATTAAATCTTAAGAGGCATTAGTGAAAGTCCACTTAAGTCCCTTGAAAGGTCACCAATTTCATTAGTGAAAGTCCACTTAAGTCCCTTGAAAGGTCACCAATTTCGGATTATTTGCCGCTGCAAAAGCCTTAATTGACACTCTTATCCAAATCATCCAAACCCCTAACATTTCAGGACAAATATATGTATGAAACCACTGATGTACACGAATTTGCTGAAAGCAGCGGCCTTCACTTGACTTCCTTTAAATGAAGTTAGTTATTATGTTAATAACTGAAGTGAAAGAAAGTCAAGGTCTTATGCAGTCAATTATTATTCCAAACCCAATTATGACACCCCTTCTCTCCCACTTCGCACCTCGGAATGCACTGTTCTTATAGAGAGAAACGCACCTTCTTGCTGGTCTGTCCCTCATTTTTACAAGATGACCCCAATCCAAGTTGAATAGCTACCACGCCCCTCTACCATTGTTCCCTGGAGATCCCACCTTCCTTACTTTCTCGATGAAATCAAACAATGCACATAAAGTGTCATCAACTCCATCATAGGACATACCCTGCTCCATTCCGAACTTGATTATTTTATCCACAATCCCACTGATTTATCTGCACATAACCATATCATCACTATCAATTGAAGATTCATTGCTGCTCACCGACACGGATTGATCACTCATCATAACTAGGCTCTCAGACCATTCTCCATGCGATTCTGCTCTACCCGTTCTCAATGGTTGCTTCTTAAATGGCCATTTGAACCTCTGCAATTACAACCCCCCCTCCCCCCCCCTCTCTGCCTTTTCCTTTTCAGAATTATCATTCCCGTTACTACCACTCTTTCCCTTTTGATCCTCTCTTCCATTATATTTCCTTGAGAATCTGGTACAATGCTCATCTGGGAGCTCAAATATCCATTCGGGTCACCATCCTTGGCACCTATGTCATTCAAATAGCCATGCCATACTCTGCCCTCCTGAATCAAACACAGCCCCATCCAAAATCACATTTCTCTTGTGCATCAGCCTCATTCTTCTCGCAATTATCTCCTTAATTTTCCAAAGGTGAACCACCCCCTTATAATAGGCAGAACAATTTACCAAAGATAATTCAAACCTAGGACAATAATTATAGCAACCTAAAACACATTATCCATAAATAAATCATTTGACTGACATAAAAGCATTCCCTCTAGGCTCTAGCTCTTAAATATAGACGAATGTACTTGGGTCCTAGGAGAAAAAGGCTAAATACTAGAAAATCATGTACCCATCCCATGGATAGGGGAGAGCACATAGAATGTCCATCCGGAATCCACATACCCATCCTCAGATGGAGGGTGAACATGCAGATTGGCCATGCACAATAGATGGCACAACATTGATCTTATATTCTGTGGAATCGCCTTGAAGATTAGGGAAGGAAAAAAGAAGAGTTTCAGGTCTGAGTTTCAGGCCTGTAAAGACCTCCCGTGATCCTCCTGCCATTCTCAAGATAATGGAACGCAAGTTCGGGTCGTACCCTCTCCCTAGCATCACCCGACTAATCCCTTTCCATCTGGGCCCCCACAGAAACAGGCCTGCATTAGAAAATCCCCGAAAAAGTTCCCTGGGCCGTGTCAGATATCGGACTCATCGAGCCAAGAATACTCGAGACCCAAAGTTGCCTAGCCGGAACGTTCCCGGAAACCCAGACGAGGCCCCTCCCGTTTACAGCTATATTAGGAGCCTCTAGAATCATCAGGTCATAGTTATTACCCATAGCCCCACTGTTAAACAATGCTCCATGCGTAGGAGCAATTTCAAAATTCAAAAATCCTAGCTCTTCTGCCAGCCAACCCATCCATCCTTCTGCACAGTCTAGCACGAACTGATCTCCGCCATGGTTCCCCCCTCAGGATTCAACTACCCCTGATCAATGTCATGGACCACTGAATCCATAGCCGGACTCACAACCCTATCTGTTTCAGATATATCAGCCGGAATCCCTTTCCGTATCTTGGTCACTGGAATCATTGTACTATTGATCTATTGTACCTCGCTGCCGCCTTGCTTCCTACTGGGAAAGCGAGGACTTCTTCCGTATGGTTCACTGAGCCATATGCCTAAAACGTGAGAGCTAATTCCCTTTCCAAGTGTCAAGTATGGTCTCAGTTTCTGAACAGGAAGGTCTAGGTCAGTCACAAAATTTCCCAACTTTGGGAAGACTCGGATATTTTCGTAGGAAGTGAGTTGGCCCCACAACCCATTGTATTAACAGCAACTTGGATTAAGTTCTTTGTCGTTCTTATTTTGCAAACATCCAACTTGTTAAATTTTGATTTTCTGGCCTGCACAGGCTTTGATGAGTTGCAAACTGAAACAAATATTTTCAACTTGTTTATTGTAAGCAGTTACTAGAATCAGACTTTTCATTCGCATATTGTAGGTGCGACACTGCATGGCACCAGGGAGGCAGGGCATAGCCAGGTAGGGAGACGTATAGGGGCAGTAGCCCCATATACATTTGGAAAATTTATACAATAGGCTTCTTATACAGCCAGCATTTAACAAATTTATGGAAAATTTGTACATCCTGTTCCACTTCTCTTACTGGTTTTGCTTCAGGCATATATTGGTCATACTCAGATTATTTTAGATAGTGTTCTTATTATTGTTACTTTTGATGGGTAACCTGGGCTCATTGTGCTATAGGCCATAGGCTGGATTATTAGATTATCTTATTGGTATTGTTTGATTTTGCTTATTATAATGTTGTACTGTATAAATAAATGTTTGTGAGTTTGAGTACTACACTCTGCGGCTGCTAGTAAAACAAATGTTTGTAGTAGTTTGTACTGAAATTGACATTTTATTTATGTGGATCTGTTGAGCAGATATTTTGTATGATTCATGGTCCCCAGCCATGACTGTGAGTTCCATCTGTATCAGCATTCTCTCCATGCTATCAAGCTCAACTGTGAAGGTTTTAATCCAATTCCATTCTCTTTTGTACCAGTTACATTTTTTTCCAGTTTCATGTGTAATGGAAGGGAAATTTAAATATGAGACCTTCATATCAAGCTAGATATAAATTGATTTAACACCATCCAATTTATGATCGATCGGTTTGGAGATGGGGGAACTTACGTCCAATTGCCCGATGTTCGGAATGCAAAAGAAAAGTCTCGGTGTTCCTCACATCCATCTCCAAACAAGTATTAAATTCGCATGCATGGATTATAATATGCCGGACTCAAGTTCACAATGGATCACTGCTTCAAATACAAAATATAGTGGCATTTCTTCTGATTGTTTATTTATTTTATTTTTTTAATTATTTTTATTTTTATTTTTATTTGCAGCAACGCCCTGCGGATAATGATCGTTACGTTAAGAACTGTAGGAACGGTAGGTCTCCTAAGGAGACGAGGTGGTGGTTCCATGATGACAAAGTCTAAAAAGAGGAAGTAAGAAATGATCTGAAGAGAGTAGATTGGTGTTCCTCTAGAAAGAGCCATTCTCAAGGGTTGGTTGGTATTCAGACAAAATGTTGGGCTAGCTGCTGCGGCTGCTGCTGTAAGTCTGCAAAGTCTGGTGTTTGTATAGGAAGAGTAGTAATTTGTATTGAGAAATATAGGGACCAGCAGATGGTGTTGTTGTAAGTTGTAACTCTCTTAGTAACATGAATGCTCGTTGCACTTTTTATTACTACTACTCGCCACTCTCCATATTCTCCCTCTTATTGTTATGTCACCCAATTGCTGTAGTAAGTTGTACAAAATCTTTTAAGCTATTTCTCACTTTAGGATCTGTCATCTTTCTAATCTTTTGATCTCTCACTGCAACTGACCCAACGACTAACAAGATAAGTCTCATTCTGGTTTGAAAAATATGCATACTAGGGCTGTCAATGTGCCGAGCCTATGATAGGCCCTTCTCCTTTTAAGCCTGTTCCAGATACAAAATCGGGCCAGGCTCAGCAGGAGTGCTTTCGGGCTCGGGCAAACTCAGCCACATCGTGCCCAGGCTGAGTAATATTTGTGCTAGTCCAAGCTGAGTAATTAGGCCCGAACCTGGCTCAAATACAAAATCGGGCTGGGCTTGGCCCGAGTTCTTCTAGCTCCGGATTTTAGTTGAGCTTAAACTTGCCATGAACAGGGCCGGGCTGAAGCTCGACCAGTTGACAGCCCTATTGCCAATACTAATCACTACAAATTAAGGATTGTACTCCGTATAAATAGCATTGCTACCAGTATCTCTAGGGCAGAAGAGAAAGTGGGTGTGGGTGAGATATGTTTATATGGTGTTGTGCACGAATTTTGATGTATCTAATTTTATTACATTAATAAAAAAAAAAAATCATACAATCGGAAATTATGTGTATTGATTAGTTTAGGCCAGCTTTACTACCACACAACCTTATGTTATAATCACTTGACTTGAGCAAAGTTAAAACGCAGTTTACTACTTTGAATTAGATGATTGGGATTGTTTTTTTTTTCCCTCTCTAATCTTCTGCGTAGTACATCTTGAGACCATGAGCCTTCCATCACATGGTTAGTTGTTGATCCCAATTAGCTCACATCTCAAAAATGAATGTGATCAAACATGGCTCATGTTCACTTTTTGAGATGTGTGTCTTGTGGAATCAACATTTGACCATTTGATAGTAAGTTCATTGTCTCAAAATCTATTGTGTAAAAGATTGGGATGAAATAAAATCTCCATTGTTTGATTTAAAATAGTCAACAGATTTTTACATTGCTCGAGTGAGGCGGTTGTAACAAAATTCGGTATGGTAGTAACACCAGTCGTATATTAATGACTAAAATTTTAGACAGAAATACTGCAATTATGAAGAAGGAAAAGAAGAATTTATGCTTTGCAAATGTAAGAACTGGAGACAAAAATATGAAAGAAGAGGGAAATAACTAAGGGTACCTTTATTTTTAACCCAAGATTCTTTCTTCTCTACTCGGGTTTGACATTCTTAAACAGTTGACTGTTTTGAATCAAATGATGGAAAATTTTTTTAGTCCCAATCTTTGACGCAATAGATCTTTATATCATGGAACTACCATTAGACGGACAAGTTTTGATTTTATTCATATATATATATATATATATATATATATATATATATATATATATATATATATGAATTTATGTTTATTTTCCTGTTCAACATTTTAAAGATCAAAATTCAATTGCAATTTACTTGGATTATGTAGCTTAGCCGCATATCTAATCTTCTCAATGACTGAGAGTCAAGGTTAAAATTTCGGTTTCGGGCATGACCGAAATAAAAAATTTGGACAGAAATTTCGGCCGAAACCGATAATTTGGCTAAAATTTTGACCAAAATTTTGATTCTCATTCAAAATATGACCGAAATTTCAGTCCAAATTATCATTTTGGTAAGGACCGAAATCGATAATTTGGATCAAAATTTCAATCATTTCGGCCGAAATTTTGATTCTTGGAGTAATATATTCTCATCCACTGATCCAATGTCATTGAAATATCCTTCAATCCCTCAACATCTTCGCCTCTTTTACTTTTGTCACATCGAGGTACTTTCTAGAGAAGAGAGAAGTGCCGGAAACCGTTATTAACGGTAATACAAGCATAACGCACCCAATTGCATATTCCATGAGTCTATACCCCTCAAAAGTCTTATGTGATGGACTTCTTTAACTTGTGATAAGTTATTATGATGGACCATTATTATTAGGCTTTATTATTATTATTATTCCTCTTCTTTTGATAGATAAATATTGAGGTTGATGGTCTTAGAAATTTAATAAAATAAATATTTATTATTAAAATAATAATATTATTTTTATCATATACTATGGTTTAAAATTTTTGTTTAATTTTAAGTGGGCTTTATATGAAAAAAATACTTTTGCCAATACTTGAATCTATAACCTTCAAGTTAAAAGTGATTTGAATTTTAAAAATTATTAGAAGGAAACTATTCTTATAAAAACTTGAAAGTATTGTAAAAAATTAGTCATACCTCACTAATTTATAAGAAAGTTTTTGCCATATATATGGAAACTTATCTTCTATATTATTTAACTTGAAAGTGAAAATATTGCTCATAGTGGCAATTTGCCGCTACGCAGGTGCACATGCGCGTGTGCGATATGCGAATAACACAATTGGCGCTTTAAGGCACTCTCTTTGTATTTGGGCACGGATTGCCTTCACACATGTATACCGCATGTGTACATTAGGCGGTTTCCGACCGTTCACGAAAACGGTCCGGACAAAACAGTTGCAGATTGTTGAATAACCAAAATATGTAATCGTTCGGTGTGTACTGTTGGATTCTTGAAACTGTTGATCGGATCGATCAGCGCCTTCGATTCCAACGAACCAACAGACACAATTGTCTCTGAAAAGGTGCATCAAACATTATAAATCGAGGGGCTAGAGGAGGGGTTCATTCGCTTACAAATCTTGAATCCTGCATCTGTGTCTTTGAAATTTGTGTGTCTACTTGCACAATTCTGTGTTTTTCGTTTCGTAATTGGGCCAAAGACTATAGTGCAACATAGTGTGTGACAAATCGGTGTATCCCTGAAGTTTCATTGTATCCCGAAAGCGAATTCGCCATTATTCCGTTGCCTAGAGGGTGTAAACATTGTCTTAAAAGACAACGATATAATCGTATCTTAAAGTCATTTTCGATCTATTTTTATCATTTATTGTATAACCTTTCAACAGATGAGACTAAACTCATCTAGGAAAGTCAAAAAATGTGAACAAATACACACGGAGCCAACTTATCCCTACGTTCTAGAGAGCTTCGGCATCGTCGATCACCTCTTTAGATCATGGGAAAAATATAGGGTAAAATAAAATAATTACATCATATCTGAAAAATACAAAAAATGTAAAAATATGCAATAGTGGCGCAATTTCCCCATGCCCCGTACGTTTTGTACAATTTAAGGCATCAAAGTGGCAGGTCACATTAGGAACAACCTCAGGCCCCAAAATCACGTTGAGGGACGTACGAACTGTAAACGGATGTGTATATTTTTTAAATAGTCTAAAGTTCACAAATCAGATGGTTCTAATTCTCTCATTGGTGTAATTTTTTAATTGACTACTTAGTTGGCTACTTGGATTGATCAAAGTTGATGCCTAGTGGTATAAAATTTGATGGTCATCGCCTTATCCATGTACAAGCGATCAGCATAATCGCTTCCCTCATTTAGCATGCGTTTGATTAATATACTTTTAGCAATAAAAAGCAATATTTAAAAATATTACCATAGTACACCATGATCACGAATGTGTGCTACGTGAAATCAATATCTGACCGTCTGATATGTGAGCCACAATCTCAATATTATATTGTATGAAATATTGGGGCGAAAAACGACCTCTATCCTCTGATTCACGGCAGTTAGTAGTGTAAATGGTGGAATCATCATTTGTATTATCAATTTTTTATCAAAAAAAATTATTTCTATAAAAAAAGTATTTTTTTATACTAAAATAATTGATGGATCAAACAATTATGTGGAATTTATCCATCATCATTGATTATGATCCTAATGATTTAACAGATTTTATTAATTAAAAAATAATAGAAAATGAAATAAATAAAATTGGTCAAAAATTATAACCATCATGGTCGCAAATTTAATCAATCGATTGATCAAGAAAGATACTAAACAATGCATTAGTGAAAAGAGATAAACATATTTTATAGTTACTTTGATATTGATTTGAATTGATGTAAGCGAGAGAGACTTTCGTGATATTTTTCTTATAGGCCACGACTCTACTGACCGCCATTTAAGGACAAAAATGGTGCTTAAATGATTGTATCTGTCAAAGTGATGGATCTTAAGTTGAAAAGTTGTGGGCTCAAAATTCAAATTTTTCGAGAGGTTTTAATCATCCGGTCTTTACACTCTTATACCAATCGATGTGTTTAATTTTAATGGCTGATATTCAAACTCGTCAATTGGATGGTTCACATTCACTTATGGACATGTTTCGTTGGCTAAAATATTTTCTAATGATGGATTGCTACTTGCACCATTTAGATTGATCATAACCGGATGCCTGAAGGCATATTAAGAAACCACACTTAAATGGTGTGAGATAAAAAATCTATTTTAATGGTGGTAAATGGTTTAAACACCATTTGGTGTCTAAACATCGGTTAATTAGGAGCCATTATGCCCTTTTTATAATGAAACCATTCCCTTTCACCCACCTTGAAAATTGTGCAAGGCTCTAACAAAAATTAAAAATGGGACCCTTATTGAAATAAGACAGTACACTTGATCATTCATAAAAAATACATGATTTTATACCCAATACAAAGCTCCATTAATCCAAATTGAGGTACTAATGCAATCTCTTGAGCTATTCTTCAGTTTTAATACGTAAATGATATTGGATGAAAAATTTGTACAGAAGCACCTAAAATAGCACTTGAGGATGAGATCCAACAGTACTAGAGTGATCTAGAGTCTCAGCTGATCAAAAGTTAAGGAGGTACTTTGACCCAGAAGAGAAACGATCAATGAGAAAAAAAAGTCAAAGCCTGATCAAAGATCTTAGCTTTTGAAGGAAACTACACGATTGCATAAATTAGAACTCACGATGGATCATGATGGATCGTGATAGATCAGGATTGAAGAGGAGTAAAGTCACGATTGATCGTGACCTTGGACGATTACAGAAAAAGCAAAATTATGTACTCTAGAGAAGAAAACTTCATCAATCGTGAATTGCAATTACATGAAATTATAGCCACGATAGATCGTGACAAGAAATAAAGAAAAATATAAAGTTTCCAGAGAAGAGAGCCTTTGCAATCATGAATTACGATTGATCATGAAGAATCACGATTGCACATGGGTAATCACGATTGATCGTGAATAATCAATATTATAGAGAAAAAATCATGATTGCATGGGTTGTTGCTTCAGCCAATCTCAAATTAAGCCACGATTGCACAAAGAGATGCTACAGAATCAAGATGACAGAAAATCATCATATGCTAGCTCACGATTCCAAACTTAAGATTGATTGAGAAGCATATATTTTTGGAAGTTTGAGGTTAAGTAGATTTCTAATTTTATTAGGATTTGTAATCTAATTTTTAGAACTTTAATTTAGAATGTATTAGGACTCATATGAATCAATAAATAAGAGGTTTTGACTATCAATTACATATACAAAGATATCTGTAGAAATAGATAGGTAGAAGTAGAGATTCAGATAGTTATAGAGATATAAGTTTGTTTAGTTTTCATTTTGTGTGTTGTAAGTTCTTTTCAATTAATGAAATGAATTATGAAGATGAGTGAGTAAGTCTTTTAAAGTTTGAGAATCCGTTATATCAAATATAAGTATGAATAGTTAGTTGTTTCTTATTCTTTTGAATTCAGATCGCTGTTGTTGTCACCTTAGGTTTAAAATTACTAAGCTTTTGTCACCTGATTATGTTGTCATTGTGTCTTAGTTAGTTTCATTAACGAGATTATTGCTAGAGAAGTTTATGTTATCGTTATTACCTTAAACTAATCTTTCTTCTTCTTATGTTGTCGTTGTCGCCTTAAGATAATTACATAATTAAAAGGAATTAGAGATAATTAACTAGGATTACGAATCTGCGATTAGGGAACCTAAACTTATTTTCCTCATCTGTCTTTTACAACTCTACTTTTCAGCGTTAGTTACAATTAAATCTGTCAACGTACTGCAATTTAGGTTTAAAACCAAACCCAAGTTATTTTTCTAAAGGCTTATAAATGTATTCTTTTTAAAATATTTTTATGAGGGTCGATACCCTTACCTGTGCTACAATTCCCTTGTACACTTGCAATGTAATAATTTTGGTATAATAAAATAGCTATCAATTTTTTGGCTCCGTCGCTGGAGTATTCCACTTTTTGAAATAAAATTTGAATATTTGTCTTATAATTATGATTACTTCTTTTTCTTTTCTAATTCTCTTATTTTTGTATAGGTTTGAGTGCGTAATTGTGGATCGATAGCTTCAGAAACCTTCTTCACGAGGATAGCTAGAGGCCCAAATTTGCTTTCTTAAACTCTGATCTTTTATTTTTTTCTTTTAGTTTAGGATAAAGCTAGACAATATATTTCGGGTTTATGCACCATACTCATTCCAAATCATTAAAAATTTTCAATTTAGATCCTGAAATTGAACGTACTCTTTTGCAGAACCTATTTGCCAACCGTAATTCTGAAATCAAATCGGTGAATTTGATTGAAGACTCCTTGAAATTTCTCCTTAATTGGTTTTTAGATTCATCATCCTCTCTCGGTGAAGGATCAAATTCTGATTTTATGATGACTGAAGACCGACCAATTCAGGAACACTTCACCCCAGTTGCCCTAACCGCACCTTCTCGTATCACATTACTTGAGATCGCTAATTGACAACACTTCGAGATTAAGCATACTATGTTACAATCTCTTCCCAATTTTCGAAGGCTCGATCGTGAAGAACCCTTGTTAGCACCTTAGGGATTTCATAGAACTTTACACTACTTTAAAAATGATAACATTAAATGATGAGGTTGTCAAGCTGAGGTTGTTTCCCTTTTCCTTGCCCACTGGTTCCATTATCATATGGGATGGACTTCAAGCTAGATTTCTAGCCAAGTATTTCTCAATTGGTAAAACAAATCAGATACGACAAGTAATTCAAACCTTCTGACAATTGCTGAGAGAATAATTTTATGAAAGTTGGGAAAGAATGCAAGACCTACTGCGTAAATGTCTTCATAATAAAGTGTCAAATTGGTCAATAGCACAAAGTTTTTACCAAGGGTTAAATGAGGGGAATCAACAAATTGTTGATGCAGTAAGTAGCAGAGCCTTTATGACTTGTAATGGTCTGCAGTCATGGGAATTGTTTGAAAGACTTGTTGATTATTCATTACAAAAGTAGGCTCTGACAAGGACTGGCCCAGATGTTTTACTCCCTTGCTAGAGGAGGCATCTTTGATGTCAAATATGATAGGGTAAAAATAGAAAAAAATCTCAATGTCAAAGTTGAAGGCTTAGAACAAAAAATGGCATCCTTGATGGTATCAAACTTGAAACCAATTGATATATCAGTGGTAGCTTGTGCTATATGCTAAAGTTTGACCCACATAATAACTGATTGCCCAACAACACCATTGTATCCTGAAATGATTGAAAAAGAACAAGTTTGTGCTTTTCAGTGGGTGATTATGGAAATACTTACAACTCGCAATGGAGGATTCACCCTGGATTCAGTTATGGCTCAATGGGCACCCAAATACCTCAACAACAAGCACCACCTATTGTTCAATCCATATTCTCTCAACCAAATAATTTTCAGCAACCCTATGTGCAACCAATTAGGCCATTACAGCCAGTTGAACAATAACATTATAGGCCGACTCAGAGCCGCAGATCCGATGCAATAGTTATCCAAATCCTTCAGGACTTACAACAACAGTCGCATCAACCCTCTAAAGATATATCCCAACTAATTCAATTTTCTCGAACTTTTCATTCTCATACACAATCCATTACTAAGCTAAAATCTCAAATTGGGCATCTAGATACACATATGGGAAAGAGAGAGGAGGACCGGTTACTATGACAAAAGGTGGGTAACCGTAAGGGACATGTATTCATTGGGGAGACATCCAATCCCCTTGTGTATGTTCAAGCTATTACGATCGAATGGAAATGCTATTGATAACAAAGTTAAGGTGCCAATTTCTTTAACCACCCTTGAGGTCAAAGAAAAAGAAATGGAGAACGAGAAAGTGAACTCTAATAAAAAAAATCAGAAATAAAAAAATATGATGAATTAATTCGAAAAAAAAGATAGTGCACCCAAAGTTTTAACTGAGGCACAATATCTACCTAAGTTACTATTTTCCAATGCATTCGGTGCACCGTCACCTTTTGATAAAAATTCAAAAAAATTAGAAGAGATCACAAAAATTTTTAACCAAGTAAAAATCAATTTACCTTTTTTAGATGCAATCAAACAAGTCCCAACCTATGCAAAATTCTTAAAAGAAATGTGCACCAAAAAGTGAAAGCGCTGAAATAATTTATAAAAAATTGTTTTTAATTTAGTACGTAAGTGTGGTTATGAAGGCAAATACTCCACGGAGGCTTAAGGATTCAGGAGTGCCTACTATTCCTTGAATTATTGGTGACCACGCTATTAATAAGACACTCCTTGATCTGGGAGCAAGCGTGAACCTACTTCCATACTCAGTTTATGAGAAGTTAGGATTGAGAGATTTAAAGCCCACATCGATAATATTACAGTTAGCCGATAGATCAAAAAGGAGACCAGTTGGAATTATTAAAGATGTAAAGGTCAGGGTTGACAAATTCGTCTTTCCTTTGTCAATTTTCTCATATTAGGTATGGAGCCATGTTCAAAATCCCCCTCACAGATTCTTGTCATACTTAGTAGACATTTTTTTGTCACGGCCAATGCCTGCATTAATTGTAAAATCGGTATGATGGAGGTTTCTTTTGAGAATATGCAGATACAACTTAATGTCTTTTCAGCTGCAAATCAATTGGCCTCCATTGATGAGGAGTGTTTCTATATTGATTACATTGAGGAACTTGTAGAAGAAGCACTACCTCTAGTGTTGTCTAAAGATTCATTGGAAACAACACTTTGGTACATGAAATTGGAAGAAAATGATTATGAATTTGAGAAGAGAGCATACTTTGTTCATGTCCCTCCTCTTTATTTCTCAACTGAGGGACATAGAAACTAATGATTGACCCCTTGCCTACCACTTCTAGTGAACTATTGTTACCATCAATTCAAGAAGCTCCAAACTTGGAACTAAGAAGCTTCCCAAAACCCTTAAGTACGCATTTCTGGGATCCAACAATACTTTTCTGTAATCATATCTTCAAATTTGTCATTAGAACAGGAAGGAAAATTGTTGAATGTTCTTACAAAATATAAGCATGCTATAGAGTGGACAGTCAGATTTGAAAGGTCTTGACCATTCTATTTGTATGCACAAGATTCATATGGAGGACAATGCCCAAACTTCTCATGAAAGCCAACGACGCTTAAATCCAAACATGAGAGAATTCGTTAAATTGTTAGATGTGGGTATTATGTACCCTTTATCAGACAGTGAGTGGGTCATCCCCACTCAAGTCATCCCCAAGAAGTTAGGAATCATTGTTAAAGAAAATTATGATGGAGAGTTGGTACCCATACGCGAGACCACAGGTTGGCACGCATGTATTTATTACCGGAAGCTTAAATCTATGACTCGCAAAGATCATTTTTCATTACCATCCATTGATCAAATCTTGAAAAAACTTACAGGCCAAGAATTTTTCTGCTTTTTAGATGAGTACTCGGGATATAACCAAGTACCGATTTTTTTGAAAGATCAAGAAAAGACCACCTTCACGTGTCCTTTTGGCACGTTTGCCTATCGGCACATGCCCTTCGGGTTATGCAATGAACTTGTAACTTTCTAGACGTTTATGATGACAACCTGTTCAGATATGATAGATAAGTTTCTTGAAGTGTTCATGGATGATTTTTCAATTTTTGGCCGAACGTTCACACTTGTCTTGAACACCTTTCTCTTGTTTTAGAACAATGTGAGGAGACCTAATTTTAAGTTGGGAAGAGTCATTTCATGGTTTGAGAAGGAATTGTTTTGGGACATATAGTCTCGAAGAGAGGCATAGAGGCTGACAAGGCCAAGGTTGATATCATTGGTAGTTTGCCTCGGCCCACGTCGGTGAAGCAAATACGCTCTTTTCTTGGTCCTGCAGGCTTTTATTGACGCTTTATCAAAGATTTTTCAACAATCTCAAGACCCTTTTGCCATCTCCCTGCACAAGAAGTTAACTTTGATTTTGATAAGGCCTGTCTTGAAGCTTTTCATAAGCTAAGAACACTCCTCTCTTCAGCCCCAATTATTCAACCTCTTGATTACTCCCTGCCCTTTGAAGTGATGTGCGATTCTTCCTACTTCGCAGTTGGAGTGGTCTTAAGATAGCGCAAGGGTAAAATTTCTCACGTAATTTACTATGCAAGTCGGACTTTAATTGAAACCCAATTAAATTATACAACAACTGAAAAGAGCTTCTTGCTGTCATTTTTTCCTTTAGACAATATCTGTTAGGGTCTAAAATATCATATTTACGGACCACTCTGCCCTGAAATATTTGTTGTCTAAAAAAGATGCCAAACCACGTCTAATTCGTTGGATCCTCTTGTTGTAGGAATTTAATTTTGAAATCAAAGATAAGAAAGGTGTTGAGAATGTGGTAGTTGATCACCTCTCCTGTATTGAATTTCCAGAGATTTCCAACATAGAGTCCCTTTGTGACTTTTTTCCGGATGAGCAACTTCCTACCACACAAGTGGTACAACTCTGGTATGTAAATATTGTTAACTATTGCGCTACCAGAAAGATTCATTCAAACTGGTCAAAACAAGATAGAGAGTTTTTTTCTAAAGTCAAATACTATATATGGGAGAATCCGGATCTCTTTAAGATCTATCCTGATCAAATCATCAGAAAATGTGTCCCTGAAGATGAAATCAACAACATTCTTTAATTCTATCATACATATGCTTGTGGAGGTCACTTCAGAGGAAAGAAAATCTATAACAACTACGATATTTTAAAACCAAAATAGTAGGTATGGACACGGGTCAGGTCAGGCGTGTGCCTAACACAGGACACAATGGTCTAGTTCGTTAGTAAAACTAAACCAGCTAAACCACTTACACTCAAACAGTGTGTAGTATTTGAGTTTTATAATATTCTATATATAGATATATAGAAATAGTGTACTGGAGTTACACTAAAACATTAAGCTAACTCATATAGGGAGTTTAGGTATAGCAGAATTATACCGGAGCCAAGCACTACCCATACACTTACTATGGTATAGCAGGAATATACTTGAATCTAGTACCCAGCCATATATATATTTTAATTAGTGTATTAGCTTTACACTATAACCAAGCCTTATAAGGATTATATATATAGACACAGTGTATTAGCCTTGTAGGAAAGTCAGGCCTCTTTGGCTTATATACATCTGCACTGAAACACCAATATAGGCACTGCATGGGATTCTATCCCTTAAGAGCTTATAATCCTAAATTTGCCAAGAGAACTCCATGCATGCATGAGTCACGTTTCGACTCCATGCATGCAAAGTGGGAAAAACCCCACTACAAAACTTGCTTCTTCCTGCTTCACCTCTTGACGAAATTAAAACCCCTTAGCAACTAGACCCTGCACATACATTAAAACACAACCATTAAAGCAAATCTCAGAGGAAACCCTGCTGCTAGCTTCTCAAACCCACTTCCATTGCAACCCTTTCAAACCCTTGAATCCGGAACCTTGGATCACAAGCTGACCTACAATTCGATCTAGAGGATTGCGAAGGCAATCGCTGGGTCTTGAAGAGTTCATTGTGGCCTTAGTTCTTACGAGCTCGGCGAACTCGACACCGACACACGTTCGGTGTCATCGTAACCACGAGTCCACCAAAAGGGTATGCCATAAACGAATCGAGTAATAGACTAGGTTCATTTCATTAGTTTGTTTAAAATAGAATTTAAATCGTTGCTGTCGATCCCATGAGATCGAATCGACAACTCAGAAATCAAGTCTTGTGTAAAGGGTTTCGGAGTCAAAATTTCTAACGAATGCACTCCGAAACTTTCATACATGATTAGTAAATAAAAGGGGTTCTCTGTGTGATGTATACAATAAAATATAAAGTATATTTAGAAAATAAAAGGCTCAGCTAACTAAGAGAACCAGAAAGCAAGAAGAGCAAGAGGAGGCACCACAGCAAGCTTGTGCCTCAGGCTTACCGCGGCAACCTCACAAGGTTGCCACGAGAAGGTGCACAACTGAGCAGCTTGCTGCGACAACCCTGTAGCTTGCCGAGGCAAGTCTGTGTCTGGGCTTTGTGCTTGCTTTGTTATGCCTCCAGTCTATATATATTTTTGTGTGTTGACTCGTAGGATTAGTGACCATATCTGGTGCATATATATAGGGTCTAAGGTGACCTAGTAAACCAGTAAAAAAAATGCTAAAACAATTGAACGTAAATCATAGGTGCTTGGTGCACATGATGAGTTCATAACGATGGCTATTTTCTTGGATGCATGCGTGCACGTATAAGCAGATATATGTAAGCTTGAGTTAACGTAGGGAGGTAACCTTGCTAGTTTATGTTTTGTTTTCTCATTCACCTATGGTTAGCAAGTTAATATAATATATGTATATAATTGCATTTCAGTTTTGAGGTACGGATACATATGATCATCATAGTGTTTGTTCGATGAATTTAGATGCTCATGATAATTTTAGTTCAATGAATGGTTAGATATATGCTAGTTTTAGTTTAACGCGTAGTTATATGATGATACTATACTAGTTCAGTTCGATATGTAGTTCTGCTCTCTAGTTCAGTCCGATATGTAGTTCTGCTATGAGTTGCAGTTCACTATATGGTTAAAGATGAACATGCAAGTTTTAGTATGTATAGTTAGTTTTGATATATAATAAGGTATAATGATGATCAATAATGTAGTATAGATGTGACGACCTGACGTTTCCCTTCGTAAATTATTGGAACTGTAGCGCCATCGGATCACCTAACATGATCCTTCATAAAAGGGGTCATTTCTTGTACAAAGTGTTGCAATTGCGGAAGCAATGTATTTACTCTGACAGTTGATAATATGGCAAAAAACTGATTTTACTTATCTAAGTAGGTACTAGCAACTATATCTACAAGAACAAACGATCTGATGAATAGCTTTCTACCGATGACGGCCACCCGTCATCTAAACAATGGAAAGAAAACCTATACATCTCAATACGAAGTATCTCAAAATACTATCTAGAATTTATACAAGTTCATCCCATGTCTTTATCAAAAATCTTCTCTCTTATTCTCAATCCACAAGCTACAAACCTACTTTGGGAAGAATTCTTCTGCGAAATTGTCCTCTTCGTCTTCTTTCTCGTCATCTCCTTCCTCCTCTTCTAGCACATACGTAGGTCTGCTACTTGCTCAGGATCCGGCTCTACAACTAAATAGTTAAGGCGTGGAATGAGCTATCATCAAAGCTCAGTAGAGAATATTACATTGTTAGCATATATTGTCGATGTACCACATTCTCATAGAGCAATATCAAGAACATGCTTTTAGTCTTATGCTACTAATATTATGTGTGGACAAGCTGAATTAAATCATGATGCAATAGGTATGAAAATTAAGTTGAAACAAGATACACATGCAGGCCGTCATAGAAGAATCAAGCTCCTGAGTTAGCAGGATCACTTGTCAAGCTCCCGAGTTAGCCGGATCACTTGGACCAGGATCAATCAAGCTCCCGAGTTAGAGGGATCACTTGACTCAAGACGGAGTAACAATGTATCAAGGATATCACAGATGACAGGATCTGGATACTGAACAATGTATAATTTCAAAGAATATGCATTCCATGTATGTTTTTATAATGCATTGTCCCAAAACTATTGATAAAACTGACATAAAGGTAGAACACTGCTATAGTTATATAATGGCATTAATTTACAAAAACTGATTTATGGATATAGAATAGTAATATCAAATTTGCTGATTATGTGGTCAAAGTTACCATGTGCTCATAGATGATATGTTTTTCTCATCAAATTACTGGCTACTCGAGTTCACTTATTTCTTATCTGATCAGGTTTATCACTTCAAGGCAAAACCAGGTTACTCTTAGCATACTTATCAGTGCATATATGAATATTTATCAAAGCCTATATGGGAAATTAAGTGTCATTCTATATGAGGAGAAATACAAATATAAAATAACAACATATATTCCCTACCTTATCACATATACTTCTGTGAATTCGATTCGATGTGAGTTCATGCGTCAGAGATCATCTCTCGTCTAAATTGTGCAAAACTAGTTCTAGGCATCATGTTGCACCAATTATATATATATATATATTAAGATTCATGTTTAACGGTTCATATATATTAGATGGGCTCATGGTTTCCCTAAGACCCAAGGTCATATGGGCCATTAATGGACCCAAGGTCATATGCAAAGAGCACAACCAGAAACAACAACCCATATAGGTTGCCGCGGCAAGCTTCAAGGGTTGCCGCGGCAAGCACCTTGCCGAGGCAACCTTATAAGGTTGCCGTGGCAAGCTCACCAGCTGAGCATCTTGCCGCGGCAACCTTATAAGGTTGCCGCGGCAAGCCTGAGCACTTGGCTTGACGTGGTTGCTTCTTGGTGTTCTTTGTGTTTTAGTGCCCTTGTGCACCCTTGTAGCTTTGCTTAGCTATTAATATATATATGATCTGTATATATATGACTATCTATATCTATCTATATATGAATACATGACTATAAGAATACTTTAAGATGGAATTTTTTCATAAATATAGATATTCAGTTTGTCAGGTCATCAGAGAAGATCTGGAGTGCACAATGAGTTCGGCATGAGACATCCTATGTACTTCATCAGTGCTAGACATTGTCTGTGATGCCGATTCAAGCTAAAGGAATCAACACCATAGAGCAATCCTTTACCTATAGTTAAGTCTTAGTTCTTGTACCTTTTTGGTGGATTGTTTTGGTGATGATGATTCAGTGCCAAAAGTGTATGCGGTGCTGATGCCGAATGTGTACACTCTCTGTTTCCGTTTTAGATTTGTAGATAAGATAGTGAAGAGAACAATGGGCTGGGTCCAGTTTCAGCAAAACAAAGCAGGGTTTAATGGAGTATCAATGTAAAGTGCAGCATCTTGTTGCTTGGCTGTGATTTACATGGTTGTGGTTGCCATGGAGTTGGGTTGCAGAGGAATGGAAATCGAAGAACAAAGAAGGCTCTCTTGTCCTTTTATAACATCTCAGCTGCACTTTATGTGCATGGGTTTGTTTAATGACTCATGACCTCGTGTAAGCAATAACAGAGGCAAGGAGCTTATAAGCTCATTAGGTGTTTATTCTATATCAGGCTACTACTTGGGTTTAAGTATATGCCCATAACAGACAAACTGGATTTTCTTGGTATATAAGTCTTATACACTAAAACAGTGTATAAGCAAGTGAGATTTGGTTCTCATGCAAAGCCCCTTAGGGTAAATTAGTATAGAGGCAGATAAGTCAAATAAGTTTATTCTTGCTCCTAAACTCATACACAAATATTAGCTTATATGACCCTTGATTAATTTTAACGTATATTGGACATGACTAGTCCACATATGTGGTAGTACTAGATGTAAATGACTACTAGTTATATCACATAGTAAGAACAATCAGATGTACATTATCTCAAATTACCTATATACTTTCACTCTCTGTGTATATAACATATGTCCTGTAGCAACTCATTGATGGGGCCACCTCATTTGATTGGTTTTCTCAACTTTTAACTACACACTTGTTAGCTCTTTTATTTCTTATAGCAACTGGTACATTCTCTCCTATTTAAGGAATTTTCGTCCTCGAAAATAAAACGAGACGATGCTGTGAGGTCAATGCCTCAATAGCGAACATCAATAGCTTAGCTCATACTACATGTGGTACATGACAACAAGAAATACATACAGTAAGGTAAAATACAGTAGAACCTTAAATAAGCAAAACAAAATCTAAACAAAACAGATAGAACCGCAATTGCAGTAACAACAACACTCATCAATCATCAAATATAGACATGAGTAATATACATAGTATACAATTAAACACAAATATACAATCTTGTTATAGATGAACTCAAATTAATCCGAGGCAAAATTGAAATGTCATACATAAAATATGAGCGTGTGCAATTATAACTTACCAGGCTGGGGACTTGGTTGCTGTGAACCAGCTGAGGAAGGACCAGCATCCTGTTGCTGAAAGTCTTGCTGGAATTTTGGCACAAGTAATGCTGCATTACGGGTGTATTGGGAGACGTAATTTCATGCCCACCCAATGTAAGGGGTTGTAGCAGTTTGGAATGTATGCTCCATCATGATGTTTGTCGCTTTTTCAATATAATCAATTTGTTGATGGAGTATGTAGTGATTGCGATATAAATTATCGAATTGGAGAAGAGTCTGCTCATGGTTTTCACGCATGAGCTGTGCCAAATCAGCATTGGTGTATGTCTCAGGTGCCAAGGAAATTGATTCGGTTTGTGCTTGAGTTTGAGATTGAGGGAGAATGGGGATGTCTTGGGTTGGTACTGAGGGTGGTGCTTGTGGAGGTGGTGGAGGAGAATGGATTTGGCGAGCTTGGTGGCTTTCACTGCTTGGGATGACCTTTGATACACATTTCCCTATATAGCTGGGCTAAAGATCCGCATATTATCGGTGTGGACTACTTCACCCAAAGAGACTTGATAAGGGGTTTGATTAACACTATCAAAGTCGCCTTCTAAGAAGTGGGTGATCAAGCGGGGATAGGGGCATGATGGCATGGGATTAGAGACATTGCTTTGCAAATGAAAGTTGGCATATTTTATGCCTTCCCATACCACTTTTGGGGCATTCAACCATCTGTTCTCATGAACAACGAATAAGGCTTGTAAGAGAGCATCTCGACGCTCTCTTTCATACTGCATAGGATATAAATTACAATGGAATAGATAGTTAAGAAACCACATCTTCTGTTCTAATTGGCTGCGACGGACTGCAAGGTCGTGAGCAGAAGAGGTGTGCCCATCAGTCATCTTTGTAGTGATGTGATGAAATTTCACATCTCCTTGTCGAGGCATCTGCAGTCCGAGACTGACATCGAAATTTGGACTACAATCCATAGCTTGCGCTATGTCTTGTAAGTTGAAATAAAATTTTCGATTATCGATTTCAGTCTCCAGTTGACCAACTGTTGATGACACTTTTAAATTTTGATAAAACAAGCGGACGTGGATAAAAATGAGTATGGAAAAGCTGGTATAAGGCGTCTAGCTATGCTTGTTCCATATACCTAATGGACCATGCGGTCTGGTCGTTGGGTGTAAGTAGTCGATCGTCATTGATCCACTAAGGTTCCATAGCCTTCGCATCCTGTTGGGGTGTTTGCCTTCCCTCAAATGAGGGTCTAAAATCATCAATAAAACTAGGCAGAACACACTCACACAGACTTGGAAGTAATCAGGGTCTGTTGTAGCAAGTTTTACACAGATGGTGAGTAAGAGAATGTCCACAGGGAGGTTGGTTTAAAAATATGATAAATCTCCAGATTTGTATTAGATCTGACACCCTATCTAATACTACGTTAGCTAAAAGACAGGGGAGAGGTTTAAAATGGATTGTCACTTAAGCTAAGCTAAAATTAAACATAGACTAACTTGGATCGAGTTTGGGAACTTAGATCTTGTAGGAGAAAAGAGTAAAAAGCAGAAAATAGAGAAGAGTAGATTGGAGATTGGTCTTCACTAAAATCAGATTCAATTAATTATGCTACAAAGGTTTAGAGTACACATTTCCCTCAACTGGCTATAAGCACAACTACAGGGTAGAAAGCTCCACTTCAAATCGCAGGATCCACCTGGTCTTAAGGCTATGATCTGTCCACTTTAATGGTTACAGACCATCCTATAGACGTTATCAAATCCATGGATTTACAACAGATGAATCCAATTGGAGCCTGAGCTTGGACTAATCTTAAGGTTATGATCTGTCCACTTTAATGGTCACAGACCATCCTAGGGATCTCCTCCAAAGCTAAAGCATCAATTAGAACAATTAAAACCACTACAAATGCTGCAATTCCCAGGTCACATACTCAAGGAATCACAGGAGTATCAGATTCAGGGAGATCGGGTGGTATCGAAGAGGCCTACCAGTTAAGTGGGTGAGCTGATCTACAGACTCCTCTACACAAATCCGATCGATCACCAAATGAAACCAAAGGAACTTTAAATCCAATTAAAGCATTAAAAATAGCATTTATATTGCAATCAACATCACTCTACAATGGAAATACTCTCAGATCTATAGTCTGTGCAGCTGGGAACCCACAATAGTAATCTTAACCTTACCCAATTACAGATCTAACCTCTCTCCTCGCTACTCCAAGGGAATTAGCCAACCATTGTTGGGCTAAAGGAGGGAAAATAGAATTTCTCTGCAAGCTCTAATCTCCAGAATTTGGCTTAGATCTCGATCTCTCCCCAATTGCAATTGGGGGTCTCTATATATAGCTTTCTCCTCTATTTTTTCTGCCAAAAATCCCTTCTAGAAGGTCCTCAGAGTTTGTTAGAGTTCTGTTAGAGCACGTGGGTCGGTTAGGATTTCCTAGGGCATCTTCTGAAACCGTCATGCTGGTCACCAAGTGCCTCGAGTTGCGTGCAGCAGGTCACCAAGTCATAGCGTGTGCACAGCTGAATTTCTGAGAAGTTCTGCACACAATTTTGACAGGTTCAAATAGAGCTTTTTGGTCCTTTCGCTAGGTTCTCAGATCTCTTCGATAGGTTCCGATAGGAAGAGCCTTCTCTTAGAGTTTCAACATTCTCAGCCCTTGGCCTGGAGCATTCGACAGGTTGGAGGGGCTTTTCGACAGGCTGGAGAACCATTTCGACAGGTTCCGCTCTGCATGCCATCATTTCGATAGGGTTGCTCTCACTCCTATCGAAAGGCTCAAGCACCCTTCGATAGGTTCTGCTCTAGTGTCTTCATCTCAATGGGTTCAGGAAACCATTCGATAGGTTCCTTTTACACCTCAGGTAGGTTTTCGATAGGATGGTTTCTTCCTTCCTTTCAGCTGCTCGATAGGTTCTTAGATCCTATTGAACTCCTCTATCCACACGAATCCATCCTTCTTCTGCATTCAGATCCTATCGAAACCTTTTCAACTGCACGAATTCCTCCTTTCTTTGCTTTCAGCTCCTATCGAAGTCTTTAGGTGACCTCTCGATAGGATATTTTCAGCCTGTTTTCACTTCCTTCGCCTTGCCCTACTGTAGCCACGTGCTCCAAGGGTCCAGTGATGTGCTACCCTCTGGTGTGTTATTGCTGGGTTTGTCCTGTACTGAGAGATGGCCCCTTTTTGGGCATTCTTGAGTGGTTTTTTACATTAATGTCATCTTTTCTTGCTATCTACAAAATGCACTCGATAGAGGCTTATTAGTGTGCTCACAGGTCTATAAATGGTCAGGTTAAAGGGTGAAAAGTGACATTTTTCACTACTTAACACATCCCACCATGGGACGGGCTGTTCTTGCTCTACGTATGGATCGATTGGGTCATGGGAAGTAGCAGGGGCCTTGCCCTTTGCTTAGGCTGAGGCTTTTGAGGGTTTGGATACTCCAGTCTTTCTAGGAGGCATCCTACTTAAATCAAAAGACAATGAATGAAAACTGGAGCTAAGATTATAGTTTTACCTCACACAGACACCAAAAATGTGCTTGAATTGGTGAAATAGTAGCAAATGGAGAGCTGCCAAGAGGAAATCAGTAGCATGCAACTGGCTTTGGCTCGATTTGTGGAGTGCATGCAGATAATATGGCTCGGGAGGTAGAAGAAACAAGAAATCGCACAACAAAAATAACAGAAAACCAACTTGAAGTGGGTTTCGGACCCACATAAGCTTCACAGGGTTGCCGCAACAACCATATATGCTTGCTGTGGCCAACACTATTCCTTGCCGCGGCAAGGGGGTTAAAAGTGCATTGGCCCAGATTTTGAGGCCTAATGGCTTTGGTGCAAAAGGTTTTAGTACCTGGGTGTACTTACCAGATACAGGGTCTGTAGAAAAATATGTGTTGACCTTTTTGACGTGTATTGCTATATTAAACTATTTTATTTGGATGAAATTTTGATCCGTATCGCAGTACATTATGTGGGAAAGTACTGTGTCAACCCATAGATGGGCCTCGTAACTTTAACTGGGACCTGAGGAAGTGTTCTGGGATGTGTCACTTCGCTTAGGTGCCACCCTCAACAAATTTGAAACTTTATTTGTCCTCCAAATTATTTTTAACAATCTTAAAAATAATTTTATTTTGGTTCTAAAATGAATTAAGTGTATTTTAGTTCTAAAATAAAATGATGTTATTTTATTTCATTTGATCTATCTCAAGGTCCATAAAGCTTAGTTGGTGTACTATATTTGATGTGGTTCCTTGTATACGGGTGCAGGGTGCATCAAACAGAATATTGAAAAAAAAAAATAAAAAAAAATTGTAAATGAAGCAATCATTATTTCTTTCATTTATTTCTAATTGGGTGAGACTTAGAAATATTCATGTAACCAAGCATAATCATATTATAGGCGTACTTGAAGCACGTACCTTATGTAAATAAATGAGGGTATTGAGCATGAATATCAGCTTCGCGTTCCCAGGTAGCCTCATGCGATCCATGATGCTTCCATTGGATCAAGACGAGGGGGATTTGTTTTGTTCGCAAAATTTGATCTCTGCAGTCCAAAATATGACCTGGTTCTTTGGTCACCGTTAAATCTTCCTACATATCTAACGGTTGATAATCCAACACTTGTGTTGGATCGCTGACGTACTTCCTCAGCATAGACACATGGAATATGTCATGAATACCAGATAAATGCGGAGGTAATGCCAGTCGATACGCGACTTCCCCTACTCTGCCTAAAATGGGGAATGGTTCAACATAACGAGGACTCAACTTGCCTCATTTTCCAAACCGCATCACGCCTTTTGTAGGAGAGATTTTGATAAAGACGTACTCGCCAATCTGTATACCATTCATCAGAATGATGATATAGTTTAGTGAATTCACAAAAGACTTATCAATGTAGGGTGTTACCTGATAATCAACACTTGTTCTTTTAAGATCGGCGTAACTCTTTTGTCGACTTTAAACACTCTTCAATCATTCTCAAATAATGTGAACAACTGCATTGGTGCTTTCGTTCAAATCGGGGCCTAAAATCAAACACTCTCCAGCTTCTTCCCAGTTAATCGGAGATTTACATCGGCATCCATATAGTGCCTCAAATGGTGCCATATCGATGCTTGATTGGAAGCTGTTATTGTATGCAAATTCGATCAAGGGTAAGTGCTTATCCCACGTACCTTGAAAATCTAGCATATAGGCCCTTAACATATCTTCAATCACTTGATTCACCCTTTCTGTCTGCCCGTCGGTCTGAGGATGAAACGCAGTACTGAAGTCTAACTTTGAACCCATACCTTCTTGGAAACTTTGCCAAAAATTATAAAGTATTTAAAGGATCACGATCTGACACAATGCTTATGGGTATCCCATGTAATCGGACAATCTCTCTCTGATAGATTTTAGCTAATTTCGATGCTGTATATCACGTACTATAGGGTAAGAAGTGTGTCGATTTGGTGAGACGATCAACAATCACCCAAATCGCGTTGTAACCTTTCTGAGTACGAGGCAAACCTAGAATAAAATCCATAGAAATATTTTCCCACTTCCACTCTGGAATGGGTAGTGGCTGTAACAGACCAACAGGGTGCTTGTGTTCAACCTTTACTTGTTGACAGGTTAAACACTTCGTAACATATTCTGCTATGTCGCGTTTTAGACCGTTCCACCAAAATGTCTGCTTTAGATCCTGGTACATCTTGGTACTTCCAGGAGGAATGACATATGCTGACTTGTGAGCTTCTTCAAGAATTTCCTGACGTAAGGCACGATCATCAGGTATGCATACTCGACCTCGAAATAATAAGGACCCATCGTCCTTGATCGAGAATTCTAGTGTTAGCCCACTTTGTACTCCCTGTTTGATGGAAATAAGCTCTGCATCCTGCATTTGGAGCTCTCTAATCCTATCGAAAAGTGGAGCCCGAATCATTACTGTAGTAAGTAAACCTTCAGTTGACGTTGCTCGCAGAGTGGCACTTGATGATACAATGTCATTGAGTAGTTTCCATCTTTGTAATCGTGTCACAAGATGAGATAACTGAGCGGATGATTTGTGACTAAGCGCATCAACTACAACATTGGCTTTGCCGGGATGGTATTGAATAGAACAATCATAGTCTTTCAAGAACTCCATCCACCTTCTCTGCCTCAAATTCAACTCTTTCTGGGTAAAGGATATTTGAGATTCTTGTGATCGGTGAAAATTTCAAACGTTTCACCATATATATAGTGTCTCCAGATTTTTAATGCGAAAATGATCGCTGCTAATTCCAGGTCGTGAGTGGGATAGTTCTTCTCGTGGTCTTTCAACTGACGAGAACCATATGCAAGTACACGTTCCCATTGATTTAAAACACAACCTAACCCACTGTATGAAGCATCACTGAAGATGACAAAACCACCACTACCTGATGGTGTTGGTCTATTTTAAGTGCTTGCTACTGACTTTACTGAAGACAGTGATAAGAATGGGGTAAATGAAAAATGGGTGAGAAGTAGAGTGATGAATATAGAGCAGCAAGTCTAAAATATGCACAGTCCTGCAAGATACAGGGCCTGTTGTAGTAAGTTTTGATAAGTAAGAGTTTGTCCCACAGGGAAGTTGATCTAAAGCTCCAAGGGAGCTATCCTTAGTAGGTTCTCTAGATCTGGCTACAGATCTGGCAATCCTAAGTGGAAGGGGATTTAAAATCACTATAATCTTAATCCTAAGGCAACTGACTGTTTAGATTACAAAAAGGGTTAAGAAGAGTGGTGGAGTGAGAAAATAAATGAAAAAGGGTGAGAAGTATGTTATTAGATACAGATCTGATGGGGTCTTGTAACTCAGACTCAGATCTGTTGCTATAGAAATCCTGTCCATTGGCTACATTATCACCAAAGAGGAGAAAGAATCTAACTCACTCCTGTGCCATGATCCAATCCCTTAAGGCTATAACCTGTCCACTCAAATGGTCACAAATTATCCAATAGGGGAACCACAATCCAGAGGTGAGTCAGAACAAGTTTACCATTGTAGGCACTACTTCATCCAAGCTACAAGCTCAAGAATCCATAGGAACCCCATCCTCTAAAGTTCTGTGTGTGGGGCTAGGCCTACAAAGTACACAAGCCTGGACACACATGACCAGCAAGAGTTTGAGTACTAGCTTTTAAGCATGGCTGTTCACTGCTTTAGAAAGACTGCAGTGATCCAGTCACAAGCCTACAATCTCTATAGCCAACTCAGATCTGCAATCTGATGGTGGATCTATTCAACTATAGGGGAGTCTGTCATTGCACAATCTCCCACAAGGCTAGTGGCACAAGTGCAGAGAAGAGGAATTTGTCTTAGTTCCATGAATTGGCCTCACCCTAGGGCTATAATCTGTCCACTTGAATGGTCACAGACTATCCACAGAGGCTATCTTCCTCACAAAGGTCTAAGACAGAACAAGAACATTGCTGTCACCACCATGTTCACAAGGCTACAAGCACAAGTTCCCATGGGGATTCAGATTTAGTGGATCCTGTGGTGGGGGAAGGCCTGCAAAGTGCCTAACCTGGACACACAGGTCACTTAGATCTAAATAGTACCTTAGAAGCAATCCTCCATTGCTTACAATACAACATAGCAATGGAGGATCTCAAGGCAGTAACCTTGTACAGCACAACTCACAATAAAAATAACATCCCATACATGTAACAGATCCTATTATAAAAACTCCATTAAAATCTATACCAGATAATCATACAAAAGGCATAGCCAGCAAATGCTGGACTATGAAGAGAAAGAAAAAGGAAAAAGAAGAAAACTCCTAAACCCTAACCTTAACCTACTGTAATTCTATAGTTGGTTTTTGGAGAAGAAGCATAGAAGTTAAGTCCCAAAGAGTTCTCTTAAACCTAAGCTAGGCTTAGGCTTATATATCAGTCGGTTCTCTCATAATTAGGGTTAGGAAAAACCCTACTTTCTCAATGTAATTGCGGCCCATTCCTGTCCCTTGGATGCCTCGGGGCGTGTGCACGGAGATTGGAGCATTAGAGTGCGTGCCCTAATTGTTGGAGATTTCCAGATTGCCCTTACAGAAGTGGGGAGAAGTTTAGAACTCGATCCTCGCTGGATAGAAAGGATTTCTAGATCTTGTTGTGTCGTAGAATTGGCATCGCGGGGTTGAATTGACCTGAAGTTCATGCAGTTGCAGGGTTTACATCTTGGTCATCGCGAGGTACTAATGGTTCTCGCGAGATTGAATTTTCAGCTTTGAATGGCGCGGCGATTGCTCGCACGATTCGTCCCTTCGTAAATCTCGTGACAGATCTTCATGAAGAAGCAGTGTTTAAGAGTTTTTGGGTCGCGCGAGATTCACTGAAGGTCTGTATCTCGCGGCCACTGTGCGATAACTGTGCGTAGGAATGCCTGAAGCCCTCTCTTCTGAGTGAGTCGCGCGAAGCTTAACGGTTCCCCTTTTAAGCTGCGCGAGACTGCACGAATGCTTCACTCACTTATGGCTGAGCTTCGTGAGAGCCATGCGAAAATTGATTTACATATCAAATCACGCGGGAGCAGCGCGAGAACTGCGCAACCAATTATTATGCTTCCTCCTGGGGCTCGCGACAACTGCATCAAGGCATTCTTCTTGATCAATTGAACCCTGCAACATTTGCGCGAGGCATTCTTCTTGATTTATTTCTGCTTGGATGTGCCTATGCTTCAGCCAACTCTCTGTCTGGGTTCATCCTTCGCTGGAGGTAGTTAGGGCAGCGTGAGCTTCTTGGCATGGTTAGGGGTTTATTGGTAGCTGCTGCTTATTACCTACAGAACATGCTTAAAATACTTTTATTAAGTGATTAAGGGTCTAACAGAGATTAAGTTAAGGGGTGGAAAATGGTACTTTTCATATCTTAACACACCCCCAAACCTAATCTTTGCTAGTCCCTTAGCAAAGCTGTAATTAAATGCCACTTTCATAGGGATCACAGATACATTTAGCATATGTACCAAGCCTTTTAAACCCCTAGGTGATCCCTAGTGGAGGAGTGAAGTCTCCTGAGGGTTTTCAGTGAAGACACCCACAAACTTCACCATTAAAATCAGTTAAGTATAGTGCAAATAATGACAACACAGATTCAAATGTTTAAATTTTCATTCCACGCCCATTTAACACTTAGAGGAAACTGCTGTAATGTTTGCAGGCCATTTAAAACTTAAAAGTTAACATATGTTTGCTTGACCACCATTCATTTAACATTAGAATTTCAATGTATAAAAATTAGTACTCTGCTTGCCTTCAATTCAAAATCCAGGTTTAATACCACCCTAATGAGGTTAAAATTTAGACCCAATTCTCACTTGGGTTATCTCTCAAGATTAACAACTTGAGGGTGTTCTTTTTTTCAACAGCTCAAGAGCAGTTGCAGACCCCAAATGGGCTTGCAAGCATGAGCATAGGCCAAGCTTCTAATTTCTGACATCTTCAAGGATTTTCACCATAGATTGGGCAACTCTTCATCTTCACATCACAGCTCATTTGACTTTGGATCTACAAGGGCTTTTAGAATGGGTTGTAATGTGGCTTATGACTGAGGGGTGTACAGAATAAAGGGGTAAAAAGGGAGTCCAAATTAAGAAATCAGCAAGGTAAGGAGTGGTTCATGACTTCACAACCTTCATTCCAGTAAAAACTTCATCTTCCTCTTATATTTCAGAGACAAGGTGGCCAACTTCTCCTCTTCTTTTCAATTTTCAGATGATGATGTTCTCTAGAATTCTCTTTCTTTTTCTCTTTTTATTTTCTTTATTCATTCTTTGGATGAGATGCCACACAATTGTCATCGATACACAGCTGTTCACAAGTTGCTTTTCTTCACCTTCCACAGAATATTGGACCATTCTCAGTATCTTTTCCTCCTTCTCCTTTACCTTCTGAATTCTCAGAGTGAGGGTAAGGTTGACTTAGGTAATGAGGTTAAGGTGTAAGTTTTCTGGTGTTTGTGAAAGAAAAAATATGATTTTAAGGCTCAACTAGTGTATGCAAAAAGGGTAGATTTTAAAAGGTTGGATTTTTAGGCTCAAACTGTCCAAATGAGGGCCTTGAATCATTTTCGTAGTCTCATGAGTGCTATCAATTAGTTTTGATTAGGAGTTGCACAACTTCTAGTGAAAAATTCTTGATTCAATTAGTCCTTAGAGCAAAAATATTGCCACAAACACTCTTCAAACGAAAATTCTGGGCCCAAATCTCACTAGGTATGGTCATCAAATTTAACCCATGAGGTGTATTTTCGTCTGTTTCTCTCCTCTTAGGCTCGCTGAGTACTTAGCTCAAAAAATTTCTAATATTGGCTTCATGGTGATGTCAAGATCACTTTATCTGTTTCCAAACGTCTGTAAAAATATTTAAATCTTTACATGTTTCCTCATTGTATCAAGTTAAGTAGAGATTGACTTTATTCATCCCATTTTTACTACCATTACTACACTAAAATTAACTATTCTATTGGTAGACTGCCACACTCCCAAACCATTTGGAGCAGTGTCCTCACTGGTTCAGAGGTGATAAAAAGCAGTAGAATCCAAGCAGACAGACATGAATAAATACAGAAGAAGAGATAGAAACAGAAAGTGCAAACTGAACAGTATGGAACTAAAAGAAACTTTCATTAAAATAAAAAAAAGAAAATATGACAAAAGATGGAAAAGGAAAAGACAAAATGGGGGGGGGGGGAATCAATGTGTAGCGGAGGGAGGGTTTGAGGAAGATGGAGGCGGAGATGCATGTGGTTCTGGGGAGTGGTGCCGTGAGGTAGTTGGGGAGTCTGGGAGGGGGGTGTAGTGGGTAGGCATTGTGTCTAGGAAACTAGCCATAATGGCTTGGAATCCTATGGTGGTGTTTAGGGTTAAGTCAATGTCTGTGAGGGGAGATGTAGTAGGTATGGTTGGGGTGGTGTCTTGGTCAAGGTGTGGTGTGTCAATGGGGATAGAAGGGATTGAGGGTGGTGTCTGGGAGATGGTTGGGATGGTCTCAGTGGTCTTTCATTTTTTGTAGGAGATGAGTGGGGGGCTGGTAGGCTTAGGTGGAGATAAGGGGGAAATTGTGGCTGTGTACTGAGGTAAGGTAGGGGATGGTGAATCCTCCCATGGACTGAGCACAGGTGAAGGGAGAGTGGGCATGGAGGATGGAAATAGAGGGGGGTGAAAGATGGATGCCAAAAGGGTGGTGGATGCAGGGGTAATAGGTGCTACAGCAGCTATGGAAGTGGTAAGCTCTGGGGGACACCTCCTTTGTAGCAGGGGTAGACCCTGATCCGGCTGCCTCTTCTACTTGCTAGGGCAGGGCCTGAACCTCAGCTTTCTTCTTTTTTTGGCCCCCCATCAAGCTCCTGCTGATTCCCCATTGCCTTTTGGCAAAGGTAGTAGGGGAAAGGGTGGTGGTCTGCTCATTCCTTCCTATCTTATAGCCCCCCTTGATCAGTAGCAAGGTAATGATTCTTGCATAGGGTAGAGTGTGAGGCTTCTTGTTTGACCGTAACTTCTCCACTACGTATTTCATAGCCTCAATAATTAGCCAGGCTACATGGAAGCCATGGCCCATGTGGTAGGAGTAGACAGCATCCGCAATGGGGGTTCTCCTCTCTTGCTGATGTCCTGAGTAATATATGTTCTTCCGCAGGACTTGGTCAATGAACAACAGTTCAGGTTCTAGTTTCCTCCTTTTGATTGAGTCCCCGATGGCTTTTAATCCTCTAGTTAGGGCCCGTGCAATTATATCAATTGATGCACTCAGAGGGGGGCCATATCCACAAGTAGGATTGAATGCTACTGGGATGCCCAACACTTCAGCGATCATCTTGGGGCCCACTAACGTATCAAAGTCATCAATCAGCACCAGCAAGCACCCTTGTCCATCATTATCCTTCTTGACCTTGATGTGCTGATAAAACAGTTGCACTAGCCTGGGGTAGGCTAGTGTTGGAATTCCTCTCATCAATGGCATCAGGCCTGCTTTGCTTATAAATTGTACTGTAGGGGCAGAGAGAGGTTCTTTCTCAAAAAATGGTACATCAAAGGCTGTTTCAGGCTCCAATGGAATTGACTCCATGAGCTTAGAAGGGGTAGAGAACTTAGTGGTTGGTACCGCCGCCTCCTCAACCACTTCCTTTCCTTTTTTAGGGGACTTTGAAGTCTTGGCCTTTTTAGGGGTGGTCTCTGTAGGGTCCTTGTCCTTCCCTTTTCTCTTCTGTACAAATTTTGGAGCCATGTCTAACTTTGTCCTATAGTGTGAGAAACAGAGGCTAAAATCTAGGGTTTGGTTTGATTTGTTGGCGCACAGGGCACCTCAAGATCTCTGAGCAGAGGGCAATGTATGAGGGTGGTATTAGGAACAAATTTGTAGATTTATATAGTGAATGATGAGCTGTAGAAGTGATGCTGGAGGAGAGAGGGGAAAACGCCAGAAGCTAGGGTTTCACAGAGGGAAGAAGGAAGAAAATAATGAAAATGGGACAAAGCGCGGGGTTGAAATACTTATCGCGAGGCTCGGCGCACTTTGGAACATCTGGTCGCGGGTTTGGAAATGAACCTAGCGAAGGTGTTGATTAAATCTGGATTGCGTCACAAGTTGTCCTTGGAGCGCGCGAC
This sequence comes from Chloranthus sessilifolius, assembly GCA_021018995.1. Lineage (NCBI taxonomy): Eukaryota > Viridiplantae > Streptophyta > Magnoliopsida > Chloranthales > Chloranthaceae > Chloranthus > Chloranthus sessilifolius. Next base: position 102,675,420 of record CM037584.1, on the reverse strand, counting down.
AGAGTGAGAGTAATTCATGTGAATTGCGCGAGCGACTCCTAGGTCTCTTTTGGATAGCGTGAAAACCTCTGAGGTTCATGTTGAATCTCGCGACAGTAAATGAAGTATTTCTGTTGAATTGTGCGAGAGTCTCCCAGTTTACCTTGTGAACCTCGCAACAGCCTAATAATCTCGCAGTAACTACTGAATAGCTTGATGTGGACCGCGCGAGAGGTTGTCAGGTACACATGAATCTCACGATAGTCATTGAATGTTTCTATGCGAACTGAGCGACATGCTCCTAGGCTTCCTTTTTTAACCTCGCGATAGCTTTTGAATCTCGCGATAGTCTCCCAGACTTTCATTTTAGACCCAGCGATAGTCAGGTATAAAATAAAGACCATGTGCTCTCTGTTCTACCCCTTTGCCTGTTTGCTTATGGTTGGATCCTGGGCATGACTCTCTCTTATGGCTACCTCTAGATACATGTAAACTCAACTATTCAATAAAAAACAACCTCCCACATTAGGCATGCAACAGAAGCTATCAATTGAAAAACAGTAAGAATGAAACCATGCATCAAAAGTTTAAAACAGATTGGTCCAGATTCATATAAGACCACGAACAAATCCTAAAGAATAGAAAAGAAGGAAAGCAAAATAAATCAACCAAAAATAACATACATATGATACAGTAATGACACACCTGTGGATCAATTTGAAGAAGGATCTTCTTGAAGGTGAATGGTGTCCATGGGTTCAACAAGTTTTTCAAAACAAGGCTTAAGCCTCTGACCATTCACTTTCAAGGTTCTCCCAGACTTGGGATCCTTGATTTCCACAGCACCAGATGGGGAAACATGCATGACAATGTAAGGACCTTCCCATCTGGATTTCAATTTGCCCGAAAAAAATTTAGGTTTGGAGTTAAACAACCAAACCTTATCACCAGCAATGAAACTCTTTCTCAACAGCCATTTGTCAAAGATAGTTTTGGACCTTTCCTTGTAGATCCTGGCATTGGCATACGCATCCATCCTTAGTTCTTCTAATTCGGACAGTTGCAGCAACCTGTGAAGACCAGCATAAGTTAGATCTAGATTTAAATGTTTGATGGCCCAATAGGCCATGTGTTCTAACTCTACTGGGAGATGACAGGCCTTGCCATAGACCAGTCTGAATGGGGACATACCAATGGGAGTCTTATAGGCAGTCCTATAAGCCCATAGTGCATCATTAAGCTTGTCAGCCCAATCCTTCCTATCAGTACTCACAGTCTTCTCAAGGATATGCTTGATCTCCCTATTTGAAATTTCAACTTGTCCACTGGTTTGTGGGTGGTAGGGAGTAGCAATCCTATGGGTGACAGAATATTTCTTGAGCAAGCTCTAGAAATTTATGTTACAGAAATGGCTCCCCCCATCACTGATAATGGCTCTAGGGGTACCAAATCTGGAGAAGATATTCTGCTTGATGAAGTTGAGGACAACCTAATTATCATTAGTTCTTGTGGCAATGGCTTCTACCCATTTGGAAACATAGTCTACTGCCACTAAGATGAAATGAAAACCATTTGAAGGAGGAAAGGGGCCCATAAAGTCAATACCCCACACATCAAACAATTCTACAACAAGGATGGGCTGTAAAGGCATTGAATTTCGTTTAGACAGCCCTCCTAGTTTCTGACATCTTTCACAGGCCTTGCAGTGTGTATGGGCATCTCTTAAAAGAGAAGGCCAATAGAACCCACACTGCAACACTTTGTCAGCTATTTTTCTCCCACTAAAGTGACCCCCACAGGCATTTTCATGACACATGGCCAGAATACTGGGGATATCACTTTCGGGAACACATTTCTGAATGATTTGGTCTACACAATACTTGTACAAGCAAGGTTCCTCCCAGAAAAAGAATTTGACCTGTGAGAAAAATAGGTCTTTATCCATTTTTGTCCAATGGGAAGGGGTCTTGCCTATAACTAGATAATTGACAATATGTGCATACCAGGGAACTAAAGACTCAATGGCAAACAGTTGCTCATCCGGGAAGACATCATTTGTAGCAAGGTCATCAACACCTTTTTCCAACATAATTCTGGACAAGTGGTCAGCCACCACATTTTCTACACCCTTCTTGTCCTTGATTTTGATGTCAAACTCTTGCAACAGGAGTATCCATCTAATCAATCTTGGCTTTGCATCCTTCTTGGACAGTAGGTGCTTTAATGCTAAGTGGTCAGTGAAGATGACAGTTTTAGACCCAAGTAGGTAAGGTCTAAACTTGTCCACAGTAAAAACCACTGCCAGAAGCTCTGTCTCAGTGGTTGTGTAGTTCAGTTGAGCTTTAGCAAGTGATTTGCTGAGATATGCAATGACCACAGGCAGCTTATCCTTTCTCTGGCCCAGGACAACACCTATTGCCAAGTCAGATGCATCACACATCAACTCAAAGGCGGTATATAGTGTCCGAGTAGTACAAGGAGGTGAGGCAGATTTTTAGAGTTTCAAAAGCTGCCAGACATTCAGCAGAGAAGTCAAAGGGCACATCCTGGCAGAGCATGTGGCACAATGGTTTAGCAATTTTGCTCAAGTCTTTGATAAACCTCCTGTAGAATCCAGCATGTCCAGGGAAGGATCTGATTTGCTTGACTGTTCTCGGAGGGGGCAAATTTTTAATGAGGTCAACTTTGCCTTGTTTACCTCAATTCCATCTTTAGAGACTACATGGCCTAACACAATTCCCTGTGTTACCATAAAGTGGCTTTTCTCCCAACTTAAGACCAAATTGGTGTCTTCACATCTTTGTAAGACCTGATGGAGGTGTTGTAGACATTGGTCAAAGCTATCCCCATAAGCCAAAAAATCATCCATGAAAATTTCCAAGAATTTTTCAATCATATCAGAAAAAATTATATACATACACCTCTGAAAGGTGGCTGGGGCATTACACAGTCTAAAAGGCATCCTTCTGTAAGAAAAGGTGCCAAAAGGACAAGTAAAAGTAATTTTCTCTTGATCCAAAGGGTGCATAGGGATCTGGTTGTACCCTGAGTATCCATCAAGAAAATAGTAAAAAGCCTTCCCAGCCAACTTATCCAAAATTTGATCAATAAAGGGGAGAGGGAAGTGGTCTTTCCTGATCTTGGAGTTGAGTTTTCGATAATCAATGCAAACTCTCCAGCCAGTGGTTTCTCTGGCTGGTCTCAACTCTCCATACTCAGTTGTGATCACTGTTATGCCAGATTTCTTGGGTACCACCTGGATTGGTGCCACCCATTCAGAATCAGAGATGGGGTAAATTACCCCAGCATCTAGGAACTTAATGATTTCTTTCAGAACCACTTCTTGCGTGTGAGGATTTAATTTCCTCTGCATTTCCCTGGAGGGTGTTGAGCCCTCCTCTAGATGAATCCTATGCATACAGATTGATACATCAATCCCTCCTAGATCAGTAATGGTCCAGCCAATTGCTTTCTTGTGCTTCCTCAAAACTGTTAGCAATTCCTCCTCTTGCTCACTGGTAAGAGAAGAGGAGATAATCACAGGAAGTTTCTTGTCATTCTTGAGGAAAGCATACTTCAATGTCTCTGGAAGCTTCTTGAGTTCTAGATCAGGGGCTTATTGGATGGATGGCAGGATTGGTGTATTGTTGGTAGGGGGCAGGGGCAGCAATGTAGGTTTCCAATTGGAATGCTGCGCTAAGCCCACAGAAGACCTTACTAGGGATATGTCTTTTGGCATTAAAGCGAGGCTTCCTTCCTTCACCATGTTCCAAACTTCAGTTAAATTAGTGACAATGTTGCTCCACTCCAGCAGAGTGGGCAGTTCTTCTTCAACAATTTCTTCTAGTACATCCACTGCAAAGCATTCCTCATTGTCCAGCTGAGGGTACTTTTCACTGTTGTACACATTAAGCTCAACTTTTATATGTCTGAAGGTGACCTCCATGATCCCGGACTTGCATTGAATGCATGCATTGGCAGTGGCCGAGAATGGTCTACCCAAAATAACAGGTATTGGGGATGTACTCTTGCTTCACCCCATGTCCAAAACAAGGAAGTCTGCAGGATAGAAGAACTTGTCTACCCCCACTAGGACATCCTCAACCACTCCCATGGGTTTCCTCTCAGACCTATCAGCCATCAATAGAACAATGGGGGTGGGCTTGAGATCCCCCAAACCTAGCTGCTGATACACACTGTATGGCAGCAAGTTAACACTGGCTCTAAGGTCCAAAAGGGCCCTCTCGATCGTGTGGTCTCCAATAATATAGGGAATAGTGGGTATCCCTGGGTCTTGCAACTTCTCAAGCATTGTTATGGTTAATACAGAATTAACTGTATCAGTCGCAAAGACCTTTTTGGACAAATGGCCTCTGGCCTTCCTTTTCTGAGTACAAAGGTCCTTCAGAAACTTTGCATAGGCTGGGACCTGTCAGATTGCATCAAGCAGGGATAAATTTATTTTGACCTGCTTAAAGGTCTCCATCATTTCCTCGATCTGTGCTTGACCCTTATCAAAAGGGGCAGGGCCACTCAAAGCTTGAGGAAATGGCAACTGAGGTACTCCTGGTTCCTCAGCTGCAAGCCTATGGCAGAATTTTTATTTTTTTCTTTTATCTATTTTTATCTCCTACTGAGGCTCAACTACAACCTCTTTATTTTTCTCTTATTGAAAGGTAGCAGGCAATTCTTGACTTTGTGCTCTAACAAAATCTTTATCACTTTCACTTGACATTTCCTTGGGAAAGACCTCTCCTTATTCCTTTCCCACCTAGTTGTCTACCAGCCTGCCAGACCTTAGGGCAGTGATGGCATTGGCTCCCTCAAAATTTGAGGAGCTTTCTCCAATGGAATACTGGCCCTTAGGGTTGGCTACTGGCTGGCTTGGCAACCTGCCCTCCTCTCTTTTAGCCAGAGCATTGGCTATTTGGCCAAGCTGCTCTTCTATTTTCTTAATGCTTTGACTGTGAGAAGTCACAGTCTGATTCAAGGGTCCAAGGCTTTGCAATTCGGCCAAAACCTGGTCCTCGAAAGAAGCACTTCAGGGCTGAGGTGGGGGAACTACCAATTGATTTTCTTGCTGGGGCTGCTGCTGTTGGAAATTCGACCTTTGGGCATAGCCCTGGTTAAACTGCTGCTGTGGCCTTTGAGGTAAGGCCAACATCTGTTGTGGCTGCATATAATTGTCTTGCCTCCACCTCAAATTTGGGTGGTCTCTCCATTGGTAACCAGCATTTTGGTACTGGTATCCATATGGTTGTTTATTGTAGCCACTAAATTATTGCTGTCCAAAAGATTGGGCAGCAACAGCCTGTTCCATTACAAACTCAGGGTATTGCCCCGCAGTTGGGTATTCTTCTACTGTGTGTTGTGGAGATTGGCATATCAGACATGCCTCCATCACTTGTGCAGCCATTCTGGGCTGCACCACAGTCAGAAGTTTATCAAATATTTTTGTCAGATTGGTCATCTGCATTCTTAGGTCATCATTTCCCTTAACTTCATACATTTTTCCTTTAGAAGTCTCAGCAACCCCTAGCCTAGGAGAAGGCTCTTGAACAGTTCTAGATGAGGACATCTTCTGAAAAGCATTTTCACTTATGACCTCGAACAAGTCCCATGCCTCATCAGCTGTTTTATGCATGTACGCTCCACCACAAGAGGCATCTACGATATCTCTGCTCTTCTCATCAATCCCATTGTAGAAGCTCTGGACAAGCTGCCAGTCAGGGATCTTGTGGTGGGGACATTGTTTGAGCATCTCCTTAAATCTATCCTAGCATTGGTTAAAATCTTCAGTTGGGGACCTGGCAAAAGAAAGTATGCCCTTCCTCAATTGGCTGGTCTTGGTCTCGGGGAAAATTTTAGACAGAAATCTTGTCTGGAGGTCTTTCCAGGAAGTGATGCTATTGCTTGGGAGAGTAGATAACCAGGTCATGGCTCTGTCCTTTAAGGAGAAAGGAAAGAGCCTTAACCTAGTGGCTTCTGGTCCCAAACCAGCAATGGAGAATGTCGTGCACAGGGCCAAGAACTGGTCAATGTGCTTGTAAGGGTCTTCCTTGCTAAGCCCATGGAAAGAGGGAAGCATTTGGATGATGGAAGTTTTGATTTCGTAGTTTCCTTGAACATCTGGGAATTGAATGCTGAAAGGAGAATTATAATCATCTGGAGCATTCAATTCCTTCAAGGTTCTAGGTTGTTCTTCAACCATAACTGCTATCTCAATTTCAATAAGGGGCTCAACTGTGGTGTGTCTATGCCTTCTCGGTCTTCTACCCCTTTCTATCTCAGGGTTAGCATGCTCTAATGTAGGACTGAGGGATCTCCTTCCTAACATGCACACACACCAACAGCAGGAAAGACTATTCACAGGCACATTGCACCTAATAAAAATTGCAACTATCCTAATAAACTGCTATGGAATCTTCAAAGGAGAAATAGACTGAGTTTTGAGGGTTAGAGAAGTGCAAACAGAGGTAGCTAGACTCCCAGTGCAATTCTACTCTCCTTCTCTGCTACGGTCTAGATCTATAAGAAAAATTCCAAATGTAATTCAGCAGTATCAATTATTCACAAGTACAGCTACCAAAGAATAAAGGATCAAAAATCTAGAGTCTACTAAAAGATCAATTCCCCGACAACGGTGCCAAAAACTTATTGGTCTATTTTAAGTGCTTGCTACTGACTTTATTGAAGACAGTGATAAGAATGGGGTAAATGAAAAATGAGTGAGAAGTAGAGTGATGAATACGGAGCAGCAAGCCTAAAATATGCACAGTCCTGTAACATACAGGGCCTGTGGTAGCAAGTTTTGATAAGTAAGAGTTTGTCCCACAGGGAAGTTGATCTAAAGCTTCAAGGGAGCTATCCTTAGTAGACTCTCCAGATCTGGCAATCCTAAGTGGAAGGGGATTTAAAGTCACTATAATCTTAATCTTAAGGCAACTGACTGTTTAGATTACAAAAAGGGTTAAGAAGAGTGGTGGAGTGAGAAAATAAATGAAAAAGGGTGAGAAGTATGTTATTAGATACAATTTGATGGGGTCTTGTAACTCAGACTCAGATCTGTTGCTATAGAAATCCTGTCCAATGGCTACATTATCACCAAAGAGGAGAAAGAATCTAACTCACTCTTGTGCCATGATCCAATCCCTTAAGGCTATAACCTGTCCACTCAAATGGTCACAGACTATCCAATAGGAAAACCATAATCCAGAGGTGAGTCAGAACAAGTTTACCATTGTAGGCACTACTTCATCCAGGCTACAAGCTCAAGAATCCATAGGAACCTCATCCTCTGAAGTTCTGTGTGTGGGGCTAGGCCTACAAAGTACACAAGCACGGACCACAGTTGACACTAGCTTTTAAGCATGGCTGTTCACTGCTTTAGAAAGACTGCAGTGATTCAGTCACAAGCCTACAATCTCTACAGCTAACTTAGATCTGCAATCTGATGGTGGATCTATTTAACTATAGGGGAGTTTGTCAGTGCATAATCTTCCACAAGGCTATAAGCACAAATGCAGAGAAGAAGAATCTGTCTTAGTTCCATGAATTGGCCTCACCCTAGGGCTATAATTTGTCCACTTGATTGGTCATAGACTATCCACAGAGGCTATCCTCCTCACAAAGGTCTAAGACATAACAAGAACATTGCTGCCGCCACATGTTCACAAGCCTACAAGCACAAGTTCCCATGAGGATTCAGATTTAGTGGGTCCTGTGGTGGGGGAAGGCCTGCAAAGTGCCTAACCTGGATACACAGGTCACTTAGATCTAATAGTACCTTAGAAGCAATCCTCCATTGCTTATAAAACAACATAGCAATAGAGGATCTCAAGGCAACAGCCTTATACAGCACAACTCACAACAAAAATAACATCCCATACATGTAACAGATCCTGTTACAAAAACTCCATTAAAATCTATATCAGATAATCATACAAAAGGCATAGCCAGCAAATGCTGGATTATGGAGAGAAAGAAAAAAGAAAAAGAAGAAAACTCTTAAACCCTAACCTTTACCTACTGTAATTCTACAGTTGGTTTTTGGAGAAGAAGCATAGAAGTTAAATCCCAAAGAGCTCTCTTAAACCTAAGCTAAGCTTAGGCTTATATATCAGGCAGTTCTCTCACAATTAGGGTTAGGAAAAACCCTACTTTCTCAATGTAATTACAGCCCATTCTTGTCCCTTAGATGCCTTGGGGTGTGTGCACAGAGATTGGAGCATTAGAGTGCGTGCCCTAATTGTTGGAGATTCCTAGATTGCCCTTGCAAAAGTGGGGAGAACTTTAAAACCCGATCCTCGCTGGATAGAAAGGATTTCTAGATCTTGCTGCATGGTAGAATTGGCATCGTGGGATTGAATTGACCTGAAGTTCATGCTATCGTAGGGTTTACATCTTGGTCATCGCGGGGTACTAATGGTTCTCGCGAGATTGAATTTTCAGCTTTGAACGGCGTGGCGATTGTTCGCGTGATTCGTCCCTTAGTGAATCTTGGGACAGATCTTCATGAAGAAGCAGTGTTCAAGAGTTTCTGGGTCGTGCGAGATTCACTGAAGGTCTGTATCTCGCGGCCACTGCGTGACAACTGCACGTAGGAAAGCCTGAAGCCCTCTCTTCCGAGTGAGTCGCGCGAAGCTTAATGGTTCCCCTTTTGAGCTGTGCGAGACTGCGCGAATGCTTCACTCACTTATGGCTGAGTTTTGTGAGAGCCACGCGAAGATTGATTTGCTTATCAAATCGCGTGAGAGCAGCGCGAGAACTGCGCGACCAGTTATTGTGCTTCCTCCAGGGGCTCGCGACAACTGCGCGAAGGCATTCTTCTTGATCAATTGAACCCTGCGACATTTGCACTTCCTCCAGGGGCTCGCTACTGCTTCATATCCCCAGTAGTCCTTGATCCAAATGATAATCGATTGATATACCGTATCAGTTGTGAGAAACTGTCTAGTCAGAAGTGTTACATCGAGAATAAAGTCAAGAGATTCTGGAATACCTCCCAACTTCTTTAATTTTTCAGTAAACTGGGGTGTAACAAACGAGTGTGTAGATCCAGGATCTATCAAGGCTCGTGCGTCATAACATAAATAAGTATCTTTTGGATATAATTGCAAGATACCTAAGGCATATAGATTAGTGTTAAAAGTTATGTCTAAATACCTAATAGGATAGTAACACAATATCTTAATACCCAAATATAGACAAAATTCTCCTAGTTCACTTTATGCACCTTCTCTATCTAAAGAAAATTATGGAAAATATTAACATAGGTATTTACTAGACAAACATACCTTGAATAATGCCATTACTAGTGCGTGCATCCTTTGCAGTGTCAGCATAAGCTTGACCTTGTACCGTAGGCCGTGCCGATTATAATACTGTCCTGCCTTTACTGCAATTTTGGCCATTTTCGAGCATTCTTTAATCCAGTGTCCTATCTTGCCACATCGAAAACATGCACCAGAAGCTTTATGGCACTCATCTATTTTGTGTGCCTTTCCATATTTCCCACAATTTTTTTTTGAAGCAATTGATGAAGCCGTGTAAGATCCAGTGCGAGAACTTGTCGGCCGTGCTTGTGAAAGCCCAGATATACTTTTGGCCGCCATTGGAAAAGATTGGTTCTGAACACGTAGAATCCTCGGTGGTAATGGAAACGTCGGTGAATTGTAAGGCTGTGCATATGCTCCTGTAGCCGGTTTAAATGCGGCTTGTCCTTGGAATCATGGTCCTTTACTGATTTGACCAGTACTATAGGACTGAGATGGCGCTTTTCTGGCCTTCTATTTTTCTTCTCTTCTTTTGAACATGGTATCCACATCGGTTTTCGCTATCAGGGCTAATTTCATCACATTGGCATAGGTCGTTGTTTGAAACAACAAAATGCGTTCCTTGATCAGGGGTTTTAAACCTCGCTCAAACTTTTGTGTTTTCATTAACTCGCTGGCGACCAACAAAGGTGCAAAGCGAGAGAGACGTGTGAATTCTACCTCGTATTCTTGTACAGTCATCTGGCCTTGAACTAAGGTTACAAACTGTACCTCTAGCTTATATCTCTCAGGTACTGGGAAATATTTTTCATTGATTGCCTCTGTGAACTCTACCCATGTCCATGGTACTCTCGACATTCTTGTTCTCTCGACAGACTGCCACCATGGCTCTGCCTCACTCTCTAATTTATATGCTGCCCAGCTCACTTTTTCTTCCTCGGTGCACGTGACTCTTTGCAGCACTTCCTCAATCTGTGGTAACCACTTCAGCCTCCATTGGGTTATGCTGACCATGAAAACTTGGTGGTCGAAGTCGAACAAATTTTGTGAAACCCTCAGGACGTCGAACAACAAGCATGGCCATAGTGTTGACCATAGTCTCCATCAACTGCAGATTGTGTCCCGCATTTTGTTCAACTCCAGGAGTACTTCCCATCAGAGGAGTATTTACAACTGGTAGAGTTTGCGCTGGTGGAGTATGCTCTGTAACATTCTCCATCATCGTTTGACTTTCGGCCATATGTACATTCTCACCACTTCCTGAAGTAGTGTCATTCTCATAACCTTCTACTGGAATCACATTCGGCCCAGTGCAATGGGGCAACGGTGGTCTACCCCTACCTCTTCCACGACGTGGAGGCATCGCTACCTATTTTTGATTAGATAATAACTTGAATAGACAACATAACTCAATCTAATTCCTACTACTAACCAACTATCAGACATTTTGTCATATATGTATGCCAGAGTGAAGTCTCCAAATGACTTAACGCCATGGCTCTCATACCACCTGTGACGACCCGACGTTTCCCTTCATAAATTATTAGAACCATCGTGTCATCAGATCACCTAACATGATCCTTCATAAAAGGGGTCATTTCTTGTATAAAGTGTTGCAATTGCGGAAGCAATGTATTTACTCTGACAGTTGATAATATGCCAAAATAACTGATTTTACTTATCTAAGCAGGTACTAGCAACTATATCTATAAGAACAAACGATCTGATGTATAGCTTTCCACCGATGACGGCCACCCGTCATCTAAACAATGGAAAGAAAACCTATACATCTCAATACGAAGTATCTCAAACTACTATCTAGAATTTATACAAGTTCATCCCATGTCTTTATCGAAAATCTTCTCTCTTATTCTCAATCCACAAGCCACAAACTTACTTTGGGAAGAATTCTTCTGCGAAATCGTCCTCTTCGTCTTCTTTCTCGTCGCCTCCTCTTCTGGCACATACGTAGGGTTTGCTGCTTGCTCAGGATTCGGCTCTGCAACTAAATAGTTAAGGCGTGGAATGAGCTATCATCAAAGCTTAGTAGAGAATATTACATTGTTAGCATATATTGTCGATGTACCACATTCTCCTAGAGCAATATCAAGAACATGCTTTCAGTCTTATGCTACTAATATTATGTGCGGACAAGCTGAATGAAATCATGATGCAACGGGTATGAAAATCAAGTTGAAATAAGATAGACATGCATGCCGTCATAGAAGAATCAAGCTCCTGAGTTAGCAAGATCACTTGTCAAGCTCCTGAGTTAGCGAGATCACTTGGACCTGGATCAATCAAGCTTCCAAGTTAGCGGGATCACTTGTCAAGCTCCCAAGTTAGCGGGATTACTTGAACCGAGAAACTCAAGCTCCCGAGTTAGCGGGATCACTTGACTCAAGACAGAGTAACAACGTATAAAGGATATCGCGGATGATAGGATCTGGATACTGAACAATGTATAATTTCAAAGAATATGCATTCCATGTATGTTTTTATAATGCATTGTCCCAAAACTATTGATAAAACTGACATAAAGGTAGAACACTGCTATAGTTATATAATGGCACTAATTTACAAAATTGATTTATGGTTATAGAATAGTAATATAAAATTTGCTGACTATGTGGTCAAAGTTACCATGTGCTCGTAGAAGATATGTTTTTCTCATCAAATTACTGGCTACTGGAGTTCACTTATTTCTTATCTGATCAGGTTTATCACTTCAACTCAAAACCAGGTTACTCTTAGCATACTTATCAGTGCATATATGAATATTTATCAAAGCCTATATGAGAAATTAAGTGACATTCTATATGAGGAGAAATACAAATATAAAATAATAGCATATATTCCCTACTTGATCACATACACTTCTGTGAATCCGATTCGATGTGAGTTCATGCGTCAGAGATCATCTCTCGTCTAAATTGTGCAAAACTAGTTCTAGGCATCATGTTGCACCTATCATATATATATATATATTTAGATTCATGTTTAACGTTTCAGATATATTAGATGGGCTCATGGTTTCCCTGAGACCCAAGGTCGTATGGGCCATTAATGGACCCAAGGTCATATGCAAAGAGCACAGCCAAAAATAGCAGCCCATATAGGTTGCCGCGGCAAGCTTCAAAGGTTGCCGCGGCAACCTTATAAGGTTTCCGTGGCAAGCTCACCAGCTGAGCATCTTGTCGCGGCAACCTTATAAGGTTGCCGCGGCAAGCCTGAGCACTTGGCTTGCCGTGGTTGCTTCTTGGTGTTCTTTGTGTTTTAGTGCCCTTGTTCACCCTTGTAGCTTTGCTTAGCTATTAATATAGATATGATCTGTATATATATGACTATCTATATCTCTCTATATATGAATACATGACTATAAGAAAACTTTAAGATGGAATTTTGCATAAATATAGATATTCAGTTTGTCAGGTCATTAGAGAAGATCTGGAGTGCACAATGAGTTCGACATGAGACATCCTGTGTACTTCATCAGCGCTAGACATTGTCTGTGATGCCGATTCAAGCTAAAGGAATCAACACCACAGAGCAATCCTTTACCTATAGTTAAGTCTTAGTTCTTGTACCTTTTTGGTGGATTGTTTTGGTGATGATAATTCGGTGCCAAAAGTGTATGCGGTGCTGATGCCGAATGTGTACACTCTCTGTTTCCGTTTCAAATTTGTAGATAAGATAGTGAAGAGAACAATGGGCTGGGTCCAGTTTCAGCAAAACAAAGCAGGGTTTAATGGAGTATCAACGTAAAGTGCAACATCTTGTTGCTTGGCTTGATTTACATGGCTGTGGTTGCTATGGAGTTGGGTTGCAGAGGAATGGAAACTAAAGAACGAAGAAAGCTCTCTTGTCCTTTTATAACATCTTAGCTGCACTTTACGTGCATGGTTTGTTTAATGAATCATGACCTTGTGTAAGCAATAACAGAGGCAAGGAGCTTATAAGCTCATTAGGTGTTTATTCTATATCAGGCTACTACTTGGGTTTAAGTATATGCACATAACAGACAAACCGGATTTTCTTGGCATATAAGTCTTATACACTGAAACAGTGTATAAGCAAGTGAGATTTGGTTCTCATGCAAAGCCCCTAGGGGTAAATTAGTATAGAGGCAGATAAGTCAAATAAGTTTATTCTTGCTCCTAAACTCATACACAAATATTAGCTTATATGAGCCTTGATTAATTTTAATGTATATTGGACATGACTAGTCCACATATGTGGTAGTACCATATGTAAATGACTACTAGTTATATCGCATAGTAAGAACAATCAGATGTACATTATCTCAAATTACCTATATACGTTCGCTCTCTGTGTATATAACATATGTCCTGTAGCAACTCATTGATGGGGCCACCTCATTTGATTGGTTTTCTCAACTTTTGACTACACACTTGCTAGCTCTTTATTTCCTGTCACAACTGTTACAATAGACAAATGCTTTGGCATGATATGTATGATAAGGATAAACTCAGTTTCGACGTATAACTATGAAGGCTTATGCTAGATCAGTTTTGATGAATGGTGATAAATGATGATGCTAGACCAGTTTAAATGTGATGCTAATTTTAGTTTAGATGTATGAATAGGTATAGTTATGTTCAAGCATGCGAGTTTCAGTTTATACTAAGTTCAGTTTCGATATATACTTATATGCTATCTGTTCATGATGTTCTCACATACATGATACCATGCATTGTTCATGTCTTGTTATCTTTGATGTCATGTACACGTTCTTGCTTCACTTTAAGACAAGTGATCCTGCTAATTCGGGAGCTTGACTGTGTAATTCTGGAACACGAGTGATCCCGCTAACTCGGGAGCTTGATGTCTTGGTCCAAGTGATCCCGCTAACTCGAGAGCTTGACAAGTGATTCCGCTAACTCGGGAGCTTGATTTTCTTGGTCCAAGTGATCCTGCTAACTCGAGAGCTTGATTCTCTTGTTTCTTGTACATATATGTGTTATGACTGATAGCTTGTTTAAGCTAAACTTGTTTCAGCATGATTCCTTGTATCTGTTTCAGCATGATTTCTTGTCAACATAATTCCTTGTATCTGTTCAGCATGAATATGCCAGCATGATAATTATTTGGTTTATAATATATGTTGCTAGAATAGATACAGATAAATATATAATATACTTCGATTTGTATTTTATACATCACGAAGTGAATTGGTAATCTAACATTAAAGTTAGTACTGTGAATTTCCCTGCTGAGCTTCGATGATAGCTCATCCTACGACTTCAATGTCTTAGCTATAGATATTGATCCGGAGCACGAGGGTGATCCCACGTACCAGCCAGAGGAGGAAGAAGAAGACGTGGAAGAGGAGGACGAGGAGGAAAAATTCGCTCAGGAATTCTTCCCTAAATAGGTTTGAGAGAGAGATTTATTTTGATGTATAAAGATCTGTATCTTTTTTGAGATATTCGATACTACATATATAGGTTTTCTTTCCATTGTTTAGATGACGGGTGTCTGTCATCGGTGGAAAGCTATATATAGTTTTGATTAGCTTTGTGATATAGATCTTTGCTAGTGTATTGTTTCTAATAGATGAGTAAATATCAGTTTCTGCCATATTGTTTCATGTCAGAGTTATTAAATTGCTTCCACAAATGCAATATACTTTGTACACAACACGATGCACTTGTATGATAGGATCATGTTAGGTGATCCGACGACGCGATCTTTCCCAGATATACGATAAGGGGAAAAGTCGGGCCATCACAAAATTACTCCCAAAGTTTTACAATCTGGATTTTATTGGCCATTCATGTTTAAAGATGCTCACAACTAGTGCATATCTTATGACTGATGTCAAAAAACTGGTGTCATGTCTCGTAGAAACATGAAGCCATTACAACCCATACCAGTCATCGAACCTTTCGATGTTTGAGGCATCGATTTCATGGGACCTTTTCCACCTTCCTTCGGATTTATTTATATTCTTGTAGCTATCGATTATGTTTCTAAATGGGTCCAAGCTATAGCCACGAAAACCAATGATTATAAGGTAGTTTTATTTTTTATTAGGGAGAATATATTTTCTCGATTCGGAACACCTTGTGCTATTATTAGTGTCGGGGAAAGTTATTTCTGTAATAGGTATTTTGAGAGTTTGCTCAAAAAGTACTTTGTTACTCATAAAATAGCAACCCCTATCATCCAGGAACCGGTGGATAAGTCGAGGTGTCGAATAGGGAAATCAAGACGGATAGAAAGGACTGGTCTCAAAGATTAAATGATGCCTTGTGGGCATATGATCAGTCACATAATTTATCATTTTGATGCCCTTAATGAAGTGATATTAGCTCACAGTTGGTAATAATGAAGTGCTCATGTGCATATATTTAGAACAGTAAGCAGAAAAGAGAAAAAGTGTTAATCTATGCCAAAATAAACTAAAAAGCAGTAAAGAAGAAGATTGTGAAGAAAACATCAGTTCTGAGAGCTGTCGGGAAGGAATCGTGAAGCTTTGGAATCAGTCGAGATAGAATCGTGAACCAGAAATAGAAGAAAAAGAAGGAATCGTAATTTACGATTTCTGCTATAAAAGAAGACTGAAGAGAACTGGTGATTACGATCGATCGAGTAGAGATAAAGAAGAATCAGTTGAAGGAGTAAAATCGTATTTTTAATTTTATATATTAAAAGCTCGTGCACTGCTGAAGATCACGTGAGAACTGCACCACCATGCACATAATAGAAGAATCTAAAATTAGAAGTCTAGTGTTCTACGGATCAGAGAAGATTGACGAGATTATTTGTTGCTGAAATATAGGGGAAGAAGTCCTACACGCCTAGGGTAGCTGAATAAAAGAAGGATTGTAATTTAGGAAGTTTAATATTTTAGGAAACTTTAGTTTTAGAATTTAACTTTGTTTAGAACCTGAATAATTGTAACCGACTCCTTATGATCTATAAATAAGAGAGCTCGACACCTAGAATAACCATCCAAGGTTTCTCAAGATCAATTAACATCTGAGATTGAGAGCTGGAAGATCAACCCTAGTGTAGTTTTTATTTTTCTTTCTAGTTTAGAGTATCTGAAGTCTCTCAGTAGCAATTGACGATTGAGATTGGGAGAGTGAAGATCAAATTTATTTTTATGCAAATTCCTGCTTTGTAAAGATCCAATATTTCTTGATTTTAATTGACGACTAAGATTGAGAGGTTGAGGATTTAGATTTACTTTTCAGCAATTTATTTTTCATGCATGTAAATATCCGAAGGCTGAAAGATTGTGATTGACGACCATAATCTGGAAGACAGAGGATTTAGTTTTATTTTTCAGCACTTTTATTTTATGCACATAGGATTTTGAGAGTTTATCAGAGATTGATTGACGCCCAAAATATGAGACTTGAGATTTAGTATAATGACAATTTAAAATTCTTAGAGTAGACTTATTTTTTTGCATCTTCGTTTAAACAACCCATTATTTATTTTTATTTCTTAACCTTTAGAGACAAATAGAAAGTTTTAGAATCAGACTTCCTCGTGGGAACGATCCTATACTAGTGCTAGAATCGCCATTGTGTGCTTACAATAGGTTAAGACAGAGTAGATATATAGAGCTGTCATGTTTTTAGCACCATTGCCGGGGAAGCAGTATTTTTGAATGCCAATATTTGTCTTTTTCTTTTTCTTTTTCTTTATTTTAGTTTCTTTTCTCACTTCTTATTCTTTTACAGGTTTATTTGGAGCAGCAGATCAAAGTTTTAAAACTTCTTCTGACAATAGAAGCTAGAGGCCAAAACTTGTTTTCTCTCCTTGCTTTCTAAAATAAAAATCAAATAAAAAAAATTTAAAATAAATAAAAATAAAAAAAGTAAATTTCTGGTGTATGCATCATACTCGATCTCATAATTAAGACTTTTTTGAGTGTGACCCAGAAATCTAGAGGACTCTCTTGCGGAACTTAGCTTCAGCCGAACTTTCAAAAGAGAACTTATAATGGCCGAAGATCGCCCTATTCAGGAGTATTACACCCCAATCACTCTGTCAGCGCCTTCTTTTATTGCTTTACCAGAGGTTGCGACTGGGCAGAACTTCGAGATCAAGCTTAACACACTACAAGCCCTATCTACCTTTCATGGGCTTGATCGCGAAGATCCCTATCAACACCTTAGGAATTTCATAGAAATCTATACTATACTTAAAATTTCAGCACTTAATGATGATGCCGTTAAATTACGGTTGTTTCACTTCTCTCTCAAGGACAATGCAAAAGCATGGCTGATCTCACTTCCCGCTAATAGTATTACCTCTTGGGAAGGATTCCAACCCAAATTTTTGGTCGAGTATTTCTCGATTGCTAAAACCAATCAAATTTGCCAAGCAATTTAGAGCGTCAAGCAATTACCTGGAGATTTGTTTCATGAGAGATGAGAATGCCTGACGGACCTTTTGGGAAAATGTCCTCATCATGAAGTACCAAACTGGTCTATTGCGCAGAGCTTCTATTAAGGGTTGACTGAGACTAACCAGTCTATGGTTGATGTTGTGAGTGGAGGGGAATTTATGGCCCAGAATGGCCAGCAGTCCTAGAATTTATTTGAGAAACTAGCTGATAATTCAAGGCAGAAACAAGCCCTACTAAGATCTGATCCTAATGTGATTCACCGCACCCCTCTCGCTAGGGGTGGTTGTTGAGTACAACTCTATGCTAACAAAATTTTATTGTAAAAATGAATGGTTAAAACACAGCAAAAAATAAAATGTGAATGAAGATGGTTCATAGCATAAAGGGCATCCTGTAAGATCTAGGGCCTGCTGTAGCAAGTTTTGATAAGAAAGGGTTGTCCCACAGGGAAACTTGATCTATAACCACAAGGGTTGTTTAGTAGGCCTCTAGATCTGGCTATAGATCTGGTAATCCTAAAGAAAGGGAGTTTTGGGTTGTCACTAAATTAAACTAAAACTAAGAACATTAAAATTAACTATAGTTAAAGAAAGGGATAAAAGAAGGGTGAGGGTGGTGTGGTAAAAAAAATAATGATAAAATGATGAGAAGTATGCAGCTGATAGTAACTCAGTAATGCAACTCAGATCTAGAAATGACTCTGCAGTAATCCTTCAGATGGCTAAAATCACATCTGTTAGGTAGAAGAATCTAATCTAATCCAAAGGTAAGGACTAATCTTATGGTTATATGCTGCCCACTACAATGGTCACAACATATCTTAGGGACTTCATCCAATCAATGAATCAAATCAGAACATGAACACCATTGTAGACACTATGTTTGCAAGGCTATAAGCTCATGCATCCATAGGATCAAACAGTCCTAGAAACTCAAGTGAGAACCACAAGAAATCCTAGGCTGTATGGGGACTTAGACTCAGCTGGTCATTACTACAAAAGGCTTGCAGTGACCCAACTCACAAGTCTGCAATCTCTACAGAATATCAGATCTAAAAAATTGAAGATGGCATTGCAACACAAAGGAGAGTTAAGCTTTGCAGCTATCTCTCACTTGGCTACAAGCTCAAGTACAGAGAAGAAGAATCCATCTCAGATCTGTGACTTAGACCAGCCTTAGGGCTATAGTCTGTCCACTTAAATGGTCACAGGCTATCTCAGAGGTTTTCTTACACATAGATGATGAGATAGAACAAGAAAACTGTTGCTGCCACCATGGTTGCAGGGCTACACGCTCAAGCAGCCAAGGGTGTATCAAACCTACAAAACTCTAAGTGAGAAACACAAAAAAATACCGATTCAATTGAACTATAAAAAAGACATTGCATTTATTAAAGTAGACCTTACAATGTTTGCCCTCAAGGCAATAGCCAGTGCAAAAGCCCAAATCAGCTCTCAAAGTTTACAAAACCCATTGCAAACTGAAGTAAACTTGCTACTTACAAAAGATCTTAACCAACAAATGCTGAGCTAAGGAAGAAGAAAAGAAAAAGGAGGACCTAACCCTAACCCTAAATGACCTAAGCACTCTTGAGCTCCCAACCAAATTAGGTAAAAGGGAAGATGGTTTCTACATAAAAATTATAGCTTATATACAAGTTCCTTAAAAAATATCTTGCTTTAGCCAATAGAAGAACAAAAGAGGAAATGCCCCATTTGCAACTCCTGTCATGGCCCATTTGTAGCCCTTAGACGCCTCGGGATGTGGGAAATAGTTTGGCATCTCGGGATGTGTGCCCTAATTGTTGTGAAATCCTATAAAAAGTCCCTGTGTATGGATTGAAGAGTAGGGAGCCCGTGCTTCACGAGGCTGAATTGGATTCATTTGCTTCTTCCATGGCTGGAGTTACTGTTGGAGGAGAGCTCGCGAGTTTCGCTGGGCAGTGGACAACACATCTCGCATAGATGGGTCTCCAGGTAGCTCAAGTCATGAGGATCTCTCTAGGCTGAATTGCGGGTTGTGAGGATTGAATTTGAGCTTCACATGGATGATCGCTAGGATGACATGTGCTTCTCGTGTGGATGGCTCTGTTTGTGAAGTGCGCAAGATCTATGTGAGATCTGCGCGGTGCAAATCTTCTAAAATTTTGATCCTCGCAAGGACTACGCGAGGTATTCTTCTGAGCCCCTTTCCAAAGTGAGCTGCGCGAGGGGGCTTTTCCGACCAAATTGAACTGTGTAAGGGTCCATTTGTGCTTCACTGCTGCTGTGCACAACCTGCTGCTGCAGTCTCCTCAGCTAGGGTCCAACTTTCTTTCATCTGTTGAACTTTCAGAGTCCACATAGGCACCCCAAATGCTCATTAAGGTGTGTACCACCATCGTGTATCCTTTTCTCTTAACTCAGCTATCTTCCTTGGCTTCAATTCTCTCTCTTTTGGCCTTGATCAGTCACATAATTTACCATTTTATCACCCTTAACTTAGTGATGCTAGGACTTAGTTTGCTACTAACGAGTTATTGATGTGCAGATATTAAAGATAAATAGTAAATTAGAGCCTAAGTGTTAATCCTTGTCAAAATGAACTCCAAAAGCAGTAAAAAGACGACTAAGCATTAAAGACGATTCGCCAACAACAGGAAGGCTGAAAAATCATAATTCTTCAAAAGGCGATTATTCAGAAAGCGATAAAAGAAGAAAGCGATCAATCCAAAGTAATAAATTGTTAGCTAAAAGCCGACTGAAAATAGAAAATCGTGAATTATGATTTTCTAGAAAGAATAAGAAGGAAATCGTTATTTACGATTTCCTAAAAATAGAAGCTTTCTACTACACACTGCTGTTGCGGATCACGTGAGAGTTTAACACCGCCATATCCAGAATTAGAAGACTCTTATAATTAGAAGTCTGGTAAACGACGGATCTGAGAAGATTGATAAAGATCTAATCCGAAGGACTCTGCTGCTGCTTAATGAAGAACAATCCAAAAGCGCATCAACTAAAGAAAGCAAGGAAAGATAAAATTAGGAATTAGAGTTATATTAGGAATCTTTTATTTTTAGTAGTTTCTTTTATTATAATTAGATATTTATAAATCGACCCCTTATGATCTATAAACAAGAGGGCTCAGTGTAGGAATATTTCAGCATCAATTGACGCATGAGATTGGATTTTCTTCCGATCAAAGTAGTGGAACATAGTTAGAGTAGATTAGATATCAGAGGTTTCTCAAGAGCAATTGATAACTGTAATTGAGTGCTGAAGATTAGTGTAGGTATCTGTAATTTCTTAGGAGCAATTGACGATTGTAGCTGACGAGTGAAGGATATATTTTACTTTGCTTTCTAGTTTAGATTTTATTTGCTTTATAAACATCTCCAAGTTTTAATTTGAATTGACGACTCAGGTTAGAATTTATAGATTAGTGTAATGGTTTTTACTTTTCCATCTTCAATTTTATAGAGTTTGATTGATGCCCAAATTTTTGATTGATTGTTGATTAGATTAAATTTGTATTGATAGGATCTTAGACTTGATTGACGATCAATGCTAGGAGACTAGAAATATGGTATAACGGTACTGCTTATTTTCATAAATATACGAAAGCTGAAGATTAAGATTGACGACCTTAATGTGAAGGAGGATTAGGATTTATTTTTATGCACTTTAGTTTAATAACCCATTCTTTTATTCATATTTCTCCAATAGATTAAATCTTAAAGATAAATAAAAGTTTTTAAGATAGGGATTTAGATAAAAGATATAAACTAGGAATTAATTAGATAATGAACTTTCTCGTGGGATCGATCCTATATTAGCTCTACAATTTCAATAGGTTAAGACTTGAATTTAATATAATTATAATACATAATAAGCAACCGATCAAGTTTTTGGCGCCGCTGCCGGGGAAGTGAAATTTATCTAATTCTTTCAAGTTTTTATCTAATATTTTTATCCTTTTAGAAACCAATATTTATCTTTCTCTTTTTATATTTCTTTATATTTTTATTTTCTTTGATCACTTCTTAAATCTTTTGCAGGTTTATTCGGAGTAACAAATCAGAACTTCAACACTTTTGCTGGCCACAAAGACTAGCAACTCAGATTTGTTTTTCTCCTTGCTTCCTAAAATAAAAAGTAGAAAAATTTTGAAACCAAAACTGAATACAATAATTGTTCTAATCAAGTGTCTTGTTATTAAAATGATTTCATCATGACAGACAATGATCATAACTTGCTTAAAACCATGGGGGAATATTATGCACTGACACCACTTACTCCTCCCTCATGCATTCAAATACCCCATATTGTCGGTAATAAGCCTTTCAAAATTGCGCCCAATATACTCCAAATACTGCCTATCTTTCACGGGCTGATGGATGAAGATCCCTCATTGCATCTAAATAATTTTGTAGAAATATGCAATATTATTAGGATCACGAGTTGGCCTGATACAAGCATCCATTTGAGGTTCTTTTCATATTCTCTCCGAGATGAAGCAAAGCAGTGGATACACTCTTTGCCCCAGAATTCGATAGCTGATTGGGAGGAGTTGAAATAAAAATTCCTTATGGAATACTATCCCACATACAAAGCAACTCGGATCCGATATCTGATCTTAACGTTTCCACAATTTTCGGATGAATCTCTTTGGGAGAGTTGGAATCGCCTCAACGATCTTATGCATAGGTGTCCTCACCATGGGGTCACGAAAGGGCAAATAATTCTTACCCTCTATGAAGGACTTGATGATGCAACCCGACATATGGTTGGTGTTGCCTGTGGTGGTATGCTTCGTAATTTTAACAACAGTGGATGCTTGAAAACTCTTTGAGACCCTTAGCAAAGAAAAGGTTCAACACCATGCATCGGGTGAGGTAGATTCGGAGCCTTTAACAAGGGTACTTACTAAGCAAGGAGGATTATATAACTTAAAGGCAATGATGTAAGTTCTTCCGAAGCTGAAGCTTTGGAAGGAGAAGATTCAATCTCTGGTGGGTATAAAATCGCACCCAACATCTGGGCAAGGTGAAGCTGGTGGTCCTAACCATAGCCCAACTCATACAACTCCAAAGTATCCCATTGCTCCTTTTTACACCACAAAGGCCCAAGACCACAATGACGCTGAGGGAGCCCTGCTGCAGATAGTCGACAGCTGGATGCAACATGGCTGAATTCAAACACAATTACTCCAAAATCTCCTGGAATCCATTACATAATTGGAAATTCAAGTTGAACGCCTGACAAATTGGGGTAAATCGAGAGAGAGTAATTCTTCTTTCCCATGGCCAGTTGGCACCCCAGGAGGAAATACTTTTATGGGAGGGACATCAACTCCCCTTGATCACCATTGAATTTCTCTTGAATTTGTCAAGCTACTGACTCACCCGTAGCAAACACATGTAACATATGTACATAATTACTTTTGAAATGACCCTCTACGATTTATACAATATCACTGAATCATAAAGGCTCTTTTCTTTGTTTTTAATCACTTGAAATGCATGGATTTGTGACTCTTGTGAATATAGAGTCCAATCGTAGCGAGTACGATTTTCTCAGTTTTAGATTCTCGAGAATGTTATCCAGAATTGCAAATGACAATTCTAGGATACAGGAGAACCTAGTTGTAGACTCCCCCATTTTGCCTTCTTAGAATATATTTTTTGTTCGGCCAACCTTTGACCCTTTAACCCTGATATGGGAACCATGCACTGAAACAATAATACATGGCTGAACACAGGCTGAAACAATAGCTCTGTGGCTCAGACCCCGACATGGGGAGACTATATACTGAAACAATAGTATGTAGTCAGAATGCAGACTGAAATAATAGTCTTGAATTTCATTCTAGAGACCAGACTCGGACAACCTTGAATTAAGCGCATGAAACCCCATGCGTAATTAGATTGCACGCCACACCACAAGCGCGCAATTAGTCCCCCTTTCGAATAAAACTTCCATTCTCAGACCTATCTGAGACTCGATCACAAGTTGGAAATCGGACGTGCGATCGGATTGAGCGCTACAACACCAGCGCGCAATTGGCCTATGCCTGACCTAGTCTCACTACCCTTAACCCTTAAGTTTCCTTGATTAAGCGCTTATAAAGAACCGCTTAATCAGATTGCGCACCTCCCATCACGCGCACAATTAGCCCTAATTTTGCTAGGACTGCGAAACTCACTGAGCAAGTCAGCCGGTCGCTCACTGAGTCGGTGATCGACTCAAAGTGATTAAGCTCCAGAAAACTGACGTGTAATTCAATTAAACGCCCAAAAAATGGTGCGTAATTGAAGAAAAACCAATAAAAGATTTTTTTCCTAACTCGCTCAGGAGGCTGGCAATTTTTCGAGAGAGAACGGATTTTCTTTGGGATTCCGAAACCAAAGAACTCCGAGGACAAACCCATATAGCAACCTAGTCATGATTTCGAGATTCAAGCTTCGAATCTTTGAGATTTCTCTTCGCAGCCCCGACCTTTAGGTAAGGATTTAATCTTTTAATTTTCAACCATAGCTTCTAATATCTAGATCTAGGAATTCTATTATTTTTTTATTTTCAGGCCGTAGCACCCTTTTCGGACCGAAATTCGATATATTTGGTTCTAGTTCTCTATTTTTAGAACCAGTTCTTAATCTATTTGTCCAATATACCGATTCTAGACTTTAAGTCAGTTCTAAAATCTTGATCTATAGTCCTATCATTAATATCTGGTTCTAATCCTTTGATTTAGAACCAGTCCTTAATCATACGGCCTGATTTCCTGATTTTAAACTCGAATTTAGTTTGCAAAATTTAAATTATAGCTTTAATTCGCTATTTTTAATACTTTCAAAAATCCCAAATGTTAATTCCAGTCTTATAGTTCTAGTTTACAATCTAATTCATAATTATTATTCTGAAATCAACTATGACAAGCCCAAAATACTATGTTACGATCTAAAAATCAATTTGTCTTTAATTTCAGCTATCCAATTTGCCCAAGGGAGCTTACGGAGGGTACTTGGGAACGAGGCCAATCCTCCATAGCATAGCGGGCCCAAACCCCTTTTTTCAAGAATTTCAAAATTAATTAATTGCTTTAGTTTTACATTTTTAGCATGATTAATTAGTACATTTATTTTATTTCATCTTGCTTAATTAATTAAATGTCTTAAATCCTAGTATGATTGATTCATCTCTTTAAATCTGAATTTAATTGATCAGTTCCTTACTTCAATTACAATTTAATGGGATTAATTTCGTTGCTTCAATTAGATCTTTTTAGCATAATCAATTCATTGGTTTAATTAGAGATTTTTATAAAATTAGTCTATTTATTTTAATCGGATTCGGTAAAAACTAGTTTATTCGTTCTAATTGGATTTTAATGGCATTAATTTCTTTGCTTAAATTAGAGTTTTGATAAAATTAGTCTTTTATTTCAATTAGAATTCTAACAGGACTGTTATAACTACTACAATTAGAATTTCAATAGAATTGTTATACCTTATTCAATCATAGTTCCAGTACACCTGATATGCCCGAACAAATTAAAGTCTCACCAGAACTACTATACATGCACTCCTTGTACCAATAGGAGACTGAAACTAATTGGACTTCTAGTAGTATTGGGAAATTAATATTAATTAGACTTCTAATAGAATTAGGAAATGAACATTAACTGGACTCCTGACCAGATTGGAATAAATCTATATAACCAAATTCATAATAGAATCATGGAAGTCAAAACTGACTAGAATTATAACTACAAAGGAAAATAAAAAGGAAATTAAATTATCTAACCCAAAGAAATAGAACACTGCTGATGTTCACAGGCAGACGAATCAGTATAAAAGTAACCGATACCCACTCTTAAGATCATTGACGTGTTGCAGCATCGATAAATATCTGCAGCTGACGATCGTAATAAACTAGGAATCCTCCTAGAAAATCCCTGTTATTATTTATTTTTTTACTTTAATTATTCTAAATGCCGCATCGCTAGAGTCCATCAGGACAAAATTGGAAGCCACTGATTCAACGGGAACCGAGAGGAACCCAGAACAAGCGCGCATTAACACTAGTGATCAGTCTTTTCAGGTGCATTGGAAGTAAGATCAATTCAATTTTATATAGGAAACAGACAAGCTTTGCATTCAAAACTACCACTCCCCAACCACCCTAGCCTAGGAACCTACACATCGACATTTACTCGAAGTGACGGTTCAAGATTTTTTTTTTCCTATAAAATTCATACACATCCATTAACCAAAACTAGCTCATAACCCTTCTTCTTCCTCCATCTGTAACCTTAAAACCCCATGACGGAAGAACATAACCAGGGCGATTTTAACAAAAGACTCGATAAAATTTTAGAAAAATAAAGAACTAAGATCCTGGCTGTACAACAAAAAGTAGAAAAATTGAAGCGCCAGCAATCTATCTGTAATGCTAAATCATCCACCGAAACTACCCTTGACCCTAAACCTAGCCCAAATCCGAAACCTTATACCAGGAACTCATTTTTCCCCACTTCCTAACCCTTATACCATTACAACCCACCCAGAATGTGACTTCCTAAATAGCACGAATGAGCTATAATTTCCAGTGTCATTTTCCATCCCATCCTTGATCTCCTCACCACCCCTCTCCGTTGCTTATCTTCTCCCTTCGCTTGCGCTACAATCTCTTCATAAAATTTTTACAAGGGAGCAGTATAGGCTAAATGGGGGGCTGAGATGTGTCATCTTCCAACTCTCCTTAACTTCTTCGCATAACTACATTACCGGTGCAGTTGATGAATTATGGAGGGATTTGGAAGGGTAGTGGGGAGTGATTCGATAGCTCTTGGAGTAGCAACCCTCCAAAGGTCGGAGCTCCTTTTATTGTAGGGATGCAAGACTCTGATTGAAGGTGGTTAGAAGCCGAGGACCGATCTTTATCAAAGATTTATTCTTGGACGTTGTTGCCAGAGTCTTAGTTTAATGTGTGTCTAGATTCTTCCTAGAAATTTTTGTTCATGTAATTAGTTTTCTTTCCATGTTACTGTTATTAGTTCATAGATGAAAAGTTTTTTTTATTTTTTCTACTAACATTTAACTTTATAAAACCGTCTTTCTTTTATTTTTGCTACTAACATTTAACTTTATAAAACCGAAAGTATTTCTCTCCCAAGGTTGGGGGGAAGAATTTTTTATTTTTTTTGCAGATTATACACCCGATTACTGACATAGCAGTAAAGTAATAGGTAACTTTTTCTGTATGTCCTCTGTTTTGCCCAACGAGGACATTGTCCTATTTAAGTTTGGGTGGGATACAACACCTTTGTATAGATTAGTTTAGTTTTCTTTTTCGTAGAAATTTTAAAATTTTAATTTCCTTTTTTTAAGTTAATCATTATATGCAAATTATGAAAAAAATATAAAAATCTGAATTTCCTAGCAAACCATCATAGTAGTAGTTCAAAAATCAAAATAAAAATAGTTACAATTCAAAGTAAAACATCTCTAGAACACTGTATCAGAAGAATGTTTGAAACTATACGATTGATATGAACTGTAAAATATTTTAGATTATAGTTTTAAAATCATATAACCAGTGAGCTATAGAGCCTATTCCTCTTTATTCTGAGAGAAAGAGAGACTGTTTTTATTCATGCTTAATTTTCTTTGAACTGCTCTACTATTGCTATCAAAATGAAATCTCATAATGCTAAACTTAGAATTAATATATTCTATGATTATGATAATTTACTTGTTTAAAATTGTTTATTAAATATATCAAAGCAATAAGACATCCATATTAGTAAATTGTGAAAATGACCGAAGGCCATTTTTGTTAAATCAGAGCCAAAAAGCTAAAAATCTCAGAATATTTTACTATTTGAACCCATACTAGAACCCTAAAGACTAAATTTCTTTGTACCAGAATTTTATAAACCCTTAATCATATGTACTGCCCAAAACTTTCTATCCTTAACCCTTACAATTTCTGAGAGTTTAGAATATAAAAGAAGGGAAGAATAGGGAGTGAAAGGAGTATGAGTTAATAGATAAGGGATCTGTTGAAAAGGGTACAACTAAAAAAGAAATACAAATATATAAAAATATGGGAAAAGGAAAGAAAAAGAATGAAAAATCGTAAAAGAAGATTTTATGAAAAGAGAAGTAAAAAGCTTTCAAACTGAAAAAGAAGAGAAAAATGGGTTTACAAAAAGAAAAAGAAATGGGAAGAAGTTATCCAAAATAAGGATACTTACTGAAGCTGAAAAATAGAAGAAGAGAAGGAAGAGGTAAACTCTTGGAAATAATTTTGAATCCTCTTTACCTTTTTCGTTGGAACTTTCTGAAAACCCAATACCCCGTTACAGGCCGAAGGAAAGACCTTTGTGATTTATAATTTGTAAAAATATGAGTCTGGTAGAGATATATGAAATAGATACTATGAATAAATAAAGAAATTATATAAACATAATTGATTATCCTTTCCATGAGATTTATCATTTTACCTGATTGTCCTTTGAATTTATCACGAATATATCATATTATGAGAACCCAAAATTTTGATTATTTTTGAGAGTATGCCAATAAGGGAGGATTTGGATGAAAATATTTTTAAAAAATTACAGTTTAAAAAAATCTATGATGAATAAACTTTTTACTGATATGCACACACTCCACACTATACAAGAATTGAAATTATTGAGTTCTGATCAAAGATAATTGCGATGATGGGAAGCTAAGGATAAAAGATTTAAAATATTTTAAAATAATGAACATATAATGATTAGCTGAATAATTAGTAGTATATAAAGAATAGTTTATATTTTAAATTTTTACTTTTGAAAAATATTTTGAAAAATCTAAAAATATTTGAAGTTTGTAGGTAACTTCACTGAAAACCTTAAGGAGACTACAACTCCTCCACTAGGGATCATCTAAGAGTTTAAAGGCTTATTGTATCTACTAAATGCAATCATGCTCACTACGAAAGTGGAATTTAAATTTAAAAGTTTTAAATATTTTATGTTTCCTTGTTTGCTAGGGACTAGCAAAACTTAAGTTTTGGGGTATGATCAGTTACATAATTTACCATTTTATCACCCTTAACTTAGTGATGCTAGCACTTAGTTTGCTACTAACAAGTTACTGATGTATAGATATTAAGGATAAGTAATAAATTCGAGTGTTACTGTTAATCCTTGTCAAAATAAACTCACAAAGCAATAAAAAGACGACTAAGCATTAAAGACGATTTGCCAACAACAGGAAGGCTAAAAACTCATAATTTTTTAAAAGACGATTCTTCAGAAAATGACAAAAGAAGAAAGCGATCGATCCAAAATAATTAATTGTTAGCTAAAAGTCGACTGAAAATAGAAAATCATGAATTATAATTTTCTAGAAAGAATAAGAAAGAAATCGTTATTTACGATTTCCTAAAAATAGAAGCTTTCAACTACACACTGCTGCTGCGGATCACGTGAGAATCCAGAATTAGAAGACTCCTGCAATTAAAAGTCTGGTGAACCACAGATCTGAGAAGATTGATAAAGATCTAATCCGAAG
Source organism: Chloranthus sessilifolius (assembly GCA_021018995.1). Lineage (NCBI taxonomy): Eukaryota > Viridiplantae > Streptophyta > Magnoliopsida > Chloranthales > Chloranthaceae > Chloranthus > Chloranthus sessilifolius. The sequence continues at coordinate 102,646,226 of CM037584.1, read as the reverse complement.
GACTCTGCTGCTGCTCAATGTAGAACAATCCAGAAGCACATCAACTAAAGAAAGTAAGGAAAGAAAAAATTAGGAATTAGAGTTATATTAGGAATCTTTTGTTTTTAGTAGTTTCTTTTATTAGAACTAGATCTTTGTAAACTAACCCCTTATGATCTATAAATAAGAGGGCTCGACATAGGAATAAGCATCGAAGAATTTTAGCATCAATTGACATCTGAGGTTGGATTTTCTTCCGATCAAAGTAGTTTAATATAGTTAGAGTAGTTAGATATTAGAGGTTTCTCAAGAGCAATTGAGGACTGTAATTGAGTGCTGAAGATTAGTGTAGATGTCTGTAATTTCTCAGAGCAATTGACGACTGCAGCTGAGGGGTGAAGGATATATTTTACTTTGCTTTCTAGAGTTTAGATTTTATTTGCTTTGTAAACATCTCCAACTTTTAATTTGAATTGACGATTAAGGCTAGAATTTGCAGATTAGTGTAACAATATTTACTTTTCCATCTTCAGTTTTCTAGAGTTTGATTGACGCCCAAATTTCTGGTTGATTGTTGATTAGATTAAGTCTGTATAGATAGGATCTTAGACTTAATTGACAACCAATGCTAGGAGACTAGAAATATGGTGTAACAGAACTGTTTATTTTCATAAATATCCGAAAGCTGAAGGTTAAGATTGACGATCTTAATTTGAAGAAGGAGGATTAGGATTTATTTTTATGCACTTTAGTTTAATAATCCATTCTTTTATTCATATTTCTCCAGGAGATTAGATCTTAAAGATAAATAAAAGTTTTTAAGATAGGGAGTTAGATAAAAGATATAAACTAAGAATTAATTAGATAATGAACTTCCTTGTGGGGTCGATCCTATACTAACTCTATAATTTCTATTGTGTGCTTATAATAGGTTAAGACTTGAATTTAATATAATTATAATTCATAATAAGCAACCGATCAGGCCTCCAAAGCATGATAGTTGCACTAAGCTGCAATTTTATTATTAACTAGAAAACACACTTAAAAGATGATTATTAAATGGTTCCAAGGTGCAGTAAAGGCTAGGTTAGGAGGTGAAAAATGGTATTTTTAGTGAATAACATACCCCCAAATCTAATCTTTTCTTGTTCTCGAACAAAAGGAAAATTAAAACAATTATTCAAAACAATAAATGCCACTTTCATAGGGAGCATAGATATATTTAGCATATGCATTAAGCCTTTTAAACCCCTAGGTGATCCCTAGTGGAGGAGTGAAGTCTCCTGAGGGTTTTCAGTGGAGATACCCACAAACTTCATCATTAAAATAATTAAGTATAGTGCAGTCAATGACAAAATAGATTTCAATGAATAAAGCTTCTTTCCACACCCATTCTTTAAAAATTCAGAGGGAATCACAACCATAATGTAGTTAATTAAAACTCAAATCAACATGTGTATGCATCACGATCATCCAGTTTATATAAGGAATACAATGTGCACAAACCAGTACTGAGCTTGCCTTAAATTCAAAAATCAGGTTTAGAAGGCACCCCTATGAAGTTAAATTTCAGATCCAATCCTCACTAGGACTATCTCTCAACAATGGAGCTCCAAGGGTGTTCACATTCTCATTAGCTCAAGATTAGTCACAGACCCCAAATGGGTCTGCAAGCATAAGCATAGGCATTGCATCTAAGTTCCTGACATCTCCAAGTATTTTCACCATAGATTAGACATCTCCTCCTCTCCACATGACAACTCATTTCACTTTGGATCAACAAGGCCTTTTTGATGGGATTTAATGTGGCTTATGGTTGAGGTTTACAAAGAATAAAAGGGGGATGAGGGATTCAAAATTGAGAAATCAGCAACGTGAGGAGGTGGTTCATGATTTCACCTTCTTCATTTTAGCACAACTTCATCTTCATTTGTGTTTTTTCAGAGTCAAAGTGGCCAACTTCTTCTCTTCTTTTTAATTTTCAGATGAGGTACTTCTTTGACTTCTCTTTTCTTTTTCTCTCTTATTTTTATGATTTTTATGATTTTTTTATGAGGAATTGCCACAGATATACCACTGATACACTGCTATTTTTAGACTGCTTCTCTTCTCCTTCACCAATTGTTAAACTTCTCTCAACTATCTTCAACATCTTCTCCATTACCTTTTGAAATCTCAGAGTGAGGGTAAGGTTGAATCAGGTCATGAGGTTTGGGTTCAAGTACTCTAGCGTTTGTTGAAGAAAAATGAATTTTTAAGGCTCAAAGAGTATATTCAAAGGGGCAGTTGAATGGGTAGGAATTTTAGGCTCAAACTATCCAAATGAAAGGCCTTAGATCATCTCCTTAGTGTCACTAGTGCTATCAATTAGTTTCAATTTGGAGGTACTTGACTTCTATTGACCACATGTTGAATAAATCATTCCTTAGAGCAGAAAAAAGACCACAAACACTCTTCAAAAGAACTTTGTTAGGCCCAAGTCTCACTGGGTATGATCCTCAAATTAACCCATGGGGTGTGTTTCTACCTTTTTCTCTCTTCTCTAGTTCACTAAGTACCAATTGAAATTTTTTACTTGATGTTAGCTTCATGGTAGTGCTAATTTTTTAAAAATTTTCAGTTTTAAATGTTTGCAATTTTTTTAAATTTCTTCTCTCTACATGATTAGGTAAGAATTGGCTTTATTCATCTTAATTTAACTATCATTGCTGCACTAATATTAACTATTTTTCTGGCCTTCCTACCCTGCCATACCCCCAAACCTAAGTTAGACAGTGTCATCACTGTTTCATTAAATCTGTATAGGCGCAGCAGGGTCAACACAACGCATTACAACATAATGCACGAAATAAAAAGATTGAATAGGGAACACATTGTAAATTTGGTATAAAAGAAAATTTCATTAACAAGAACATTATATAAGACTACTATACAGGGAGAGGGACACATATGGTAGTACAAAATTTTGGAATACAACCACAAAAAATATAGACATTAATGACAACACCTAAGTACAAACTACATATCATAAATCCTAAATCTAATTTGACTCAGAGTCTGAACTCAAGACAAAGGGGGGGTCCATTCATATTTTTCCTCATATTTTCCCTTCTCTTTCTTCACAGTGGTGGCTTGGTAAGCCTCAGCCTTGGTTCTTTTGGGAGCTGGTTTCTTGGGCTTAGTACTGGAGGGCTCCTTAAATGTTATGCCCTTGGGTACATTAGGGTTTAGGATTGAGAATGTGGAGTAGAGTGTGGTCACCAATTTTTTCAACTGGATTGATTTAATCTTGTAAACTTTGTACAGGTCTAGGGAATTCAATACCATCTGCTAGTGCCTCTTCAACTCCTTGTCATTATCTTTCTTGATCTGGGAAATTTGACCTTGATATGGTTGCTCTACCATTGGTGTGACAGATTCCAGCAGTAGCTCCACATCTCTCCTGACATAGGGGTCAGCAGCCATGGCTTTGTTGAGGGTGTAGAACTGGGGAATAGGAATGGAACCATAAGGAACTATGGCCCAGTTGTTAGGGTCATACATTGGGTGATGGATGATGTCCAGCTCAGAGCTTATAGGTGGAGATGATGGTGGGTTTAGGGTAAGGTCAAGTGGCAGCTCCTCCTCAAGTGGCTCGGGTTGGGTGGAGGGTAAGGTAATGGTTAAGGTGAATGTAGGTGAAGCGGGTAGCTGGTCTTCATCAAAGTCAATGTGGGTAGAGAAAAATATAAAGGTAGGGAGAAGAAGTGGCACCTCCTCCTCAAAATCTATTTGGGTAGAGGTAGAGGCAAAGGTAGGTAAAATGAGAGGCACCTCCTCCTCAAAATCTATCTGGGTGGAGGTGGAGGTATAGGTAGGTGGGACAGGGATCAGCTCCTTAGAATTAGGGTCTGTTTGAGTAGCAGCAGCTGCTATTACCACAAGAGGTGAGGGCTGGGGTGAAGGTGGTGATGTGGGTACATATATGAGTATAGATGTAGGTGGCTAGGGAGGTGGGGTGTAGGTCTGAAGAGTGGTTTGAATGGATTGGAGGTAGGTTTGCATGGCAGTTTGGTTTTGGGTATTGGCTAGGATTTGGATTTGTAATGATGTAAGAAGGGAAAGTATCTGGGCTAAGGGATCTGGAATGATTGGGATTGTAGGTGTGGTTGTTCGGATTGGTTGGAAAGGGGAAGTGGGGGCATGGTTAAAGTGGGTAGGTTGTGGGGAGTCAGGGAGGGGTGTATACTCATGTCTAATGTCCTCCACAATAGAGTCCATCATGGCTGAGTATCCCTCAGTGGTGAATGAGTCTTAGTCATGGGTGGGGGAAAAAGGAATGGAATGGGTAGGGAGGTAAAGGGATGAAATGGGTCAGTGGTTTCCCAGGTGGTGGGTTGGTCAGTGGTGGTGATTTGTGCAATGTTAGTGGCCATGGGCTCTCACTGTCATCCATTGTGATTGGGAAAGGTGGGTTTGGAATTGGGCTAGGTATGTGAATTGGCTCGAGGTTTGGTATTGGCTGGGTTAATGGAATAGGGTCAGGACTTGGTATAGGTGCTGGTAAGGTAATGGGTGTGGTAGGTTTAATGGGTGCTTTGGTTGGTTTAGAGGCTCTCTTTTTGTACTTTCTTTGGATGGGTGGGGTGGGTAGGTTAAAAGGAAAGGTGGCTTGAGTAGGAGCTGACACTGGTGGTGGGATGGTGATTGTGGAAGGTGTAAGGGATAAAATGATAGACACATAGGTAGTGGATGGCGATGGAATGGGGGGTGAGGCTGAGGTGGCAGCTGCTGATGTAACTGCTGTAGCTGCAGTTGCTTCTTGAATGGTAGGTGCTGCCTTAGACTCCTTATCCTTCTTATTCATCAGGGGCATGCTAATTGTCCATAATCTTCTACCAAACTCAATTGGGGCTAAGGTCTCAGTTGCTTCTCCCACTTTCCATTGGTAGCCACCCTTTTTGAGCAGGGCTGTAATTAGTCTGCTGTATGGCAGTGCATGGGGCTTCTGCTTCTTCTGCAATTTTAGATGGATGTCCATCATCCCCTCAAAAATCAGTTGGGCTGCATTGAAGTAATGCCCCTGAGAGAAGGAGTATATGGCATCAGCAATGGGTGCCCTTCTCTTCTGTTGGTGCCTAGTCACATAAATGCACTTTCTAAGAACATGATCCATAAAGAGCAGGCTTGGATCCAAATCTCTCCTTCTAATAGAGTCCCCTGATGCCTTTCTTCCTCTTATAATTTTCTCAGCAATCTCAGTAATAAGGGCAGTCAGAGGTGCCCCCAAGTTACACTCTGGGTTGTAGGCAGCTGGTATGCCTAGGGCTAGGGCTATCTCAAATGTGCACACTAGCATCAAGAAGTATCAACAACACATGGTGTCCATCATCATTCTTCTTGACCCTAATGTTCTGGTAGAACAATTGAACTAACCTAGAGTACACTAATTCATTGAGATGTTTTAATAGGGGCACCAAGGAAACCTTTGTCAGGAATTCAATGGATGGAGCAGTCAAGGGTTCCTTCTAAAAATATGCCTTGTCAAAGGCAGTTTAAAGCTCTAATTTAATAAAAGCCATGAACTCATTGGGAGTTGTTAGGGGGTCAATTTTTGGAATCACCACCTCACCCTTTTTCTATTTCTTAGACTTTGTAGGGCTCTTGGTGACAGTTCTAGCCCTCTTCTTTGGTGTAACCACCCTCTTTTTCATTTTCTCCACTAGGGGCTTCGGGACATCAGTGGCCTCCACAGTAGAGGATTTAGCAATCCTCACTGATTTTCTAGTGGGAGTTGGAGGATCTATTTGAGGAGGGTTTAGTAGGGTTTGTGTAATAGCCCGAAAAATCACGCAAAACTATGACCTCGGGATCCGTGCCCGATTGGTCACAAGTTTGACCAATCAGGAGATCAAGAGTTAGCATAGGATGTGGTGAACGGACGAGATGTGATAGCTTGAGTGATTTCGTGGTGTGTGTTGTAAATATGAAGTCGCATATACCTATTGAGGTGCATGTGCTCAACACACAAACTAAGAGAGGGATAAAAGGGTTTAATAACCCTAGATGGGTATTTTGGGTTGTTGAAGGAGAGTAAAGAAGAGAGAGTAAAAAGAGTGATTAATGCAAGGAGTAAAGGCTAGCTGAGGAAGGAAGGATCCAAGTATTAAAGAGGCCGATTCAACGCAAGGATCCACCGAAAAAGCTAAAGTCGAACCCTAGCCTTCCAACCCTAGATTTGAAATCAACTTGAGATCTATCCAAGGTAAATTTTTGTAAATAAGATGCATAGATCATAGGGGTTAAGTTGTGGTTAAATGTGGGTTAGATCATAGGATAATGGCTTAGAAAAATAGAGGAAAAAGTGTGGGAAAAAGATTGGGAAGAACAGCTCGAAAAGGGCTGAATCTGACAATTTCGATTAATCGAAATTGGGTTTCGATTAATCGAAATTGGCCAGGAAGTTGAAAGGTCAGAAGATTGAACGATTAATCGAATTGGATTTCGATTAATCGAATTTGGATTTCGATTAATCGATTTGAGAATCGATTAATCGACTGGGAACCTCCAGTGGACCCCAAGGGTTGGAGGAAATGATTAAGGAAAAATCGACTAATCGAAATGGGATTTCGATTAATCGATTTGAGTTTTCGATTAATCGATTTGGGATCGATTAATCGACTTGTGAAATTCAACTGTTCGAACAGTAGGTGTACCTTGCGAAAAGAAGAAATTCGATTAATCGAAACTGGATTCGATTAATCGAATGAAAACTCAACTGTTCGAACAGTAGGTGTACTTTGCAGAAAGAAGAATTTCGATTAATCGAAACTGGATTCGATTAATCGAACGGAAACTCATCGCTCGAACGGTGAGTTTACTTCTGAAAGAAGAATTTCGATTAATCAGCAATTCGATTAATCGAATGACAATTCATTGCTCGAACCGAGAATGGACTTTATGCGATAGGAGAATTTCGATTAATCGAAATTACTTGATTAATCGATATTGACCTTCGATTAATCGATTTTGGAAATCGATTAATCGAACCGGTTCGATTAATCGATTTCGATTTCGATTAATCGATCGATAAATTTTGTTGACTTTTAGGTTTGACTTTAAGATTCTTGGAGGATCTTATACCTTCTTTATTGCATCCCTTGTGATGTGTTTTACCTGCTGTGTGGTACCATAGGTGGTACGTGTGAGCTAGTGCACGAGGAGCCACGTGGGACCTTGATGCATTGAACAAGTGAAGACTTGAGGTAGGGAACACCTTGAACATGTACTTTATTTTACAAGAGCATGTATGTAGTGTTATAAATTTCAATTCAATTATTTTATTGCTTAAAGAAATGTGAAAGGTGTGCGTGACATTCATAAGAGTAACGAATGAGCCATCCCGTGGGATGAAGAAGTAAGAGATAAGAGCATCGGTGTGATGCAAGTTAATGGATACATCCTGTGGATGTATTCACAGATTGAATCATGTTTGATAGGGCCTAACTGATATAAGATAGCACACTTACACGGTGAATAACTATATGTAAGGCACCGATATTTTTGTTATTTGAGGTTCCTTAGGTTACCCCCCCGACGTGGCGGGATATCCACGACTGACACGGCAGGATATCCGTGACCGATACGGCGGCGAAACCGTAGGCCAGTGCGGAGGCTTATCCGTACATAGTAAGCACACCCCAGGGGTGTTGATTGAGATAAGTGAAACCCCGCCACCAATCCCGGGGAAAGGGCTTGGGTACTATATGGTATTCCTGTGAATACATTAAAACTGTCTATATAGATGACGATGAAGGGTAGCTCATCGGGGCTCGATGCTATATTGCTCGGGGATTACTTAAGTTGAAAGTTCAAGTTTTGCATTAGGCCTCTTTAGCATTTTTCATGAGCAAATGAAAACATAAGAAATCAACAGGAAACCAATGCTTTTACCTCTTTTATCAACAACTGCATAGTTACATCATGCATGGTATATCATAGAATATATGTGAGTTATAACTTATATGTTCAGCAGTGTTTGTTCCCTATTGGGCTAGGATGTAGCTCACCCTATAGACTATACGTCGCAGGTCCATTGGTAGCAGCTGCCGAGGTTTCAGGGGACGCTGATCCCGGCGAGTCGGACTTTGCTGCCGGCGAGGAGTTGGAGCCACCTCCAGAGGACTTCTTCTAGAGGACTCCGTTGTGCTACTTTGAGGAGTTTTGAGTAGAGATTGTACGGCTTGGTATGTCAAGCCTTTATTTTGTGAAAACATGTGTATGTATAGAGTTGGATTATTCTTTTGGGGCGAACCATCTGTGATGATTTATATCATCGATGGTTCGGATCGGTTCTCCCTTCATGTAGAGGCATGAGGGTAGAACTGTCTTTTGAAAAGTATTTCTAATTAGATTTAAATTCCGCAAGTTGTTCTTATTTCTTTTTATGCTTGATATACCAGTGTTCCGTGCATAGTTAAGGGGCACGGTCAAGATGATCGTGCTGATGGCACGGGTTTCGGGGTGCCGAAATCCGGGCTGTCACAGTTTTTCCAAAATTTCTTAAGTATTCGATTAATCGAAATCCGGAGTCAAAGGACACTGGATCCTTTTTGGCTAACATCTCAGTAAAGCCAGTGATATTTGAACATATCCACGAGCTACAGATGAAAGATCCAGCATTAACAAAGGTTCGTCAAGACGTGAGTGAAGGCATCAGTTCGGACTTCTCAGTAAAAGAAGACGGTTCGTTATTGTTTAAAGGCCGTCTATGCATTCCGGATAATGCCGATCTAAGACGAACGATTCTGGATGAGGCTCATAAGTCAAATTATGCTATCCACCCTGGTAGCACCAAAATGTACCAAGATTTGAAAAAGAACTACTGGTGGAGAGGACTGAAACAAGACGTGGCCGAGTATGTGTCACGATGTTTGACTTGTCAACAAGTGAAGGTTGATCATAGACATCCTGCTGGATTATTGCAACCTTTACCAATACCAGAATGGAAGTGGGAATCGATCTCAATGGATTTCATTGTTGGATTACCTCGTACTGCCAAGAGACATAATGCTATTTGGGTCGTCGTAGACCGATTGACCAAATCAGCGCACTTTTTGCCGTACAATACCACTTATACAGCAGGAAGATTAGCAGATTTATACATGAAGGAGATTGTAAGATTACACGGGATTCCAAGCAGCATCGTTTCAGATCGTGACCCACTATATACGTCCAAGTTTTGGAAGAAATTTCAAGAAGGAATGGGAACGCGACTAGACTTTAGTTCAGCTTTCCATCCTCAAACTGATGGACAGACAGAGCGAGTGAACCAAGTGATAGAAGACATGCTCAGAGCGTGCATGCTTGATATGCAAGGATACTGGGATGAGTATCTACCGATGCTCGAGTTCGCGTATAATAACAGTTTTCAAACGAGCATTGGCATGGCACCATATGAAGCTCTATATGGACGACGATGCAAGTCACCTCTCAATTGGGAAGAAACAGGTGAGAAATTTGTATTAGGACCAAAGCTACTTGAAGATAATGCTACCGTCGTTCGAATTATCAGAGAAAGGTTGAAGACAGCACAAAGTAGACAGAAAAGTTACGCCGATATAAAGCGGACTAGTGTCGACTATAAAGTGGGCGAGCACGTGTTTGTGAAAGTGTCACCTATGAAAGGTGTAATGAGATTTGGCAAGAGGGGGAAGTTAAGTCCACGTTATGTGGGACCATTTGAAATTTTGGGACGAATAGGTGAAGTTGCATATCGCATTAGTTTACCACCGCTATTCGATCGAGTACATAATGTCTTCCACATATCGATGCTCAGAAAGTACGTGAATGATCCGTCTCATGTGTTAGGGAAGCAACCTATAGAGATGTGTGAGGACATGAGCATGATAGAGGAACCAGTGGAGATCTTGGATCGGAAAGAACAAGTATCACGACTAAAGTAATTCCCTTAGTGCTTGTTCGATGGAACAATCATCCTAAAGAAGAGGCTACTTGGGAACGAGAGGCCGATATGAAAGAACAATACCCAGCCTTGTTCCAACGACGTGAGAATGCAATGTAAACCACAAACGTGTTGTGAAATCTCCACTATACTTGTATTTCAATGGAAATTTTGATCCAATCTGTCATGAATTGTCAAAAATAGTAAAAAGAAACAAGAGATTGAAATTCTGCAGAAATTGGGCAAAATCGATTAATCGAATTTCAAATCGATTAATCGATTTGGAATTTCGATTAATCGATCTTGTTCGATTAGTCGACTGGCATGTGCCAGTGACTGAAAATGAAAAGTTGAGTTAGAAAATGCATAGAAAGAAATTTCGATTAATCGAAATGGGATTTCGATTAATCGAATACTTAAGAAATTTTGGAAAAATTTTTGAAGTTTTTGCACGATTTCGATTAATCGAAACTAAGTTCGATTAATCGATTTTGAGATTTCGATTAATCGAAATGAATTTCGATTAATCGACTGGCACGCGCCAGTGAGCTCAAAAATTTTAAATTTTTAAACAAACACGATTTCGATTAATCGAAATATTTTCGATTAATCGATTTGCGAAATCGATTAATCGATTTTTACGCGGCTTACCCTAGTTTTAAATTTCGATTAATCGAAATGGAATTTCGATTAATCGAGCCGCGGGCTATATAAATAAATTTGGGGATTTCATTCCCCATTCGAAATCATTTGGCTTGGGATTTTTGGGCGTTTCATCTTCTCCTTCTTCTCCAACCAACCGAGTGCTCTAGGGTTTGGGTTTTCCGCCGATTCGCGTCCGAAATCGCCGCATTCGCCTCCGAAACCTAAGGTAAACCCTAGATTTCCGTTTTTTCTTCAATTCAAGCTAGATAAACCCTAGTTTAGTGAACATGCCGCCCAAAACCCGTTTATCTTCGAAAAAGACAACATCCAAGCTACCGGTTAGGCGTAAGAACGCCGCACCACCACCACCTACCCCATCGCCGGTGAGGACTCCGACACCGTCGGAATCGGAGACCACCTCCGGTTCGACGAGCGCATCTACGCGCGAGTCTTCCCGCGAATCCACCCCCATGCCACCACCACCCACCAACGTGGAGCAACCAAACGAGTGGTGGGCTGCCAAGACCTTTGAGGTCGAATACACCATTGACCCTACCCTATTCACAAATCCCGATTTACCGGGCGAGACCCAATGGGCTCAGAACTACCTAACCAGTGCCGGACTCGGCAACCTTCTCAAACCAATCCGGGGTTCCTATTACCCTAGATTGGTGAGGTTGTTCTACCAAGGGCTAACCAATGGCCCTAGCGACGATTGTATTATAACCAAGATCGAGGGTCGTCTCTATACGCATCACTCGACACATACATGAGGTGCTTGAATGCTACCTCGACTTTACTCCAAACTACCCTATTTCCACCCTTTGAAAAGGAACCCGTTTGAAGAGGTCATGACTCGCATGACCAACGGAAGAAGGGTCGGCACGTCCATCAAGAGGGTCGACCTTCCACCCTACATGTGGATGCTCGACTCCATCATAAATGCAACCTTTACCCCATGCGCCACGAGACGGGGCGCGTGGATAAAGTGCAACATGCACTTTACGCGGCCTTCTGTGGCCGATGGTTTGATGCTACCATGGTCATCCTTGAGGGGATGCGGTACATCAAGACTAAACTGATGAAGGGCAATATGCGGCCCAAGGAGAAGATGCCGTATGCTCGGCTCATCTCGTGCATGTTGGAGTGCTACTGACGAGCCCTCCTACACTATTTCACCCCACGAGGTGAGGGCTACGGATCAGCGTGAAGACGTTCACCAAGTCTTCATGGACCCAGAAGCTACAACTGCTGAAGCGGACCTACTACCAGCCCGGGTCCCGCCTCCGCCCCAGAGCCCAGAAGAAGAAGCAGCAGCACAGTAGCACCGCCACCACCCCACCACCTCGGAGACCCACTTGAGGGTGGGGCACACCCCGCAGAGCCATCCATGGAGAGGGTTCCTCCCACACCACAGCCCACGCCGACACCACTGCACACTCGCGCCACACTCCCACCTCATCCTACACCGGCGCCGCTCCATCCGTCCTACCATAGAGGACGTGTTAGCCAGAATGGACGCAAATAACGAGAGGATGAACAGGAGGATTGATTTCCTCATGTTTCACACCCTCCAGTTCATCTACCCCCACACCTACATGGATATGTTGGCCCGCGAAGAAGAGTGGACGGCCGGACGCACCGCCTTCCATAGAGGACCAGTCTTCCATCCCACCACGGACGCGGTTCCCTCCACATCCACATCTACTCCACGACCAGACGCCAGACAGCCAACAGCCTGAGCCAGCTCTGCACCCACCCACCAACTGCAAGACCCGGTCACCGACGGGGGGCCTGTTTGAGTCGTCTATGTATTTTGTATTTTGATTTATACCTGTAGTTTATATTGTACGCCAACTTATTGGCATTGTAACAAAATCTTCAATCCTTAATACAAAGAAAGCTTTTTATATAAATTGTTAAATTTTGTTACATTTTACTTCCATGTTTGTATTGTGTGAATGTGTGGAGACTTAAATACGTATGGGTAAAAATGAACCACCTCACCTCCGAAAAGTGGGAGAGCGCAGACACCACCACATTGTTGGGTGATTTTCGAGGACGAAAATTCCCAAGGTGGGGGAGGATGTAATAGAAAATCACGCAAAACTATGACCTCGATCGTGCCCGATTGGTCACAAGTTTGACCAATCAGGAGATCAAGAGTTAGCATAGGATGTGGTGAACGGACGAGATGTGATAGCTTGAGTGATTTCGTGGTGTGTGTTGTAAATATGAAGTCGCATATACCTATTGAGGTGCATGTGCACAACACCCAAACAAAGAGAGGGATAAAAGGGTTTAATAACCCTAGATGGGTATTTTGGGTTGTTGAAGGAGAGTAAAGAGAGAGAGAGTAAAAGAGTGATTAATGCAAGGAGTAAAGGCTAGCGAGGAAGGAAGGATCCAAGTATTAAAGAGGCCGATTCAACGCAAGGGATCCATCAAAAGCTAAAGTCGAACCCTAGCCTTCCAACCCTAGATTTGAAATCAACTTGAGATCTATCCAAGGTAAATTTTTGTAAATAAGATGCATAGATCATAGGGGTTAAGTTGTGGTTAAATGTGGGTTAGATCATAGGATAATGGCTTAGAAAATAGAGGAAAAAGTGTGGGAAAAAGATTGGGAAGAACAAATGAAAGGGTGAATCGACAATTTCGATTAATCGAAATTGGGTTTATTAATCGAAATTGGCGTGAAGTTGAAAGGTCGAAGACCCGACTTGATTAATCGAATTGGATTTCGATTAATCGATTTGATTTCGATTAATCGATTTGAGAATCGATTAATCATCGAACTCCAAGGACCCCAAGGGTTGGAGGAAATGATTTATGAAAATCGACTAATCGAAATGGGATTTGATTAATCGATTTGAGTTTTCGATTAATCGATTTGGGATCGATTAATCGACTTTGTGAAATTCAATCGTCAACAAGAGGTGTACCTTGCGAAAAGAAGAAATTCGATTAATGGCGATTCGATTAATCGAATGAAAACTCAACTGCTCGAACAAAGAGGTGTACTTTTATGAAGAAGAATTTCGATTAATCAAATCGATTCGATTCGAATCTAAAATCGAGCAATCGCTCAATAACGGTGAGTTTACTTTACGAAAGAAGAATTTCGATTAATCGAAAATGTATTCGATTAATCGAATGACAATTGAGCTCGAATCGAGAATGGACTTTGCGATAAGGAGAATTTCGATTAATCGAAATTACTTCGATTAATCGATATTGACCTTCGATTAATCGATTTTGGAAATCGATTAATCGAACCAGGTTCGATTAATCGATTCTGGATTTCGATTAATCGGGATAAATTTTGTTGACTTTTAGGTTTGACTTTAAGGTTCTTGGAGGATCTTATCCCTTCTTTATTGCATCCCTTGTGATGTGTTTTACCATTGTGGTACCATAGGTGGTACGTGTGAGCTAGTGCACGAGGAGCCACGTGGGACCTTGATGCATTGAACAAATGAGTACTTGAGCTAGAGAACACCTTGACCATGTACCGTATTTTACAAGAGCATGTATGTAGTCATATAAATTTCAATTCAATTATTTTTATTGCTTAAAGAAACGTGAAAGGTGCGCGTGCCTGCCATTCATAAGAGTAAACGAATGAGCCATCCTGTGGATGAAGAAGTAAGAGATAAGAGCATCGGTGTGATGCAAGTTAATGGATACATCCTGTGATGTATCCACAGATTGAATCATGTTTGATAGGGCCTAACTGATATAAGATAGCACACTTACACGGTGAATAACTATATGTAAGGCACCGATATTTTTGTTATTTGAGGTTCCTTAGGTTACCCCACCGACGTGGCGGGATATCCACGACTGACACGGCAGGATATCCGTGACCGATACGGCGGCGAAACCGTAGGCCAGTGCGGAGGCTTATCCGTACATAGTAAGCACACCCCAGGGGTGTTGATTGGGATAAGTGAAACCCCGCCACCAATCCCCAGGGGAAAGGGGCTTGGGTACTATATGGTATTCCCAGGGAATACATTAAACCTGTCTATATAGATGACGATGAAGGGTAGCTCATCGGGGCTCGATGCTATATTGCTCGGGGATTACTTAAGTTGAAAGTTTAAGTTTTGCTTTAGGCCTTTTCAGCATTTTTCATGAGTAAATGAAAACATAAGAAATCAACAGTAAACGAATGCTTTTAACTGTTTTATCAACAACTGCATAGTTACATCATGCATGGTATATCATAGAATATATGTGAGTTATAACTTATATGTTCAGCAGTGTTTGTTCCCTATTGGGCTAGGATGTAGCTCACCCTATAGACTATACGTCGCAGGTCCATTAGTAGCAACTGCCGGGGTTTGGGGACGCCGATCCCATGAGTCGGACTTCTTGCGGCGAGGAGTTGGAGCCACCTCCAGAGGACTTCTTCTAGAGGACTCCGTTGTGCTACTTTGAGGAGTTTTGAGTAGAGATTGTACGGCTTGGTATGTCAAGCCTTTATTTTGTGAAAACATGTGTATGTATAGAGTTGGATTATTCTTTTGGGGCGAACCATCTGTGATGATTTATATCATCGATGGTTCGGATCGGTTCTCCCTTCATGTAGAGGCATGAGGGTAGAACTGTCTTTTGAAAAGTATTTCTAATTAGATTTAAATTCCGCAAGTTGTTCTTATTTCTTTTTATGCTTGATATACCAGTGTTCCGTGCATAGTTAAGGGGCACGGTCAAGATGATCGTGCTGATGGCACGGGTTTCGGGGTGCCGAAATCCGGGCTGTCACAGTTTGTAGGCTATCCAAGAATGGGGTTTTGTCAGCTATTTGTCAAAATTTAGATTTTAACCCCTTTAGTTCACAAACTCTAGGTTGCCTATAGTCCAAATAAGGTTTCCCAATAGTTTTTTCCCAATAAATTAACTCTTTCACAAACTCAATAGACCAAAACCAACAGAGCTAAAAAACAAATTAAGAAGCTTACCCTAAACCGCTAGGGTTTTGAAATCACAGATGCTCAGTTGACCAAATCCGCCCTTCATAGGTGTAAAATGATTGGACAGTGAAGATTGGTAATGTAACCAAAGTAGGGTGCACAGGTTGGAGCAAAATGGGTAGTGAAGAAGGGAGTTGGAATGCTCGAGTGTGAGTTAGGGTTGAGAGTTTGTGCAGTGGATGGGTTGAAAGAGCCAAGTGAGGGCTTTATAGCAGGGGCATCCCAAGCTTTGCGAGGATCTCGCAATGGTAAATCAAATGCAAATGATCCTCGCGAGTTTACAAAGGCTTGGAAGAAAACTCGCGCGGTTCGATTTGAACAGCGCGGCTGGCTACTTTAATGCAAACTAGGGCCTCACGAGGCTCTCGCTAGGCTCTGCTTCAGGTAATTCTGCTCGCGAAGTTCTCGTGTAGCTCATTTTTAAACAATAGAGCTTAGTGAGCCTCCCATTTCTTTCGGAACCGCCAGCTACTGCACTAATTTTATACTTTAGTTGCTGGGCCCACTGTCATGTGCATCAGTACATAATTTTTTGTCACAGTTCTTCTACAGCATAACAAACTAGCCATAGCACACCTTATGATACGTGCACACAAACAACTCAAGCTTATCACATCAGCAGATCATGAAATATAAAATCAAATTATCTCATATCAGTAGATCATAAGAAAAAAACAATTAGCACAACTCACCCACACATGCAGCTTACCCAACCATTTAGATGAAGACTCAAATCCTAAATTCAGATTCTTGAGACACTCAAAATCTAATCAGCACATAACACATACAAAACTATAAATGACAGAATTTGAAAAGCACACAAAACACATAAAAATAAAATAGCTATGTTGTATAATTTACAAGGTTGTGGATCACTTATCATTGGGAGGTTCTTGAAGGTAGATGGTGGTAGAGGTCTCTATAGAGTTTTCCACACACAACTTGAGCCTTTGCCTATTTACTTTCATAATCCTTCCACTTGTGGGGACCATCCCATCTGGTTCTTAACTTTCTTGGGAAAATTTTTAGCTTGGACTTGAATATCCATACCTTGGCACCATCCTCAAAGTCTTTCCTTAACAGGCTCTTGTCAAAGAATGCCTTAGCTCTCTTATTGTAGATCCTTGAGTTGGCATAAGCATCTAACCTCAGCTCCTCCAATTCAGACAACTCTAGTTTCCTGTTTGCACCAGCAGATGTTAGATCCATGTTCAATATTTTAATGGCCCAAAAGGCCTTGTGTTCCAACTCTACTGGCAGATGACAAGCTTTGCCATAGACTAATCTGAAAGGGGACATATCAATTGGGGTCTTATTGGAAGTCTTATAGGCCCATAATGCGTTATTAAGCTTCACAGCCTAGTCCTTCCTATCTGTCCTAACTGTCTTCTCCAGGATGTGCTTAATTTCCCTATTGAAAATCTCCACCTACCCACTGGTCTGTGGGTGATATGGGGTTGCAATCCTATGGGTAACAACATACTTCTTGAGCAAGCTCTCAAAGTGTCTGTTACAAAAGTGGCTGCTCCTATCACTGATGATGGCTCTAGGGGTACCAAATCTAGAGAAAATATTTTCCTTAACAAACTTGAGGACTCCTTTGTAGTCATTTGTCCTTGTGGCAGCTGCTTCCACCCATTTGGAAACATAGTCCACAACCATAAGGATGAAGTTATAACCATTTGAAGGAGGAAAGGGGACCATGAAATCAATCCCTCAGATGTCAAATAGCTCCACAACAAGGATGGGTTGTAGTGGCATTAAATTTTTCTTTGAAATGCCACCCATCTTTTGACATCTAAAATAGGCCTTGCAGTGTGTATAAGCATCCTTAAACAAGGAAGGACAATAAAACCCACACTGCAGTACCTTTGCTGCTATCTTTTTCCCACTAAAGTGACCCCCATAGGTATTTTCATGGCACATGCTAAGAATACTGTGGATGTCACTATCAAGGACACACTTCCTAATGATTTGGTCTGCATAATATTTGTACAGGCATGGATCCTCCAAGAAAAAATATTTGACTTGTGAGAATAACAAGTCTTTGTCCATCTTGGACCAATGGGAAGGAATCCTGCCTGCAACAAGGAAGTTAACTAGATTGGCAAACCATGGCACAACAGACTGGATGGCCAACAATTGCTCATCAGGGAACACATCTCTAACAGGTGTAGCAACACACTCTTCAACTAAAATCCTGGACAGGTGATCAGCCGCCACATTTTCTACTCTCTTATTGTCTTTGATTTCAAGATCAAACTCCTGCAACAGGAGGATCCATCAAATCAACCTAGGCTTAACATCTTTCTTGGCTAAAAGGTACTTGAGGGCAGAGTGATCAGTATATGTAATAATTTTAGACCCAAGTAGATAAGGTCTAAATTTTTTCCACAGCAAACACCACTGCTAGAAGCTCCTTCTCAGTTGTTGTATAATTAAGTTGAGCTTCTGCTAGTGTTTTGCTGGCATAATAAATCACACATGGCAGCTTGTCCTTTTTCTGTCCTAGTACAGCACCCACAGCCAGGTTTGATGCATCACACATTAATTTGAAAGGGAGAGAGTAATCAGAGGCCTGGATTACAGGAGCAGAGGTTAGGCACTTCTTCAACACCTCAAATGCCTCAAGGCACTCGACATTAAAATTGAATTGCACATCTTGACAGAGCAAGTGGCAAAAAGGTTTAGCAATTTTGCTGAAGTCCTTGATGAACCTCCTATAAAATCCTGCATGTCCTAGGAAAGACCTGATCTGTTTGACTATTTTTGGTGGGGGCAAGTGTGAGATTAAGTCAACCTTTGCCCTATCAACCTCAATGCCTTTATGGGAGATCACATGGCATAACACAATGCCTTGTGTTACCATGAATTGGCTTTTCCCCCAGCTCAAGACCATGTTGGTCTCTTCGCATCTTTGCAGCACCAGGTTGAGGTGATTTAAGCAGTGACTAAACCTATCCCCAAAAGCTGAAAAATCATCCATAAAGATCTCTAAAAACTTGTCAATCATGTCTGAAAAGATTACATACATGCACCTTTGGAATGCGGCAAGCGTATTACATAGTCCAAATGACATTCTTCTATAAGCAAAAGTACCAAATGGATATGTGAATGTGGTCTTCTCTTGGTCTTGAGCATACTCAGGGATTTAGTTATAACCTGAGTATTCACCAAGGAAGCAATAGAATGCTTTTCCTGCCAGTTTGTCCAAAATCTGGTCAATGGGAAATGGTCCTTTCTAGTTTTGGAGTTGAGCTTCCTATAATCAATACATACCCTCCAACTAGTGGTCTCTCTGGTTGACATTAACTCCTTAGAATCAGATGTGATAACTGTTATACCAGACTTTTTGGGGACCACCTAAATAGGTGATACCCATTATGAGTAAAAAATAGGGTATATGACCTCGGCATCTAACAATTTCACTATCTCCTTTAGGACCACCTCTTGCATATGAGGATTCAACTTCCTCGATATTTCCCTTGAGGGCTTAGAACCCTCTTCCAAATGGATCTTGTGCATACACACTGATGGGTTAATTCCTCCTAAGTCTGCAATTGTCCAGCCTATTGCCCTTTTGTGCTTTCTAAGGACTTCAAGCAACTCCTCTTCCCACTCTATAGAGAGAGGAAGAGATGATGACTGACAATTTCTAATCTTATCCTAGGAAGGCATATTTTAATGTCTCTGGAAGCTGTTTAAACTCTAGATCAGGTGGATTTTCTATTGAAGGCAACAAAGGTGCCTTGGAGGGTTGAGGTAGGGGTAGCAATGTGGGTCTCTCAATGGAGTGGTGTACTAGGCCCATAGAAGTCTCAACAGTACTGCAATTTGGGGCCTCCTTCTCAAGAACCTCAGTCCACACATTCTCAAATTTTTCATAACTTTTATCCCAATCCAGCAGATTGGATAAATTCTCCTCTACCAGGTCCTTTAGTATATCCACTACAAAGCAGTCCTCATTGTCTAGCTGAAGTTGCTTGGTAGCATTATACACATTCAATTTTGCTATCATGTTCCCAAATGTAACCTCCATCACCCCAGACCTGCATTGAATGCATACATCAGCTGTGGCCAATAATGGTCTGCCTAAGATGATAGGAATTGGGGTGTTACTCTTGGAAGGTTCCATGTCCAACACCAAAAAATCAGCAGTGTAGAAAAATTTATCCACCCCCACTAATACAACTTCAATAACTCCCATAGGCCTCCTTTTAGACCTATCAATCACCTGGTATACAACAAATATAGGTTTAAGCTCTCCCAAACCTAGCTGTTCATATATTGAATATGGCAGCAGGTTGACACTGGCTCTCAAGTCTTAGAGTGCCTTGTTTATGGTGTGGTCTCTGTTAAGCAGTGAAAAATACCAATTTTCACCTCCTCACCTGACCTTTGGTGGACCCTTAAGCTGACTAATAATGTGTTTTAAGTGTATTTTGTAGATAAGTAATAAATTACAAGCTTAGTACAGACATCCACTTAAAATAGCCAAAGAAGCATTTTGCTGCTCAACATGTGACCTTACAGCCCAAAGGCCAGCCAATCAAGCAATCCATAAGAGCCTTAGAAGTTCATGAGATTGTCTTTAGCCCTACTAGGATGGCTTGAGACTGAGTGCAGTTGCAAGGAATGAGGATTGAATCCACCAAGAGGTGGCTGAGTGTTGAACAAAGGAAGAACAACACACTAGAGATGTGTACCAACCCCAAAGCATGTTAGCGACCCCTGGGGGTATTTTTTGGTACTCAACTGTGCATGATTAGAAACCCTAACTCTCTCAAATGTATATACCGATTATGGACCAATGGGAGAAGAGTTTCTAGAAGAGAAATTAGCCACATCAGCAGTCCAGAATAACAGACTTATTCTCTTGAACTCTGATTGCCTGAAATGGATTTGAGACAGAGGAAGAAGGTATAAATAGAAGAGAAGTTTTACAGAAGAACCATCCAGAATTTGAGAGAACCAGAGCTTAGTTCGAGATCTATTTTTCCTCTAAAAACTCTCTCTCTCTCTTCCTTCTTCTCCCATTCTTTCCTTAGCCAATCATGGTTGGCTAAACTCCTTTCAGTAGTTAGGGTGAGGTCTTGAGCTATAAATTGAGAGTTTCAGAGGCTTGTAAGAGATTGTATGTTACACAGATTGCAGGTCTAGGCACAATAGGATTGTAAGTTATATTAATTATAGTTTTTAAAGGTAAATCTAATCTATATTTTACTTTTTCATATTTGATTTCTCTGGATTAGATACTCCTGTGGATGCCAGCCAGAAATGAGGAGCTGATAGTCTGGAACCCGCAACATCTGCAATAGTTTACCTGTTCCAATCAAGATTAATAGATCGGAATAATCTCTGAGATGAACTGTATCCAGTAGAAGGGCAGATCATAATCCTAGGATTGCTTTGATTCATTGGTGGAGATTGGATTCTTATACCTTGCATCTGTCGGGGGAACCCGGGGAGCTTGTAGCCAGATGGAGGATTGTTGCAAATCTGTCCTCAACACTGCCTTAGATTCCTTTGATTTTTAGTAAGAGACCAAGACCCCTAGCTGCTGTTCTCTATCTTTTGAATTTTCATCTTTTGTATATCTCCCCTCATCTTTGTGTTTGATCAGATCTAGATCACTTGCATTTAACTTTTGTAGTTTGTAGTAAAGGGACAAAAACTTAAAACCTCTCCTCTTTCCTGTTTTAGTTTAACTTAAATTAGGATAGAGTGCCAGACCTACCATAGATATGGAGATTTACTATAGTTAAACCATATTTCCTTGTGGACATATCCTTACTTACCTTTTAAAACTTGCTGCAACAGCCTTGGTTCTTGCAGGACTGGTTGCTCACCTTGATTCCATATATCTATAATTTGTGCCTTTTAATTGGCTATTTTAATCATATAATAATTGCAAGGTGGGTAGAGCCAATAAGTTTTTGGCACTGCTGCTAGGGATTTGTGTTTTTAACTTGGTAGATCTAAGTTTTTCTCATTTTTAGAATTAGACTTTTAATTGCCTTTTTAGTGTTTGACTAATTGCTGCTGTAGTTTTTTATAGTTTAATTGTGTGTTTCAGATCTGGATCTGTGGTGTTGAAAAGAGCATTGTACCAATGGGAGGAGCAAGCTTTGCTTAAGTTTGCATTCCCTAACTCTGTTTATATTTCTAAGATCTGTAGCTTTGTAGATCTGCTGCATTGGTTGTGTATTTTATGATTGTTTTGCTAAATTCTGTGATTATTTTGAGTCTTTGGTGTGTTTGTTTGGGAGGAGATCTCTTAATCCTGAGATTGCTCCTTTAGATCTTGAAGTTGAAAGACTTCTCAGACCTAAAAACACCTTACACACCCCTTTAGTTGATTCTGAGATTGCTGCAATGGGTGGGCAACCTAGGACTTTAAGGGAATTCAATGCACCAGAGGTTTACAATTCTCCCTTATGCATTCAATTCCCTGCTGTCCAAGGGAACTATGAGATCAAGTCTTCTATCATACAGATGTTACCCTCATACCATGGCTTGAGCAGAGAAGACCCATACAAGCATATTGATGAATTTTTAGGTTTGTGCACTACCTTCAATATTGCAAGTTTGGGAGAGGAAGCAACCAGGTTGAGATTCTTCCCTTTTTCATTAAAGGATAGAGCTAGAACTTGGTTGTCAATGCTCCCAACCAATAGTATTCAGTCCTGGAATGACCTTCAATGTCAGTTTTTGGCCAAGTTTTTCCCCATGTCCAAAACAAGTCAGTTGAGGAAGAGCATTATTTCATTTGCTCAAGCCCCAACTGAAGACTTTCACCAAGCCTGGGAGAGATTTAGAGAACTCTTGAAGCAATGTCCCCATCACCAAATTTCTAAATGGCAACTTGTCTAAAGTTTCTATGAAGGAATTGATCCCAAAAGCAGAGATATAGTTGATGCCTCGTGTGGTGGTACATACCTCCACAAGACAGCTGATGAGGCTTGGGAGTTATTTGACATCATTAGTAAAAAATCCATGCAAAGGGATACCTGGGCAAGAAATTTTAAGACCCCTAGAGTAGTTAGAGAAAATACTACTAGAGAGAAAATATATGAGGTGAGTGGACATAATGATTTAGAGAGAAAAGTAGACAGCTAACCCAAAAGTTTGATAAGCTCATGGGAACAATGCAGTCTCCAATGGCTGCCAAAGTGGAGGAAGCATGTGTCATATGCCAGTCCCCCACTCACTCCCTTGAG
Source organism: Chloranthus sessilifolius (assembly GCA_021018995.1). Lineage (NCBI taxonomy): Eukaryota > Viridiplantae > Streptophyta > Magnoliopsida > Chloranthales > Chloranthaceae > Chloranthus > Chloranthus sessilifolius. The sequence goes on along the minus strand of CM037584.1, from coordinate 102,623,457 downwards.
GAATGTCCCTCAACTGCCCAATTTCCAGACTTTGTGATGGAACATGTGAATGCTGCTCAGTCCTATGGACAACAGCCTATTGCTGGCTATCATTGAAAAAATCACCCCAACTTGAGGTGGAGAAAAGACAACTTTCAAAACCAGTAGCAGCAACAGCCACAATAATCCATGCCTTATAGGAATGCCTAGCTATACCAGCAGAATTATTTTCTAAGGCCCCAATACTAACAGCCTATGGCCCAGCCAATGGTTCAACCTCTACATCAAAGTGCACCAGCCCCAACACCCTCTAGGTCCCTTACATTTGAAGACCAAGTTCTGGTTTCACTGCAGAATTTGGGCCCTTTATCTCAAACAGTTAACTCCTACAGTCAAAGCATCAAGAAGATAGAGGACTAACTTGGTCAGCTATCTAATTCTTTAGCTAGGAGAGAGGATGGGAGACTGTCCAGTCAGCCCATGAACAATTCAAAGGGACAATACATGGTTGGTGAGACTCCTTCCCATGAAGAAGTAAAATCTGTCACCACCTTGAGGAGTGGGAGGCTGGTGGATAACCAAGTTGGTATTGAGCCTTATGAGTTAAGTGTAGAAAATAAAGAAATAACTCATGAAAATATGCAGTAGGAGCAGCATATAAAAAATAGGGGGGTGATATGCCCCAACAGAAAATTGAAAATAAAAATAAAGAAAAATCTGATGAACTTGCTAAGGCTGCAAATGGGAGGTCAGTTCCCCATTTGTCATTTCCCAATGTATTGAAAGCAATTTCTCCTTTTGACAAGGGGAATGCTAAGGTTGAGGAGATGATGGAAACTTTCAAACAAGTAAAGATCAACTTGCCTTTACTTGATGCCATCAAGTAGGTTTCAGCCTACGCAAAATTTTTAAAAGAATTGTGCACCCACAAAAGACAGTCTAGGATACACTTATCCAAGAAGGTCTTTTATGCTGAGACAGTGAACCAAGTGCTGTCTATTGCAACTCCAACCAAACTTGAAGACCCTGGAGTTCCCACAATCCCCTGCATCATTGGGGATCATACTATTGAGAAGGCCTTATTAGATCAGGGAGCTAGTGTAAACCTACTTCCATATTTTGTTTATGAGAAGTTAGGCTTGGGAGAATTGAAGTCTACACATGTGGTGCTACAACTAGCAGACATATTTGAAAGGAGGCCTATGCGAATGATAGAGGATGTTTTAGTTGGAGTTGATAAAATTTTCTATCCAACAGATTTTCTAGTTCTTGTCATGGAGCCAAGCAACTGCACCACCTCTATTCTTATGATTTTGGGCAGACCTTTCTTGGCCACTGCCAATGCTTGTATTCAGTGTAGATTAGGAGTAATAGAGGTGTCTTTTGGCAACATGAGGGTTAAATTGAATCTTTACAATGCAGCAAATCAGCCTCACTTAAATGGTGAGGATTATTTTTCAATTGATGTATTGGATGAGCTTTTGGAAGAGACTTTGCCCAAGCTGCTGCATTGTAATGATTTTTGTGATGATTTTGGTAATATTTTTGAGAATGTGTGGAGTGAGATTGTGGAAGAGAAGGCCCCCACACCCATGGTTCAAGAGGTGAAAGCCTTAATTTCTGATGTGAGGCCAGCAGCAAGGTATCCTCCTTGGAAACCTACTGTGATGCCTCTTCCACCACCATCAAAGGAACCTTCGTTGCCTTCACTTGTATGTCCATCAGATGTGGAGTTAAAATAGCTGCCTAAGACCTTGAAGTATGCTCTTTTGGGGGCAAACCAAAAATTGCCAGTGATTATTTCTTCCTCTCGCACCGATAAGCAAGAGGAAGATTTGTTGTGTGTTTTAAAGAAGCATAAGAGAGCAATTGGCTGGACCATTGATGACCTTGGGGGCATCAGCCCTACTATGTGCATGCATAAATCTACCTAGAAGTGCGTTCCAAACCCTCTAGAGAAATGCAGAGAAAATTGAATCCCTACATGTAAGAAGTGGTGATGAAAGAAGTGGTCAAATTGCTAGATGCTGGAGTCATCTACCCAATTTTAGATTCTGAATGGATGGCACCTACTCAAGTGGTACCTAAGAAATCTAGAATTACTGTGATTAAAACTGATGCTAGTGAGCTTGTTCCAACTAAGGAAACCACAGGTTGGAGGGTGTGTATAGACTATCGAAAGCTCAATCTGAAAACCAGAAAAGACCATTTTCCTTTGTCCTTCATTGACCAAATCTTGGATAAGTTAGCAAGAAAGTCTTTTTATTGTTTTCTTGATGGACATTCGGGGTATAACCAAATCCCTGTTTGTCCACAAGATCAAGAAAAGACAACATTCACATGCTCATTTGGCACCTTTGCCTATTGAAGGATGCCATTTTGATTGTGTAATACACCTGCAACTTTCCAAAGGTGCATGTATGTTATATTTCCTAACATGATTGAGCAGTTTCTAGAGATTTTCATGGATGATTTCTCTATTTTTGGGGACAGTTTTAGCCAATGTCTACACCATCTCAACCTTGTGTTAGAGATGTGAGGAAACCAACTTGGTTTTAAGTTAGGAAAAGAGCCATTTTATGGTCACTCAAGGCATTGTCCTTGGCCATGTGGTTTCTCACAGTGGCATTGAGGTAGACAAGGCTAAAATAGATCTGATTGTACATTTACCCCGTGAAACAAGTCAGATCCTTCTTGGGGCATGTTGGCTTCTATAGGCGATTTATCAAAGATTTCAGCAAGGTCTTAAAACCTCTTTGCCACCTGTTGTGCCAAGAGGTTCCCTTTGATTTCAATGATGAATGCCTTAAGGCCTTTGAGCTGTTGAAAAGTTGCCTAACCTCTGCACCTATCCTTCAAGCACCTAATTTTTCTATACCTTTTGAGCTGATGTGTGATACATCAGACTTTAGAATTGGTGCAGTCTTGGGACAAAGGAAGGATAAGGCCCTTGTGTGATTGCATATGCCAGCAAAATCATGATTGATGCTCAGTTAAATTATGCTACAACTGAGAAGGAACTGTTGGAAATTGTCTTTGCTCTAGATAAGTTCAGGTCTTATGTGCTGGGATCCAAGATAATGGTTTTCACAGATCACTCAGCCCTAGGATACCTTTTGTCAAAAAAGGATGCAAAGCCTAGATTGATCAGATGAATCATCCTATTATAGGAGTTTGATCTTGAGATCAAGGACAAGAAAGGGGTTGAAAATGTGGTTGCAGACCACTTGTTTAGGATCCTAGTAGAGGAGTTTGATAGGCTACCTGTTAATGACTCCTTTTCGGATGAACAACTATTTGTTATTAGCACCTCTACACCTTGGTTTGTAAATATTATGAATTACTTGGCAGTAGGGAAGATCCCCCCACATTAGAACAAAATGGACAAGGATCTGTTCTTTTCACAGATCAAATATTATATGAGGGAGGATCCATACCTATTCAAGCATTGTGCAGACCAAGTGGTGAGGAGATGTGTCCCTGATGAGGAATTCCATAATATACTATGTGTCATGAACAGGCATGTGGAGGCCACTTTAGTGGGAACAAAATTGCTGCTAAGCTGCTCCAAAGTTCATTGTGAGAAGAACTTTGGAGCACCTTGATTGAAAAAAGTGGACATTGATTGAGGAAGTGGAGATTGTGAAGCCCAAAGTGTTTGGAAAGAGGGCTTGGCCTGCCAGTAGGACATTGATTGAAAAAAGTAAGAGTAAATCTGTTGAGAGTCCTAAAAGGGAGGCACCTCAAGTGGCCAGCTCTATAGCTGCTCCTCTAATTCCCTCAGCACCTTTAGTCATCCCCTCCATTCCCTCCATGTCTATCCCTTTGCCTGATATCCCTAGCTTTTCCATCCCATTAGTCTCTCTACCATCCTTCTCATTTCCTTTGCCCTCCATTACAATTTTCGTACCTCCCAGCACTTCAGCCTCCCTTTCCACCCTCACCACATCCACACCTCTATCTCCTCCTCTTACCATAGACCCCATCCCTACCTTACCTTCCTTACCCATCACCTCAACCTATAAGAGAAAGTCCAAGCCTACCCCCCCAGCCAACCCATCCATCTCAGCTGCTGAACCCTCCAGCCCCCACCCTTCCACTTCAGCTGAACAAGCCAACACTTCCCCACCATCCATGTCCTTTAACATTGACCCTACCTTCTCCATATCACCTCCACATACCCAGGACCACATAACCAGTGAGGGGTGTTCATCTCTGATGCAGTCCATCATGGACAATATTGAGCATGAGTACACCCCACTACCAGATTCTCCACATCGCACCTCTCCAATGCCTACCCATTTACACACTTCACCCACCCCACCTTTTAACCATGCCCACACTCACCCTTTCCAACCAATTCCACCAATCCAACCCACTGCCCCTGTCACACCTGATCCTTTACCCCATATCCTCAACCTATTACTTTCCCTTCAATCCCATGTGATGGCTAACAACTACACCCAATCATCAATTGAGGCCACACTCTAAGCCATGAACTCCACACTCCAACACCAAGCCTCCATTCCTACCACTGTGCTCTCCATCAAATCCATTTTACAAATTTTAACCCAACCATCCCAACAGCCAGATATCCCTTTACCCATCCATATAACCACTCCCCCCCTTCTCCACAACCCTTAACCTTGGTTGAACCTATCCCTGAAGTTCCTTTCCCTACCTTTACCACTGCCTCCACCCAAACTGCCCTGCACCTAAGTTTGCATTTCCCCAGCCCATTCCCTCTACTTCTACCCCACCCATGCCATCATCCATTCCCCCTCCACAGCTGGATGGCCCTACCTCCCTTGCTGATCAGCCCATCCTACCTACTTCCTTTAATCCCATGGCTCCATACTATACACTCCTTAGAGCCATCCAATGCCTATATTAAGAGAGATGTACTTAGAGGCATGGCTGACCTGAGAACCACAGTGAGGCAGCCTCTGCTTGACCAATTCAAATTTCTACAAGTGACCTACAAGTTGGAGAAGAAATAGATAAAGAAGGATTGGCAGGAAATTATGGTGTAATACAACCAGGAGAAGAATAGAGCTAAGGGCTAAGAGGATGTGATAAAGGCCCTGCAGGCACAACTGAGAGTAGCAGAGGATAAAGCTTATGATTATGGGGTGACTATTGCAGCCCTGCAGAAGAATTTAACTGAAAAGACTGATCGAGAGTTAGCTGAAGCTGTCTCCAAGGAATTAAACCTAGATGTACCTCCCACAGAAACAACTCCTCAATTAAAGGAACCTAGCACAGTCAAGCCTGACATCAAATTCAAGGAGCCCCCTTCCAAGCCTAAGCCAACCCCTACAAAGAATACCACCCCTAGGACTAGAAAAACTTCACCCACAAGGTCCCCGTCCATTGCTGCTGCTCAGAAGAAAGCAAAGGGTAAAGGCCTCCAAGATCCAACTGAGGCTGCAGAGGAGTCAGATGATTAGAGTTGTACAGTTAGGATGTTTTTGCATAATCTCTTTGTAGTTCACTTTCCTTTACATTGTCCATATTTTTGTGTTATCAATGGAATTTCTCTTTAGTCTATTTTTTGTGATTTTCTTGCTGTCTTTTTATTTGATTGTTTACTTTTTTGTCATTATTTTTGTGTTATGATTAATACTTGTTCTTATTTTGTTTGTGTATTGGTGTTCTTTGTTTAGCAGAGTGTTTATTTGTTTATTTTTCTTTCCTTGCTTATCTGTATATGTTTTTCCCCTACTACACATCTCTGTATATTTAAATTAGTGAGGACACTGCTCCTCATAGGTTTGGGGGTGTGGCAAGGTTTGCCAATGGATAGTTAATGGTAGTGCAGCAAGGTTTTAATAGAAATTGAGAAAATAAAATAATTTTCCACTTGATTTTTTTTAAATAGAGGAAATTAATAGCTTTTAAAAACTGAGACATGCTATAGTTTGAACATTTTCATGAAGCAAATGTCAGGAATTTTTTAAAACTTAGTGCTTAGTGAACTTGAAAAGAGAAAATTGTGAGGATATACCCTAGAAATCTGATGAAAGACCATATCTAGTGAGATTTGGGCCTGAAATTTTTTTTCTTGAAGAGTGTCTTGGCAATTTTTCTGCTCTAAGGACTGATTGGATCTAGTTTTCCTCACTAGAAGTAAGGAAAATCCAAGTTGAAATAGCTTGACAACATTCATGACATTGAGGACATAAAGTAAGGCCATCCCTTGGACAGTTTGAGCTTAAAATTTCTCACCTTTGAACTGTCCTTGATACACATTTTTTGAGCCTTAAAAATCCCAGTTTTCTTTGATGAAAACTAGAAGATTTGAACCCAAAACCTCTTGACCTATTTCAGTTCACCCTCAAACTGAGAAATCAGGAAATAGGAGAAGTAGGTTAAAGGAGTAAGGTTTGACAGCTGGTTGAAAAAGAGGAAAGCACAATTGGTGGCATTCTAGTCCGTAAAAAGAAAAATATAGAAAAATACAAAAAGCATACAAAAAGAAAAGAAAAATAGAAAAGCAAAATAAAAGAATGAGAAAGAGAAGTCACTTCATTGGATATTTTGAAAGAGAAGAGAAAAAGCTACTCACTTTGGCTCTAAAAATTCAAAAAGATGGATTTATGCTGAAATGAAGGTTGTGAAGATGTAAATCACCTCCTTACCTTACTGATTTCTCAAATTTGAATCCTTTTATTCCCTTTTATTGTTTGTAAACCTCACCCATAAGCCACATTACAATCCAATAAAAAGATCCTACTGATCTGAAAATTGATTGAGCTGTCATGGAGATGAGAATTTGTTTGATCTATGGTGAAAGGAGTTAGAAAATTTTAGAACTTAGAGAAATGCCATGCTCATGCTTGCAGTCCTATTTGAGGGCTGTAACTGCTCTTGAGCTGTGTGAGTTGATACACCCTTCTATTTTTGTTATGAGTGACAGCCCTGGTGAGCTTTGGGTCTGAAATTAGGATTGATGGGGGCATTATCAAAACATGATTCTCAATTTGAGGGTAAGCTTTGCATTAATTTTCATATAAGATACCGTGACATGAGTTGATTGATTGTGTAGGGATTACAATAGTACTTTAGTTTTAAACTACCATGTTTTTGCTGAGAATCTTCTAAAACTGAATGGACAAGGTGTGGAATGAATTTTATACTGCTTGAATTTTGTTTTAACATTCTGCACTAATATTAACTGAGTTATTGGAGAAGTTTGTGGGTAACTTCACTGAAAACCCTCAGGAGACTTCACTCCTCCACTAGGGATCACCTAAGGGTTTAAAAGGCTTGATGCATATGCTAAATGCATCTGTGTTCCCTACAAAAGTGGCATTTTTTATTTTCAATAATTGTTTTTACTTTCTCCTTTGCTCAGGGACTAGCAAAGCTTAGGTTTGGGGGTGTGTTAAGCAGTGAAAAATACCATTTTTCACCTCCTAACCTGACCTTTGGTGGACCCTTAAGCTGACTAATAATGTGCTTTAAGTGTATTTTGTAGATAAATAATAAATTGCAAGCTTAGTGCAGACATCCACTTAAAATAGCCAAAGAAGCAATTTGCTGCTCAACATGTGACCTTACAGCCCAAAGGCCAGCCAATCAACCAGTCTAAAAGATCCTTAGAAGTTCATGAGATTGTCTTTAGCCCAACTGGGAAGGCTTGAGGCTGAGTGTAGTTGCAAGGAATGAGGATTGAATCCACCAAGAGGTGGCTGAGTGTTGAACAAAGGAAGAACAACACACTAGAGATGTATGCTAGTAGTGGAAGCACAAGAGTAAACCTGTCGAGAGGTTAACTTTAGTTGCCAAGAGGATCTGATACTAAAAAGCCAACATATCGAGAGGTTCCATGAAGCTGTCGAGAGCTCCCCAATAGCTATCGAGAGGTTGTGATACACAGGAGCCAAGCTGTCGAGAGGTTCTAAAGTGAATTAGTGAAGAGATCGAGAGGATGACAGATCCTGTCGAGAGGTTAGAAGTGCAGCAAAAGATCCTGTCGACACCTTACCTGAAGGTGCATGAGAAGTTGAGAGGTTCTAAGTACATCTCAAGAGGTTCAACTGAACCTGTCGAGCAGTCCAAGACAACCTGTCAACAACTCACTTGAAACCATGCGCATTCTCGCGAGATAGATCAAACCTGTTGAGAGCTCAGTGGTAGTTTGTATAACCAATCAACAGGTTGATTATAACCTGTCGAGAGGGTGAATGGAGAAATGGATAGAACGGTGAAGCGGGCTTCCAATCCTGTCAAGATGTTTCAATCCTGTCGAAAGACACATAGATCCTGTTGACTAGTCATCCAATCCTATCGACTAGTGCAATTCAACTCCTTGAGAAGTTCCCAAACCTATCGAAATAAAGAGTAGGCACACTAAGAACCTGTTGAGTGGTTCTCTGAACCTCTAGACACTCGAACTAGCAACTTCTCAAGGCCCCTTTTGCAGCAATTGCCAACTTCCAAATTTTGTGCACACACCCCAAAGCATGCCAGCAAGCCCTGGAAGTATTTTTGGTACTCAACTATGCACAATTGGAAACCCTAACTACCTCATGTGTATTTATTGGTTGTGGACAAATGGGGAGAAGAGTTTCTAGAAGAGAAATCAGCTACATCAGCAACCCAAAATAACAGACTTATTCTCTTGGGCTCTGATTGGCTGAAATGAATCTGAGATAGAGGAAGAAGGTATAAATAGAAGAGAAGTTTTACAGAAGAACCATCCAAAATTTGAGAGAACCAGAGCTTTGTTTGAGATCCATTTTTCCTCCTAAAACTCCCTCTCTCTTCCTTCTTCTCCCATTCTTTCCTTAGCCAATCATGTTTGGCTAATCTCCTTTCAGTAGTTAGGGTGAGGTCTTGAGCTATAAATCGAGAGTTTCAGAGGCTTGTAAGAGATTGTGTGTTGCACAGATTATAGATCTAGGCATAATAGGATTGTAAGTTGTATTATTGCAATATAATTATGGTTTTTAAAGGTAATTCTAATCTATATTTCACTTCTTCATATTTGATTTCTCTGGATTGGATACTTTCGTGGATGCCAGCCAGAAATAGAGAGCTGGTAGCTTGGCACCCGTAGCATCTGCAAGAGTTTACCTGCTCCAATCAAGATCAATAGGTCAAAACAATCTCTTTGATGAACTGTATCCAGTAGAAGGGCAGATCATAATCCTAGGATTGCTTTGATTCATTGTTGGAGATTGGATTCTTATACCTTGCATTTGCCGGGGGAACCCGGGAAGCTTGTAGCAAGATGGAGGATTGTTGCAAATCTGTCCTCTACACTGCCTTAGATTCCTTTTATTTTCAGTAAGAGATCAAGACCCCTAGCTGCTGTTCTCCATTGTTTGAATTTTCATCTTTTCTATATCTCCCCTCATCTCTGTGTTTGATCAGATATGGATCACTTGCATTTAACCTTTATAGTTTGTAGTAAAAGTGATAAAAACTTAAAACCTCTCATCTTTCCTATTTTTGTTTAGCTTAAATTAGGATAGAGTGTGAGACCTACCATAGATCTGGAGATTTACTTTAGTTAAACCACATTTCCTTGTGGACATACCCTTACTTACCTTTTAAAACTTATTGCAACAGCCCTGGTTCTTATAGGACTGGTTGCACACCTTGATTCCATACATCTGTAATTTATGTCTTTTAATTAGCTGTTTTAATCATATAATAATTGCAAGGTGGGTAGAGCCAACAGTCTCCAATAACACAAGGGATAGTAGGCACCCCTGGGACTTGTAGTTTTACTTGTGTGGCTATAGACAACACAAATTTGACTGTTTCTGCTGCAAAGACCTTCTTGGATAAATGGACCCTTACCTTTCTCTTTTGTGTGCACAGGTCTTTGAGAAACTTGGTATAGACTGGGACCTGTTTGATGGCATCAAGCAGAGGTAAATTGATCTTAACTTTCTTGAATGTCTCCAAAATTTCCTCCATCTGGGCATTCCCCATATCAAAAGTGATGGGCTAGCAAGTGAATGGGGAAATGGCAGCTGTGGTACTACTGGTGCCTCAGCTGTAAGCCTATCCTTTTCATCAAAATTTTTTTGCTTTCTATTTTTCTCATTTTTTTGGTTTTGTTGGGGCTCAAAATTAGTCCCATTATTATACTCCTGCTGCTCATCAGCAGAAGTTGAGTTCAAGCTTTCCTTTGCACATTCATTCTCCTTCATTTTCTCCTTTCCCACCTGGTTATCCACCACCTTACCACTCCTTAAGGTAGTGATTGCCTTAGCCTCCTCATGAGTTGAGGAGTCTTCTCCAATCATATATTGACCCTTTGGATTGTTCATGGGTTGACTTGGCAACCTGCCCTCTTCTCTCTTGGTCAAAGCATTAGAGATTTGACCAAGCTGGTCTTCAATTTTTTTTATGCTTTAACTATGAGAGTTCACAGTTTGAGATAAGGAACAAAGGTTTTGCAATGAGGACAAAACCTGTTCCTCAAAAGATGGGGCTCTAGGTTGTGGTGGTGGCAATGCCAATTGGTTTGACAGTGAGGCTGACTGCTGATAGAGTTGTCTAGACATAAAACCCCCTGGTTATACTATTGCTGTTGTTGTGGTTTGTATGGTAATGCCTGATGCTGTTGCTGGGGTTATTGATATGTGTCTTGTCTCCACCTCAAATTGGGGTGGTTTCTCCATTGATACCCAATAGGCTATTGCCCATATGAATGGGCAGCATTGGCATGTTCCATGACCAATTTAAGGTATGCGCTGGCTAATGGACACTCCTCAAGTGAATGTGTGGGAGACTGACATATCAGATATACCTCTTTCACTTGTGCAGCCATTCTAAGCTGCATCACATTCATCAATTTGTCAAATTTCAGGCTCAGGCTGTCCACCTTCCTTTCCAAATCATTGTACACATTGACCTCATACATCTTACCTCTAGAGGTGGATTCTTTTACCATCTTAGTTGGAGTCTCAATGTCATTTCGGGACAGAGACACTTGCTGCATGAAATTCTCATTGATGACCTCAAAAAGCTCCCAGGCCTCTTCAACTGTCTTGTGGAGGTAAGTACCCCTATATGAGGCATCCACCATATCCCTGCTTTTGGGATCAATTCCTTGGTAGAAGCTTTGGACAAGCTGCCACTTAAGAATTTGTTGGTGTGGGCATTGCTTCAATAGATCTTTAAACCTTTCCTAAGCTTGATGGAAATCCTCAGTTGAGAATTGAGCTAATGAAATTATTCTCTTTCTCAACTGGCTGGTTTTAGACATAGGAAAAAATTTAGCCAAAAACTGGCATTGGAGGTCATTCCAGGATTGTATGCTGTTTGCTGGGAGCATAGAGAGCCAGGTTCTAGCTCTATCCTTTAGGGAGAAAGGAAAAAGCCTCAGTTTGATGGCTTCCTCTCCCAAGCCAGCAATATTGAATGTGGTGCATAAGGCAAGGAACCCATCTATGTGCCTATATGGGTCCTCCTTACTTAGCCCATGGAATGAGAGCAACATTTGGATGGTTCAGGATTTGATCTCATAATTTCTTTGAACTACCGGAAATTGAATGCAGAAGGGGTCTAAATAGACCCTTGGTGCATAGTATTCCTTCAGTGTTCTTTGTTACTGACCCATCACAGCTGGCTTAATATTAACAACAGGGGTTTGTGTGGTGTTCCTATGTCTAAGGACCCTCTCTACCTCAAGATTTAAAGGTTCTATTGAAGGTCTAAGAGATCTTCTACCAAGCATACACACACACACAAAGCAAGTAAAGAAAATCAGCACACTTCAAAGAATTATAAACAAAAATTACTGCTAAATTTCTACTGCTGAATTTAAGGAGTTAACAAAAAATGAAACAAAAAGCAAGGGAGAGGGGGTGCAAACTAAGGCAACCAAGCCCCAACTGCAGCTTCCAACTCCACTTTTTGCTGTTATTCCAGATCTTTAAAAACCACAACAAATTCACTAGTACTTTTTATTCAAACACAGACACTGCTAGAAATGAATTTATAAACATACAAAATAAAAACTCAGGTCTACTAATTAGATCAAGATTCTCCGGTAGCGGCGCTAAAATCTTATTAGTACAACTCTATGCAGACAGAATTTTATTGTAAAAATGAATAGTTAAAACACAACAGAAAATAAAATGTGAATGAAGATGGTTCACAGCACAAAGCATAGCCTGCAAGATCCAGGGCTTGTTGTAGCAAGTTTTGATAAGAAAGGATTGTCCCACAGGGAAACTTGATCTAGAACCACAAGGGTTGTTTAGTAGGCATCCAGATATGAAAATCCTAAAGAAAGGGAGTTTAGGGTTGTCACTAAATTAAACTAAAACTAAGAACATAAAAATAAACTATAGTTAAAGAAAGGGATAAAAGAAGGGTGAGGGTGGTGTGGTAAAAAAAATAAAGATAAAATGATGAGAAGTATGCAACTGAGAGTAACTTAGTAATGCAACTCAGATCTAGCAATGACTCTGCAGCAATCCTTCAGATGGCTACAAGCACATCTGCTAGGTAGAAGAATCTAATCTAATCCAAAGGTAAGGACTGATCTTAGGGTTATATGCAGTCCACTACAATGGTCACAGCATATCCCAATGACTTCATCTAATCAATGGATCAAATCAGAACATGAACACCATTGCAGACACTATGCTTGCAAGGCTACAAGCTCATGCATCCATAGGATCGAACAATCTTAGAAATTAAAGTGAGAACCACAAGAAATCCCAGGCTGTATGGGGACTTAGACTCAGCTGGTCATTACTACAAAAGGCCTGCAGTGACCCAACTCACATGTCTGCAATCTCTAAAGAATATCAGATCTAAAAAACTGAAGATGGCATTGCAACACAAAGGAGAGTTTGGCTCTGCAACTATCTCTTACTTGGCTACAAGCTTAAGTGCAGAGAAGAAGAATCCATCTCAGATCTGTGACTTACACCATCCTTAGGGCTATAGTCTATCCACTTAAATGGTCATAGGCTATCTCAGAGGTTATCTTCCTCACTGATGATGAGATAAAATAAGAAAACTGCTGCTGCCACCATGGTTGTAGGGCTACAAGCTCAAGCAGCCATGGGTGCATCAAACCAACAACACTCGATGTGAGAAACATAAAGAAATACTGATTCAATTGAACTATAAAAATGGCATTGCATTGATTAAAATAGACCTTCCAATGTTTGCCCTCAAGGCAACAGCCAGTGTAAAGGCCTAAATCAGCTCCCAAAGTTTATATAAAACCCATTGCAAACTGAAGTAAACTAGCTACTTACAAAAGATCTTCGTTGTTGCTCCCCCAGCTGTACTTTCTTTATTTGTTTGTGGTAAAAGAAATTTAAAATCAAAATAAAACAGGGATGAAATCAGCACAACTGAGAAGTCCTAGACCTGCAAGATATAGGGTCCATTGTGGCAAGTTTTGATAAGTAAGAGTTTGTCCCATAGGGAAAGATGATCTACAGCTCCAAGGGAGCCATCTCTAGTAGTCCCTCCAGATCTGACTATAGATCTTGCAGTCCTTAAGGGAAGGGAGTTTAAGGTCACTTAGTTTACAAATCCTCAGGTAGCCTAATGTCTAAACTACAGAAAGGGTTGAGAGGACGGATGGAGTGTGGAAAATAAATATAAAAGGGTGAGAAGTATGTTATTGAACCTAGATCAGAGGAGTTTTGTAACTCATATTCAGATCTGATGTTATAGAAATCCTGTCCAATGGCTATGTTATCACCATTGAGGATAAAAGATCCAACCCATCTCTCTGCCATGATTCAATCCCTTAAGGTTATAACCTGTCCACTCAAATGGTCACAGACTATCCCATAGGGGAACCACAATCCAAGGATGGGTCAAAACAAGTTAATCATTATAGGCACTATTTCATCTAGGCTACCAGCTCAAGAATCCATAGGGAACCTCAACCTCTAAAGCTCTATGTGTGGGGCTAAGGCTGTATAGGATCATGATAGCCCAGACAAAGAACCAGCAAGAGATTGAGTACAACCTTCGATCTAGCTGTCCATTGCTTGAGTGAGGCTACAATGGTCCAGTCACAAGCCTACAATCTCTATAACCAGATCAGATCTAAATCTGATAGCGGATCTATACAAATTTAGGGGAGTCTGCCTCTGTACAATCTCCCACCAGGCTTATACAAGCTCAGGTGTAAAGAAGAAAGATCCATCTCGGATTGGTGGATTAGAATCACCCTAAGGCTATAATCTATCTACTTGAATGGTCACATACTATCCCAGAGGCTATCCTCCTCACGGAGCCCAAGACAAAACAAGAATATCGCTGCCACCACCATGGTCACAAGGCTACCAGCTCAAGCTCCCATGGGGATTTCAGATCTAGTGGGTCCTGTGGTGGGGCTAAGGCTGTATAGGACAATGATAGCCCAGACACACAGGTCACTTGGATCTGAGTGGCCCTTAGAATCAGTCCTCCATTGCTTTAAAATACAGCCAAAGCAATGGCGGATCACAAGGCAGCAGCCTTACACAGAGCATCTCACATTTAAACACAAATCCCATAATGTAAAAATCCTATTACAAAACTTCCATTAAACTAGTTCAAAAATGCATACAAAGGCATGGCCAGCAAGTGCTGGACTATGGAGAGAAAGAAAAAGAAGAAAAAGAAAACTACTTACAGCTACAAAAAGAAAAGAAAAACGATCTCAGATCAAGTCTCTAAGAAATGAGATGTATTCCCAGCTATTCTAGGATTTTTTTACCTAAGCTAAGTATGGGTTTATATAGCAGTGGTATGGCGGCGCATTAGGGTTAGGAAACCCTAATTTTAACGATGCCACGTGACCGAATAGTGATCCTTGGATGCCTTGGGGTGCATGCACAGAGATTTGAGCATGGGAGTGCGTGCCCTAATTGCTAGAAATTCTCAGAAGGTCCTCTGCTGAAGAGTTGGAAGTTGAAGTTCAGAGCTTCGCTAGGTAGCCATTATTTCCTAGACTTGTCGTGTGGTAGCTCTTGCTCTTCTCTAGGATGATTTGATATTGAAGCTTCAACCGTCGCGAGGTTGCCTTGGTTTGCTCTTCAGGCAGTCACGAGGTTGAGTAGATATCAAAGCCTCAGATGTCGCGCGGTTGGAGTTCAAGCAGTCGCGAGGTAGCTGTACGATCGCTGGGTTGATCTTCGTGAGGACAGATTTGAATAGCGCAAGAACTTCGTGAGCACTTCTCTTCAATGGACTTCGCGAGTTTCCTTGTGAGGCTTTAATGAGTTCTGAACTGCGCGAGGTTCCATGTCTTAATTGATCTTTGCGAGGATGGCTCTACCTTCACAAGGATGCTTTCTTCTTGAATGGCGCGAGAACTGCACGAGGAGTTCTTTTATGATAATTGCATCCTGCGGCCACTGCGTGACAGCTGCGCGAGGAGTCTCCTGAAGCTCTCTCTCCTCAGCCGTTCTGAGAGAACTACGCGAGGTTGAGAGAGGTCTGCTTTGAACTGCGTGAGACTGAGCGATGTGTTCTACTCTTGAGCTTTGCGAGAGCTGCACGAGTAGTTGTTGTGAAGTCTTGGGAAGCTCAGTTGGACTGCGCGAGGTTCATTCCAGGTTTGGATTCAGAGTCCATCCTTCTGAGGGACTTCTGGTGCCAAAACAGGCTCCTTAGCAGGATTCCTGGCCTTATTTCACTGCTGATTATTATCTAGATAAAATAGTTAACAAGAACTTATTAGATGGCTAAGGGTCTAATCAAAGGTTAAGTTAAGGGGTGAAAAGTGGTACTTTTCAGGTCTTAACATACCCCCAAACCTAATCTTTGCTAGTCCCTTAGCAAAGCTACATTAAATCTACTACAAAATTTAAATGCCCCTTTCATAGGGAGCACAGATATATTTAGCATATGTACCAAGCCTTTTAAACCCCTAGGTGATCCCTAGTGGAGGAGTGAAGTCTCCTGAAGGTTTTCAGTGAAGACACCCACAAACTTCTCAATGAAACAGTTAACAAAAGTGCAATATCATCAAGTGAGCAGTCAAGGGGCAGACTTAGTTTACTCTTGAATCAGTAAGCATAAAAGAAATTTAATCCATTGGTTGTACAGTAATTTAAACAGCATAAACTTCTCATGAATGCACAGCATTTCCAATTAGTTTACAACCACAGAAAACTACACAAGTGTGTGCCAGCACTGAGCTCATCATCAGATCAAAAATTAGGTTATAGGTCATACATAATGCATTCAAGTTCAGACCCAAAAACTTTTCAGGGCATACTGTCATAAAGGTCTTATTGAGGGGTTCATTTCCAAACAGGCTCAAGAGCAGTTACATCCCCCAAATGGGTCTGTAATCATGAGCATAGGCAGAGTTCTTAAGTGCTAACATCATTGACATGTCCTCACCATAGATTGGGTCACTCTTTATCTCCACATGACAGCTCACTCAACTTTGGATCACAAGGGCTTTTAACTGGGTTGTAATGTGGCTTATGGAGTGGGGTTAAAAAGAATGGAAGGTTGAAAAGGGGTTCAAAATTGAGAAATTAGTAGGTGACAGAGGTGATTCATGACTTCACCTTCTTGAATTCAGCTCCCTTCATCTTCTTTGAGATTTTCAGATTTGAAGTGATCAGTTTCTCTTCTTGTCTTTGATTTTTCAAAAGAAGGTTCCTCTTGACTCCTCTCATACTCCTCTTCATTGTTATTTTTACTTCTTTTTGATGGAATTTTCTTCTTTTTATTTTCGTTTTTGCTTTTCTGAAGTGCCACCATGTTCTCAGTTACCATATTGCCAGAATTTTGAGGTACTTCTTCTCCATTCACCTAATGTTGACCATAGCTAGTCATCTTCAACTTTTTCTCCTTTCCCTTCTGAATTCTCAAAGTGAGGATAAACTGAATCAGGTTCATAGGTTCAGGTACAAGTACTCAGGTGTATTTTGAAGAAATTTAGGATTTAAAGCTCAAAGGGGGTATGGACAAGGGCAGTTGCTTTAGGGTTGGTCTTTTTAGGCTCAAACTGTCCAAGAGAAGGCCTTAATCCTTTCCTAAGTTTCATGAGTGCTGTCAGTTGTTTCAACTTGGAGTTTCCTAACTTCTAGTGAGCACAGTGACTCAGCCAGTCCTTAGAACTAGAAGAAATTGCCTTAGTCACTCCTCAAAGAAAAAAAATTTTGTAGGCCCAATTCTCACTGGTTATGGTCTTCCTTTGAACTTTTAAGTATGTCCTCACCTTTTTCTCTCTCTAATGATTCACTTAGTGCTGATACAAGTGGGTTTCCTTGGTGATCTCGTCATGGAAATGTGAAATATCACAAGTTTATAATGTCTAAAGTTTGCAGAGATTTTAAATTTCTTATTTTTCATGATTCTTAAGTGATCATAGATCCATTTCCATATTACTCACATGACTCTGCTGCACTTAAGTTAACTATTCCATTGGCAGGGTTTGCCTGCCATACTCCCAAACCTATGAGGAGCAGTGTCCTCACTGGGTCAAAGGTGAATGTGTAATAGATGTAGTGATGGTAAAAAGAAAAGAAAAGAGCATGGGACAAAACAC
Organism: Chloranthus sessilifolius; assembly: GCA_021018995.1. NCBI lineage: Eukaryota > Viridiplantae > Streptophyta > Magnoliopsida > Chloranthales > Chloranthaceae > Chloranthus > Chloranthus sessilifolius. Next base: position 102,605,981 of record CM037584.1, on the reverse strand, counting down.
ACAACAGACAAAGCAAAATAGAAATGACAAAAGAAGAAAATCTATTAAAAATGAGAAATGTACAAACAGAATCAAAAGATTACAGAAACAGAAAAAAAATCCTAGGTACAATCTAATCAGAGTCTGGATTAAAACTTGTCCCAACCCATCTTCTTGGCATGTTCTTGAAGGTAAGCCTCCTCTTTTTTCTTTCGTTCCCTCTCTTCCTTTCTTTGGGCGGCAGTTTTGGGTGTGGATGGTGCCCTGACCCTCATTTTTCTGGTCTTTGGTTGAGGAGGGATCGTTGAAGATTTATCTGTGGTTGGCTCAGGGGATTTGATAGGACTTTTTCCTTTGGGGCTCTTCCCTGGCTGAGGCTGAGGGGGAATGAGAGGGGATTGGGCATGTTCTGGTGCAGGAGGGACAACAAGGGATTTATCTTTGGCTTTCACCTGAGGCAGGAGAGGACTTTTCCCTTTTCCAAGCTTAGGAGGAGCCACAGAAGACTTTTCTTGTGCCTTTGCTGCAGGAATGGCAGGGCTCTTCCCTTTCTCGGGCTGACTCATTGGTGGTGCCTCCTCAGATTGGGCAGATGTTTCCTTTCCAATTTTTAGAGAGGCAGTAGTGTGAGAAGTTCTTTTGGCTGTAACCTTCCTTCTCTGAGGATAGGTTTGGTCAACAGGGCTTGATGAAGGAGCAACAACAGGAGGCTGGGCAGGTGGATCCATGGGAGGTGCAGAATCAGGGTCAGAGTCAGAAGGAAAAAGCACAGTGGGATCCAAACCAAGGGTAGCAGCAGCCTGTCTGCGTTCCTCTTTGGAAAGTAGGCGACCATGGGGATCATCCTGAGCAGAAGCTCTGGTGGCCTTTGGAGGTGGGGATGGAGGGGCTGGCCTTTTTTCTTTTTTGGGCTGCAGTGGCTCTTTTAGAAGTGGAGGGTTTCTTGGAAGGTGTCCTTTTTCTTTTGGGGGCAGGAGATGGAACAGGGGGAGGCACTGAGACAGGAGCAGGAGCTGGAGTAGGGACCTTAGCAGGAATAGGAACTGGAGTAGGAGGAGAAACCGGAGTTGGGGTTGTAGGAGGTGGGGGAATAGGTTGTGTAGGTGTAGGGGGAGGGGGAGTGGAAGAAGATGGCCCTGGGTGGGTGGAAGAGGATGGGGCCTCAGGGGGTGCTGTGGCGAGAGGGGTGGGCTCAAGTGGTTGGCCTGACAGCCATGCCACCCTTTTTTGCAAAATTTCTATCTGCTTTTCAGTATAAAGGAGGTTGGCATCAGAAAGCCCCTTAGTGAGCCGATGGATCTCCTCGGCATTGTGCAGTCTCTTTTCGAACATCCGGGCTCTCTTCTGCGCCAACTCGGCATTGCCCTTCTCCATCTCCGCATTCAATTTGTAATAAGTAGCAGCAACCTTCGCTACAGTGAGGGTCTCCAAAATTGACTCCCACCCCTTTGAAACATCACGCAGCTTCTGCCTATGAGCAAGCTTGAGGTCACTCAATTTCTGCAACAAGGGGTACTCAATGGCTTGTCGAAGTTGGGCCATGCTCCTCAGGACATCCCTCTTAATATAGGCATTGTCCCTCATGGCATGGAGGAGGGTGAAGTAGGGAGGGGTGTAATAGGGGTGTCTGGGTAAGATTGGTAGAAATGGAGTGGATGAAGTAGAAGGTGATTGATCTTGGGGGGGTAAAGTGGGGGCTGTAGTGATGAAGTCTAGAGGAGGGGTAGAAGTTGCTGGGGCAGTCTGTGTTGAATGGTCAGTGAATTGAGGAGGGGGTAGGATAAGGGGTGGAATGGAAGGCATGGGTGGAAAAGTAAATGAAGGATGGTCAGTATAGGTGGATGGTTCTGGGTAAGGGAAAAATGGAATGGTAAAGGGTCGAAATGGAAGTGGTGGGGTTACAAATATGTGGGGTTGAATGGGAAAGGTGGATGGGAAAGGGTCGAAATGGAAGTGGTGGGGTTACAAATATGTGGGGTTGAATGGGAAAGGTGGATGGGAAAGGGTCGAAATGGAAGTGGTGGGGTTACAAATATGTGGGGTTGAATGGGAAAGGTGAATGGGAAAGGAATGGGGTTGGTTTGGGTAGAAGTGTTGGTAAATTGTGGTGGAGGTAATATGAGTGGGGGAAGGATAGGGATAGTGGGGAAGGAGTGGTGGGGTATGGTGTCTTGGAGGGTTAAGGGTGTAGTTAAGTCAATTGGGGTGAGGTCTGGTGGCACTGCGGAGTCAGAGGTGGAAGGGGGTTGGATCAGTGAGGTGGGAGGAGGTTGTGTAGAGATGGGTGGGTTTGTCAATGTTTGAAGGGTGGATTATATGTTGGTGATGTCAGTCTGCATTTGGGCTTGGGTGTGGGTTGTGGTAGATAGCTGGGTCTGGATGTCATGTATGAGGGAAAGGATATGGGTAAGGGTATCTGAGGTTGGGTGGGGTGGAGTATGAGAATTGGAGGGAACAGGTTGGAAAGGGGAAGTGGGGGCATGATGGAAAGTTGTAGGGGGAGAAGATGAAAGGTCTGGTGAATGATGTGGTGAAGGGAGGGGGGAATCTGGGAGGGGGATATCATGGGTTGGCAAGGTATCAAGCAAGGTAGTCATGAAGGCCTGATACCCTGAAGTGGAGGCTAGGTTAAAGTCAAGATCTTAGAGTGGAGATGTAGTTGTGAGGGGTTGGACTAAGGGTTGGTCAATATGTGGTGTGTCTGTGGGAATGATAGGGGTGGTAGAGGTAGATAAAGATAAGGCAGGGATTGTGTGAGAGGTTTTTCTTTTAAGGTAGGTTATCAAGGGAGGGCTGTCAGGGGTTCGTTCAGATGAGGTTGGAGATACTGGGGCTGTGTATTGAGGTAAGGTGGGTGAAGGGGGAGTGCTGTCATGTGGTTCAACACTTTCCACCCAGGAATGAATCACAGGGGGAGGTGGAATGGAAAAGGGGGATAAGAGAGGGAAAGGGAGAGATGGAATAGGCACAGAAGCTGATGGAGGGGAAAATGTGGTGGGTGGAGGTATACTGCAGAAGTAGAGGTGACAGAAGCTTGCACCACCTTCTTTGCAGCAGGGGCTTTAGCTCTCTTTTTGGGGGCAGGGGTGGCCTTTGCCGCAGCAGTTCCCTCTCCTTGCTCAGAAACAACCTGAGCTTCAGCCTTCTTCTTCTTCTGTGGATCCATCAGACTTCTACTGATCCCCCATTGTCTTCTGGCAAAAGAGGTGGGAGTGAGGTCAGCAGATAACTCCCCCACTGGTATCTTGTATCCTCCCCTTAGAAGTAATTTGGTGATGAGTCTTCCATAGGGGAGAGTGTGGATCTTCTTTTGCAGCCCGAGCTTCACCATCATATCCTTCATGGCCTCAAAGATCAACCATGCAGCATTAAATCCATGGCCCAGAGAGAAGGAATAGAGAGCATCAACAATTGGTGTCCTCCTCTCTTGCTGATGGTCGGAGCAATAGATATTCTTTCTCAACACTTGATCAATGAACAACAATTTGGGATCTAAATATCTTCTTCTGATGGAGTCCCCTGTGGCCTTCAAACCTCTGGTAATGGCCTGTGCAATGGTATCAATGGAGGCACTCACGGGGGAACCATAACCACAGTTGGGATAAAAAATGGCGGGGATGCCCATGACTTCAGCAATCAACGCTGGGCTAAGTAGCATCTCAAAATTGTCAACTAACACAAGGAGGCCTGGCTGCCCATGTGTGTCTAGTCTGACCCTAAGGTGCTGGTAAAAGAGTTGCACTAACCAAGGGTAAGCTAGTGCAGGAATCATTTGCATCAAGGGGAACAAACCAGCCTTGCGCAAGAACTCAATGGCAGGTGCTGACAACGGCTCGGATTCAAAGAAGGATATATCAAAAATGGCTTTAGGCTCTAAAGGAATGGAAATGAGGAGCTCAGAGGGGGTAGAGTAATCCGGTGTTTGTTCAGTCACCTCAGGAACCACCTCCTTCCCTTTTTGTTGTGCCGTAGAGGACTTGGCTTTCTTAGGGGCAAGCTCCACGGTGGCACAGTCCCTTCGGCTCTTTTAGGAGCCATTAAGATTCTCCTTGGTGAGTGAGCAGTTGAAATTTCGAAAGAAAAAAATCAAGAGCTGAGTCTTACCCTAAAAGTTAGGGTTCTGTTCAATTTGATGTACGGTAGACCGCAGGAGCTCCTAGCAGGGGGCAACTGTTGATGGAAGCTTTAAGAACAAAAATCTAGAATTTCAAAGTGAGTGATGAACTGTAGACAGGATGCTGGAGGAGAGAGATTGAGAGGAGTGGGAGCTAGGGTTTCGCTGGCAGGAGAGGAAAGAGAAAGCAGTAAAGAAAAGTAGCGCGGGGTTGGATTTTAAATATCGCGAGGCTCGGCGCGCTTCAAAAATATCTGCTCACTGGATAGGCTGAATGGGTCGCGAGATTGGATGTTCATTTAAACTGCGCGAGGAAGCCCACACAACTATATCTGAAACTCGCGATGGCAAAGCAAAGTGATTCTCTATGAATTGCGCGAGAGGAAACCAAACCAAATTTTCACAACCTCGCGATGGCTTAACAGAGTCAGAATTCATAAACCCACTAGTCAGCCTTTTGACCTTTATTTTGGGGGTGGATTCTCTCACAGGCTCTCTTCCAGGGACACCCATAAGCATTACAAAACATTGAAAAATTCCCATACTCTCAAAGCATTAAATTCACACATCATGAAAAGCATTCAAATAATACCATCATCATTCAATCACTTGAAATTAGCAAACAAGGGGAACAGGAATAAAAGTAGGCATAAAGCACTAAACTCAGACTCTAACAAGATCACTACAGATTCCTCTAAACTGTAAAGTACATATCATACAAAGTGCACAGTTCTTAACATCAATTCAATGAAATATCCCCCTCAGGGTTTGAGGATCTTTCACCAATCAAAAATTGGCCCTTGGGATTAATCACTGGTTGACAGGGCGACCTTCCCTCTTCTCTTTTGGCTAAGGTATTCGCTAGTTGGCCAATCTGCTCTTCCATCTTCTTGATGCTCTGACCATGAGAATTCACAGTCTGAGCCAAGGAACCCAGGTTTTGCAGTGAGGTCAAGACTTGGTCCTCGAAAGAAGTATTTCTGGGTTGAGATGAGGGTAAGACCAATTGATTTTATTGCTGATGGGGCTGCTGATGGTGCTGGAAGTTAGACCGAGGGGCATACCCTTGATTGGACTGCTGTTGTGGCCTTTGTGGTGAGGCCAACATCTGCTACGGCTGCATGTTGTTGTCTTGCCTCCACCTCAGATTTGGGTGGTCTCTCCATTGGTAACCAGCATTTTGGTGCTGGTATCCATATGGCTGTCTGTTGTAGCCCCCAGATTGTTGCTGGCCATAAGATTGAGTAGCAGCAGTATGTTCCAAAACTAATTCAGGAAATTGCCTTGCAGATGGACACTCCTCCACTGTGTGCTATGGGGACTGGCATATCAGACATGCCTCCGCCACATGAGCAGCCCTTCTGGGTTGCATCACAGTCAGTAATTTGTCAAACTTCATAGAGAGGTTTGCCATCTACAAACGCAGTCATTGTTCCTGCACACCTCATAAACTTTTCCTCTTGATCCAAAGAACAGCCCCACCTTTGACTCGATTCCTAACTAGTTCTTGCCGGGGATGGCTTTTGAAAAGCATTCTCACTAATCACCTCAAACAATTCCATGCCTCCTCGCAGCCTTGTGCATGTAGGATCCACCACAAGAGGCATCGACCATATCTCTATTTTCTCATCAATCCCATTGTAGAAGCTTTGGCCTGCCGCCACTGGGATCTTGTGGTGGGGGCATTGTTTGAGCATTTCTTTAAACCTATCCCAGGCTTGGTTAAAATCCTCAGTTGGGGATTGAGCAAAAGCAAGAATCTCTTTCCTCAACTGGCTAGTTTTGGTCTCAGGGAAGAACTTGGTCAGGAACTTGGTCTGCAGATCTTTCCATGAAGCAATGCTATTGTTGGGAAGAGTGGTCAACTAGGTACTGGCCCTATCCTTCAGAGAGAAGGGAAAGAGTCTGAGCCTAGTAGCCTCAGGTCCCAAACCAGTGATATTAAAAGTGGTGCACAAGGCCAAGAATTGGTCAATATGCTTGTAAGGGTCCTCCTTGCTAAGCCCATGGAAAGAGGGCAACATCTGGATGATTGAAGTTTTTATTTCATAATTCCCCTGAATATCAGGGAATTGAATGCTAAAAGGGGAGTTATAATCATTCGAAGCATTCAACTCCTTGAGAGTTCTGGGTTGTTCTTCACCCATATTTGCTGTCACAGGTTCACTTAGGGGCTCTCCTGTGGTGTGCCTGTCTCTTCTAAGTCTCCTTCCCCTTTCTAACTCAGGGTTAAGAGGCTCTAAAGTAGGGCTGAGAGATCTCCTCCCTAGCATACAAGCACACCAACAGCAAGGAGAGCTTCTTGTAGGCACATTGCAAATGAATAACTTTACAATTAACAAATTTATCTAACTAATTTACAGCTATTTAAAGAATACATTTACAACTATCCTAGATACTGTTAGAGAATTTTCAAGAAAGATAGACAAAGTTTTAAAAGTTAGAGAGTTTGCAAACAGAGGTAGCTAAGCTCCAATTGTAGTCCAATTGTCTTTCACTGCTGCTGTCTAGATCTGAAAGAAAAAATTCACAAATTCATCAGCAGTATCAATTATTTTGAACTACCAAAGAATAATAAAACTATAAAAACTTAGGGTCTACTAATAGATCAATTATCCTCGGTAGCAGTGCCAAAAACTTGTTGCTCCCCCAGCTGTGCTTTCTTTATTTGTTTATGGTAAAAGAAATTTAAAATCAAAATAAAATAGGGGATGAAATCAGCACAACTGAGAAGTCCTAGACCTGCAAGATACAGGGTCCATTGTGGCAAGTTTTGATAAGTAAGAGTTTGTCCCACAGGGAAAGATGATCTATAGCTCCAAGGGAGCCATCTCTAGTAGTCCCTCCAGATCTGACTACAGATCTGGCAGTCCTTAAGGGAAGGGAGTTTAAGGTTACTTAGTTTACAAATCCTCAGGTAGCCTAATGTTTAAACTACAGAAAGGGTTGAGAGGACGGATGGAGTGTGGAAAATAAATATAAAAGGGTGGGAAGTATGTTATTGAACCTAGATCAGAGGAGTTTTGTAACTCAGATTCAGATCTGATGTTATAGAAATCCTGTCTAATGGCTACGTTATCACCACTGAGGAGAAAAGATCCAACCCATCTCTCTGCCATGATTCAATCCCTTAAGGTTATAACCTGTCCACTCAAATGGTCACAGACTATCCCATAGGGGAACCACAATCCAAGGATGGGTCAAAACAAGTTAATCATTGTAGGCACTATTTCATCCAGGCTACCATCTCAAGAATCCATAGGGAACCTCAACCTCTAAAGCTATATGTGTGGGGCTAAGGCTGTATAGGACCATGATAGCCCAGACATACAGACCAACAAGAGATTGAGTACAACCTTCGATCTAGGTGTTTATTACTTGAGTGAGGCTATAATGGTCCAGTCACAAGCCTACAATCTCTATAACCAGATCAGATCTAACATCTGATAGCGGATCTATACAAATATAGGAGAGTCTGCCTCTGTATAATCTCCCACCAGGCTTATACAAGCTCAGGTGTAAAGAAGAAAGATCCATCTTGGATTGGTGGATTAGAATCACCCTAAGGCTATAATCTATCCACTTGAATGGTCACAGACTATCCCAGAGGCTATCCTCCTCACGGAGCCCAAGACAAAACAAGAATATCGCTGCCACACTATGGTCACAAGGCTACCAGCTCAAGCTCCCATGGGGATTTCAGATCTAGTGGGTCCTGTGGTGGGGCTAAGGCTGTATAGGACCATGATAGCCCAGACACATAGGTCACTTGGATCTGAGTGGCCCTTAGAATCAGTCCTCCATTGCTTTAAAACACAACCAAAGTAATGGCGGATCACAAGGCAGCATCCTTGCACAGAGCATCTCACATTCAAACGCAAATCCCATAATGTAAAAATCCTATTACAAAACTTCCATTAAACTAGTTTTAAAATGCATACAAAGGCATAGCCAGCAAGTGCTGGACTATGGAGAGAAAGAAAAAGAAGAAAAAGGAAACTACTTACAGCTATAAAAAGAAAAGAAAAACGATCTCAGATCAAGTCTCCAAGAAATGAGATGTGTTCCCAGCTATTCTAGGATTTTTTTACCTAAGCTAAGTATGGGTTTATATAGCAGTGGTGTGGCGGCGCATTAGGGTTAGGAAACCCTAATTTTAACGATGCCACATGGCCGAATAGTGATCCTTGGATGCCTTGGGGCACGTGCACGAAGATTTGAGCATGGGAGTGCGTGCCCTAATCACTGGAAATTCCCAGAAGGTCCTCTACTGAAGAGTTGGAAGTTGAAGTTCAGAGCTTCGCTAGGTAGCCATTGTTTCCTAGACTTGTCGCGTGGTAGCTCTTGCTCTTCGCTAGGATGATTTGATATTGAAGCTTCAACCGTTGCGAGGTTTCCTTGGTTTGCTCTTCAGGCAGTCGTGAGGTTGAGTAGACATCAAAGCCTCAGATGTCGCGGGGTTGGAGTTCAAGCAGTCGCAAGGTAGCTGCGCGATCACTAGGTTGATCTTCGCGAGGACAGATTTGAATAGCGCGAGAACTTCATGAGCACTTCTCTTCAATGGACTTCGCGAGTTTCCTCGCGAGGCTTTAATGAGTTCTGAAATGTGCGAGGTTCCATGTCTTAATTGATCTTCGCGAGGATGGCTCTACCTTCGCAAGGATGCTTTCTTCTTGAATGGCGCAAGAACTGTGCGAGGAGTTCTCTTCTGATAATTGCATCCATGACCATCTCGCTGACAATGCGAGAGTCTCTGAAGCTCTCTCTCCTCGGTAGAAAAAGCATGCGAGGTTGAGAGAGGTCTGCTTTGAACTGTGCGAGACTGCGTGATGTGTTCTACTCTTGAGCTTCACGAGAGCTGCGCGAGTAGTTGTTGTGAAGTCTTGGGAAGCTCAGTTGGACTGCGCGAGGCTCATTCCAGGTCTGGATTCAGAGTCCATCCTTCTGAGGGACTTCTGGTGCCAAAACAGGCTCCTTAGCAGGATTCCTGGCCTTGTTTCATTGCTGATTATTACCTACATAAAACACATAAAAAGAACTTATTAGATGGCTAAGGGTCTAATCAAAGGTTAAGTTAAGGGGTGAAAAGTGGTACTTTTCAGGTCTTAACATTAGCCAACAAATGTTGAGCTAAGGAACAAGAAAATAAAAAGGATGACCTAACCCTAACCCTAAATGACCTAAGCACTCTCTAGCACCTAGCCAAATTTGGTAAAAGGGAAGATGGTTTCTACACAAAAATTATAGATTATATACAAGTTCCCTAAAAAATATTTTGCTCTGGCCAATAGGAGAATGTTGGATGTGTTTGCCTTCCCTCAAATGAGGTCTAAAATCATCAATAAAACTAGGCAGACACACTCATATAGACCTGCAAGTATTCAGGATCTGTTGTAGCAAGCTTTAAAAGAATGGTGAGTAAGGGAATGTCCACAGGGAGGTTGTTTAGAAATATGACAAATCTCCAGATCTGTGTTAGATCTGGCACCCTAACTATTACTAATTTAGCTAAAAGATAGGGGAGAGGTTTGGAATGGATTGTCACTTAAACTAAGCTACAATTAAACATAAGCTAAATTGGATCGAGTTTAGGAGCTTAGATCTTGTAGGGGAAGAGAGTAAAAAAAAGCAAAATGGAGAAGAGTAGCTTGGAGGTTGGTTTTCACTAGAATCAGATTCAATTAATCATGCTACAGAGGTTCAGAGCACACAATTCCCTCGCTGGCTATAAGCACAGCTGCAGGGTACAAATTCCACTCCAAATCACAGGATCCACTTGGTCTTAAGGCTATGATCTGTCCACTTTAATGGTCACAGACCATCCTATAGACTTTATCGAATCCATGGATTGCAGTAGATGAATCCAATTGAGGCCGGAGCTTGGATTTATCTTAAGGTTATGATCTGTCCACTTTAATGGTCACAAACCATCCTAGGGATTTCCTTCAAAGCCTACAATTCTCAGGTAACAGACTCAAGGAATCACAGGAGCATCAGATCTTGGGAGATCAGATGGTATCCAAGAGGTCTACTAGTTAAGTGGGTGAGCTGATCTACAACTCCTCTACACAAATCCGATCGATCACCAAATGGAACCAAAGGAAATTTAAATCTAATTAAAGCATTAAAAACAACATTATCATTGCAAACGAGGTCACTTTACAATGGAAATACTCTCAGATCTGTAGTCTGTGCAGCTAGGAACCTACAATAGCACTCTTAACCTCATCCAATTACAGATCTAACTTTGCTCCTCGCTACTCCAAGGGACTTAGCCAACCAAGGTTGGGCTAAAGGAGGGAAATGGAATTTCTCTGCAAGATCTAATCTCCAGAATTTTGGCTCAGATCTCGATCCCCCCCCAATGGCAATTGGGGATCTCTATATATAGCTTTCTCCTATATTTTTCCAGCCAAAAATTCCTTCTAGAACATCGTCAGAGTTTGTTAGAGTTCTGTTAAAGCACGTGCATCGGTTAGGGCTTTCTAGGGCATCTTCTGAAATCGTTGTGTCGGTCACCAAGTGCCTCGGGTTGCATGCAGTAGGTCACTGAATCACAACATGTGCACAGCTGAATTTCTGAGAAGTTCTGCACATGATTTCGACAGGTTCAGGAAGCTTTTGACAGGTTAGAATCGAGCATTTTGGTCCTTTTGCTAGGTTCTCAGATTCGTTTGATAGGTTTCGATAGGATGAATCTTCGCTTAGAGTTTTAGCCTTCTCAGTCCTCGGTTTGGAGTATTCGACAGGTTGGAGAAGCTCTTCGACAGGTTTGAAAACCATTTCGATAGGTTCCTCTCTTCATTCTGCCATTTCGATAGGTTTGCTTTCAATCTTATCGAAAGGCTCAATCACCCTTCGATAGGTTCTGTTCCAACATTCTCATCTCTATAGGTTCAAGAAATCATTCGATAGGTTCCTTTGACTCTTCAGGCAGGTTTTCAATAGGATGGTTTCTTCTTTCCTTTCAGCTGCTCGATAGGTTCTGAGATCCTATCGAACTCCTTAATCCACATGAATTCATCCTTCTTCTGCCTTCAGATCCTATTGAAGACCTCTTCAACTACATGAATTCTTTCTTTCTTTGCTTTCAGCTCCTATCGACGTCTTCAGGAGACCAATCGATAGGACGCTCTCAGCCTGTTTTCACTTCCTTCGCCTTGCCCTGCTGTAGCCACGCGTTCCAAGGGTCCAGTGATGTGCTACCCTCTGGTGTGTTGTTGCTAGGTTTGTCTTGTGTTGAGAGATAGCTCCTTTTTGGACATTCTTGAGTGGTTTTTCTACATTTGTACCTTCTTTTATTGTTGTCTATAAAATGCACTTGACAAGAGCTTATTAGTGTGCTCACAGGTCTATCAATGGTCGGGTTATAGGGTGAAAAGTAGCATTTTTCACCACTTAACAGAGAACAGGAGAGGAAATGCCCCATTTGCCACTGCTATCGTGGCCCATTTATGGCCCTTGGATGCTTCGAGATGTGGGAAATAGTTTGGCATCTTGGGATGTGTGCCCTAATTTTTATGAAATCCCATAAAAGTCCCTATGTATGGACTAAGGAGTAGGGAGCTTGTGCTTTACGAGGCTGAATTGGCTTCATTTACTTCTCACGTGACTAGAGTTGCTACTGGAGGAGAGCTCGTGAGGTTCGCTGGGTAGTGGATAGCACATCTCATGCAGATGGGTCTCCAGGTAGCTCAAGTCGCGAGGATCTCACTAGACTAAATTACGGCTTGCGAGGATGGATTTTGAGCTTCACGCGGGTGATCGCCAGGATGACATGCGCTTCTCGCATGGATGGCTCAGTCTGTGAAGTGCGCTAGATCTATGTGACATTTGTGCGCCGTAAATCTTCTGAAGTTTTGATCCTCGCGAGGATTGTGCGAGGTATTCTTCTGAGCCCCTTTCCAAAGTGAGCTGCGCGAGGACTACGTGAGCTCTTTGAATGTTGCTTATTTGGACCTCGCGAGGTTTGCGTGAGGGGGATTTTTCAGCCAAATTGAACTGTGCGAGGGTCCATCTATGCTTCATTATTGCTGTGCACAACCTACTGCTGCAATCTCCTCTCCTATGGTCCAACTTCTTTTCATCTGTTGGACTTCCAGGGTCCACTTAGGCACTCCAAATGCTTACTATGCTATGTACCACCATAGTGTATCCTATGTTCTTAACTCAGCTGTCCTCCTTGGCTTCAATTCTCTCTTTTAGCCTCAAAAGCATGACAGTTGCACTAAGCTGCAATTTTATTATTAACTATAAAACACACTTAAATGATGATTATTAAATGGTTCCAAGGTGTAGTAAAAGCTAGGTTAGGACGTGAAAAATGATATTTTTCAGTGAATAACAGTCCCCCAAATTTTACATGTAATATCTTATGGGCTTTAAAGTTTCACAAAAAGGCTTATCATTTGAAAGTTAGAAAATTGACCAAATTATAAAAACTCAGATTTTGTTCTTGAACTGAAAGTTGACTTTTTATTCTTTGAGATTTTTGATATGAGACGCTTTTTATTGAATTCAAATGGGGGGTATTTCATTATTTACATGTAATATCTTAAGTAAACGGAAGGGAAAGAGTTATGACATTTACTTAAACGATTGTAGACACCCAAATTGGCCCAAGGCTCGATCGACCCATACTTCGAGAGAGACATACTCCCGAGCTTCCGAAAGCACCTCCTAAACCTTTAAAACTTAATCCAAATCGTTAGAACCATTCCTAACCCCTTAGGAATCAACCCTAGCCTTCCCATACCCTTTGAAAGCCTAAAACGGACCTACAGAACCCATTTTGAATCAACCAAAATAGTTGATGAAAAGAGGAGTGCCAAAGTTTGTATATATAGTTGCCAATCTAAGGCCTATACCATTGGAAAGTAGAGATTTCAATCTTTCTAATGAGATAATAATCGCCTAATTCGGAGTTCCACATCAAAAGTTATGGCGAAATGAAAACTGCAGAGAAGTGTAGGAAATTGCAAAACCGGGTCGGGCCACTACGGGTCTTCAACTTCTAGAAGTTTGGGCCTGGTTTTTCTTCAAAAATGACTAAAATTCATATTGGGGGGTTTGACTTGTGGACCATCCCAAAGTCTAGGCTGTGCTTCTTTTGGACCCTAGTGCCCCTTTTAGCTTAAGTTATAACCCTTATGTCATTCAAGTCACCACTCTATCGTCTACCATTAAACCCAAATCCCTCTTCTCCAAGCTTTAGAAAACTCCAAAACCCTTAGATTGCCCATTACCTAATTTCTAAACCCATTAGTGACTTAACCCTTTACTAATCACCTCAACCTTTATAAATAAAGACCCCCTCCTCCTTGTTTAGACATTTTTTCAAAATCCTAAAGTCAAAACTCTAGCAAAATAGCTCGCTATCTCCAAGCTTTCAAACCCAAGTCCAGATCATCACCATGCGCTCATTTTAACCCATCCATGCCTCCCAACCATAGAAGTTAGAAATCCACTATAACCCATAGTGCTATCGGAAGCTCATCGGTGCCGCTTTTTCGTGCAATGATCCAGCCACGGTACTACAGGGGTCTGAGAGCTCCGGCTCTCCCCTCTATTCCTCTACCTTCTTTACTTTTCCTCTATCCTTGAATTGAGCCGTTACACAGCCAAAATTTCGGTGAGTGTGAGGGCTCACTAGGATTGAAGTGCCTTCAGGCAAGGGGAAGTGCCGCTCATTTTTTTTCCTTATATATATATATTATATACACATCTAAATATAGACTTGGCCACAGTAGAGATCACTTACAAATGGGTCAATCGGGTGCCTAACACCTTTCCGATTGATAACCGAAGTCCTTACCCAAGAGGCTTTGGCGTTGACCGGTGAATCAGAGCCATATTTTACACTTTGATGCTTATAATATTGATTTTGGGTATCTCGGGACAACAAAAGCTTTGGGTGGTGACTCTATTTTTTTTAGTGAGCGCATCGTCGCGACAGACCCGCAAAGTCCAAGGTTGCACAGATGGCGACTCTGCTGGGGATATTTATGTAGAGCTTTTACTTGAAGTTTTAGCCCCTTTTGCATGTGTTCTTTCTCTTTTTGCTTACTTTTTATTCTTTTTGCTTACTTACCCCTATAATTCTGTTAGTTTTACTTACCCCTACGATTTCGTATTTTTTATACTTACCCCTACGATTCGGTCATTCACCGCCTTAGCTGTTTGGCGGGCTTGCTTGAGCACTTTTTACTTACCCCTACGATTCGATCATTTACCACCTTAGCCATTTGGCGGGCTTGCTTGAGCACTTTTACTTACCCCTATGATTTTGTCATTTACATGCCTTAGCCATTTGGCGGACCTACTTGATGCAATTTATTTATTCCGTCTAGTCGCTTGACTGGCCCCGTAATTTTCTTATTCCTTGACATATTCCAACAGTGGATGTTGACCCGTAGAGGCGGCATGGGACTCTCACCACCCATTTTTGAACTTAAGCAAACTCCCTAAAATTGAATGTTAAAATTGAGACAAGGGACATAATAATTTTGTTTGCGTGGGTAGATTTTTCAAAAGGAGGGGAAATTAGGCAATGATACAACCAACCCGGTTCCCAGTAGAGCGGCAACCCTAGTGGTGATGATCTCGAAAAGGACCACCCCATCCAGTACCTGGGAAGGCGCTTGCGCCGGAGGTATATCGGGTGGGTGACCGAACTTGTTACAAGCCTTAAAACCCCAGGGAGAGCGCTAGAGGAATAGAAATAGCCTTGTATTCTCCAAGCACAGAAAGGAGGGACCCAAAAAGTGAAGAAAAAGTTCTAAGGGGCATATTACCCCGACCCCCCGTAGTTGGTTCCAACATTCCCGATAATTACCACACCCTTGACACCCAAAACACCCTCGCCGGTCAAGAGAGGTCGCCCTCTTATTGACTCTTCTGAGGGATCGGGTTGTCGCGTGAATTTCTGTGCTTTACATAGATCAAAGGATTCCATTTAATTCTTCAAAAGTGCATCGAGATCCCATTGTGGGAGGCATTAGGGGTGTTCATGCCATCCGAAAAGGGGGTTCTCATCATCATCATTCAAGAATCACCACCAAAAGAAAAAAATAAAAAAAGTCAAAAAGCCAAGAAAAATAAAAAAAGAGAGCTTGTGGTGCCATAAAAATGACATCGCCAAACCCGCCATCATCTAGTAAGGGAAGTAAAAAGAAAGCCTTTGGGCCTTACCCGGGGAACCCATACCCCACCCGCTATCAAGCCATGTCTTGGGTGGTTGATCCGGCCCACTTTAATTCAGATTCATCTCCACCACATTCCCACACCGAGGAGATCCCTATCTCCGATCCCCCAACCGTAAACCCTAAATGAAGAAGAAAAATTCAAGGTTTCAAGGGGCTCTAATGGAAGTTTGAGAGAGGAAGAAGTAGGTGAAAATGGTTGGAAATGGAGAGCTCCAACGGAATTTCAGTTTTTGCAAATGGGAGTGGGAGACATGAATTTGTAGCCCTTGTCTCCCACTCCCATTTGCATAAACTGAAATTCCCTTGGAGCTCTCCATTTCCAACAATTTTCATCTACTTCTTCCTCTCTCAACCTTCCATTAGAGCCCCTTGAAACCTTGAATTTGTTTTGGTGCGCCCATTTTCCTTCCACATCAAACCAAAATGAACCCCTTCTTTCCACCACCCAATAGACACCCAATTATCCACCCAACTTTCCCTTTACATCCACCCAACGTACACCTAAATTTTCACCTGATTTTCCATCCACATCCACTCAAACTTTACTCAATTTTCCATCCACATGCACTCAAAATTTGCCCATCTTTTCCTCCACATTAACCCAAAATACACCATCTTTTCCCTTCACCCAAAATACACCATCTTTTCCCTCCACCCAAAATACCCCCATTTTCCCCACATCAACCATACAAAATTCTCACGTCAACCCAAGCATTTTCTAATTTTTCACCCAAGAACCAAATTCACCTCATACACCCCCTCATCGAAAGGGCCATCCTCATCCACCCCCATAACCAATCTCATGGCCATGATGGATGACATGGTGAGGGCATATACTGCTTGGAAGGCCTCCCAAAGCCTTCCCAACCCACCCCAAATATCAAACCCCCAACATACTCTCCAAAATCTCCACTCCTCATTCACCAACTTTAATCTGCCACCACTCACATTCACCAACCAACAGATAGCTTGGAACGAGTCTGGGCAGCCTAGTGGGGGAGCAGCCCTAGCATTACTATTTAGGGAGTCCAAGTTGCTAAGAGAGCAGATGGACAAAATTCAAAAATAATTAATGAAACTGGGTGGGACTGAGATCCATGCCACTAATTTTTCAGATCTCTATTTATTTGCTAAGGTGTCGTTATCTCATAAATTCAAAGTACCCACATTCGATAAATACAATGGCACGGGCAACCCAATCGCCCATCTGAAGTCCTACTATGGGACATGTGCCTGTATGGTAGAGATGAGCGTCTCCTCATTAAGGTCTTTCAGAAAAGCCTCATGGGTCTAACATTGAGGTGGTTTACGTCTCTCGAACCATCTATGCTAAGAACGTGGAAAGACCTCACCCACCTATTCCAAGAACAATATGTCTATAACATAGACATTGAACCGCGTAAATCAGATCTGGCACGATTGAAACAAAAATTCGATGAGACTTTTACCACTACGTCGGGAGGTGGAGGGCCCTAGCAGCCCAAGTAAGAAACCAGATCTCCTACGAGGAGCAAATTGAGATGATAATAAAAATCGCCCTACCTGTTATCTCTGATTTTCTTGTGTAGCAACAGCAGGCAAGTTTTATCGATAAGGTCAGAAACGCCAACCATTGCGAAGACACGGTAAGAGAGGGGCGTTTGAACAAATAGGTGGCTAGTGGGGTTCATAAATTTGTCGAACAGAGGATCGAGAGAAGAGCAAGGGCAGAGGTCCAAGCCATAAAAACCACATAGCCCAGCACCAGCATGGTACCTTTTCAATTTTAGGGCAGCACAGCAAGCCCCAGCTCAGGCAAATTAGTTTAGAGGCAGGGCAATGGCCCAATGGCACAAATGACCCCCGACCAGAGAAGGGCCCATTATAACCGTGAGTTCACTCCCTTAGGGAAATCCCTCAATGTCTTATTGCCTTTGTTGATTGAGAAGGGATTGGTCACACCATTCTGACCAGGCCCTCCACCAAGCCTTCTCCCGAGAAATTATGATCCTAATGTGCACTGCAATTTGCATCATGGGCCTGGTCACCCAACCGATCGATGCTTTCCTCTGAAGCATGTGATACAAGACCTGATTGAGGCGGGGAAGCTCATTCCTCCGGTAACTCCCTAAGCAACCCTGCACACTAAGATTCGCAAGGAGGAATGGGCCCGATGTTGGTTAATTTGTGTTGATGTTCTTTATTACAAAAGTGATCAAAGTATGACAGAAACAAAGAATGGCAGAAATAAAACAAAGAGGGGTAAAGATGGGATTAGAACACAAACACCACCTGCAAGATACATGGTTGTTGTAGCATGTTTTAGATGAAATAAGGGTTGTCCCACAGAGAGTTATGGATCTAAAGATAGTAAATCTCCAGATCTGCTACAGATCTGGCAACTCTAAACGTACTCTATCCTAAAATAATAAAATAGGGTAAAGAGAGGGTGTTTTGGGGTTTTATCACAAACTAAAATAGAAATAAATGCAAAATCAGAAATGAAAGAAAGGGGTTTAAAGAAGGATGAAAGTGGTTTAGTAAAAATAAACATAAAATGGAGAAGTAAGCAATTAGGGACTAATTTTCACTACAAAAAGCATTGTAAAATAGAGCAAGAGTTAGATCTGCTACAATCCTTCATTTGGCTATGAGCATAAATGCAAGGAAGAAGAATTCAACTCAACCCTGAGATATGGAATAGTCTTAGGGCTATATCCCGTCCACTCAAATGGTCACAGGATATCCCACGTATATAATCCAGTCATAGGGGTTAAAGCTGAAACAATAAAACCACTACAGACACTATGTCTGTAAGGCTACAAGCACATGCATCCATAGGTACATAAAATCCATAAAAATCTAATGAAAATCACAAGATACTATAAATCAAATGAAACACTACAATCGGCTATTCATTGCTAAAATAAAAACTGCTTACAATGATATAACTCTCAAGTTTGCAGTCTCTGCAAGATTCCAGGTATCTTCATAATGCTATTACAAAGCCATTTACAACTCAAATTAGCCCTAACTTCTACTAAGGCTTAGCCAGCCATGCTGAGCTAAACAAAGAAGAAAACAAAAAGGGAAGATGACCTAAACCCTAGAAATGTGCTCAGTGTCGTGTGTGGTGTGGTGTGTTGCTCTCCATACAAACATGCTTTGCTTTCTATATATACACATCCAAAAAGTAACTTTATGCTTTGGCCAATCAGAGGGAAGAAGAATCAAAATAGTTAGGCTTTGCTGACATGGCTCAATTTCAGCCAAGTATTATCTTAGTCTGTTAGGAAAGCAGCACACACTTGCATAGGTGTCTCATGTGCCGCAGAAGTTTCAAAAATGCCCACAATGTCCACAGATAGCTGCTAGCTCCCGAGCCTCGAGAGGATAAAATGCTTAAGTATTGGTCTACTCGACGCTGCTCGAGAGGCTAGCTTCTGATGGCTTCTGATTGTCCAGCTCGAGAAGATGAATTGCTTTATGAAGGCTTCTCTAGAGGATGGAGTCTGATAGCTTTTGACTGCTTGAGAAGATAAACTACTGCAGATTTGAACTACTCGAGGCTACTCAAGAGGATAGAGTGCTGCAGGCTTTGAACTGCTCGAAGAGATGAAATGCTGTAGGCATTGTCTACTCGACACTGTTCGAGAGGCTAGAGTCTGAAGGTTTCTGATCTGCTCGAGACTGTGGCTTCTGAAGGCCTGGTCTACTAGAGACTGCTCGAGAGGGTAAATTCAGCCTCTCGGCTAGGTTGTCTAACTGCTGCAATTGCCCTTTAGGCATGGGTCCCACTTCTCTCATGGCAGAACTTGAAGGGGCTCAAGGCATACTGTGCAACCCATTTGGTTGGGACAACCATGGTTTAATCTCCATATTTTTCTCAGCTCTATTGCTTGAATCTAATTCTTCTCTTATTGGCACTTGTTGAATGTATTTCTGCACCACTCTGCAGGTTATTGCTAACTGCAAAACCACACATAAAAGTCAATTATTAAACAACTTTAGGGTCTAGTAAAGCCTAGGTTAGGGGGTGGAAAGTGGCATAATTCAGTGATTAACATACCCCCAAGCCTAATCTTTGCTAGTCCCCAAGCAAAGAAAAGATTAACAATTATTCTAAAAATTTAATGCCACTTTTGTAGGGAGCACAAATGTATTTAGCCTATGCATCAAGCCTTTTAAACCCCTAGGTGATCCCTAGTGGAGGAGTGAAGTCTCCTGAGGGTTTTCAGTAAAGATACCCACAAACTTCACAATAGAACAGTCAAGCTTAGTGCAACATATGTCAAATCAGATTTCAAAAAATAAAGGTTCATTCCACACCCTACTCTTTCAAATTCAGAGAAATTAAAATAGTAATGCAGTCAGTTAAATCATAATGAATTTCCCTCACAGCCAGTCAACTTACATCAAGAGTATTGTGTGTGTGAATCAGTGCAAAGATCACCATTAATTCAAGAATCAAGTTTAAATATTGCCCCAATGAATTTAGTTTCAGACCCAATTCTCTCCAGGGCTTTCACTCAAAAATAAAATTCAAAGGTGTATCACTTTCACTTCAGCTCAAGATCAATTATAGACCTCGAATAGGCTTGTAAGCGTGAGTATAGGCATTGCTGCTAATTCCGGAAATTCTCTTATTGTTTCCTCAATAGATTACACATCCTAGTATCTCCACATAACAACTCAATTCACTTTAGATCAATAAGGTCTTTTTGTTGGGTTGTAATGTGGCTTAGGGTTGAGGTTTATCAAGAATGAAAGGATCAAAAGGATTCAAAACTGAGAAATCAACTAAGAGGAGGAGGTGATTCATGACTTCACCTTCTTCATTACATCACAGCTTCATTTTCTTTTACATTTTTCAGATCCAAAGTGGCTAGCTTCTTTTCATCTTTTTAATTTTTCAAATGAAGTATTTATTTTGACTTCTCTCTCTCTTAAAAAAAAAGAAAAGGAAATACCACAAATATACAACTGACACATTGCTTTTTTATAGATTTCTTCTTTTCTCCTTTCACCAAATGTTTAACCCAGCTCAACTTTCTTCAATATCTTCTCCTTTAGAGTAGAAAAATTTGTCAAGACACTCTTCAAAAGAAAGTTTGATAGGCCCAAATCTCACTGAGTACGGTCTTTAAGCAAACTCATGGGGTATATCCTCACATTTATCTCTCCTTTCTGGTTCACTAAGCACTAATTGTGAAAAGGATTTCTTGAAGTTTGCTTCTTGAAAGTGTTAGATCTTCAAAAGATTTCAGTTTTAAAATGTCTACTAAACAATTTTAATTTCCTCTTTCTAAAATGGTTAGGTGGGAATTTGCTTATTTCTTTTAATTTTACTAACAATGCTGCACCAAAATTAACTATTTTATTGGACCACCCTACCATACCCCCAAACTTAATATAAATATTGTCCTCAATGTTTCAACAGAAAGTGTATTTAGGGGCAACAGGGTATGGAAAGGAAGAAAAAAAAAATACTGCAGAAAAGAAAGAGAAAATTATACTAACAAGATGATGGTATTCACAGAAAAAAGAGAATTTATAATAAAATAATATACAAAAAGGAAGACTTTATACAAAATGACAACTGGTTAAGAAACAAAATAGATACAAAAAACTCTTAAAACAGAAAACTCCTCAAAATAGTCTGAATCTGAATCAAGATCTATGTGCTCCTCTGTCTTTCCTTTTCCTTTCTTTACATTTTCAGCCTTACAACACCAACTTTAGTCCTTGAAGTAGTTGGTTTCTTTTGATTGGTGCTGCCCCTTTGTGGGTGAGGCTCCTGAATTTTAATGCCTGTAGCCTTTGGTTGAGGTTGATCATCTTGAACATCAAGGGAAAGGAGAGTAGCTGATAATGAAACAACCAACTTTGGATATTGATTAGCCCTCTACTCATATAATCTATACACAAATACAACAGTGTCAAGTTTTTCTTGCATTGCAAACATCTCCTATTGAATTACTGATTCCAACTGTTTTCAAGAGGCTAGCTTCATCAAGGCCAGCTGATCCTCACAACTTTTTAGTGCATTGTTTCTTACAAAATCGACCAGCAAACACACATCCCTGGAAATATATAGCAGGTTCAGTAGTAGGTAGATTGATGGGGAAGAAATGGATGGCTGGGAAGGGATCAAATCCACCTCAGGGACTTCAGTTTGGGTAGAGGTGGAAGATGTGGAAGGGGGAACCAGAAGCAATTCTTCAGGTTCAAATTTTTTTTAAGTGGCAATATCAATTGTTGCCACAGCTGTAGAAGAATCCTGGAATTGAGGAGGGGTAGGGCGTTGGGTTGTGGGTATGAAAGATTGAAGTGTTGAGTGGATGGAAGCAAGGCTGTTATGGATTGAGGATTGACTTTTTGTGGAGGTGAGGATTTGGGATTGAAGGGAGGTTAAGATTGAAATGATTTGGGTTAGAGGGTCTGGGAGGACAGGGGTAGTAGGTTGAGTGGAAACTAATTTAAATGGTGAAGTGGGTGCATGGTTGAATGGATAGTGGTGTGGGGAACCAGGCAGAGGGGTATACTCATGTCTAATGTCCCCTACAATGGAGTCTATTAGGGCTGAGTAACCCTCTGTGGTGAATTGCTCAGAGGTGTCATAAAATGGGTTTTGGATAGGGGAAAGTGGAGGGGAAAGTGTAGGATATTAGGTAGGGGAATGGGCAGGGGAAGGACTGGGGTTAGTGAGTTTAATGGCAACATCCAGAAAGTTCTTTGGGTGTTAGATTTGGTGTTGGTGGAGGTGTGGCAGTGGATGGGATTAAGTTGGTGTATGCTTGGGATTTGGTTTCTTTTGGTAGGTTGTTTTGATTGTGGGTTTAGGAAGGTTGTGGGGGAAAGGTAAGGATGGTGGAGGAGTTGATGCAAGAATGGACTCAAGGGTGGAAGATCGCTGCAAAGGTTTTCCCAGAAGGGCCTGCTTCTGTCTCCTTCATCAGTGTTATGCTAATCTTCCACTGTCTCTCCCCAAAAACAACTGGTGACAACAACTCAGAAGTTGGCTCTCCTATTTTCTATACATATCCTCCCCTTTTTATCAAGGTTGTGATCAGCCTGCTATAAGGTAAGCCTTGAATTACCTGCCTCCTTTTTACTTTACCATGAATGTCACACATTCCCTCAAAAATTAACTTAGCAACACTGAAAAATTTCCCCTTAGAGAAGGAGTACAGTGCATTCACAATTGGATGCCTCCTCTCCTATTAATGTCCAACCACAAAGACATTTTTCCTTAAGACATTATCCATGAATAGTAGATTTGTGCTGAAATCACTTCTCATAATAGATTCTCCTGATCCAGTCTTTCCTTGAGTTAAATGTTGGGAAATTTCTTTAAATGAGTCACTAATAGGGGCCCCTAGGCCGCAAGATGGATCATAGTTTGCAGGAATACTCAATGCCTATGCTATATCAGTGACATCCACAACTGCCTCAAAATCATCTATCAGAAAGCACTTGGTTTTTCTCAGTTGGCCCTCCTCCTAACTCTCTCATCCGAATGTTTTGGTACCACAATTGCCCTAATCTGGGATAGACAACCTCTTCCAAAGATCTCAGCAGGGAATCCATGGAGGCCTTAGCCAAATACACTATGGCTTCTTTAGCCCATTCTTCTTTAGTGAAAAAGGATCTATCAAAGATGGTCTTGGGTACAAGGTTCAATTTCTCCACAAAATCATTGGGAGTAGTGAAAGGGTCGAACTCAGGGGCAGCTCCCTTACCCTTCTTGTTTTTCTTTGCAGCCCCCTCACCTTTCTTTTTTTTTCTTTGGCTTGAAAGCTTCAAGCTCGTGGGTGCCAACTATTGTTTTCTTGGTTGTTGGTTGTGCCACAGGAGCTGAGGATGATGCAATCCTCTTGGATTTTCTAAGTGGTGTAGGGGGACTGGTGGGGGGAGGATGAAGCAAATTGGTTAGGGTTTCTTCAAACATGATAACATTAGCCATTACAGAAACCCTAATTCTTCTAATAAATCAAACCCTAGTTTTCCCAAAGCACTGCAACTATTGAATCACAGATTAAATTCGACAAATCCTCTAACCTCAACACGATGATCTCGATCCAAGAGAAGACATTCAGAGAAACAAAATGGAATGAGAAGTAAATGATTTAGAACTTACCCAAGATAGGGTATTGCCAGGATAATCCACACAGATCTGAATCCACAGATTCTTGGTGCCAATTGCGTGCCTTGAGCTGCTGATCAAACTGGTAGAGATGAATGGTGTAGCAGAGAGTGATCAGTAGAGGAGAGAAGAAGACAACCGGAGAGGGCAAGGGAGTGTGAGGGTTTAACTCGAAGAGGTAAAATGAGAAATGGTCTTCACGAGGGTCTTATCAGCTCAGGAACCCAAGCTGCGTGAGGATGACACTTCAAAATCGACATATGTCGGATCCATAGACCACGACATGGCTTGGTGTCAGGTAGGGTACGGGTGCCTCGGGTGGGGCCAGTAAAGCTTCCTCCTTCCCCTACAGGATAGCAGAGGGTATGATGATGCCGTTGTGCCGACACCAATAAAACTCTAATTTGGAGATTTTTTATTTTTATTTTTTTAAATTTTTATAAGTGAAAAGATTAAAAATTTTGGGGCCTCTTAAATTCCCTTTTCGGGTGGCTCTCGTACCCTAAATAGGTCCCGTGGCAAAGGCACCATAGTGCTTTGAAAGAATCAAAGGGAAACCCTTTGATCTATTAAAGGAGTGAAAACCAATGCAAACAACTTGATCCCCCGGAATGAGTAAAAAAGAAGTCACCTTCTCTTGACCGGCAAGGGCGTATTGGGTGTCAAAAATTGTGGGGCCTAAATAGAGGCACTAAAATCACTAATCGGGGACTCCGAGAGGGTGGAACAGGCCACAAATTCGGGCTGTACTATCTAACACAAGGCTGGTGCAACTATTAGGTGCGCCAGACCAAAAATACCCAGTTTATACTGTCGCAACTAATACATGCACCAATGTATTTCTGGGGCTTTTTGACTTGGCACAAATATTAGTGGCGCCAGGCAAAAATGGGCTTCCAGACAGTTTGACAGCAGAGGTTTCAACCCTAAATGATGAGCCTTCTAACTTGGTTTTTCTGGAAGCTGTGCTTCCGGGGACTGACTGCTTTAATGAATCAGATCTCTTCCTCACCGAACCTAAGAGTTACAAGGCCGGTGCGGGTCCGCTAATGCTCACTTTTCCCTGAGTTTTAAGCTTGGTAACGAGAAGTTTACCCACCCGATATACCTCAAGTGCAAGCACTTTCTTAGGTACTAGGTGGGCTAGGACTTTTCTGGATCATCACCACTAGGGGCTACCGTCATACTAAGACCTGTGAATTTGTATGTGTGCTTAAATATCCCAAACCGTAAAAATCTACCCTGCAAAATCAATTTAAGCCCCCTCGTTGGTTCAATTTTAATTTTCACTTTTAAAAGGAGTTTGCTTAGAGTTCAAAGACCAGGAGTGATGATCCCGTGCCGCCCCTACGGGCTGACATCCACTGTTTGGGATATGATTGTGGAAATTAATGGCGCACGTAGGCCTAGTCCCTAGTAGAAGGGCCATCTATGCAACCATGGGAATCGAGACGATCTTATCACGACGATGCGCACTCGTAAAAATTAAAGAGTCACCACCCGGAGCTTTTGATGTCCCAGGAAACCCAAATCAAATTTAAAGAGCACCGAAGTGCCAAAAATTGACTCTGAATTCGGACTACGCCAAAGGCTCTTGGGTAGGGGCTTCGATTATCGATTGGAAAGGTGTTAGGCACCCAATCAACCCACTTAATGCAGTCTCTACTTATGGCTAAAACAAAAATGATATAAAAGAAACAAAAAAACCTTCCTCTTGCCTTTATGGCATTTAAATCCTATTTGTGCCCCTCCGTTCCTACCAAAAATTTGGCGACGCAACGACACAAATGAGAGGATAGAGGAAGAACCGTGAAGGTAGAGGAATAGCAGGGAGAGCCGGAGCTCTCGGGCCCTGTTGTCTACTTTTGGATGTGCTCATTTATTATGTGGTGTTGGAAGAGAATTAAAATCACAGTAAAATAGAGGATGAAGATATGGTTAAAACATCAATCCTAAAACATCCTAGACCTGCAAGATACAGGGCCTATTATAGCAAGTTTTGATAAATAAGAGTTTATCCCACAGAGAAATTGATCTAGACCCCAAAATGGGTTGTAATAGTAGGCCTCCAGATTTAGCTACAGATCTGACAATCCTAAAGAAAGGGAGTTGGGTGTCACGACTATACTAAATTAATCCTAACAAAAGAGAAATAAAGTGCAGCCTTATCCTAAAGAAAGGGTTAAGAAGAAGATGGTGATGGTGTGCGCCAAAATAAAATATAAAAAAAAATGGGAAGTAAGCAGGTTAAGCTAGAGTTAATGCAGTAATGTAACTCAGATTTAGACTATCTCTGCAATGGACCTTGCTGAGATGCTATTACTAACCTCAACAAGTTAGAAATATCCAACTTAACCCATGCCATTTGGGGTGCTCTTAAGGCTATAGGCTGTCCACTCAAATGGCTAGAGCCTATCCTATAGAGTCTGTCAAATCCCATTGATCAAGCCAGAAGTTGCTAATCTAATCCAGAGGAGTGACCTGATCATTTCCCCAACCACTGGACTAGATCAGGCCATGAATATTATTACAGACACTATATAATGCCAGTGCTACAAGATCCCCAGATCTATGCATAGATTTGGCTGACATCCATAGGTATTTCAACCCATAAAGTCCTAAGTGCTTTGCCAAGGCCAACGGCTCACTGTGCCCATAAAAAAGACCAGCAACAGGTTGAATAAAGATTTAGATTCAGCTAGTCATTGCTACAAAAGGCTTACAATGACTTAGCCTCAAGCTGTAATTACTATAGAGATATCAGATCTAACATCTAATATCGATCAAGTAAAATAGAGGGGAGCCAGTTCCTGCACAAACCTCCTCACAAGGCTCTAGAAGCTCATGTGCAGGGGAGAAAAATCCTTCTCAGACATGTGGCTGGACACCACCGTAGGGTTATACTATGCCCACTCAAATGGTCACAGGGTATTTGATAGGTCTGTCCATACCATAGAGATCTAAGAAAGAACATGTAAACTGCTACTGCCACCATGGAGTCCCAAGGCTACGAGCTCTCAAGATCTGGCTATAGATCCAGCTTGCTATCCATGGGGCTATTGAACCAAGGAAAATCAGATGGTAAATAATAGATCTACTAGAAACTGAATGGGCTAGTCCCAAAGCATGGATCCTATAGACATCTAAGGAAACCACAAGATCTATAGATTCAATTAGTCATTAAAACAATAATCCATTGATAAAAGCAAAACTTACAATGAACTGTCTCAAGGCTATAGCCTGTACACAATTGCTCATCCCAAAGATCCCAATGTATATAAGGCCTATTACAAAACTAAAATAAAACTAAACCTAGCAGCATATAGAAGGATTAGCCAGCCAATGCTGGGCTACAAGAGAAGAAAAATAAGAAAAAGAGATGATCAAACCCTAACCCTAGCCTGTTGGAATTCTCCATCGACAGAGGATGAAGGAAAGATGAAAATACTAAGCTCTAAGTACAGCTTATGTACTCTGTCCATAAGGCCTTGGTTTAAAAGAAATTGTTGTCGCTCCAAGTGTGCCATAATTGTGTGCATTATGAATCAAAAATTAAAGAATTAAAGAATACGAATGTTAACTTATGAAAGGGATATCAGCACATTGGGGCTAACACTGGCCTGCAAGATCAGGGCCAATTGTAGCAAGTTTTAAAAGTAAGTATTTCAAGATCGTCCACAGAGAAGTTGTCTAAACTGAGAGATAAACCTCCAGATCTGTGCTACCAGATCTGGCTCTATAATTATCTAAAAAAAAGAATAGATAAAAGAGAGTGTTGGATTGTGTCACATTTAACTATAAGTAAATAAAGAAAAGAACTAACTACATGATCCAGATCCGAGTTGGGGAGATGTTTAAAATAAGACAAATGCAGGAATAATAGCTTCATGTACTTTAGCCTCTGAATTTTAATGGAGAATCTGTAGTTCAACAGAGCAGATTCAATCTTCATCTGGCTACCAGCACAGATGTAAGAGAAATAAATCCGAATTAAGGAATAGGTTTAGACTTATGGCTATGATCATCCATGGTCACAGATCATCCAATAGTTGTGGCCTATTCTTTAGTTGAACATATGAACATCCTTTAAATCTTTGCTAGAATTAGGTTACCAACGCTAATTCTGATGAATTAAGGAAGTTGCGGATGAGTGAATCTAAAGAAGTCTAATGCACTAAGGTGAACATTAACCCTCGACATGACTCCAATGGAGAAGACACAAATTACAGCAACCTTTTAAAATCCACCGTTACAATTACAGAGCACGGCTTCTTATCCACCGTTACAATTACAGAGCACGGCTTCTTAGAGAGCCCTCAGACTTACAGTCTTGAATCCGAACTTGGAAGTACAAATCACTCACAATGGCTCTCAAAGGTAAACTACAAGAAGGGATTACAGGGGGTTCAGATAAGCTATCCGAAAATGAGGGAAACAGAGATGAAAACTCTAAAATCTGGATGCCCAATTTGGGAATGGCTTCTCTATTTATACTTTTTCCTCCATCCTGCGCCATTTGGATTGACCAATCAGAATGCTTTAGATCCTGGATTGCCCAATGAGGGTTGAGCACGGGATCCGGATCTATTTTGGCCAATGGAAATGCTCGATCCTGGTTCGCCATCGTGCGAAGCATCAATTACATTATGGGTTTGAAATTACATTTGAGCTTCGGAAGTTCCGCCAGTAATTTAACTTTGGGCGCTCACATGGGTTGGAATATGCCTTGGATCTTGATTGGAACCTTCGAATGTTCTGGTCTTTTGATTGCATTAGGCGCGTGCAAAGTTTCTGAAATACCCTTGGACGAAATGCAAATCCCGTAATGCCATTTCGCGAGTTCAGGGCCTTTTCGCAAAGTTCAATGACTTCAAGCTCTCGTCATAAAGTTCAATCTTCTTTTCGAGGAGTTCGGATGCTCTTGAAAGCTACACGAGTTTTAGTCCTTTTCGCAGAGTTTAGGGTCCTTTTCGCAAAGTTCAATGACTTCTGAAGCTCTGTTCGCAAAGTTTAATCTTCTTTTCGAGGAGTGTTTTCTTCTTTTCGCAAAGTTCAAGGTTCTTTACGAAAAGTGCAAGTTCTTTGCGAATAGTAAAAGTTCTTTGCGAATTGAACTCTAGGCTCCCATTCTTCTTTGCGAATTGACTTTTAACTTGATTTTTTCTTTGCGAATGGCTCTCTCTCTTGCTTCAGGTCTTTGTCTGCTCTTTTAGACCCTCTTTAGCCATTGCTGAGGCTGTTTCTTCACTCCTTCTTTAAACTTGACATGAGCTATCAGCTTTTTGATCTTTTTGGGATGCTTTTCGGATTTGGACCTGTCTGATTGGTTAGCTGTAAAATGCACACTAAAGCACTTATTTAGTCTTCTCAAGGGTCTTTCAAGGCTCATGTTTAGGGGTGAAAAATGGTATTTTTCACTACTTAACAGAAATTAACCCTAATTTTTCCAGCAGACGTGGCATTGTTATAACCCTTGAATGCTTTGAGATGTTTACCTCAAAATCTGCACCTCGAGAAGTGTACCCTAACCTTGGGAAATTTTCAAAAGGTCCTTGAGTTAGGGTTGAGAAGTGGAGAACCCGAGCTTCGCGGGCTGGCATCTACATTAATTCACTCGCGTAGTTGCTTTGCCTTCGTGGAGGAGCATTTGGCTTAGGAGGTTTGTTCACTCGTACAGAAGATCCTCAGTTGATCGCACAGTGGCTTTGCGCTGCAGTGCTATCACGGAGGTGATTTGGAAATGCCTAGATTTCTCGCGTAGTAGAGCTTCAGAAGTTCTCTCTCGCTGGATACTCGTGCAGGTAGGCTCCTGCGCTCGCGTAGTAACTGGTTAGGCTCTAGAGCCGTGCGAGGAAAATTCTGGGCGTCTCTCTCTTCCAGGGCTTCGCGATAAATTAAAACAACTTATTCTAAGAATTTAAATGCCACTTTTGTAGGGAACACGGATGCATTTAGCTTATGCATAAAGCCTTTTAAACCCCTAGGTGATCCCTAGTGTAGGAGTGAAGTCTCCTGAGGGTTTTCAGTAAAGATACCCATAAACTTCTCAATAAAATTGTTAGCAAAAGTATAAAATTATGAAGTCAGCTGTCAAAAAATAAAGCATCAATTCACCTTTGATTCAAAAAAAAAATGTGAGGAATTTAAACATATGATATGCACAGACATTTAATTATCACAACCTTTACATAGATGCACATCATTTCCAATTAGCTCACAACAATGGAAAACATCACATGTAGGTCAGTACTGAGCTCATCATTAATTCAAAAATTAGTTTATAGGCCATGCCCAATACATTCAGCATCAGACCTAATGCTCACTAGGGTAGACTCTCACAAGGAACTTTGAGGGTTTCCATTTTCTCTCAAGCTTAAGAGCAGTTACAGGCCCTAAATGGGTTAGTAAACATGAGCATAGGCAAAGCATCTAAGTTCTGGCATCATTGGCTAATCGTCACCATAGATTGGACAACTCTTTATCTCTACATGACAGCTCATTCAACTATGGATCACAGGGTCTTTTGACTGGGTTGTAATGTGGCTTATGGGATAGGTTGTAAAGAATGGAAATTGAAAAGGGATTCAAAATTGAGAAATCAGTAGGTGAAGGAGGTGATTCATGACTTCACCTTCTTAGTTTAACACCTTTCATTTTCTTTAAAATTCTTTAGACTTGAAGTGGCCAGCTTCTCCTCTATTTTTTATTTTTTCAATGAACTTTTCCTCTTGACTCCTCTCTTATTCCACTTCATTATTATTTTTTTTTCTTTTGGATGCATTTTTGTTTTTTTTTTCTGA
Source organism: Chloranthus sessilifolius (assembly GCA_021018995.1). NCBI lineage: Eukaryota > Viridiplantae > Streptophyta > Magnoliopsida > Chloranthales > Chloranthaceae > Chloranthus > Chloranthus sessilifolius. Next base: position 102,575,759 of record CM037584.1, on the reverse strand, counting down.
CTTGCCACTTCTTTCCTCAGTTGCTACACTATTAAGCTTTATTTATCTCTTCTCCATTCACCCAATGTTGACCCTATCTTCTCCATCTTCAGCTCCTTCTCCTTTACCTTCTGAATTCTCAGAGTGAGGGTAGGTTTGAAGCTGGTCCATAGGTTCAGGTACAAATACTCAGGTGTATATTGAAGAAAATTGAAAATTAAGGCTCAAAAGGTGTGTGCACAAGGGCAGTTGATTAGGGTTGGTCTGTTTGAGCTCAAACTATCTAAGAGAAGGCTTTGATCCTTTCCTAGGTGTCATGAGTGCTGTCAGTTATTTCAACTTGGAGGTGCCTAACTTTTAGTGAGGGCATTGACTCAGCCAGTCCTTAGGACTGAAAGAATTGCCTCAGTCACTCCTCAAAGGAAGGAAAAATTTTTTGTAGGCCCAAATTTCACTAGTTATGATCTTCCATTGAACTGTTAGGCATGTCCTTACCTTTTTCTCTCTTTAATGATTCACTAAGTATTGATACAAGTGAGTTTTCCTGGTGTTCATATCATGGAAATGCTAAAATTTAAAAGCTTGTAATGCCTAAAGGTCTGCAAAATTTTTAAATTTCCCATTTTTTTATGATTCTTATGTGAACATGGCTCCATTTCTATCTTACTCACTTGGTTCTGCTGTACTTAGGTTAACTATTTCATTAGTAGGTCCTGCCACACCCCCAAACCTATGAGGAGCAGTGTCCTCACTGATTTAAAGGTAGATGTGGATGTGCAGCAGACTCAAGACAGAGATATTACAAGAAAAGAAACAGCAGGAAAGAGAAACAAACAACAGAAAACAAACAAAAAATAAACAAACACAGTGAAGGAAACATCTTATATAAAAAAGAAATTCTATTATAACAGCAAAAATATGTACAAAGGAAGGGAAAGAAACTACAAAATTACACACTACTTCCTAACTAAATACATGCGCAAAACTTAATCATCTAATCATCTAATCATCTGCTGGTTCCTTCTTAATTTTTATCCCTTTAGCTTTATCTTTCTTCACAGCAGCAGGTTCTTGAGCAGGACCAGCAGTGGTGGCAGGTACTCCCCCAGTTAATTGAGCCAGTTCCCTTTCTAGGATTTCAACCTTTTGCTCAGCCAGCTCAGTTCTGGCTACAAAGAGTGCCCTGATCTCCTTTGATGTAGCCAACCTTTTCTCCAATCCATTAGCCCTCAACTTTTCTATTGCAGCAGCCATTTTCTCTTATTCAACATTTAGCTTTGCTTGTGCAGTCATACGCTCTTAGGCTTCATATAATCGCAATATTCATGTCCAGCCCTTAGCTATATTCTTTAGCTGTATTACTGTATCCAATTTTATGAGATGGATCTTTTCTTTATAGGGCACCCTGATTGATGTTCTAATTATAGCCATCCCATGAATGACATCCTTTTTGAGGTAAGGATTGGATTTCATTGCATGAAGGAGGGTGGAGTATGGGGGAATGGAAAAATAAGAGGTATGAATCAAGGGATGTTCCTCACTTAAAGAAGGGCGAGCCAAGAATGAAAAGGGGGTGGGCTGTGAAATTGGGGATGGAGGCTCAGGTAGGGGCTCCAGTTCAGGTTCTGTTTGGATTGACCTGGAGGAGGTGAGTATTAAGTCATCCACATCTGTCGCAACATCAAAGATAGCTACAACAGGTGGGAGTTCTGGGATAGGTTCAGGATTAGTTTGTGAAAAGGCTTCAGTGAAAGTAGGGAGGAGTGTGGGTACAGTTGAAGTTAAGGATTGGAAAACAGGGGGAGGAGTAGGTGAAGGTATGGAGGTAGAGATAGTTAGTGAGTGTGATGGTTGGGGTAAAGTGGCCAAGGTTGATTGGATGGCTTGTAGGCTAGACTCAAGGTACGCCTGGTTTTGTATATTGGAGGTTATGGATTGAATATAGGCCTGAATGGATGATTGGGTTTGGGTATTGGCCAACATTTGGGAATGAAGGGAGAGTAGGAGGTGGAGGATTTGGGGCAATAGGTCAGGTATGGTAGTGGCTATGGGTTGGATAGGGGAAACTGGTTGAAAGGAGGAAGTGGGTCTATGAGTGAAGGTAGTGGCCTGTGGTGATGTTTGATGTGGAAGGGTGAAGTGTGGAGGGTGAGGTGAGTCTAGAAGAGGGGTATACTCTAGGTTGATGTCTTCTAGGATAGTGGACATCATAGTGGAAAATTTCTCTCCTGTAAATGGGGCATGGTCATGGGATAATGGAATGGATTGGTCTAGGGGTTCACATGTGATAGGGATAAAGGGTGGGGTTTCAAAGGCATGGGTTTCAGGTTCATAAGGTGTGGGTATGGGGTTTGGAATGGTTGTGGTTTTCGGGATTGGAATTATTTGAGAGATATAGGTGGGCTGGGCCCAGTGGGGGTTTTGACAGCTTTTCTTCTCTTCTGGTATAGGGTCTTGACAGGTGGGCTAGTGTGGGCTAGAAACATAGGTAAGGGTGCATAAATGGGTAGGGTGTCAGTGGCTATGGTGGTAGGTGGTGAGATTGAGGTGGCTATGGCTGTGGTGATTGGTGATATAGGCTCAGGTAAGGGTATTGGACCTGTGTGGGGCTGTGAGGTCTGGGTTGAGGGTGGAGGTGGTGGTAAAAGAGTTGGAGCTGGCATGGAGGTAGAGGGAATGGTTCGGGAGGTGATGGTTGTGCTGGCTGGCACATGTGAGGTGGAGGATGCAGCAGCATCAGCAGGAGCAGCAACAGCAACAACTGCTTCATGAATGGTGGGGGCTGCCTCTCTCAGTAACTCCTCCCTCAGTTTTTTCTTCTTCTCCATCATTGTGCCACTGATTTTTCACTGTTTCTTTTCACTCTTTTTGGGGTTCAGGGTCACTGTCTCCTCCTCCCTTTGAAAGAGGTATTTTCCAAACTTTAGTAATACAGTAATAAACCTATAATAGGGAAAGACATGAGGTTTCTTCTTTATTTTCACCTTCTCACATAAGTCCTTAATCCCCTAAAAAATTAACTTGGCTGCATCCAAATAATAATTCCTGTGAAATGAGAAGAGGGCATCGGCTATGGGGTACCTCCTCTGCTACTCGTACCCAGAGTAATAAATATTTTTCCTCAACACTGCATCCATGAGCTTGAGGTTGGGGTGTCGGTCCCTCTTCCTAATTGACTCCCCTGAGGCTGTGATTCCTCCAGTTAACTCCGTTGCTATCTTAGTGATGGTGGCAGTCAAAGGAGGACCCAAGCCACACTCAGGGCTATACCTGGCTGGTATCCCTAATATTTTTACAATGTCTGCCTAGTTGAACAACATCTCGAAGTTATCAATCAATACCAGCAGTGCTAGGTTCCCATCATCCCCAGTTTTAAACCTCATATTCTGATAAAATGGTCTCACCTGTCTTGGAAAAACCAGCTGCATCAGGGGCCTCAACAAGGCCAACAGAGATGCCTTGGTTAGAAATTTAATGGAGGCAGAGGTCTCTGGTAGCTCCTCAAAATAAACCTTGTCAAAAATAGTTTCAGCCTCTAGCTGGATTGCTTCCACAAATTCAGAAGGGACTCGGAGGTATTCAGTAGTCTCTTCTTCCTCAGCCTCCGGGACCACAACTTTGCCCTTTTTATGTTTCTTCTTTGATTATTTAGGGCTCTTAACAGGTGGGTGTTCTCTGGCCCTCTTCTTTGGGGCTGATTTCTTCTTGGCTTGTGGAACATGGGGCTCAACAACAAGTGGGGACACCTCAGAGGTCTCCAATGTGGAGGTCTTTACAATCCTTATAGATTTTCTAGTGGCCACAGGGCTGCCACTGGCAGACGGGTTCAGCATTGCAGCTAATGTATCTAAAAATTTTGAACCCGTGGCCATGGGTGCTCACTTATCAAAATTAGGGCTCAACACTCTTAAAAAATGCAGAACACACAGAGTAAGCACAGAAGCACCTATTTTTTGCCCTTCTTCTCTCTAATTAATAAATCAATCACAGCACAGAGAGAGAAATAGAGATCTTACCAGTTGAGAGCTAGGGTTCCACCTAAAAGCATGCACAGCAGTTTAAATCCCCCCAAACCTTGTTCAAAGTGACCAGGAGTAGCTGGGAAATACATTGGTGGGAGGAAATGCCTGAGGTAGAGTGGCTTAAAAAGTAGAGAAGAAAGAAGAGAAAGGGGCTTTCGGCTTTGGTGCAGAGAAGCTAGGGAAGAAAGGTGAAATGAAGAAAATGAGGGGTTTCGCAGAGTTTATAGAGCTAATCCCGTAGTTCGCACACTTGGAAATAGGAGCTCGCAGGGTAGATTTCTTTCGCAGTTGGCTTATAATCCTGTGAGAAGGTCTGTCGCGTAGAAGAACAAACTGCCTCACAATGTATTTCACGGAGCTGAGACTTTGGCTATGGTGCGTGAGACCTTGTGCTGCCTTAGAAATTTACCTCGTGCGACACTCGTGTAGAACAACACAAAAGACACACTTCACGCACAGATTGGGCTAGCGGAGCAGAAAGGTAACTCCGCGAGGCATTTTTACAACCATTGCTCAGGCATTTTAGCGCGCGAGAAGGCCACGAGATGGCTCGCGCAGCAGATTTAAACCTTCTAGCTCTGCGAGACAACATTTCTTTTTAACCTTTAGTCTATTAGTTCAATGCAGCACATTGGTTAGTGCATCCATGCTATTGCGCACCCAACCACTGTGCATACGCACCAACCCTCAGACAGGTACTTCATTTCAATCATGAGAAATATATGCCCATTTTCAACATCAGTTCATTAACATTGCAGAATCCTAAAAATAGTTTTTAGCTCAACTGCATGCAAGTTATGATAAGGGCATCTTAACCATTCATCAACAAACATCTACAGCAAATTCAAATGATAAATATGCACATGTATTCAATCACAAAATTCAAACACAGACAAAGCAACATAAGCAACTCAACATCACATTAAAAACACAACAGACATATTTCTAAAGAACATAAATCAAAATAGAATTTTTTATATATGGTACACTTATTACCAATCTTTGGATCACTAAGTACTCACTTCCTCCTAAGTAGAGGATGCATCACTAATCATATACTGACCTTTTAGATTTGTCAGGGGTAGACTAGGCAATTTGAGGACCGAACTGGTCCTCAATCTTCCTAATGCTCTGTCCATGAGAATTAACAGTCTATACCAGGCTCCCTAAATTTTGCATTGAAGCCAGCATCTACTCTTCAAATGAAGAGGATTTGAACTGTTGTGGGGGCAGGGCCAACTGGTTAGACTGTGGGGCAGGTAACCAAAAATTTTGCCTTGGTGGGTAAACTTGATTAAACTAGTGTTGGGGTCTGTAAGGAGCTACAGCTTGCTGTTGCTAGGATTGAGGATATGAATCGTGTCTCCACCTCAGGGTTACATCACATTCATTAATTTGTCAAATTTTAAGGACAAATTATCCACCTTCCTCTCCAAATCATCTTGCATCTTGACTTCATATATTCCACCTCTAGGGGTGACCTCTTTCACCATCTTAGCTGGGGTCTGGCTGTCATTGCGTGACAGGGACTCTTGCTGCATGAAATTTTCCCCTATTATGTCAAACAACTCCCAAACTTCTTCAACAGTCTTATGGAGGTAGCTACCACCACAGGAAGCATCCACCATATCCATACATTTGGAATTAATTTCTTGGTAGAATAGTTGCACTAGTTGCCACAATGGAATTTGGTGGTGGGGGCATTGTTTTAATATTTCCTGGAATCTTTTCCAAGCTTCATAAAAATCCTCAATTGAGGACTTAGTGAATGACATAATACTTATCCTCATCTGGCTGGTTTTATTCATGAGAAAGAATTTGGTCAAAAATTTGGTTTGAAGGTCACTCCATGACTGTATGCTGTTGGCTGGGAGCTTTGATAGCCATGTGTTGGCTTTGTCCTTTAGTGAAAATGAAAAAGCCTCAGTTTAGTGGCCTCAGGTTCCAAGCCAGCAATATTGAAAGTAGTGCAAAGTACCAAAAATTGGTCTATATGTTTGTAGGGATCTTCTTTACTAAGCCCATAAAACGAAGGCAACATATTGATGGTGGAAGATTTAATCTCATAATTCTCCTCAACAGAGGGGAATTGAATGCAGAAGGGAGAGGTGTACTCCCTAGGTGCATTGTACTCCTTTAATGTTCTCTGCCTTTCAGCCATGATAGCTGGTTCAGTTTCAACAGTAGGATTTTGTGTGGTGTGCCTAGGTCTAAGGATCCTTTCAACTTCCAGATTTAGAGGTTCTAAGTTAGGGTTTAAAGACCTTCTACCATGCATATACTCACACCCACAATAAGAAAAGAGAATGCTCACAAGCACACATAAAAAATTTCGAAGAAAAATTAACAACTACATAGATATACACTAAACAAATAACATAGAATTAAACATAAATGGACTGAGATTTAGGGGAAAGGAAGTGCAAACAGAGCTAGCTACACTCCAGTTGCAACTCTAGCCTTTCCCTTCTTCTGCTGTCCATTTCTATAAAATTCTAAAAAATATCAGTAGTACTTTATTCTAGATTAGGCACGGCTACAAAGAATTTGGAAGTCTAAATTATAGTACAACTCAAGTCTACTAAAAAGATCAATATCCCCGACAGCGGTGTTAAAAACTTTTTGTCTACTTTCGGATGCACTGATTTATTATGTGGTGTTAGAAGAGAATTAAAATCACAGTAAAATAAAGGATAAAGATATGATTAAAACAATAATCCTAAAACATCCTAGACCTGCAAGATACAGGGCCTATTGTAGCAAGTTTTGAAAAGTAAGAGTTTTTCTCACAGAAAAATTGATCTAGAACCCAAAATGGGCTGTAATAGTAGGCCTCAAGATCTAGCTACAAATATGAAAATCCTAAAGAAAGGGAGTTGGGTGTCACGACTACACTAAATTAATCCTAACAAAAGAGAAATAAAGTGTAGCCCTATCCAAAAGAAAGGGTTAAGAAGGAGATGGTGATGGTGTGTGCCAAAATAAAATATAAAAAAAGATTAGAAGTAAGTAGGTTAAGCTAGAGTTAATGCAGTAATGTAACTCAGATTTAGACTGTCTCTGAAGTGGTCTTTGCTGAGATGCTATTACTAATCTCAACAAGGTAGAAATATCCAACTTAACCCATGCCATTTAGGGTGCTCTTAAGGCTATAGGTTGTCCACTCAAATGGCCACAACCTATCCTATCAAGTTTGTCAAATCCCATTGATCAAGCCAGAAGTTGCTAATCTAATCCAGAGGAGTGGACTGATCATTTCCCCAACCACTGGACCAGATCAGGCCATGAATACTATTGTAGACACTATGTAATGCCAGTGCTACAAGCTCCCCAAATCTGTGCATAGATCTGGCTGACATCTATAGGTATTCCAACCCATAAAGTCCTAAGTGCTTTGCCAAGGCCAACGGCTCACTGTGCCCATAAAAAAGACCAGTAATAGGTTGAATAAAGATTTAGATTCAGCTGGTCATTGCTACAAAAGGCCTACAATGACTCAGCCTCAAGCTGCAATTACTATAGAGACATCAGATGTAACATCTGATATCGATAAAGTAAAATAGAGGGGAGCCAGTTCTTGCACAAACCTCCTCCTAAGGCTCTAGAAGCTCATGTGCAAGGGAGAAAAATCCTTCTCAGACATGTGGCTGGACACCACCCTAGGGTTATACTCTGTCCACTCAAATGGTCACAGGGTATTTGATAGGTCTGTCCATACCACAGAGATCTAAGAAAGAACATGTAAACTGCTACTGCCACCATGGAGTCCCAGGGCTACGAGCTCTCAAGATCTGGCTACAGATCCGGCTTGCTATCCATGGGGCTATTGAACCAAGGAAAATCAGATGGTAAATAATAGATCTACTAGAAACCGAATGGGCTAGTCCCAAAGCATGGATCTTATAGACATCTAAGGAAACCACAAGATCTATAGATTCAATTAGTCATTAAAACAATAATCCATTGATAAAAGCAAAACTTACAATGAACTGTCTCAAGGCTATAGCCTGTATACAATTTCTCATCTCAAAGATCCCAATGTATATAAGGCCTATTACAAAACTAAAATAAAACTAAACCTATCTACATATAGAAGGATTAGCCAGCCAATGCTGGGCTACGAGAGAAGAAAAATAAGAAAAAGAGATGATCAAACCCTAACGCTAGCCTGTTGGAATTCTCCATCGACAGAGGATGAAGGAAAGATGAAAATACTAAGCTCTAAGTACAACTTATATACTCAGTCCATAAGGCCTTGGTTTAAAAGAAATTAACCCTAATTTTTCCAGCAGACGTGGCATTGTTATAACCCTTGAATGCTTTAAGATGTTTACCTTAAAATCTGCACCTCGAGAAGTGTACCCTAGCCTTGGGAAATTTTCAAAAGGTCCTTGAGTTAGGGTTGAGAAGTGGAGAACCCGAGCTTCGCAGGCTGGCATTTGCATTAATTCACTCACTAGTTGCTTTGCCTTCGTGGAGGAGCGTTTGGCTTAGGAGGTTTGTTCACTCGTACAGAAGATCCTCAGTTGATTACATAGTGGCTTTGCACTGCAGTGCTGTCACAGAGGTGATTTGGAAATGCCTGGATTTCTCACGTAGTAGAGCTTCAGAAGTTCTCTCTCACTGGATACTCGTGCAGGTAGGCTCCTGCGCTCGCGTAGTAATTGGTTAGGCTCTAGAGTGTGCGAGAGCTGTGTGAGGAAAATTCTGAGCGTCTCTCTCTTCTAGGGCTTCGCGAGAACTCCGTGATTTGACAAATTGTTCTTTATACATATGGACTAGCTATGTTCTACACGCAGATGCTTTAAGGCTCAATCTTCTCGAGCACAAATTTTAAGGGTAGGACGAGAGATCTTCGCGATGTCTTTAGTGCTCTCCTCTTGACTGCACATCCCATCTGTGCGAGGGCAGCTTCCACTGCATCCTTAGCTCCACGAGGGAGCTCCTTAACTCTGCGAGATGATTCTTTTGATTCTCTGATGCCTTGCACTTGCTGCTATTGCAGCTTCCTCCATTCTCAACTAACTTCTTTCATCTGCTAGACTTTTGGTTAATGATGATTAGTAAATGAGTTACCATGGTGAGCACTATCAATGTGTTCCATTAGGCTTTGGCTCAGCTGTCATCTTTGCATGTTTTCTTTCTCTTCTTTAGACCAAAAAGCAAGGATTTTGTATTAAGCTACGTAGTTTATTACTAACTACAAAACACACTTAACAAATGATTATTAGTGAGCTTCAAGGTCTATCAAAGGCTAGGTTAAGCGGTGAAAAGTGGTACTTTTTAGTGAATTATAGGCCCTTGTTGCACCGCTGTGGAGTCTTGCATGGACTTGCTTTGGTGAGCTTGAATGGCCTGTATGGTGAAAATTAGAGTTCTAGCTCCAAGGGCTTGGTAGCTAAGAGGTAGAGAGGGAAGTCTAGGGAGTAGCACACACCTAAACTAAGGCTTTTAGATGAAAGGCTAAGGTCTAAAGAAGGTTTGAAGGTTCTGGAATTTGTATGGAAAAGTGCACTAGAGGAGAGAGAGAGGGAGAGGTTTCGTAATCTCTATTTTGAAAAATTCTTCAAGCCTCTTTAAAGGGGGGGTGCCTCTCTATTTATAGGAAAAGGAGAGGTTAGGAGGGTATTTAAAGGCTAAACTAGGTTAGGAATTAGGTAATCTAGCCATCTAAGGTTTCCTAGGATTTTTGGAGCCTTGAAATATGTGAAAAGATGCTCCAATTGTGGATGATAGCTTAGAGGTTTAAACCACTTAAGGGGTTGCAAATAGATAGGAAATGGGTGCAACAGAACAAGCAAAACACACTCTAAAGATCAAGATGGCCAACAATTCAAACCCCAATCTCAATTTTCATAGCAAAAACACAAGGTTACTATTCATAAGCCTGGTGCAACTAATAGATGCGCTAAGCTTATGTATAGTAAAATGGTGCAGAACAAGGATCTGAGAAGTAGCTGCCCGAGGTGGGACCCACCTATAGGCTGGAGCAACTATTAGTGGCACCAAGCCATTTCTGGGGAGAAATGGCTTGGCGCATCTAATAGATGTGCCAAAACCCTACGGGGTCCTCCTCAAAACCCTAAAATACCCTCAACCTTCGGAATGTGATATCTTCTCACGTACAACTCCGATTGAGGTGATTCTTGGCTTGTTGAAAAGATGATGACTTCTACTTTTTAATGGTATGAGATTCGATCATAGTAGAAGGTCCTAGTTAGCCCTAGTACACCACTCTTTATCTATTGCTTGAGAAAGCTAGGTTTAGGTTTGGAATTGTTTCTAAGGGTCGGGATGGGTTTCTAAAGTTTCAGGAAGGTTTCTGAGGGATCTGGGGTGATTCCTAAGGGTTTGGGATGACTCCTAATGTTTTGAGAAGGTTTGTAAGGGTTCCATACATGCCATCAAAATCTCGAAAGTATGCCTCTCTCCAAATGTGTCTCGATTGGGCCATGGGCCGAATTTAGGTGTCTACAGATGCCCCTCTTTGGTATCCGATCACTAATGATCGAATGCCAAAGATAAAAGACATCCGAAGAGGCCCAAGGCATTACTGACGGGTCCGCTACATTCAAAATAAACTTCAAACATCAGATAGATAACATGGTGTGAAAACGAAAGCCCTATATGTCGAGAAAAATGTCCGTTTCTCAAGGTAATCGGTCCCCAAGCGCTTAGCGACATTACTGGGCATAACCAAGGTGGAATGAGTTACGAAAGCTCAATAATTAGGAAAAACGTTCGCCTCTCAAGTTGTGAAAACCCGTTAGTTGGGAAAAACATTCGCCTCTTCTCGAGGTGATTTGAAGGTGATTGAAGTTTGAGATTCATTCTGAGTACAACAACTTCGTAAGTAAGAGGGGTAATCGACCCACACTTAAAGATAGGCGTAAAACGAAAATACACAAGGTTCCACAGTTTGTGTCTAATCATACGAGGCATTGATTGCCCCATTTGACTGGTCGCGGGTGCCCCTGTGTGAAGTAGGGTTCGAGGTCTTTGGGTGAACCCAATTATCCCAAAGTTAATTTAGCATGTCTTTTCGAGCGGAGCGAATAGATGTCGCAACGCTTTTTGGGAGTACGTGCCGCCTTTTCGAAACACATATTTTTTGTTATTTTATGTGAGAAATTTTTGACTTTTTATGTTATCATTTTATGCGATTTTTTTTATTTTCGATGTTATCATTTTATGTGATTTTTTTGGATTTTAAAGTTATCATTTTATGTGATTTTTTGGATTTTTGATATTTTTATTTTATGTGATTTTTTTTGGATTTTGAGGTTATCATTTTATGTAATTTTTTTGGATTTTCGATGTTTATATTTTATGTGATTTTAATCTATCACTTTATTCTATTTTATTCTATCACTTTATGTGACTTTATTCTATCATTTTATGTGAATTATTTTTGGGATTTTCTTTATCATTTTATGTGGATTTGTTTTTGGATTTTGAGGTATCATTTTATGTGACTTTTTTGGATTTGCGATGTTTTTATTTTATGAGATTTTTTTTTTGGATTTTCAATGTTTGATCGGGATTCTTTGAGCATGCTCTTCAATCTCAACCTATTTATTCTAGCACAGCTTGTCGTGCAAGTCAAATGAGAGTTGATATGCCATTGGGGAGCATGTGCATCTGCTTGGGTACAAAAAAAATAAATCGGGGGCTAGGCTATGTGTGCGTGACCCACACCAGGCCATAACCCAGCCAAAAAAATAGCCTGGGGCAACTATTAGTTGTGCCAAGCCAACTGGGGGCCGAAAATAGCTTGGCGCATGTATTACATGCGCCAAACATGGCTGGGGGTAATTTAAAGGGGCCCGAGTTCGGGCAAAAGTGGTTGATTTTCAAAATTTTCTCCTTCCCTCTTCCAAAACCGAAAAATATACCTCCTCATAGGGTTCCTTTACATTGCCTCTAAGCGTGCTTTATTGCCGGTAATTGCTTGCGCCGATTAATCGCCCTCTCCACGCTAGATCAAAGGCCCATTTTTCTTCAAAGGTAACCATTAAAAACCCATTTGATTTTATTTTTCTTGATTTTTCTTGCAAATGTGATCATGATCTTGCATTTTTAGATGATAAATGATTTCTTCTTCTTGTAAGTACGCCTATTGGTGATGAGTTTGATGATATTGCTCGAATGATGCCCTATTATGGTTGTTTTATGAATTTGATTAGGACATATATCTTTTTTTGTGTTTTTATTTGTGCACATAGAAAGGGAGAGATTTTTTTGTATTTTGAACTTAAAAGAAAGTAGAGATTTTTTTTGTCTTATATGTTTACATAAAAGAAAGGGAATTTTGTATTTTTCGATTATATAAAGATAAGGAAATGAATTCTTTTTGGTGTTTTGATTTTATGAATATAAAGAAGGGATATTTTTGGTTTTATTTTCGAAAGCAAAGAAAGAAAAAAAAGAAGGGGATTTTCTTGTTTTTTACTTTTTTTGATTTTTTTTTTTTTTTTGAAAGCAAAAGAAAGGCATTTTATTATTATTATTTATTTATTTTATTATTTTTGTTTTTGATTTTGAAAGCAAAAGAAAGGTATTTTTTTTTGTTTTTGATATGATTTGATTTTTTTTTTTTGATTTTGTTTTTGAAAGGAAAAGAAAGGTATGAGCATACTTACCTTCCCTTGATCTGTAGCACAATGGTCCTTTTATCACTGATAAGCCCTAACATGATTTCTTGTATTTCCCCCAAAATGTTGGGAGACGAGGAATATGTGCCAGAGGAAGAATAGGAGGAGGGGCCGGACGTGACCTATGGTCCCCGAGGAGAACGATTCATTTTAGTGGACCGTCTTGCCGGCTTATGGTATGAAATGTAGGGAGAGGCCGCCCATGCAGGTCTCCTCAATCAGCAGTATGTGCACATTTCAAACTTCGGCATTGCGGGCAAGGTAAAGGGATAAGTTCAGTTCTTTTTCCTGTGTGGTTTTGCTCTATTTCCATGACCTGATGCATCTTTCTCTTTTGACATAGGACTTGCCCCACATTGTATTCCGAGGGGGCTGGTTAGATTTTCAGGAATTTTATCACTATATCCCACCGGTCGTAAAGTTCTTACTTGAGCAGGCTAGGTTTGGAGAGTTTCTATCATGCCCCACTATGCGGCTTGACGCAGCCTACCTGAAGACCCTGATTAAGAGATTCCATGGCCCGAAGACTATGTCCTTTCACATGGCCTTTGCTGAGATGACCCTGACGCCCGCGGATTGGGCTATGATTACGGGGGTCAAGATAGGGGGCGTTCTAATAGCCAACCTTGCAGTGCCCAGTGGAGATGAGATCATTAGACTGATAGGGGATTATCCCCCCTCCACAAGTCTTCATAGTGCCGAGGTCAAGATGACCTGGCTGCACGACCTTTTTGGGCTGCATGAGCTGGTAGACTTGGGGCAGCCAGATGTGGAGATTTATATTAAGCTTGAGCGCGCAATAATATTGACCCACATCACGCTACTCTTAATGCTGGGCAAAACCCTCTTCACTAATGCTAGCGGCGGACGAGTCAACCTGGCCCTGCTGAGCCTCATGGACAATTGGCTCGATATCCATAGATACGACTAGGGCGAAACCGGATATGCCATGTTGATGTATAGCATAGCCCGAGTATTCACTGGGGATGCAAAGTCCATTGTTGGCTTTTGGCTTGCTCTGGAGGTAATCTCTCAACTCTTTTACTTTTATCAGTCTCTTTGGATAGTCGTTGTCTGCTTCTGACTTATGTTTTATGCACTGCTCTCTTCAGGCATGGGGGTATCTTCATTTTCAACTCGGACACCCACTTCTTCAATCCAGATATATACTTATCCCCTTTTAAGCAACTGGATCAAACATTAGCGCCGAGATGTGGGCATGAAGCATCTGGAGATGGACCTGAGGTCCCAATTCTATCTGATGATCCCTGAGCAGGTAAGGCCTTTTCTCCTCTGTTTATTTCAGTTTGAAAATTCTCCTTTGTTATTATGCTACATTCTTGACTGATTGGCCACTTCTGGACTTGGGCAGGTCATATATGACCCATACATTGGCTCTCCTTTTTGGGATCAAGCTGCTGTAGGTCCATCTCGCCTTTTCAACAACCGTCGCATCATCTTTTTCTATGGGGCATGAGACAGGGCCTACTACCTGGGGGAGCGGGTAGTTCATCAGTACCAGGGCTATCCTACCATACCCTTGGATCCTCCCGCATATGTCATGGATCCCGTAGGTAGTATCGAGGAGCTTACTGCGACCTTCCTTCAAAATGGGATCCCCATCAATGCCCTTCTTATGCCTGGAGACTATCGGATGAGGTACGAGTCTTTGCCATAGCAGTTTATTCTTTCGCGCTTTGTCCCAGGAGTTAATTTCCTGGCTTTCGGTGGCCCGCGCTCTTAGGTATTTCTCCCCTCTCTTCTATATTGGTTCCCCAGTCTTGATTGATCTGTAATTTCTACTGACGGAATAAATCATTATCTTTTTACAGTTTAGATTGGGCGGTGATTCATATGATGAAGGTGGAGCGGTGACAAGTACTGCTGATGCTTAAGGGGCAGGTCTCTCAGATGCAGGTCCTTCCGGTGTTGGTCCTCCAGGCTCTAGTATCTCAGGTGTCGATCCTTTAGGCTCCTCTCGTATGGGTACCTTAGGTGGTTTACCTGCCGTGGTTCATGGGACCTTTAGGTGCCTTGACGATGGCTTTATTTCAGATTTATGCGTTGTTGTAGATAGGCAGGCTCGCCTTTCAGCCGATGCGGTTCGGGTTCCTCCTCCTGAGGTGGTTCCGGGGGTAAGACTTTTCATGATCAATCCTTTGCTCCTTTGAGAAATGTCCGTGTTTTTTTGTAGGCCGAGTAACTAACATCCTTTCCCCTTTGAATGTAGAACTTTTAATCGGCCATGGACCATGCCGCGTACTATTCCAACATCGCTGTTCTCCGGGATGTGGAGGTGGTGAGTATTCTGTTGACCTATTTTCCTCACTGCTTTACCATCTTTGTCTTTCAATTGATCCTAATTTGTGACCTTGGGTATGACTTGCAGCGTGCACGTGACAAGGAATTGCGCTCTCTACTTAGCCAGATTTCACAGGCGTGGGACCGAGTAGGAGATATGCAGACCTTTCAAAGGTCCTTGCGCCGGCGAAAGAAATCGAAGGGTGCCAGCAAGGACTAGGCTTAGTTTCTCCATTCTAAAATTTTCAAACACTTTGGGATGATAATTTTGGGATTTGAACAATTTGTAACAGATGATTATGACAATTTTTCATTTGTCTTGAATGATTTTCAACTTTGAAATGTTTGGTGCTCTTTCTTTGATCGCATGCTATGTTTCCCTTGCATTATATCTGATTGCTTGTAGGATGGTTTTGATGATTGCTTGTAAAAATGGCCCTTGAGGCTGTAAGCTCCAGTGTGGATTTTTCTTACACAAAATTTAAATGTTTTCAATGTTAGGTGCATTTCAAATGTAGTCAAAGTATAAAAGGCAGGTAATTAGGCAATCTGGCTAAGGAGTCCGGCTAAGACACAAACTCCCCCCTTAAAAACTCCACAGATTGTATGAAAGAGGGTCAGATTGGTCTGGCGCATGTATTACATGTGCCAGGACGACCCTGGGGAGATTTACACTGGTGCATGTATTACGTGCGCCAGGTTCAGCATGGGGGCAGTGGGCCCTTTATATGCCCGAGAAAGGTTATTGAAAAATCTTTGTACATCCATGGACCTGCTTTCCAACCCTCCCTTACATGGAGGGCCCGAAACCAATTTACTCCCTTCTTTGGGCTTGGGGCCCAATTTTCTAAAAAGTTGGCTTGGGAGCCTGAATGAGAGCGAGCTCGTTGATCTGGAGTGACTTGGAGTATCCCGTCTTTCCTTCTTTCTTGAGGTTCCTCCACGGTGGGATCTACTTCATGTGGCGACCTCATTTTGGGATGTAAATGCCCATGTATTCTGTTTTGGGAACTGGGAACTATCTCCTACTCTTGAAGAGTTGTCCAACCTGTCAGGTTTGAAGCTCCATAGAGGCCTTGCAAGAGTCATGCCGAAACCGGGCTATGCTAATGTCGTTCACCTCACCATGGGCTTGAAGAAATCTGAATATGAGAAAAGTCTCATTGGGGGGCCCACAAGGTGTTCGATCAAATTCCTCAAAGAACTTTTTGATGACGAACGTCTTCGAAAATTGCCAATTAGGAACATCTTCAACATGAAAGACTTTACTCTCAGTCTCATCTCGGAAGTCCTTTTCTTCACTGGGGGAGAGAGCTTCTCTCTGGCTCTCTGCGATGTTTTGACCGAGTTGAAAGAGGGCCGATCAGTGATGCACCTGGTCCTTGCTGAACTATAGCGATGTCAGAGAGAAGGCTTCTCCCCTGAGCAAACTCAGGGGATGTCCTTTGCGGCTCCAGGTTTGGTTAGCTGAGCATCTCGCTATCTTGGGACCCATGCCTCACTTTTATGTCATTCAAGGTGAGGTGGTCTGATGCTTTCTCGGCAGGTGTCACATGATTCCACAGGGAGATTCGTCAGAGATGAAGCTTTGGCTGACTGATGTAGAACTAGTATGGAGACTCCCTTGGTTGGATTGGACCTTTCCAGTAGTTCGCTAGAGAGATTATGAGGGCATCACCCTCCTAGGATTGACTGACAACACCTTCTACTTTCCATTCCAGGTGCTGTGTCAGTTTTGCTGCTCTCAGTAGGTGCCTTGAAAAGAGAAACCCCCTCTATGTGATTTGATCTTTTCTAGGGTCCTCTGGGGACATGGATCAGATTGCGGCTCTTTAGGAGATGCATCAGTCGATGCTAATGTGTGATTTGGAGCAGGGAGATTCAGTTCAGTCTTCCCTAGAGTACGAGGCTTGGCTATCAACTGAGTAGCCTACTGCTGATCATCTGGATCAGGTAGAGAGTATTGATGTGGGAGGGCCCTGGCCGAAGAAAGAGACGGCGCTTCGAGTTCGTATTGAGTTGCTGACCGATGAGAAGAGGGTCCTGCAAGAGCTTTTGACACAAGAGAAAGTTAGAGCAGAGGTAGTAGAGACCAGAGCTGGCACAAATGAGAGCGAGGTCCTTCATCTGGAAGGAGCCTTGAATGTTTCTCTTGGGGTTACCGATGCTTCTCAGAAGAGGTATAGGAGTCTGCATGGTCATTGGATAACCGAGCGAGATGCCCGAGAGGATGGTTGTCGCTCGAAGATTCGTGCCTCGAAGCGTGAGCTGGGCCGTTGATTCCCTCTAGCATATATCTTTTGCATAGATCAGATACACATATTTTTTTAGTATACATATTTTCCTTATGCTTATGTTTTTACTGTTTTTCTGTTTTTATAAAAACAAAAAGAAAGGAAGCTAGACATCACACCGATTATTTTTTGAGATGTGGTGTAAGTAAAGACGTGAGTTTGTGTATGGAAAAGGAAAATCTATTATCTTACAAAAAGCATTATTTCTCCTTTATTTTCTATTTATTTTTTCTTTTCCTCTTTTTCTTTTTTTTGTTGAATGCCTTAGTCACATGGTGAGATGACAGGCCCTCTTCTGAGCATGGTCGAACCTCCTTTATGACTAGATCTGAATAAAGCTCAGTAGTATTTGCCAAGGCCGAAACATCTATCCCTTCTGATTGATTCAAACCTTTCTGTTTACCTCGAGTCATATGTTTGACAAAGCAGTTTCGCAAAGATAATTCTAGTCGGGGCTCGATTTGAACTAACATGAGCAGCCCAATCGGACAATGGGTAACAAGGAGAGTAACCAAAAGGGTTCCTCAAACATCAATCTTATCAATCATTTCAAACCATTCTTCTTTAATTTTTTTCCTTTAAAACTCTTTTGCTCACAATGCCCAAGGTGGGTTCGTCGTGCCCATTTTTGCCCTCTTTTTACCTTTGGTGCCCTTTTGGATTTTCACCACATCCATGGATTTAGCTCTCTTACCCCAAGTGCCCTTTCGAGTTTTCACCTGGTCCGCACAAGCTCGCTGTTTTTACCTGTAGTGCCCCTTTGGGTTTTCACCACATCCATAGACGTCGATTCCATCATAGCCGGCTAGATGGGGTTCTGGGGTCGTCTCACAACTCAGCTTGTGTTGACTTAACAGATACTATGACTACTTATGAACCTAAAAAGAGGGCTTTCTTTAGGGTGTAGCTTGGCCATGGGTCAGGTTAGGATTTAAAGGTATGCTGGACTAAAAAGGGTTTCCTTGATACGGTTTCAATTTTCGACAACACACTTCTTCTTTGGGGGATTTTTACTATACAAGCCCCCATGATTCTTCTGTTTCTTTTCTTTTTCCTTTGTTTTATTTTAGGCAATCTCTTTTTGATGTTTTGCTTTTCGGATTTTTTTTATTTTTGATAGCAATTCCACTTCTCTTTTTGATATATGTACACACTTTTCTTTTTTCAGGGAAGGGGTTATGGAAAGAAAGGTCAAGGCTCAAATAGGGTAGCAAAGGATATCATCATTTCAGGGATGCTTTTTGGCTACTGGGTTTTGAATGATGGCCTCTTTTGTGTGGTTCTTAAGTAGTCACGTATCTATTTCACCAATACTTACCTTGCCGTGAGACTAAGAGTAGAACCGTCGGACATATCCAGCATTGATGGGCTCAGGAAAGTTATCTCCGTCCATGGTGGCGAGGTGGATGGTGTATCCAGGCAGTACTTCCTTGAAGACATACAGTCCCTCCCAATTAGGCTTGAACTTTTCTTTTGGATCGGCATGGAGGGATGGGAAGATCTTCTTCAGCATAGTATCTCCTACCTTCAAATCTCGACTGCAGACACATTTATTGTAAGCGCGTGTGATTTGCCCTTGGTAAACTTGGGTATGACACAATGCTAGGGGCCTTTTCTCGTCTAGCAGATTTAATTGATCAAAGTGGGATCTCTCTCTCTCCGCTTCAGGTAAGCCTAATTCAAGAAGGATTCGAAGCAAGAGCACTTCAACCTAAACTGGCAAGACGGCTTCGATTCCATACACAAGAGAGAATGGTGTTGCCTCTGTAGTGGTATGGATCGACGTCCTATAGTCCCACAATGCGAAGGATAATATTTTGCTCCAATCTCGATAGTGACAACCATCTTCTCAAGGATCCAGACAATCATTTTATTTGCAGCTTCTACGACTCTAATAGTTTGAGGTCAATAAGGTGATGAACGATGGTGCTTGATTTTGCACTGTTCGCAGAAGGCCTTGATTGGCTTATTCACAAAGTTCGTGGTAATGACCATGATAATATCCTTGGATACTCTAAATCGGCACATAATATTATTCTTGAGAAACTTTTTGACATGATCGATCGTGATGTTGGCATATGACGCTGCCTCTACCCACTTAGTAAAGTACACGATGGCGACGAGGATGAATCGATCTCCATTTGAGGCTTTCGGATTAATCATACCAATGACGTCAATGCCTCACGTAGCAAATGGCCAAGGAGTGGTCATACAGTGTAGATCGATGGCAGGAGCGTGTATCAGACTAGAATATTCCTGACACTTGTAGCATTTCTGAACATGTTTGTAGTACTCCGATTCCATAGTGGTGCAAAAGTATCGCTGCCGTAGAATTTTCTTAGTGAGCATGTGACTGCTAACGTGGACACTGCATACTCCCTTGTGAATCTCCTTCATGATGTTGATCTCTTCACTTTTAGTAAGGCATCTGAGCAAAATATTATTGAACGATCGCTTGTAAAGGCTTTTCCTACAAATGATGTAGCCTATTGCTAAACGTTGGATAGTTCGTCGATCTGCTTTCGACGTATCCTTAGGAAAAGCACGAATCTCAAGGAAATTCTTAATATCTGATAACCAAGGTGTCTCATCATTAGGCTTTAGGGGTTCCTCGATCTACAAGCAGAAAGTCAGCTCGTTTCTCTGATCGATCATGATCGACTTCATCTCGACACCGTATGGGATCTCTACCATTGACGCCAAAGTGGCTAACATGTCGACGAAGCGATTCCTTATCCATGAGGCATATGAGAATGTCACATCCTTGAAATTAGCTATCAGATCCTTGAGATTCTCATGGTAAGGGATCAGTTTCTCATATTTCATCTGCCAATCTCCATTCGTTTGACAAATGATTAGCTATGAATCACCGCATACTCGAAGGCGAGTTACGTTCAGATCGAGAGCAGCCTGCAGTCCTGTTGCACAAGCCTCATATTCAGCCATATTATTAGTGCAAGGGAAGTTGAGCTTGATGGAGACTGGTACGTGTGATCCTCTCGAAGAAATCAGAATGTCACCAACTCCCTGACCCTTGGCATTTGCTGCCTCATCAAAATGCATTACCCACGATTCCTCTGCTTCTTCTGTATCGTCTTCCATCATGAGTAGAATGTCCTCATCAGGCAACTCAGTTCTCAAAGACTCATAATCTGGCAATGGATTGTCGGCAAGATGATCAGCCAGTGCCTACCCCTTGATCGATTTCTGAGTAACGTAGGTGATGTCAAACTTAGACAATAAGAGCTATCGACTATTGGTGCGAGCTTTTTCTGGGTTCCTCTCGGTCCCTGTTGAATCAGTGGCCCAATTCAGTCCAAGTGGATTATGGCAATGCGGTGTTTGGAATGTTAGAAATAAATAAAGGGGGGTTTTTTAGGAAGATTTCTAGTTGGTTGCGATGGCCAGCTGCTAATATTTAACGACGTCGCAACACGTCAATGATCACGCTTTAGAGCGGGTGTGGGTTACTTCTTTACTGAATCGTCCGCTTGTGAACGTTAGCAACTATGGCTCTTCCTTATAATTCAGATAGTTTAGTTTTCCTTTTCTTTCCCTGTTATTATAATTCTAATTGGTTTGAATTTCCTAATTCTATTAGGAGTCTAACGGTGTGAATTTATTATAGTGACCTGATTTAATATTCTAATCCTATTAGGAGTCTAATTAATCTTAGGTGTTGTGATTCTATTAGAAGTCTAATTAATTTAGTTTCCTAATGTTACTAGAAGTCTAATTGACGTTAGTCTCCTAATTATACTAGGAATGCAAATATATTAATTTTAATGGAATTCTAATTAAATCGATCATGCTAATTATGCTGAAATTCTAATTGAAGCAAATATACTAATTGTATTGAAATTCAAATTAAAGCAAGTAAACTAGTTCTACTAAAATTCTATTTGAAATAGAGGACTAATTTTACTAGAACTCTAATTAAGGCAAAGGAATTAATTTTATTAAAAATCTAATTAAAGCAAATAAACTAGTTTTACTGAAATTATGATCAAAGTAATAAATTGATTCTACTAGAATTCTAATTAAAGCAATGAATTAACTATACTAAAAAATCTAATTTAAATAAAGGAACTAATTTTATCAAATTTTCTAATTAAGTCGAGGAATTGACTTTACTAAGGATCTAATTAAAATAATGAATTAACTCTACTAAAATTTAATTGAGATAAAGGAACTAATTCTATTAGTTCTAATTAAAGCGATAAATTAATTATACTAAAAAAAAAAGGGGTTTTGGGCCCACTATGCTAAGGAGGATTGGCCTCATTCCCGAGTACCCTCTGTAAGCTCCCTTGGGTAAATTGGGTGGCTGAGATTAAAACAAATTAGATTTTTGGATTATAAGATAGTATTTTTAGATTTTTGAAGTTGTTTTGGATTATAATTATGAATCAAATTATGAAACTAGAATTTTAGAAAACTAAATTAATATTTGGGATTTTAGAAATATTAAATTAAGGAATTAAACTAGAAATTTAAAATCTAAGGACAAAATTCGGGTCCGAAATTAGAAAATCAGGCCGTATGATTAAGAACTTGTTCTAGAAACTAAGAACTCGAATAAGAGATTAATGATAGGACTGGAGATTAAGATTTTAGAATAGAATTAAAGTCTAGGGTCGGTGAATTAGGATGTCAGATTGAGGACTGGTTCTAGATTCGGAGAACTAGAACCCGATATTAGAAATTACGGTCTAGAAAAAAGGGTGCTACGGTCTAAGGCTGAAAATTCAATATTAATAATTAAAACTAAGAAAAATCCTAAATCTAAAGACTAAAAAAAACTACGGTCGGAAACTAAAAATTAGATTTTTACCTAAGGTCGAGGCTGCGGAGAGGAATCTTTAAAATTTGAAGCTTGAATCTCAAAATCATGGTTGTGTTTCTCTATGTGTTCGTTCTTGTAATACTCCGGTCTCATAATCTCAAAACTTCTTCAAAAAAATCCCTTCTCTCTCCAACCTCTCTGGGTCGGATTAAAAAAAATCTCTTTTATAGGGTTTTTTCTAATTAAATGCCCTATTTTAGGCATTTAACTGAATTGCGCGTTGGTTTCTCGATGCTTAAACGCTTGGAGTTGGTCACCGACTCAGTGAGCGACCGGCTGACTACCTCAGCGAGTTTCCTAGTTCTAACAATCTTAAGACTAATTGCGCTTGGTGTGGAGTGTGCAATCCAATTAAGCGTCTTCTTCAAAGCGCATAATCGAGGAAGCTTGGGGGTCAAGGACTGTAAGACTAGGTCGGGTGTAGGCCAATTGCGTGCCGATGGTGGGGCGCTCAATCCGACTGTGCATTATCGAGTCTCGAGGTGGTATGGGAAAGGAAGTCTGGTATGAGAGGGGACTGATTGCACGCGTGTAGTTTAGCGTGTGATCAAATTGCGCGCGTGGTTTTAGCAAGTAATTTACGGCTGTTCAGGTTCGAGTCGGGTCTGAAATGCCAGACTATTATTTCAATCTGTATTTTGACTATATACTATTGTTTCAGTATATAGCCTCCCTACGTCATGATCTGAGCCACAGAGCTATTATTTCAACCTATGTTTAGCCATGTACTATTGTTTCAGTGCATGGTTCCCACGTTAGGGTCATGGGGCCTGAGCCACAGAGCTATTATTTCAGCCTATGTTCAGCCATATACTATTGTTTCAGTATATGGTCCTAATTAGGGTTAGGGGGTCTGAAATACAAAACTATTGTTTCAGCTTGCATTTCGACTATATACTATTACTTCAGTACATAGTCTCCCTACGTCAGGATCTAAGACACAGAGCTATTATTTCGGCCTGTGTTCAGCCATGTACTATTGTTTCAGTGCATGGTACCCACGTTAGGGTCATGAGGCTTGAGCCACAGAGCTATTTTTTTAGCCTGTGTTCAGCCATATACTATTGTTTTAGCATATGGTCCTAATTAAGATTATGAGGTCAAAGGTTGAACGAACAGATTTATACATTTCGAGAGGGTAAAATGGGGGTGCCTACACCAACGTGCAATTTGTCCAATGAGAGCCGACTTCTCAAATAAGTACTTCAATGGGCCTATTAGGGCTAGGAGTAGAATGGCTTGGGATAGTAAGTAATGGCGGAGCCTCTGAGTGGCCCATACAAGAGCTAGGCATTCTTTCTCCAGATGAGAATAGCGTGTCTCGTAATCGGTAAACTTCTTGCTGAGATAGTAGATAGCCTGCTCCCTTCTTCCTATCTCGTCATGCTGCCCTAAGACACATCCCATCGAAACTTTCGTCGTGGAGAGATACATCAAGAGTGGTCTCCGCGGTGTTGTGGAATTCCAGTGTGTTGATTTATTGTGTAGTGATAAAGACAAAATAAAATCAAAATAAAGCAGATGATGGATTTAGCACATCTGAAATATCCTAGACCTACAAGATATAGGGTCCTTTGTAGCAAGCTTTAAAAGAATGGTAAGTAAGGAAATGTCCACAGGGAGGCTGGTTAGAAATATGATAAATCTCCAGATCTGTAAGAGATCTGGCACCCTAGCTATCTCTACTTTAGTTAAAAGACACGGGAGAGTTTTGAAATGAGTTGTCACTTAAACTAAACTACAAATAAAATGCAGATTATTTTAGATCGAATCTGGAGCCTCAGATCTTGCAGATGGAATGGTTTACAAACTTAGAAAATGGAGAAGAACAGCTTGGAGATTGTCTTCACTACAATCAGGTTGAGCTAAGTATATTACAGGGGTTCAAAAGCACACAAGTCCCTCAGCTGGCCACAGGCACTGTCCGCAAGTACAGCTGTAGGGTATAAATTCCACTTCAAATCACAAGATCCACCTAGGCTTAAGGCTATGATCTGTCCACTTTAATAGTCACAGACCATCCTATAAGCTTTATCGAATCCATGGATTGCAACAGATAAATCCAATTAAGGCCTGAGCTCAGATTCACCTTAAGGTAATGATCTGTCCACTTTAATGGTCACAGACCATCCTAGAGATCTCCTACAAAGCCAGAGCCTCAATTAGAACAATTAAAACCACTACAGATGCTGCAATTTTTAGGTCACAGACGCAGGAAACTACAGGGATATCAGATCCAGGGAATTCAGATGACATCCAAGAGGTCTACCAGTTAAGTGGGTGAGCTGATCAAGCAACTCCTCTACACAAATCCGATCGAGCACCAAAAGGCATCAAAAGAGCTTTAGATCTAATTAAAATATTGAAAACAACATTTACATTGCAAACAACCTCACTCTTACAATGAAATGCTCTCAGATCTGTAGTCTGTGCAGTAAATAACCCCAGCAACACTCTTAACCTTATCCAATTATAGATCTAACTCACTCCTTACTGCTCCTAGGGATTTAGCCAACCATAGTTGGGCTAAAGGAGGGAAATGGAATCTCGCTGCAAGCTCTGATCTCTGGAAAATTGCTCAGAATTTTGATCCCCCCCAATTGTAATTAGGGGTCTCAATATATATATCTTTCTCCTCTGTTTTTCCCACCAAAAATCCCTTCTAGAAGGTTGTCAGAGTTTGTTAGAGTTCTGTTGAAGCACATGGGTCGGTTAGAGCTTTCTAGGGCATCTTCTAAAACGTCGCGCCGATCACCAAAGTGCTTTGGTTTATGTGCGACAGGTCACCAAGTCTCAGTGTGTGCATAGCATAGTTTCTGAGAAGTTCAGCACACGATTTCGATAGGTTGGAGAAGCTTCCAACAGGTTCAAAGTAAGCTTGTAGTTCCTTTCGACAGGTTCCATGGTCTCTTCGATATGTACCGATAGGATGAGATCTCTCTTTGAAGCTTCAGGGTCCTCAGCCTAATATCTGGAGTATTCAATAGGTTGGCTGAGTAGTTCGATAGGTCCAGTGGTCCTTTTCGATAGGTTCAGCTCTGTGTGCCGTCATCTCGATAGGTTGGCTCCCATTCCTATCGAAAGGCTTAAGCATCCTTCGATAGGTTTAGTTTCAACATCTTCATTTCGATAAGTTCAGGGAGCCTTCGATAGGTTGGAATCGAGCATTTTAGTCCTTTCGCTAGGTTCTCAGATCCGTTCGATAGGTTCCTTTAACACTTCAGGTAAGTTTTCGATAGGATGGTTTCTTCTTTCCTTTCTTTGCTCGATAGGTTCTGAAATCCTATCGAACTCCTCAATCCCTGCGACTTCATCCTTCTTCTGCCTTCGGATCCTATAGAACCCTTCTCCAACTGCACGAATTCTTTCCTTTTAATCCTCAGCTCCTATCGAAGTCTTCCGGCATCCTCTTGATAGGATGTTTTGGACCTATCTTCACTTCTTTCTCCTTGTTCTGTTGCTGAGTCTGCATGGTGCTGAGAGATGACTTCTTTGTCGGCATTCTTAAGTGGTTTGCTACATTATTACCAGATTTCCCTGCTATCTACAAAATACACTCAACAGAGGCTTATTAGTGTGCTTGCAGGCCCATGAAAGGTCAAGTTAAAGGGTGCAAAGTGGCATTTTTCACCACTTAACACCCGGCTCGGTTGGTACCAACACAGGTCGATTGAGGAGGTAGCTTTTGATTTTATCAAATGTTGCCTGATAATCATCGTTCCATTTAACGGGTGAGTTCTTTCGAAGTAGCTTGAAGATCGGCGTGCAAATTGGAGTTAGCTATGCAATGAATCGACTGATATATTGTATCTTGCCCAAGAACCCTCTAACCTCTTTCTCCGTAGACAGCGGCAGCATATCTGTGATGACCTTTACTTTGACTGGGTCGACTTTGATACCTCTCCTGCTGATGATGAATCCTAATAATTTTTCGAACATAGCGCCAAATGCGCATTTATGAGGATTCAGACGTAATCTATATTTTCTCAGCCTCTCAAATAGCTTTTGGAGGTTTATCAAATGGTCACTTCTCTTTGGTGACTTGGCGATCATGTTGTCGACATACACTTTAATTTCTCGGTGCATCATGTCGTGAAACAGCGCAGTCATAGCTCTCTGGTATGTTGCCTCAACATTCTTTAGCCCAAATGGCATGACTCGATAGCAAAAGGTTCCTCAGGGGGTGATGAATTTCGTCTTTTCTCGGTCGGCCTCTGCCATGTTTATTTGGTTGTATTCGGAGAATCCATCCATGAAAGAAAGCATCCCATGCCTAGCAGTGTTATCAACCAAGATGTTAATGTGTGACAATAGGAAATCATCCTTCGGGCTTGCCTTGTTTAAGTTTTAGAAATCGATGCAGATACAGACTTTTTCATCCTTCTTCGGTACTGAAACGATATTGGCTAGCCATTACGGGTATTTAGATTCCATGAGAAACCCTACGTCATACTGTTTGATGACCTCGTCTTTGAATTTTAGCATCCACTCGGGTCGGAGACGTATTAGCTTCTGCTTGATCAGCTTCATATCAGGGTAGAGTGGCAACTCATGCTCGACCAAATCGATGTCCAAACTGGGCATGTCTTTGTATGACCAGACAAAAATGTCTTGGTATGACCGAATGAAATCGATCATGCTTTTTCTTTTTTCGAGTGATAATGACTTTCTGATCTTAGTAATTCGGGGAATCTCCTCACTCCCTATATTGATATCTTCTGTTTCTTCAACAATAGGGGTAGGGCCATGCTCAAAGTTGGCAAATTAGTCAAGGATCTCATTAGGGAGCTCCTCAAAAGAGACATCCTTGTCCTGACTCGTAATTCCTACCTCTTCTTGTATTTCTACAAAAAAGGGGTCGATTTCATGTGGGATGGGAATTTTGATTAAGACACCTTTTTGTGAGATTTTATTCAAAATTTTGAAAGACAATATTTTTGGATTTTGTATTTTCCCTATGTTTTTAGAATTTGATTTACTTTGAAAACGAGCCCTTGGTAAAGCGGGTACTAAATATACATGGTATTACTTGCCAAGGGCTTATCTCACTTTTTACAGGTTATTTTTTTTTGGGAAACATGTGCCAAAGTTTAGGCCACTCCCGGCTTCCAGAGTTTGGGACAAAGATGCCCAATTGCGAGATGCCGCTCTTTTACTGGTTCGGATGGGGGGTGCTGACTGATACGGCTCTTCGGAGTTAGCCTCCATCATGTTGATCCTGAGTTTGTCTGAGATTATGTCCTCAAACATCAACATAGTTTTATGGTGATTTACCACAGGGGGGGTTGTTCAGGTACGAAATGTCATTCCTCAATGAGGGATAATGCGGCCAGGTCTATTTCCAGGCTGAGAAGGGTGATGTGGGGATTGGTGGGGTAACCAAGTGCTGCGGGCTTGTGTGGGGTTAATTGGGTAGTGTTAATCAATAAAAAATACCTTTTTTCACCTCTTAACCTGACCTTTGATGGACCTTTGAGTTGACTAATAATATGTCTTGAGTGTATTTTGTAGTTAGCAATAAATTGCAGTCATTGTGCAGACATCCATCTAAAAATGCCAAGAAGAGACTTGCTAGAGAGTTGCATCAATGAGAAAATATAGAATATGTGCTCATGCAGCCCAAAAGGGCAACCATCAAGCATCATAGAGCCTCAGAATTCTATGGCAAAGGCATGTGTTCCACTGTGTACACATGGGAGCAAACCAACAACGGCATTTGATGAAGAATGAAGCCCTCAAAAGGGCACTGAGGGCTGGGCAGATGAAAGCCAACACCCCAAGCTGCGTACAAGCTGTGGGAACAAAGAACATAAGCTATCGAGAGGTTATTTCAACCTATCGAGAGGTCTGGGTATTGAATGGAAGAGGTCGAGAGGTTATATCATCCTATCGAGAGGTTCTGAAGAGGAGAAATGAAGCTATTGAGAGGTTTGTAAAACCAGTCGAATGGTTTAAACTATAGTAGAAGAGCCTATCGAATAGTGCAAATCAACCTAGAGAGAGGTCTACTGAAGCAGCCATCCTCGCGAAGTGCAGAAAGCTGAAATTAAACCTGTCGAGAGGTTCCCTTAACCTATCTAACAGTTAGAGGCAACCTAGCGAGAGGATACTTGAAGCAACATTGATTCTCATGAGGTTGCCATCAACTTGTTGAGAAGTACTTCCAACCTGTCGAACAGAGGGAGAGATCCTGTCGAAGACACACCTGGAGCTGTAATGGATCTCACGAGGTTGCATCATCCTATCGAGCATGTTGGTGCGCACTTTTCTGGGTTCCTTTCGGTCTTAGAATCAGTGGCCCAATTCAGTCTGGCGAAGGCGATGATAGAGTAATAAATTAGGGAATATTAAATGCTGAAATTAAAGAGGTGAATTCTAAATGAAGAATACCTGAGCAGATGCGATCGCCAGCTGTAGATATTTATCGACATTGTAACATGTCACTGATCATGCTTTAAAGGGGGAGCGGGGGCTTGCAGGTTGAACTCCTTCACTGAATCGTTTGCTGGCGAATGTCAGCAGACGTCAGCAGCTGTGGGTTGCCTTTAGTCTAACTAGTTTGATTTTCCTATTCCTGCTAGGATTCTGATCTAACTTGGTCTCCTAATCCCACTGGGAGCCTAATTGATTTTGATATCTTAATCCTATTAGAAATCTAATTAATTAAGTCTCCTAATCCTACTAGAAGTATGATTATTTTAAATATCCTAATTTTAATTAGAAATCAAATTAATTAAAAACAAAGGGTTTTGGGCCTGCTATGCTAAGGAGGATTGGCCTCGTTCTCGGGTACCCTCCTAAGCTCCATTAGGCAAATCGGATGACTAAAATTGAGAAAGACTGAATTTGAACTATAAAGTAGCATTCTTTGTGAAAGATTGATGATTGGTATTTAAGGGTTAAAATTTTAGGGCTAAAAAAGAATTAAGAACTGAAATTATAAAGTAAATTTTAGGACTTAAAAATTATGAGAAATTAAGACTAAAGCTTAAATCTAAGGACCAAAATTAGGAAAATTTGAACCGTGAGATTAAGGACCAATTCTAGAACCTAAAAATTAAAAAAAGACTGATTCTAGAACCTAAGGACTAGAATCAGAAAATTAGAAATTTAGATTAAAACCTAAGATCTAGAATTTAAGAACTAGAGGGCTAGAACCTAAATCTATAACTAGAATATAAAAAAAAAGGGAACTAGTTCTAGAACCTAAGAACTAGAACCAAAAAAATAAGGATTAAGGAATTACTTGAAGAATCGTCTAAATCGTGCAGAGGGAAATTGTATAGAGGGAAATTGTGTAGAGGAAAATTGTGTAGAGGAAAATTGTGTAGAGGAAAATTGTATAGAGAAAACTTGTGTAGGGGGAATTGTATAGACGAAAATTGTGTAGAGGAGAATTGTATAGAGGAAAATTGTATAGGGGGAATTGTGTAGAGGAAAATTGTGTAGAGGAGAATTGTATAGAGGAAAATTGTATAGAGGGATGGCTAGGGGGGTAAAGGTCTTATTTATAGGCTTTTACTATAAATCCAATTTTCTAAAATAATATAATAAAGATACTAATCCTAATTCAACTAGGAGTTTTGAAAAACATCACTTTTTGTGCAGCGGCCGAAAACTGACCATAACTTCTTCGATACTTATCAGAATTGTGCATTTTTTGACTCATTGAAAAGCTACTTCGATAAGCTTTCTAACGTGACTAATTTTACCTTAATCCAACTTCGTTTGATACCTCAAAATAAACCAAATGTAAAAGTGACAGGATTGACAATTGAGAAAAGGTTGGGGAGACCTAGTTGGCTCTAGACTAAGGATTTGGGCAGGGATTTCCTAAGGGCTGAATTCTAAAACTTAAGAATTAAGGATTAGAATCTAAAGATTAGAACTATAAGAAATTAGAAAATAGAACTAAAGGCTAAAAAAAATCTAAGGACTGAAATCGGAGTCGAAATCAGAAAAATCAGACCGTAGGATTAAGGACTGGTCCTAGAAACTAAGAACTGGAACCAGAGATTAATATTAGGACTGAAAATTAAGGTATCAGGATAGAAACTAAGTTTTAAGACTGAAAATTAGATAATAGAATTAAAGGCTGATTCTATAAACTAAGAACCAGAACCAGAGATTAAAGTACGGATTAAAAATGAGGTATTATGGTCTAAGACTGAAAATCAAAATTAATAATTAGAACCTCAATTTTAAATTTAAGAAATAAAGACCAGGACTAGAGATTAGAAATTAAAACCTAGGACTAGAATTCAGAACCTAAGTTCCAATATCAAAAATTAAAGCTAGAAAGTAAATTATACCTACGGCTTGGGCTGCAGAGAGAAATCTCGGAATCCTAAGCTTGAAGACGAAGAACTCGAAACTCGAATCTCAAAGTTGTGGGGGCCAGGGTTTGGGTCGTAATGGAGGTCTTTTTATAGGTATTTTACTAGTTGCGTATCCTGTGGGGTACGCTTAATTTTCAATTACACGCCCTGTTTCAGGCATTTAAACCAATTGCACATCGATTAGTGTTGGTCGAAATTTCAGACTGCTGCTATTTTATTAAGAATAATGAAGAGAATAAATCCAGAGTGGAGATGTGGAGATGGGTCATTACAGCAAGTCTAAAACACACACAGTCCTGCAAGATACAGGGTCTGCTATTTTATTAAGAACAGTGGAGAGAATAAATTCAGAGTGGAGATGTGGAGATGGGTCATTACAACAATTCTAAAACACACACAGTCCTATAAGATACAGGGTCCATTGTAGCAAATTTTGATAAGTAAGAGTTTGTCCCATAGAGAAATTGATCAAGAACCCAAAATGGGCTATAATATTTGACCTCCAGATCTGGCTACAGATCTGACAATCCTAAAGAAAGGGTGTTGGCTGTCACGACTACACTAAATTAATCCTAAAAACAGAGAAATAAAATGTAGCCCTATCCTAAAGAAAGGGTTAAGAGAAAGATGGTGGTAGTGTGTGCCAAAATAAAATACAAAAATTATGAGAAGTAAGCAGGTTAAGCTAGAGTTAAAGTAGTGATGTAACTCAGATTTAGTCTGTCTCTGCAGTGTTCCTTACTGAGACGCTATTAAAAGCCTCAATAAGATAAAAATATCCGATTTAACCCATGCCATTTGGGGCGCTCTTAGGGCTATACTCTATCTACTCTAATTGTCACAGGGTATCCGATAAAGTCTGTCAAATCCGATAGGTTAAAATAGACATAGCGAATCTAACCCAGAGGAGTGGACTGATCATTCCCCCAGCCACTGGGCCAGATCAAGCCATGAATGCTATTGCAGCACTATGTAATGCCAGTGCTACAAGCTCCCCAGATCTGTGCACAGACCTAGCTGACATCCATAGGTATTCCAACCCATAAGATCCTAAGTGCTTTGCTAAGGGAAACTACTCACTAGTGCCTACAAAAAGGACAATACAACAGGTTGAATAAGGCTTTAGATTTAGTTGGTCATTGCTATAAACGGCCTACAATGACTCAGCCTCAAGCTGCAATTACTACAAAGAGATCATATTTAACATCTGATGTCGGCTAGGTAAAACAAAGGGGAGCCAGTTCCTGTACAAACCTTCTCACAAGACTCTAGAAGCTCATGTGCAGGGGAGAAGAATCCTTCTCAAACATGTGAATGGACATAACCTTAGGGCTATACTTTGTCCACTTGAATGGTCACAGGGTATCCCATTGGTCTGTCCATACCACAGAGGCCTGAGAAAGAACATGAAAACTGCTGCAACCACTATGGTCCACAGGCCTCCGAGCTCCCTGAATCTCACTACAGATCCAACATTGCTTTTCATGGGGCTATCAAACTGAGGAAAATCAGATGGTAAATAATAGATCTACTAGAAACTGAATGGGCTAGTCCCAAATACGTGGATCCTATAGACATCTAAAGAAACCATAAGATCTTTAGATTTAATTAGACATTAAAACGACAATCCATTGATGAACACAAAACTTACAATAAACTGTCTCCAGGCTACAGCCTGTACACAACTACTCATCCACAATCCCAATGTATACAAGAAACCTATTACAAATTGAAATAAAATAAACCTAGCTGCTTACAGGGGGGTTAGCCAGTAAGTGCTAGGCTAAGAGAGAAGGAAAATAAGAAAAAGAGATGATCAAACCCTAACCTTAGCCTGTTGGATCTTGCAGCTAACAGAGGATGAAGGAAAGATGAAAATAATAAACTCTCAGTACAAGTTATATCCTCTGTCAAAACGGCCTTGGCTCTAAGGAGATTAACCCTAATTTTCTAGTAGATGTGGCACTTTTTTAACCCTTGGATGCCAGGAGATATGCGCCTCAAAATCCGCACCTCGAATAGTGTGCCCTAGCCTTGGGAAATTCCCAAAAGGTCCTTTAGTTAAAACTGAGAAGTGGAGAGCCCGAGCTTTGCGGTGCTGGTATTTGCTTTTAGCTCATTCATGCAGCTGCTTTGCCTTTATGGAGTTGCCTTTGGCTGGTGGGAAGTGCTTGCTTGCACGTT
This sequence comes from Chloranthus sessilifolius, assembly GCA_021018995.1. Taxonomy (NCBI): domain Eukaryota; kingdom Viridiplantae; phylum Streptophyta; class Magnoliopsida; order Chloranthales; family Chloranthaceae; genus Chloranthus; species Chloranthus sessilifolius. The sequence goes on along the minus strand of CM037584.1, from coordinate 102,543,140 downwards.
AGCCATTCATTTGATTGCACAGTTTGCTAGTGCTGTAATGCTGGCGCAGAGATGATCTGAAGCGCCAGGATTTCTCGGTCAGTTGAGCTTCAGAAACTCTCTCTCGCTAAGTACTCGCACAGCTATGCTCCTGCGCTCGCGTAGTCAATGGTAAGGCTTTAGAGTGCGCGAGATCTATGTGAAGAGAATTCTGGGCGTCTCTCTCTTTCTGGGCTATGATAGAACCCCGCGAGGTGACATTTTGTTCAGTGTACATATGGACTCGCTGTGTTCTTCGCACAGCTGCTTTGAGGCTTGATCTCCGCGAGATCTTCGAGACCACATATTTTTGGGACTTTAACCTACAAGATCTTCGTGAGGTCATTTCAGTTATCCTTCTGATTGCGAGACATATCTACTCGAGGGCCTCTTCCACTGCATCTTTAGCTTCGCGAGGAAGCACCTCAACTCTACGAGGTCTATCTTTTACTGCTCTAGTGCATTGCACTTGTTGCTGTCGCAGTCTCCTCCCTTCTCAGCTAACTTCATTCATCGGCTAGACTTTGGTCAATGGTAATCAGCAGCAATGTGTTACCATGGTGAGCACTTCCAAGATGCTCCATTAGGCTTTATCTTAGCTGTCATCTTTGAGTGTATTCTCTCTCTTTTTGGCCAAAAAGTAAGGAGTTTATATTAAGCTGCACATTTTATTGCTAACTACAAAACACACTTAACAAATGGTTGTTAGTTTGCTTCAAGGTCTAGCAAAGGCTAAGTTAAGAGGTGAAAAGTGGTACTTTTCAGTGATTAACACACCCCCATGTTGCGATATTTTAAGTGCTTGCTACTAACTTTATTGGAGATGGTGATAATAATTGGGTAAGTGAAAATCAAAGATGGATTGTGGAGCAGCAAGCCTAAAAATACACAGTCCTGCAAGAAACAGGGTCTGTTACAGCAAGTTTGATAAGTAAGAGTTTGTCCCATAGGGAAAGTTGATCTAAAGCTCCAAGGGAGCCATCTTTAGTAGGCCCTCCAAATCTGGCTACAGATTTGGCAATCCAAAATGGAAGGGGGGATTTATGGTCACTATAGTCTAAATCCTAAGGTAACTTAATGCCTAAACTACAGAATGGGTTGAGAAGAGTGATGGAGTGTGAGAAAATAAATATAAAAGGGTGAGAAGTATACTATTAGGTACAGATTTGATGGGTCTTATAACTCAGACTCAGATCTGCTGCTATAGAAATCCTGTCCAATGGCTACATTATCACCAAAGAGGAGAAAGGATCCAACTCACTCCTGTGCCATGATCCAATCTCTTAAGGCTATAACCTGTCCACTTAAATGGTCACAAACTATCCAATAGGGGAACCACAATCCAGAGATGGGTCAGAACAAGTTTATCATTGTAGGCACTACTTCATCCAGGCTACAAGCTCAAGAATCCATAGGAACCTCAACCTCTAAAGTTCTGTGTGTGGGGCTAGGCCTACAAAGTGCACTAGCCTGGACACACAGAACCAGCAAGAGTTTGAGTACTAGCTTTTAAGCTTGGCTGTTCACTGCTTTAGAAAGACAGCAGTGATCCCAGTCGCAAGCCTACAATCTCTACATCCAGATCAGATCTGCCATTTGATGGTGGGTCTATACAAATACAGGGTAGTCTGTCTCTGCACAATCTCTCATAAGGTTACAAGCACAAGTGCAGAGAAGAAGAATCTGTCTTAGATCTGTGAATTGGCGTCACCCTAGGGTATAATCTGTCCACTTGAATGGTCATAGACTATCCACAGAGGCTATCCTCCTCACAGAGGTCTAAGACAGAACAAGAACATTGCTGCCACCACCATGTTCACTAGGCTACCAACACAAGATCCCATGGTGATTCAGATTTAGTGGGTCTTGTGGTGGGGCTAGGCCTGCAATGTGCCTAAACTAGACACACAGGTCACTTGGATCTAAGTAAAACCTTAAAGACAATCCTCCATTGCTTACAATATAACTTAGTAATGGAGGATCTCAAGGCAGCAGCCTTGCACAGAACAACTCACAAAACACCAATCCCATACATGCAATAGATCCTATTACAAAACTCTATTAAAACTATACCAAATAATCATACAAAGGCATAGCCAGCAAGTGCCGGACTATGGAGAGAAGGAAAAAGGAAAAATAAAACTCCTAAACCCTAACCTTAGCCTCCTGTAATTCTACAGTTGGTTTTAAGAAAGAGTACAGAAGTCAAGTCCCAAAAAGGTTTTCTAAACCTAAGCTAGGCTTAGGCTTATATAGCAGTCGGCTCTCTGTGAAATAGGGTTAGGAAAACCCTAATTTCATCAATGCAATTGTGGCCCATTCTTGTCCCTTGGATGCTTCGAGGCATGTGCATGGAGAATGGAGCATTGGAGTGCATGCCCTAATTGCTGGAAGTTCCCAGATTGCCCCTGTAGAAGTGGGGAGAAGTTTAGGACCCGATCCCCGCTGGGTAGAAAAGATTCCAGATCTTGCCGCGTGGTAGAATTGGCGTCGTGGGGTTGAATTGACTTGAAGCTCATGCAGTCGCGGGATTGATAGTTTGGTCATCGCGGAATACTTCTGGCTGTCTCGAGATTGCTCTTTCCTTTTCAATGGCGCGAGAATTGCACGCGCAGTTTGTCCCTTGGTGAATCCCGCGGGGATCCTCACGAAGAAGTAGTGTTCATAGGCCTATGGATCGCGCGAGCATTTCCTTGAAGGTTTGTATCCCGCGGCCACTACGCGCAGAAGTGCCTGGAGCTCTCTCTCTTCAGTGAATCGCGCGATAATTGAAGACTCCTTTCTTGAGTCAGGCATCAAAGGGCGAAGTCTTGTGCTGCCGATGACCTGAAACTTCGCGAGAACCTCATGAAGTCTCCTTTTCAATTATTTCTCGTCATCAAACGCTGCGTGAGAATAAGCGTGGACTATCGACCGTTGGTGTCTTTGTCCTCGAAGCCCATGACAATGTGAAGTAATTCTCTCTGGTTCAATTGAACCCTGTGACATCTGCGTGAGGCATTCTTCTTGGTTTGTTTCTACTTTGCTGTGCCTATGCTGCAGCCAATTCTCTATCTGGGTTCAACCTTCATTCCTCTGAGGGGCTTCTAGGGCAACAGTAGACTTCTTGGCATGGTTAGGGGTTTATTTGCAGCTGTTGCTTATTACCTACAGAATAGACTTAAAACACATTTATTAAATGATTAAGGGTCTAACAGAGATTAAGTTAAGGGATGAAAAGTGGTACTTTTCAGGTCTTAACACACCCCTAAACCTAATCTTTGCTAGTCCCTTAGCAAAACTGTAACTAATTAAATGCCACTTTCGTAGGGATCATGAGTATATTTAGCATATGTACCAAGCCTTTTAAACCCCTAGGTGATCCCTAGTGGAGGAGTGAAGTCTCCTGAGGGTTTTCAGTGAAGACACCCACAAACTTCACCATTAGAACAGTTAAGTATAGTGCAGTTAATGACAACACAGATTTAAATATACAAAGCTTCATTCCACACCCATTCTTTAACACTTAGAGGAAAACTGCAGCAATGTTGCAGGCCATTTAAAATTTAAAAGTTAGCATGTGTTTGCATCACCACCTTTCATCTAACATTAGAAATTTATTGTGTAAAAATCAGTACCTAGCTTGCCTTAAATTCAAAATTCAGGTTGGATACAACCCCAATGAAGTAAAAATTTAGACCCAATTCTCATTAGGGCTATCTCTAAACATTAACAATCTGAGGGTGTTCACATTCAAAACAGCTCAAGAGCAGTTACAGACCCCAAATGGGCCTGCAAGCATGAGCATAGGCAACCCTTCTAATTTCTGACAACTTCATTAATTTTCACCATAGATTGGACAACTCCTCATCTCCACATGACAGCTCATTTTACTTTGGATCCACAAGGTCTTTTTAAATGGGTTGTAATGTGGCTTATGGGTGAGGGATGTAAAGAATCAAGGGGTAAAAAGGGAATCAAAATTAAGAAATTAGGAAGGTAGGGAGTGATTCATGACTTCATAACCTTCATTTAAGCAAAAACTTCATCTTTCTTTGTATATTCCAGACTCAAAGTGGCCAGCTTCTCCTCTTCTTTTCAATTTTCAGATGATGTTCTTCTCTAGACTTTTCTCTTTTTATTTTTATTCATTCTTTTATATATATATATATATATTTTTATGATGAACTGCCACACAACTGCAATTGATACACTGTTGTTCACAAGTTGCTTTTCTTCACCTTCCACAAAATGTTGGACCATTCTCAGTATCTTTAACTCCTTCTCCTTTACCTTCTGAATTCTCAGAGTGAGGCTGAGGTTGAATCAGGTCATGAGGTTAAGGTGCAAGTATTCTGGTATTTGTGAAAGAACAGTATGATTTTAAGGCTCAACTGGTGTATGCGAAAGGGCAGATTTTAAAAGGTTAGATTTTCAGGCTCAAACTATCCAAATGAGGGCCTTGGATCATTTCCTTAGTATCATGAGTGCTGTCAATTAGTTTTGATTTGGAGGTGCACAACTTCTAGTGAAAAAGTCTTGATTCAATCAGTCCTCAGAGCGTAAATAATGCAAAAAAAAAACACTCTTCAAAAGAAAATGATGGGCCCAAATCTCACTAGGTATGGTCATTAAATTTAACCCATGGGGTGTATTTTCATCTGTTTCTCTCCTTTTAGGTTCACTGAGTATTAACTGATATTAGCTTCACGGTGGTGTCAAGATTTTAACTTTTTCAGTTTCGAAAAGTCTGTAAAAATATTTTAATTTTTTACAAGTTTCCTCATTGTATCAAGTTAAGTGGAAATTGACTTTATTCATCCAAGTTATACCACCATTACTGTACTAAAATTAACTATTCTATTGGTAGACCTATCCTGCCACACCTCAAACCATGAGGAGCAGTGTCCTCACTGGTTCAAAGGTGAGAAAATGTAGTAGAGTCCATTCAGAACAAATAAACACAGAGTAAGATAGAGAAACAGAAATTAAAAAAATGCTAACTAAATAGTATAAAACTAAAAGAAACTATCATTAAAATAAAAAGAAAGTATTACAAAAAGATGTAAAAAGAAAAGACAAAATGGGGGGGGGGGGAGAGAGAAATTAAGAGGGAGTTGGTCGGGGAGGGTTCGAGGAAGATGGTGGGGGAGATGCAGGTGGTTCCAATTTTTTCCTCTTTTTCTCTCTCTTCTCCTTTTTCTTCTCCTCCTTTGCCAGGATCCGCTGGACTTCTTCATACTCATCCCACAGAAATTGTAACGGGTCCAGCTCCTTAGGCGGAGAGGGTTCCAACCACATAGGGTAAAATTTCTTAGGGCACTCGTTGGGTTTATCATCCACCGTGATTGTGAGGAGGGCCGGACTGCTAGGATTAGAAGAGAAAGGATGAGATGAAGAGGAACTAATGGCCTATTTAAAAGAGTTGGACGGTGGAAAAATAATCGACATAATAAAGCTTTGTCCCTTTCCCAGCTTGGCAATAAATTAGAATTGTGTGGGGAATGAAGAATCTCACAACTGATTATGGGAAAAGAGAGTGCAAAATAAATGAAGGTCTAAAGATAGGCTTGGTATTCAAGGAGATCCTATGTATCGTGCAGCTGCACACTGGAAGGTGTGGAAATTTTCTTTGTGCGCGGTAAGAACTCCGCGAGGAGCACAGACAGGGCCCACAAATATGAAAAGGAAACAATTTTAATCCTATGATTGAAGTCAACAGTCACATGGATTCCTATTTGAAATGATCATAGCCACCCTAAATACATCTTCCATGACAAAATAAAACAAAATGAAGACTAAAATAGAAAAAGCTTAAACAAGCACACAGAACAGATCAATATACAAAAAAAATGAAAAATTATATTAACTGGAAAAACATGTACAATTGTAATTACAAGTAGAAGATTGGAAGGGGACAAAAAGAAAAACCTAAGTACAATCTAATCTAATCTAAAAGGAAGAAGAATCTGAATCGAAATCTGTCAGGAAATCCCAGCCCATCTTTTTAGCATGGTCCCTAAGGGCAGCTTTGTCTTTTTTTTTCTTTGCTTGCTTTGACTTTTTCGCTTGGGCTAGTGTTTTCCTCATGGTCGGAGCTTTTGGCGCCCTCACCCCTACTTTTGGTTGCTTGAGTATTTTTGGTTCTTTGGGTTCTTGAGGGGCTTTTCCTTTTCTTTTCGTAGGGGGGGTTACAGGGTTGCCTTTGGCTTCCTCAGTGGGGACCACTGGGGATTTCTCTTTTGCTTTGGACTCAGGCTGGCCAGGGGGTTGTGCCTCTTCAGACTGGGCAGCTGGCTCTTTGCCAATTTTTATAGAGGTTACTGTGTAAGCAGTCCTCTTAGCAATGACTTTCCTTTGTTTAGGATAAGTTTGCTCTTGTGGAGGGACAACAGAGGCCTTGGTATGAAGGAGGGGCAGCAGGGGCCTTCCCTTTCTCTGACTTGATCTTTGGTTGTGCCTCCTCAGACTGGGCAGCTGGAGCTGGAGTAGCTTTAGGCTCTGGGTAGGGCATGCGAACAGAGAGTGGGGTGGGCTGCCGAGCTGCATTTCTGGCATTCGCCATGGCAGATTCCAATGAGGCTATCTAGATTTTGTGTTTGAGGAGGTCAGTCTCATGGATTTCCTTTTGGATTCTGAAGATCTCCTGGGCATTGTTAAGCCTCTTTTCAAACAGTCTAGCCCGCGCCTTCTCTGTAGCAACATTTGCTTTCTCTAGCTCCAAATTCAGCTCATTATAAGTAGCTGTAGATTTGGCCTTCTGATAGGCTTCCAATATGTTAGTCCACCCCAAGGAGATGCCCATTAATTATTTTCTGTGGGCCTCCTTCATTTCATCAATCTGCTGCAACAGGTTGGTCAAAATGGACTGGCGAAGTTTGGCCATGCCCTTTAGGACATCCTTCCTAAGATAGGGATTGTCCCTCATGGCATGGAGGATGGTGAGGTAGGGAGGGATGTAAAAGAAATGTTTGGGTGTGATGGGCAGTGATGAAGTGGAAGGAGCAAATTGTGATTGGTCTTAGGGGGGGAGGGGGGAAAACAGGGGGAAAGTCTGGTTGGGGGGGGAGGGGGATAGGTTTGGGGTCTGTTTGTGTATGTTTGTCAGTGAATGTTGGAGGGGGGAGGATAAGAGGGGGGATGGAGGGTATAGGGGGAAAGGAAAATGGTGTAGGCTCCCTAGTGGTAGGTGGTGGTGGGGGAAGAAAAAGGGGAATGGTGAAAGGGAAGAAAGGGAATGGGGGGGTTGGGGGGATAAAAGGGATTATGGGTGTTGGATGGGGTTGGGAGGCAGGGATGGATTCAGTTTGGGTCTGTTTGTCAATGTGAAGGACCACGGGGGTTGGAGTGGATTGTTGAGGGATGGGTGGGTTGGTTAAGGTCTGTAGGGTGGATTGGATGGATGTGAGTTCAGTCTGCATCTGGTCTTGTGTGTGTGAAGTGGTGGATAATTGGGATTGGATGTCTTGGATAAGGGATAGAATGAGTGTCAGTGTGTCGGGGCTCGGGGGTTGAGTCTGTGTAGAAGAGGGCACTGGTTGGAAAGGTGAGGAAGGTGCATGATGGAAAGTGGAAGGAGGGGAAGAGTGGAGTTTTGGTGAGTGATGGTGTGATGCAGTTGGGGAGTCCGGGAGGGGGGTGTAGTGGGTAGGCATTGTGTCAAGGAAGGTAGCCAGAAAGGCTTGGAATCCTATGGTTGTGTTAAGGGTTAAGTCAATGTCTGTGAGGGGGTTGTAGTAGGTATGGCCAGGGTGGTGTCTTCTTCAAGGTGAGTTGTGTCAATGGGGATAGAAGGGATTGTGGGAGGTGTCTGGGATGTGGTGGGGATTGTCTCAGTGGTTTTCCTTTTTTTGTAGGAAATGAGTGGAGGGCTGTCAGGTTTATGTGAAGTTGATGGGGGTATTGGGGCTGTGCACTGAGGTAGGGTAGGGGATGGGGAGTCCTCCCAGGTACCAATCACCAGTGAAGGGGGAGTGGGCATGGATAATGGAATAGAAGAGGGTGAGAGATAGATGGAAGAGGGGTAGTGAATGCAGGAGGAAAAGGTGGAGGGGGAATGGGGGCTGCTGCAGCAGTGGTGGTAACAATCTCTAGAAGCACCTCTTTTGTAGTAGGGGTAGACCTTGTTCCAGCAACCTCTTCTACTTGTTTGGGAAGGGCCTGAGCCTTAGCTTTCTTCTTCTTCTGGGCCTCCATCAGGCTCCTATTGATTCCCCATTGCCTCTTGGCAAAAGTAGTAGGGGCAAGAGTTGTAGTCTCCTCTATTTGAGCTATCTTGTACCCCCTTTCAAAAGTAACTTGGTAATGATTCTGACATAGGGGAGTGTGTGAGGCTTCTTGTTCTACCCTATCTTCTCCACTAGGTCTTTCATTGCCTCAAAGATGAGCCAGGCTGCATGAAAGCCATGGCCTAGAGAGAAAGAATAGACTACATCTGCAATGGGAGTTCTCCTCTCCTGCCGATGTCCTGAGCAGTAAATGTTCTTTCGCAAGACTTGGTCAATGAAGAGGAGTTCAGGTTCCAATTCTCTCCTTCTGATCGAATCCCCTAAGGCCTTTAATCCTCTGGTCAAAGCTCTTGCAATTGTATCAATGGAAGCGCTCAGGGGGGGCCATATCCACAGCTAGGGTCGAATGCGGCTGGAATGCCCAAAACTTCAGCAATCACCTTGGGTCTCACTAACATCTCAAAATCGTCAATCAGCACCAGCAAGCAAACTTGTCCATCCTTATCCTTTTTGACCCTGATGTGCTGATAAAACAGTTGCACTAGCTTAGGGTAGGCTAGTGCTGGAATTTCTCTCATCAAGGGTGTCAGGCCTGCTTTGCTCATAAACTGCACGGCAGGGGCAGAGAGAGGCTCCTTCTCAAAAAATGGTAGGTCAAAAGCTGTCTCAGGCTCCAATGGGATTGAAACCATGAGCTCTGAAGGAGTAGAAAACTTAGGGGTTGGCTCCTCTGCCTCCTCAACCACTTCCTTCCCCTTTTTAGGTGCCTTTGAAGTCTTGGCCTTCTTAGGGGTGGTCTCAGCAGGGGCCTTATCCTTGCTCCTCTTCTTTGGTGCACTCTTGGGGGCCATTACAACTTCTACCTTCGAATATGGGAAACGGAGACTGAGATCTAAGTGCTTACCTTGAAATCCTTGGTTTAATCTGAAGCACAGGGCACCGCGAGTTCTCTGAGCAGAGGGCAATAGATGGGGGTGATGCTAGGAACAACTCTATAGATTCGTGGAGTGAATGATGAGCTGTAGGATTGATGCTAGAGGAGAGAGGGGGAAGAGTGCCAAAAGCTAGGGTTTCACAGAGGGAAGATCGAAGAGAATACTGGAAAGGGAGACAAGCGCGAGGTTTAAATACTTATCGCGAAGCTCGATGCGCTTTGGAGCATCAGGTCTCAGGATTGGAAATGAACTTAGCGATGGTGTTTATTCAATTTGGATTGCGCGACAATCTCCCAGGTTGACCTTGGAGAGCGTGACAGTATGTGAAGAATTCATGTGAATTGCGCGAGCGGCTCCCAAGTCTCCATTTGGATTACGCAAAACACTCTGAGGTTCACTTCGAATCTCGTGATAGCCATAGAATCTCGCGACAGCTAATGAAGTATTCCTATTGAATTGTGCGAGAGTCACCCAGGTGTCCTACTGAACCTCGTGATAGCCTTTAAATCTCGCGATAACTAATGAATAGCTCTATGTGGATCGCGTGAGAGGTTCTTAGGTGCACTTGAATCTCGCGATAGCTATTGAATGTTATCATGTGAGCTGCGCGAGAGTCGCTTAGGCTTCCTTTTTAACCTCATGACAACCTTTGGATCTTGCGACAACTGATGAAGTATGTTGTTTGTAGTGCGTGAGAGTCTCCTAGGCTTCCCTTTGGACCCAGCGACAGTAAAGTATAAAACAGAGAGCATGTGCTCTCTGTTTTGTCATTTCTAGTGTGCTGTGGTTGGATCCTAGGCCTGATTCTCACCATGGGTACCTCTAGACACATTAAAAATCAATCATTCAAGCAAGGACAACAAAAATCAACCTCCCACATTATGCATTCAAACAAAACTATCAATTAAAGAGCAGTAAACATCAAACCAAGCATAAAATTCAGATGGGACCACTAACAATTCCTAGAGAATTTGAACAAGAGAAAGCAAGATAAATCTACAAAAATCAAAGTACATATGATACAATAATGACACACCTGTGGATCAGTTTAAAGAAGAATCCCCTTGAAGGTGAATGGTGTCCATGGGTTCGGAAGGTTTTTCAAAACAAGGCTTGAGCCTCTAACCATTCACCTTCAAGGTTCTCCCAGACTTAGGATCCTTGATTTTCATAGCACCAGATGGGGAAACATGCATGACAATGTAGGGACCTTCCCATCTGAATTTCAATTTGCTAGAAAAAAATTTAAGTTTGGAGTTAAACAGCCAAACCTTATCACCAGCTATGAAACTCTTTCTCAACAGCCCATTGTCAAAGAAAGCTTTGGACCTTTCCTTGTAGATCCTAGCATTGGCATACACATCTATCCTTAGTTCTTCCAATTCATATAGCTGCAGCAACCTGTGATGACCAGCAGAAGTTAGGTCTAGATTTAAATGTTTAATGGCCCAATAGGCCCTGTGTTCTAACTCTACTGGGAGATGACAAGCCTTGCCATAAACCAGTCTGAATGGGGACATACCAATGGGAGTCTTATAGGCAGTCCTATAAGCCCACAGTGCATCATTAAGCTTGTCAGCCCAATCTTTCCTATCAGTCCTCACAGTCTTCTCAAGGATGTGCTTGATCTCCCTATTTGAAATTTCAACTTGCCCACTGGTTTGTGGGTGGTAAGGAGTAGCAATCCTATGGGTGACAGAATATTTCTTGAGCAAGCTCTCAAAATTTTTGTTGCAGAAATGGCTACCCCCATCACTGATAATGGCTCTAGGGGTGCCAAATCTCGAGAAGATATTCTGTTTTATAAACTTGAGGACAACTTGATTATCATTAGTTCTTGTGGAAATGGCTTCTACCCATTTGAAAATGTAATCCACTGCCACTAAGATGAAATGAAAATCATTTGAAGGAGGAAAGGGGCCCATAAAGTCAATACCCCACACATCAAACAGTTCCACAACAAGGATGGGTTGTAAAGGCATTGAGTTTCTTTTAGACAGCCCTCCTAATTTTTGACATCTTTCACAGGTCCTGCAGTGTGTATTGGCATCTCTGAAAAGAGAAGGCAAATAGAACCCACACTGTAAGACTTTGTCAGCTGTTTTTCTTCCACTAAAGTGACCCCCACAGGCATTTTCATGGCACATGGCCAGAATACTGGGGACATCACTTTCTGGAACACATTTCTGAATGATTTGGTCTCCACAATACTTGTATAAGCAAGGTTCTTCCCAGAAAAAGAATTTGACTTGTGAGAAAAATAGGTCTTTGTCCATTTTTGTCCAATGGGCAGGACTCTTGCCTATAACTAGATAATTGACAATATGTGCATACCAAGGAATTAAGGATTGGATGGCAAATAGTTGCTCATCCAGGAAGACATCATTTGTAGCAAGGTCATCAACACCTTTCTCCAATATAATTCTGGACAAGTGGTCATCCACCACATTTTCTATACCCTTTTTGTCCTTGATTTCGATGTCAAACTCCTGCAATAGGAGTATCCATCTAATCAACCTGGGCTTCACATCCTTCTTAGACAATAGGTACTTCAATGCTGAGTGTTTAGTGAAGATTACAATTTTAGACCCAAGTAGGTAAGGTCTAAACTTGTCCACAGCAAAAACTACTGCCAGAAGCTCTTTCTCAATTGTTGTATAATTCAGCTGAGCTTCAGCAAGTGATTTGTTGGGATAGGCAATGACCACAGACAACTTCTCTTTTCTCTGACCCAAGACAGCACCTATTGCCAAGGTAGATGCATCACACATCAACTCAAAGGGCAGGGTATAGTCAGGTGTTTGGAGTACAGGGGCAGAGGTGAGGCAAAATTTCAAAGTTTCAAAAGCCTCCAGACATTCAGCAGAAAAGTCAAACGGCACATCCTGGAAGAGCATGTGGCACAATGGTTAAGCAATTTTGTTGAAGTCTTTAATGAACCTCCTGTAGAATCCAGCATGTCCAAGGAAGGATTTGATTTGCTTGACTATTCTTGGAGGGGGCAAATTTGTAATGAGGTCAACTTTGGCCTTGTCTACCTCAATCCCGTCTTTAGAGACTACATGACCCAACACAATTCCTTGTGTTACCATAAAGTGTCTCTTTTCCCAACTTAAGACCAAATTGGTCTCCTCACATCTTTGCAAGACCAGGTTGAGGTGTTGCAGAAATTGGCCAAAACTGTCCTCATAAACAGAAAAATCATCCATAAAAATTTCCAAGAATTCGTCAATCATATAAAAAAATATGGCATACATACAACTCTGAAAGGTGGCTGGGGCATTACACAACCCAAAAGGCATCCTTCTGAGGATATTTTAAGTGCTTGCTACTGACTTTATTGGAGACAGTGATAAGAATGGGGTGAATGAAAATGAATGAAAGGTGGAGTGAAAACTACGGAGCAGCAAGCCTAAAATATGCACAGTCCTGCAAGATACAGGGCCTGTTGTAGCAAGTTTTGATAAGTAAGATTTGTCTCACAGGAAAAGTTGATCTAAAGCTCCAAGGGAATTGTCTTTAGTAGGCTCTCAAGATCTGACTACAGATCTGGCAATCCTAAATGGAAGGGGCTTTAAGGTCACTATAATCTAAATCCTAAGGTAACTTAATGTCTAAACTATATAAAGGGTTAAGAAAGAGGGTGTAGTGTGAGAAAATAAATATAAAAGGGTGAGAAGTATGCTATTAGGTACAGATCTGACGGGTCTTATAACTCAGACTCAGATCTACTGCTATAGAAGTCCTGTCCAATGGCTACATTATCACCAAAGAGGAGAAAGGATCCAACTCACCCCTGTGCCATGATCCAATCCCTTATGGCTATAACCTATCCACTTAAATGGTCACAGACTATCCAATAGGAGAATCACAATCCAAAGATGGGTCAGAACAAGATTATCATTGTAGGCACTACTTCATCTAGGCTACAAGCTCAAGAATCCATAGGAACCTCAACCTCTAAAGTTCTGTGTGTGAGGCTAGGCCTACAAAGTGCACGAGCCTGGACACACAGGACCAGCAAGAGTTTGAGTACTAGCTTTTAAGCTTGGTTGTTCACTTCTTTAGAAAGACAGCAGTGATCCAGTCACAAGCCTACAATCTCTACAGCCAAATTAGATCTGCAATCTGATGGTGGAAATATAGGGGAGCCTGTCTCTGCACAATCTCTCACAAGGCTACAAGCACAAGTGCAGAGAAGAAGAATCAGCCTTAGATCTGTGGATTGGCCTCACCCTAGGGCTATAATCTGTCCACTTGAATGGTCACAGACTATCCACAGAGGCTATCCTCCTCACAGAGGTCTAAGACAGAGTAAGAATATTGTTGCCGCCACCATGTTCACAAGGCTACCAGCTCAAGCTCTCATGGGGATTCAAATTTAGTGGATCCTGTGATGGGGGAAGGCCTGCAATGTGCCTAACCTGGACACACAGGTCACTTAGATCTAAATAAAATCTTAAAAGTAATCCTCCATTGCTTACAATATAACTTAGTAATGGAGGATCTCAAGGCAGCAGCCTTGTACAGAATAACTCACAACAAAAACACCATCCCATACATGCAATAGATCCTATTACAAAACTCCATTAAAAACTATACCATCCAATCATACAAAAGGCATAGCCAGTAAATGCTGGACTATGGAGAGAAGGAAAAAAGGAAAATGAAAAACTCTTAAACCCTAACCTTAGCCTATTGTAATTCTACAATTGGTTTCAAGAAGAAGCACAGAAGTCAAGAAAAAAAATATTTTAAACCTAAGCTAGGCTTAGGCTTATATAGCAGTCGGTTCTCTCTGAATTAGGGTTAGGAAAACCCTAATTTCATCAATACAATTGTGGCCCATTCATATCCCTTGGATGCCTCGGAGCATGTGCACGGAGATTAGAGCATTGGAGTGCATGTCCTAATTGCTGGAGATTCCCAGATTGCCCTTGTAGAAGTGGGGAGAAGTTTAGAACCTGATCCTCACTGGGTAAAAAAGGTTTGTAGGTCTTGTCGCGTGGTAGAATTGGTGTCGTGGGGTTGGTTTGACTTGAAGCTCTTGCAGTCGCGAGGTTGGTACTTTGGTCATTGCGGGGATGGTTTTGTCATCGCGGGAATGGTCTTTCCATTTGAATGGCGCAGGAATTGCGTGAGCAGTTCATTCCCTGATGAATCCTGCGGCGATCCTCGTGAAGAAAATAATGTACATGGGCTTCTGGATCGCGCGAATTGTTCCTTGAAAGTATGTGTCTCGCGGCCACTACACGACAGCCGTGCACTGGAATGCCTGGAGCTCCTTCTCTATTCACTGAATCGCGCAAAGGTTGAAAACTCATCTCTTGAGTGCGCGAGACTACGCGAGTGCTTTGCGAGTGCTTAAGACTGAGCCTCGTGAGAACCTCGAGAAGTATACTTTTTACTCCCTGCTGACATCCATCTGCGCGAGAATGGCGCGAAGATTGCACGACCGATTAGGGTGCTCCCTTCAAAAGCCTGTGACAACTGCGCGATGTATTCTTTCTGATTTGATTGAGCCCTGCGACATCTGTGCGAGGCATTCTCCTTGATTTGTTTATGCTTTGTTGTGCCTCTGCTGTAACCAATTCTCTGTCTGGGTTTAACCTTCACACTTCTGAGGGGCTTCTAGGTCAGCAGTAGGCTTCTTGGCATGGTTAGGGGTTTATTTACAGCTGCTGCTTATTACCTACAGAATAGACTTAAGATACATTTATTAAATGATTAAGGGTCTAACAGATATTAAGTTAAGGGGTGAAAAGTGGTACTTTTCAGGTCTTAACAGTGCCAAAAGGGCCAATAAATGTAGTTTTCTCTTGATCAAGAGGGTGCACAGGGATCTGGTTGTACCCTGAGTACCCATCAAGAAAACAGTAAAAAGCTTTCCCAGCCAACTTATCCAAAATTTGATCAATAAAGGGGAGAGGGAAGTGGTCTTTTCTCTCCAGCCAGTGGTCTCCCTGGCTGGTCTCAGCTCTCCAGACTCAGTTGTTATCACTGTTATGCCAGACTTCTTGGACACCACCTGAATAGGTGTCACCCATTCAGAATCAGAAATGGGGTAAATTACCCCATCATCTAGAAATTTGAGGATTTCTTTTAGGACCACCTCCTGCATGTGAGGATTCAGTTTTCTCTGCATTTCCCTAGAGGGTGTTGAGCCCTCCTCTAAATGGATCCAATGCATACAGATTAATGCATCAATCCCTCCCAGATCAGTAATGGTCCAGTCAATTGCCTTCTTGTGCTTCCTTAAAACTGTTAGCAATTTCTCCTCTTGCTCATTGGTAAGAGAAGAGGAGATAATTACAGGAAGTTTTTTATCTTTCTCAAGAAAAGTATATTTCAATGTATCTGGAAGCTTCTTAAGCTCCAGATCAGGGGCTTGTTGGATGAATGGTAGGATTGGTGCTTTGTTGGTTTGAGGAAGGGGCATCAATGTAGGTTTCCACCTGGAATGCTGCACTAAGCCCACAGAAGACTGTAATGTGGACATGTCTTCTGGCATTAAAGTTGGGCTTCCTTCCTCTATCACATTCCAAACTCCAGTTAAATTTGTGACAATATTATCCCACTCCAGCAGAGTGGGCAGTTCTTCTTCAATAATTTCTTCTAGTACATCCACTGCAAAGCATTCCTCATTGTCCAGCTGAGGGTACTTTGCACTGTTGTATACATTAAGCTCAACTTTCATATGTCTGTAAGTTACCTCCATGATCCAGACCTGCATTGAATGCATGCATTGGTAGTGGCCAAGAATGGTCTGCTCAAAATAACAGGTATCGGGGATGTACTCTTATTGCAGCCCATGTCCAAAACAAGGAAGTCTGTAGGGTAGAAGAACTTATCTACCCGCACCAAGACATCCTCAACCACTCCCATGGGTCTCCTCTCAGACCTATCAGCCATCAATAGCATAATGGGGTGGGTTTAAGCTCCCCCAAACCTAGCTGCTGATACACACTGTATGGCAGTAGGTTAACACTGGCTCCAAGGTCTAGAAGGGCCCTTCCAATTGTGTGGTCTCCAATTATGCAGAGAATAGTGGGTATCCCTGGGTCTTACAACTTCTCAGGCATTGTCATGCTTAACAATGTAATTAATCGTATCTGACAAATGGCCTCTAGCTTTCCTCTTCTGAGTACAAAGGTCTTTCAAAAATTTTGTATAGGCTGGGACCTATCGGATTGCATCAAGCAGAGGTAAATTGATTTTTACTTGCTTAAAGGTCTCCATCATTTCCTCTATCTGTGCATTCCCCTTATCAAAAGGGGCCGGGCCACTCAAAGCTTGAGGAAATGGCAGCTGAGGGACTGCTGGTTCCTTAGCTGTAAGCCTATGACTGAACTTTTGTTTTTTTCTTTTTTCTTATTTTATCTCCTGCTGAGGCTCAACTACAGCCTCTTTATTTTTCCCTTGTTGAAGGGTAGTAGGCAATTCTTGACTCTGTGCTCTAACAAAGTCCTTATCACTTTCACTCGACAGTTCTTTGGGACTGACCTCTCCTTGTTCCTTTCCCACCTGGTTGTCTATCATCCTGCCAGACCTTAGGGCTGTGATGGAATTAGCCCCCTCAAAATTTGAGGAGCCTTCTCCAATCAAATATTGGCCCTTAGGGTTGGGTACTGGCTGGCTTGGCAACCTGCCCTCTCCTCTTTTGGCCAAGGCTTTGCAATTGGGTCAAAACTTAGTCCTCGAAAGAAGGACTTCGGGGCTGAGGTGGGGGAACTACCAACTGATTTTGCTGCTAGGGCTGCTGCTGATGTTGGAAATTCGATCTTGGGGCATATCCCTGGTTAAATTGCTGCTGAGGCCTTTGAGATAAGGCCAACATCTGTTGTGACTGCATATAATTTTCTTGCCTCCACCTCAAATTTGGGTGGTCACTCCATTGGTAACCAGCATTTTTGTGCTGGTATGCATGTGGCTATTTGTTGTAGCCACCAGATTGTTGCTGGCCAAATGATTGGGCAGCAGCAGCCTATTCCCTAACATACTCAGGGTATTGCCCTACAGATGGGCACTCTTCCACTGTGTGTTGATGGGATTGGCATATCAGACATGCCTCCATCACTTGTGTAGCCATTCGGGGCTGCACCACAGTTAAAAGTTTATCAAACTTATTCGAAAGATTGGCCATCTGCATTCTCAGGTCATCATTTCCCCTAACTTCATACATCTTTCTTTTAGAGGTTTCCGCAAGCCCCAGCTTAGGAAAAGGCTCTTGGACAGTTCTAGATGAGGACATCTTCTGGAAAGAATTTTCACTGATAACCTCGAACAAGTCCCATGCCTCATCAGCTGTTTTATGCATGTACGTTCCATCACAAGAGGCATCTACCATGTCTCTACTTTTCTCATCAATCCCATTATAGAAGCTCTGGACAAGCTGCCAGTCAGGGATCTTGTGGTGGGGACATTATTTGAGCATCTCCTTAAATCTGTCCCAAGATTGGTTAAAATCTTTAGTTGGGGATTGGGCAAAAGTAAGTATGCCTTTCCTCAACTGGCTGATTTTGGTCTCTAGGAAAAACTTGCTCAGAAATCTTGTCTGGAGGTCTTTCTAAGTAGTGATACTGTTGTTTGGGAGAGTAGACAACTAGGTGCTGGCCCTGTTCTTTTGGGAGAAAGGAAAAAGCCTTCACCTAGTGGCTTCTAGTCCCAATCCAGCAATGGAGAATGTCGTGCACAGGGCCAAGAATTGGTCAATGTGCTTGTAAGGGTCTTCCTTGCTAAGCCCATGCAAAGGGGGAAGCATTTGGATGATGGAGGTTTTAATCTCATAGTTTCCCTGAACATCTGGGAATTGAATGCTGAATGGAGAATTATAATAATCAGGAGCATTCAATTCCTTCAATGTTCTGGGTTACTCTTCACCCATAACTGATGTCTCAATTTCAATAGGGGCACGGCTGTGGTGTGTCTGTGCCTTCTCGGTCTTTTACCCCTTTCAATCTCAGGGTTAGGAGGCTCCAATGTAGGACTGAGGGATCTCCTTCCTAACTTGCACACACACCAAGAGCAGGGAAGACTACTCACAGACACATTGCACTTAACAAAGTTACAACTATCCTAATCAACTGCTATGGAATTTTCAAAGGAGAAATAGACTAAGTTTTGAGGGTTAGAGAAGTGCAAACAGAGATAGCTGGACTCCCAGTGCAATTCTACTCTCCTTCTCTGCTACTGTCCAAATCTGCAAGAAAAATTCTAAATATAAATCAGTAGTATCAATTATTCACAAGTACAACTACCAAAGAATAAAGAATATAAAAATCTAGGGTCTACTAATAGATCAAGGGTCCCCGGCAACGGCGTCAAAAACTTATTGCGGTATTTTAATTGCATGCTACTAACTTTATTGGAGATGGTGATAAGAATTGGGTAAGTGAATCAAAGATAGATTGAGGAGCAGCAAGCCTAAAAATACACAGTCCTGCAAGATACAGGGCCTGTTGTAGCAAGTTTTGATAAGTAAGAGTTTGTCCCATAGGGAAAGTTGATCTAAAGCTCCAAGGGAGCCATCCTTAGTAGGCCCTCCAGATCTGGCAATCCTAAATGGAAGGGGATTTATGGTCATTATAGTCAAAATCCTAAGGTAACTTAATGTCTAAACTACAGAAAGGGCTAAGAAGAGTGATGGAGTGTGAGAAAATAAATATAAAAGGGTGAGAAGTATGCTATTAGGTACAGATCTGATGGGTCTTATAACTCAGACTCAGATCTATTGCTATAGAAATCCTGTCCAATGGCTACATTATCACCAAAGAGGAGAAAGGATCAAACTCACTCTTGTGCCATGATCTAATCCCTTATGGCTATAACCTGTCCACTTAAATGGTCACAGACTATCCAATAGGGGAACCACAATCCAGAGATGGGTCAGAACAAATTTATCAATGTAGGCACTACTTCATGCAGGCTACAAGCTCAAGAATCCATAGGAACCTCAACCACTAAAGTTTTGTGTGTGGGGCTAGGCCTACAACGTGCACTAGCCTGGACACATAGAACCAGCAAGAGTTTGAGTACTAGCTTTTAAGCTTGGCTGTTCACTGCTTTAGAAAGATAGCAGTGATCCAATCACAAGCCTATAATCTCTACAGCCAGATCAGATCTGTCATCTGATGGTGGGTCTATACAAATACAGGGGAGTCTGTCTCTGCACAATCTCTCACAAGGCTACAAGCACAAGTGCATAGAAGAAGAATCTATCTTAGATCTGTGGATTGGCCTCACCCTAGGGCTATAATCTATCCACTTGAATGGTCATAGACTATCCACAGAGGCTATCCTCCTCACAGAGGTCTAAGACAGAACAAGAACATTGCTGCCACCACCATGTTCACAAGGCTACCAGCACAAGATCCCATGGGGATTCAGATTTAGTGGGTCCTGTGGTGGGGCTAGGCCTACAATGTGCCTAACCTGGACACACAGGTCACTTGGATCTAAGTAAAACCTTAAAGACAATCCTCCATTGCTTACAATGCAACTTAGCAATGGAGGATCTCAAGGCAGCAGCCTTGCACAGAACAACTCACAAACACCAATCCCATACATGCAATAGATCCTATTACAAAATTTCATTAAATCTATACCAAATAATCATACAAAGGCATAGCCAGCAAGTGCTGGACTATGGAGAGAAGGAAAAAGGAAAAAAAAAACTCCTAAACCCTAACCTTAGCCTCTTGTAATTCTACAGTTGGTTTCAAGAAGGAGTACAGAAGTCAAGTCCCAAAAAGGTTTTCTAAACCTAAGCTAGGCTTAGGCTTATATAGCAGTCGGCTCTCTGTGAATTAGGGCTAGGAAAACCCTAATTTCATCAATGCAATTATAGCCCATTCTTGTCCCTTTGATCCCTCAAGGCGTGTACATGGAGAATGGACATTGGAGTGCATGCCCTAATTGCTAGAAGTTCTCAGATTTCCCCTGTAGAAGTGGGGAGAAGTTTAGAACCTGATCCCCGTTGGGTAGAAAATATTTCTAGATCTTGCCGTATGGTAGAATTGGCGTCGCGGGGTTGAATTGACTTGAAGCTCATGCAGTCGCGAGATTGATACTTTGGTCATCGCGGGATACTTCTGGCTGTCGCGAGATTGCTCTTTCCTTTTGAATGGCACGGGAATTGCGCGTGTGGTTCGTCCCTTGGTGAATCCCGCAGGGATCCTCGCGAAGAAGTAGTGTTCATAGGCCTATGGATCGCGCGAACATTTCCTTGAAGGTTTGTATCCTGTGGCCACTGCACGATAGCTGTGCGCAGAAGTGCCTGGAGCTCTCTCTCTTTAGTGAATCGCGCGACGATTGAAGACTCCTTTCTTGAGCTACGCGAGACTGTGCGAGTGCTGCGTGAGTGCTGATGACTGAAACTCGCGAGAACCTTGTGAAGTCTACTTTTCAATTCTTTCATCATCAATCCATGCGAGAATGATGCGTGATCACGCGTGACCCGGTTGGTGTCTTTGTCCTCGAAGCGGGACAAGCTATCAAGGAATTCTCTCTGGTTCAATTAAATCCTGTGACATCTGCATGAGGCATTCTTCTTAGTTTGTTTCTGCTTTGTTGTGCCTATGCTGCAGCCAATTCTCTCTCTGGGTTCAACCTTCATTCCTCTGAGGGGCTTCTGAGGCAGCAGTAGACTTCTTGGCATGGTTAGGGGTTTATTTGCAGCAGCTGCTTATTACCTACAGAATAGACTTAAAACATATTTATTAAATGATTAAGGGTCTAACTGAGATTAAGTTAAGGGGTGAAAAGTGGTACTTTTCAGGTCTTAACACACCCCCAAACCTAATCTTTGCTAGTCCCTTAGCAAAACTATAACTAATTAAATGCCACTTTCGTAGGGATCACGGGTATATTTAGCATATGTACTAAGCCTTTTAAACCCCTAGGTGATCCCTAGTGGAGGAGTGAAGTCTCCTGAGGGTTTTCAGTGAAGACACCCACAAACTTCACCATTAGAACAGTTAAGTATAGTACAGTTAATGACAACACAGATTTAAATGTACAAAGCTTCATTCCACACCTATTAGTTAAAACAGACATTGCTAATCTAACCCAGAGGAGTGGACTGATCATTCCCCCAGCCACTAGGCCAGATCAAGCCATGAATGCTATTGCAGCACTATGTAATGTCAGCGCTACAAGCTCCCCAAATCTGCGCACAGACCTAGCTGACATCCATAGGTATTCCAACCCATAAGATCCTAAGTGCTTTGCTAAGGCCAACTACTCACTATTGCCTACAAAAAGGACCATACAACAGGTTGAATAAGGCTTTAGATTTAGTTGGTCATTGCTTCAGACGGCCTACAATGACTCAGCCTCAAGCTGCAATTACTATAAAGAGATCATATCTAACATCAGATGTCGGCTAGGTAAAATAAAGGGGAGCCAGTTCCTGTACAAACCTTCTCACAAGACTCTAGAAGCTCATGTGCAGGGGAGAAGAATCCTTCTCAAACATGTGAATGGACATAACCTTAGGGCTATACTCTATCCACTTGAATGGTCACAGGGTATCCCATTGGTCTGTCCATACCACAGAGGCCTGAGAAAGAACATGAAAACTGTTGCAACCACTATGGTCCACAGGCCTCCGAGCTCCCTGGATGTCACTACAAATCCAGCATTGCTTTCCATGGGGCTATCAAACTAAGGAAAATCAGATGGTAAATAATAGATCTACTAGAAACTAAAAGGGCTAGTCCCAAATACATGGATCCTATAGACATCTAAAGAAACCATAAGATCTTTAGATTTAATTAGGCATTAAAACGGCAATCCATTGATGAACACAAAACTTACAATGAACTGTCTCCAGGCTGCAGCCTGTACACAACTACTCATCCACAATCCCAATGTATATGAAAAACCTATTACAAATTGAAATAAAACTAAAGCTAGCTACTTACAGGGGGGTTAGCCAGTAAGTGCTAGGCTAAGAGAGAAGGAAAATAAGAAAAAGAGATAATCAAACCCTAACCTTAGCCTGTTGGAGCTTGAAGCTAACAGAGGATGAAGGAAAGATGAAAATAATAAACTCTAAGTACAACTTATATACTCTGTCAAAATAGCCTTGGCTCTAAGGAGATTAACCCTAATTTTTCTAGCAGATGTGGCACTTTTTTAACCCTTGGATGCCTGGAGATATGTGCCTCAAAATCCACACCTCGAAAAGTGTGCCCTAGCCTTGGGAAATTCCTAAAAGGTCGTTCAGTTAAAACTGAGAAGTGGAGAGCTCGAGCTTCGTGGGGCTGGTATCTACTTTTAACTCATTCATGCAGCTGCTTTGCCTTTACGGAGTTGCCTTTGGCTGGTGGGAAGTACTTGCTTGCATGTTAGCTATTCATTTGATTGCGCAGTTTGCTGGTGCTGTAATGTTGTCACAGAGATGATCTAAAGTGCCAGGATTTCTCGCTCAGTTGAGCTTCAAAAACTCTCTCTCGCTAAGTACTCGCACAGTTATGCTCCTGCGCTTGCGTAGTCAATGGTAATGCTTTAGAGTGCACGAGATCTATGCGAAGAGAATTCTGCGCATCTCTCTCTTCCAGGGCTATGATAGAACTCCGCGAGGTGACATTTTGTTCAATGTACATATGGACTCGCTGTGTTATTCGCGCGGCTGCTTTGAGGTTTGATCTCCGCGAGAGCTTCAAGACCACAGATTTTGGAGACTTTAACCTACAAGATCTTCGTGAGGTCATTTCAGCTGTCCTTCTGACTGCGAGGCATATCTATGCGAGGGCCTCTTCCACTGCATCTTTAGCTTCGCGAGGAAGCATCTCAACTCTACGAGGTCTATCTTTTACTGCTCTAGTGCATTACACTTGTTGCTGTCGCAGTCTCCACCCTTCTCAGCTAACTTCATTCATCTGCTAGACTTTGGTCAATGGTAATCAACAGCAATGAGTTACCATGGTGAGCACTACCAAGATGTTCCATTAGGCTTTGTCTTAGCTGTCATCTTTGAGTGTATTCTCTCTCTTTTGGGCCAAAAAGTAAGGAGTTTATATTAAGCTGCACATTTTATTGCTAACTACAAAACACACTTAACAAATGGTTGTTAGTCTGCTTCAAGGTCCAGCAAAGGCTAAGTTAAGAGGTGAAAAGTGGTACTTTTTAGTAAATAACACACCCCCACACCTAATCTTTGCTAGTTCCTGAGGAAAGGAGAAATTAAAACAACTACTCTAAGAATTCAAATGCCATTTCATAGGATGCACGGATACATTTAGCATATGTACCAAGCCTTTACCCCTAGGTGATCCCTAGTGGAGGAGTGAAGTTTCCTGATGGTTTTCAGTGAAGATACCCACAAACTTCTTAATGAAATAGTTAACAAAGGTGAAACAATATCAAATCAACTGTCAAGAAACAGAGCATCAGTTCACCTTTGATTCAATAAAAATGTGAGGAATTTGGACATGAAAAGCACAGACATTTAATCATCACAACCTTTACATGCATGCACAACATTTCCAATTAGTTCACAACAAGGGAGACAATACATGTATGTCAGCACTAAGCTCATCATTAATTCAAAAATTAGGTTATAGGCCATGCCCAATACATTCAACATCATACCCAATGCTCACCAGGGCATACTCTCACATGAGACCTTGAGGGTTTCATTTTCTCTCAAGCTCAAGAGCAGTCACAACCCCCAAATGGGTCTGTAAGCATGAGCATAGGCAAAGCACCTAAGTCCTGGCATCATTGGCATATCCTCACCATAGATTGGACAACTCCTTGTTTCTTCATCATAGCACATTCAACTTTGGATCACAAGGTCTTTAACTGGGTTGTAATGTGGCTTATGAAGTGGTTTATAAAGAATATAAGGTTGAAAAGGGATTCAAAGTTGAGAAATTAGTAAGTGAAGGAGGTGATTCATGACTCCACCCATTTTTAGTTAAGTACCTTTTCATTTTCTTTCAAAATTTTTAGACTTGAAGTGGTCAGCTTCTCCTCTTCATTTTAATTTTTCCAATGAACTTTTCCTCTTGACTCCTCTCTCGCTCCTCTTCATTATTGTTTTTCTTTCTTTTCTTACATTTTTCTTTCTGTTTATATTTTAATTTTTGTGTTTGTGACTTGCCACCTCTTTCCTTAGCTGCTACACTGCTCAACTTTAGGTATCTCTTCTCCATTCACCCAATGTTGACCCTATCTTGTCCATCTTCAGCTCCTTCTCCTTTACCTTCTGAATTCTCAGAGTGAGGGTAGGTTTGAGTCAGGTCCATAAGTTTAGGTGCAAGTACTCAGGTGTATTTAGAAGAAAATTAGAAATTAAGGCTCAACAGGTGTGTGCACAAGGGCAGTTGATTAGGATTTGGTCTGTTTAAGCTCAAACTGTCGAAGAGAAGGCTTTGATTCTTTCCTAGGTTTCATGAGTGTTGTCAGTTGTTTCAACTTGGAGGTGCCTAACTTCTAGTGAGGGCATTGCCTCAGCCAGTCCTTAGAGCTAGAAGAATTGCCTCAGTCACTCCTCGAAGGAAGGAAATTTTTTTTGTAGGCCCATCTCTCACTGGTTATGGTCTTCCATTAAACTTTTAAGTATGTCCTTACCTTTTAGTCTCTTTAATGATTCACTTAGTATTGATACAAGTGAGTTTACTTGGTGTTCACATCATGGAAAAGTTAAAATTTAAAAGCTTGTAATTCCTAAAGCTCTGCAAAAATTTTAAAGTTCTTTAATTTTCATGATTCTTAGGTGAACATGGCTACATTCCTATCTTTACTTGACTCTGCTGCACTTGGTTAACTACTTCATTGGTAGAACCTGCCACACCCCCAAACCTATGAGGAGCAGTGTTCTCACTGATTCAAGGGACAATGGTTGTGCTACAGGTATAGAACACATAAATGAAGTACACTAAAGCAGAGAAAATCAAGAAATAAACACAACATTTTAACAAACACGCAAACAGACAAACAAAAATTAAATAAAGTACTAGGTAAATAGAAGTAATAGAAAGAAGGTTCATTATATTAAAAAATGTATTTACAACACACTACTCCTAACTCTAAACATGTGCAAACATCAATCATCTAGGTTTCAGCCGGTTCATCCTTAATTTTAACTCACTTTCCTGTGACTTTCTTTTGCTCTATAAGTGGTGGGGGTACTCTTCCACTTGCTACAGCTAGTTGCCTCTCAAGTACAGAAAATGCTCACAAGCACACATAAAGAATATTTCAAACAAAAATCAGCAGCTACATAGATTTACACTAAACAAACACAGGGAAGTAAGCATAAATAGACTGAGATTTAGGGGAAAGGAAGTGCAAACAGAGCTAGCTACTCTCTAGCTGCAACTTTGGCTTCTCCCTTCTTCTGCTATCCATTTCTACAAAATTTTACAAAGAATCAGTAGTACTTTTATTCTAGATTAGTCACAGCTACAAAGAATTGGTTAGTCTAAATTATAATACAACTTAGGCCTACTAAAAAGATTAATATCCTCGGCAGCGGCGCCAAAAAATTATTGGTCAGGTTTCAGACTGTTGCTATTTTATTAAGAACAGTGGAGAGAATAAATCCAGAGTAGAGATGTGGAGTTGGGTCATTACAGCAAGTCTAAAACACACACAGTCCTGTAAGATACAGGGTCCATTGTAGCAAGTTTTGATAAGTAAGAGTTTGTCCCATAGAGAAATTGATCAAGAACCCAAAATGGACTATAATAGTAGACCTCCAGATCTAGCTACAGATCTGACAATCCTAAAGAAAGGGAGTTGGATGTCACGACTACACTAAATTAATTCTAAAAACAGAGAAATGAAATGTAGCCCTATCCTAAAGAAAGGGTTAAGAGGAAGATGGTGGTAGTGTGTGCCCAAATAAAATACAAAAATTATGAGAAGTAAGCAAGTTAAGCTAGAGTTAAAGCAGTGATGTAACTCAGATTTAGTCTGTCTCTGCAGTGTTCCTTGCTGAGATGCTATTAAAAGCCTCAACAAGGTAAAAATATTCCATTTAACCCATGCCATTTGGGGCTCTCTTAGGGCTATACTCTGTCCACTCTAATGGTCACAGGGTATTCGATAGAGTTTGCCAAATCCCATTGGTTAAAACAGACATTGCGAATCTAACCTAGAGGAGTGGACTGATCATTCCCCCAGCCACTAGGATAGATCAAGCCATGAATGCTATTATAGTACTATGTAATGCCAGTGCTACAAGATCCCCAGATCTGCGCACAGACCTGACTGACATCCATAGGTATTCCAACCCATAAGATCCTAAGTGCTTTGCTAAGGCCAACTGCTCACTAGTGCCCACAAAAAGAACCATGCAGCAGGTTGAATAAGGCTTTAGATTTAGCTGGTCATTGTTACAAACGGCCTACAATGACTCAGCCTCAAGCTGTAATTACTACAAAGGCATCAGATCTAACATCTGATGTTGGCTAGGTAAAATAGAGGGGAGCCAGTTCCTGTACAAACCTCCTCACAAGGCTCTAGAAGCTCATGTGCAGGGGAGAAAAATCCTTCTCAAACATGTGAGCCAACAAAACCTTAGGGCTATACTCTGTCCACTTGAATGGCCACAGGATATCCCATTAGTCTGTCTATACCACAGAGGCCTGAGAAAGAACATGAAAACTGCTGCAACCACCATGATCCACAAGCCTCCGAGCTCCCTAGATCTCACTACAGATCTAGCTTTGCTTTCTATGGGGCTATCAAACCAAGAAAAATCAGATGGTAAATAATAGATCTACTAGAAACTGAATGGGTTAGTCCCAAATACAGGATCCTATAGACATCTAAAGAAACCATAAGATCTTTAGATTCAATTAGGCATTAAAATGGCAATCCATTGATGAACACAAAACTTATAATGAACTGTCTTCAGGCTACAACCTATACACAACTGCTCATCCACAATCCCAATGTATACCAAAAACCTATTATAAACTGAAATAAAACTAAACCTAGTTGCTTATAGGGGGTTAGCCAGCAAGTTCTGGGCTAAGAGAGAAGGAAAATAAGAAAAAGAAATGATTAAACCCTAACCCTAGCTTGCTAGAGCTCGTAGTCGACAGAGGATGAAGGAAAGATGAAAATAATAAACTCTAAGTACAGCTTATATACTCTGTCAAAATGGCCTTGGCTCTAAGGAGATTAGCCCTAATTTTTCTAGCAGACGTGGCACTTTTTTAACCCTTGGATGCCTGGAGATATGCACCTCAAAATCTGTACCTCAGGAAGTGTGCCCTAGCCTTGGAAAATTCCCAAAAGGTCCTTAAGTTAAAACTGAGAATTGCCTTTGGCTGGTGGGAAGTGCTTGCTCACACGTTAGCTATTCATTTGATCGTACAGTTCGTTGGTGCTGTAATGCTGTCGCAGAGATGATCTGGAGTGCCAAGATTTCTCGCTCAGTTGAGCTTCAAAAGCTCTCTCTCACTATGTACCCACACAGTTATGCTCCTGCGCTTGCGTAGTCAATGGTAAGGCTTTAGAGTGCATGAGATCTGCGCGAAGAGAATTCTGGGCGTCTCTCTCTTCTAGGTGTTAGGATATTTTAGATGCTTGCTGCTAACTTTATTGAAAACAGTGATAAGAATGTGATAGTGAAAATAAATCAAAGGTGGATTGAAAACTACATAGCAACAAGTCTAAAAATACACAGACCTATAAAATACAGGGCCAGTTGTAGCAAGTTTTAATAAGAGTTTGTCCCACAGGGAAAAATGATCTAAAGCTCCAAGGGAGCTATCTTTAGTAGGCCTTCCAGATCTGACTACAGATTTGGCAATCCTTAATGGAAGGGGATTTAAGGTCACTATTGTTTAAATCCTATGGTAACATAATGCCTAAACTACAGAAATGGTTGAGAAGAATGATGGAGTGTGAGATAATAAATAAAAGGGTGAGAACCAAGCTATTAGGTACAGATCTGATGGGTTTTATAACTTAGACTCAGATCTGCTTCTATAGAAATCATGTCCAATGGCTTCATTATCACCAAAGAGGAGAAAGGATCCGACTCACCCCTGTGCCATGATCAAATCCCTTATGGCTATAACCTGTCCACTCAAATGGTCACAGACTAGCAAATAGGGGATCCACAGTCCATGGATGGGTTAGAACATGTTTATCATTGTAGGCACTACTTCTTCCAAGCTGTCAGCTCAAGAATCCATAGGAACCTCAACCTCTAAAGTTTTGTGTGTGGGTCTAGGCCTGCAATGTGCACTAGCCTGGACACATAGGACCAGCAAGAGTTTGAGTACTAGCTTTAGGTCTAGCTGTTCACTGCTTTAGAACGATAGCAGTAATCCAGCCACAAGCCTACAATCTCTACAGCCAGATCAGATCTGCCATCTGATGGTGGGTTTATACAAATACAGGGGAGTCTATCTCTGCACAATCTCTCACAGGACTACAAGCACAATTGCAGAGAAGAAGAATCTGTCATAGATCTGTGGATTGGCCTCACCCTAGGGCTATAACCTGTCCACTTTAATGGTCACATACTATCCACAGAGGCTATTCTCCTCACAAAAGTCTAAGACAGAACAAGTAGATTACTGCCACCACCATGTTCACAAGGCTACTAGCTAAGGCTCCCATGGGGATTCAGACTTAGTGGATCCTGTGGTGGGGCTTAGGCCTGCATATGTGCCTATCCTGGACACACAGGTCACTTGGATCTAAATAAATCCTTAAAAACAATCCTCCATTCCTTATAATACAACTTAGCAATGGAGGATCTCAAGGCAGCAACCTTGTACAGAACAACCCTCAAACATCAATCCCATACATGTATAAGATCCTATTGTAAAACTCCATTAAAACTGTTCCAAATAAACATACAAAGGCATAGCCAGCAAGTGCTGGACTATGGAGAGAAGAAAAAGGGAAAAAGAAGCTACCTAAACCCTAACCTTAGCCTACTGGACTATACAGTCAATTCAAGAAGAACATCCCCTTCAACCTAAACTAGGCTTAAGCTTAGGCTTATATAGCAGTTGGCTATGTGAGCATTAGTGTTAGGAAAACCCTAATTTTAATGACGCAAACATAGCCCATTACTGTTCCTTGGATGCCTCAAGGCGTGTGCACAAAGATTAGAGCATTGGAGTGCGTGCCCTAGTTCTGAAAGTTCCCTGACTGCCCCTACAGAAATGGGGGAAAGTTAAGATCCTGAGCCTCGCTAGGTAGCAAGGATTTCCAGGTCTTGTCGCGTGATAGAATTGGAGTCGCGGGATTGAATTGACTTAAAGCTCTTGCAGTCACGAGATAGATAGTTTGGTCATCGTGAGATTGCTCTGATCATTGCGGGATTGCGCTTTCCATTTGAATGGCGAGGGAATCACGCACGCAGTTCATTCCTTGGTGAATCTTGCGGGGATCCTCGCGAAGAAGTAATGTGCATAGGCCTCTGGATTGTGCAAGCAGTTTTGTAAAGATCTGCATCCCGCAGCCACTGCGCGACAGCTGCACGCAGGAATGCCTGGAGCCTCTGTCCTCAGTGAATCGTGCGAAGATTAAATGCTCCTCTCTTGAGCTACGCGAGACTGCACAAGACTGTGTGAGACTGCCCGAGAGCTTCCAATCGAGTCTAGCGAGAACTGCACGAAGTCTGCTTTTTAATCCTTTCTGTCATCAATCTGCACGAGAACAGCGAGAGCAGTTGGTGTGCTGCCTTCAGAAACCCGCGACAACTACGCGAAGCATTGTTTCTGATTCAATTGAACCTTGCGACATCTGCGCAAGGCTCACTTCTTGACTTGTTGCTGCTGTGTTGTGCCTATGCTGCAGCCAATTCTCTGTCTGGGTCTAACTTCATTTCTTCTGAGGAACTTCTGGGACAAAAGTAAGCTTCTTGGCATAGTTAGGGCCTTATCTGTAGCTGCTGCTTATTACCTACAAACTGGGCTTAACACACATTTATTAAATGACTAAGGGTCTAACAGAGATTAAGTTAAGGGGTGAAAAGTGGTACTTTTCAGGTCTTAACACACCCCCAAACCTAATCTTTGCTAGTCTCTTAGCAAAGCTTTAACTAATTAAATGCCACTTTCATAGGGATCACGGGTACATTTAGCATATGTACCAAGCCTTTTAAACCCCTAGGTGATCCCTAGTGGAAGAGTGAAGTCTCCTAAGGTTTTTCAGTGAAGATACCCACAAACTTCTCAATAAAAATAGTTAAAAGGGGTGTAGTCAATGGCAAAACAAATTTCAATGAATAAAGCATCAATCCACTTTCCTTTGGACTTCAGAGAAAGTTGTAGCAGTAATGCAGGCCATTTAAAGCTCAAAATTTATTTATTTTTGCATGTGTTTGCATTTCCACCAATTATTTTACATTAGAAATTCAATGTGCACATATCAGTACCAAGCTTGCCTTAAATTCAAAAATCAGATTGGATACAACCCTAATGAAGTTACAAGTCAGACCCAATTCTCACCAGGGCTATCTGTTAGGCTAATTTAGAGTGCTTGCTACTGACTTTATTGAAGACAGTGATAAGAATGGGGTGAATGAAAATGAATGAAAGGTGGATTGAAAATGACAGAGCAGCAAGCCTAAAATATGCACAATCCTGCAAGATACAGGGCCTGTTGTAGCAAGTTTTGATAAGTAAGAGTTTATCCCACAGGGAAATTGATCTTAAGCTCTAAGGGAGCCATCTTTAGTAGGCCCTCCAGATCTGACTACAGATCTGACAATCCTAAATGGAAGGGGATTTAGGGTCACTAAAATCTAAATTCTAAGGTATCCTAATGTCTAAACTATAGAAAGGTTTAAGAACGAAGATGGAGTGAGAAAATAAATATAAAAGGGTGAGAAGTATGCTATTAGGTTTAGATCTGATAGGCTTCATGACTCAAATTCAGACCTGCTGCTATAGAAGTCCTGTCCAGTGGCTACAATATCACCACTGAGGAGAAAGAATCCAACTCATCTCTGTGCCATGATCCAATCCCTTTATGGCTATAACCTGTCCACTTAAATGGTCACAGATTATCCAATTGGGGAACCACAGCCCAGAGATGGGTCAGAACAAGTTTATCATTATAGGCACTACTTCATCCAGGCTATAAGCACAAGAATCCATAGGGAACCTCAACCTCTAAAGTGCTATGTGTGGGGCTAGGCCTGTATGGGAGCATGTTAGCCCAGACACATAGAACCAGCAAGAGTTTGAGTGCAACCTTAGGTCCAGCTGTCCACTGCTTTAGAGAGACTGCAGTGATCCAGTCGCAAGCCTACAATCTCTATAACCAAACCAGATTTGCTATCTTATGGCGGGTCTATACACGTACAGGGGAGTTTGTCTCGACACAATCTCTCACAGGGCTACAAGCACAAGTGCAGAGAAGAATAATCCGTCTTGAGTCTGTGGGTTGGCTTCACCCTAAGGCTATAACCTGTCCACTTAAATGGTCACAGACTATCCCAAAGGCTATCCTCCTCACAAAGCTCAAGGTAGAACAAGAAACATTGCTGCCACCACCATGTTCACAAGGCTATAAAAGCTCATTACTCCCATGGGGACTTCAGATCTAGTGGGTCCTATGGTGGGGCTAGGCCTGTATGGGAGCATGTTAGCACAGACACACAGGTCACTTGGATCTGAGTACACCATAAAATCAGTCCTCCATTGCTTGCAATATGTCCTAGCAATGGAGGATCTTAAGATAACAGCCTTGTACAGAACAACTCACAAAAATCTCATAAAAGTAAAACACCCTATCATGAAACTCCATTAATCTATTCCAAATAGTCATACAAAGGCATAGCCAGCAAATGCTGGACTCTGGAGAGAAGTAAAAGTAAAAAGGAAACTACCTAAACCTTACTAGATATCTGCAGCTACTGCAAGAAGAAGATAGACTAAATTCTATTCTAAGCAGAGAGTCCCCTAAACCTAAACCAGGCTTAGGTTTATATAGCAGTTAGTTTGGCGGCGCATTAGGGTTAGGAAACCCTAATTTTAATGATGCCACATGGCCTAATATTGTCCATTAGATTCCTTGGGGCTCGTGCACAGAACTTGGAGCGTTGGAATGCGTGCCCTAATTGCTGGAAGTTCCCAGAATGTCCTCTGTAGAGGTGAGGGAGAGTTAGAGTTCAGAGCCTCGCCAGGTAGTACTGGTTTCCAAGACTGTCGTGTGGTAGCACGGTCTTCGTGAGGTTGGATTAGCTTGAAATTCTAGCCGTCGTGAGGTTGTCTTAGTTACAGCTGAAGCAGTCGCGCAATAGAGCATTGAATCCTCGCTGAATTGCTCTAATCTTCGCGAGATTGCACTATCTTTCTGAATGGCGCGAGAATCGCGTGAGCAATTTGTTTCTCAATGGATCTTCGCGAGGATCCTTGCGAGGACGTGATGTGCATTGGCCTCTAAATTGTGCGAGAGGTTTTTCTAAAGTTTTGCATCCTGCAGCCACTGCGCGACAACTGCGCACCGAAATACCTGGAGCTCTCTCTCCACAGTTGATCTGAGTGAACTGCGTGAGGTTTGAGAGCTGCTTTCTTGAGCTGTGCAAGACTGCGCGAGCAGTTATATTTGAGCTTCGCAAGAGCTGCCCGAAGTATGATTCTGAAGCCCCTCTGTCACTCAACTGCGCGAGAACAGTGCGGGCAATTGGAAATGAAGTTTTGGGAGACTCGTGAGGACTGCGCGAGGCTTAATTTCTGAATCCTTTAAAGCTTGTGAAAGTTACGCGAGGTTCAATTCTTGTCTGGGTTCAGCTTTCATCCTTCTGAGGGACTTCTGGGGCAAAAGTGGGCTCCTTAACAGGGTTCAGGCCTTATTGCAGCTGCTATTTATTATCTACAGAAATGACTTAACACACATTTATTAGATAGCTAAGGGTCTAACAAAGGCTAAGTTAAGGGGTGAAAAGTGGTACTTTTCATGTCTTAACACTATCTCTCAACAATGAATATCTAGGGGTGTTCACATTTAAAGCAGCTCAAGAGCAATTATAGACCCCAAATGGGCCTGCAAGCATGAGCATAAGTAAAGCTTCTAATTTCTAACATTCTCATGGCTTTTCACCATAGATTAGGCACTCCCTCATCTCCACCTGACAGCTCATTTCACTTTGGATTTGTAAGGTCTTTTTGAATGGGTTGTAATGTGGCTTATGGGTAAGGGATATAAAGAATGAAGGGGTAGAAAGGAAATCAAAATTGAGAAAATTAGCAAGGTAAGGAGTGACTCATGACTTCACTATCTTCATTTCAGCACAACTTCATCTTACGTGATATATTTCAGAATCAAAGTGGCCAGTTTCTCCTCTTCTTTTCAATTTTCAGATGATGTTCTTCTCCAAACTTCTCTTCCTTTTTCTCTTTTTATTATTTTTCTTCTTTTTATTTTTATGATTTTTATGATGAATTGCCACACATATACCACCAACACACTGTTGTTCATAGGTTACTTTTCTTCTCCTTCTACCAAATGTTAAACCACTCTCACTTCCTTCAACTCCTCCTTTACCTTCTGATTTCTCAGAGTGAGGGTAAGGTTGAATCGGGTCATGAGGTTAAGGTGCAAGTACTCCAGTATTTGTTAAAGAAAAATAGGACTTGGTGGGCCTAAAAAATACTAGAAACACTCTCCAACAGACATTGGTGGGCCTAAATCTCACTAAGTATGGTCTTCTTTTTAACTCATGGAGTGTATTTTCACCTTTTTCTCTCTTCTTAGGTTTACTAGGTACTAATTTAACATTTCTGATGTTAGCTTCATGGTGGTGCCAAGATTTTGAAATTTTCAGTTTCGAAATGTCTGCAAAAAAAATATTTTAATTTTCCACAAATTTCCTCATTGCAGCAAGTTAAGTGAAAATTAACTTTATTCATCCCAATTATAGTACCACTACTGTACTAAAGTTAACTATTCTATTGGTAGACCTACCCTACCACACCCCCAAACCATGAGGAGCAGTGTCCTCACTGGTTCAAAGGTCAGAAAGTGCAGTGTAATAGTCATGAAGGAAAAAGTAAACACACACAGACAATATACACAAAGCAATATACAAAAAGAAATTATATTTGCTAAGAAAAAAGTGTACACTATAATTACAATGACAAGAAAAGAAGTGGAAAGGAAAGAAAAGCCTAACTATAATCTAGTTTAAGAGGATGAGGACTCGGAATCTGAATCTATGAACCAGTCCCATCCCATTTGTTTTGCATGTTTCCTAAGTTTAGCTTTGTTCTCAGAACTGAGCTTGGACTTGGTTCTGCCTGTGTGAGCTTTGGTGTATTTCTTCTTTGCTTTGCTCTCAGTTGGACTCTTTTTCTTTGGCTGCCTTGGTTTCTTTGGTGGGGCTGGAGGTTTCTTCATGGTTGGAGCTTTTGGTACCCTCACCCTCATTTTTTTGGTCTCTGGTTCAGGAGGGATCATAGGGGATTTTCTTTTATCTTGCTCGGGGGGGGGGCTACAGGAGACTTCCCTTTGTCAGGCTAGCCATGTGGTTGTGCCTCCTCAGACTAGGCAGCTGGCTCTTTGCCTATTTTAATAGAGGCTGTTGTGGAAGCAGTCCTCTTAGCAGTGACTTTCCTCTATTTAGGATAAATTTGCTCAGTAGGAGGTGCAGCAGGGGTTTGGGTAGGTTGAAGCTGCGTAGTAGGAGGTGCAGCAGGGGTTTGTGTAGGTTGAGGCTCAGATTCTTGCATGAGTACAGAGAGTGGGGTGGGCTGCTGAGCTGCACTTCTGGCAGCAGCCAACGCAGCTTCCAAAGAGGCTATCTGGATTTGGGCTTTCAGGAGGTCAGTTTCATGGATTTCCTTTTGGAGTCGAAAGATCTCCTGAGCATTGTTGAGTATCTTTTCAAACATCCTGGCCTTCATCCTCTCCACATTAGTATTAGCTTTCTCTAGCTCCAGATTTATCTGATGATAAGCAGCCATCATTTTTGCCTTCTCATAGGCCTCCAAGATGTTAGTCCACCTAAGGGAAATACTCAGTAATTGCTTTATGTGGGCTTCCTCAAGTTCAGTAATCTGCTGCAGTAGGGGCGTCTCAATGGATTGCCTAAGTTGGGCCATGCCCCTCAGGACATCCCTCCTAAGGTAGGGATTATCTCTCATGGCATGGAGGATGGTGAGGTAGGGAGGGATGTAAAAGGAGTGGTTGGGTGCGATAGGAAGAGAGAAAGTAGAAGACGTAAAATGTGATTGGTCTTGGGTGGGGGAAGTGGTGTTATCAGTGGGTAAGTCTAGTTGTTGGGGGAGGGTAATGAGTTGGTCCTGCTTGGGTGGTTTTGTCAGTGAATGTTGGAGGGGGTAGTATAAGAGGTGAGATTGAAGGCATGGGGGGGAAAAAAAATGAGGTAGACTCACTTGGAGTGGGGTGTGATGGGGGAGGAAAAAAGGGAATGGTGAAAGGTATGAAAGAAAATGGTTGGGTTGTGGAGTCAGGGTTGGGAGGGGAAAGGACAGGGGGTTTGAGTGGATTATTGAGGGATGGGTGGGTTTGTCGATGTCTGAAGTGTGGAATTGATGGATGTGATTTCAGTTTGCATCTGGTCCTGTGTGTGTGTTGTGGTGGAGAGTTGGGATTAGATGTCTTGGATGAGGGAGAGGATGAGTGTCAGTGTGTCTGGGTTGGTGTTGTTGTTCTAAGTGTGCATGATTTATTTGCGTTTTGAAAACAGATTTAAAGAATAAGAAAATATCAGCACAGTTAGAACATAATTAGCCTGCAAGATCAGGGCCAATTGTACCAAGTTTTAAATGTAAGTGAGTAAAAGATCGTCCACAGGGAATTGATTTAAAATTTAAGATAAACCTCCAGATCTGAGCTACCAGATTTGGCCTCTGATCCTATCTACAAAGCACATAAGATGGGAGGTTGAATTTGTCACGTTAACTAAATAATAAAAAGTAAAAATTAAACTAAATGATCCAGATCCGAGTTGGGGAAAGCGTTTGATGTAAATTAATAAAAAATGGAGAAAGTAATATCTAACTTTGATTTGGTCCTTGAAATCTAATGAGAATAACTGACTCAACGAGAGGTGATCCAATCTTCATCGGCTACAAGCACGGATGTAAGAGAGATAAATCTAATTCAAGGATTAGGCTTACACTTATGGCTATAGTGCATCCACTTTAATGGCCACAAACCATCCAATAGTCTTTAACCAAATCCTCAATTGAGCAGAAACATCACTGCAAATGCCGTAAGAGATTAGGTTACCAACACTAATTCTCACAGGATTAATGAATCAAGGGAAATTGCATGCAAAACAATGAATCTAAAGGAGTCTAATGTACTGAGGAGATCAGAGGGAACCATTGACATGAGTCCAATGGAGAATGCATAGTTTACAACAACCTTTTAAAATCCATCGTTACAATTACAGAGCATAGCTTAAACAGCTCTCAGATTTGCAGTCTTGAATTCAACTCTCTTTTGAATTACAGAAATGTCTCACAGCTCTCAAATGCAACTACAAAGTAGACTATTACAAGGATTGCAGACAAGCTGTCTAGCTGGGAAATGGGGGATTTAGAAATGAAACTCAAAATCTGGATACCCAAATTGGGCAAATAGTTCATCTATTTATAATTTTCCCTAAGTCCTCATGTGTATCAACCAATCGAATTGGATAGATCTGTATCAACCAATGGTGGTCGAGCACGAGGATCCAGATCTATCGCCAATCGAACCTTGATCTGGTTCACCAATCGTGAAAAAAGGCATCAATTCATTTATGCATTTTGAAAGTTTGTTAGAGTTTCTAGAAGTTCCCGCCAAGTTAATTTCATCTTTGGGTGTTCACATGGGGTGGAATATGCCTTTGGTTCATGCTCAAAATCTTCCTAATGTCCTGGGCTTTTCAATGCATTAGGGGCGCATGCAGACATTCAATTGCCCTTGTTAAAGCCGCGAATCTCCGTATACCTTTTCGCAGAGTTCTGGGCCTTTCCACAAAGTTCAATGACTTCAAGCTCTGCAAAGTTTAATCTTCTTTCGAGGAGTTCGATGTCTTCAAAGCTACACTGAGTTTTAGTCCTTTTCGCAGAAGTTTAGGGCCTTTTCAGAAGTTCAATGACTTCAAGCTCGCTCGCAAAGTTCAATCTTCTTTCGAGGAGGCCTTTTCTTCTTTTCGCAGTTCCTTCTATTTAGACCTTTCCATGATGAGGTTGTTTCTTCACTTCCTTCCTTTGATCATGAATTGTCATCATCTTTTGGCACTTTTGAGTACTTTTTATGGTTAAGC
This sequence comes from Chloranthus sessilifolius, assembly GCA_021018995.1. Lineage (NCBI taxonomy): Eukaryota > Viridiplantae > Streptophyta > Magnoliopsida > Chloranthales > Chloranthaceae > Chloranthus > Chloranthus sessilifolius. The sequence continues at coordinate 102,505,764 of CM037584.1, read as the reverse complement.
TTGTCTTTATTGTTAAATCAAAACAAACACTTAGAACACTTATTTAGTTCTCTCAAGGGTCTATCAAGGCCCAGATTAAGGGGTGAAAAATGGTATTTTACAGTTCTCAATACACGCCCAAACCTATGCTTTGCTAGTCCCTGAGCAAAGACAAAATTTAAAAATAGAATGAAAAGCCATTTTGTAGGAACAGTTGCATTTAGCATATGCAACAAGCCTTTTAAACCCCTAGGTGATCCCTAGTGTAGGAGTGAAGTCTCCCGAGGGTTTTCAATGAAGGTACCACAAACTTCTCCAATAAATCAGTTAAGATCAATGCTGTTAAAGCAAACTTTCATCCAATCAGATTATTCACACCTCGATCAACCAGGTTGTAAGAAGATTTTCAAGAAAGCAGATCAAAACTAAAATTCTGCTGTAATTCCTTTACCATTCACTTAGTTGGTGTCAAAAAGTTTTTACAAGAAAAATTAATGAAAAGCTTGCCTTCTATTTGAAAATTCAGTTTTGATGTTACCCCAAATAATTTGATTTCAAACTCAACTCTCACAAAGGTTTTCACTCACCATACAAATATTAGGGTTGCACTATTTCACACAGCTCAAGAGCAATTACTGACCTCAAATAGGATTATGGCAGGTGAGCATAGGCATTGCTTTTCATTCTAAATTTACTACTTTTTCACCATAGATTACACAAATCCTTATCTCCATGTGACAGCTCAATCCATCATTGATCGAGGACTTTAACTTGGGTTGAAATGTGGCTTATGTGTGAAATTTATCAAGAATAAAGGGGTGGAATGGAGTTCAAAATTGAGAAGTCAGTCAAGGTAAGGAGGTGATAGACACACCTTCTTCAATTCAGCATAATTTCATCTTCTTCTTTGAATTTTGAGCCAAAGTGGCCATCTTTTCTCTTTCTTTTCAAACTTCCAATGAAATGCCTTCTCCTTTTCTTTTTTTTTTTTTTTAAATCAACATTGACCGAATGCCACATTTCTTCCTAGCGATACATCATTGCCTTCAATTATTTTTTTTTCTTTTTTACCCAACCCACCTTTCTTCTTGAATTCTCGAGTGAGGGTTAGGCTAAATGAGGTTGATGAGGTTTCAAAGAAATCTTGGATTTATAAAGCTCAATTGGTGTGTATCAAGGCGCTTCAAAAGGTTGGGTTTTGAAGTTCAAAGCTGTCCAAAAGGCCTTACATCATGTCTTTAATATCATGATTCTTTGTCAAGATATTTTAACTTGGATATGTGTAACTTCTAGTGATAACAAGCGAGTTCAAGCAGTCCTAGAGCATGAAAAAAGCGCCAATTTATACCTCCAAAGAATACATTTCGGTCCAAATCTCCTTTGGGTGTGGTTTTCTATCAAATTCTTGAGGTATATCATCCTTTGTTTCTCTCTTTTAGGTTTACTAAAACATCAATTTTATTTTGGAAATTTTCGACATTCACTTCATGAAAGTATTAGAATTACACTAGAAATTAATTTTAAAAGTTTTAACTTCCTCATTTTCAAAAAAAGTGTGAGATTACTTCATTTTCAAAATTCTCGATCATAAGCTGCACCAAGCATTAACTTATTTTATTGGCATACCTGCCATACCCCCAAACCTAAGATAAACATTGTCCTCAATGTTCTAGACACTAAGAAACGAGGGGCAGCAGGATAAAAGAAGAAAGGAAAACTAAGCAGAAAAAAAAATTTGCAGCTATGTGCAGCAGAAAATAAAGAAAATAACACTGAATATATGAGCAGGAAAAGGGAAAAAAAATGATTATATAAATATAGGAAATTACTGATAAAACAGAAAAATAACAAAACTAAGCTAGAACTGCTACAAAATAAAATCTAAAAACTGAATATATGATCAGAAAAATAAAAGAACTGCAAAGCAAATGGAAGGAAACTAATGCTAATAATGAGAAGAAAGCAAAAAGCAAGGTAAGGGGAATACAAAGTTAAAAAAGAAAAGAAAAGTGTTGATACAAAAAAAAGCGAATTTGTGAATGCAAAATAGGAAAACAAAGTTATAAACTAACTATACTCGTAAAAATGACGAAAATCAAGAAACGAGGACACATTAACCTAAGAAAGAAAAAAATCAATGATCTAAAATAGAATTTGAAACTAAAATTCCTAAAACAGAAAATCTAATGTCAAATGATATATCCTAAGCCCAAAGAAACAAACCCAAAAGCCTGAGACACTTATGAATCTAAGTGATTATAAAAATGATTAGCAGGAATACAGTGAAAAACAAGATTCATAAGATTGACCCCTTTGTTGATGATGTGTATGAAAATAATAATAATAATAATAATAATGAAGCATGGGAGCACATATTAAAAACAGGGTTCACACACAGCTGAGACCCCTTTATGATGAAGAAATCTCGAAGGAAAATAAAATTACTGGGTCCATTGAATATTCAAAATAGCCTATGATTCACTACTCATTATCCTACATGATTCCTAAAAAAAAAAATAAAAAAAAATGATCTCAGCAGGTCCAGATGGGAAAAGTGGATGCAAATGGAGAAAAACAGCCCATCCGGAAGATATCTATATTGTTTTTATAATTTTCTATTTTTTTTTTTTTACTTGTTTTGGATCAGCCCGGGCTCAACAAGAGCCCTTATTTACTACTGCTGAAAATAATGAGAAACAACTCAGAGATTTTCTATTTGTGTTTTCATTTTCTTTTATTTTGTATTTGGTTTTGTAAAAAAAAAAATGCATGCCTAAAAGGCGAAATTATAATCAAAACAAATATTAAACACAATGAGAACTGGTTCTCAAGAATTTAAAAAGAAAATGAATGCAAAGGAGAAGGATGCAAACTCAAGTAGATCTGCTCCGACTTTAGTCCAGATGCTCCTTGTTGGGTAGCTCGGATCTGTAAAAATCCAAAACTGCGGCGATTACCTTATTCAAGTATTGACAAAATAAAAGAAAAACTCAAAGCACGCCCAAATTTGACAAAAGACAAAAGAGTGGCGGTAGCATTTATTCAAATAACTAGAAGGCAAAGAATAAAAACTCGGAAAAATAAAAAAATTCTGCTGCGATGAAAGTTTTCTATACAAAACTCATAGTCATTTAATCAAGCACTTGGAATGCAAAGTGCGTTTAAAGCAAAAATTAAAATAAAATCAAATCTACAAAATAGAAAAACTTAGGTCTACTAATTTTAAAATCTATTCCCGGGCAACGGCGCCAAAAACTTGTTGTTGTTCTAAGTGTGCATGATTTATTTGCGTTTTGAAAACAGATTTAAAGAATAAGAAAATATCAGCACAATTAGAACATAATTAATTAGCCAATTGTAGCAAGTTTTAAATGTAAGTGAGTAAAAGATCATCCACGAATTGATTTAAAATTTAAGATAAACCTCCGGATCGAGCTACGGATCGGCCTCCGATCCTATCTACAAAGCACATAAGATGGGAGGTTGAATTTGTCACGTTAACTAAATAATAAAAGTAAAAATTAAACTAAATGATCCGAGATCCGAGTTGGGGAAAGCGTTTGTAGTAAACTTATATAGAAAATGGAGAAGTAATATCTAACTTTGATTTGGTCTTTGAAATCTAATGAGAATAATGACTCAATGAGAGGTGATCCAATCTTCATCGGCTACAAGCACAGATGTAAGAGATAAATCTAATTCAAGGATTAGTTACACTTATGGCTATAGTCTTCCACTTTAATGGCCACAAACCATCCAATAGTCTTTAACCAAATCCTCAATTGAGCGAGAAACATCACTACAAATGTAAGAGATTAGGTTACCAACACTAATTCTCAGGATTAATGAATCAAGGAAATTGCATGCAAAACAATGAATCTAAAGGAGTCTAATGTCTTGAGGAGATCGGAGGAACCCTTGACATGAGTCCAATGGAGAATGCATAGTTTACAGCAACCTTTTAAAATCCACCGTTACAATTACAGAGCACAGCTTAAACAGCTCTCAGATTTTCAGTCTTGAATACAACTCTCTTTTGAATTACAAAAATGTCTCACAGCTCTCAAATGCAAGTACAAAGTAGGCTATTACAAGGATTGCAGACAAGCTGTCTGGCTGGGAAATGGGGGATTTAGAAATGAAACTCAAAATCTGGATACCCAAATTGGGCAAATAGTTCATCTATTTATAATTTTCCCTAAGCCAGCTCAAATGTGTATCAACCAATCAGAATTGGATAGATCAGATCAACCAATAGGAGTCGAGCACGGGATCCGGATCATTACGGCCAATCGTAATCGCTTGAGTTCAGCCAATCAGGAAATAGAGGCATCAATTATGTTATGCATTTTGAAAGTTTGTTAGAGTTTCTAGAAGTTCCCGCCAAGTAATTTCATCTTTGGGTGTTCACATGGGGTGGAATATGCCTTTGGTTCATGCTCAGAATCTTTCGGAATGTCCCTGGGCTTTTCAATGCATTAGGCGCGTCAGAGATTCTTGAATTGCCCTTGTTAAAGCCGAATCTCCGAATACCTTTTCGCAGAGTTCGGGCCTTTTCACAAAGTTCAATGACTTCAAGCCTGTCGCAAAGTTTAATCTTCTTTTCGAGGAGTTCGGATGCTCTTCAAAGCTACACTGAGTTTTAGTCCTTTTCGCAGAGTTTAGGGCCTTTTCGCAAAGTTCAATGACTTCAAGCTCGTCAAAGTTCAATCTTCTTTTCGAGGAGTGTTTTCTTCTTTTCACAAAGTTCGGTTCTTCTGAAAGTGCAAGTTCTTCAAGAACTCAGTAATTGTTCCTCGCTTCTCTTCTTCTATTTAGACCTTTTGATTGTTTCTTCACTTCCTTCCTTTGGACTGACATGAATTGTCATCTTTTTGGCACTTTTCAGCTGCTTTTATGGTTAAATGTGTCTTTATTGTTAGCTGTAAAACAAACACTTAAAACACTTATTTAGTTCTCTCAAGGGTCTATCAAGGCCCAGATTAAGGGGTGAAAAATGGTATTTTCTAGTTCTCAACAGTTGGGAGGTTGAGATATTGTAGAAGATGGAATAGGTTGAAAAGGGGAGGAAGGGGCATGATGAAAAGTGGAAAGAGGGAGAGATTGGGATTCAGGGGAGTGATGTGGTGATATAGTTGGGGAGTCTGGGAGGGGGGTGTAGTAGGTGGGCATGGTGTCAAGGAAACTAGCCATAAAGGCTTGGAATCCTGTGATTGTGTTAAGGTTGAGGTCTATGTCTATGAGTGGGGATGTAGTTGGCATGGCTGGAGTGGTGTCTTGGTCAATGTGAGGCGTGTCAGTGGGGATAAAAGGGAGTGCGAGAGGTGGCAGGGACATGGTGGGGGTTGGGTCACTGGTTTTCTTTTTCTTGGAGGAGATCAGTGGGGGGTATCAGGGTTTTGTGAAGATGATGGGAGTATTGGGGCTGTGTATTGAGGTAGTGTAGGGGAAGGTGTGGGTCTGTCATGGGGGGTGGTATCCTCCCAGGTACCAATCATAGGAAAAAGGGGTGTAGGGGAGGAAGGGAGAGATGTGGATGGGGTAATGGGATGGGATGTTGTCAGGATAGGGGATCCTGCAGTAAAAGGTGGAGGGGATGTGGGGGCTACTGCAGCAGCAGTAGTGACAGGACCTTGAACCACCTCTGTGGTAGCAGGGGTGGGCCTTATAACAACTTGCTCTATTGTATGCTTGGGAGGGGCCCGAGCTTCAGCCTTCTTCTTCTTTTGGGTTTCCATCATGCTCCTGCTAATTCCCCATTGTCTTTTGGCAAAAGTTGTAGGGGCAAGGGTGGTAGTCTCCTCTCCTTTTGGTATTTTGTACCCCCCCTCAAAAGCAGTTTGGTGATGACTCTGGCATAGGGGAGTGTGTGCGGCTTCTTTTTCTGCCCTAGCATCTCCACCAAGTCCTTCATTGCTTCAAAAATTAATCAGGCTGCATGGAAGCCATGGCCCAGAGAGAAGGAGTAAATAGCATCAGCAATAGGAGCCCTCCTCTCCTGCTGATGGCCTGAGCAGTAGATATTCTTTCTCAGGACTTGGTCAATGAAAAGGAGGCTTGGCTCTAACTCTCTTCTTCTTATGGAATCCCCTGAGGCCTTTAATCCTCTAATAAGAGCCCTTGCAACGATATCAATTGAGGCACTCAGGGGAGGGCCATATCTACAGCTAGTGTCAAATGCGGCTGGGATGCCCAATACCTCTGCAATCAGCTTGGGGATAATCAACATCTCGAAATCATCAATCAGCATGAGGAAGCCTGATTGTCCATCTTTGTCCTTGGTGACCTTAATGTGCTGATAAAAAAGTTGCACTAGCCTAGGGTAGGCTAGTGCTGGAATTCCTTTCATCAAGGGTGTCAGACCAGCCTTGCTCATAAACTCAATGGCAGGGGCAGAGAGGGGCTCCTTCTCAAAGAAGGGTAGGTCAAAAGTTGTTTCAGGCTCCAAGGGGTTTGAAGCCATGAGCTCAGAGGGTATAGAAAACTCAGGAGTTGGCTCCTCCACCTCCTCAACCACTTCCTTCCCTTTTTTCGGTGCCTTAGAAGTCTTGACCTTCTTAGGAGTGGACTCAGCAGGGGCCTTATCCTTGCCCCTTTTCTTTGGTGCACTCTTAGGGGCCATTACAAACTTTACTTTTAAAGATGAAAAAGGGGGACTGAGATCTAAGTGCTTACCTTAAAATCGTAGGGTTTGGTTCGATCTGACGCACAGTGCACCACGAGATCTCTGAGCAGAGGGCAACTGATGGGGATGATATTTGGAACAAATCTGTAGGATCCTGGTGTGAATAATGGGTTGTAGAATGGACGCTGGATGAGAAAGGTAGAAGAGCGCCGGAAGCTATTCGCTGGATGGAGAAGAGAGAGAACTGGGATAGGAGACAATCGCGGGTTTTAGAGTACTTATTGCTAGGCTTGGCGCACATTGGAACATATCCTGTTGCGGGATGGGAAATGAAACTGGCGACGGGGTAAATGCGACTTGGATTGCGTGAGAGTCTCCCAGGTTTACTTTGAATCTCGCGATAGCTAGTGAAGTGTTCCATTTGAATTGTGTGAAAGGTTCCCAGGTTTACTTTAAATCTCGCGACAGCTATTGAAGGGCTCCATTTGGATTACGCGAAAGTCTCCCAGCCCTCTTTTTGGACCCCACAACAGTAAATCATTAAACAGAGAGCATGCGCTCTTCATTCTGCCATTTCTTTTTGTGCTGTGGCTGGATCCTAGTCATAACTCACCACCAGGGATACCCCCAGACACATTAAAATCAAACATTCAAGCATATGCAGTAAAAATCATTATCCAAACATCGTACATTCAATTAAAAACCACCAATTCAAGAGAAGTAATCATCAAACCAAGAATAAAAAGAAATCAGGCTAAACAGATTCAGACTTAAGTGGAGCCTCTAAAATTTCCTAAAAAAATTTGACAAAGGAAGGCAATACAAAACTAACAAAACCAAAGTACATATAATACACATTGACACACGTGTGGATAAGTTTAATAAAGGGTTCCCTTGAAAGTGAATGGTATCCATAGGTTCAGCAGGTTTTTCAAAACAAGGCTTAAGCCTCTGACCATTCACCTTTAAGGTTTTCCCAGACTTGGGATCCTTGATTTCCACAGCACCAGATGGGAAAACATTTATGACAATATAGGGACCTTCCCATCTGGATTTCAGTTTGCTAGGAAAAAAATTAAGTTTGGAGTTAAACAACCAAACCTTATCACCAGCCATGAAGCTCTTTCTTAACAAACCCTTGTCAAAGAAAGCCTTGGACCTTTCTTTGTATATCCGGGCATTGACATATGCATCCATCCTCAGCTCTTCCAATTCTGACAGCTGCAGCAACCTGTGATGACCAACATAAGTTAGGTCTAGATTTAAATTTTTAATGGCCTAATAGGCCCTGTGTTCTAACTCTACTGGGAGATGGCAAGCCTTGCCATAAACTAGTCTGAATGGGGACATCCCAATGGGAGTCTTATAGGCAGTCCTATAAGCCCATAATGCATCATTTAGCTTGTCAGCCCAGTCCTTTCTGTCAGTCCTCACTGTCTTCTCAAGGATGTGCTTGATCTTCCTATTTGAAATTTCAACTTGCCCACTGGTTTGTGAGTGGTAGGGAGTAGCAATCCTATGGGTGACAGAATATTTCTTGAGCAAGCTCTAGAAATTTTTGTTACAGAAATGGCTACCCTCATCACTGATAATGGCTCTAGGTCTTGAGAAGATATTATGCTTTACAAACATGAGGACAACTTGATTATCATTGGTTCCACAACATGGATGGGCTGCAAAGGCATTGAGTTTCTTTTGGATAGTCCTCCTAATTTCAAACATCTCTCACATGTCTTGCAATGTGTATTGACATCTCTAAATAATGAAGGCCAATAGAATCCACACTGCAAGATTTTGTCAGCTATTTTTCTCCCACTAAAGTGGCCCCCACAAGCATTTTCATGGCACATGGCCAGAATACTGGGAACATCACTTTCTGGAACACATTTTTGGATGATTTGGTCTGCACAGTACTTATATAAGCAAGGTTCCTCCCAGAAAAAGAATTTGACCTGTGAGAAAAACAAGTCTCTGTCCATTTTGCTCCAATGGGCAGGAATCTTACCTATAACTACATAATTTACAATGTGTGCATACCAAGGAACGAAGGATTGGATGGTAAACCATTGCTCATCCGGGAAAACATTATTTGTAGGGTCCTCAACACATTTTTCCAACACAATTCTGGACAAGTGGTCAGCCACCACATTTTCTACACCCTTTTTGTCCTTGATTTCAATGTCAAACTCCTGCAACAGGAGTATCCATCTAATCAGCCTGGGCTTAGCATCTTTCTTGAATAATAGGTATTTCAATGCTGAGTGGTCTGTGAAGATTACAGTTTTAGACCCAAGTAGGTAGGGTCTAAATTTGTCAATAGTAAAAACCACTGCCAGAAGCTCTTTCTCAGTTGTGGTGTAATTCAGCTGAGCTTCAGCAAGTGATTTGCTGAGATAGGCAATGACCACTGGTAGCTTATCTTTCCTTTGGCCCAAAACAGCACCTATTGCCAAGTCGGATGCATCACACATCAGCTCAAAGGGTAGTGCATAGTCAGGTGTTTGATGTATAGGGGCAGTGGTGAGGCATATCTTCAAAATTTCAAAAGCCTTAAGACATTCAACAGAAATGTCAAAGGGCACATCCTGACAGAGCAGGTGGCATAATGGTTTAGCAATTTTGCTGAAGTCTTTAATGAATTACCTGTAGAATCCTGCATGTCCAAGGAAAGATCTGATTTGTTTGACTGTTCTTGGAGGTGGAAAATTTGTAATGAGGTCAACTTTGGCCTTATCTACCTCAATACCTTCCCTAGAGACTACATGGCCCAACACAATACCTTGTGTTACCATGAAGTGGCTCTTTTTTCAATTTAAGACCAGATTGGTCTCCTCACATCTTTACAAGACCAGGTGGAGGTATTGCAGACATTGGCCAAAACTGTCCCCATATACAGAGAAATCATCCATAAAAATTTCCAAGAACTTGTCAATCATATCAGAGAATATGGCATACATACACCTCTGAAAGGTGGCTGGGGCATTACACAGCCCAAAAGGCATCCTTCGGTAAAAAAGGTACCAAAAGGGCAAGTAAATGTAGTTTTCTCTTAGTCATGAGGGCGCACAGGGATCTGGTTGTACCCTAAGTACCCATCAAGAAAGCAGTAAAAAGCTTTTCCAGCCAACTTATGCAGAATTTGATCTATGAAGGGGAGAGGGAAGTGGTTTTTTCTGGTCTTAGAGTTGAGCTTCTGATAATCTATGCAAACCCTCCAGCCAGTGGTCTCCCTGGCTGGTCTCAGCTCTCCAGACTCAGTTGTAACAACTGTTATGCCAGATTTCTTGAGTACCACTTGGATAGGTGCCACACATTCAGAATCAGAAATAGGGTAAATTACCCCAGCATCTAGCAATTTAATGATCTCTTTGAGGACCACTTCCTGCATGTCAGGATTCAATTTCCTCTGCATTTCCCTAGAGGGTACTGAGCCCTCTTCTAAATGGATCCTGTGTATACAAATTGATGCATCTATCCCTCCTAGATCCGCAATGGTCTAGCCAATTGCCTTTTTGTGCTTCGTCAAGACTTTTAGTAATTCTTCCTCTTGCTCATTGGTAAGAGAGGAGGAGATAATTATAGGAAGTTCTTCACCTTTCTCAAGGAAGGCATATTTCAATGTTTCTGGAACCTTTTTGAGATTCAGATTAGGGGCTTGTTGGGTGGATGACAAGATTGGTGCTTTGTTGGTTTGAGGAAGAGGCAACAATGTATGTTTCCAAAACCAGAAAGTCTGCAGGGTAAAAGAACTTATCTATCCCCACTAAGACATCCTCAACCACTCCCATAGGTTTCCTTTCAAACCTATCAGCCATTAACAACACAATGGGGGTGGGTTTTAGCTCCCCCAAACCTAGCTGCTGATACACACTGTATGGCAGCAGGTTTACACTGGCTCCAAGGTCTAGAAGGGCCCTTCCAATTATGTGGTCTCCAATTATGCAGGGAATAGTGGGTATCCCTGGGTCTTGTAACTTATCTGGCATTATTATGTTTAATACAGAATTAACAGTATCAGTTGCAAAGACCTTTCTGGACAAATGGCCTCTAGCTTTTCTTTTCTGGGTACACAGGTCTTTCAGAAATTTAGCATAGGTTGGGGCAAATTAATTTTTACCTGTCTAATTGCATCCAGCAGGGGCAAATTAATTTTTACCTGCTTAAAGGTTTCCATCATTTCCTCTATCTGTGTATTTCTCTTATCAAAAGGGGCAGGGCCACTCAAAGCTTGAGGAAATGGCAACTGAGGTACTGCTGGGTCCTCAGCTGCCAGCCTATAACTAAACTTTTGTTTTTTTCTTTTTTCATCTTTTATTTCCTATTGAGGCTCAACTATAGCCCCTTTATTTTTCTCTTGTTGCAGGGTAGCAGGTAACTCTTGGCTCTGTGCTCTAACAAATTCTTTTTCACTTTCATTCAAATTTTTTTTGGAGATGACCTCTCCTTGTTCCTTTTCAACCTGGTTGTCTACCAGCCTGTCAGACCTTATGATTGTGATGGCATTATCTCCCTCAAAACTTGAGAAAGCTTTTCCAATCAAATATTAGCCCTGAGGGTTGGCCACTGGCTGGCTTGGCAACCTGCCCTCTTCTCTTTTGGCCTAGGCATTGGATATTTGGCCTAGCTGCTCTTCCATTTTCTTTATGCTTTGACTGTGAGAAGTCACAGTCTGAGTCAAGATTCCAAGGCTTTGTAATGAGGTCAAAACCTGATCCTCGAAAGAAGTATTTTGGGGCTGAGGTGGGGGAACTACCAACTGATTTTGCTGCTGGGGCAACTACTGATGTAGAAAATTTGACCTTGAGGCATATCCTTGGTTAAATTACTGCTGTGGCCTTTGAGGTAAGGCCAACATCTATTGTGGCTGCATGTAATTATCTTGTTTCCACCTCAAATTTGGGTGGTCTCTCCACTGGTAACCAACATTTTGGTGCTGGTATCCAAATGGCTGTTTGTTGTAGCCAACAGATTGTTGCTGGCCAAATGATTGGGCAGCAGCAGCTTGTTCCATCACATACTCAGGATATTGCCCTGCAGATGGGCACTCTTCCACTGTGTGTTGTGGAGATTGGCATATCAGACATGCCTCCATCACTTGTGCAGCCAATCTGGGTTGCACCATAGTTAATAGTTTATCAAACTTATCAGAAAGATTGGCCATCTACATTTTCAGGTCATTATTCCCAGTTACTTCATACATCTTTCCTTTGGAAGTTTCAGGTAGTCCCATTTTAGGAGAAGGCCCATGAACAGTTCTTGACAAGAACATCTTTTGGAAAGAATTTTCACTGATGACCTCGAACAAATCCCATGCCTCATCAGCTATTTTGTGCATGTAAGTTCCACCACAAAAGGCATCTATCATGTCTCTGCTTTTCTCATCAATCCCATTATAGAAGCTCTGGACAAGTTGCCAGTCAGGGATCTTGTGGTGGGATCATTGTTTGAGCATCTCCTTGAATCTGTCCCATGCTTGATTAAAATCCTCAGTTGGGGATTGGGCAAAAGCAAGTATTGCTTTCTTCAACTGGCTAGTTTTTGTCTCTGGGAAGAATTTGGTCAAAAATCTTGTCTGGAGGTCTTTCCAAGAAGTGATGTTGTTGTTTGGGAGAGTAGCTAACCAGGTGCTGGCCCGTCCTTTAGGGAGAAAGGAAAGAGCCTTAATCTAGTGGCTTCTGGTCCCAAACCAGTAATGGAGAATGTTGTGCACAGGGCAAAGAATTGGTCAATGTGCTTGTAGGGGTCTTCCTTGCTGAGCCTATGGAAAGAGGGAAGCATTTGGATGATTGAGGTTTTAATCTCATAGTTTCCCTGAACATCTGGGAATTGAATGTTGAATGGGAAATTATAATCATCAGGAGCATTCAATTCCTTCAATGTTTTGGGTTGCTCTTCACCCATGACTGTTGTCTCAGTTTCAGTAAGGGGCTCAACTGTGGTGTATCTGGGCCTTCTTGGTCTTCTGGCCTATTCTATCTCAGGGTTAGGAGGCTCTAATGTGGGACTGAGGGATCTCCTTCCTAACATGCACACACACCAACAGTAGGGAAGACTACTTGCAGACACATTGCAATTAACAAAATTACAACTATCCTAATCAATTGTTATGAAATTTACAAAGGAGAAATAGACTGAGTTTTTGAGGGTTAGAGAAATGCAAACAGAGGTAGCTAGACTCCAAGTGCAGTTTAACTTTCCTTCTCTGCTACTGTCCAGATCTGCAAGAAAAATTCCAAATGTAAATCAGCAGTATTAGTTATTCACAAGTACAGCTACCAAAGAATAAAAAATGCAAAAATCTAGGGTCTACTAATAGATCAAGAATCCCTGGTAACGGCGCCAAAAATTTGTTAGGATATTTTAGATGCTTGCTGCTAACTTTATTGGAAACAGTGATAAGAATGTGTAAGTGAAAATAAATCAAAGGTGGATTGAAAACTACAGAGCAGCAAGTCTAAAAATACACAGACCTGCAAGATACAGGGCCTGTTGTAGCAAGTTTTAATAAGTAAGAGTTTGTCCCATAGGGAAAAATGATCTAAAGCTCCAAGGGAGCTATCTTTAGTAGGCCCTCCAGATCTGACTACAGATCTGGCAATCCTAAATGGAAGGAGATTTAAGGTCACTATTGTTTAAATCCTATGGTAACCTAATGCCTAAACTACATAAATGGTTGAGAAGAATGATGGAGTGTGAGATAATAAATATAAAAGGGTGAGAAGTAAGTTATTAGGTACAGATCTGATGGGTTTTATAACTTAGACTCAGATCTGCTGCTATAGAAATCCTGTCCAATGGCTACATTATCACCAAAGGGAGAAAGAATCCAACTCCCCCCTGTGCCATGATCACAGACTATCCAATAGGGAACCACAGTCCATGGATGGGTCAGAACATGTTTATCATTGTAGGCACTACTTCTTCCAGGCTACCAGCTCAAGAATCCATAGGAACCTCAATCTCTAAAGTTCTGTGTGTGGGGCTAGGCCCGCAATGTGCACTAGCCTAGACACACAGGACCAGCAAGAGTTTGAGTACTAGCTTTAGGTCTAGCTGTTCACTGCTTTAGAAAGACAGCATTGATCCAGTCACAAGCCTACAATCTCTATAGCCAGATCAGATCTGCCATCTGATGGTGGGTCTATACAGATACAGGGGAGTCTATCTCTGCACAATCTCACAGGGCTACAAGCACAATTACAGAGAAGAATCTATCTTAGATCTGTGGATTGGCCTCACCCTAGGGCTATAACCTGTCCACTTAAATGGTCACAGACTATCCACAGAGGCTATCCTACTCACAGAAGTCTGAGACAGAACAAGTAGATTACTGCCACCACCATGTTCACAAGGCTACTAGCTCAGGCTCCCATGGGGATTTAGACTTAGTGGATCCTGTGGTGGGGCATAGGCCTGCATATGTGGCTAGCCTGGACACACAAGTCACTTGGATCTAAATAAATCCTTAAAAACAATCCTCCATTGCTTATAATACAACTTAGCAATGGAGGATCTCAAGGCAGCAGCCTTGTACAGAATAACCCTCAAACATCAATCCCATACATGTATTAGATCCTATTGTAAAACTCCATTAAAACTATTCCATATAAACGTACAAAGGCATAGCCAGCAAGTGCTGGACTATAGAGAGAAGAAAAAGGGAAAAAGAAGCTGCCTAAACCCTAACTTTAGCCTACTAGACTATACAGTCGATTCAAGAAGAACTGCCCCTTCAACCTAAACTAGGCTTAGGCTTATATAGCAGTCGGTTGTGTGAGCATTAAGGTTAGGAAAACCCTAATTTTAATGATGCAAATGTGGCCCATTATTATTCCTTGGATGCTTCGAGGCGTGTGCACTGAGATTGGAGCATTGGAGTGCGTGCCCTAGTTCTGAAAGTTCCTAGACTGCCCCTACAAAAGTGGGGGAAAGTTAAGATCCCGAGCCTATCTAGGTAGCAAGGATTTCTAGGTCTTGTCGCGTGATATAATTGGCATTGCAGGATTGAATTGACTCGAAGCTCTTGTAGTCACGGGATAGATAGTTTGGTCATCGCGGGATTGCACTTTCCATTTGAATGGCGAGGGAATCGCGCACGCAGTTCATTCCTTGGTGAATCTCACGGGGATCCTCGCAAAGAAGTAATGTGCATAGGCCTCTGGATTGCGCGAGCAGTTCCTTAAAGATCTGAATTCGCGGCCACTATGCGACAACTGCGCGCAGGAATTCCTGGAGCTCTCTCTCCTCAGTGAATCAGGCGAAGATTAAATGCTCCTCTCTTGAGCTGTGTGAGACTACACGAGAACTTCCAACTGAGCCTAGCGTGAACTGTGTGAAGTCTGCTTTTTAATCCCTTCTGTCATCAATCTGTGCAAGAACAGTGCGAGCAGTTGGTGTGCTGCCTTCAGAAACCCGCGACAACTGCGGGAAGCATTGTTTCTGATTCAATTGAACCCTGCGACATCTGTGCGAGGCTCACTTCTTGACTTGTTACTGCTATGTTGTGCCTATGCTACAACCAATTCTCTGTCTGGGTCCAACTTCCTTTCTTCTGAGGAACTTTTGGGGCAAAAGTAAGCTTCTTGGCATGGTTAGGGCCTTATGTGCAGCTGCTGCTTATTACCTACAAACTGGGCTTAACACACATTTATTAAATGACTAACACTAGGGCTACGCGAGAACTCCATAAGGTGACATTTTGTTCAGTGTACATATGGACTCACTGTGTTCTTCGCACGGCTGGTTTGAGGCTTGATCTCCGCGAGAGCTTCGTGAGCACAGATTCTAGGGACTTTAACCTGCGAGATCTTTATGAGGTCATTTCAGCTGTCCTTCTGACTGTATGGCGTATCTGTGAGAGGGCCTCTTCCACTGCATCTTTAGCTTCGTGAGGAAGCTCCTCAACTCTGCGAGGTTTATCTTTTGCTGCTCTGGTGCATTGCACTTGCAGCTGTCGCAGTCTCCTCCCTTCTCAACTAACTTCATTCATCTACTAGACTTTGGTCAATGATGATCAACAACAATTAGTCACCATGGTGAGCACTACCAAGGTGTTGCATTAGGCTTTGTCTCAACTATCATCTTTGAGTGTATTCTCTCTCTTTTTTAGGCCAAAAAGCAAGGAGTTTGTATTAAGCCGCACACTTTATTGCTAACTATAAAACACACTTAACAAATGGTTATTAGTCTGCTTCAAGGTCTAAGAAAGGCTGAGTTAAGAGGTGAAAAGTGGTACTTTTCAATGAATAACAATTTGCTGGCGCTTATTCGCTTTGAGTCGGTCATCGACTTAGTGAGCGATCGACTGACTGGCTCAGTCGGGTTTCCTAGTTCTAATCATGTTAGAACTAATTGCACACTTTCTTTGGAGTGCATAATCTGATTAAGCTTCTCTTCTGAAGTGCATAATTGAGGAAGCTTGAGGGTTTTTTACTGTAAGATTAGGTCGGGCATAGGATAATTACGCGCCGGTGGTGGGACACTCAATCCGATCACACGTACAGTGGTGGGTGCGTGATTGAGTCTTGAGGTGGTCTGGGAAAGGAAGTTTGGTCTGAGAGGGGACTGATTGCATGTGTGTGGTTTAACATGCGATTGAATTGCGCGCATGGTTTTAGGCATGTAATTCGGGGCTGTTTGGGTCCGAGTCGAATCAGAATTGCCAGACTATTATTTTAGCCTGCATTTTAACTATATATTATTGTTTCAGGACATAGTCTCCCTACGTTAGCATTTGAGCCACAGAGCTATTGTTTCATCCTGTGTTCAGACATGTACTATTGTTTCAGTGTATGGTTCCCACGTTAGGGTCAAATAGCCTGAGCCACAGAGCTATTATTTCAACCTGTGTTCAGCCATATACTATTGTTTCAGTATATGGTCCCAATTAGGGTTATGAGGTCAAAGGTTGATCGAATAGATTTGTACATTTCGAGAGGGAAAAATGGAGGTATCTACAGATGCCCCTCTTCGGCGTGCTCTTGTGAAGTAAGAACGCGTTGAAGAAGTAGATACCCCTCATTCGAGGTATCTTCTCGTTTCTCTTAGGAAATCACAAATATGAACTGGGGATGCTGACATGACATGCTTGGCTTTCTTATCTATCAGCTCAAGCTAAAATGGAACATTCGGGGGCCTAGTGGTACACACGAATGAGAAGCTCCCTAACTCCCCCACATGTACTTGTCTAATTTGAACTAATTGGGGGGAGATTGTAGAAGGAAAATCAGCCACATTAGCAATTCAAAATAACTAAATCATTCCCTTGAGCTCTAATTGGCTGAAACAGATTTGAGGACAGAAGGGAAGAGTATAAATGGAGAAGAGGTATTACAAAAGAACCATCCAAAAAATACAGAAATTGAGAGAGCTCAGAGATTAAATTCGAACCCCTTTTCCCTCCATAGTGCCATCCTTCTTCCTTCTTTCCCATACTCTATTTAGCCCAACCATGGTTGGCTAAATACTTATAACAGCTAGGGTGAGGTAGATTTATAAATTGAAATGTTTGAGAGCTTTGTATGAGGATTGGATGATGCACTGACTGCAGATCTGAGAACAATGTACTATAGGTTATTTTAAATCAATCAATTATTGGTCTTAAAAGTTCATTTAAATCTATAGATCTTTTGATTCCATTAGATGTCTATAAGATTTATGTATCTGGGGAATGCCTATTAATTTAACTAGTGGATCTTTTGATTGGCATCCGATTTCCCTAGATTTAATATTCCTGTGGATGTCTGAGCTTGTAGCCTTGCATCCACAACATCTGTAGTAATTTTATTATTCTAATTAAAGCCTTTGGTTTGAAAGAAATCCCTAGGATGATCTGTGACCATTTAAGTGGACAGATCATAGCCTTAAGATCAATTCAATTCTCTGGTTTAGATTGGATTTTTATACCTTGCATCTGTGCTTGTAGCCAAATGAAGGACAACTGTAAATCAATCCTCTGCATTGCTTTTTAACCACTTAATTTTCAGTGAGACCAAAATCCCAAGCTGCTATTCTCCACCTTTGATTTTAATTCTCCAAAACCTTTTCTCTAGTCTTTCATATCTGTTTTCTACTCTGGATCATTAGCATTTAAATTTAATTTTCTATATTTTAGTAAAGTGACAACCCCTAAAAACCTCTCCTCTTTCCTTTCTTGCTTTATTTTAAATTAGGATAGGTTAGAGTTCCATATCTATTTTAGATCTGGAAATTTACTATATTTTGAGACACATTTCTCTATGAACATACCCTACTTACCTCTTTAAAGCTTGCTGCATCAGCCTCGGTTCTTGCAGGCCTGGTTGCCTTACCTTGGTGTCTTTTTCTGTGATTTTTCTGTTAGTGTGCTAATAATTACAGGTAGGCAATACAATAAGTTTTTGGGGCCACTGTTGAGGATCTGTGTTTTTTAGAATTGGTAGATTTAAGTTTTTCTTATTTTAGATTTTAGATTTATAATTGCAAGTTTAATATTTGACTAATTGGTTCTGTAGTTTTTGTAGTTTTTTGAATTTTTGTAGATTTAGAGTTGTGGCTGAGGCAAAAAATTTTGCTAAAAGGAGGAGCAAGCTATGCTTGAGTTTGCATTTCCTTACTCTTTTACATTTCTAGATCTATAAATTTTTAGATCTGCAGCAATAGTTTTTATGTTTGTGTTTGTTTGTTGAAATCTATGCTGTAATTTTGCGTTGTGTGTGGTGTATGTTTGGAAGAATAACTCTCAACCCTGAGATTTTACCATTAAATCTTGAAGTTGAGAGGATTTTTAGGTCTAGAAAAACTATACATACACTTGCTGAATCAGAGACTGCTAAAATGGGTGAGCAACCTAGATTGTTGAGAGAATATTTTACATCTGGTGCATATAATTCTCCTTTCTGTATATAATTTTCTGCTGTGGAGGGAAATTATGAGATCAAGTCTTCAATAATTCAGATGTTACCTTTTCCATGGGATGAGTAAAAAAGACCCATACAAACATATTGATGAATTTTTTGCTTTGTGTACTACTTTTAATATTGCTGGTTTGGGGCCTGAAGCCACCAAGCTTAGGCTATTTTCTTTTTCATTAAAGGAAAAAGCCAGGGCCTGGTTGTCTATGCACCCAACCAACAGTATTAAGTCTTGGAATGACCTGCAATGTCAATTCCTAGCTAAGTTCTTTCCCATGACTAGAACAAGTCAGTTGAGAAAAAGCATCATATCATTTTCTCAATTCTCAAATGAAAGCTTCCATGAGGCCTTGGAAAGATTCAAAGAGCTATTAAGGCAATGTCCCCATCATCAAATTCCTCAATGGCAACTTGTATAAAGTTTCTATCAAGAAATTGATTCAAAAAGCATAAATATGGTGGATGCCTTTTGTGGAGGTACTTACCTTCATAAAATAGTTGAGGAAGCCTGAGAGTTGTTTGAGGTTATTGGAGAGAACTCAATGCAGCAGGAGACCTTGTCTAGGGACATTGAGTCTCCAGCTAAATTGATGAAAGAGAACACAACAAGAGGGAGAATGCATGAGGCCACTAGTTACAATGATTTGGAGAGAAAGATAGATAGTTTGGCTCAGAAGTTTGATAAGTTGATGGGAGCAATGCAGTCTCCAATGACCGCACCTTGGTCAGCTATCCAATACTTTGACTAGGAGAGAAGAGGGAAGACTACGTAGTCAACCTATGAATAACCCAAAAGGGCAGTATATGATGGGTGAGGTTTCTTCATCACATGAAGAAGATAAATTGTTCACCACTTTGAGAAGTGGGAGGCTGGTTGACAATAAGGTTGGTGTGCCTGATAGGAGTGCAGAAAGAGAGAGTACAACCCATTATGATATGCAGTAGGAGCAACATCTGAGAAATAAGGAGGGTGTTGATGAACCCCAATAGAAAAATGAAAATAAAAATAAGAAAAAAATTGATGAGCATGCTAAGGCAGCAAATGAGAGAGATCAGTCCCTCATTTGCGATTTTCCAATGCACATCAAGCACCTTTTCCTTTTGATAAGGGGAATGATAAAGTTGAGGAAATGATGAAAACTTTTAAACAAGTAAAGATCATGTTGCCTTCACTTGATGCAATCAAGCAAGTTTCAGCCTATTTAAAGTTTTTGAAGGATTTGTCTACACACAAAAGACAATCTAGGATACACCTATCCAAGAAGGTATTTACTATTGAGAAAGTGAACCAGGTGTTGTCCATTGCAACCCCAACAAAACTTCAAGACCCTGGAGTTCCCATAATCCCTTGCCTCATTGGGGATCACATAATTGAAAAAGCCTTATTAGATCTGGGGCCCAGTGTGAACCTACTTCCATATTCAGTATCTGAGAACTTAGGTTTGGGAGAATTGAAGCCGACATATGTGGTATTACAGCTGGCTGATAGATCTGAAAGGAGGCCAGTGGGAATGATAGAAGATGTGTTAGTTGGGGTTGACAAACTTTTTTATCCAACAGATTTTCTGGTTCTTGACATGGAACCAAGCAAGTGCACTATGTCCATTCCTGTAATTTTGGGTAGACCTTTCTTGACCACTGCCAATGCTTGTATATAATACAGATCAGGTGTAATGGATGTATCCTTTGGCAATATGAAAGTAAAATTAAATATCTACAATGCAGCAAGTCAACCTCACTTGGATAGTGAGGACTGCTTTATGATTGATGTGCTGGATGAACTTGTGGAAGAAACTTTACCCAAGCTACTGCATTGTGATGACATGTTTGATGTTTTTGAAAATATTTGTAATAAAATTGTGGAAGAAAAGGCCCCCACACCTGAGATTCAAGAGCTGAAAACCTTAAATTTTGAAGTGGGGCTAGCAACAAAGTATCATCCTTGGAAACCAGTTGTATTACCTCTTCCACCACCTTCTAAGGCACCTTTGCTGCCTTCACTCATAAGTCCACTTGATGTGGAATTGAAACAGCTCCCCAAGTCTTTGAAGTATGCATTTTTGGGAGCAAATCAGAAGTTGCCTGTGATAATTTCTTCTTCCCTCACTGATGAGCATGAAGAAGAGCTGTTGTTTGTGTTGAAAAGGCATAAGAGAGCAATAGGTTGGACTATTACTGATCTTGGAGGAATCAGTCCTGTTATTTGTATGCATAAGATCCACCTGGAAGATGTTTCCAAATCCTATAGAGAGATGTAGAGAGAGTTAAATCCCCATATGCAGAAGTAGTGATGAAGGAAGTGGTTAAATTGTTAGATGTAGGAGTCATCTATCCTATTTCAGATTCTAAATGGGTGGCACCTACTCAGGTGGTACCTAAGAAATCTGAAATCACTGTGGTTAAATCAGATTTTGGTGAGTTAATTCCAACCAGGGAGACCACTGGTTGGAGGGTGTGCATTGAGTATCGAAAGCTCAATTTAAATATCAGAAAAGACTATTTTCCTTTGCCCTTCATAGACCAAATTTTGGACAAGTTGACAGGCAAAGCTTTTTATTAATTTCTTGATAGATACTTTGGGTATAACCAGATTTCTATGTATCCACAAGATCAGGAGAAAACAACTTTCACATGTCCATTTGGCACCTTTGCTTATAGGAGGATGCCATTTGAATTGTGCAATGCCCTTGTAACTTTTCAAAGGTGTATGTATGCCATCTTCCCAGATATGATTGACCAATTTTTAGAGATATTCATGGATGATTTTTATATCTTTGGGAATAGTTTTAGCTAGTGCCTACATCACCTCAGCATAGTGCTGCAGAGATGTGAAGAGACCAACTTGGTTTTAAGTTGGGAAAAGAGTCATTTTATGGTCAATCAAGGCATTGTTCTTGGTCATGTTGTTTCCCATAGAGGCATAGAGGTAGACCGGGCTAAAATTGATTTGATTGTACATCTGCCCCTACTTAAAACTTTCAAACAGGTCAGATCCTTTTTGAGGCATGCTGGTTTTTATAGGAGATTCATCAAAGATTTCAGTAAAATCTCAAAACCTCTTTGTCACCTGCTGTGCCAAGAGGTTCCTTTTGTATTCAATCATGAATGTCTCACTGCTTTTGAGTTTTTGAAAAGATGTTTAACCTCTGCACCTATCCTTCAAGCCCTTGATTATTCTTTGCCCTTTGAGCTAATGTGTGATGCATCAGATTTTGCTATTGGTACAGTTTTGGGGCAAAGAAAGGACAAGTTACCTTGTGTGATTGCTTATGCAAGCAAGACAATAATTGATGCCTAGTTAAACTATACCACAACTGAGAAGAAATTGTTAGCTATTGTCTATGCTTTAGAAAAATTCAGGTCTTATGTGTTAGGATCTAGGATTGTGGTGTCCACAGACCATTCAGCCCTGAAATACCTTTTGGCTAAAAAGAATGCCAAACCAAGATTAATCAGATGGATCCTACTATTACAGGAGTTTGATCTTGAGATTAAAGACAAAAGAAGGGTTAAAAATATGGTTGTAGACCACTTGTCCAGGATCCTAGCTGTTGAGTTTGATAGACTGCCTGTCAATGACTCATTTCCAGATGAGCAACATTTTGCTGTAAGCATGAGTGCACCTTGGTTTTCAAACATAGTTAATTATTTGGTAGTGGGTAGGATTCCCTCACATTGGAATAAAATGGAGAAGGATCTATTCTTCTCTCATATCAGATATTATATGTGGGAGGATTCATACCTTTTCAAGAACTGTGCATACCAAGTTGTGAGAAGGTGTGTACCTGAGAATGAATTCCTCAACATACTAATAATGTATCATGAACAGGCTTGTGGAGGCCATTTTAGTGGAAACAAGACTACTACAAAAGTACTTTAAAGTAGATTTTATTGGCCTACTATATTCAAAGATGCATGGCAGCACTGCAAGGCTTGTGAAAAATACCAGAAAATGGGAAGTATTTCAAAAAGAAATTTCATGCCTTTACAACCCATTCTTGTAGTTGAATTGTTTGACATTTGGGGGATTGACTTCATGGGTCCTTTCCCTCCTTCTTATGGGCATAATTTTATTCTTGTGGCTGTAGACTATGTGGCCAAGTGGGTTGAAGCCATAGCCACAAGAACCAATGATCACAGAGTTGTCATCAATTTTTTGATAGACAACATTTTCTCTAGGTTTGGTACCCCCAAAGCTATCATTAGTGATGGGGGAAGCATTTCTACAATAGACATTTTGATAATCTACTTAGAAAGTACTCTGTGACACACAGAGTTGTCACCCCATATCACCCACAGACCAGTGGGCAGGTAAAAATTTATAACAGAGAGATCAAACACATTTTAGAGAAAACTGTGAGAGGAGATAGGAAGGATTGGTCCCTAAAGTTGACTGATGCTCTTTGGACTTATAGGACTACTTATAAGACCCCAACAGGGATGTCTCCCTTTAGGTTGGTGTATGGAAAGGCATGCCATTTACCAGTGGAATTAGAACATAAAGCTTACTGGGCTATCAAGACATTGAATTTTGATCTAACTACTGCTTGTAGGCATAAGAGGTTGCAGCTGTCAGAACTTGAAGAGCTGAGATTGGAAGCCTACTCCAATGCAAGGATCTATAAAGAAAAGGCCAAAGCCTTTTTTGATAAGCATTTGTTGAGAAAGGAGTTTGCTGCAGGCAACAAGGTATGGCTGTTTAATTCAAGGTTAAAATTTTCCCAGGCAGTTGAAATCTAGATGGGAGAGGTCCTACATTGTGATGCATGTTTTCCTATCTGGAGTTGTTGAAATCATGGATCCTAAAGAAGGTAAGATCATGAAAGTCAATGGTCAAAGACTTAAAATCTATGTTGAAAATGTAGTGGAGCCTGTGGTGACCATTCACCTTCAAGAACCTCCAAAGTGTGAATGATTTTCAACATTGTACATTATGTACCATAGCTGTCATGGTGTTGCTATATTTATTTATTTTTTATCTGTTAGATCTGTAATTTTTACTTAGTTTTTCATTGAGAATAAACTTAGCTCTATTGAGGTCAGGAAGGTCTTTGATACATGATAAATTAATGGGAACAAAGGAGGATTGACGAATTTGTGTGGAATGGAGACAGTGAACTGATGAGAAATAATTTTGGATTACAAAGAGACCTGTCGAGAGGTTAGAAGTGAAATTTGATAGGTACTGAAGGTGTCCCTTGTGAATTTCGACCAGTACTGAGACTTGTTGAGAGGATGTGAGAAGAATTCGATAGGTATTGAAGGCATTTAATGAGATTTCAATAGGTTCTGTGTACCTATCGAGAGGTTGAGAAACCTCTCAAAATCTTAATTGCTAGAAAATGTTAACCTGTCGAGAGGTTGGGTGAACCTCTCCAATTGCAATTTCTGATGCCTGTGTACCTGTCGAGAGGTTTGATGAACCTCTCAAAATCTTTAGCCTGAGAGTCCTAAATATCCAAAAGGTTTTAACTGTTCAACAGGTTGTTTCATCCTATCGAAACCTTCTTTTCATCCTGTCGAAATAGTATTTTACTTGTTTAAAACCTATCTATAGGTTCAGTCCATCCATTCGACACCTTGAGCTTAAAGTCTTGTTCCTCCTCTGCACGAGTTTTCAGTTTCTTCTTTCTTCTCCATCTTCCTAGTTCAAGTTCTAATTACTATGTCGTCGTTCCAATTGCATCAGCTTTGCAAGGTTGACATTTTGCACCTGGTTTATGCTGATTTGGTTCTGGGTACTACAAGTTCTGAGAAGCCCTTGGTTTTTGAGTAAGTTCTTCTTCAATTTCTTCCTTGGGATTGTTCAACATTATAGTTCCATATTTTTGGTGGATTTTTTTGTGTGTGGTGAAGAGGAGATTGTTGTGGTTATTGAGAAGCATTGTGAGGATTTTGAGTCCCAATGGCCGAATTTGAGGGCACCTTGACCGATTTGCTTCAATCCCCTTCCCAATCCACCCAAAATCCACTAGAAAGTCCAATAGGTTAGCCACACAGCCTAAGGCCAACCCACCTGCTAAGATAAAACTGGTTGTGGACAAACCCAAGAAGGCACAGAAAGCCAAGAAAGCCAAAGTTGTTGAGGAGGTTACTGAGAAAATTCCTAGACCTAACCCTGAGCCCGAGATTGAGAAACCTGTGACCCTGACAACTCCTAATGAGTTTGTGGATGCCTGAAGGCTGATTCCTGAGACAATCTTTGACCTACCTTATTTTACTAAGGTAGAGGAGTGCAAGGAGAACTTGGCCTACTTGGAAAAGGCATCTCTGAAGCCTCTTTTGACCCCTCTACATGAAAAGGTTTACCCAAGACTGGTCAAATTGTGGTATCAGAACATCAAGGAAAAGCAGATGCCAGGGTTAACTGATCCTACCCTAGTGGTGTTGGTTGATGATTGAGACCTAGTGGTGGATTACAAGGACATTGGGTTGGCATTGGGAGTCCCATTTCTATATGATCCAGCCAGCAGTTTGGGAGCCCCTGATAGTGTCTCTTTTAGGAAGATGGCTAGACACTTGACCAAGGGCATTGTGGGATCTACAAAATCTTTGATGAGGAGAGACTTAAACCCCAGCTTATTTTTCATAGATTCAATTTTGAGGAAGAATGTCTATGTCAGTGGACATCAGCAGGACCCCTATAGTGGATGCCCTTTACTTCTTCTCCAAGGGCCAATTCTTTAATGCCCCTCAGTTGATATTTGAGGCCATGGTGGTTGTAAATGACAAGATAAAAAAGGCATAGGTGTTGCCAGGATCGCCTTACAGCAGACTCATTACTGCTTTGCTAAGCCAAGGAAAATATGTGATCAAGAAAGATGAGCCAACAAAGGGTTTGAGTCTAAAAGAATTTGGGAGGAGAGCTTGGTCCACCAACATGACTTTGATTGGGAAGAGAAAGAAGAAGCTAGTTGAGAGTTTTGAAAAGGAAGCACCTCAGGTGACCAACTCAGCAGCTGCACCTGTGATCTCTACAACTTCATCAACCAGCTCTATGCTTTTGCCTACCCCTGCTGGTAGTAGCTCAGTACCTGTGACCTATGCTTCCATATCAGTCCCTCCTACTACTATTGTCAGTTCTGCTATTGTCACCCCTACTGCACCTATAACCTCTACAGCCACATCTGTCACCCATTCTGCTGTGATTTCCTTCATTGTCAGTTCTGCCAGTGTCATCCCATCCACTTCCATACCATCCATTTCTCTTCCCATCCCTTCTAGCAGCACAACCATTCCCTCTACCATCACCACCATCACCCCTGCGTTAGCTCCTCCTACCACTGACCCAATATTACTCTTGCCTTCACCACCCATACAAACCACCTACCAGAGAAAAACCAAGCAACCCACATCCACAACCCCTCCAGCTAGCCCATCCATTCCAAGCTTAGAACCTTTAAGCCCTGAACCAACAACTCCACTCCCATCTACATCATCTGACCCAGTTACTTCCTCTCCACTATCCATACCTTCTGAGATTGACCCACTACCTCCATGTCACCTATCCATACCCAGGAGCTGGAACACTTCACCACTGAGGGATATTCATCCCTAATAGATTCCATTGTGAAAGATATTGGACATGAGGACTCCCCTTTACCCGATTCTCCACATCCTATCCCTTTTCACCATGCTTCCACCTCACCTTTCCAACCCATTATATCCACTCAACCTGTTACCTAAGCCCAAATCTTACCAGATACCTCTGCCCAGATCCTTTCCCTTCTCACATCCATCCTAGCCCAGCTTCTAAGCAACACAACTAACCAATCCGTTATGGCCACCTGCTTACATGCCATTCAATCCACCTACCTCAACCATTCAACCTCTTACAACTCCCACTCCTACTCCTATTCCTATACCCATTCCACCTCCATCCCCTCAGCTGTCCACTATAGTAGTGGTTACCACTGCTGAGGTGGAAGAACCAATACCTGCACCTTCTACCAGGGATTCTTCTACCCAAACTGACCCCATGGAAGATGACCTACCCTCTCTACCTTTTACCTACCCCTCCACCCCACCACCTGAGTCAGTTAATGTGGAAGAGGAGCAACCACTTACCTTCATTCTACCTTCACCACCACCACCTAAGTTGCCCATCACCCATTCCTCCATGAATGACCCTCACCATTCCCATATGGAACCAACACCTTTTCACCTTTGCCTTCCTTCACCAAAGCCATTAAGCACAACCCTTATGTTGCGGACGATGTCAAGTTTCTTGTGGATGCAGTCCTGACTTTACAACAGTAGGCCCATGAAGAGGAAATTGACCCAGTTTTGGAGGCTCACAGGCAAGAGGAATGGAAGCTATGGCAGATGGTCCTCAACTCCCTTGACCTGTGCAAGGTCTAAAGGATAAAATCTGACATGCTTTCCAAACTTGTAGAGACCTTATCCCTTTATCCAGTCCTGAAAGTTGCTGAGTCAACTGGCATTTCCATGAAGGAGCCTGGACCAGAACCAATAAAGAAGAAGAAGACAACTGCAACCAAGTCCACACCTGATGCTTCAAGTGCAGAGCCAGTGAAGAAAAATCCATATGCAAAAAAATATGCCATGAAATAACCTTTTGAGCTTAGCTCAGATTCAGATAGTGATTAGGATATGGTGTAGAATGTATTTAAGAATTTTTAGTTAGTTTGTATTGTTGTGCTGTATATACTTTTTGAATATAAATAAAATGTACTATTTCTTTTGTGCTATGTAATTACTTTTTGGTTCAATGAAATGTCTGTTTTGTAAATTGTACTTGATTACTTTCCTTTGTGCTTCAATTTGTTCTAGGATGTTCTTTATGCTTAAATTTGTTACTTTCTTTGTGCTTACCCTGTTGTTTCCTATTTGTTATACTTCTGAAATAGTGAGGACACTATTCCTCATAGGTTTGGGGGTATAGCAGGGTAATTTTGAAAATAAAATTCCAAACTGAGCAATTTTGAAAAAGAAAAATTTAAGAATGTATGGTAGACTGTTTAATGTTTGGATCCTTTTGAAAAGTTCATCATTTCCATGAAAGATATCATCAAGAAATTTTGTCATAATCAGTATGTAGTGAACCATTAAGGAGAGAAAAAGTAAGAACATGTCTTGAGAATCCTAAGAAAGACCACACCCAGTGAGACTAGGGCCTGTAAAAAATTCCTTTTGAAGAGTGTTTTGGCAAAAAAAATTTTGCTCTAAGGACTGTTTAAACCTACTCTTTTTTCACTAGAAGTTATGCACTCCAAATTGAAATAGCTTGACAGTACTCATGACATTAAAGATATGATGTAAGGCCCTCCTTTGGACAGTTTGAGCTTGAAACTTCCTACCTTCCAACTGCCCTTGATACACACAAGTTGAGCTTTAAAAATCTAAGTTTTCTCTAACAGAAACTAGAGAATTTAAACCCAAACTTTAGTGACCTGATGCAACCTGATCCTCACTTTGAGATCTCAGAAGGTAAAGGAGAAGAAGCTGAAGAAGGTTCAGCTGGTTTAAATATTTGGTGGAAGAAGAGGAAAAGACATTGATGGCAGCTGTGCGTGTCAATTGTGGAGTTGTGGCATTGTAGCACACATAAAACAAATTGAGAGAAATACAAAGGAAAGCATATAAATAGATGAAAAGCAGAAAAATAAAACAAAAAGAAAATGAGAAGTCACTTCATTTGAAAAATTGGAAGAAGATAAGAAGCTGATCACTTTGAGTCTGAAAATTATTAAGGAAGATGAAGTTGTGCTGAGATGAAGAAGGTGTGTATACCACCTCCTTACCTTACTAATTTCTCATTTTTGAATCCCTCTTTACCCTTTTTATTCTTTATACCCACACCATGAGCCACATTACAACCCAATAAAAAGACCTTACTGATCTAAAGTTGATTGCTCTGTTATGTGGAGATGAGGAGCTATGTGATCTTTGGTGGAAAGAGTTAGAATATTTTAGGAATTATAGGAACTGTCTATGCTCATGCTTGCAGTCCTATTTGAGGACTATAACTGCTCTTGAGCTTGAGTGAAATTGAACACCTTTGAAATCATTTGTGAGAGTATGCCTGTGAGAACATTGGATCTGAGATTGGACTTATTTAGGCAGTGTTTAGAACTAATTCTCAAATTAATGGTGAAGTAGATACTGTTTTGCACATATTAGTCTCTTGGTGATTTCAAATTGGTTATGATAAGTTTGAAAAAGGATTTAGGTATTAAATTGTTTATTTTTGCTGCTTTGAAACTTTTGCATTCAAAAGAGCAAGGTATGGAATGAAGCTAAATTTGTTGGAATCTGACATGCAACTAATTGCACTTGATTTAATTATGTTCATATTGAAGTTTGTGGGTAACTTCACTAGAAACCTTCAGGAGACTTCACTCCTCCACTGGGGATCACCTAGGGGTTTAAAAGGCTTGATGCATATGCTAAATGCATCTGTGCTCCCTACAAAAGTGGCATTTTCTATTTTTAATAATTGTTTTTAATTTCTCCTTTGCTCAGGGACTAACAAACCTTAGGTTTGGGGGTGTGTTAATCAGTGAGAAATACTATTTTTCACCTCCTAACCTGTCCTTTGATGGATCTTTGAGTTGACTAATAATGTGTCTTGAGTGTGTTTTATAGTTAGCAATAAATTATAGTCATAGTGCAGACATCCATCTAAAAATGCCAAGAAGAGACCTGCTGGAGAGTTGCATCAATGAGAAAGTACAGAACATGTGCTCATACAGCCCAAAAGGCCAGCGATATAGCATCACAGAGCCTCAGAATTCTATGGCAATGGCATGTGTTCCATTGTGTACACATGGGAGCAAACCAGCAGCGACATTTGATGAAGAATGAACCCCTCAAAAGGGCACTGAGGGCTGGATAGATGAAAGCCAACACCCCAAGCCGTGTACAAGCTGTGGGAATAAAGAACAGAAGCTGTCGAGAGGTTATTTCAACCTATCGAGAGGTCTGGGTACTGAATGGAAGAGGTCGAGAGGTTATATCATCCTATCGAGAGGTTCTAAAGAGGAGAAATGAAGCTATCGATAGGTTTATAGAACCTATCGAATGGTTGAAACTATAGCAGAAGAACTTGTCGAATAGTGCAAATCAACCTAGCGAGAGGTCTACTGAAGCAGCCATCCTCGCGAGGTGCAGAAAGCTTAAATTAAACCTATCGAGAGGTTCACTGAACCTTTCGAATAGTCAGAGCAAACCTGGCAAGAGGATACCTGAAGCAACATTGATTCTTGCAAGGTTGCCATCAACCTGTCGAAAAGTACTTCCAACTTGTCGAACAGAGGGAGAGATCCTGTTGAAGACACACCTGGAGCTGTAATGGATCTCGCGAGGTTGCATCATCCTATTGAGCAGTTCAATAGAACCTGTTGAAGGCTACATGCAACATGTTGAATGGAGCAAAAATTAGACTTAGAACTTGTCGAGAAGTTCTCTGAACCTCTCGAAGCACGGATTTGGAACTTCTTAGTTCCAGTGGAGAAGCACATCAAGTCAGTGCTCTGCTACATGTGTCCCAAGGCTATTTAGCTAATTTGAGGGCATTTTTAGAATACAAATGCACACGAATGAGAAGCTCCCTAACTCCCCTACATGTACTTGTCCAATTCGAACTAATTGGGGGGAGATTCTAGAAGGAAAATCAGCCACATCAGCAGCTCAGAATAACAGAATTATTCCCTTGAGCTCTGATTGGTTGAAATAGATCTGAGGACAGAAGGGAAGAGTATAAATGGAGAAGAGGCATTACAAAAGAACCATCCAAAAAATACAGAAATTGAGAGAGCTCAGAGATCAAATTCGAACCCCATTTCCCTCCACAATGCTATCCTTCTTCCTTCTTTCCCATTCTCTCTTTAGCCCAACCATGGTTGGTTAAATACTTGTAGCAGCTAGGGTGAGGTAGATCTGTAAATTGAGAGGTTTGAGAGCTTTGTATGAGGATTGTATGATGCATTGACTGCAGATTTGAGAATAATGCATTGTAAGTTATTTTGAATCAATCAATTGTTGGTCTTAAAGTTCATTTAAATCCATAGATCTTTTGGTTCCATTAGATGTCTATAGGATTTATGTATCTAGGGAATGCCCATTCATTTAACTAGTAGATCTTTTGATTATCATATGATTTTCCAAGATTTAATATTCCTATGGATGCCTGAGCTTATAGCTTTGCATCCACAACATTTGTAGTGATTTTATTGTTCTAATTAAAGCCTTTGGATTGAAGGAAATCCCTAGGATGATCTGTGACCATTGAAGTTGACAGATCATAGCCTTAAGATCAATTCAATTCTCTGGTTTAGATTGAATTTTTATACCTTGCATCTGTGCTTGTAGCCAGATGAAGGATAACTACAAATTAATCCTCTGCATTACTGTTTAACCACTTAATTTTTAGTGAGACCAAAATCCCAAGCTGCTATTCTCCACCTTTGATTTTAATTTCCCAAAACCTTTTCTCTACTCTCTCAAATTTCTTTTCTAGTCTGAATCATTAGCATTTAAATTTAATTTTCTGTAGTTTTGTAAAGTGACAACCCCTAAACACCTCTCCTCTTTCCTTTCTTGCTTTGTTTTAAATTAGGATAGGTTAGAGTGCCAGATCTGTTTTAGATATGGAGATTTATTATATTTTGAGGCACATTTCCTTGTGGACATACCCCTACTTACCTCTTTAAAGCTTGCTGCAATAGCCCTGGTTCTTGCATGCTTGGTTGCCTTACCTTGGTATTTTTTTCTGTGATTTTTCTGTTAGTGTGCAATTTTTAATGTCTTAATAATTACAAGGTAGGCAATACAACAGGTAGCCCCATTCCAATCGATTTTCATGACCCCCCGACACTTATGAATGAATCCCTGATGTGAGGCCTGGGACGAGGCTTCTCTTTTAAGTGTATCCCTCTGGCTCTTACAGCTGTCGTGGCTTGGGCTTTCTCCTTAGCCTCCCGAACCTCTTCCTCAGTGGGCTTGTAACCTAGCCCAAATCTGACTTTCTAGCCACCCTTGGCTGTGATCAACTCTCTTCTACCTTGCAGTCTGGGCCCAAGTCTTCTTCCTTTTTTATAACTATATTTCTGGAGCATGGCCACTGCCGCTACCATTCCACCTCCGATTTTTGGAATGATGCCCTCGATGGGCTCCGGGAGTACCATTGATACTTCGTACTCAAAACTGTGGAGGTCAATATCCTCAACTGTGTGTGGCACATCCAACACTTTTAGTTTCTCAACACTATTGGTGGCTTTTTTTTCTCACCGTGCCCCTCACCAATGATAGTGATAATCTTATGCCCGGATGCAAACTTGAGCTTTTGATGCAGCGTCGACAGTATCGCTTCGACTTCATGCAACCATGGGCGTTCTAACAATAGGTTGAATGAAGATTTGATGTCCATTACTTGAAATAATATGGAGAAGGTCATTCGCCCAATCAATAGCTCAAGGTCAACTTCTCCCATTATCTCTCTTCTCGTATTGTCAAAACTTTGGGCATTGGTTTTCGTGGGTCTCAACATGCACGGATCTACCCCAATCTTTATGGTGGTTCTCAGTGGGCATATGTTCAGAGAAAATCTATTATCAATTAACACCAAAGGGATTATCATATTTCCAGATTTCACAGTAATATTAAGGGATTTTGAGTGACTACCCTCATCCGGTAAATCGACATCCGAAAATGAAATAGCATTTGGAGCCATTACTTGGCCAATTATCTGCCCGCCCTCATCTGGGCTCATTTGAAGTGATACATGCACATTCTTTAATGCCCCCATTAAGGCTTGAAAATGGAGTGGGGACATCATTAATAAATCTTAAACTATGATATGAGCAAGCATTCTTCTCAACTGAGTCTCCAGTATATGTTCACGACTCATTTTTTCAAAAGGGTTTACGGTGCTATCCTTCTTTCCCTCTTGTTGGGTTAGTACTACTGCTGGTGCTTTTGGCTGCTTAGATATCTTCCCTGATCTGGTAACAAAATCTACTACCCCTTCTTTGCTGCTACCGACATTGGCATCTGTCTGTTCATAGCTGAGCAGGACCTGATGAGGATTGTAAGTTGGTCCCAAGATCTGAAATGGAGTAGCTGGCGGTATCTGATGCACTTGTACTAATGGCTTAGGAAGGGTGGGTGTCTGATGCACTTGTACTGATGGCTCAGGAAGGGTGGGTAAGACTTGTTTAACTTCGGTGATAGATGGGTGGGTGGAAAAATTGGGCCAAGTGGGGGTGGTGAAGTTTGCAGGTGGTTGCACCATGGGTAATGGGATAGGAGTGGGCCATTGATAGTTGATAGGTGATGGAGGGGGATGGAGGACCTGATGGGCTATTGGGTAATTAATGGGAGTGATAGTGTATGGTTGATATGCATTAATTTGTACATAATTGATGGGTGTGGGTGATGGGAAATAAGCCCTAAGATCTAGGGGTTCAACTTGTGGTGCTGGGTTGGGAAAATAATCTAACAAATTCAAGGGTTCAATCATCCCAGTACTCCTCTCTTCGCGATGCCTTTGCAACGGTGCCACATAACTTTCCCGGTCATTGATATAATCTGACAGGTCAAATTCAAACTCTTCCTCACATTCCTCCATTATCTCAATGGTGGGTCTGGGACCTGCTCCTCTGGTAGGGTGTGGGGGTAATGGCACCTGATGTTTATTTGCATGTTAGTTCACTTGGGAAGGTGCAGGTGGAATGATTTTCTCGACATCAATTAAATCTTGTATCGCGTGCTTCAATGGGAAGCAGCGATTAGTCGGGTGACCCGGACCCTGATGAAAATTACAGTGAGTGTTGGGGTCATAATTCAAAGAGGGCGGTAACTAGTCCCTTTTCTATTAGCAAAGGTAAAAGTACATTCAAAGATTACCCCAAGGGCATAAAAACTCAATCGTAACAGGCTCTCCTCTTCTCTGGAGTCATCTGCATCCCCTGTCCATTCCCTGTTCTCTGCATCGGCTCAATTCTGACTGGCGCTGGCTGGGCTGCCTTAAATTGGAACGGGATTATATTATTATTGGGCTTGGTGTTGGCAATATTCTGGACATCGACCCTTCCTCTCTTCTCATTTCTCTGCTCTGAGAACCTCCTAATTCCACTGGCTCCCCCAGGCACTTTCTTGCTCAAGCGACCTTCCCTGATAGCATCTTCATAGTGATTTGTGTTCCTTACCAGATCAGCAAAGCTGGACTACTGTTGGTACACTAGAAAGTCCGAGATCACTGGCAAAGTATTTTTTAAAATCATTTTTATTTGTCTATCATCAGGTATCCTGTTTCTAACCTGAGTTGCCAATGCTCTCTAGCGCCCCAAATAATCGCTAAAGGTTTCATTCAGGTTCTACTACAAACGGGCCAAGTTTGACTTACGTAGTTCAATGTCTATATTGTAGACATATTGTTCTTGAAACAAGTGTGTCAAGTTTTTCCAAGTCTTTATCATAGATGGTTCTAAGGACGTGAACCACCTCAAGGTCAAGCCAGCCAAACTTTTCTAAAAGGCTTTTATTAATAGTCTTTCTTCTCCTCCATACTGGCACATGTCCCCACAATAAGACTTGAGGTGTGATATGAGATTGTCGGTGCTGTTATACTTGTCAAAAACTGGCATTTTAAATTTTTGAGGCAAGGGGACCTCAGTGAATAAACACAAATCTGAGAAGTCTGTGACATGGATTTCAGTGCCACCCATCTTCAACAACTGCTTCTGAATTTTATCTAACTGTTCTTTCAACTGCTCCAATTTTTTAGACATGGGGGCCATTCTTTCAGTAGTCGATTGGGCTTCACTCTGGGCTACCAGGGGGTGGGAAATTATGAGAGGAGGGTTAAGGCTGGTCAATGCCCCGGCATAAGCACCACTATTCTGTTGCGAATCCCAGTGTGCTTACTTTATTTGTTAGTGGTAAAAGCAATTTAAAATCAAAGTAAAATAGGGGATGGAATCAGCACAACTGAGAAATCCTAGACCTACAAGATACAGGGTCCATTTGTAGCAAGTTTTGATAAGTAAGAGTTTGTCCCACAGGGTAAAGTGATCTACGGCTCCAAGGGACCCATCTCTAGTAGTCCCTCCAGATCAGACTACAGATCTGGCAGTCCTAAAAGGAAGGGAGTTTAGGGTCACTTATTCTAAATATCCTAAGGTAGCCTAATGAATTAACTACAGAAAGGGTTGAGAAGATGGATGGAGTGTGGGAAAATAAATATAAAAGGGTGAGAAGTATGCTATTGGGACTAGATCAGAGGAGTTTTATAACTTAGATTCAGATCTGATGTTATAGAAATCCTGTCCAATGGCTACATTATCACCACTGAGGAGAAAGAATCCAACCCATCTCTGTACCATGATCCAATCCCTTAAGGCTATAACCTGTCCACTCAAATGGTCACAAACTATCCCATAGGAGAACCACAGTCCAGAGATAGGTCAAAACAAGTTAATCATTGTAGGCACTACTTCATCCAGGCTACAAGCTCAAGAATCCATAGGGAACCTCAACCTCTAAAGCTCTATGTGTGGGGCTAAGGCTGTATAGGACCATGTTAGCCCAGACACATAGAACCAGCAAGGGATTGAGTACAACCTTCGATCTAGCTGTCCATTACTTGAGTGGGACTACAATGGTCCAGTCACAGGCCTACAATCTCCATAACTAGATTAGATCTAACATCTAATGGCGGGTCTATATAAATATAGGAGAGTCTTCCTCTGTACAATCTCCCATAAGGCTACAAGCACATGTGCAGAGAAGAAGAATCCATCATGGATCCTACGGATTGGCTTCACCCTAAGGCTATAGCCTGTCCACTTGAATGATCACAGACTATCCCAGAGGCTATCCTCCTCATAGAGTTCAAAACAGAACAGTAATATTGCTGCCACCACCATGGTCACAAGGCTACCAGCTCAGGCTCCCATGGGGATTTCAGATCTAGTGGGTCCTATGGTGGGGCTAAGGCTGTATCGGACCATGACAGCCCAGACACACAGGTCACTTGGATCTGAATGGATCCTTAGAATCAGTCCTCCATTGCTTTGAATCACAGCCAAAGCAATGGTGGATCACAAGGCAGCAGCCTTGCACAGAGCAACTCTCATTCGCACACATCCTATAAAAGTACATATCTTATTACAAAACATCCATTAAACTAGTTCTAAAAATATATACAAAGGCATAGCTAGCAACTGCTAGACTATTGAGAGAAAGAAAAAGAAAAAGGAAAACTACTTACAACTACAGAAGAACAGAAAAGAAAATGATCTCAGATCTCGTATCAGTGATAAAGTCTGAACCCCTAAACCTAAACCAAGTTTGGGTTTATATAGCAGTGGTGTGGCGGCGAATTAGGGTTAGGAAACCCTAATTTTAACGATGTCACATGGCCGAATACTATTCCTTGGATGCCTCAGGGCGCGTGCACAGAGATTTGAGCATGGGAGTGCGTGCCCTAATCCTTGGAAATTCCCAGAAAGTCCTCTACTGAAGTGATGGACGGTTAAAGTTCAGAGCTTCGCTAGGTAGCCATCGTTTTCCAGGCTCGTCGCGTGATAGCTCTGTTCTTCACGTGGTTGAGTTTAACTCTGAAGCTTCAGCTGTCGTGAGGTTGGTGCGTTCTCACTGGATTGAGCTTTGTCAGGTTGGGTTAGAATAGCACAGGAACTGCGCGAGCATCACTCTAATGGATCTTCGCGAGGCTTTAATAGTTTTTGAGCTGCACGAGAGTCCATTTCATGATAGATCTTCACAAGGATCCTCGCGATAGCTTTGAGGCTTTTCTGAACTGCGCGACAGCTCCTTTGATGCTTTGTATCTCGCGGCAACTGGGCGGTGACTGCGCGACAACTTTCCTGAAGCTCTCTTGAACTACGCGAGACTGCGCGACCTTTAACTTTTGAACTTCGCGAGAGCTATGTGACTCAAGGCTTCTGAAGCTCTTCTATCACTCCACTGCGCGAGAACTTCTCGTGAAGTCTTGGGGAAGGTAGCGAGGACTGAGCGAAGCCTAAATTCTTGAATCCTTTGGAGCTTTGTCAACTGCGCGAGGCTTAGCTCAGGTCTGGATTCATGGCTCATTCTTCTGGTGTCAATCATAGGTTCCTTAACAGGATACCTGGCCTTATTGTATTGCTATTTGTTGCTTACAGAAAACACTTAACAAACCTTTATTAGATGGCTAAGGGTCTAATCAAAGGCTAAGTTAAGGGGTGAAAAGTGGTAATTTTCAGGTCTTAACACACCCCCAAACCTAATCTTTGCTTGTCCCTTAGCAAAGCTACACTAAAATAACTACATAAATTAAATGCCACTTTCGTAGGGAGCACGGATACATTTAGCATATGTACTAAGCCTTTTAAACCCCTAGGTGATCCCTAGTGGAGGAGTGAAGTCTCCTGAGGGTTTTCAGTGAAGACACCCACAAACTTCTCATGAGACAGTTAACAAAAGTGCATTATTATCAAGTGAGCAATCAAGAAACAGAGTTAGTTCACCCTTGAATCAGTAAGAGATATAAGAAATTCAAACACCTTGGCTGCATAGAAATTTAAACAGTATAAGCTTCTCATGAAAGCACAGCATTTCCAATCAGTTTACACCAGAGATACTACACAGGTGTGTCAACATTGAGCTCATCACTGGATCAAAAATTAGGTTATAGGTCACACCTAATGCATTCAAGATCAGACCTAAAACTCTCCAGGGCATACTCTCATAAAGAACTGTTGAGGGTTTCATTTTCTCTCAAGCTCAAGAGCAGTTACATCCCCCAAATGGGTCTGTAAGCATGAGCATAGGCATAGATCTGAAGTTCTGGCATCATTGACAGATCCTCACCATAGATTGAACAATTCTTTGTCTCCACATGATAGCTCATTCAACTCTGAATCTCAAGAGCTTTTAACTGGGTTGTAATTGGGCTTATGGTATGGGTTATAAATAGAATGGAAGGTTGAAAAGGGGTGCAAAATTGAGAAATCAGTAGGTGAAGGAGGTGATTCATGACTTCACCTTCTTTAATTCAGCTCCTTTCATCTTCTTTGAGGTTTTCAGATTTGAAGTGATCAGTTTCTCTTCTTGATTTTGATTTTCCTAATGAAAGTTCCCTCTTGACTCCTCTCTTACTCCTCTTCATTATTGTTTTTGTTTCTTTTTTATGCATTTTTCTTCTTTTTATTTTGTTTTTACTTTTCTGAAATGCCACCATTTTCTCAGTTACCATACTGCCAGAATTTTGAGATACTTTTTCTCCATTCACCTAGTGTTGACCATAGCTAGTCCATCTTCAACTCTTTCTCCTTTACCTTCTGAATTCTCAGAGTGAGGGTAGGCTGAATCAGGTTCATAGGTTAAGGTACAAGTACTCAGGTGCATTTTGAAGAAATTTAGGATTTAAAGCTCAAAGGGGGTATGGACAAGGGCAGTTGCTTAAGGTTGGTTTATTTAGGCTCAAACTGTCCAAGAGAAGGCCTTGATCCTTTCCTAAGTCTCATGAGTGCAGTCAGTTGTTTCAACTTGGAGTTGCCTAACTTCTAGTGAGCACAGTGACTCAGCCAGTCCTTAGAGCTAGAAGAATTTTTCCTTAGTTACTGTTCAAGGAAAATTTATTTGTATAGGCCCAAATCTCACTGGTTATGGTTTTCCTTTGAATTCTTAAGTATGTCCTTACCTTTTTCTCTCTCTAATGATTCACTAAGTGCTGATACAAGTGAGTTTCCTTGGTGATCTCATCATGGAAATGTGAAAATTTAAAAGTTTATACAGTCTAAAGTTCTGGCAAAAGTTTAAATTGCTTATTTTTCATGATTCTTAGATGAACATGGTTCCATTTCTATATTACTCACAAGATTTTGCTGCACTTAGGTTAACTATTTCATTGACAGGATTTGCCTAACACACCCCCAAACCTATGAGGAGCAGTGTCCTCACTGGTTCAAAGGTGGGTGTGCAGCAGATTTATTAATGGCAAAATAAAAGGAAATAACATGGAGCAAAACAAACACAAGACAAATAAAAATAGCAATGACAAAAGAAGAAGATCTATTATAAGAGAGAAATGTACAAAATAAAAAACAACAGGAGAAAAAGAAAATGCAGAAACAGGAAAATCCTAGGTACAAGCTAATCAGAGCCTGAATCAAACCCAGTCCCAACCCATCTTCTTAGCATGCTCTCGAAGGAGAGCCTCTTCCTCTTTTTTCTTTCGTTCCCTCTCTTCCTTTCTTTGGGCTGCAGTTTTGGGCATGGTTGGAGCTTTTGGTGCCCTCACCCTCATTTTGGGGGCCTTTGGTGCAAGAGGGATCACTGGGGATTTGTCTGTGGTTTGCTCAGACGATTTGATAGGACTTTGTCCTTTGGGACTCTTCCCTTTTGGGCCCTTCCCTTGCTGAGTCTGAGGGGGAATAAGAGGAGATTTTGCTTTTTCTGGCTCAGGAGGGACAACCGGGCTCTTGCCTTTATCTTGCTGGTTCAGTGGTGGTGCCTCTTTAGACTGGGCAGATTGTTCTCTTCCAATTTTTATAGAGGCAGCTGTGTGAGTAGTCCTCTTAGCTATAACTTTCCTTCTCTGAGGATAAGTTTGCTCAGCAGGGTCTGATGAAGGAGGAGCAACAGGACTTTTAGCACTTGGATCCACAAGTGGTGTAGAGTCAGACTCTGAATCAGAGGGAAAAAGGGCAGTGGGATCCAATCCAAGGGCTGCAATAGCCTTTCTGCATTCATCTTTGGAAAGTAACCGACCATGGGGGTCATCCTGAGCAGAAGCTCTGGTGACCTTTGGGGGTGGGGATGGAGGTGCAGGCTTTTTCCCTTTTTTAGCAACAGTGGCTCTTTTGGAGGGAGAAGGTTTCGTGGAAGCAGTGCAGGAGATTTAGCAGGGGGAGGCACTGGAGCAGGAGGTGGTGGAGGTACTTGAGTAGGAGGTGGAGGAGTAGGAGATGTAGATGTAGGAGCAGGGGGAATGGAAGAAGATGGCCCGGGGTGTGTGGAAGGTGGGGCCTCAGGGGGTTCGGTAGCAAGAGGGGTGGCCTGAATTGGTTGGCCTAACAGAGATGCAATCCATTTTTGTAAAATTTCAATATGCTTTTCAGCATAGAGGAGTTTGGCATCAGAAAGCCCCTTAGTGAGCCTGTGGATCTCCTGAGCATTGTTAAGTTTCTTTTCATACATCCGGGCTCTCTTTTGCTCCAGTTCGGCATTAGCTTTCTCCATCTCCGCATTCAGTTTGTAGTAAGTTGCCGCAGACTTTTTCTCATTGAGGGTCTCCAAAATTTTCTCCCACCCCTTTGAAATATCTACATGCATCTTGTCATGAGCAAGCTTCAAGTCACTCAATTTCTGCAGCAAAGGAGATTCAATGGATTGTCGAAGTTGTGCCATTCCCCTGAGAACATCCCTCTTGATATAGGCATTGTCCCTCATGGCATGGAGGAGGGTGAAGTAAGGAGGGGTGTAATAGGAATGTCTTGGTAGGATAGGTAGAAAGGGAGTGGAAGAAATAGGAGGTGATTGGTCCTGTGGGGGTAAAGTGGTAGGGATGACATTCACATGTGGGGGCTGGGCAAAAAGTTCTGGGTCTGTTTGAGTCAAGTTGTCAGAGAATCTAGGAGGAGGTAATATGAGAGGTGGAATTGAGGGCGTGGGTGGAAAAGAAAATGAAGTGGATGCAGTGGAAGTGGGTGGAGCTAAGGAAGGGTAATAGGGGATAGTGAATGGGATGAAAGGAACTGGTGGGGCTAAAAGTGTGTGTGGGTGGATGGAAAATGTGAATGGGAAAGGAATGGGGTCTGTTTGGGTTGATTGGTTGGTAAATTGTGGTAGGTGTAAAATGAGTGGGGGAAGGATAGGTAGAGTGGGGAAGGAGTGGTGGCGAATGGTGTTTTGGAGGGTGCGGGTTGTCGTTAAGTCAATGTGGGGATGAGCTGGTTGCCTTTGTGGAGTCGAGGTGGAAGGGGATGGTTGTGGGGTAGGAGGTGTTTGTGCAAAGATGGGTGGTTTGTCAATGTTTGAAGGGTGGATTTGATGTTGGTGATGTCAGTCTGCATTTGGTCTTGGGTATGTGTTGTGGTTGATAGTTTGGTCTGAATGTCATGTATTAGGGAAAGGATATGGATAAGTGTGTCTGAGTTTGGTTGGGGTGGAGTATGAGAAGAAGAGGGAACAGGTTGGAAAAGGGAAGTAGGGGCATGATGGAAGGTTGTAGGAGGAGGAGATGGAGGGTCTGGTGAGTGATGTGGGGAAGGAAGTGGGGAATCTGGGAGAGGGATATCATGGGTTGGCATGGTGTCAAGCAATGTAGTCATGAAGGCCTGATATCCGAAAGTAGTGGTGAGGTTAAAGTCAAGGTCTGTGAGTGGAGCTGAAGTAGGGATGGTATGGGCTGTGTCTTGGTCAATATGTGGGGTTTCTGTGGGAATGATAGGGGTGGTTGGTTTAGGTAAGGATATGGCAGGGGTTGTGTGAGAGGTTTTCTTTTTAATATAGGATATCAGGGGAGGGCTGTCATGGGGGTCAATGTCCTCAACAGTACTAATCACAGGGAAACGTGAGGGTATGGATAAGGGAGACAAAAGAGGAAAAGGGAAAGATGGAATAGGCAAAGGAACTGATGGAGGGACAGGTGTGGTGGATGGAGATATTGCTGCAGAATCAGTAGTGACAGGAGTTTGCACCACCTTCTTAGGAGCAGGAGCTTTAGCCACGTTTTTAGGAGCAGGGGTGGCCTTTGCAATAGCAGTCCCCTCTCCTTGCTCAGAAGCAACCTGAGCCTCAGCCTTCTTCTTCTTCTTTTGGGGATCCATTAGACTCCTGCTGATACCCCATTGCCTCTTTGCAAAAGTTGTAGGGGTGAGGTCAATGGTGCTAATTCTCCCATCGATCTTGTACCCTCCCCTCAAGAGTAGTCTGGTGATGAGCCTTGCATAGGGGAGAGTGTGGAGCTTCTTTTTCAGCCCTAGCTTCACCATTATATCCTTCATGGCCTCAAAAATCAACTAGGCAGCATGGAATCCATGGCCCAGAGAGAAGGAATAGACAGCATCAGCAATTGGGGTCCTCCTCTCCTGCTGATAGCCGACACAATAAATGGTCTTTCGCAAAACTTGATCAATGAACAGAAGTTTAGGGTCCAGGTCTCTTCTCCTGATGGAATCCCCTATGTCCTTCACTCCTCCAGTAAGGGCCTGTCTAATGGTATCAATGGGGGCACTCACAGGGGGGCCATATCCACAGTTGGGGTCAAAGATAGCAGGGATGCCCATCACTTCAGCAATCAACTCCGTGCTGAGTAACATTTCAAAATTGTCAACTAACACAAGGAGGCCTGGCTGCCCACGTTGGTTTGGTCTAGCTCTAATGTGATGGTAAAAGAGTTGCACTAATCTAGGGTAGGCTAGTGCAGGGATAGCTTGCAGCAGGGGGGTCAAACCAGCCTTGCACATGAACTCAATGGCAGGGGCTGATAGAGGTTCCGTTTCAAAGAATGATAGGTCAAAAACAGCTTCAGGCTCCAAGGGAATGGGAGTCAAGAGCTCAGAGGGTGTAGAGTAATCAGGTGTTAGTTCAGCCACTTCCTGAACACTTCTTTCCCTTTTTGCGGCGCTGTTGAGGACTTGGCCTTCTTGGGAGTGGGCTCCACGGGAGCCTTATCCCTTGCTCTTTTCACAGGTGCACCCTTAGGGGCCATTGAACTTCTCCTCTGTGAATGTGTAGTTTGAAAAATGAAAATAAAAGGTTGAGAGCTGAGTCTTACCCTAAAACTTAGGGTTCTGTTCAATCTGATGCACGAAAGACCGCGAGAGCTCCTATCAGAGGGCAACTAGTGATGGAGGCTTTAGGAACAAATCCCCAGAATTAGAAGGTGAATGATGGACTGTAAAATGGATGCTGGAGGAGAGAGATTAATGGGAGTCAGAGCTAGGGTTTCGCTGGCTGGAGAAGAAAGAGAAAACAGAAAAGGAAAGCAGCGCGGGGTTGGATTATATATATCGCGAGGCTTGGCGCGCTTTGAAAATGTCTGCTCGCTAGATGGGAAGGAGTGGGTCGCGAGATTGGACTTTCATTTAGATCGCAGGAGAGAGTCCACATAATTGTATTGAATCTCGCGACAACTTAGCAGGATAACATCTTATGAACTGCGCGAGAAGAAACCACGCCTATTTTTCAGAACCTCGCGACAACTAAACAGAGATAAGGATCACACACCCATTAGTCTGTCATTTTCCTTTGTTTTGTGGGTGGATTCTCTCACATTCTCTTTTACAGGGACACCCTTAGTCATTCTAAACAGGACTCTCCATGCTTTCCCAACAATTAATCATGCAATTACTCAAAAAGCATTTAATCAAAACCTCA
This sequence comes from Chloranthus sessilifolius, assembly GCA_021018995.1. Lineage (NCBI taxonomy): Eukaryota > Viridiplantae > Streptophyta > Magnoliopsida > Chloranthales > Chloranthaceae > Chloranthus > Chloranthus sessilifolius. Next base: position 102,462,921 of record CM037584.1, on the reverse strand, counting down.
TATCCAAAAAAAAAAAGCATTCTCATTATCAAAACAGTATAATCATCATTCATTCAGTCAAAATCATCAATTCAAAGGGGACAAGAAGCAAAGCAGGCAGAAGAATTTTTAGGTCATATACACTCAAACTCCGAAAAGATCACTAGAAATTCCTATAAACAGAAAAAAAATGAACCATACTAAAATACATAACATACACAATGCACAGTTCTGTGAATCAATTTAATGAAAGTTCCCCCTGCCCCTCGAGGTTTGAGGATCCTTCACCAATCAAAAATTGGCCCTTGGGATTAACCACTGGCTGACTGGGCAACCTCCCCTCCTCTCTTTTAGCTAAGGCATTCGCTAGTTGGCCAATCTGCTCTTCCATCTTCTTTATGCTCTGACCATGAGAATTCACAGTCTGAGCTACAGACCCCAGGTTTTGCAGTGAGGTCAAGACCTGGTCCTCGAAAGAAGTATTTCTAGGTTGAGATGGGGGTAAGACCAATTTATTTTGTTGCTGATGGGGCTGTTGCTGGTATTGGAAATTAGACCTAGGGGCATATCCCTGATTGAACTGCTGCTGTGGCCTTTGGGGCTGCATATAATTGTCTTGCCTCCACCTCAGATTTGGGTGGTCTCTCCATTGGTAACCAGCATTTTAGTGCTGGTATCCAAATGGTTGTTTGTTGTAGCCACCAGATTGTTGCTGGCCAAAAGATTGTGCAGCAGTAGTATGTTCCAATACCAATTCAGGATATTGCCCTGCAGATGGACATTCCTCTACTGTGTGCTGTGGGGACTGGCATAACCGACATGCCTCCACCACTTGAGCAGCCCTTCTGGGTTGCATCACAGTCAATAATTTGTCAAACTTCTCTGAGAGGTTTGCCATCTGCAGCTGCAGATCGTTGTTCCTAGACACCTCATAAACTTTTCCTCTTGACAATGAAGCAGGCCCCACTTTTGACACAGACTCCTGATTAGTTCTTGTCAGGGATAGCTTTTGAAAAGCATTTTCACTGATTACTTCAAACAATTCCCATGCCTCATCAGCAGTCTTATGCATGTAGGTTCCACCACAAGAGGCATCAACCATATCTCTATTTTTCTCATTAATCCCATTATAGAAGCTTTGTACAAGCTGCCAGTCTTGGATCTTGTGGTGGGGGCATTGTTTGAGCATTTCCTTAAACCTATCCCAGGCTTGATTAAAATCCTCAATTGGGGATTGGGCAAAAGCAAGAATTTCCTTCTTCAACTGGCTAGTTTTGGTCTCAGGGAAGAACTTTGTCAGGAACTTGGTCTGTAGGTCTTTCCACGAAGTGATGCCATTGTTGGGAAGAGTAGCCAACCAGGTACTAGCCCTATCCTTCAGAGAGAAGGGAAAGAGCTTGAGTCTAGTGGCCTCTGGTCCCAAACCAGCGATATTGAATGTGGTGCACAAGGCCAAGAACTGGTCAATGTGCTTGTAAGGGTCTTCCTTTCTAAGCCCATGGAAAGAGGGCAGCATCTGGATGATTGAAGTTTTAATTTCATAATTCCCTTGAACATCAGGGAATTGAATGCTAAATGGAGAGTTATAGTCATCCGGAGCATTCAACTCCTTGAGAGTTCTGGGTTGTTCTTCACCCATGGCTACTGTCTCAGATTCAATTGGGGGCTCTACTGTGGTGTGCCTGTTCCTTCTAAGTCTTCTACCCCTTTCTATCTCAGGGTTGAAAGGTTCTAAAGTAGGACTAAGAGATCTCCTACCTAGCATACAAGCACACCACCAGCAGGGACAACTCCTTGCAGGCAAATTTCACTTGACTCAAAGAATTTATCTAACAAATTTACAGCTACTTAAGAAAACATAAATTTACAACTATACTAAATAACTGCTATGGAATTTTCAAAGAAACTAGACAGAGTTTTAAAGGTTAGAGAATTGCAAACAGAGGTAGCTAATCTCCAAATGCAGTCTATTGTCCTTCTCTACTGCTGTCTAGATCTGCAAGAGAGATTCAAAATTACATCAGCAGTATCAATTATTCACAGCTACAAAGAATACTAAAAATACAAAAATTAAGGGTCTACTAATAGATCATTTTATCCCCGGCAGCGGTGCCAAAAACTTGTTGCGAATCCCAATGTGCTTACTTTATTTGTTGATGGTAAAAGTAATTTAAAATCAAAGTAAAATAGGGGATGGAATCAGCACAACTGAGAAATCCTAGACCTGCCAGATACAGGGTCCATTTGTAGCGAGTTTTGATAAGTAAGAGTTTGTCCCACAGGGAAAAGTGATCTACGGCTCCAAGGGACCCATCTCTAGTAGTCCCTCCAGATCTGACTACAGATCTGGTAGTCCTAAAAGGAAGGGAGTTTAGGGTCACTTATTCTAAATATCCTAAGGTAGCCTAATGAATTAACTATAGAAAGGGTTGAGAAGATGGATGGAGTGTGGGAAAATAAATATAAAAGGGTGAGAAGTATGCTATTGGGATTAGATCAGAGGAGTTTTGTAACTCAGATTCAGATATGATGTTATAGAAATCTTGTCTAATGGCTACATTATCACCACTGAGGAGAAAGAATCCAACCCATCTCTGTGCCATGATCTAATCCCTTAAGGCTATAACCTGTCCACTCAAATGGTCACAGACTATCCCATAGGGGAACCACAGTCCAGAGATGGGTCAAAACAAGTTAATCATTATAGGCACTACTTCATTCAGGCTACAAGCTCAAGAATCCATAGGGAACCTCAACCTCTAAAGCTCTATGTGTGGGGCTAGGGCTGTATAGGACCATGTTAGCCCAGACACATAGAACCAGCAAGGGATTGAGTACAACCTTCGATCTAGCTGTCCATTGCTTGAGTGGGACTATAATGGTCCAGTCACAAGCCTACAATCTCCATAACCAGATCAGATCTAACATCTGATGGTGGGTCTATACAAATATAGGGGAGTCTGCCTCTGTACAATCTCCCACAAGGCTATAAGCACATGTGCAGAGAAGAAGAATCCATCTTGGATCCTACGGATTGACTTCACCCTAAGGCTATAGCCTATCCACTTGAATGGTCACAGACTATCCCAGGGCTATCCTCCTCATAGAGTCTAAAATAGAATAGTAATATTGCTGCCACCACCATGGTCACAAGGCTACCAGCTCAGGCTCCCATGGGAATTTCAGATCTAGTGGGTCCTATGGTGGGGCTAAGGCTGTATCGGACCATGATAGCCCAAACACACAGGTCACTTAGATCTGAATCGATCCTTAGAATCAGTCCTCCATTGCTTTGAATCACAGCCAAAGCAATGGTGGATGACAAGGCAACAGCCTTGCACAGAGCAACTCTCATTCGCACACATCCCATAAAAGTACATATCCTATTACAAAACATCCATTAAACTAGTTCCAAAAATACATACAAAGGCATAGCCAGCAAGTTTTAGACTATGGAGAGAAAAAAAAAGAAAAAGGAAAACTACTTATAACTACAGAAGAACAGAAAAGAAAATGATCTCAGATCTCGTATCAGTGATAAAGTCTGGACTCCTAAACCTAAACCAAGTTTGAGTTTATATAGCAGTGGTGTGGCGGCGCATTAGGGTTAGGAAATCCTAATTTTAACGATGCCACATGGCCGAATACTATTCCTTGGATGCCTCGGGGCTCATGCATGGAGATTTGAGCGTGGGAGTGCGTGCCCTAATCCTTGGAAATTTTCTAGAAAGTCCTCTGCTGAAGCGATGGAAGGTTAAAGTTCAGAGCTTCACTAGGGAGCCATCGTTTCCCAGGCTCATCATGTGGTAGCTCTGTTCTTCGCGTGGTTGAGTTTAACTCTGAAGCTTTAGCTGTCGCGAGGTTGGTGCGTTCTCGCTAGGTTGAGCTTCGCGAGGTTGGGTTGGAATAGCGCAGGAACTGCGTGAGCATCACTCCAATGGATCTTCACGAGGATCCTTGCGAGGCTTTAATAGTTTCTGATTTGTGCGAGAGTCCATTTCTTGATAGATCTTTGCGAGGATCCTCATGATAGCTTTGAGGCTTTTCTAAACTGCGCGACAGCTCCTTTGATGCTTTGTATCTCGCGGCAACTAGGTGGCGGCTGTGCGACAACTTTCCTGGAGCTCTCTTGAACTGTGCGAGACTATGCGACCTTTAACTTCTGAACTTCACAAGAGCTGCACGACTCAAGGCTTCTGAAGCTCTTTTGTCACTCCACTGCGCGAGAACTTCTCGTGAAGTCTTCGGGAACATAGCGAGGACTGCGTGAAGCCTAAATTCTTGAATCCTTTGGAGCTTTGTCAGCTGTGCGAGTCTTAGCTCAGGTTTGGATTCATGGCTCATTCTTCTGAGGGACTTCTGGTGCCAATCATGGGTTCCTTAATAGGATACCTGGCCTTATTGTACTACTATTTATTGCTTACAGAAAACACTTAACAAATCTTTATTAGATGGCTAAGGGTCTAATCAAAGGCTAAGTTAAGGGGTGAAAAGTGGTACTTTTCAGGTCTTAACATGTTCCTAATCTCGTCCTCTTCATACTGCTGGTCTACATAAGGTGCAGTGAGGGCGGGATTCTCTTGTTGGTGCTGCATGGACTGGATGGGAATGGTTTGTATGGGGGTTAGGTGAGTCCATTGAATGTGAGGGAAGGCTTGTTGGGTGATGGGATAAGTGAAAGTCAGATTTTGGGGTGGGGTTTGATGAGGCCATTGGGCATGGGGGAAAGTTTAGAACTGACTTTGGGATGTAGGGATATGGGTGAATTGGGGTTGATGTAAGGTATGGGTTTGAGCTAGATATGAGGGTTGTGGGTGAGTAAAATTTTGGAGGAATTGTGAAGGGTATGGGTGTGAAGCTCCAAGGCTAAGGCCTTGCTGGGCTTGGGTTTGGGCCATGAAGCCTTGGGAGGGTTGAGCTATAAAGGTATAGCCCATTGGTCCTTGGGAAGCTTGGGTCATAAAGCCTTGGTCATGATAGGTCTGGCCCAGTGGGCCTTGGTTGGTCTGGGCCATGTGCTATTGATGGATCTAGGTCATGGGCCTTTCGTGGCTGGGCCATGGGCCCTCGATGGATCGGGTCCACGGGCCCTTTGTGGGTCTGGGCCATGGGCCCTTGGTGGGTTTGGATGATGGGGTTTTGTGCTACTGGGCCTTGGGGTATGTGGGTAATGGGGGTTTGGATGGTATGGATGATGGGGGGTTGATGGGGGCCATGTGGGAATGAGGCATGGAGTCTTGATAGAGTATGAGATGGATCCATGGATGTGTGGTGTGGATGAGAGGGGGTGTGTTGGGAAGCTTTCCACCTAGTGTAAGCTTGGACAATCTCCTCCATCATGGCCATGGAAGGGGGATCAGATGGAGATGGGGCATTTAAGGGTTGGAGGGGCATGGATGGGATGGATGAGGAGGAAAAATTAGGCATGACCTCGATAAAATCGGGCATGACTAGGGTAAGCGGTGGGATATGGGGTGGGCTGGAGAAATGAGGTGGGGTATTGGTGAATGGGGATGGATTAGGCATGTATGGGGAGGATGTGTGGGACATAGATGTGGTGGATGAGAGAGGAAACTGGTCATGGCCCCGATAAAAATGGGCATGACCTAGGTAGATGGAGGGATGTATGGGGGGTCAGATGTGGCATGGATAGATGTGGGTCGATTGGGTATGCATCAGGCGGATGAAAAATAGGGTATATTGGTGAAGGTGGAAGTTTGGGCCGGGTTTTGAATGGGTGTGGATGGAAGGTGAGATGGGTTGGGAATGGCTATGGATGAAGGCATGGGTTGGAAAAATAATAGGGAATCGGGGGTTGGATTTTGGATATTTTGGGAGGTGGTAGATGGAAAGATAGGAGCACCGAAGGGACCGGTGATGGTGAATGGGGATTGAGTGAGGGGGATGGAAGGGAAAACTTCTTCCATATGGGAATGGGTTGGGGAATGCGGTGGGGATGAGTAAGGATCGGCATATGCCGGATCCACAACCCACGACATGTCTTGGTGTCGAGTAGGGTACGGGTGCCTCGGGTTGGGCCCGTAAAGCTTCCTCCTTCCCCTATGGGATGGCGGAGGGTACGATGATGTCGTTGTGCTGACACCAATAAAATTCTATTTTTGAGATTTTTCATTTTTATTTTTTTTAATTTTTATAAGTGAAAAGATTAAAAATTTTGGGGCCTTTTGAATTCCATTTTCGGGTGGCTCTTATACCCTAAATAAGTCCTGCGGCAAAGGCTCCGAAGCATTTCAGAAGAATCAAAGGGAAACCTTGTGATCTATTGAAGGCACGAAAACCAATGCAAACAACCCGATCCCCTGGAATGAGTAAAAAAGAAGTCACCTTCTCTTGACCGGCGAGGGCATATTGGGTGTTGGAAATTGCAGGGCCTACATAGAGGCACTAAAATCACTAATCGGGGACTCCGAGAGGGTGGAACAGGCCACAGATTCGGGTTGTACTGTCTAACACAAGGCTGGAGCAACTATTAGGTGCGTTAGACAAAAAATGCCCAGCTTATATTAGCGCAACTAATACATGCGCTAGTGTATTTCTGGGGCTTTTTAGCTTGGTGCAAGTATTAGTGGCGCCAGGCAAAAATGGGCTTCCAGACGGTTTGACAGCAGAGGTTTCAGCCCGAAATGAGTCTTCTAACTTGGTTTTCCTAGAAGCTGTGCTTCCAGAGACTGACTGCTTTAATGAATCAGATCTCTTCCTCACCAAACCTAAGGGTTACAAGGTCGGTGTGGGTCCGCTAATGCTCACTTTTCCCCTGGTTTTAAGCTTAGTAACGAGAAGGTTACCAACCCAATATACCTCAAGTGCAAGCACTTTCTTAGGTACTAGCTGGGTTGAGACTTTCGGATTATCACCACTAGGGGCTGCCTGTGACGGGGCCAAGACTTGAGCTTGTAGCATGGTGCACGTGGAACGACATGTGGTGCCAGGAGGGCACGCGACATGGGGCCAAGTGGGCCCGGCGGCGTGGTCGCATGGCTGAGGCGACCTGCAGTCGCATGAAAGTGACGCGGAGCGTCACAGTGTGACCTGGGCGACACATAGCCAAGGTGGGCTAGCGATGCATGAGGCGTTGCGGTATGTCAAACCAATAGGTTTGAGGTTCTCCTGCCATTCTGGCTGAATGACTGTTTTACCCTTATATAGGGGAAGGGAGCTTGAGAGCTATTCCCCCGCACACGGGGCCTTGCGTTGCCAGAGGGGGCGCAAGTGTCTCCTAGGCCTGAAAGGGTGGGCCTAGGACGTCTACGCAGTGATGCCGTGTGGAACCCGGATGAGGTTGATGTATGGCTCCGGACTATGCGTCGCGGTGCATATGGCTGGGCAACCTCGCGTGAGAACACCAAGGCGCTGCGTGGGACTCAGTTGAGCACGACAGCATGTGGGCTAAAGATGAACGTGTGCTAGTAATTTGGAACACACATGAAGGCAAGCTGCGTGGGACTCAGTTGGGCACGCGAGCGCGAGGCACAAGGCTGTGGGCTTGGTTCGGCAGGTGAGTGAGGTACTAGTGCAGTGCACAAGGTGAAGCTTGAGCAGGCCAAGTTAACACAGCGGTGTAGATTGGCGTGTCGTAAGGGACACGATGAGCTGAATGGTAGGCCGTGAAACAGAGGCAACCATGTTGGGAGGAGTTCCCGTCCTCTAGGCGGGTGGTATCAGAGCTGATGTGCAGAAAGGGTTGGCTTCGTTGCACGCGGTTGCGAAGCACCGCGCGGGTTGAAAGCTCGTCGAAGGACGCCCTCACGACGATTGTTATCAGAAGTAGGCTGACCTAGCGAAGCGTGCGTTAGGTGCCACACGGGACTGAGGTTGCGGAAGTGTGACCCTGTGACATGCCGCCGTACTAAGACCCGTGAATTTGTATGTGTGCTTAAATATCCCAACCCGTAAAAATCTACCCTGCAAAATCAATTTAAGTCCTCCTTGTTGGTTCAATTTTAATTTTCACTTTTAAAGGGAGTTTGCTTAGAGTTAAAAGATCAGGGGTGATGATCCCGTGCCGCCTCTACGGGCCAGCGTCCACTGTTTGTGATATGATTGTGAAAATTAAAGGCACACGTAGGCCCGCCAAATGGCTAAGGCACTTAAAATGACGTAAAAGTAAAGAAAATTAAAGGATAATATACAAGTAGACCCGCCAATCGGATAAGGTACTTAAAATGACTGAAATGTAAAGAAATTTTAGACGGTGCACAAGTAGGCCCGCCAATAGGCTAAGGCTCGTAAATGACGTAAAAGTAGGGGTGAGAAAGTGACATACTCATAGGGGTGAGCTAACAAACAGTAAAAAACAGCAATAAAATGGTTAGAAAAATAAAAATAAATGGCCAAAATTCAAGGGGAAGCTCTACTAGCTAGTCCCCAGTAAAGTCGCCATCTGTCCAACCGTGAGAATCGAGACGATCACATCATGACGATGCGCACTCGTAAAAATTAAAGAGTTGCCACCTGGAGCTTTTGGTGTCCTTGGAAACCCAAATCAAATTTAAAGAGTGCGGAAGTGCCAAAAATTGACTCTGGATCCAAACTACGCCAAAGGCTCTTAGGTAGGGGCTCTGGTTATCGATTGGGAAGGTATTAGGCATCCAATCAACCCACTTAATGCGGTCTCTACTTATGGACAAAACCCAAATGACATAAAAAAAACAAAAAAGCCCTCCTCTTGCCTTTATGGCGCTTAAATCCTATTTGTGTCGCTCCGTTCCTACCATAAATTAGGCGGCGTAACGGCACAAATGAGAGGATGGAGGAAGAATCGAGAAGGTAGAGGAATAGAGGGGAGAGCCGGAGCTCTCGGGCCCTTGTTGCACCACTATGGAGCCTTGTGTAGGCTTGCTTTGGTGAGCTTCAATGGCTTCTTTGGTGAGAATCGAGGTTTTAGCTCCTAGGGCTTAGTAGCTAAGAGGTAGAGAGGGAAGTCTAGGGAGTGGCACACACATAAACTAAGGCCTTTAGATGAAAGGCTAAGGTCTAAAAAAGGTTTGGAGGCTCTGGAATTTGTATGGAAAAGTGCACTAGAGGAGAGAGAGAGAGAGGTTTCTTAATCTCTATTTTGAGAAATTCTTCAAGCCTCTCTAAAGGGGGGGTGTCTCTCTATTTATAGGAAAAAGAGAGGTTAGGAGGGTGTTTAGAGGCTAAACTAGGATAAGAATTAGGTAATCTTGCCATCTAAGGTTTACTAGGGTTTTTGGAGCCTTGAAATATGTGAAAAATGCTCCAATGGTGGCTGATAGGTTAGAGGTTTAAACCACTTAAGGGGATGCAAATAGAAAGGGAATGGGTGCAACAGAAAAAGTAAGACACACCCCAAAGATCAAGATGGTCAACAAGGCAAACCCCAATCTCAATTTTTAAGGCAAAAACCCAAGGTTACTGTTCATAAGCCTGACGCAACTAATAGATGCGCCAAGCTTATGTACAGTAACATAGTGCAGAACAGGGATCTATGAAGTAGTTGCCTGAGGTGGGATCCACCTATAGGCTGGAACAACTATTAGTGGCATCAAGCCATTTCTGGGGAGAGATGGCTTGGCGCATCTAATAGATGTGCAAAACCCTAGGGGGTCCTCCTCAAAACCCTAAAATTCCCTCGACCTTTGGAATGCGATATCTTCTCACATACAGCTTTGATTGGGGTGATTCTTGGCTTGTTGGAAAGCTGGGGACTTATAACTTGCAATGGTATAAGATTTGATTATAGTAGAAGGTTCCAATTAGTCTTGGTGTACCACACTTTATCTATTGCTCGCGAAAGCTAGGTTTAGGTTCGGAATGGTTTTTAAGGGTCAGGATGGGTTTCTAAGGTTTTAGGAAGGTTCCTAAGGGATTTGGGGTGATTCCTAAGGGTTTGGGATAGCTCCTAAGGTTTTGGGAAGGCTCCTAAGGGTTTCATACATGCCATCAAAAGCTCGAAAGTGCACCTCTCTCAAAATGTGTGTCGATCGAGCATTGGGCTGAATTTGGGTGTCTACATAAAGATCAAACTCCTGCAGGAGTAAGATCCATCAGATCAACTTAGGCTTTGCCTCTTTTTTAGACAACAAATACTTTAGGGTGGAGTGGTCAGTGAAAATTACAATTTTAGACCCTAATAAATAAGGTTTAAAGTTTTCCAAAGCAAAAATTACTGCCAAAATTTCCTTCTCAGTTGTTGTGTAGTTTAATTGAGCATCTGTCAGTGTCTTGCTTGCATAATAAACTACACTTGATAATTTCTCTCTTCTCTACCCTAAGACTGCACCAATGGAAAAGTCAGAGGCATCACACATTAATTCAAAAGGGAGAGAATAATCTGGGGCTTGGATAACTGGGGCAGAGGTCAAACAAGATTTTAATACCTCAAATGTACTCAAGCATGCATCATCAAATTAAAGGCACATCTTGACATAACAAGTGGCATAATGGTTTGGAGATCTTACTAAAATCCTTGATAAACCTCCTATAAAAACTTGCATGTCCTAAGAATGATCTAACCTATTTGATGGTTTTTGGTGGAGGTAGGTGTGAAATCAGATCAATTTTTGCCCTATCAATCTCAATTCCCTTCTGGGACACCAAATGGCCAAGAACAATTCCTTAGGTGACCATGAAGTGGCTCTTTTCCCAGCTCAAAACTAGATTGGTTTCTTCACATTTTTGAAGCACAAGGGAGAGGTGGTGTAAACATTGACTGAATTCTTCTCCATAGACTGAAAAGTCATCCATAAAGATCTCTAAAATCTTATCCAACATGTCAGAAAATACAGCATACATGCATCTTTGGAAAGTGGCAGGAGCATTGCATAATCTAAATGTCATCATTTTGTAAGAAAAGGTGCCAAATGGACAGGTGAAGGTTATCTCTTCCTAATTTTGAGGATACACTGGTCTCTGGTTATAACCAGAATATCCATCAAGAAAATAGTAGTAAGCCCTTCTAGCCAACTTGTCCAAGATTTAGTCAATAAAGGGCAATGGGAAGTGGAGTTTCCTAGTATTGGAGTTTAATTTTATGAAGTCAATATAGACTCTCCAACCAGTGATCTCCCTGGTTGGTATCAGGTCTCCAGACTCATTTGGAACTACAGTGATGCCAGATTTCTTAGGTATCACCTAGATAGGTGATACCCATTCAGAATCGAAAATTGGATAAATCACTCCAGCATTAAGTAGTTTTACAATCTCCTTCATCAGCACTTCTTACATATGAGGTTTCAATTTCCTCTGCATCTCCCTAGAGGGTTTGAAACCCTCTTTCAGGTGAATTTTGTACATACAAACTGATGGATCCATTCTCCCTAAGTCTGTAATTGTTTAACCTATTACTCTTTTACGCCTCCTAAGGACACAAAGTAATTTCTCCTCTTGATCCACAATGAGAGAAAAGGATATAATTACTGACAATTTATCATTCTACCCAGGAAAGCATACTTTAGAGATTCTAAGAATTGTTTTATCTCCAAATTAGGTGGACTCTCAATAGAAGGCAGCGAAGGTGCCTTAGAGGGTTGAGGGAGGGGCAGCATAGTAGGTCTCCAAGTGGAATGCTGCACTGGCCCCACTAAAGAGTCCAAGTTGTTTACATCTTCAACAATATAAGTGGGAGCATCCTTTTCAACATCCTCAGTCCAAAACTCTTCAAACTCACTGAACACCTCATCCTAGTCCAGCAGCTTGGGCAAGGTTTCTTCTACCTCCTCATCAATGACATCAACTACAAAACAGTCCTCACTTTCAAATTGAGGATGGTTGGTTGCATTATAAACATTGAGCCTAACCTTCATATTCCCAAAAGTGACTTCCATCACTCCCAACCTGCACTGAATGCATGTATTGGCAGTGGCCAGAAATGGCCTGCCCAATATTACAGGTATTGGGGTGGTGCACTTTGTAGGCTCAATGTCCATGAGTAAGAAATCTGCTTGGTAGAAAAACATATCCACCCCTACCAGCACATCCTCTACAATTCCCACAGGCCTCCTCTTTGATCTGCCAACCAGCTGGAGTACCACAGGTGTGGGTTTCAAATCCCCCAGACCTAGCTTCTCATACACAGAGTATGGAAGTAGGTTAACACTGGCTCCAAAATCTAAGAGATCTCTACCTATGGTATGATCACCAATAATGTAGGAAATTGTTGGTACCTCAGGGTCTTGGAGTTTGGACAAAATTTGTTGCACTTTTTCAGCAGCAAATATTTTCTTAGTGAGGTAGATCCTAGCTTTCCTCTTTAATGTGCATAAGTCCTTTAGGAACTTTACATAGGTCAAGACTTGCTTTATGGCATCAAGCAAAGGCAAATTAATTTTTACTTACTTAAATGTGTCCATCATTTCCTCCATCCTAGCATTCCCCTTGTCAAAAGGAGAAGGCCCTTTAAAAGCTTGAGGAAATGGCAGATGGGGAACTGTTGGTACCTCATCTGCTGCCCTAACATTCTCATCAATTTTTTTGCTCTTTTTATTTTTTTCTTTTTGTTGGGGCTCAACAGCAACCCCTCTGTTCTCCTCTTGCTGCTGGTCCATGATAGGCAACAAGTCCTCTCCTTCTTCACTTCTTTTTGTCTCAAAGACCACTTTGTTGTCCACCACTCTACCACTCCTCATGGTAGTGATGGCCTTGGCTTCCTCATGAGTTGAAGAAGCTTCACCTATCATGAATTGCCCCTTGGGATTGGTCATTGTTTGGCTCGGGATCCTGCCCTCTTCCCTTTTTATCAGAGTATTTGAGAGTTGACTAAGGTGGTCCTTTATTTTATTGATACTTTGACTATGGGAATTTACTGCTTGTGATAAGGAGCTGAGGTTTTGTAATAGAGACAAAACCTGCTCCTCAAAGGAGGAGGCTCTGGTTTGTGGTGGTGGTAAAGTCAGTTAACTTGGCTGTGCCACTAGCTGTGGGAACTGATGTCTTGGGAATTACTTTTGATGGTACTGCTGGTTAGGTCTATAGGAAAATGCCTACTGCTACTGGGGTAGATATAAATTATCTTGTCTCCACCTCAAGTTAGGGTGGTTCCTTCAAGAAAACCCACTAGGTTGCTGCCCATAAGATTGGGCATCATTGGCAAGCTCCATTACTAACTCTGGGTATTGACTAGAAGTGGGACAGTCTAGAATGGAGTGTGTGAGGGATTGGCATATCAGACATGCCTCCTCAACCTATGCAGCTGTTTGGGTCTGCACCACACTTGGAAATTTAGCAAATTTTTGTGACAACCTATCTACTTTCCTTTCTAGATCATTGTATACATTAAGTTCATACAATTTCCCTTTTGAAGTGTGTTCTTTTCCAGCTCTAGCAGCCGGTTCAATGTCATTTCTTGACAGAGCCTCTTGCTGTATAGAGTTTTCACTTATAATATCAAATAAATCCCATGCTTCCTCATCAATTTTGCTGAGATATGTGCCACCACATGCTACATCTATCATGCATGTATTTTTAGAATCTAACCCTTGGTAAAGGATTTGAACAAGCTACCATTTGGGTATTTAGTGGTGTGGGCATTGTCTCAGCAGTTCTTTAAATCTTTCCTAAGATTCATGAAAGTTCTCAGTTGGGAACAGAGCAAAAGAAATAATGCTCTTCCTCAACTGACTTGTCTTGCTCATTGAGAAGAATTTAGCCAAAAATTGGCTTTATAAGGCATTCCAAGATGTAATGCTATTCGTTGAGAGTATATTTAGCCAATTTCTAGCTTTATCCTTTAATGAAAAAGGAAACAATCTCATCTTAGTGGCCTCATCTCCCAGACCAGCAATCTTAAAAGCTATGCATAAAGACATAAACTCATCTATATGCTTATAAGGGTCTTCTTTACTCAGCCTATGAAAAGATGGCAACATCTGGATGGTCTGAGGTTTGATTTCATAGTTACCCTTAGTTGTAGGGAATTGAATGCAGAAAGGGGATGAATATGCCCCTAGTGCATAATAATCCATAAGGGGTTTAGATTGCTCGCCCATCTCAAATGTCTCTAAATGTTCAATAGGGGTGTGTGTTGCTGGCCTAGGTCTAAGGACCCTCTCAATTTTAAGATTCAATGGTACAATCTTAGGATTGAGGGACCTTCTTCCAAGCATACAACACACAATAGAGACAACTTACAACAATTAAAAAGACACTAAGCATTACTGCTGAAGTTAAAGATTATAAAAATGAAACAATAACAAGGGAGAAAGAGATGTAAACTAAGGCAAAATCTACTCCAAATGGAAGTTATGTTCTCCCCTCTTTGCTACTGATTCAAATCTGCAAAAATCAAAAGACTACAACAATAATTTATTTAAACACAACAAAGACAATAAAAAGATCTAAATCATAACATAAAGGAAAACTCAGATCTGCTACTTAGATGAAAAACTCCCCGGCAACGGTGCCAAAAATTGGTTGGTTAATTTGTGTTGATGTTCTTTATTACAAAAGTGATCAAAGTATGACAGAAATAAAGAATGGCTGAAATAAAACAAAGAGGGGATTAGAACACAAACACCACCTGCAAGATACAAGGTTGTTGTAGCAGGTTATAGATGAAATAAGGGTTGTCCCTGTTAAGTGGTGAAAAATTCCACTTTTCACCCTATAACCTAACCGTTGATAGACCTATGAGCACACTAATAAGCTTTTGTCAAGTGCATTTTGTAGACAGCAGTAAAAGAAGATACTAATGCAGAAAAGCACTCACGAATGCCCAAAAAGGAGCTATCTCTCAGCACAGTGACAAACCTAGCAACAACACACCAGAGGGTAGCACATCATTGGACCCTTGCAGCGTGTGGCTACAACAGGGGCAAAGCAAAGGAAGTGAAAATAGGCTGAAAACATCCTATCGATTGGTCACCTAAAGACTTTGATAGGAGCTGAAAGCAAAGAAAGGAAGAATTCGTACAATTGAAGAGATCTTCGATAGGATTTGAAGGCAGAAGAAGGATGAATTCGTGTGGATTAAGGAGTTCGATAGTATTTCAGAACCTATCAAGCAACAGAAAGGAAAGAAGAAATCATCCTATCGAAAACCTACCTGAATTGTCAAAGGAACTTATCGAATGGTCTCTTGAACCTATCGAGATGAAAATGCTGGAACAGAACCTATCAAAGGGTGATTGAGCCTTTCGATAAGACTGAAAGCAAACTTATCAAAATGGCAGAATGCAAAGCGGAACCTATCGAAATGGTTTTCCAACCTGTCGAAGACTTTCTCCAACCTGTCGAATACTCCAAACCAAGGACTAAGAAGGCTGGAACTCTAAGCGAAGATTCATCCTATTGAAACCTATCGAACGGATCTAAGAACCTAGGGAAAGGACCAAAATGCTCAATTCTAACCTATCAAAAGCTTTTTGAACCTGTCAAAATCGTGTGCAGAGCTTCTCAGAAATTCAGCTGTGCACATGCTGTGATTCAGTGACCTACTACACGTAACTCGAGGCACTTGGTGATCAATATGATGGTTCTAGAAGATGCCCTAGAAACCCCTAACCGACCCACGTGCTTTAACAGAACTCTAATAAACTCTGACGACCTTCTAGAAGGGATTTTTGGAGAGAAAAATAGAGGAGAAAGCTATATATAGAGATCCCCAATTGCGATTGGGGGGAGATCGAGATCTAAGCCAAAATTATGGAGATTAGAGCTTGCAGAGAAACTCCATTTCCCTCCTTTAGCCCAACCATGGTTGGCTAAGTCCCTTGGAGTAGTGAGGAGCAAAGTTAGATCTGTAATTGGGTAAGGTTAAGAGTGCTACTGTAGGTTCCTAGCTGCACAAAATACAGATCTGAGAGTATTTCCATTGTAGAGTGACCTTATTTGCAATGATAATGCTGTGTTTAATGCTTTAATTAGATTTAAATTTCCTTTGGTTCCATTTGGTGATCGATCAGATTTGTGTAGAGGAGTTGTAGATCAGCTCACCCACTTAACTGGTCGACCTCTTAGATACCATCTAATCTCCCTGGATCTGATGCTCCTGTGATTCCTTGAGTCTATGATCTGAGAATTGCAACATTTTGTAGTGGTTTTATTTGTTCTAATTGAGGCCCTGACTTTGTAGGAGATCCTTAGGATGGTCGGTGACCATTAAAGTGGACAGATCATAACCTTAAGATAAATCAAAGCTCACACCTCAATTGGATTCATCTGTTGCAATCCATGGATTCGATAAAGTCTATAGGATGGTGTGTGACCATTAAAGTGGACAGATCATAGCCTTAAGGCCAGGTGGATCCTGTGATTTGGAGTGGAATTTATATCCTGCAGCTGTGCTTATAGCCAGCGAGGGAATTGTGTGCTCTGAACCTCTGTAGCATGATTAATTGAATCTGATTTCAGTGAAAACCAACCTCCAAGCTACTCTTCTCCATTTTTTGCTTTTTACTCTCTTCCCCTGTAAGATCTAAGCTCCTAAACTCGATCTAATTTAGCTTATGTTTAATTGTAGCTTAGTTTAAGTGACAATCCATTCCAAACCTCTCCCCTATCTTGTAGCTAAATTAGTAATAGTTAGTGTGCCAGATCTGACACAGATCTGGAGATTTGTCATATTTCTAAACAACTTCCCTATGGACATTCCCTTACTCACCATTCTTTTAAAGCTTGTACAATAGATCCTGAATACTTGCAGGTCTCTGTGAGTGTGTCTGCCTAGTTTTATTGATGATTTTAGACCTCATTTGAGGGAAGGCAAACACATCCAACAAGTTATTGGCGCTGTTGCCAGGGAGGCATGTTTAGAAATTGATAGATCTAAGTTTTGATCATAGATCTGTAGTTTTTGTTTGATTTTTTACTAACTGCAATTGTAAGTTGTGTTGTTTTTTAGTAGTTTGTGTGCAGTTCATCAGATCTAAGGCTACCAGCGAGAGGAGAATTGTGTTGGAGACTGCTCTGTAGTTTGCATCCCTCTACTCCCCTGTTATTTTTCAGATCTGTTGATCATTTTTATTAGAATAGTTAGAAATTTTGGTTGATTCTGTTTGTTGTGTGTTTGGATCTATTCTGCATTCAGAATCTTAGTGTTGTATGTTTGGTAGGAGAACTCTGCAACCTCAGATTATTTCACTAAATCCAGAGGTTGAAAGACTTCTCAGATCTAGACCAACTACACCCACTTCTTTTGCATTTGATTATGTAGAAATGGGTGAGCAACAGCAGCCGAGAACCCTTAAGGAGTTTAATACACCAGGGGTTTATAATTCCCCCTTCTGCATTCAATTCCCAGCTACTTAGGGAAACTATGAGATAAAATCATCCATCATTCAAATGCTGCCCTCATTTCATGGCCTGACCAAAGAAGACCCCTATAAGCACATTGATGAGTTCTTGGGACTGTGCACCAGGATGAGACTCTTTCCTTTTTCATTGAAGGACAGAGCCAACAACATTCAGTCCTGGAGTGATCTCCAATGTCAGTTTCTGGCCAAATTCTTTCCTATGTCAAATACTAGCCAGTTGAGGAAGGGTATCATCTCTTTTACCCAAGATCCAACTTAAGACTTTCATCAATCCTGAGAGAGATTTAAGGAACTCCTCAAGAAATGCCCCCACCATCAAATCCCTGAATGATAATTGGTTCAAAGCTTTTATCAGGGAATTGATACTAAAAGCAGAGATATGATAGATGCCTCCTGTGGTGGCACCTATCTCCATAAAACTACTGAGGAGGCATGGGAGCTCTTTGACATCATTAGTGAGAACTCTATGCAAAGGGAAACCTTAGCAAGAGATCTAGAACCTCCTAGATTGATGAAGGAGAACACCTCAAGGGGAAAGATATACGAAGTGAGTGTGCCAAGTGAGTTGGAAAGGAAAGTGGACAACTTAACTCTGAAATTTGATAGGCTGATGGGAGCAATGTAGTCACCTGTCGCTGCCAGAGTTGAGGAGGCATGTGCCATATGCCAGTCCCCTGCTCATCCCTTGTAAGAATGCCCATCTGTTGACCAATTTCCTAATTTTATAATAGAGCATGTGGTTGCAGCTCAGTCTTATGGGCAGCAGCTTGCTGCTGGGTATCAATGGAGGAACCACCCCAATCTGAGGTAGAGATAAGATGGATACCCCATCCAACAGCAGCAGCAGCCCATGCCTTACAGAAATGCTCAGCCCTATCGAGAAGGTTATGCCCCAAGACCTCAGTATTAGTAACCCATGGCCCAACCTGTAGCTCCTCCTGTGCAGCAATCTGCACCCCCTCCAGCTGTGAGAGCACCATCCTTTGAGGAATAAGTTCTATCTTCATTACAGAGCTTGAACACCTTAACCCAAACTGTGCACTCTCACAACCAGAGTATCAAAAAGATAGAGGACCAACTTGGTTAGCTATTTGATGCTCTGACTAGGAGAGAGGGAGGAAGGTTGCCTAGCCAACCACAGGACAATCCACAAAGGTAGTTTGTAGTGGGTAAAGTTTCCTCCACTTATGAGGAAGCTAAAGCTGTTACAACTTTGAGAAGTGGTAAGTTAGTGGACAACCAAGTGGGCTGTGAGCCTGTGAGAAACTTGGATGAAGAAAATGAAGTAATTTCTACCAGCACACAACAAAGACCACCAATGGTGGACTTGAAGGAATAATCAGCTGTGAATAAAGAAGATAATGAGGATCCTCAAGAAAAGAAAAAACTCTAAAAGAAAGAGGCCCCATTGGCTAAGGTTGCAAGTGAGGGAGCAATCCCACACTTGCCATTTCCTAAGGCACTACAAGCACCTTCCCCTTTTGATAAAGGGCAAGGAAAATTTGAGGAAATGATGGAGACTTTCAAGCAAGTAAAGATCAATTTGCCTTTACTTGATGCCATTAAACAAGTCCCAGCCTATGCCAAATTTTTAAAAGACCTGTGCACCCATAAAAGACAGTCTAGGATACACCTATCCAAGAAAGTATTTTTAGCAGAAAAATTTAAACATGTCCTGTCCATTGCAACTCCCCCTAAACTTCAAGACCCTGGACTCCCCACCATCCCCTGCATCATTGGGGATCATACCATTGACAAAGCCCTATTAGATCTGGGAGCCAGTGTAAACTTGCTTCCATATTCAGTATATGAGAAGCTGGGCTTAGGCAAATTAAAACCCACACATGTGGTTCTCCAACTGGCTGACAGATCTGAAAGGAAACCTGTAGGGATAATCGAGGATGTTTTGGTTGGAGTTAACAAATTCTTTTATCCTGCTGACTTTTTGGTGTTGGATATGGAACTAGGTAGGAATGCCACCTCCATACCTGTGATTCTAGGCAGACCCTTTTTTGTCACAGCTAATGCTTGTATTCAATGCAGGTCTGGAATCATGGAAGTGTCATTTGGATATATGAAGGTCAAATTGAATGTGTACAATGCAGCCAATCAACCTCATCCTGATGAGGATTATTTTTCTCTTGATGTAATAGATGAGGTTGTCCAGGAAAATGTGAATATGCTGCTACATGGTAAAGAATGGTGCAATGAATTAGCCGAAGTATGGAAAGAAACAGAGGTAGAGCAGGGTCTCACCTCTAAGATTGAGCATGTGAAACTTGTCTCTTCTGAAGCTCCACCAGCACCGCACCATCCATGGAGGCCTACTTTGTTACCCCTACCACCCCCCTCTTAAACACGCCTATTGCCCTCCCTCATCAGTCCCCCAGAGGTGGAGTTAAAGCAGCTCCCAAAATCTTTAAAATATGCCTTTTTAGGAGACAACACCAAACTGCCTGTGATAATATCTTCTTCCCTCACTCTCGAGAAGGAAAAAGAACTATTGTGTGTACTAAAAAGGCATAAGGCAATAGGATGGACCATTGTAGACCTTGGGGGAATAAATCCTGCTGTGTGCATGCATAAAATTCATCTCCAGGAAGGATCCAAACCTTTCAGAGAGATGCAGAGAAAACTCAACCCACACATGCAGGAGGTTGTGATGAAGGAGGTGGTCAAACTCCTAGATGTTGGGATAATTTATCCCATCTCGGATTCACAATGGGTAGCACCTACCTAGGTCGTACCCAAGAAATGCAGCATTCTGAGTTGTTGAAGCGATCGGGAGGCTGATCCCAACCAGACAGACCACTGGTTGGAGGGTATGCATAGACTACCGAAAACTCAATGAAAAGACCAGCAAGGATCACTTCCCACTGCCCTTCATAGACCAAATCTTGGACAAGCTGGCAGGCAAGGCCTACTACTATTTTCTTGATGGATATTTAGGGTACAATCAGATCTCTGTATACCCTCATGATAAAGAAAAAACCACATTCACTTTCCCATTTGGGACCTTTGCATATAGAAGGATGCCATTTGAGTTGTGTAATGCACCTGCCACTTTCCAAAGATGCATGTATGCTATCTTCTCTGACATGATTGATAAGTTTTTAGAGATCTTTATGGATGATTTCTCCATTTATGGAGATGTTTTTAGCCAATGCCTACACCACTTCAGCTCCGTACTGCAAAGGTGTGAGGAAATCAACCTAGTTCTGAGTTGAGAGAAAGTCACTTCATGGTGACTCAAGGCACTATTCTAGGACATGTTGTCTCTCACAAAGGAATAAGGTTGATCAAGCTAAGATCAATTTAATTGCTTATTTGCCCCCTCCGAAAACTGTCAAACAAGTCAGGTCATTTCTGGGTCATGCTGGCTTCTACAGAAGGTTCATTAAGGATTTCAGCAAAATCTCCAAACTCTTCTGCCACCTGTTGTGCCAGGATGTCCCTTTTGACTTTAATGTTGAATGTCAAGTTACTTTTGAACTGCTAAAAACTTATCTGACCACAGCCCCCATTTTACAATCCCCTGATTTTTCCTTTCCATTTGAACTGATGTGTGATGCATTAGATTTTGCCATTGGAGCAGTTTTGGGGCAAAGAAAAGACAAGACACCTTCTGTGGTAGCATATGCCTGTAAATCAATGGTTGATGCTCAATTGAATTATTCTACAACTGAGAAAGAGCTATTAGCCATTGGTTTTTCCTTAGAAAAATTCAGGTCTTATGTGCTGGGATTAAAAATTATTGTGCTCACTTATCACTCAGCCTTGAAATACCTCTTGTCCAAAAAAGAAGCTAAAGCACGACTAATCAGATGGATTCTTCTCTTGCAAGAATTCAATTTAGAGATTAAGGACAAGAAGGGAGTTGAGAACGTGGTGGCTAACCATCTGTCAAGGATCCAAACAACTAACACAGCAAGCTTGCCCATCAATGAGTCCTTCCCAGATGAGCAGCTTCTGACTATCCAAATAAGTATACCCTGGTTTGCCAATATTGTCAACTACCTTGCTGTAGGTCGGATCACCCCACATTGGAGCAAGGATGACAAAAATTTGTTCTTTGCACATATTCGACATTACATGTGTGAGGATCCTTACCTTTTTAAGCATTGTGCAGACCAGGTGATCCGACATTGTGTACTGAAACTAAATTTCACAACATCCTAACCATGTGTCATGAACAGGCTTGCGGGGGTCACTTCAGTGGTAACAAGACTGCTGCCAAGGTCCTTCAAAGTGGTTTCTACTGGCCTACCCTGTTTAAGGATGCTCGACAGCACTGTAAAGCTTGTCATCGATGCCAGCAAATGAGCAATATTACAAGGAGAAACTCTATGCCCTTGCAACCTATACTTGTTGTTGAACTGTTTGATGTCTGGGGAATCGACTTCATGGGACCTTTTCCCCCTTCTGTTGGATACAATTTCATCCTTGTCGCCATGGATTACGTCTCCAAATGGGTAGAAGCCATAGCTACAAGAACAAATGATCACAAGTTGTCATTCAATTCCTGAAAGACAACATCTTCTCTAGATTTGGCTTTCCTAAAGCTATTATTAGTGATGGGGGAAGCCACTTCTGTAATAAACCTTTTGACAAACTACTGGAGCGATACTCTGTTACCCACAGAGTAGCCACTCCCTACCACCAACAAACCAGTGGGCAAGTATAGATTTCCAACAAGGAAATCAAACATATTCTCGAGAAGACGGTGAGATCCGACAGAAGAGATTGGTCCAACAAGTTGACTGATGCCTTATGGGAATACAGAACAGCCTATAAAACCCCCATAGGCATGTCCCCATTCAAATTAGACTATGGCAAGGCATGTCATTTACCTGTTGAATTGCAACATAAGGCATAATGGGCCATTAAAGTAGTGAACTCTGACTTACACTCTGCTGGAGTTCATGGGAAACTCCAGTTATCCGAGTTGGATGAACTACGAATAGAGGCTTATGCAAATGCCCGGAGTTACAAGGAGAGAACCAAAGCTTTCCACGACAAACATTTGCTCCGCAAAGAGTTCAAGCCCAATGACAAGGTATGGTTGTTCAACTCCATAATGAAATTCTTTCTAGGGAAGCTGCAATCCAGATGGGATGGACCTTTCATTGTGGTACACGTTTCCCCATCTGGAGCTGTCGAAGTCATGCATCCCACAAATGGCAGAACCCTTAAGGTCGATGGCTAGAGGCTGAAACTTTGCGTTGACAATATTTGTGACCTAAAGAGACTGTTGATTTTCAGGATCCTCCAGGCTAATACCTGACTTTGATTTGTATCATATGTATTTTATTTGATTTATACTTCTTTCCAACAATTTTCTTTGCAATAAAATGGCCATGTCAAGTTCCAGCAGTCTAGAATTCAAAGGCATAAGGTCAGCGACCACTTTGCTAACTGGTAGCGCAGCAGATGAGTTGCTAGGGGCTAAGGCTAAATGCTCTACACACATAGGCCATGTTTTTAAGCTCATTGAACCTCTCGATAGGTCATTTGGACCTTTCGCTAGGTCAGCCGTGAATGTCGATAGGATTGCTGAGGATTTCGATAGGTGTTATGACCTTTCGATAGGTTCTGGACTCTTGCCTGGAACCCATCAACAAAAGTGCAAATGTAATACCCCACCTATCGAAAGGTTGTTCGCACCCATCATCATCCTAACGAAGTGAATGTTCTATCCACCCTTCGTTCGACAGGACACCGACCTATCGCAAGCAGCCAACCTAGCTTATCGAATGCATGTTTATTTTGTTCGATAGGACGGGTTAAACCTATCAAGAGCGTTTAACTTCCTGTCCCATACTTATTTGATTTCGATAGGAAGCCTTAACCTGTCGACACTCTACACTCATCCTATCGAAATCGACTTTCCTCCCCTCACTCCTTCCATGCTTACTGTGCAGTTGCACTGCGTGGACATTTTACCACATGTACCATGTACAGAGCGCACAGCACGAGCCTTAAACTCCCCGCGCTAAATATAGGCTGCCAGTTAATGCACATTTTTCGTTCCCCATGCTGATTGTTCAAATTCACCATTCATTCCTAGTCATCAATGGCGGCAATATTGAATGCACCGTTTCATATTCCATCACACTTCCACCTTAAATAGATGCAGATAGCTCGACTTCGACCCATTCCTTTCCTTCTACCCTCTGCACTCTGCCTCATAACTATGGCAGATGACAAGCCCACACTCACTCCTTCTCAACTCTATCTCTTTTGGTTGGAGCCACTACCGTCCAAGGAACCAGACCCATTGCAATTCCTCTGGGATGAATATGAGGAGGTATAACGGATCCTCGCTAAGGAGGAAAAGGACAAACTTAGGAAGGAGAAGCAGCAGCTGAAGACCGCGCCACCGGTGTCTCCTCCACCTACCATCCCCCTGCCCCCTAGCCTTCTTTTTCCTTTTCTTCCCCCCTACCTGGCTTACAGTTCCTCTTCCACCCGATGCAGGATGAGGATTTCCCTGAGCCAGGGGGTCGATTTCTTAAACTATTTGGGATATTTTGTCCACCAGCCTACTTTTCACATCCTTGCTGCGTGCACATTGTAATCATGTAGTTTACCTCTGTTAATAATACTTTTGTTTCTTACTAGCTTCTGTTTTTGTTCTGTCATATTTATATATATATATATATATATATATATATATAAAGGCTCCTCCCCCTATGATGGAAATAGTGGGGACACTGTTTAGTTTAGGTTTGGGGGTATGGCATGTATGTATGCCAATAAATTAGTTACTTTTAGTACAGCTAGGCTAAAATGAAGTGTTTGGAATTAATTAGAGTAAATTCTCACTGGAATTTTTGTAAAAAGAGGATATTAAGAAAACAACTTTTTAAAACTGAAACGAGCTGTAGTTTTAACATTTTTCATGAGGCAAATGTCAACAATTTGTGAAAAATAATTTCTGATGTGCATTAAACCTGAAATGAGAGAAAATTGTGAAGATACAACCCCTGAAAATGAGATGGAAGGCCATACCCAGTGAGATTTGGGCCTAAAAAAGTTTCCTTGAAGAGTGCCTTGGCAATTTTTCTGCTCCTTAGACTGATCGGATCTAATTCTAATCACTAGAAGTTAGGCAATTCCAAATTGAAACAACTTGACAGCACTCATGACATTGAGGACATGAAGTAAGGCCATCCCTTGGTCAGTTTGAGCTTAAAATGCCCCACCTTTGAACTGCCCTTGATGCATACCACTTGAGCCTTAAAAGTCTCAATTTTCTTTGATGAAAACCAGAAATTCTAAACCCAAACCTTTTGACCTATTTCAGTTCACCCCCAAACTGAGAAATCAGGAAGAGGAAGGAGGAGCAAGGTCTTAAATCAGGTTGAAAGAAAGAAAAACACAGTTGTTGGTATTTGTGGTATTCCGCTTTATAAAAAAAAAAAGAGAGAGAGAGAGCAAAAGAATGAGAAAGAGAAGTCATTTAATTGAAAGACTGAAAGGAAGAGAAGAAGCTGACCACTTTGGCTCTAAAAATTCAAGAAGTAGATGAAATTGGGCTGAAACGAAGAAGGATTTTAGATCACCTCGTTACCTTAACTGATTTCTCAATTTGAACCCCTTTTACCCTTTCATTTTGTTACAAACCTCATCCCTAAGCCACATTACAACCCAATAAAAAGACCTTACTGATCTGAAATAGATTGAGCTGTCATATGGAGATAAGGATCTGTCTAATCTATGGTGAAAGGAGTTAGAAAATTTCAAAAATTAGAGCAATGCCTATGCTAATGCTTACAGCCCTATTTGAGGACTGTAACTGCTCTTGAGCTGTGCGAAATTCTACACCCTTCATTGTTATTGTGAGTTAACAGCCCTGGTGAGACTTGGGCCTGAAATCCAATTTGATGGGGGTAGTATCAAAACAGAATTCTCAAATGAAAGGTGAGCCATGCATCAATCTTCAGACACAATGCCTTAACATGAACCAATTGATGATGAAGGAATTACTGCAAAAAAAAAATTCATGTTTTAAGTTGGTGATTTTTCTGCTGAAAACCCGCTAGAATTGAAAAGACATGATGAGAATTTATTCTAGTTTACTGAAACTTCGTTTAGCAGGATATACTACTATTAACTAACCTTATTGGAGAAGTTTGTGGGTACCTTCGCTAAAAACCCTCAGGAGACTTCACTCCTCCACTAGGGATCACCTAGGGGTTTAAAAGGCTTGGTGCATATGCTAAATGCATCCGTGCTCCCTATGAAAGTGGCATTTTTATTTTCTTTTAATTTCTCCTTTGCTCACGGACTAGCAAAGATTAGGTTTGGGGGTGTGTTAAGGGGTGAAAAATGCCACTTTTCACCCTATAACCTGACCGTTGATAGACCTATGAGCACACTATTAAGCTTTTATTAAGTGCATTTTGTAGACAGCAGTAAAAGAAGATACTAATGCAGAAAAGCACTCAAGAATGCCCAAAAAGGAGCTATCTCTAAGCATAGTGACAAACCTAGCAATAGCACACCAGAGGGTAACACATCACTGGACCCTTGGAATGTGTGGCTACAGCAGGGGCAAAGTAAAGGAAGTAAAAACAGGCTAAAAACGTCCTATCGATTGGTCACCTGAAGACTTCGATAGGATCTTAAAGCAAAGAAAGGAAGAATTCATGCAGTTGAAGTGGTTTTCGATAGGATCTTAAGGCAGAAGAAGGATGAATTTATGTGGATTAAGGAGTTCGATAGGATTTCAGAACCTATCGAGCAGCTGAAAGGAAAGAAGAAATCATCCTATCGAAAACCTGCCTGAAGTGTCAAAGGAACCTATCGAATGGTCTCTTGAACCTATTGAGATGAAAATGCTGGAACAGAACATATCGAAGGGTGATTGAGCCTTTCGATAAGACTGAAGGCAAACCTATCGAAATGGCGGAATGCAGAGCGAAACCTGTCAAAATGGTTTTCCAACCTATCGAAGAGTTTCTCCAACCTGTCGAATACTCCAAACCAAGGACTGAGAAGGCTGGAACTCTAAGCGAAGATTCATCCTATCAGAACCTATCGAATGGATTTGAGAACCTAGCAAAAGGACCAAAATGCTTAATTCCAACCTATCAAAAGCTTCCTGACCCTATCGAAATCGTGTGCAAAAATTCTCAAAAATTCAGCTGTGCACATGCTGTGATTTAGTGACCTGCTGCACGTAACCCGAGGCACTTGATGACCGACACGACGGTTCCAGAAGATGCCCTAGAAAGCCCTAACCGACCCACGTGCTTTAACAGAACTCTAACAAACTCTGACGACCTTCTAGAAGGGATTTTTGGCGAGAAAAATAGAGGAGAAAGCTATATATAGAGATCCCCAATTGCGATTGGGGGGAGATCGAGATCTGAGCCAAAATTCTGGAGATTAGAGCTTGCAGAGAAATCCCATTTCCCTCATTTAGCCCAACCATGGTTGGCTAAGTCCCTTGGAGTAGCGAGGAGCAAAGTTAGATCTGTAATTGGATAAGGTTAAGAGTGCTACTGTAGGTTCCTAGATGCACAGACTACAGATCTGAGAGTATTTTCATTATAGAGTGACCTTGTTTGTAATGATAATGTTGTGTTTAATGATTTAATTAGATTTAAATTTCCTTTGGTTCTATTTAGTGATCGATCGGATTTGTGTAGAGGAGTTGTAGATCAGCTCACCCACTTAATTGGTAGACCTCTTGGATACCATCTGATCTCCCTGGATCTGATGATCCTGTGATTCCTTGAGTCTATGACCTAAGAATTGCAACATCTGTAGTAGTTTTATTTGTTCTAATTGAGGCCCTGGCTTTATAGGAGATCCCTAGGATGGTCTGTGACCATTAAAGTGGACAGATCATAACCTTAAGATAAATCTAAGCTCACGCCTCAGTTGGATTCATCTGTTGCAATCCATGGATTCGATAAAGTCTATAGGATGGTCTGTGACCATTAAAGTGGACAAATCATAGCCTTAAGGCCAGGTGGACCCTGTGATTTGCAGTGGAATTTATACCCTGCAGATGTGCTTATAGCCAGCGAGGGAATTGTGTGCTCTGAACCTCTATAGCATGATTAATTGAATCTGATTTCAGTGAAAACCAACCTCCTAGCTACTCTTCTCCATTTTCTGCTTTTTACCCTCTTCCCCTGCAAGATCTAAGCTCCTAAGCTCGATCCAATTTAGCTTATGTTTAATTGTAGCTTAGTTTAAGTGATAATCCATTCCAAACCTCTCCCCTATATTTTAGCTAAATTAGTAATAGTTAGGGTGCCAGATTTGACACAGATTTGGAGATTTGTCATATATCTAAACAACCTCCCTGTGGACATTCCCTTACTAACCATTCTTTTAAATCTTGCTACAACAGATCCTGAATACTTGCAAGTCTCTATGAGTGTGTCTGCCTAGTTTTATTGATGATTTTAGACCTCATTTGAGGGAAGGCAAACACATCCAACAGTCCCACAAAGAGTTATGGATCTAAAGGTAGTAAATATCCAGATCTACTACAGATCTAACAACTCTAAACCTACTCTATCTTAAACTAATAAAACAGGGTAAGGAGAGGGTGTTTTGGGGTTTTGTCACTAACTAAAATAGAAATAAATGCAAAATCAGAAATGAAAGAAAGGGGTTTAAAGAAGGGTGGATGTGGTTCCGTAAAAATAAACAGAAAATAGAGAAGTGAGCAATTAGGGACTAATTTTCACAGTAAAAAGCATTGTAAAACATAGCAAGAGTTGGATATGCATCAATCCTTCATTTGGCTACAAGCACAAATGCAAGGATGAAGAATCTAACTTAACCCTAAGATATGGATTAGTCTTAGGGCTATATCCTGTCCACTCAAATGGTCATAGGATATCCCATGGATATAATCCAGTCATAGGGATTAAAGCTGAAATGATAAAACCACTGCAGACACTATGTCTGCAAGGCTACAAGCATATGCATTCGTAGGTGCATAAACTCTATAAAACTTAAATGAAAATCACAAGATAATACATATCAAATGGAACACTACAACCAGCTATTCATTGCCAAAAAGAAGCTTACAATGATATAGCTCTCAAGTCTGTAGTCTTTGCAAGATTCCAGGTCTCTTCACAATGCTATTATAAAGCCATTTACAACTCAAATTAGCCCTAACTGCTACTAAGGCATAGCCAACCATGCTGAGGTAAGGAGAGAAGAAAATAAAAAGGGAAGATGACCTAAACCCTAGAAATGAGCTCAGTGTCGTGTGTGTAGTGTGGTGTGTTGCTCTCCTTAGAAGCATTCTTTGCTTTCTATATATACACATCCAAAAAGTAACTTTATGTTATGAAAAATCAGAGGGAAGAAGAATCAAAATGGTTAGGCTCTGCTGACATGGCTCAATTTCAGCCAAGTATTGCCTCAATCAGTTAGGAAAACAACACACACTTGGACAGGTGTCCCATGTGTTGCAGAAGTTCTAAAAATGCCCCCAATGTCCATAGATAGCTATTGGCTCCTAAGCCTCGAGAGGATAAAATGCTTAAGTCTTGGTCTACTCGACACTGCTCGAGAGGCTAGCTTCTAAAGGTTTCTGATTGTCCAGCTTGAGAAGATGAAATGCATTTTGAAGGCTTCTTGAGAGGACGGAGTCTGATAGCTTTTGACTGCTCGAGAAGATAAACTACTACAGCTTTGAACTACTCGAGGTTGCTCGAGAGGATAGAGTGCTACAGGCTTTGAACTACTCTAGGAGATGAAATGCTACAGGCATGGTCTGCTCAACACTACTAGAGAGTTTAGAGTATGAAGGTTTCTGATATGCTCGAGATTGTGGCTTCTGAAGGCCTGGTATGCTCGAGACTACTTGAGAGGGTAAATTCAGCCTCTCGTCTAGGTTGTCAAACTACTGCAGCTATCCTTTAGGCATGGGTCCCACTTCTATCTCATGGTAGGACTTCAAGGGGCTCAAGGCATACTGGGCAACCCATTTGGTGGGGACCACCATGGTTCAATCTCCATATGTTTCTCAGCTCTATTGCTTGACTCTAATTCTTCTCTTATTGACACTTGTTGAATGGATGATCGGTTGCTTATTATGTATTATAATTATATTAAATTTAAGTCTTAACCTCTTACAAGCGCATAATGGAAATTATAGAGCTAGTATAGGATCGATCCCACAAGGAAGTTCATTATCTAACTAACTCCTGGTTTATATCTTTTATCTAAATCCCTATCTTAAAAACTTTTATTTATCTTTAAGATCTAATCTACTGGAGAAATATGAATAAAATAATTGGTTATTAAACTAAAGTGCATAAAAATAAATCCTAATCCCCCTTCTTTAGATTAACGTCGTCAATCTTAATATTTAGCTTTCCGATATTTATGAAAATAAACAGTACCATTACACCATATTTTTAGTCTCCTAGCATTGGTCGTCAATCAAGTCTAAGATCCTATCAATAGAGATTTAATCTAATCAACAATGAACTAGAAATTTGGGAGTCAATCAAACTTTACAAAACTAATGATGGAAAAGTAAAAACCATTACACTAATCTGCAAATTCTATCCTGAGTCGTCAATTCAAATTAAAACTTGGAGATGTTTACAAAGTAAATAAAATCTAAACTAGAAAGCAAAGTAAAATATATCCTTCGCCCCTTCGCTGTAATCGTCAATTACTCCTAAGAAATTATAGATATCTACACTAATCTTCAGCACTCAATTGCCGTCATCAATTGCTCTTGAGAAACCTCTGATATCTAATATACTTTAACTATGTTACACTACTTTAATCGGGAGAAATTTCAACCTCAAGCATCAATTGATGCTGAAATTCTTCGATGCTTATTCCTATGCCGAGCCCTATTATTTATAGATCATAAGGGGTCGGTTTACAAGGATCTAGTTCTAATAAAAGAAACTACTAAAAACAAAAGATTCCTAATATAACTCTAATTCCTAATTTCATCTTTCCTTGCTTTCTTTAGTTGATGCACTTCTAGATTGTTCTTTATTGAGCAGCAGCAGAGTCCTTCGGATTAGATCTTTATCAATCTTCTCAAATCTATGGTTCGCCAGACTTCTAATTGCAGGAGTCTTCTAATTCTAGATATGGTAGTGTTAAACTCTCACGTGATCCGCAATAGTAGTGTGTAGTACAAAGCTTCTATATTTAGGAAATCGTAAATAATGATTTCTTTCTTATTCTTTATGAAAAATTGTAATTCATGATTTTCCTTTTTTAGTAGGCTTCCAGCTAACAATTTTTTATTTTGGATCGATCGCTTTCTTCTTTTGTTGCTTTGAGAAGAATCGTCTTTTGAAGAATTATGATTTTTCAGCCTTCCTGTTGTTGGTGAATCTTCTTTAACGCTTAATCGTCTTTTTACTGCTTTTTTATATCATTTTGACAAGGATTAATACTTAGACTCTAATTTACTACTTATTTTTAATATCTGCACATCAGTAACTCGTTAGTAGCAAATTAAGTCCTAGCATCACTAAGTTAAGGGTCATAAAATGGTAAATTATGTGACTGATCACACCCCAAACTTAAGTTTTGCTAGTCCCTAGCAAACAAGGAAACATAAAGTATTTAAAACTTTTAAATTTAAATGCCACTTTCATAGGGAGCACGAATGCATTTAGTAGATGCAACAAGCCTTTAAACCCTTAGGTGATCTCTAGTGGAGGAGTAGTAGTCTCCTGAAGGTTTTCAGTGAAGTTACCTACTAACTTTAAATATTTTTGGAATTTTCAAAACTAAAAATTCAAAATATAAACTAATTTTTGTACACTACTAATTATTCAGTTAGTCATTATATGTTAATTATTTCAAAATATTTCAAATCTTTTATCCTTAGCTTCCCATCATCGCAATTATCCTTGATCAGAACTCAATAATTTCAATTCTTGTATAACGTGGAGTGTGTGCATATCAATGAAAAGTTTATTCATCATAGATTTTTCTAAACTGCAGTTTTTAGAGAATATTTTCATCCAAACTCTCACTTATTGGCATTCTCTCAAAAATAATCAAAATTTTGGGTTCTCATAATATGATATATTCATGATAAATTCAAAGGACAATCAACTAAAAAGATAAATCTCATGGAAATAATAATCAATTCTTTTCATATAATTTCTTTATTTATTCATAGTATCTATTTCATATATCTCTACTAGACTCATATTTTTACAAATCGTAAATCACAAAGGTCTTGCCTTCGGCTTGTAATGGGGTATTAGGTTTTCAGAAGGTTTCAAAGAAAAAAGATAAAGAGGATTCAAATTTTTTTTCAAGAGTTTAGCTCTTCCTTCTCTCCTTCTTCTATTTTTTAGCTTCAGTAAGTATCCTTATTTTGGATAACTTCTTCCCATTTCTTTTTCTTTTTGTAAATCCCATTTTTCTCTTCTTTTTTAGTTTGGAAGCTTTTTGCTTCTCTTTTCACAAAATCATCTTTTACGATTTTTCATTCTTTTTCTTTCCTTTTCCCATATTTTTATATATTTGTGTTTCTTTTTCAGTTGTACCCTTTTCAGCAGATCCCTTGTCTATTAACTTATACTCCTTTCACTCCTTTTTCTTCCCTTCTTTTACATTCTAAACTCTCACAAATTGTAAGGGTGCAGGATAGAAAGTTTGGAGCAGTACAATGGTTAAGGGTTTATAAAATTCTGGTACAAAGGAATTTAGTCTTTAGGCTTCTAATATGGGTTCAAATGGTAAAATATTCTGGGATTTTGGCTTTTTGGCTCTTGTTAAAAAAAAGATGGCCTTCAGTCATTTTTACGATTTACTAATATGGATGTCTTATTGCTTTGATATATTTAATAGACAGTTCTAAATAAATAAATTATCATAATCATAGAATATATTAATTCTAAGTTTAACATTATGAGATTTCATTTAGACAACAATGGTAGAGCAGTTCAAAGAAAATTAAGCATGAATAAAAATAGTCTCTCTCTGTCTCTCAGAATAAAGAGGAATAGGCTCTATATGATTTTGAAACTATAATCTAAAATATTTTACAGTTCAGATCAATCGTATAATTTCAAACATTCTTCTGATACAGTATTTTAGAGATGCTTTACTTTGAATTGTAACTATTTTTATTTTGATTTTTGAACTACTACCATGATGGTTTGCTAAGAAATTCAGATTTTTATATTTTTTCATAATTTGCATATAATGATTAACTTATCTAAAAAAAATTCAAAAAAAGAAATAAAAATTTTAAAATTTCTACGAAAAAGAAAACTAAACTAATCAATGCAAAGGTGGTATATCCCCCCAAACTTAAATAGGACAATGTCCTCATTGTGCAAAACAGGGGGCATACCAAAAAACTTACCGTAAATTATTTTACTGCTATGTTAGTAACCGGGTGTATAATCTGTTAAAAAAATAAAAAATTCTTCCCCCCAAACTTGGGAGAAAAACACTTTCGGTTGAATAGAAAATATTAGTAAAAAAATTGTTAGTAATGTTAATAGCACACATTGTTAGTAAATATAAAAATAATGAAACAGAAGGATTAGAATCAACAATTATATAAAAAACTATTTCTATAATCTAAAACTAGTTACAGTCATATGAAAAGAAAACTAATTACATCAAAGAAATGCCTAGAAAAATTTAGACACTATTTTAGACACTGGCAGCAACGTCCAAGAGAAGGATTTGTCTTCGATAAAGATCGGTCCTTGGCTTCTAACCACCTTCAATCAGAGTCTCGCATCCCTACAACAAAAGGAGCTCCAATCTTTGGAGGGTTGCTACTCTAAGGGCTGTCGAATTACTCCCACTACCCTTCCAAATCCCTCCATGATTCATCAACTGCACCGGTAATGCAGTTACGAGAAGAAGTTGAGGAGAGTGGGAAGATGAAACATCTCAGCCCCCCAATTCAGACTAGACTACTCCCTTGCAAAAATTTTATGAAGAGATTGTAGCACAAGCGAAGGGAGAAGATAAACAATAGAGAGGGGTGGTGAGGAGATCAAGGATGGGATGGGAACTGACACTGAAAATTGTAGCCCATCCTTACTATATAGGAAGTCGCATTCTAGGTGGGTTGTAATGGTATAAGGGTTTGGAAGTGGGGGAAGATGGGTTCCTGGTATATGGTTTCAGATTTGGGTTAGGTTTAGGGTCAAGGGTAGTTTCGGTGGATGATTCATCATTAAAGACAGATCGCTGACGCTTTAAAATTTTCTACTTTCTGTTGTACAGCAAGGAGCTCAGCTCTATATTTTTCTAAAATTTTGTCGAGTCTTTTACTGAAGTCGCTCTGGTTATGTTCTTCCGTTATGGGGTTTTGAGGTTACAAACGGAGGAAGAAGAAGGGTTATGAACTGGTTTTGGTTAATGGATATGTATGGATTTTATAGGAAAGAAATCTTGAACTAGGTTCTCCTGTTCCCTAGAATTATCGTTTGCAATTCTGGATAACGTTCATGAGAATCTACAACTGAGAAATTTGTACTCATTATGATTGGACTCTATATTCATGAGAATCGCAAATCCATGCGTTTCAAGTGATTAAAACAAAGAAAGAGCCTTTACGATTCAGTGATATTGTATAAATCGTAGAGGGGTCATTTCAAAAGTATTTATATACATATGTTACATATGTTTGCTACGGGTCAGTCGATAGCGTGACGAGTTTCAAAGGGAATTCACTGATGATCAAGGGGAGTTGATGTCCCTCCCATAAAAGTAATTTCTCCTGGGTTGCCAACTGGCCATGAGAAATAAGAATTACTCTCTCTCGAGTTACCCCAATTGGTCAGGCGTTCAACTTGAATTTTCAATTGTGTAATGGATTTCAGGAGATTTTGGAGTAATTGCATTTGAATTCGGTCATGCTGCATCCAGATGTCGACTATCTGCAACAGGGCTCCCTCAACGTCAGTGTGGTCTTGGGCCTTTGTGGTGTAAAAAGGAGCAGTGGGATACTTTTGAGCTGTATGAGTCGGGCTATGGTTAGGACCACAAGCTTCACCTTGTCTAGATGTTGGATGTAATTTTATACCCATCAGAGATTGAATCTTCCCCTTCCAAAGCTTTAGCTTCAGAAGAACTTTTATCATTGCCTTTAAGTTATATAATCCTCCTTGCTTTGGAAGTACACTTGTTAAAGGCTCCGAATCAATCTCACCCGATGCATGGTGTTGCACCGTTTCTTTGCTAAGGGTCTCAAAGAGTTCCTATGCATCTACTGTTGTTAAAATACAAAATATACCACCACAGGCAACATCAACCATATGCCGGGTTGCATCATCAAGTACTTCATAGAGGGTAAGAATTATTTGCCCTTTCGTGACCCCATGGTGAGGACACCTATGCATAAGATTGTTGAGGCGATTCCAACTCTCCCAAAGAGGTTCATCAGGAAATTGTTGAAACGTTAAGATCAAATACCAGATCTGATTTGCTTTGTATGTGGGATAGCATTCCATAAGGAATTTCTGTTTCAACTCCTCCCAATCAGCTATCGAATTTTGGGGCAAAGAGTGTACCCACTACTTTGCTTCGTCTTAGAGAGAATATGAAAATAACCTCCAATGGATGCTTGTATCAGGCCAACTCGTGATCCTGATAATATTTCATATTTCTATAAAACTATTTAGATCCAATGAGGGATCTTCGTCCATCAGCCAGTGAAAGATAGGCAATATTTGGAGTATATTGGACGTGATTTCGAAAGGCTTATTACTGGCAGTATGGGGTATTTGAATGCATGAGGGAGGAGTAAGCGGTGTCATTGCATTATATTCCCTCATGGTTTTAAGCTTGTTCTGATTGTTATCTGTCATGATGGAATCACTTTAATAACAAGACACCTGATTTGAACAATTATTATATTCAGTTTTGGTTTTAAATTTTTTCTACTATTTATTTTAGCAAGAAGAGAGAGAAACAAATATGAGTTTTTAGTCTTTGTGGCCAGCAAAAGTGTTGAAGTTCTTATCTGTTACTCCGAATAAACCTGGAAAAGATTTAAGAAGCCATCAAAGAAAATAAAAATATAAAGAAATATAAAAAGAGAAAGATAAATATTAGTTTATAAAAGGATAAAAATATTAGATAAAAACTTGAAAGAATTAGAAAATTTCATCTTTCCGGACAACGTCACCAAAAACTTGATCGGTTGCTTATTATGTATTATAATTATATTAAATTCAAGTTTTAACCTATTGCAAGCACACAATGGAAATTATAGAGCTAGTATAGGATCGATCCCATGAGAAAGTTCATTATCTAATTAATTCCTGGTTTATACCTTTTATTTAAATCCTTATCTTAAAAGCTTTTATTTATCTTTAAGATCTAATCTACTGGAGAAATATGAATAAAAGAATTGGTTATTAAACTAAAGTACATAAAAATAAATCTTAATCCTCCTTCAGATTAAGGCCGTCAATCTTAATCTTCAGCTTTCGGATATTTATGAAAATAAACAGTACCGTTATACCATATTTCTAGTCTCCTAGCATTGGTCGTCAATCAAATCTAAGATCCTATCAATACAGATTTAATCTAATCAACAATCAACCAGAAATTTGGGCGTTAATAGAACTCTAGAAAAATAAAGATAAAAAAGTAAAAACCGTTACACTAATCTGCAAATTCTAACCTGCGTCAATTCAAATTAAAACTTGGAGATGTTTACAAAGCGAATAAAATCTAAACTAGAAAGCAAAGTAAAATATATCCTTCAACCCTCAGCTACAGTCGTCAATTGCTTCTGAGAAATTACAGATATCTACACTAATCTTCAGCACTCAATTGCAGTCGTCAATTGCTCTTGAGAAACCTCTGATATCTAATCTAGTCTAACTCTGTTACACTACTTTAATCCAAAAAAATTCCAACCTTCGGCGTCAATTGATGGTGGAATTTTGTGATGCTTATTCCTATGCCGAGCCCTCTTATTTATAGATCATAAGGGGTCGGTTTATAAAGATCTAGTTTTAATAAAAGAAACTACTAAAAATAAAAGATTCCTAATCTAACTCTAATTCCTAATTTTATCTTTCCTTGCTTTCTTTAGTTGATGCGCTTTTGGATTGTTCTTTATTGAGCAGCAGCAGAGTCCTTTGGATTAGATCTTATCAATCTTCTCAGATTCGAGGTTCACCAAACTTCTAATTGCAGGAGTCTTCTAATTCTGGATATGGCAGTATTAAACTCTCACATGATCCGCAACAGCAATGTGTAATAGAAAGCTTCTATTTTTAAGAAATCGTAAATAACGGTTTCTTTCTTATTCTTTCTGGAAAATCGTAATTCACGATTTTCTATTTTCAGTAGGCTTCCAGCTAACAATTTCTTATTTTGGATCGATCGCTTTCTTCTTTTATCGCTTTATGAAGAATCATCTTTTGAAGAATTACTATTTTTCAGCCATCTTGTTATTAGCAAATCGTCTTTAACGCTTAATCATCTTTTTACTGCTTTTTGAGTTCATTTTGACAAGGATTGACACTTAGGCTCTAATTTACTGCTTATCTTTAATATCTGCACATCAGTAACTCATTAGTAGCAAACTAAGTCCTAGCATCACTAAGTTAGGGGTGATAAAATGGTAAATTATGTGACTGATCAATGGATTACTGCACCACTTTACAGGTTATTACTAACTACAAAACCACACTTAAAAATCAATTATTAAACAGCTCTAGGGCCTACTAAAGCCTAGGTTAGGGGGTGGAAAGTGGCATAATTCAGTGATTAACACTCGAGGGCCACAATTAACATGCTACATGAAGAGATGGAAGAAATCGACCCCTCAGAATATATCACTACAGGGGAAAACTATGAAATGACAGAGCAGTGGAACCAAGAAACCATCGGGGTAGTCGAGCCCTTAAACTTAGCCGATTATTTCCCTAACCCCACACCACAAGCAGCCCCCCTGGATTGCAGATTGTACTTCTTGGCACCAACTCCCATCAACATTATCTAACCCAACTTTATATCATCCCCATCATACCAATCAGTCCCAACACCAGCCCCTGCTAGTTACAGCTTTCCTAATTATAGTTTGATCCCATTGTTCCCTCCTCCTTCAACCTCCGTTAACCAAACATGGCCCAGTTTTGCCACGCCCCCACCAGTCTATCCATCTCCAGCTCCAACCAACTATAGTTGGCCCAACATCACCACATTACAACCAGTGCATCCACCCTTAGCACTAGTCAACCATATCTGGCCCAGCATTGCCGCACAAGTCCTGACAATTCAATCATACCCGACATCACCATCCTTCCCATTTGAAATTCTCGGACCAACATATGATCCCCATCAGGTCCCACTCAACTATAACCAAACGGATGCCAATGCGGGCGACAACTGGGAAGGGGCAGTTGAGTTCATAACCCAGATGGGCAGAATCTCCAAACAGCCTAAGGCACCAGTACCAACTCAGCCAGAAGAGAGAAGGGAACCGATAGTGATGCACCCCATGGAAAAAATGAGCTGAGATCACGTGTTAGAAACACAACTTAAAAGAACACGAGCTCACATCACCATCTGGGACCTACTAATGACGTCTCCTGTTAATACCTGAAAAGTACCACTTTTTACCTCTTAACTTAATCTTTGTTAGACCCTGAATCATTTAATAAATGTGTTTTAAGTCTATCCTATAGGTAATAAGCAGAAGCTGCAATTAAGCCCCTAACCATGCCAAGAAGCCTACTATTTTCCCAGAAGTTCCTCAGAAGAAATAAAGGTTGAACCCAGACAGAGAATTGGCCACAACAGAGGCACAGCAAAGCAGAAACCAATCAAGAAGAATGACTCGCACAGATGTCATAGGGTTTAATTAAACCAGAGAGAATGCTTCGCGTAATTATCGCGGGCTTCTGAAGGCTGCACACCAACTGCTCACGCCGTTCTCACGCAATTTGATGACAGAAGGGATTGAAAAGCAGACTTCGCGCGGTTCTCACGAGGTTCAGTCATAAGCACTCATGAAGCACTCACGCAGTCTCGCACAGCTCAAGAAATGAGTCTT
Source organism: Chloranthus sessilifolius (assembly GCA_021018995.1). Taxonomy (NCBI): domain Eukaryota; kingdom Viridiplantae; phylum Streptophyta; class Magnoliopsida; order Chloranthales; family Chloranthaceae; genus Chloranthus; species Chloranthus sessilifolius. The sequence continues at coordinate 102,424,692 of CM037584.1, read as the reverse complement.
CAATCTTCGCACGATTCACTGAAGAGAGAGAGCTCTAGGCATTTCTGCTCACAGCTGTCACACAGTTGTCACGGGATACAAACTTTCAAGGAACTGCTCGCGCGATCCAGAAACCCATGCACATTGTCTCTTCATCAGGATCGCCGCGGGATTCACCAAGTAACGAACTGTGCGCGCAATTCCTACACCATTCAAATGGAAAGAGCAATCCCGCGGCGACCAGAGCATCCCCGCGATGACCAAAGTACAAATCTTACAACGGAAAGAGCTTCAAGCCAAATCAGCCCCACCATGCCAATTCTATCACGTGATAAGATCTGGAAAGCCTTTCTACCTAGCGAGGCTCGGGTTCTTAACTTCTCCCCACTTCTGTAGGGGCGATCTGGGAACTTCCAGCAATTAGGGCATGCACTCCAATGCTCCAATCTCTGTGCATGCCCCCCGAGGCATCCAAGGAATAGAAATGGGCCATGATAGCATTGATAAATTAGGGTTTTCCTAACCCTAATTCACAGAGAGCTTATAGCTATATAAGCCTAAGCCTAGCTTAGGTTTAAGGGACTGACTTCTGTACTCCTTCTTAAAAACTAACTGTAGAATTAAAGTAGGCTAAGGTTAGGGTTTAGGAGTTTTCTTTTTCCTTTTCCCTTCTCTCCATAGTCCAGCACTTGCTGGCTATGCTTTTGTATGATCCTTTGGTATAGTTTTAATGGAGTTTTGTAATAGGATCTATTGCATGTATGGGATTGGTGTTTTTTGTGAGTTGTTCTGTACAAGGCTGCTGCCTTGAGATCCTCCATTGCTAAGTTGTATTGTAAGCAATGGAGGATTGTCTTTAAGGTTTTACTTAGATCTAAGTGACCTGTGTATCTAGGTTAGGCACATTGCAAGCCTAGCCCCACCACAAGACCCACTAAATCTCAATCCCCATGGGAGCTTGAGCTGGTAGCCTTGTGAACATGGTAGCGGCAACAATGTTCTTGTTCTATCTTAGACCTCTGTGAGGAGGATAGCCTCTGTGGATAGTCTGTGATCATTCAAGTGGACAGATTATAGCCCTAGGGTGAGGCCAATCCACAGATCTAAGACAGATTCTTCTTCTCTACACTTGTGCTTGTAGCCTTGTGAGAGATTGTGCAGAGACAGACTCCCCTGTATTTGTATAGACCCACCATCAGATGGCAGATCTAATTTGGCTGTAGAGATTGTAGGCTTATGACTGGATCACTACTGTCCTTCTAAAGCAGTGAACAGCCAAGCTTAAAAGCTAGTACTCAAACTCTTGCTGGTTCTATGTGTCCAGGCTAGTGCACGTTGTAGGCCTAGCCCCACACACAGAACTTTAGAGGTTGAGGTTCCTATGGATTCTTGAGCTTGTAGCCTAGATGAAGTAGTGCCTACAGTGATAAACTTGTTCTGGATTGTGGTTCCCCTATTGGATAGTCTGTGACCATTTAAGTGGACAAGTTATAACCATAAGGGATTGGATCATGACACAGGGGTGAGTTGGATCCTTTCTCCTATTTGGTGATAATGTAGCCATTGGACAGGATTTCTATAGTAGTAGATCTGAGTCTGAGTTATAAGACCCATCAGATCTGTACCTAATAGCATACTTCTCACCCTTTTATATTTATTTTCTCACACTCTATCTTCTTTCTTAACCCTTTCTGTAGTTTAGACATTAAGTGACCTTAGGATTTAGACTATAGTGACCTTAAATCCCCTTCCATTTAGGATTACCAGATCTATAGCCAGATCTGAAGAGCCTACTAAAGATAGCTCCCTCGGAGCTTTAGATCAACTTTCTCTGTGAGACAAACTCTTACTTATCAAAAATTGCTACAACAGACCCTATATCTTGCAAGACTATATATTTTTAGGCTTGCTGCTCCGTAGTTTTCAATCCACCTTTGATTCATTTTCACTAACCCCATTCTTATCACTGTCTCCAATAAAGGCAGTAGCAAGCACTTAAAAATAGCCTAACAAGTTTTTGGCGCCGTTGCCAGGGAATCTTGATCTATTAGTAGACCCTAGATTTTTATATTCTTTATTCTTTGGTAACTGTACTTGTGAATAATTGATACTGCTGATTTACATTTAGAATTTTTCTTGCAGATCTGAACAACAGCAGAGAAGGAAAGTAGAACTGCACTGGGAGTCTAGCTACCTCTGTTTGCACTTCTCTAACCCTCAAAATCGCAGTTTATTTCTCCTTTGAAAATTCCATAGCAATTGATTAGGATAGTTGTAATTTTGTTAAGTGCAATGTGTCTACGAGTAGTCTTCCCTGCTATTGGTGTGTGTGCATGTTAGGAGGAGATCTCTCAGTCCCACATTAGAGCCTCCTAACGCTAAGATAGAAATGGGTAGAAGACCAAGAAGGCACAGACACACCACAGTCGAGCCCCCTATTGAAATTGAGACAGCAGTCATGGGTGAAGAGCAACCCAGAACATTGAAGGAATTAAGTGCTCCTGATGATTATAATTCTCCATTCAGCATTCAATTCCCAGATGTTCAGGAAAACTATGAGATTAAAACCTCCATCATCCAAATGCTTCCCTCTTTCCATGGGCTTAGCAAGGAAGACCCTTACAAGCACATTGACCAATTCTTGGCCCTGTGCACCACATTCTCCATCGCTGGTTTGGGACCAGAAGCCACCAGATTAAGGCTCTTTCCTTTCTTCCTAAAGGACAGGGGTAGCACCTAGTTAGCTACTCTCCCAAATAATAGCATCACTTCGTTGAAAGACCTCCAGACAAGATTTTTGACCAAATTCTTCCCAGAGACCAAAACCAGCCAATTGAGGAAAGCAATACTTGCTTTTGCCCAATCCCCAACTGAGGATTTTAACCAATCTTGGGACAGATTTAAGGAGATGCTCAAACAATGCCCCCACCACAAGATCCCTGACTGGCAGCTTGTCCAGAGCTTCTATAATGGGATTGATGAGAAAAGTAGAGACATGGTAGATGCCTCTTGTGGTGGAACGTACATGCATAAAACAACTGATGAGGCATGGGACTTGTTCGAGGTCATCAGTGAAAATGCTTTGCAGAAGATGTCCTCATTTAGAACTGTTCAAGAGCCTTCTCCTAAGCTGAGGTTTGCTGAAACTTCTAAAGGAAAGATGTATGAAGTTAGGGGAAATGATGACCTGAGAATGCAGATGGCCAATCTTTCGAATAAGTTTGATAAACTTTTAACTGTGGTGCAGCCCAGATTGGCTGCACAAATGATGGAGGCATATCTGATATGCCAATCTTCACAACACAGTGGAAGAGTGCCCATCTACAGGGCAATACCCTGAGTATGTGATGGAACAGGCTGCTGCTGCCCAATCTTTTGGACAACAACAATCTGGTGGCTACAACAAACAACCATATGGATACCAGCACCAAAATGCTGGTTACCAATGGAGAGACCACCCAAATTTGAGGTGAAGACAAGACAATTATATGTAGCCACAACAGATGTTGGCCTTACCTCAAAGGCCACAGTAGCAGTTTAACCAGGGTTATGCCCCAAGGTCAAATTTCCAGCATCAGCAGCAGCCCCAGCAACAAAATCAATTGGTAGTTCCCCCACCTCAGCCCTGAAGCGCTTCTTTTGAGGACCAGGTTTTGACCCAATTGCAGAGCCTTGGACCCTTGACTCAGACTGTGACTTCTCATAGTCAAAGCATAAAGAAAATAGAAGAGCAGCTTGGCCAAATAGCCAATGCCTTGACAAAAAGAGAAGAGGGTAGGTTGCCAAGCCAGCCAGTAGCCAACCTTAAGGGCCAATATTCGATTGGAGAAGACTCCTCAAATTTTGAGGGGGATAATGGCATCATAGCCCTAAGGTCTAGCAAGCTAGTAGACAACAAGGTGGGAAAGGAATAAGGAGAGGTCATTCCAAAGAACTGTCGAGTGAAAGTGAAAGAGACTTTGTTAGAGCACAGAGCCAGGAGTTGCCTGCTACCCTTCAACAAGGAAAAAATAAAGAGGTTGTAGTTGAGCCTTAGCAGGAGATAAAAGAAGAAAAAAGAAAAAAATAAAATTTCAGTCATAGGCTTGCAGCTGAGGAACCAGCAATACCTCAGCTGCCATTTCCTCAAGCTTTGAGTGGCCCTGCCCCTTTTGATAAGGGGAATGCACAGATAGAGGAAATGATGGAGACCTTTAAGCAAGAAAAAATCAATTTACCCCTGCTTGATGCAATCCGACAGGTCCCAGCCTATGCAAAATTTTTGAAAGACCTTTATACTCAGAAAAGGAAGGCCAGAGACCATTTGTCCAAAAAGGTCTTTGCAACTGATACAGTTAATTCTGTATTAAGCATGACAATGCTTGAGAAGTTGCAAGACCCAGGGATACCCACTATTCCCTGCATAATTGGAGACCACACAATTGAAAGGGTCCTTCTAGACCTTGGAGCCAGTGTTGACTTGCTGTCATACAGTGTGTATCAGCAGCTAGGTTTGGGGAAGCTAAAACCCACCCCCATTGTGCTGTTGATGGCTGATAGGTCTGAGAGGAGACCCATGGGAGTGGTTGAGGATGTCTTAGTAGGGGTAGACAAGTTCTTCTACCTTGCAGACTTCCTTGTTTTGGACATGGGCTGCAACAACAGTACATCCCCGATACCTATTATTTTGGGCAGACCATTCTTGGCCACTGCCAATGCATGCATTCAATGCAGGTCTGGGATCATGGAGGTAACTTTTGGACATATGAAGTTGAGCTTAATGTGTACAATAGTGCAAAGTACCCTCAGCTGGACAATGAGGAATGCTTTGCAGTGGATGTACTAGAAGAAGTTGTTGAAGAAGAACTGCCCACTCTGCTGGAGTGGGGCAACATTGTCACAAATTTAACTGAAGTTTAGAACATGGTAGAGGAAGGAAGCCCAACTTTAATGCCAGAAGACATGTCCACATTGAAGTCTTCTGTGGGCTTAGTGCAGCATTCCATTTGGAAACCTACATTGTTGCCCCTTCCTCAAACCAACAAAGCACCAATCCTGCCATCCATCCAACAAGCCCCTGATCTGGAGCTCAAGAAGTTTCCAGATACATTGAAATATGCTTTCCTTGAGAAAGATGAAAAACTTCCTGTAATTATCTCCTCTTCTCTTACCAATGAGCAAGAGGAGGAATTGCTAACAGTTTTGAGGAAGCACAAGAAGGCAATTGGCTGGACCATTGCTGATCTAGGAGAGATTGATGCATCAATCTATATACACAGGATCCATCTAGAGGAGGGCTCGACACCCTCTAGGGAAATGCAGAGGAAACTGAATCCTCACATACAGGAGGTGGTCCTAAAAGAAATCATCAAATTGCTAGATGCTGGGGTGATTTATCCCATTTCTGATTCTGAATGGGTGGCACCTATCCAAGTGGTGCCCAAGAAATCTGGCATAACAGTGATCACAATTGAGTCTAGAGAGCTGAGACCAGCCAGGGAGACCACTGGCTGGGGAGTTTGCATTGATTATCGAAAGCTCAACTCCAAAACCAGAAAAGTCCACTTCCCTCTCCCTTTTATTGATCAAATTTTGGATAAGTTGGCTGGGAAAGCTTTTTACTATTTTCTTAATGGGTACTCAGGATACAACCAGATCCCTGTGCACCCTCTTGATCAAGAGAAAACTACGTTTACTTGCCCTTTTGGCACCTTTGTTTACAGAAGGATGCCTTTTGGGCTGTGTAATGCCCCAGCCACCTTTCAGAGGTGTATGTATGCCATATTTTCTAATATGATTGGCAATTCTTGGAAATTTTTATGGATGATTTTTCTTTTATGGGGACAGTTTTGGCCAATGTCTACAACACCTCAATCTAGTCTTGCAAAGATGTGAGGAGACCAATTTGGTCTTAAGTTGGGAAAAGAGCCACTTCATGGTAACACAAGGTATTGTGTTGGGCCATGTAGTCTCTAAAGACGGGATTGAGGTAGATAAGGCCAAAGTTGACCTCATTGCAAATTTGCCCCCTCCAAGAACAGTCAAACAAATCATCTTTCCTTGGACATGCTAGATTCTACAGGAGGTTCATCAAAGACTTCAGCAAAATTGCTAAACCATTGTGCCACCTGCTCTGCCAGGATGTGCCCTTTGACTTTTCTACTGAATGTCTTGAGGCTTTTGAAACTTTGAAAATTTGCCTCACCTCTGCCCCTGTACTCCAATCACCTGACTATACACTGCCCTTTGAGCTAATGTGTGATGCATCCGACTTGGCAATAGGTGCTGTTTTGGGCCAAAGAAAAGATAAGCTGCCAGTGGTCATTGCCTATCTCAGCAAATCACTTGCTGAAGCACTGCTAAATTACACAACAACCGAGAAAGAGCTTCTGGCAGTGGTTTTTGCGATGGACAAATTTAGACCTTACCTAATTGGGTCTAAAACTGTAATCTTCACTGACCACTCAGCATTGAAGTACCTATTGTCCAAGAAGGATGCAAAAACCAGGCTGATTAGGTGGATACTCTTATTACAAGAGTTTGACATTGAAATCAAGGACAAAACGGGTGTAGAAAATGTGGTCGCTGACCACTTGTCCAGAATTGTTTTGGAAAAAGGTACTGATGACCTTGCTACAAATGATGTCTTCCCGGATGGGCAATTGTTTGCCATCCAATCCTTGGTTCCTTGGTATGCATATATTGTCAATTATCTAGGTATAGGCAAGATTCCTGCCCATTGGATAAAAATGAACAAAGACCTATTTTTCTCACAGGTCAAATTCTTTTTCTGGGAAGAATCTTGCCTATACAAGTATTGTGCAGACCAAATCATCTGGAAATGTGTTCCAGAAAAATGTCCACAGTATTCTGGCCATGTGCCATGAAAATGTCTGTGGGGGCCACTTTAGTGGAAGAAAAATAACTGACAAAGTCTTGTAGTGTGGGTTCTATTGGCCTTCTTTATTCAGAGATGCCAATACACACTGCAAGACCTATGAAAGATGTCAAAAATTAGGACGGTTGTCCAAAAGAAACTCAATGCCTTTGCAGCCCATCCTTGTTGTGGAACTGTTTGATGTGTGGGGTATTGACTTCATGGACCCCTTTCCTCCTTCAAATGATTTTCATTTCATCTTAGTGGCAGTGGATTATGTTTTCAAATGGGTAGAAGCCATGGCCACAAGAACTAATGATAATCAGGTTGTCCTCAAGTTTATAAAGCATAATATCTTCTCAAGATTTGGCACCCCTAGAGCCATTATCAGTGATGGGGGTAGCCATTTTTGCAATAGAAATTTCGAGAGCTTGCTCAAAAAATATTCTGTCACCCATAGGATTGCTACTCCCTACCACCCACAAACCAGTGGGCAAGTTGAAATTTCTAATAGGGAGATCAAGCACATCCTTGAGGGTGAGAATTGGGGTGAAAAAGCTTAATGATGCACTGTGGGCTTATAGGACTGCCTATAAGACTTCCATTGGTATGTCCCCTTTCAGACTGGTTTATGGCAAGGCTTGTCATCTCCCAGTGGAGTTAGAACACAGGGCCTATTGGGCCATTAAACATTTAAATCTAGACCTAACTTCTGCTGGTCATCACAGGTTGCTGTAGCTGTAAGAATTAGATAAGCTAAGGTTGGATGCATATGCCAATGCCCGGATCTACAAGGAAAGGTCCAAAGCTTTCTTTGACAAGGGGCTGTTGAGAAAGAGCTTCATAGCTGGTGACAAGGTTTGGTTGTTTAACTCCAAACTTAAATTCTTTCCTGGAAAATTGAAATCCAGATGGGAAGGTCCCTACATTGTCATAAGTGTTTCCCCATCTGGTGCTGTGAAAATCAAGGATCCTAAGTCTGGGAAAACCTTGAAGGTGAATAGTCAGAGGCTTAAGCCTTATTTCAAAAAACCTGTTGAACCCATGGACACCATTCACTTTCAAGGGGATCCTTCATTAAACTGATCCACAAGTGTGTCAATTTTGTATCATATGTACTTTGGTTTTGCCTTATTTGTCTTGTTTTCTTTTGTTCAAATTCTCTAGGAAATTTTAGTGGCCCCAATCAAATCTGAACCTGTCTGGTTTAAATTTTTTTATTCTTGGTTTGATGATTACTGCTCTTGGATTGATAGTTTTTGTTTGAATGCATAATGTGGGGGGTTGATTTTTGTTGTCTTTGCCTGAATGGTTGATTGTAATGTATCTCGGGTACCCCCCTGGTGGTGACAGTCATGCCTAGGATCCAACCACAGCACATATGGAAAGGGCAGAACAGAGAGCACATGCTCTTTGTCTTATACTTTGTTGTCGCTGGGTCCAAAAGGAAGCCTGAAAGACTCTCGCTCAATACAAAGAGCATACTTCATTAGCTGCCGCGAGATTTCAAGGCTGTCATAAGGTTCAAAAGGAAACCTGAGAACCTCTCGTGCGATCCACATAGAGCTTTTCATTAGCTATCGCGAGATTCAGGAGGCCTGAGAGACTCTCGTGCAGTTCACATAGAACCATTCACTAGCTGTCGCGAGGTTCAGCAGGAAGCCTGAGAGACTCGCGTAATTCAAAAGGAATACTTCATTAGCTGCCGTGAGATTCAAAGGCTGTCGCGCGATTTAAAGTGAACCTCAGAGCTTTTCGCGCAATCCAAAAGGAGACCTGGGAACCTCTCGTGCAATTCACATGAATTCTTCACATACTGTCGCGTGCTCCAAGGTCAACCTGGGAGATTATTGCGCAATCCAAGTTGAATAGCACCTTCACTAGGTTCATTTCCAATCCCATGACCAGATGTTCCAAAGTGCGCCGAGCTTCGCGATAAGTATTTAAACCTCGCGCTTGTCTCCCTTTCCAGTATTCTCTTCCTTCTTCACTCTGTGAAACCCTAGCTTCTGGTGCTCTGCTACCTCTCTCCTCCAGCATCCACTCTACAACCTATCATTCACACCAGGAATCAACAAATTTGCTCCTAGCATCACCCCCATCTATTGCCCTCTGCTCAAAGATCTCGCGGTTCCCTATGCGACAAATCGAACCAAACCCTAGGATTTTAGGGTAGGCACTCAGATCTCAATCTCCCTTTCTCATCTTTCAAGGTAGAAGTTGTAATGGCCCCCAAGAGTGCACCAAAGAAGAGGAGCAAGGATAAGGCTCCTGTTGAGGCCACCCCTAAGAAGGCCAAGACTTCAAAGGCACTTAAAAAAGGGAAGGAAGTGGTTGAGGAGGTGGAGGAGCCAACCCCTGAGTTTTCTACTCCTTCAGAGCTCATGGATTCAATCTCCTTAGAGCCTGAAATAACTTTTGACCTGCCATTCTTTGAGAAGGAGCCTCTCTCTACCCCTGCCGTGCAGTTTATGAGTAAAGCTAGCCAGACACCCTTGATGAGAGGAATCCTAGCACTAGCCTACCCTAGGCTAGTGCAACTCTTTTACCAACACATCAGGGTCAAAAAACACAAGGATGGACAAGTATGCTTGTTGGTGTTGATTGATGATTTTGAGATGTTAGTGAGGCCTAAAGTGATTGCAGAAGTATTGGGCATCCCAGCCGCATTCGACCCTAGCTGTGGATATGGCCCCCCCTGAGTGCCTCAATTGATACAATTGTAAGGGCTTTGACTAGATGATTAAAGGCCTCAGGGGATTCCATCGGAAGAAGGGTGTTGGAGCCAGGACTCCTTTTCATGGACCAGGTCCTTAGAAAGAACATATATTGCTCAGGCCATCAGCAGGAGAGGAGATCACCTATTGCTGATGCAGTCTACTCCTACCTAGGCCATGGCTTCCATGCAGCCTGGCTAATCTTTGAGGCAATGAAGGATCTGGTGGAGAAGTTAGGGACGAACAAGAAGCCTCACACACTCCCCTATGCCAGAGTCATTACCTTGCTGCTAATCAAAGGGGGGTACAAGATAGCGAAAACTGAGCAAACTACCATCCTTGCCCCTACTACTTTTGCTAAGAGGCAATGGAGAATCAGCAGAAGCATGATGGAGGCCTAGAAGAAGAAGAAAGCTGAGGCTCAGGCCCTTCCCAAGCAAGAAAAAGAGGCAGCTGTAACAAGGTCTACCCCTGCTACCAAGGAGGTGCTCCCAGAGCCTGTTACCACCACTGCTGCAGCAGCTCCCATTTCCCCTCCACCTTTTACTCTAGCATCCACTACCCCTATTCCATCTATCTGTCTTCATTATCCATCCCCACACCCCTTTCTCCTGTGATTGGTACTTGGGAGGATACCACCCCCCATGCAAGCCCCTCCCCATCCCCTACCCTACCTCAGTACACAGCGTCAATACCCCCATCAGCTTCACATAAACCTGACAGCCCTCCACTCATTTCCTACAAGAAAAGGAAAACCACTGAGACAACAACCACCATCTCCTAGACACCACCCACAATCCCTTTTATCCCCACTGACACACCTCACCTTGAAGAAGACACCACTCCAGCCATGCCTACCACATCACCATTCCCAGACATTGACTTAAACTTTAACACAACCACAGGATTCGAAGCCTTTATGGCTAGTTTCCTTGACACTATGCCCACCCACTACACCCCCCTCCCGGACTCCCCAACTACATCACACCATCACTCATCAGAACCCCGCTCTCCCCCTCCCTCTACTTTCCATCATGCCCCTTCCTCACCTTTCCAACCTGTGCCATCCTCTACCCAAACTCAACCTCCCAGCCCAGACACACTGACACTCATCCTCTCCCTCATCCAAGACATCCAATCCCAATTATCCACCACTACACACACCCAGGACCAGATGCAGACCCAACTCACATCCATCCAATCCACCATATAGACATTAACCAACCCACCTCCCTCAACAATCCACTACAACCCCCCTGGTCCTTTCCACTAACAAAGAGACCCAAACAGACTTCAGCCTTGACTCACAACCCCCTCCACCACCTACAATCCCTTTAATCTCCACAACCCCACCATTCTCTTTCATACCTTTCACCATTCCCATTTTCCCTCCCCCATCACCCCCTACTCCTACTGAGCCTACCCCATTTTCCTTTCCCCCTATACCCTCCATCCCACCTCTTATCCTACCCCCTCCAACATTCACTGACAAATAGACCCAAACAGACCCAAAACCTGTTCCCCTCCCCCCATAACTAGACTTACCCACTGTTCACCCCCCTAGCCCCACCGAGAACCAATCACAGTTTGCTCCTTCCACTTCTTCTCTGCCCATCGCACCCAAACATTTTTTTTACATCCTTCCCTACCTCACCATCCTCCATGCCATGAGGGACAATCCATATCTTAGGAAGGATGTCTTGAGGGGTATGGCCTAACTTAGGCAGTCAATTGAGACCCCCCTACTACAGCAGATTGATGAAATCAAGGAATCCCACAAGAAGCAATTACTAAGTATCTCCCTGGGGTGGACTAACATATTGGAGGCCTATCAGAAGCCCCAATCTACAGCTGCTTATTATCAGCTGAACGTGGAACTTGAGAAAGCCAACACAACTACAGAGAAGATGAAGGCCAGAATGTTTGAAAAGAGGCTCAACAATGCCCAGGAGATCTTCAGACTCCAAAAGGAAATCCATGAGACTGACCTCCTCAAACACAAAATCCAGATGAAATGCACTCAACAACCCCACTCTCCGTCGCATGCAGGACCACAGCCTAAAGCTACTCTAGAGCCAGCTGCCCAGTCTGAGGAGGTACAACCAAAAATCAAGCCAGATAAAGGGAAGGCCCCTACTGCCCCTCCTTCCTCACTTCCTATAGAGTAGCCTCCACCTACCAAGGCTTCTGCTGCACCTCCAAAAGAGCAAACTTATCCTAAACAGAGGAAAGTCACTGCTAAGAGGACTGCTTATACAACAGCCTCTATAAAAATCAGCAAAGAGCCAGCTGCCCAGTCTGAGGAGGCAAAACCCCCTGGCCAGCTTGAGCCTAAAGCAAAAGGGAAGTCCCCAGTAGCCCCCATTGAGGAAGACAAAGGCAAATCACCTATGGTCCCTCCTGAACCCAAAATCAGAAAGATGAGGGTGAGGGCACCAAAAGCTCCTCCTGCCAAGAAACCATCAGCCCAGCCAAAGAAACCATGGCAGCCTAGAAAAAGGACTCCAGCTGAGAGTAAAGCTAAGAAGAAAACGAGTCCAATTGAGAAGCAAGCACGAAAAAAAGAGGAAAAAGCTGCCCTTAGGAAACATGCTCAGAAGATGGGTTGGGATTGGTTTACAGATTCAGATTCTGACTCCTCCTCTTAGAACCTAGATTGTAGATTAGGTCTTTTGTGCCTTTGCACTTCTTTTCTTGATATTGTAATTACAATTGTACATATTTTTCTAGTTAATAGAATTTTTCATTTTTTTGTATATTGATCTGTTTTGTGTGCTTCTTTAAGTTTTTATTTTATTTTATTTTTATTTTAGTCTTCATTTTGTTCAATTTTGTCAGTATCATGGGAGATGAATTTAGGGAGGCTATTCTCATTTGCAATAGGAATTCATGTGAAGGGTATGTAGATGGCAACTGAATGGATGCAAGTACAGGCCTCAGCACAAATGGTGCACAGAGGTCGAGTGTTGATCTCAATCAACGGATTAAAATGGCTTCATTTTCATAATTGTGGGCCCTGTCTGAGCTTCCTCGCGGAGTCCTGAACACGCACAAAGCAGAATTCCACACCTTCCAGTGTGCAGCTGCGTGATACACATGATTCCCTTAAATACCAAGCCTAAATTTAGACCATCATTTACTGTTAGCTCTCTTTTCCCATACTCCATTGTGCGCTTTATCATTCCCCACACAATCACAATTTATTGCCAAGCTTGGAAAGGGACAAAACTTTATTACGCCGCTTCATTTTCCACCGTCCAAGTCTTTTAAATAGGACATTAGTTCCTCTTCATCTCATCCTTCCTCTTCTAAACCTAGCAGTCCAGCCCTCCTCACAACCATGGCGAATGACAAACCCAACGAGTTCCCTAACAAATTCTACCCTATGTGGTTGGACCCTCCACCGCCTAAGGAGCCGGACCTGTTACAATTTCTTTGGGATGAGTATGAAGAAGTCCAGCGGATCTTGGCCAAGGAAGAGAAGAAAAAGGAGAAGAGAGAGAAGAAGAAGAAAAAAATCGAACCATCTGCATCTCCCCCACCATCTTCCTCCAACCCTCCCCCACCGACTCCCCCTTAATCCCTCTCTCCACCCCCTATTGGGTCTGTTCTTTTTACATCTTTTTGTACTATTTTCTTTATATTATAATGAATGTTTCTTTTGGTTATATACTGTTCAGTTTAGAATTTTTGATTATTTCCGTTTCTCTATTTTCTTCTGTGTTTCTTTGTTCTGTATTCAATCTACTGCACATCCAACCTGGCCTTTGAACCAGTGAGGACACTGCTCCTCATGGTTTGGGGGTGTGGTAGGATAGGTCTGCCAATAGAATAGTTAATTTTATTGCAGTAATGGTGGAATAACTAGGATGAATAAAGTCAATTTCCACCTAACTTGATACAATGAGGAAATTTGTGTAAAAATTAAAATATTTTTGCAGACTTTTCGAAACTGAAAAAGTTAAAATCTTGACACCACCATGAAGCTAACATTAGAAAATTTTTCAGTTAATACTTAGTGGACCTAAGAGGAGAGAAACATATGAAAATACACCCCATGGGTTAATTTGAGGACCATACCTAGTGAGATTTGGGCCCATCATTTTCTTTTGAAGAGTATTTTTGGCATTATTTCTGCTCTGAGGACTGATTGAATCAAGACTTTTCACTAAAAGTTGGGCACCTCCAAATCAAAACTAATTGACAGCACTCATGATACTAAGGAAATGATCCAAGGCCTTCATTTGGACAGTTTGAGCCTGAATATCCAACCTTTTAAAATCTGCCCTTTTGCATACACTAGTTGTTGCTGCTCTAAGTATGCATGATTTATTTGTAGGTTGAAAACATACTTGCGAATGATGAATGCTACTGAATTTGGAAAATTAGAACGAATAAGGAAATATCAGCACAGAGAGAAGTTAATTAGCCTGCAAGATCAGGGCCAATTGTAGCAAGTTTTAAATGTAAGTGAGTAAAAGATCGTCCACAGGGAATTTATTTAAAATGTAAGATAAACCTCCAGATCTGGCCTCTGATCCTATCTACAGAGCAAATAAGATGGGATGTTGAATTTGTCACATTAACTAAATGATAAAAGTAAAATTAAAACTAAGTGATCCAGATCTGAGTTGGGGAGATTTTGATGTACATTAATAAGAATGGAGAAATAATATCTAACTTTGATTTGGTCCTTGATGCAAAAATGAGAATAAATGTAGATCAAATGAGATGTGATCCAATCTTCATCTGGCTACAAGCACAGATGCAAGAGAAAGTAATCTAACTCAAGGGTTAGAGTTAAACTTATGGTTATGGTCTGTCCACTTCAATGGCCACAGACCATCCAATAGTCTTTAATCTTAACCCTTAATTCAGAACGACAAACACCACTACAAATGTTGTGAGAGATTAGGTTGCAAACACAAATTCTCACAGGGATAATGAATTAAGGGAAATTGCTTAAAAAATAGTAAATCTAGAGGAGTCTAGTGCAATAAGGAGATCACAGGGAACCCTCAACACGAATCCAATTGAGAACGTATAGTTCACAGCAACCTTTTCAAATTCACCATTACAATTATAGAGCACAGCTTAAACAGCTCTCGGATTTATAGTCTTGAATATAATTCTCTTTTGAATTACAGAAGTATCTCACAGCTCTCAATTACAACTAAAAGCTAGGCTATTACAGGAGTTTTAGACAAGCTATCTAAATTGGAAATGAGGTAATAGAAATGAAACTCGAAATCTAGATCCCCAAATTGGGCAAATGGTTCATCTATTTATAGTTTCCCCCAAGTCTAGCTCAGATGTGTATCGACCAATCAGAATTGGTTAGATTTGTATCAACCAATGGGAGTCGAGCACAAGGATCCAGATCTGTTTTGGCCAATCAGAACTGCTTGATTTGGTTCAGCCAATCAGATGACAGAGGCATCAATTCTGTTATGTATTTCAAAAAATTTGTTAGCACTTCTAGAAGTTGCCGTCAATTGATTTCATCTTCGGGTGCTCACATGGGGTGGAATATGCCTTTGGTTCGTGCTTAAAATCTTCCAGAATGTCCTTGGGTTTTTAAATGCATTGGGGTGCATGTAAAAGATTACTGAATTACCCTTACAGATGCTAGGAATCTTCAGAATACCATTTCACATAGTTTGGGGAACTTTTCACAAGGTACTGTGACTTCTGAAGCTCTTTTCGCACAGTTCTGGTGCTGTTCGCAAGGAGTTCTCTTCTTTTCTAATAGGTCAGAAATCCTTTCAAAGAGTTCAGGTGCTCTTCGAAAACTAAGCCTAGAGCTTTTAGTTCTTTTCACAAAGTTCAGGTTCTTTTCGAAATGTTCAGATTCTTTTCGAAAAGCACTCTGTAATGCATTCTTCTGTTCGAATAGCTCCACACCTCTTTCCAGGTTACAACCAGCCCTTTGTCCTCTTTAGTTTAGGCATTTTGACAGCTCGTGAGGTTGTCCCTTCTCTTTCTTCCTTTGGATCAACATGGATCATCTTTTTGGCACTTTTAGGCTGCTTTCATGGTTAAGCCTGTCTTTATTGTTAGCTGTAACACAAGCACTTAAAACACTTATTTAGTTCTCTCAAAGGTCTATCAAGGCCCAGGTTAAAGGGCGGAAAATGGTATTTTCTAGTTCTCAACACACCCCCAAACCTAAGCTTTGCTAGTCCCTGAGCAAAGACAAAATTGAAAACAGAATAAAAAGCCACTTTTGTAGGGAACACAGTTGCATTTAGCATATGCAACAAGCCTTTTGAACCCCTAGGTGATCCCCAGTGGAGGAGTGAAGTCTCCTGAGGGTTTTCAGTGAAGGTACCCACAAACTTCTCCAATGAATCAGTTAATATCAATGCAGTTCTGTTAAAGTAGACTTTTATCCAAATAGTTATTCACACTGCATCGATCACCAAGAAAAAAGATCTTCAAGAAAACATTAGTTTAAAACTAAAATTCAGCTGTGATTCCTTTTACCATTCACTCAGTTGGTGTAAAAAAGTTTTTATAAGAAAAATTAATGAAAAGCTTGCCTTCTATTTGAAAATTCAGTTTTGATGTTACCCCAAATAATTTGATTTCAAACTCAACTCTCACCAGGGTTTTCACTCACCATCCAAATATGAGGGTTGTACTATTTCACACAGCTCAAGAGCAATTACGGTCCTCAAATAGGACTGTAAGCAAGAGCATAGGCATTGCTTTTCAGTTCTGAATCAACTGCTCTTTTCTCCATAGATTATACAAATCCTTATCTCCATGTGACAGCTCAATCCATCATTGATCAGTAAGGACTTTGACTTGGGTGGTATTGTGTCTTATGAGTGAACTTTATCAAGAATAAAGAGGTGGGATGGAATTCAAAATTGAGAGGTCAGTCAAGGTAAGGAAGTGGTAGACACATCTTCTTTATTTCAGCCCAATTTCATCTTCTTCTTTGAATTTTCAGAGCCAAAGTGGCCATCTTTTTCTCTTTCTTTTTTCAAATTCCCAATGAAATGACTTTTTCTGATTTTTTTTTTTTTTTCAAAGCACCTTGACTGGAGTGCCACATTTCTTTTGTTGATACATCATTGCCTTCAATTATTTTTCTTCTTCTTCTACCAAACTGTTACCCAACTCTCCTTTCTTTAGCTTCCTTTCCTTTACCTTCTGAATTTTCAGAGTGAGGGTTAAGCTCGATGAGGTTGATTAGGTTGGTTGAAGAGGTTACAAGGAAATCTTGTATTTATAAAGCTCAACTGGTGTGTATCACAAAGGCTGTTTCAAAAGGTGGGGCTTTTTGAAGTTCAAACTGTCCAAAAGGAGGCCTTGAATCATGTCTTTAATATCATGATTGTTGTCAAGTTATTTCAATTTGAATATGTGTAACTTCTATTGATAGTAAGCAGGTTCAACAGTCCCTAGAGCAGAAAAAATTGCCAATTCATATCTCCAAAGAATACATTCCAGGCTTAAGTCTCACTGGGTGTAGTTTGCTATCAAATTCCTGAGGTATATCATCACTGTTTTCTCTCTTTTTAGGTTTACTAAAACATCAATTTTATTTTGAAAATTTTCTGACATTCACTTCATGAAGGTATTGGAATTACTCTAAAAATCAGTTTTTTAAAAAATTTTAACTTCCTCATTTTTCAAAACAACAGGTGTGAAATTACTTCATCTTCAAAAATTCTGCTGTGTTCATAAGCTGCACTGATTTTAACTAAACTATTGGTAATTCTGCTACATCACCCCCAAACCAAAGATGAGCAGTGACCTCACTGGTCCGAAATACATTAGCAAAGAAGCAATCAAACAAAAAGCATAATGTCAGAGAAGAAAGAAAAGGAATGCACAGTAATTACTAATGACCAAAATTTTAATAGAAAACCAGAGATACATATCACAGACCCACAAAACAAACATGTACAATGTAATCTAATAACTGGGGTCAAAATCTGTATCATAAGTTGGTTCAATGGGATCAGAACTGGAGTCACTGTCAGAGGCAGAACTAGAATCAGTATTGGAGTCTGAACTCGATTTAGCCTTCTCCTGGATTGTGTTTTGTAGCTCGGTGTATTCCTCAGATTTTATCTTTTTGGTGAGGCTAATATACTTTTCAAGTCTAGTAGCCCTCAATTTTTCCTGTTCAAGCTGTGCTTGCAACATGGTGACCTTGTGCTGCTCACTCCTAACCATCTGAAAAGTTTGACCCAGCAGGTCCTGCATCTTTTCTCTCTCAAATTTCATGAACAACTCCAATTTCCGAATCTGGTCTTCATAAGGGGTTCTAATGTAAGCCTGCAAATCAGCTAACCCCTTGAGTACATCGCGACAGATATAAGGGTTCTCTTCCATAGCCCTTTTGAGAGTGGCAAATCTGAGAATCGGAATGGAGTGGTAGGGGACCAAAGGAATGCCAACAGTGGGAGCAAAGGAGTCCAAAAGTATGACCTCAGGGTCTGTTTGGGTGGCTTGAGCAGCGACATTAAGGATGGGTGTAGGTGTATCCAAAGGTAGTGCCTCAGGTTCAAATTGGGTAGCATGATCAGACACAGTGGGGATGGGTGAATCTAAAACTATTACCTCTGGATCAGTTTGGGTAGCATGGTCAAAGAATAGCGTATACTGGCTAAGGTGGTTGTTTGGGATGTGGAGGCTAAGATTTGGAGAAGGGAATTTGTCACAGACTGATTGTCTGTGCTGATCTGTAGTTGGGCTTGGATGGATTGGAGAAAGGTAAATATTTGGCTAATTGATTCAGGTGTGGGTGTGGTATGCAGAGTAGGGGCTGGTAAAATTGAAGTAGATGGTTGAGGTGCAATGGGTGAAATGGCTGTAAAGGGGGAAGTAGCCAAATGGGTGAAATGAGGAGGGTCAGGTATAGGTACAGATTCAAGCCCAATATTCTCCAAGATAGATCCCATCAGTGATGAATAAGCCTCTGTAGTGAATATCTCAGGTTTAAGGGTATGAGTTATTTCAGGTGTATGAGTTGAATGGGCAGGTGATCCTGAGAAACTTTGGAGAAGAGGAGTGCTAGGAGATTGTTCAACAAAATCTGGGGCTAAATCTTGGACATTGTTAGGAGAAATTGGTGGTGTGAATATGGCTGGAGTGGTTGGTGTAGAGGGGGAGTCTGCAATTGGGATTATGTTGGTTATGGGAGATGGGACTGCTGGAATGGGTGAGGGAATAGGAGTTGTGCTAGGTGAAGTGGGTGAGATGATAACTTCTTCAACAATGGCTGCAGTTGAAGAGTTGGTCACCACAGGAAGGACAGCTTGTTCAATGTCAGCTGTAGTTGAAATAGGTGCAGCTAAAGAGCTGGTCACCTCAGGGTCTGGTAAAGCAGATTCTTGGGCAGCTGCAGGGGCTGGTTCAGGTAAGGCAGGTTCAATGGAAGCTGCAGGGGCTGGTTCAGGTATGGCAGGTTCAATGGCAGCTGCAGGGGCTGGCTCCGCTTCCTCCCTCATTCTATTCAACATGGTTTGGCTTGTAGTCCAAGCCTTTTTCCCAAAAGCATGAGAAGATATAACTTCAAATGGCTCTTGCTCATCAATGTCAAATTTGGCTCTTAGTAGGGCTGTGATCAACCTACCAAATGGTATTCCAGCTAACTTCTGCTCCTTTTTCAGCTTGGTACTAATATCAGCCATGGCTTCAAAAATCAACATAGGGGCATTGAAGAATTGCCCCTTAGAGATATGAAAAAGAGCCTCTAAAATTGGTGTCCTTCTTTCATGGCTGTGCCCTATGACATAAAAACATCCCCTCAAAATAGAATCCATCAGCAAAAATTGAGGTGCTAAGTCTCTCCTCATGATGGATTGTCCAGTTCCAACTATGCCTTGGGTTGAATGTGCAGCCATTTCTCTAAAAGAGGCTGTTTCTTGTGCGGCCAATGACGGCGGGGATCATATTGAAATGGTATCCCCAAAGCATTTCCAATGTCTTCATAAGTGACAGTTAAATCACAATCATCAATGAAAATTACAAGAGTAGGGACATCAACATCCTTCTCTGTCACTTTTACCAAATTTGGGTACCATAATCTCACCATTTGCGGATAAATTTTCTTTGGAAGAGGGGTTAGGACATTGCTCAGTGAGGCATCCCTAATGTATTTCAAAGATAACTGGCATTCAAGTTTGTTGTAGAAAAAGGTCTCATCAACAATAAACTCTAGGATCAGCTTCTGAGATTCAATGAATGGGTTTAGTAGTACCAAATGCAAAGGCAGAGGAGGAAGCTCAGGCTCAGGACTAGCAGCAGCTGTGGGGGTGGGTTCCTCATATCTAACCTTCTTTCCTTTCTCAGTCCTGTCAGCTTTATCCATTGATAGTTTCCTTTTAGCTGAGGTTTTTGCTTTTCCTTTTGGGGTGAATTTGCTAATTTTCTTAGCAAAAGATTTTGGGAACATTGCAGCCAATGATTTTTCAGCTTTCGCCAGTTAAAACTTTGTTTGAATCTCCCACAATGAATGCTGATACCAAATTAAACTTTGCAAAACACAAACAGAGGAAACGTACAGAAAAATATCGAAATCTAGGGTTTTGTTTGAACTTATTGATCCCTTGATGAAGTCCACCAGAATCAGAAGCAAAAAGTCCCTCTCTTCAAGTGCAATCCGTCGAACAAATATGAAGAAAATTGGGGCTGAATTCTAAAAACACGCAAGGAAGGAAAGAAAAAGGGTTTTCTGTGAAACAGGACGCTCTGAGAAGGCTTTCGAATATGAAACCCTTGCTTCGAAAGGGTTTAAATATGCTCAAAATGATATTCACAAAGTATCTTTGAAGTTTTTGAAAAGTTTAAAACAGTTCTTTTTACAAAAGAGAATGGAATCAGTACCATTCGAAAAGCAAATAGCTTCAAAACCAACTTTTCGAAAAGCAAAATGCTTCAGAAACAACTATTCGAAAAGCAAAACATTCTTTTCGAGTAGTTAGTTATAGGGCCAGATCCTTTTCGAAAAGAAAATTAAACTTTTCAAAATGTATTTTTTTCTTTAGCGAATTAATTTTTCACATATTATAACTTTTCGAATTGAGTGTAAACATGACTAAAAACAGAGAAGAATAAACTATGCAAAAACTACAAAACAAACATGAGTAGAATACATATGATACAGTTGTTTAACATCAGATTTGTGGAGGCTCTTGATGATAGATGGTCAGCACAGGCTTCAGGGTATTTTCAACGCATGGTTTGAGCCTCTGCCCATATACTTTCAAGGTTCTCCCATCACTTGGGTCCAAAATTTCAACAGCCCCAGAAGGAGATGCATGAATGACAGTATATGGCCCTTCCCATCTGGATCTCAACTTTCCAGGAAAGAACTTAAGTTTTGAGTTGAATAACCATACCTTGGAACCATACCAACTATGAACTCTTTTCTCAGCAAATTTTTGTCATAGAAAGCCTTAACTTTTTCTTTGTAAGATCTTGCATTAGTGTATGCATCCATCCTCAGCTCTTCTAACTCAGCAAGCTGCAGTTTCCTGTGATTACCAGCAGTAGTGAGATCCATGTTCAAGGTTTTAATAATCCAAATGGCTTTATATTCTAACTCCACTGGTAAATGGCATGCTTTACCATAGACCAATCTGAATGGGGGCATGCCAATTGGGGTTTTATAGGCTGTCCTATATGCCCATAATGCATCATTTAGCTTAAAGGACCAATCCTTTCTGTCCTTCTTCACAGTCTTTTCTAGTATATGTTTGATTTCTCTATTGGAAATCTCCACTTGTCCACTGGTCTGTGGATGATATGGAGTAGCTACTCTATGAGTCACAGAGTACTTTTTCAATAAAGCTTCAAAATGCTTATTACAAAAATGGCTTCCCCAATCACTGATAATAGCTCTGGGGGAACCAAACGTGGAAAAAATGTTGCCTTTTAAAAATTTCAAGACAACTCTATGATCATTGGTTTTAGTAGCTGTGGCTTTAACCCATTTGGATACATAATCCACAGCTACTAAGATGAAATTACAACCATTTGAAGGAGTAAAAGGTCTCATAAAATCTATCCCCCAAATATCAAATAATTCAACTACCAAAATGGGCTGTAAAGGCATTGAGTTTCTCTTGGAAATGCTGCACAATTTTTGGCAGTTCTGACAAGACTTACAGTGCTGCAGTGCATCTTTGAAAAGTATAGGCCAATAAAATCCACACTGCAAAACCTTTGCAGCAGTTTTGTTTCCACTAAAATGGCCTCCACAGGTCTGTTCATGACACATGGAAAGTATGCTATGAAAGTCTTCTTCAGGGACACATCTTCTAATTATTTGGTCTGCACAAATCTTGAACATATAAGGATCCTCCCAAATAAAATGTTTGACCTTTGAGAAGAAAAGATCTTTATCCATTTTATTCTAGTGTTGAGGAGTTCTTCCAGTAGCCAAAAAGTTGACTATATTTGCAAACAAAGGGGTGTGTATACTGATAGCAAAAAGTTGCTCATCAGGGAAAGATTCATTTATAGGCAGCCTATCAATCTCAGCAGTTAGAATTCTAGGCAGGTGGTCAGCCACCATATTTTCCACACCCTTTTAATCTTTAATCTGCAAATCAAATTCCTGTAATAGGAGGATCCACCTGATTAATCTTGGTTTGGTATCCTTCTTAGATAGAAGGTATTTCAAGGCTGAGTGGTCAGTGAACACCACTATTTGTGAACCCAAAACATATGACCTAAATTTATCCAAAGCAAAAACAATTGCCAGTAGCTCCTTCTCAGTTGTTGTGTAATTGAGTTGTGCATCAATCATTGATCTACTGGCATAAGCTATGACATGAGGCAACTTATCCTTTCTCTGCCCAAGAACAGCTCCCAAAGCATAGTCTGATGCATCACATATCAGCTTAAAAGGCAGTGAATAGTCTGGAGACTGTAGTATTGGAGCTGAAATCAAACAATTTTTTAAGAATTCAAATGCCTTCAAGCATTCATTGTTGAAAACAAAAGGGACATCTTGGCGCAATAAATGACAAAGGGGCTTGGATATTTTGCTGAAGTCCTTAATGAACCTTCTGTAAAATCCAGCATGTCCTAGAAAACTTCTGATTTGCTTAACAGTTTTGGGAGGTGGCAAATGTGTAATTAAATCAATTTTTGCTCTGTCCACCTCAATGCCCTTGTGGGAGACAACATGGCCAAGGACAATGCCTTGGGTGACCATGAAATGGCTCTTCTCCCAGCTCAAAACTAGATTGGTTTCTTCACATCTCTGTAACACCAAGTTGAGATGATGTAAACACTGGGCAAAACTATCTCCATATATTGAAAAATCATCCATAAAAATCTCCATAAATTGGTCAATCATATCAAAGAAAATGGAGTACATGCATCTTTGAAAGGTAGCAGGAGCATTACAAAGACCAAAAGGCATTCTTCTATAGGCAAAAGTGCCAAAAGGGCAAGTGAATGTGGTCTTTTCCTGATCTTGTGGATACACAGGAATCTGGTTGTAACCAGAGTAACCATCAAGAAAACAGTAATAAGCTTTTCCTGCTAGCTTATCTAAAATTTGATCAATGAATGGAAGAGGGAAATGGTCTTTTCTAGTCATTGTGTTTAGTTTTCTGTAATTAATACAGACCCTCCAACCAATTGTCTGTCTGGTTGACATAAGCTCACCAGAATCTGAGGTTACAACAGTGATCCCAGATTTCTTAGGTACCACCTGTGTAGGTGCCACCCAAGATGAATCTGAAATGGGGTAAATGACCCCTGCATCAAACAACTTAACAACCTCTTTCATGACCACTTCTTGCATATGATGATTTAGCCTCCTTTGCATTTCCCTAGAAGGCTTTGCATCTTCCTCCAAATGAATTTTATGCATGCAAACAGCTGGACTGATTCCTCCCAAATCAGCAATAGTCCAACCAATTTCCCTCTTATGCTGTTTCAATACAATCAACAACTCTTCCTCCTGCTCCTCAGTGAGGGAGGAAGAAATAATCACAGGCAGTGTTTTATGGTCTCCTAAAAACACATATTTCAAATTTTCTGGCAACTGTTTCCGCTCTCCATCAGGTGGACTGAGAACAGAAGGTAACAAAGGTACCTTTGCTGTTTGTGGAAGGGAAAGAATAGCAGGTTTCCATGAAGAGAACCTTCCTGATTGATCATGAGTTCCTTGCACAGCATTTACTTCCTCAGACTTTGAGGTACAAAATGTTTCTTCCTCAGCATTTCTCCAAGCATCTTTAAAATCTGCGGTTAAATCTTCACACTGCAAAAACTGTGGTAAAGTTTCTTCTACCAGTTCATCCAACAAATCAATAAGAAAACATTCCTCAGAACTGAATTGAGGCTGTGTAACTACATTGTAGACATTTAACTTTACCTTCATATTTCCAAAAGACACTTCCATAATACTAGATCTGCATTGAATGCAAGCATTGGCTGTAGCCAGGAATGGTCTCCCCAAAATGACAAGGATGGAAGTTTTACTTTTTGTAGGTTCCATGTCCAATACCAAAAAATCAGCAGGGTAGAAAAACTTATCTACTCCTACCAACACATCCTCAATCATCCCAACTGGCTTTCTTTCAGATCTGTCTGCTAGTTGTAACACCACATGGGTGGGTTTTAACTCTCCCAAACCTAGTTTCTCATATACAGAATATGGAAGCAGGTTGACACTAGCACCTAAATCTAATAAAGCCTTTTCAATGGTATGTTCCCCAATAATGCAAGGGATTGTGGGGATTCCAGGATCTTCAAATTTAGGAGGTGTGGTAATGGACAAAACCTGATTAACTCTTTCCACCGCAAAGACCTTCTTGGATAACTGTATCCTAGATTGTCTTTTGTGAGTGCAAATATCTTTCAAAAATTTTGCATATGCTGGGATTTGTTTGATTGCATCAAGCAAAGGTAGATTTATCTTGACTTGCTTGAAAGTCTCCATCATTTCATCTATTTTTGTGTTCCCTTTATCAAAAGGGGATGCAGATTTCATGGCATGGGGAAATGGTAAATGAGGAACTAGTCCTTCATTTACAGCTTTAGAATCATTATCATAATCTTTTTGATTTTTCTGTTTTTCATTTTTTTTATTTTTCTGAGGTACATCAAGACTCTAATGCTAACATCATGTCGCTTCGCCGATATCTCTAGCAGTTTCCTCAATTTTTTCTTCTTCCTTTTCAGTACCCACATTGTTATTTACAATTCTTCCACTTCTCAAAGTAGTGACAGCTTTTACTTCTTCACGAGAAATAGAAACCTCTCCAACCATGAACTGTCCTTTGGGATTGTTCATAGGTTGGCTGGGTAACCTGCCTTCCTCTCTTTTGGCCAAAGTATTTGAAAGTTGACCCAATGCTTCTTCAATCTTCTTTATGCTCTGACTGTGAAAGTTTACAGTCTAAGTTAAAGCCCCTAAATTCTGGAGTAAATTTAGAACTTGGTCTTCAAAAGAAGGGGATCTGGAAGGGGTTGGAACTGGAGCCGATTGTCAGTCTGTGTTGTTGTGGAATGGGTCATAAAATTTGGCTTGGTATAAAAATTCTGCTGATAAGGCTGAGCAGTTTTGAAAGGTAATTGGTTCTTTGGTTACGGCTGCTGTTGTGATTGATAATTGCCCTGGCTCTTTCTTAAATTGGGGTGCCCTCTCCATGCATATTCATTTGACTGCATCTGTCCAAATGATTGGGCAGCATGCGCTGGCTCCACCACCAAATCTAAGAACTGTGGTGCAGCTGGACATTGATCAAGTGAATGCATAGGGGACTGACATATCAGACATGCCTCCCCTACTCTTGCAACCATTGGATTTTTAAGTGAGTCCATCAATCTATCAAACTTCGTGGTTAAATTATCCATCTTCCTTTCCAACTCATTCACCTCATAAATTTTTCCTTTGGTGGTTTGCTGATTGTTCAACCTAGCAGGATTCTCAATGTCTCTTGACAAAGATTCCTGTTGAGTTAAATTTTCACCAATTACTTCAAATAAATCCCAGACCTCCTCAACTATTTTTTATAAGTAGGAGCCTCCACAGGAAGCATCTACCATATTCTTGCCCTTTTGATCAATTCCTTGATAGAAGCTTTAAACAAGCTGCCATCGGGGAATTTGATGATGAGGACATTGCCTTAAAAGTTCTTTAAACCTTTCCCATGCTTCATGGAAAGTTTCAGTTGAGTGTTGTGAAGAGGAAATAATATTTTATCTCAACTGGCTGGTCTTAGACATAGGGAAGTATTTGGCTAAAAATTGACACTGCAAATCATTCCAAGAAATGATACTATTTGGTGCCAACATAGACAGCCATGCTCTAGCTTTGTCCTTTAATGAAAAAGGAAAGAGCCTAAGCTTGGTTGCCTCTGGACCCAGTCCAGCTATGTCGAATGTGGTACAAAGAGACAGGAACTCATCCACATGCTTGTATGGATCTTCCTTACTTAAACCATGGAAGGAAGGAAGCATCTGGATAGTTG
This sequence comes from Chloranthus sessilifolius, assembly GCA_021018995.1. NCBI lineage: Eukaryota > Viridiplantae > Streptophyta > Magnoliopsida > Chloranthales > Chloranthaceae > Chloranthus > Chloranthus sessilifolius. Next base: position 102,398,680 of record CM037584.1, on the reverse strand, counting down.
ATGATTTGATCTCATAATTTCCTTCAACAGTAGGAAATTGAATGCAAAATGGAGAATTATATGCACCAGGTGCAAAGTAATCCCTCAAAATTCTAGGTTCTTCACCAATAGTAGTAGTCTCAGCAGAATTTTGTGATGTTTGTCTAGTTCTTAGTAGTCTTTCAACTTCTAAATTCAGAGGGACAATCTCAGGATTGAGAGTCCTCCTACCAAACATACAACACAGAAACAGAGAATCAAATTATGCACAGTAAACCTTCAGTATTCCTTTCAAAGTATGTTCCACGCTCAAAGTGTATATGAATAACTGCACAGATTTAAACAATAGAATAGTTAGCACTGATGCAATAATAAAATAAAAACTTAGGTCTACCAATTTTAAAATAAATTCCCCGGCAACGGTGCCAAAAACTTGTTGTTGCTCTAAGTGTGCATGATTTATTTGTAGGTTGAAAACATACTTTCGAATGATGAATGCTACTGAATTTGGAAAATTAGAACGAATAAGGAAATATCTGCACAGAGAGAATAATTAGTCTGGAAGATCAGGGCCAATTGTAGCAAGTTTTAAATGTAAGTGAGTAAAAGATCGTCCATAGGGAATTTATTTAAAATATAAGATAAACCTCCAGATCTAAGCTACCAGATCTGGCCTCTGATCCTATCTATAGAGCAAATAAGATGGGTGGTTGAATTTGTCACATTAACTAAATGATAAAAGTAAAATTAAAACTAAGTGATCTATATCTGAGTTGGGGAGATTTTGATGCACATTAATAAGAATGGAGAAATAATATCTAACTTTGATTTGGTCCTTGATGCAAAAATGAGAATAAATGTAGATCAAATGAGATGTGATCCAATCTTCATCTGACTACAAGCACAGATGCAAGAGAGAGTAATCTAACTCAAGGGTTAGAGTTAAACTTATGGTTATGGTCTGTCCACTTCAATGACCACAGACCATCCAATAGTCTTTAATCTGAACCCTTAATTCAGAACGAGAAACACCACTACAAATGGTGTGAGAGATTAGGTTACAAACACAAATTCTCACAGGGATAATGAATTAAGGGAAATTGCTTAAAAAACAGTAAATCTAGAGGAGTCTAGTGCAATAAGGAGATCACAGGGAACCCTCAACACGAATCCAATTGAGAACGTACGGTTCACAGCAACCTTTTCAAATTCACCATCACAATTACAAAGCACAGCTTAAACAGCTCTCAGATTTGTAGTCTTGAATACAATTCTCTTTTGAATTACAGAAGTATCTCACAGCTCTCAATTATAACTAAAAGCTAGCCTATTACAGGAGTTTCAGACAAGCTATCTGAATTGGAAATGAGGCAATAGAAATGAAACTCGAAATCTGGATCCCCAAATTGAGCAAATGGTTCATCTATTTATAGTTTCCCCCAAGTCTAGCTCAGATGTGTATCGACCAATCAAAATTGGTTAGATCTATATCAACCAATGGGAGTCGAGCACAAGGATCTAGATCTTTTTTGGCTAATCAGAACTGCTTGATTTGGTTCAGCCAATCAGATGACAGAAGCATCAATTCTGTTATGTATTTCAAAAAATTTGTTAGCACTTTTAGAAGTTCCCGCTAATTGATTTCATCTTCGGGTGCTCACATGGGGTGGAATATGCCTTTGGTTCGTGCTCAGAATCTTCTAAAATGTCCTTGGGTTTTTAAATGCATTGGGGCGCGTGTAAAAGATTACTGAATTACCCTTGCAGATGCTAGGAATCTTTAGAATACCATTTCGCATAGTTTGGGGAACTTTTCACAAGGTACTATGACTTCTGAAGCTCTTTTCGCAGTTACGGTCTTTTTGGAGTTCTCTTCTTTTTGAATAGGTCAGAAATCCTTTCGAAGAGTTCAGGTGCTCTTCGAAAACTAAGCCTGGAGCTTTTAGTTCTTTTTGCAAAGTTCAGGTTCTTTTCGAAATATTCAGATTCTTTTTGAAAAGCACTCTGTAATGCATTCTTCTGTTCGAATAGCTCCACACCTCTTTCCAGGTTACAACCAGGCCTTTGTCCTCTTTAGTTTAGGCATTTTGACAGCTCGTGAGGTTGTCCCTTCTCTTTCTTCCTTTGGATCAACATGGATCATCATCTTTTTGGCACTTTTAGGCTGCTTTCATGGTTAAGCCTGTCTTTATTGTTAGCTGTAACACAAGCACTTAAAACACTTATTTAGTTCTCTCAAAGGTCTATCAAGGCCCAGGTTAAAGGGTGAAAAATGGTATTTTCTAGTTCTCAACACTAGTTGAGCCTTAAAAATCGTACTTCTTTTTTACAGACACCAGAATACTTGCACCTTAACCTCATGACCTGATTCAACCTCACCCTCACTCTGAGAATTCAGAAGGTAAAGGAGGAGTTAAAGATAGTGAGAATGGTCCAACATTCTGTGGAAGGTGAAGAAAAGCAACTTGTGAACAGCAATGTATCAATGGTATTTGTGTGGCAGTTCATCATAAAAAAACCACAAAAATGATGGGATAAAAATAAAAATAGAAAAAGAAAGAGAAGTCTAGAGAAGAACATCATCTAAAAATTGAAAAGAAGAGGAGAAGCTGTCCACTTTGATTCTGGAATATAAAAAGAAAGATGAAGTTTTGCTGAAATGAATGTTGTGAAGTCATGAATCACTCCCTACCTTGCTGATTTCTTAATTTTGATTCCCTTTTTACCCCTTGATTCTTTACATCCCTCACCCATAAGCCACATTTCAACCCATTCAAAAAGACCTTGTGGATCCAAAGTAAAATGAGCTGTCATGTGGAGATGAGGAGTTGTCCAGTCTATGGTGAAAAGTCATGAGGATGTCAGAAATTAGAAGCTTTGCCTATGCTCATGCTTGCAGGCCCATTTGGGGTCTATAACTGCTCTTGAGCTGTTTTGAGAGATAGCCCTAGTGAGCATTGGTCTAAATTTTGACTTCATTGGGGTTGTATCCAACCCGAATTTTGAATTTAAGGCAAGCTGGGTACTGATTTGTACACATTGAATTTCTAATGTAAAATGAATGGTGGTGATGCAAACACATGTTGACTTTTAAGTTTTAAAGGGCCTACACCACTGCTGCAGTTTCCTCTAAGTGTTAAAGAATGGGTGTGGAATGAAGCTTTGTACATTGAAATCTGTGTTGTCATTAACTGCACTATACTTAACTGTTCTAATGGTGAAGTTTGTGGGTGTCTTCACTGAAAACCCTCAGGAGACTTCACTCCTCCACTAGGGATCACCTAGGGGTTTAAAAGGCTTAGTACATATGCTAAATGTACCTGTGATCCCTACGAAAGTGGCATTTAATTAGTTACAGCTTTGCTAAGGGACTAGAAAAGATTAGGTTTGGGGGTGTGTTACGACCTGAAAAGTACCACTTTTCACCCCTTAACTTAATCTCTGTTAGATCCTGAATCATTTAATAAATGTGTTTTAAGTCTATCCTGTAGGTAATAAGCAGAAGCTACAATTAAGCCCCTAACCATGCCAAGAAGCCTACTGTTGCCCTAGAAGTTCCTCAGAAGAAAGAACGTTGAACCTAGACAGAGAATTGGCCACATCAGAGGCACAACAAAGCATAACCAATCAAGAAGAATGCCTCACGCAGATGTCGCAGGGTTCAATTGAACTAGAGAGAATGCTTCACGCAGTTGTCGCAGGCTTCTGAAGGTTGCACATCAACTGCTCGCGCCGTTCTCGCACGGTTTGATGACAGAAGGGATTGAAAAGTAAACTTTGCACGGTTCTCACGAGGCTCAGTCATAAGCACTCGCAAGGCACTCGCGCAGTCTCACACAGCTAAAGAAATGAGTCTTCAATCTTTGTGTGATTCACTGAAGAGAGAGAGCTCCAGACATTCCTGCGTGCAGCTGTCACACAGTTGCCGCGGGATACAAACTTTCAATGAACTGCTTGTGCAATCCAGACACCCATGCACATTGTCTCTTCGCGAGATCACCGCGCGATTCACCAAGTAATGAACTACGTGCAATTCCTGCGCCATTCAAATGGAAAGAGCAATCCCGCGATGACCAGAGCATCCTCGCGATGACCAAAGTACCAATCTCGCGACGGAAAGATCTTCAAGTCAAATCAACCCCGCGATGCCAATTCTATCATGCGATAAGATCTGGAAAGCCTTTCTTCCTAGCGAGGCTCAGGTTCTTAACTTCTCCCCACTTCTATAGGGGCAATATGGGAACTTCCAGCAATTAGGGCACGTACTCCAATGCTCTAATCTTTGTGCACGTGCCCTGAGGCATCTAAGGAATAGAAATGGGCCATGATAGCATTGATAAATTAGGGTTTTCCTAACCCTAATTCACAGAGAGCCGACTGCTATATAAGCCTAAGCCTAGCTTAGGTTTAAGGGACTGACTTCTGTACTCCTTTAAAACCGATTGTAGAATTATAGTAGGCTAAGGTTAGGGTTTAGGAGTTTTCTTTTTCCTTTTCTCTTCTCTCCATAGTCTAGCACTTGCTGGCTATGCCTTTGTATGATCATTTGATATAGTTTTAGTGGAGTTTTGTAATAGGATCTATGGCACGTATGAGATTGGTGTTTTTTGTGAGTTATTCTGTACAAGGCTGCTGCCTTGAGATCCTCCATTGCTAAGTTGTATTGTAAGCAATGGAGGATTGTCTTTAAGGTTTTACTTAGATCCAAGTGACCTGTGTGTCTAGGTTAGGCACATTGCAGGCCTAGCCCCCACCACAGGACCCACTAAATCTGAATCCCCATGGGAGCTTGAGCTGGTAGCCTTGTGAACATGGTGGCGGCAGCAATGTTCTTGTTCTTTCTTAGACCTCTGTGAGGATGATAGCCTCTGTGGATAGTCTGTGACCATTCAAGTGGATAGATTATAGCCCTAGGGTGAGGCCAATCCACAGATCTAAGACAGATTCTTCTTCTCTGTACTTGTGCTTGTAGCCTTGTGAGAGATTGTGCAGAGACAAACTCCCTGTATTTGTATAGACCCACCATCAGATGGCAGATCTGATCTGGCTGTAGAGATTGTAGGCTTGTGACTGGATCACTGCTGTCTTTCTAAAGCAGTGAACAGTCAAGCTTAAAAGCTAGTACTCAAACTCTTGCTGGTTCTGTGTGTCCAGGCTAGTGCACGTTGTAGGCCAAGCCCCACACATAGAACTTTAGAGGTTGAGGTTCCTATGGATTCTTGAGCTTTTAGCCTAGATAAAATAGTGCCTACAATGATAAACTTGTTCTGACCCATCTCTAGATTGTGGTTCCCCTATTGGATAGTCTGTGACCATTTAAGTGGACAGGTTATAACCATAAGGGATTGGATCATGGCACAGGGGTGAGTTGGATCCTTTCTCCTCTTTGGTGATAATGTAGCCATTGGACAGGATTTCTATAGTAGTAGATCTGAGTCTGAGTTATAAGACCCATTAGATCTGTACCTAATATCATGCTTCTCACCCTTTTATATTTATTTTCTCACACTCCATCCTCGTTCTTAACCCTTTTTGTAGTTTAGTCATTAAGTTACCTTAGGATTTAGACTATAGTGACCTTAAATCCCCTTCCATTTAGGATTTCCAGATCTGGAGAGCCTACTAAAGATAGCTCCCTCGGAGCTTTAGATCAACTTTCCCTGTGGGACAAACTCTTACTTATCAAAACTTGCTACAACAGGCCCTGTATCTTGCAGGACTGTGTATTTTAAGGCTTGCTACTCCGTAGTTTTCAATCCACCTTTGAGTCATTTTCACTAACCCCATTCTTATCACTGTCTCTAATAAAGGCAGTAGCAAGCACTTAAAAATAGCCTGACAAGTTTTTGGCACTTCACTTCCAAGCTCTGATGGGAGCACTAAAAGACGGTCATGTATCAAACAAAGTATCCCCAGATGAAGTGGGACAGATGATTGGCCAGGTGTTGGCTCCCAACTCCATCTCATTTTCGGACGCTGACCTCTCAGTAGGAGGGAACCACTCTAGGGCCCTCAATATCATAGCAGAAACTGAGAATATGGTGATACCTTTGATACTAGTAGACAATGGTTCGATATTAAATGTATGCCCACTGTAGACTGCGACCAAGATTGGGGTTGACCCGTCAATGTTTTGACCATCCAGAATAGGGGCCCATGGTTTCGATAACACAAGGGGGGAAGTGATAGGAGAAGTCAATCTTAAGCTCACCATTGGGCTAATGACCTTCACAATCCCATTCCAAGACATGGACATTAAGTCCTCTTTCAACCTGTTGCTAGGGCGCCCATGACTACATGAAATCGGGGTGGTACCCTCCACTCTACATCAATAACTCAAATTTATATATGACTAGAAGGTTATATCTATTATGGGTGAAGGGCGAGAAGAAAGAGAAAAAATAGCCCACAACATCAAAAATCTCAAGGTGCTAGATGTACCACACACAACTGAGGACAGAGAGTTTCATAGTTTTTAATATGATGTGTTAGAGGCAGTGGCCCCAGAATTCCCTGGAAAGGTCATCGAAAAAATTGGTGGAGAAATGGTTGCGGCAGTGACCATGCTCCAAAAGTGGGGCTACCGAAAAGGAAATGGTTTAGGTCCTTGCCTATAAGGAAGGGGAGACCCCGTCAGAACCAAGGATGGACAACAAGTCAAATTTGACTTAGGCTATAAGCCTACTGAAGAAGTAGTCTGAGAGGTCAAGGAAAAGGCTCGAATCGCTGCTACAGCCAAAGTCAATGGGATAGACCTAAAAGATGAACCCCAATCACGGTCTCACATTCGAAGCATGTTCGTGAGCACAAGGGTCATAAAAATTGATCAAAATGGGGGAACAAAGCTGACCCCGCATAAACCGGTGGCTATCCATGAAACCAACCAAAAAATCATTCCCCCTGATATTGAAATAGACCTAGCCTCCCTATCCTTGTTTGAGGAGGAGATACTCTTGCCTGTACAACCACCTGGCTTAACCCATCCCAAGCCCATGCTAATATTTGCAGACCAGATGTAAGATGAACCCATGGTTAACATGATGGGAGCCAATCCTCAGAAACCATCTCAGTCCATATCTTCAGTAGAACCAGGTAAAGGTGAGCCACCTCAGGTGAGGAACTGAGCTTCAATGCCCCTAACTCTGAAAGCATCAAATGACTAAAAATACGGCACCAGCTTCCAAAAAAAAAACCTATAAAAAGTGAGATTAACCCTTGGCAGGCAATAGTATGTGTGTATAGAGACCTACCTTGCCAAGGGCCCATCTCCAAAGAAAGGAAAGCCATAAAAAAATAGAAAAAATGCAAAAAACTCTAAAATTATTATCTTTTAAAATTATTGAAAAAGCAAGAAAATAGATGCCTTAATTGAAAAGCCCGTCCGACGTGAAGTCGACCTCTTTCCTGTAGAAATACAAGAACTAGGAGTCATGGATCTGGATGGCGAGGACTTAATCGAGGAGCTTCCCAATGAGCTCCTTGAACAATAAGCCGATATTGAGCATGGCCCTACCCTGATCGTTGAAGAGACTGAAGAGGTCAATCTGGGTACTGAGGCGGTTCCTAGAATCACTAAAATCGAAATAAGTCACTGTCTCCCGAGGAAAGAAAAAGTATGATTGATTTCCTTAGGTCATACCAAGACGTCTTCATATGGTCATACCAAGACATGCCTGGTTTGGACACCGATTTGGTCGAGCATGAGCTACCACTATATCCCGATGTAAAGACAGTCAAACAGAAGCTAAGGCATCTCTAACTAGAATGGATGTTGAAAGTAAAGGATGAGGTCATCAATTAGTACAATGTCTGATTTCTTATGGTCTCTAAATACCCATAGTGGTTGGCCAACATTGTCCCAGTGCTGAAGAAAGATGGAAAGGTTCGCATGTGCATCCATTTTAGAAATCTTAACAAAGCGAGCCCAAAAGACGACTTCCCTTTGCCACACATCGACATCTTGGTCGATAACATTGCTAAGCATGGAATGCCCTCATTCATGGATGGGTTTTCTGGCTACAATCAAATCAAAATGGTAGAGGGAGATCAAGAAAAGACAGCGTTCATCACTCCATGGGAAACCTTTTGCTACCGAGTCATTTCGTTCGAATAAAAAAATACTGGGGCAACATATCAGAGTGCGATGACTACACTGTTCTATGACATGATGTACGGAGAAATTGAGGTGTATGTGGATGACATGATAGCCAAGTTTCAAGAGAGAGGTGATCACTTGGTGAGCCTCCAAAAACTATTTGAAAGACTTAGAAAGTACAAGCTACGTCAAAACCAACAAAAATGCGCATTCGACGCCATGTCAGGAAAGCTACTGGGCTCCATCATCAGTAGGAGAAGCATCGAACTTGACTTGATCAAGGTAAAAGCTATCGTCGAAATGCCACCACCATCTACTGAGAAAGAGGTCAGTGGCTTCTTGGGAAGAATAAAGTATATTAGTCAATTCATTGCACAGTTAACTCCTATCTGTACATCGATATTCAAATTATCGAGAAAAGATTCGCCTGTCGAATAGAACGAGGATTGTCAAGTCACGTTTGATAAAATCAAAGGTTATCTTCTCAACCCCCCAGTTTTGATATCACCAGTACCCGAGAGACCACTCTTAATTAACCTCTCCATGAAAGAATTCTCGATGGGGTGTGTCTTAGGGGAGCACGACGAAATCGAAAGAAGAGAGCATATCATTTATTATCTAAGCAAGAAATTCACTAACTATGAGACACGCTATTCTCATCTGGAGAAAGTATACCTGACTCTCGTATAAGCTACACAGAGACTTCACCACAACTTGCTATCTCAGGCAGTTCTCCTTCTCACACAAATGGATCTGTTGAAGTTCTTATTTGAAAAGTTAACTCTCACTGGGCGGACTGCACACTAAAAAGTTCTCCTATCAGAATTTAACATCATGTACGTCACCCAAAAATCAATCAAGGGGTAAGCACTTGCTGATCATCTCTCCGAGAATCTCCTGCCTGATTATGAGCCTCTGAGAACGGAATTCCCTGATGAAGATATTTTGTTGATGACAGAGGATGACACAGAGGAAACAAGGGAGTCCTGGGTAATGCACTTTGACGAGGCATCAAATGCTGAAGGTCAAGGAGTTGGAGCTATTCTAATCTCGCCAAAAGGGTCCCATGTATCAGTCTCCGTTAAGCTCAATTTTCCTTACACCAATAATATGGCCGAATATGAAGCATGAATAGCCGGCCTACAAGTAGCTCTGAACCTGAATGTAACTCATCTCTGGGTATTTACTGACTCATAGCTAATCATATGCCAAACCAATGAAGATTGGAAGATGAAGGATGAGAAGTTGATTCCATACCATGAGCACCTCTAAGATCTAATAGCATGGTTCAACGATGTTACCTTCTCCTATATCTCGCGAGCAAGAAATCGATTTGCCAATGCACTTGCAACCTTGGCATCAATGGTCGAAATTTCCTATGGCATTGAGATGAAGCCAATCATGACTGGATAGAGAAATGAGCATGCCTTATGCTTACAAATGGAGGGATCAGTAAAGTTAGGTGATGAGCCTCCATGGTTCTCAGATATCAAGAACTTCCTCGAAACTCGAGCTTTCCCTAAAGGTACATCCAAGACGGACAAGAAGACCATCCAATGTCTAATGGTGAATTATGTCATCTGTGGTGAGTGCCTTTACAAGCGATCATAGAACAACATCTTGCTCAGATGACTGACTGAAAGTGAGGCTGCCAACATCATGAAAGAGATCCACGAGAGAGTATGTGGGACCCACGGTAAGGGTATTTCTGGACTACTATGGAAACTGACTGTTGCAAGCACATCCAAACGTGCTATAAATGCTAAGAACGATCTAGCTTGATACATGCTTCCGTCATAGATCTGCCCAACATGACCACTCCATGGCCATTTGCCACATGGGGCCTCGATGTCATTGGAAAGGTCAATCCTAAGGCTTCCAATGGGCATGGGCATCAGTTCATCCTCGTCGCCATCGAGTACTTCACAAAATGGGTAGAGGCGGCATCCTATGCAAACATCACGGCCAATCATGTCAAGAAGTTCATCAAGAGTAATATTGTTTATTGGTTCGGCATGCCCAAAGACATCAGCGCAGACAACGACACCAACTTTGTGAACAAGTGCATTAGAGCCCTATGCAAGCAGTACAAAATCAAACATCATCGCTTGCCACTATATCGGCCGTAAACCAATGGGGTTGTACAGGGTGCCAATAAAATAGTCATTTGCATCCTTAAGAAGATGTTTATCACATATCAAGATTGGAGTAAAAAGCTACCATTTACCCTATGGGCCTACCGAACATCAATCTGTACTGCTACATGGGCGACACCATTCTCCCTTGTGTATGGAACTGAGGTCGTGCTACCAGTTGAAGTTGAAGTACTTTCTCTCTGTATCCTCATCGAATCCAATCTATCGAAAGCCGAACGAGAAAGATCCCATTTCGAGCAACTGAACCTGATCAACGAGAAAAGGCTCCTAGCCTTGTGTCACACCCAGGCCTATTAGAGGAGGATCGTGCTTATAATAAGCATGTTCGCACTAGAGATTTGAAAGTGGGTCACACTGTACTCAAGAAAATCTTCCCTTCTCTCTAGGCTGATCCGAGATGGAAATTCAAGCTCAATTGGGAAGGGCCTTACCTCATCAGAGAAGTGCTCACAAGATATGCACTTCGCCTCACCACCATGGACGAAGAACATTTTCCCGAGTCCATCAACACTGAATATGTACGATAATTCTACTCATAGTCTCCTGCGGCAAGGTAAGTATTGATAAGATGGATAAATGACTACTTAAGGACCCCATAAAAGAGGTCATCATTTCAATGCCAAAAAAAGAAGAAAAGAGAGTTATCATAAAAAACCCAAAAAAAATCAGAAAAGCAAGATCCCAAAAAGAGAATGTTTAAAAAGAAAACAAAAGGAACAAAACATAGAAAAGAAAAGAGATGGAAAAATCATTGGGCTTGTATAGTAAAAATCTCCCAAGGAAGAAGTGTATTACGACAGCTAAAACCCAATCAAGAAGAAACATTTAAACCCAAGAATACCTTCAAAACCCCTAACATATCCCTTTTAAACCCATGGCCACGATACACCCCTGAAGAAAGCCCTCTTTAAGCCCCACGAGTAGTCATAATATCCGTTGACTCAGCGCAAGCCAAGCTGAGAGATAACAAAGAACTCCATCCAGCCGGCTATGACGAAATCGACGTCCATGTCGTGATCCTTAAAAAAATATTAAATAAAAATAATAAAAGGAAAAGAAAAACAAATACATGCTCAAAGCAATGAGGATATGGTGAAAACCCGTAAGGGTGCCACGAGTAAAAAGAGCGAGCTTATGCGGACCAGGTGAAAACCTGAAAAGGCGCCTGGGATAAAAATGCAATACCTATGGACAGTGAAAACCCGATAGGGCACTACGGGTAACAAAGAGGGCGATAACGGGTATGGCGAAAACCCATCTTGGGCGTTGTAAGTAAAAATGTTTTGAAAGAAAAAAAAAAACAAAGAAAGAAAATCATTAGTTAATTCTTTGGTTATATGTTTGGGTTAGCTGATTGCCAATTGGGCCGCTCATGTTAGCTCAAATCAAGTCCTGATCAGGTATATCTTTAGACTACATCGTCAAACACATGATCAGGTAAAGATAAAAGGTTAACTCAATCCAAAGGGATGGACGTTCCAACCTCGATAAAATTATGGACCTCGCTTAGGCCCAAGCACATGAACGGGTTTGACTATTCTTAGAATCAGACCCGTTACCTCCTCTCACGATTTAGGCATCATACAAAAAAAATAATAAATAAAATGTACAGACCAAAAAAGAGTTCCCATTTTTATATCATTTCTGTACTTTGCTTGCACCACATCACAAAAATAATATGTATGGCACTATTTTCTCTGCCTTTACATTTTGAAGAAGAAAAAAAAAAGCATATAACTCCAAAAACAAAAATATAATATGTTAGGATTTTTTGTGACAGCCCGAATTTTGACACCTTGAAACCCGTGCCATCAGCACGACCCTCAAAACCGTGCCCCATAATCCTGCACGAAACATTGGTATAACCAAGCAACAACGAAGCAAAATAAAGCATGAGAACTGAATCGAACTAAATCTCCATGCATTAATGATATATTATAGTAAAAGCTCAAAAGACAGTTCTAATCCCATGCCACTGCATGAGCAGAAGAACCAGCCCGAGCCATCAGTGATAAAACAAGGTCACCCCAAATGGTTCGCCAAAAAAAACATATCATAGTTTAATTACATTTTCTCAAAAGGGCTTAACATACCAAGCCGTACCATCATGTTAACAAAATGAATTAAAGTACGCAGGGGTCTCTAGAACAAGTCCTCAGGAGGGGGCTCCAAATCTTCTCCGGATACATAATCCAAATCCTTCAGATCTATACCTCTAGAAGTAGTAGCAGTCGCAAGCACGGGACCTGTGACGTATAGTCTAAAGGGTGAGTTGCATCCTAGCTCAATAGGGAAACAACTGAATGAACATATAAGTTAATTCGTCACATATATTCCATGATATTTAATAGCATAATGTATTAATGACTTAACTAAAAAAGTAGTTTAAATGACTGAAAAGATGTACTAAATATTACTATTTCTTTACTTGTTTCATTTGTTCTCAACTTGATTCGGCCTAAAGACTTAAATCATAACTTAAATATTTCCCAACTTACTATAGAGTCAGGCGCCCAATAGAATACCCTCCATTGTCGTCTAATCAGACCATTTTCATATCCTTTTTCATACATTCAATACTATTCAAGTCTCTTTCTCATAGGCGGCGGGGTTTAAGTCTCATAATCTCAGACTTACATCCCTGGGATGTCCAACTGGTATACGGATTGCCCGCCGTATCGGTCACGGATATCTTGGCAAGTTAGTCGTGGGTATCCCACCACGTCGGTGGGGTATTCTCTAAACCTTAAATATCATAGTGCACTACATATAGTTATTCACCGTGTGATTCTGCTAATTTTAGTAGATTAGGCCTTATCAATCTTATTAACTTTGCTTTACAGATTCACATACATCTCTGGGTTGTCCAACTCAATGTATTACACATATGCCTTTATAACATTCACATCCCCTGGGGACGTCACATACTTATTTACTTTATTTTGTATTCATACACACACACACACACTTAAGATTCACATTTATATGCACAATACTTATTTCTATATCACTACATACATGCTCTTGTTCTTAAATTATATGTTCAAGGCGTTCCCTACCTTACGTGTTTGAATCTCCAAGCATCAAGGTCCAACGCAGTTCGCCATGCTTGCACTCACTTGCTTAATCTACGGTACATCATAGCATTAGCACAACATCAAGAAAGATGCATAAAAGAAGGTACAAGACCCTCCTAGAACCTCAAAGTCTAATACAAAAGCCAACATAAACTGTCCAAATCGATTGATCGATCTCCAAAATTGATTAATCGAATTCCCAAAATCGATTAATCGATCCAAAATCAATTAATCAAAATTTCAAAATCGATTGATCGATTTCTCAAATCGATCAATCGGCTTTCTCAAGCTCTTTTTTTCCAGTCACTAGGAATGCTCAGACGATTAATCGATTTAAAATCGATTAATCGAAATTCTAAAATCGATTGATCGATTTCAAATCGATCAATCAGTTTCGGGCATCTTTGCCATGCTAACTTCCAGGTCAAAATTGATTGATTGACTTTCCAAATCGATCAATCAATTTGGTCAGAAATGCAGCCCTTTGTGGGCATTTCTTCCAACCTTCTTCCTTACCATTTCCATTCTTTTTCTACTTCTTTAACTCATCATTTTCAACCATCTAACCACAACCTTATACTCATTAAAATTCTTAAGGAATTCATACCTTAAATCAATCTTTTGATTGATTCTATGGCTTGGTTCAAGTCTAGGGCTTCTAGCTTCGACTCCAATGAGTTCCAATGCGTCATATCCAGAGTAATTTCTCAAACTCGTCTTTAATTTGACATCCACATTAACTCCCCTTGCATTTACTCCTTCCTATTCTCCCTCTCTCTCTTCTTAACTCTACCAACCAACCATTCAAAGAGAAATAACTTCTCTTTTAGTTATTTAACCTTTTAAACTGTTCTTTAGCTTTGGTGTTAAGCACATACACCGAGGATAGGTGTATGTGATCCCCAAACACATTTAACACCATGCACACATGCCTAATAACATCAACCTAGTTGAATGCTAGTAATCACGTGAACTTTCACTTGGTCACGCCTACGACCAAATCAGGCATGCATCTCGAGGACACTATTTAACGCCCAAAATTCAGGGATGCTACATTCTCCCAACCTTAGGAATTTTCGTCCTCGAAAATGTACCCAAAGGCCTTCCCTATGGAATATCCACACACATTGACAGTTGTAGTTCATTTATCTTGTATGATTAACAGTTACATTTTGCAACTATTAGAGGAAATAAGCACAAGTCACAATAATTTGCCAACTTGAAATTTGATTTACATTCTATACAGCGATTACCCGCACCCAAAAATTACATTCCCAAAAAGTAATGGCATCCATGTCAGATAGTTCGATACATGACATTGTCAACATAAGTACAATCCCAAAAAGATAATTACAATCCAAAAAGAAAAGAAAAACACAATGATCGATCAAGCAGTCCCATCCCCGGGCTGGTCCGTGTCATCCTACTCGTGAGTACAGGAACCCGATGCACCAGGAGTCCATGTCCACGCTGCTGTGATGCGCTACCGGTAATCAGTGGGATACATGAACTGCATCGTCTAGTAGAGCAACGTCTCATGGAAGTCCAGTCTGTGGTCCATGCGAATGCTGGTCGCCTCCATGCGCTGCTGGTGCTCCAGTATCTGACGATTGTTCTCTACCATGAGGGCGAGAACGTCGTCAATGGTACTCTTCACGAGGGCTTTGGATGCCCGCCTTCAGTGTGAGCGGATCGGCATTGTAGGTGTGCACTGTGAAGGACCAGTAGGTGACACTAACGAATTCTCCTCAGGTTGTACTAGATCATGAGGCTACTCTCCCTCGGCGTGGTCCTGTGGAGGCACAACAGGCTTCTCCCCCTCTGCTGGTGGATCCTGCTGTGGTGGTGGTGGTGCATTGCCAGCCTGAGCAGGTGCTGGCCCCTATGTTGGTAGAGACTTTGCTAACATCCTATAATTGCGGCCCCATGAAGCAATGGAGTAATGCTTCACGTGGTCAGTGGCCTTCTGCTCAGCAGGAGAAATGGCATACTCTGGGGGCGGCAGAGTAGCATTCTAACATGCTTGAAATCAGCCGAGCGTAAGGCATACACTCCTTAGGTCTCAAAGGCCCTTTCATCATTTTGCCTTTGATATAAACCATACCCTCTATGACTAGTTTGGTAGCGTCGAACCAACGGCTGCAGTATGTTGCGTATAAGGCCTGTTGGACCAACTCTACACGCTCGGTACTGTGGCGCATAGGGTAAAGATTATACTAGATTATTGAATCAAGCATCCACATGTATGGAGGTAAGTCTACCCTCCGTATAGACTGGTCAGATCCTTTACTTCTGCCGATCAATTCAGTCATAATTTCTTCACAAGCAACATCGTCGTTGAATGGTGGGAAAAGGGTGGTCTCAGAGTACGTGGTTGAGATAACACTAAGGATTCATGGACATGGCGTCGAGTGAACAGGTAGTGACGACCATCAATCTCGATCGTGACGGTGTCGGCCACTCAACCCGCCTTTAGGTTTTGATAAAATAATCGCACGAGTTGAGGACAAAAATACTCATGTAAGGGTTTTAAAAGGTTTTTGAGACCTGCTTTGAGAAGGTATTGCCGGGCCCATTGGGTTTCACCCTCGACATTGATATCGATAAATAATGTCGGGTCGATAATATACTCATTTTCAAATTCTTTTGCCGCCCACCATTCATTTGGTTGGAGCAAATTTTTGGGTGGTGGGGGTGGTGGCGACGCTTCGTGTGATGACACGTTCGTCGAGTATGACGAATCTGCCGATGATGATAGTGAAGCTGATGGTGAAGGTGGAGGTGGCGCGGCATTTTTACATTGTGCAAGTAGTTTGGAGGTAGCTTTCGTAGAAGCTAACCTAGTTTTGGGTGGCATTATGGTCTAAAAGTAAGAAAGCTAAAAAATCTAGGGCTGTGATAACTCAAATTGAAAAGAAATAAAAAATCTAGGGTTTACCTTGTGCGTTCGATCCGAATAGCTAGGGTTTTGATCCGAAATCGATCCGCAAAAGCCCCAAATCTTAATTGGTATGGGAGCTAAATGAGGAAGAAGAAATGGCGCCCAAAAGAAAAATCAAACTGAAATTCGAATGGAAAGAAAAAATCCTAAAACTGTTATATATAGACAAAAATTGATTGATTGATTTTTGTAACTTAACATCAGTCTCGCGAAATCGATTGATCGATTTCAAAAATCAAGTAATCGATTTTCAAAATTGATTAATCGAATTGAACTTGATTAATAGAAATTTAATGCTTTTAAATTTCTAGGTTTTGCATCTCACTGGTGTGTGCCAGTCATTCGATCGAACGAAATTGATTGATCTATTTCCAAAATCGATTAATTGGTTTTGACAGCAAACTCAAAAAAAATTTATGCTTGTCATTTCCCTTATCTTTCTTCTGTTTCCTTGTCAGTGTGCTTTTGACCTTGTGGTGCATACATTGATCATCCATTTTCATGATGTAATCATCATTAAGCCATATATTTCGCTCGCACTACGGTGCATTTAGAACTCACATTCGTTCCATTCATTCCTTAAATAAGTTGGCATAAACACTCAACTTTTGATTACATAATGGCTCGAGCTTACAAAAAGTCATGTGAAGATACAATTGGACTCTCAACGCTCGGTAAACAAATCCGGGTATTGCTCTCACACATCCACCTCTCGTTCCCACGTAGCTTCTTCGGCCGGATGATTCTTCCATCGAACAAGCACTGAAGGAATCACTTTCGTGCATAACACTTGCTCCTTGCAATCCAATATCTCCGCCGGTTCCTCTATCATGCATATCTTTGTGCATTTTTAAAGGCTGACCTCCCAAGACATGGGATGGGTCATTCACATATTTCCTGAGCATAGATACGTGGAAAACATTGTGTACCCGATCGAATCATGGAGGTAATCCAACGCGATATGCCACCTCACCTACACGACCCAAAACCTCAAAGGGTCCAAGGTAACAGGGACTCAACTTGCCTCTCTTTCCAAATCTCATAACGCCTTTCATAGGCGATACCTTCACGAACACATGCCCGCTAACGGTGTAGTCTACACTCATTCTCTTGATATCAGCATAGCTTTTTTGTCTGCTCTGGGCCAACTTAAGTCTTTCTCTGATCATACTGACAACGATCGCATTATCTTCGAGCAACTTCGATCCCAAAACAAACGTTTCACCAGTTTCTTCCTAATTGATAGGCGATCTACATCGCCTTCCATAAAGAGCTTTGTACGGTGCCATCCCAATGCTCGTTTGGAAGCTATTATTGTATGCAAATTCGATCAATGGTAGGTGTTGATCCCATGATCCCTGTAGTTCAAGCATACACGCTCCGAGCATGTCTTCTATCACTTGGTTTACCCACTCCATTTGTCCATCGGTCTGTGGATGAAAAGTCAAACTGAAATCCAATTGCGTACCCATGACTTTTTAAAACTTCTTTCAAAACTTTGAAGTATATAACGGGTCATGATCAGAGATAATGCTTCTAGGAATCCCATGCAGATGTACGATCTCCTTCATATACAACTTTGCGAGTCTTCCTGCTGTGTACATCGTGTCATAAGGCAAGAAGTGTGCTGACTTGGTTAGTCAATCGACGACTACCCAAACGGTGTTGTATCTTTTCACTGTATGCAGTAGTATAACGATGAAGTCCATGGAAATTGACTCCCAATTCTACTCTGGTATAGGTAGAGGCTGTAATAACCCAACAGGATGTCTGTGATAGACTTTCACCTACTGACACGTCAAACACCGTGACACATACTTGGCCATGTCTTGCTTCAAACCTCTCCACTAGTAATTCTTCCTCAAGTCTTGATATATTTTAGTGCTATCGGGGTGGATAGCATACTTCAACTTGTGAGCTTCATCAAGGATAGTTTGCCGTAGATCGACATCATCTGGAATATAAAGATGACCCTTGAACACTAAGGAACCATCTTCTTTTACTGAGAACTCTGGTTTGATGACTTCAATCACATCTTAACGAATCCTGGTTAACTCTGGGTCTCTCATCTGTAGCTCGGGGATATGCTCAAACATCATAGGTCTCACTAATATGTTAGCCAAAAAGGCTCCTATAGCTTACACCTCAATATTTACATTGTATAATGACAGATCTTCAAACAGTTTCCATCTGTGCATTCCCAAAATCAGATTAGCCAATTGAGCTAAACCCTTTCTGACTCAAGGCATCGGCTACCACATTAGCCTTGCCTGGATGATATTGTATGGAGCAATCATAGCCCTTGAGAAACTCCATTCATCTGCGATGCCTCATATTCAACTCTTTCTGTGTAAATATATATCTAAGGCTCTTATGGTCGGTGAAAATTTCAAAGGTCTCACTGTACATATAGTGTCTCCATATCTTCAATGCAAATATGACCGCTGCTAGTTCCAGGTCATGTGTCGGATAGTTCTTCTCATGCTCTTTTAACTGGCTCGACTCGTAAGCTATCACCCTCTTGTGTTGGTTGAGCACACAGCCCAAACCATTATGCGAAACATCATTGTATACTGCAAATCCTCCACTGCTTGAAGGAATTGCTAACACTGGAGCTGAAGTGAGTCTCGTCTTAAGTTCTTGAAAACTCTTTTCACACGCTTCGCTCCACTCAAATCTTGCATCCTTTCTTGTAAGTCTCGTAAGAGGTCCCAATATTTTAGAAAATCCCTCTACAAAATATCGATAGTAGCCAGCTAGACCAAGGAAACTATAGACATCGACTACCGTCTTTTGTTGTTCCCAGTTTACCACTGCTTCAATCTTCGCCAGATCTACTGTGACACCTTCCTTTGAGACAACATGTCCCAAAAAGCTAACTTCTTCCAACCAAAACTCACACTTTCTGAGTTTGGAATATAATTGGTGTTCAGGTAGAGTTTGTAGAGCAACTCTCAAGTGTTCTTCATGCCCCTTCTTCCATTTGAAATATATCAGGATGTCATCAACAAATACTACGACACAAGAGTCCAGGTGTGGTTTAAACACCCCATTTATCAAATCTATGTTGGCGGTTTTCTGAGCGTGTGCTTACTTTAGTGGTTGGTGGTGAAAGTCATTTGAAAATCAAAGAAAGAGTAAAACAGGAGATGGAATCAGCACAACTAAGAAATCCTAGACCTGCAAGATACAGGGTCCATTGTAGCAAGTTTTGATAAGTAAGAGTTTGTCCCACAGGGAAAGGTGATCTACAGCTCCAAAGGAGCCATCTCTAGTAGTCCCTCCAGATCTGACTACAGATCTGGCAGTCCTAAAAGGAGGGGAGTTTAAGGTCACTTATTCTAAGTATTCTAATGTCTAAACTACAGAAAGGGTTGAGAGGATGGATGGAGTGTGGAAAATAAATATAAAAGGGTGAGAAGTATGTTATTGAGCCCAGATCAGAGGAGTTTTGTAACTCAGATTTAGATCTGATGTTACAGAAATCCTGTCCAGTGGCTACATTATCACCACTGAGGAGAAAGGATCCAACCCATCACTCTGCCATGATTCCACCCTTAAGGCTATAACCTGTCCACTCAAATGGTCACAGATTATCCCATAGGGGAACCACTATCCAGGGATGGGTAAAAATATAACTAGTAAATCATTGCAGACACTATTTCATCAAGGCTACCAGCTCAAGAATCCATAGGGAACCTCAACCTCTAAAGCTCTATATGTGGGGCTAAGGCTGTATAGGACCATGATAGCCCAGACACATAGAACCAGCAAGAGATTGAGTACAACCTTTGATCTAGCTGTCCATTGCTTGAGTGAGGCTACAATGGTCCAGTCACCAGCCTACAATCTCTATAACCAGATCAGATCCAACATCTGATGGCGGATTTATACAAATTTAGGGGAGTCTGCCTCTATACAATCTCCCACCAGGCTTCTACAAGCTCAGGTGTAAAGAAGAAGGATCCATCTTGGATCGGTGGATTAGAATCACCCTAAGGCTATAATCTGTCCACTTAAATGGTCACAGACTATCCCAGAGGTTATCCTCCTTAAGGAGCCCAAGACAAAAAAAGAATATCGTTGCTACCACCATGGTCACAAGGCTACCAGCTCAAGCTCCCATGAGGATTTCAGATCTAGTGGGTCCTGTGGTGGGGCTAAGGCTGTATAGGACCATGATAGCCCAGACACACAGGTCACTTGGATCTGAATGGCCCTTAGAATCAGTCCTCCATTGCCTTGAAACATAGCCAAAGCAATGGCAGAGATCACAAGGTAGCAGCCTTGCATAGAGCATCTCACACACAAACACAAATCCCACAAAGTACAGATCCTATTACAGAACTTCCATTAATCTAGTTCAAAATACATATAAAGACATAGCTAGCAAGTGCTGGACTCTGGAGAGAAGGAAAATGAAAAAGAAAGCTACTTACAACTACAAAAAGAAAAACTAAACGATCTCAGATCAGGTCTCCCAGAAATGAGATGGGTTCCTAGCTATTCCAGGATGTAGAAAGAAAAGAAAGTCTAAGCTCCTCAAACCTAAGCTAAGTTTGGCTATTTATAGCAGTGGTGTGGCGGCGCATTAGGGTTAGGAAACCCTAATTTTAACTATGCCATGTGGCCGAATAGTGATCCTCTGATGCCTTAGGGCGCCTGCACAGAGATTTGAGCGTGGGAGTGAGTGCCCTAATCGCTTGAAATTCCTAGAAAGTCCTCTGCTGAAGAGATGGAAGTTTGAGGTTCAGAGCTTCGCTAGGTAGCCATTATTTCCCAGACTGATCGCGTGGTAGCTTTTGTTCTTCGCTAGGATGATTTGAAATTGAAGCTTCTGCCTTCGCGAGGTTGGCTTGGTTTGCTCTTCAGGCAGTCGCGAGGTTGAGTGGACATCAGAGCCTCAGATGTCGCGGGGTTGGAGCTTATGTAGTCGTGAGGTTGATCTTCGTGAAGATAGATTTGAATAGCGTGAGAACTTTGCGAGCACTTATCTTCACTGGGCTTCGTGAGTTACCTCGCGAGGCTTTGATGAGTTTTGAACTGTGCGAGGTTCCATGTCTTAACTGATCTTCACGAGGGTGGCTTTACCTTCGTAAGGATGCTTTCTTCTTGAATGGCACGAGAACTGTGCGAGGAGTTCTCTTCTGATAGTTGCATCCCGTGGTGACTGCGCGACAGCTGCGCGAGGAGTCTTCTGAAGCTCTCTCTTCTCAGCCGTTCTGAGTGAACTGCGCGCGGTTGAGAGAAGTCTGCTTTGAACTGCGTGAGACTACGCGAGGGGTTCTATTCTTGGGTTTCGCGAGAGCTGCGCGAGTTTATGTTTCTGAAGCTCTTCAGTCAATCATCTGCGCGAGAAGTTGTTGTAGAGTCTTGGGAAGCTTAGTTGGACTGCGCGAGGCTCATTTTCATGTCTGGATTCAGACTTCATCCTTCTAAGGGACTTCTGGTGCGAAAACAGGCTTTTTAGCAGGATTCCTAGCCTTATTTCACTGCTGGGTACTACTTACATAAAACACTTAACAAGGACTTATTAGGTGGCTATGGGTCTAATCAAAGGTTAAGTTAAGGGGTGAAAAGTGGTACTTTTCAGGTCTTAACACACCCCCAAACCTAATCTTTGCTAGTCCCTTAGCAAAGCTATATTAAACCTAATATAAAAATTAAATGCCACTTTCGTAGGGAGCACAGATATATTTAGCATATGTACCAAGCCTTTTAAACCCCTAGGTGATCCCTAGTGGAGGAGTGAAGTCTCCTGAGGGTTTTCAGTGAAGACACCCACAAACTTCTTCAATGAAACAGTTAACAAAAGTGCAATATCATCCAATGAGCAATCAAGGGGCAGACTTAGTTTACTCTTGCATCATTAAGCATAAAAGAAATTTAATTCATTGGTTGCACAGTAACTTAAACAGCATAAACTCTTCATGATTGCACAGCATTTCCAATTAGTTTACAATCACAGAAAACTGCACTAGTGTGTGCCAGCACTGAGCTTATCCTTAGGTCAAAAATTAGGTTAAGGTCATACATAATGCATTCAAGTTCAGACCCAAAAACTTTGTAGGGCATACTCTCATAAGGGTTTTGTTGAGGGGTTCATTCTCTCACAGGCTCAAGAGCAGTTACATCCCCCAAATGGGTCTGTAAGCATGAGCATAGGTAGAGTTCTTAAGTACTGACATCATTGGCAGTTCCTCACCATAGATTGGATAACTCTTTATCTTCACATGACAGCTCACTCAACTTTTGGATCACAAGGGCTTTTAACTAGGCTGTAATGTAGCTTATGGAGTGGGGTTGAAAGAATGGAGGGTTGAGAAGGGGTTCAAAATTGAGAATTCAGTAGGTGACAGAGGTGATTCATGACTTCACTTTCTTGAATTCAGCTCCTTTCATCTTCTTTGAGATTTTCATATTTGAAGTGATCAGTTTCTCTTCTTGATTTTGATTTTCCAATGAAAGTTCCTCTTAGCTCCTCCCTTACTTCTCTTCATTGTTATTTTTGTTTCCTTCTTGTGGAATTTTCTGATTTATATATATATATATATATATATATATTTTACTTTTCAGAAATGCCACCATGCTCCCAATTATCATACTTCCAGATTTGAGGTATTTCTTTTCCATTCACCTACTGTTGACCATAGCTAGTCCATCTTCAACTTTTTCTCCTTTACCTTCTGAATTCTCAGAGTGAGGGTAGGCTGAAGCAGGTTCATAGGTTCAGGTTCAAGTACTCAGGTGTATTTTGAAGAAATTTAGGATTTAAAGCTCAAAGGGGGTATGGACAAGGGCAGTTACTTAAGGGTTGGTCTTATTAGGCTCAAACTGTCCAAGAGAAGGCCTTGATCCTTTCCTCAGTCTCATGAGTACTGTCAGTTGTTTCAACTTGGATTTACCTAACTTCTAGTGAGCACAGTGACTCAGTCGGTCTTTAGAACTAGAAGGGATTGCCTTGGTTACTCCTCAAAAGATGGAAAAAATTTTTATAGGCCCAATTCTCATTGGTTATGGTCTTTCTTTGAACTTTTAAGTATGTCCTCACCTTTTTCTCTCTCTACTGATTCACTGAGTGCTGATACAAGTGAGTTTCCTTGGTGATATTATCATGGAAATGTGGAGTATTAGAAGTTTATAATGTCAAAAGTTTGCAAAAATTTTAAACTTCTTATTTTCATGATTCCTAAGTGAACAGAGGTCCATTTCCATATTACTCAGATGAGTCAGCTGCACTTATGTTAGCTATTCCATTGGCAGGATCTACCTGGCACACCCCCAAACCTATGAGAAGCAGTGTCCTCACTGGTTCAAAGGTGTCTGTGCATCAGAGTTATTACAACATAGAAGACGAGAACAAGAAATAAAGTACCCAAGAATAGAAAACTATACAGCATATCAGAAAAGGAAAATTTCATTAAGATTAAAAGAAAATTACAAAAATGGAGGAGGGAAGGAGAGAGAGATCAGGGGTGAGGGGGTTGAGAAGGTGGGGGAGGGGATGGCTCTGTCTTTTGCTCCTTCTTCTGCGGCTGAAGCTTTTCCTCCTCCTCCTTGGCAAGGATTTATTGAACCTCCTCGTATTCATCCCAGAGGGGTTGGAGGGGATCCGGCTCTTTAGGTGGCGGCAGGTCCAACCACATCGGATAAAACTTGTTAGGCAGCGCATCCGGCTTGTCATCTGCCATGATTAGGATTAGGGAAGGACTGCTAGGGTGAGAGGAGATAGGATGCGATGAAGATGAACAGGGTCTCCCTGTGTATTTAAAGGTGAGGATGGTGGAAGATGAAACGGTTGAATAACATCCAAGTCGCCGCAATTAATTGAGAGTGAGTTGGGAAACGTCAAGTCCCAGCAGTCAGCATGGGAAATGACAAATGCATTAGACTCGCGCAGCTGGGTAAGGGGATCACGAGATATCAGAATCGTGTGATTATGGGAGTTAGAGCTGGAAGTGCGCGAGAGATTCTACAGCATTGAAACTCGTGACAGCAAAAGAAATGGTCTATGCAAATTGCGCGAGTCTTCCCAAATCACAATTTGGAATGCGCGAGGGCCTAGTGCCAAACAGGGGCACTATAGTTAGTGCAGCCTACTCATCACAAGTATTCACATAATATGCATTCAAATTTGAAAATCAGCAATTCACAGAAGAAGAAGAATAAATCATACCAATCCCACATAAACTCTATCAAGCTCAACAATATCAAACTCCACATAACCCCTAAAATTTCCTAGAACTTAAGGTAGAAACAAAAGTAGTATAGTACAACCTGGACACAACTGCGGGTCAGGTAGATGTAGGGGTCCCATGAAAATGAATAGTGCTCATAGGATCAGCAGGATGTTCAATGCAAGGCTTAAGCCTCTGACCATTCACTTTGAAGGTCCTCCCAGATTTTGGATCCTTGACTTCCGCAGCACCAGATGGGGAAACATTCAAGACAATATAGGGACCATCCCATCTGGATTTTAATTTTCCAGGGAAGAATTTTAGTTTAGAGTTGAATAACCAAACCTTACCACCCGGTTCGATGCTTTTTCTCAGCAAGCCCTTGTCGAAGAAAGCTTTAGCCCGTTCCTTGTAGATCCTGGCATTGGTGTAAGCATCCATCCTCAGCTCATCCAATTTCGACTGTTGTAATGACCTGTGATGACCAGCAGAAGTTAGGTCCATGTTCAAATTCTTAATGGCCCAATAGGCCTTGTGTTCTAACTCTACTGGGAGATGGCAGGCCTTGCCATAGACCAGTCTGAATGGGGACATTCCAATGGGAGTCTTATAGGCAGTCCTATAGGCCCATAGTGCATCATCTAATTTCTCAGCCCAATCTTTCCTGTCAGTCCTAACTGTTTTCTCAAGGATGTGCTTGATCTCCCTATTGGAAATTTTAACTTGCCCACTTGTTTGTGGGTGGTAGGGAGTAGCAATCCGATGGGTCACAGAATATTTCTTGAGCAAGCTCTCGAAATTCTTGTTATAGAAATGGCTACCCCCATCACTGATAATAGCTCTAGGGGTTTCAAATCTTGAGAAAATATTGTGCTTTACAAATTTGAGGACCACCTGGTTATCATTGGTTCTTGTGGCAATGGCTTCTACCCATTTGGAAACATAGTCCACTGCCACTAAGATGAAGTGTTAACCATTAGAGGGAGGAAAGGGGCCCATGAAGTCAACTCCCCATACATCAAATAGTTCTACCACAAGGATGGGTTGTAAAGGCATTGAATTTCTTTTGGACAGCCCTCCTACTTTCTGACATCTCTCACATGCCTTGCAGTGTGTGTATGCATCCTTGAATAAGGATGGCCAGTAAAAACCACACTGCAGGACCTTGTCAGCTATTTTTCTCCCACTAAAGTGGCCTCCACAGGCATTTTCATGGCACATGGCCAGAATACTGGGGATATCACTTTCGGGAACACATCTTCGGATGATCTGGTCGGCACAGTACTTGTATAGGCAAGGTTCCTCCCAGGAAAAATACTTGACCCTTGAGAAGAACAGGTCTTTATCCATTTTGGTCAAGTGGGGAGGAATCTTTCCTATAACTAGATAATTAACAATGTGTGCAAACCAAGGGACTAAGGATTGAATGGAAAATAATTACTCATCAGGGAAGGCATCATTTGTAGGGCCATCCAGGCATTTCTCCAAGATAATTCTGGACAAGTGGTCAGCCACCACATTCTCCACACCCTTTTTATCCTTGATTTCGATGTCAAACTCCTGTAGCAGGAGTATCCATCTAATCAGCCTGGGCTTAGCATCTCTCTTGGACAGTAGGTACTTCAATGCCGAATGGTCAGTGAAGATTACAGTTTTAGATCCTAGTAGGTAGGCTCTAAATTTGTCAACAGCGTAAACCACTGCTAGAAGCTCTTTCTCAATTGTGGTATAGTTCAGCTGAGCTTTAGCAAGTGATTTGCTGATATAAGCAATGACCACAGGCAATTTATCTTTTCTTTGGCCCAAAATAGCACCTAATGCCAAGTCTGATGCATCACACATCAGCTCAAAAGGTAGGGTATAGTCTGGTGTTTGGAGTACAGGAGCAGAGGTGAGGCAGATTTTCAATGTTTCAAAAGCCTTAAGACAGTCAGCCGAAAAGTCAAAGGGCACATCTTGGCAGAGCAAGTGGCACAATGGCTTAGCAATTTTGCTAAAGTCCTTAATGAACCTCCTATAAAATCCCGCATGCCCCAGGAAAGATCTGATTTGCTTGACTATTTTTGGAGGGGGAAAATTGGCAATGAGGTCCACTTTGGCCTTGTCTACCTCAAGCCCTTCTTTAGAGACTATATGGCCCAACACAATGCCTTGTGTTACCATGAAGTGGCTCTTTTCCCAGCTTAAAACCAAATTGATTTCCTCACATCTTTGCAAAACTAGGCTGAGGTGTTGTAGACACTGGCCAAAGCTGTCCCCATAGACAAAAAAGTCATCCATAAAAATCTCCAAAAACTTGTCAATCATATCAGAGAATATGGCATACATAGACCTCTAAAAAGTGGCTGGCGCATTACAAAGTCCAAAAGGCATCCTTCTGTAAGCAAAGGTGCCAAAAGGACAGGTAAAGGTGGTTTTCTCTTGGTCTTGAGGATGCACAGGGATTTGGTTGTACCCTGAGTACCCATCAAGAAAACAGTAAAAAGCTTTTCCAGCCAATTTGTCCAGAATTTGATCAATGAAGGGGAGAGGGAAATGGTCCTTTTTGGTTTTAGGGTTAAGCTTCCTATAATCAATGCACACTCTCCAGCCAGTGGTTGCCCTGGCTGGCCTCAACTCTCCAGTTTCAATCTTAATCACTGTTATGCTAGATTTCTTAGGCACCACCTGGATAGGTGCCACCCAATGAGAATCAGAGATGGGGTAAATCACCCCTGCATCTAGCAATTTAATGATTTCCTTAAGGACCATTTTCTGCATGTGAGGATTTGACTTCCTCTGCATTTCCTTGGAGGGTAGTGCTCCCTCCTCAAGATGAATCCTATGCATGCAGATTGATGCATCTATTCCTCCCAGATCGGCAATGGTCTAACCAATTGCTTCTTGTGCTCCCTCAAAACTGTTAGTAATTCCTCTTCCTGCTCATTGGTAAGGGAGGAAGAGATAATCACAGGAAGCTTATCACCTTTCTCAAGGAAGGCATATATTAATGTTTCTGGAAGCTTCTTGAGTTTCAGAAGGGGCCTGTTGGGCGGATGGCAAAATTGGTGCATTGGAGGTTGGAGGAAGAGGTAGCAATGTAGGTTTCCAACTGGAATGCTGCACTGAGTCCACAGAAGACTTTGATATGGTCATGTCTTTTGATCTCCCATTTGGGCTCTCTTCCTCCACCATGTCCCAAATTTTAACTAAATTCCTGACAATGTTGCCCCACTCCAACAGAGTGGGCAATTCCTCTTCCACAATTTCCTCTAGTACATCCACTGCAAAGCTCTCCTCATTGTCCATCTGAGGGTACTTTGCACTGTTGTACACATTCAGCTCAACTTTCATATGTCCAAAAGTTACCTCCATTACTCCAGACCTGCATTAGATGCCGGCATTGGCAGTGGCCAAGAAAGGCCTGCCAAATATAACAGGTATGGGATTTGGGCTATTGCTGCACCCCATGTCCAAAACTGAGAAGTCGGCAGGGTAGAAAAACTTATCCACTCCCACCAAGACATCCTCAACCATTCCCAGAGGTTTCCTCTCAGATCTATCAGCCATCATCAGCACAATGGGGGTAGCATTTAGCTCCCCCAAACCTAGTTGCAGATATACACTGTATGGCAACAGGTTAACACTGGCTCCAAGGTCTAAAAGGGCTTTTCCAATTGTATGGCCTCCAATTGCGCAGGGAATAGTGGATATCCCTGGATCTTGCAACTTCTTAGGCATTGATATGTTAAATCTGAGAATTCACTTTGTATGGAGTTGCAAGACTTTCTTGGACACATGGCCTCTAGCCTTTCTCTTTTGGGTGCAGAGGTCTTTCAGGAACTTTGCATAGGCTGGGACTTGTTTAATTGCCTCAAGCAGGGGTAAATTGATTTTCACCTGCCTGAAGATCTTTATCATTTCCTCCATCTGGGAATTCCCTTTATCAAAAGGGATAGGACCATCCAAAGCCTGAGGAAATGGCAGTTGAGGTTCTGCTGGTTCCTCAGCTGCTAGCCCATGACTAAACTTTTGTTTCTTTCTTTTTTCATGTTTTTCTCCCTGCTGCGGCTTAACTACAGCCTCATTATTTTTCTCCTGTTGCAAGGTGGCAGGCACTTCTTGGCTTTGTGGTCTCACAACTTCTCTATCTTGATCATTTGCATCATCTGTGGAAATTGCCTATGCTGGTCTGTTACCCACCTGGTTGTCTACCAGCCTGCCAGACCTTAGGGCAGTGATAGCATTGGTGTCCTCAAACTTTGAGGAAGCTTCCTCAATTAAAAACTGACCCTTGGGGTTAGCAATTGGCTGGCAGGGCAATCTGCCTTCATCTCTCCTAGCCAAGGCTTTTGACATTTGGCTCATCTACTCCTCCATTTTCTGGAGGCTCTGACCATGAGAGTCCACAGTCTGAGCCAAGGAACCCAGGTTTTGCAGTGAGGTCAAGACCTGGTCCTCGAAAGAAGTATTTCTAGGTTGAGAAGTGGGTAAGACCAACTGATTTTGTTGCTGATGGGGCTGCTGATGGTGCTGGAAGGTAGACCTAGGGGCATTCCCTTGATTGAACTGCTGCTGTGGCCTTTGTGGTAAGGCCAACATTTGCTGGGGCTGCATGTAGTTGTCTTGCCTCCACCTCAGATTTGGGTGGTCTCTCCATTGGTAACCAACATTTTGGTGCTGGTATCCATATGGCTGCCTATTGTAGCCCCCAAATTGTTGCTGGCCATAAGATTGAGCAGCAACAGCATGTTCCAAAATCAATTCAGAAAATTGCCCTGCAAATGGACATTCCTCCACTGTGTGCTGTGGGGACTGGCATATCAGACATGCCTCCACCACATGAGCGGTCCTTCTGGGTTGCATCACAGTCAATAATTTGTCAAACTTCATAGAGAGGTTTGCCATCTGCAGTTGTAGGTCATTGTTCCCAGACACCTCATAAACATTTCCTCTTAATCCAGCAGTAGGCCCCACCTTTGACTCAGATTCCTGACTAGTTCTTGCCAGGAATGGCTTTTGAAAAGCATTCTCACTAATCACCTCAAATAATTCCCATGCCTCCTCAGCAGTCTTGTGCATGTAGGATCCACCACAAGAGACATCGACCATGTCTCTATTTTTCTCATCAATCCCATTGTAGAAGCTTTGTACAAGCTGCCACTCAGGGATCTTGTGGTGGGGGCATTGTTTGAGCATCTCTTTAAACCTATCCCAGGACTGGTTAAAATCCTCAGTTGGGGATTGAGCAAACGCAAGAATCTCTTTCCTCAACTGGCTAGTTTTGGTCTCAGGGAAGAACTTGGTTAGGAACTTGGTCTGCAGGTCTTTCCATGAAGCAATGCTATTGTTGGGAAGAGTGGTCAGCCAGGTACTGGCTCTATCCTTCAGAGAGAAGGGAAAGAGTCTGAGCCTAGTAGCCTCAGGTCCCAAACCAGTGATATTAAAAGTGGTGCACAAGGCCAAGATCTGGTCAATATGCTTGTAAGGGTCCTCCTTACTAAGCCCATGGAAAGCTGGCAGCATCTGGATGATTGAAGTTTTTATCTCATAGTTCCCCTGAACGTCAGGGAATTGAATGCTAAAAGGGGAGTTATAGTCATCTGGAGCATTCAACTCCTTGAGGGTTCTAGATTGTTCTTCACCCATAATTACTGTCACAGATTCACTTGGGGGCTCTCCTGTGGTGTGCCTGTCTCTTCTAAGTCTCCTTCCCCTTTCTAACTCAGGGCTAAGAGGCTCTAAAGCATGGCTGAGGGATCTCCTCCCTAGCATACAAGCACACCAACAGCAAGGAAAGCTTCTTGCAGGCACATTGCAAAAGAATAATTTTACAACTAACAAATTTATCTAACTAGATTACATCTATTCAAAGAATACATTTTAAACTATCCTAGATACTGCTAGAAATTTTTTTAAGAAAGATAGACAGAGCTTTAAAAGTCAGAGAGTTTGCAAATAGAGGTAGCTAAGCTCCACTTGCAGTCTAACTATCCTTCACTGCTGCTGTCTAGATCTGCAAGAAAGATTCAAAATTATGTCAGCAGTATCAATTATTCACATGTGCAAAGAATACTAAGAATACAAAATCTAAGGGTCTACTAATAGATCATCTTTCCCCGGCAACGGCGCCAAAAACTTGTTGGCGGTTTTCTGAGTGTGTGCTTACTTTATTGGTTGGTGGTGGAAGTCATTTGAAATTCAAAGAAAGAGTAAAACAGGAGATGGAATCAGCACAACTAAGAAATCCTAGACCTACAAGATACAGGGTCCATTGTAGCAAGTTTTGATAAGTAAGAGTTTGTCCCATAGGGAAAGGTGATCTACAGCTCCAAAGGAGCCATCTCTAATAGTCCCTCCAGATCTGACTACAGATCTGGCAGTCCTAAAAGGAGGGGAGTTTAAGGTCACTTACTCTAAGTATTCTAATGTCTAAACTACAGAAAGGGTTGAGAGGATGGATAGGGGAGTCTGCCTCTATACAATCTCCCACCAGGCTTCTACAAGCTCAGGTGTAAAGAAGAAGGATCCATCTTGGATCGGTGGATTAGAATCACCCTAAGGCTATAATCTGTCCACTTAAATGGTCACAGACTATCCCATAGGTTATCCTCCTCACGGAGCCCAAGACAAAACAAGAATATCGCTGCTACCACCATGGTCACAAGGCTACCAGCTCAAGCTCCCATGGGGATTTCAGATCTAGTGGGTCTTGTGGTTGGGCTAAGGCTGTATAGGACCATGATAGCCCAGACACACAGGTCACTTGGATCTGAGTGGCCCTTAGAATCAGTCCTCCATTGCCTTGAAACACAGCCAAAGCAATGGCGGATCACAAGGTAGCAGCCTTGCACAGAGCATCTCACACACAAACATAAATCCCACAAAGTACAGATCCTATTACAGAACTTCCATTAATCTAGTTCAAAATAGATGCAAAGACATAGCCAGCAAGTGCTAGACTATGGAGAGAAGGAAAAAGAAAAAGAAAGCTACTTACAACTACAAAAAGAAAAACTAAACGATCTCAGATCAGGTCTCCCAGAAATGAGATGGGTTCCTAGCTATTCCAGGATGTAGAAAGAAAAGAAAGTCTAAGCTCCTCAAACCTAAGCTAAGTGTGGGTATTTATAGCAGTGGTGTGGCGACGCATTAGGGTTAGGAAACCCTAATTTTAATGATGCCACATGGCTGAATAGTGATCCTTCGATTCCTTGGGGCACGTGCACAAAGATTTGAGAGTGGGAGTGAGTGCCCTAATTGCTGGAAATTCCCAGAAAGTACTCTGCTGAAGAGATGGAAGTTTGACGTTCAGAGCTTCGCTAGGTAGCCATTATTTCCCAGACTTGTCGTGTGGTAGCTTTTGTTCTTCGCTAGGATGATTTGAAATTGAAACTTCTGCCTTCGCGAGGTTGGCTTGGTTTGCTCTTCAGACAGTCGCGAGGTTGAGTGGACATCAGAGCCTCAGATGTCGCGGGGTTGGAGCTTAAGCAGTCGCGAGGTTGATCTTCGCAAAGATAGATTTGAATAGCCCGAGAACTTCGCGAGCACTTATCTTCACTGGGCTTCGCGAGTTACCTCGCGAGGCTTTGATGAGTTCTGAATTACGCGAGGTTTCATGTCTTAACTGATCTTTGCGAGGGTGGCTTTGCCTTCGCAAGGACGCTTTCTTCTTGAATGGCGCGAGAACTGCGCGAGGAGTTCTCTTCTGATAGTTGCATCCCATGGTGACTGCGCGACAGTTGCGCGAGGAGTCTTCTGAAGCTCTCTCTTCTCAGCCATTCTGAGTGAACTGCGCGCAATTGAGAGAAGTCTGCTTTGAACTGCATGAGACTGCGCGAGGTGTTCTATTCTTGGGTTTTGCGAGAGCTGCGCGAGTTTATGTTTCTGAAGCTCTTCGGTCAATCATCTGCATGAGAAGTTGTTGTAGTATCTTGGGAAGCTTAGCTAGATTGCGCGAGGCTCATTTTCAGGTCTGGATTCAGACTTCATCCTTCTAAGGGACTTCTGGTGCCAAAATAGGCTTTTTAACAGGATTCCTGGCCTTATTTCACTGCTGGGTACTACCTACATAAAACACTTAACAAGGACTTATTAGGTGGCTATGGGTCTAATCAAAGGTTAAGTTAAGGGGTGAAAAGTGGTACTTTTCAGGTCTTAACAATCCATAAACAACGCCAGTGCATTTGACAAACCAAACGAAATCACTAAGAACTCGTAGTGTTTGTACCATGTCCTGAATGCTATTTTCTGGATGTCCTCTTCCTTGACTCTCAGCTGATGGTATCCAGATCTCAGATCGATCTTGAAAAAATACCTTGCTCCTTGTAGCTAATCGAATAAGTCATCAATTCTAGGCAACGAATATTGATTCTTGATGGCTAGTTTATTTAACTGGTGATAGTCAATACATAGTCGCATTGACCCATCCTTCTTCTTTATAAATAAGATCGGTTCTCCCCATGGAGACATGCTCAGTCTCTCAAACCCCTTATCCATCAGTTCTTGTAACTGCACCTTTAATTCCTTCAACTCAGTAGGAGCCATCCTATATGATGCCTTAGAAACAGACTTTGTTCTAGGTGCCAGGTCGATAGCAAACTCCACCTCTCTATCTGGTGGTAATCCTAGAAATTCCTCACACAACTGTTATCTCTGAGGTAATGTTCTTTCCTTCCTTATCTTCCTTTAAGAATGCCAAGTAACCACTGCATCCTTTTCTGATTAAACGTTCGGCCCTGACTACAGAGATAAGTGGCATAAACGTCGATCTCTCTCCTCAAAATCAGAACGATCTCCTTGTATTAGATCGGAATACGACAACCTTGTTCTTACAATCTACCGTCGTGCAGTGCTGTGACAACCAATCCATGCCAAGGATCACATCGAATCCTTGCATGTCTAACAAAATCAAATTTGCTGATAGTTTAAAGTGATCTCCATCCCTGATGGTCACTATCACTGATTTACAAACCCTTTCCGTATCGACCAATTTCTCAGTCGGATTCGATACCGCCAAGATGAAATTCAACATCTCCGGGTTGACCTTCATCTTCTTTGCAAAATAGGGAGTAGTAAATGAGTGGGTAGACCTCAGGTCTACCAAAACTCTAGCCTCATAAGCTACATCACTTCCCCTTTTATATAATTGTAAGGTACCTATATCATACATTGACATATATATAACACCCTACATATATCAAAATTTATGGAAAAGAATCAATATATTCTACTTCTTACATGAATGCACCTTCTCTATCTAAAAATTTTAGGAAATTGAAATTCTTTATTTAAAAGAAAGTCTCACCTTGGATCACGTCTGTGGTATTGTGTGCTTCCTGAGCCGTAACTGCGTAGGCTCTTCCCTGTACGACCGGTTTCCTTGCTTGTAGCGGTCGTGGCATTGAAATAGAAGCCATCCTCTCCTTATCCATCTCATGGAAATCTCGGATGATGTGGCCCACCTTTCCACATTTATAGTAACCCCAAGTACCCCTCCTACAATCTGCCATTTTGTGGGACTTGCCACACTTGACACAAGTCTCCACCATAGTCGATGCTGCTCGTGAGAAACCCTGTGTAACTGCTGCTCCTGTGGTGGTAGCAGGGCTCTCATATCTGATCGACCTTCCTGACGCAAACACTGGTAATCTCTAATAGTTTGTCTATTGCGCCCGTCTCACATACCCTATTTGGAACAGTTGCCTCTGAATAGGCGCTTTGAATCTCAGCTTTTTGTTCACCAGCTCATAATTCCCAACTTTATTCTGATCCGTTCTTCCTCTCCCCTGTTGATCTTCTCTGATATTTATTTTCATTGTCCTCCTCAATCACTAAGGCTTTGCTAATGACCTCTCCATAGGTCTTCAACTCAAATGCCGCTACATTCCCCCTGATGTCCAGCCTCAAGCCGCGTTGTAGTCGTTTTGCTTTCATTAGATCCGTGACTACATAATCAGGAGCAAAGCGGGCAAGCCGCATAAACTCAACCCCATACTCCCTAACTATCATTCTTCCTTGTTGAATCTGTAAGAACTTCACTTCCATCGGATTTCATACAACCGCATGGAAATACTATTTGTTGAATTCCTCCCATGTCCAAGGCAATCATGGGGTCTCCTGAGCCCTAGTCCTAGAAACAGACTTCCACTAAGGGCCTGCCTCCCCATCAAGCATGTAAGCTTCCCATCTGACGCTCTCGTCATCTATGCATGTGAGCACGCTAAAAACCTTTTCCATCTCATTCAGCCAATTCTCTGCAACTATTAGCTCAGCTTGCCCTGAAAAGTTAGGAGGATGCATCCTCCTAAACTCCATAAATGCTGAGGGCACTAGCTACGTAGGACCTACTATAGGTGTAGGTGGGTGATGCTGCTCAGGGGTGTTGTGAGCTGCCAGGGACACTGCTTATTGAGCCATGGTGGCTGCCTTGGTTTCCATAGTGTGCATCATCCTCTGACGCTCTTCTCTCTCCTCATTTATTTCGCTTGTTCTTTCCTGTTCCCTTTGCTTTCTCTCCCGACGGTCTCTTTCTCGGTACTCTTCCGGATCTTGGCTCTCTTGGGCACTACTTCCTGAAGCTCCTTTGCTTCCCATTGACACTCTATTCATAGCCGAGATGTAATCATCTCTACTATGCAAGTTTCTATCATGACTGCCCCTGGGTCGGCCTCTTCCCCTAGAAGACATAACGGTCTACACATGAAACCAAAGTTTCATTAGCAAAAGTTCCTATGCTTTAACAAAAACTAGAATTGTTAAAATTTTTAAAAGAAACTGTTTTGATTCCAACTATGACAGCCCGGATTTTAGCACCCCAAAACTCGTGCCATTAACACGACCCTCAAGGCCGTGCCCCATAATCCTGCACGGAACAGTGGTATAACCAAGCAACAATGAAGTAAAATAAAGCATGAGAACCGAAACTAACTACATCTCCATACATTAATGATATATTATAGTAAAATCTCAAAAGACAGTTCTAATCCCATGCCACTGCATGAGCAGAAGAACCAGCCCGAACCATCGGTGATAAAACAAGGTCACCCCAGATGGTTCGCCAAAATAATATATCATAGCTTAATTATATTTTCTCAAAAGGGCTTGACATTCCAAGGCGTACAATCATGCTCTCAAAATGAATCAAAGTACGCAGGGGTCTCTAAAATAAGTCCTCAGGAGGGGGCTCCAAATCTTCTCCGGGTACGTAATCTAAATCCTTCGGAACTATGCCTCCAGAAGCAGTAGTAGCCGCAAGCACGGGACCTATGACTTATAGTCTAAAGGGTGAGCTACATCCTAGCTGAATAGGGAAACAACTGAATGAACATATAAGTTAATTCCTCACATATATTCCATGATATTTAACAACATAATGTATCAATGAATTAACTGGACAAGCAGTTTAAATGACTGAAAAGATACACTAAATGTTACTGTTTCTTTACTTGTTTCATTTGTTCTCAATTTTTCTCATAGCAGACAATGATTCGGCCTAAAGACTTAAATCATAACTTAAATATTCCCCAACTTACTATAGAGTCAGGCGCCCGATGAAATATCCTCCATTGTCGTCTAATCAGATCATTTTCATATCCTTTTTCATTCATTCAGTACTATTCAGGCCCTTTCTCATAGGCGACAGGGTTTAAGTCTCATAATCTCATACTTACATCCCTGGGATGTGCAACTAGTGTATGGATTGGCCGCCGTATCGGTCACAGATATCCTGTCGAGTCAGTCATGGGTATCCCGCCACATCGGTGGGGCATTCTCCAAACCTTAAATATCATAGTGCACTACATATAATTATTCACCGTGTGATTGTACTAATTTTAGTAGACTAGGCCTTATCAATCTCATTTACTTTGCTTTACAGATTCACATACATCCCTGGGATGTCCAACTCAATGTATCACACAGATGCCTTTATCACATTCACATCCCTTGGGGACGTCACTACTTATGTACTTTATTTTGTATTCACATACACACACACTTAAGATTCAATTTATATGCACAGTACTCATTTCTATATCACTACATACATGCTTTTGTTCTTAAATTACATGTTCAAGGCATTCCCTACCTCATGTGTTTGAATCTCCAAGCATCAAGGTCCAATGCGGTTCCCTATGCTTGCACTCACTTACTTAACCTACTGTACATCATAGCATAAGTACAACATCCAGAAAGACGTATAAAAGAAGGTACAAGACCTTCCTAAAACCTCAAAGTCTAAAATAAAAGCCAGCAGAAACTGTCCAAATCGATTGATAGATCTCCAAAATTGATCAATCGAATTCCCAAAATCGATTAATTGATCCCAAATTGATTAATCAAAGTTCCAAAATCGATTGATCGATTTCTCAAATCGATCAATCAGTTTTCTCAAGCTCTATTTTTCCAATCATTGGGAATGCTCAGACGATTAATCGATTTAAAATCGATTGATCGATTTCAAATCGATCAATAAGTTTCGGGCATCTTTGCCTAGCTAACTTTCAGGTCAAAATGGATTGATTGACTTTCCAAATGGATCAATCGATTTGGTCAGAAATGCAGCCCCTTGCGAACATTTCTTCCAACTTTCTTCCTTACCATTTCCATTCTTTTTCTACTTCTTTAACTCATCATTTTCAACCATCTAATTACAACCTTATACTCATTAAAATTCTTAAGGAATTCATACCTTAAATCAATCTTTTGATTGATTCTATGGCTTGGTTCAAGTCCAGGGCTTCTAGCTTCGACTCCAATGAGTTCCAATGCGTCATATCCAGAGTAATTTCTCAAATTCGTCTTTAATTTGAAATCCACATTAACTCCCCTTGCATTTACTCCTTCCTATTCTCCGTCTCTCTCTTCTTAACTCTACCAACCAACCATTCAAAGAGAAATAACTTCTCTTTTAGTTATTTA